>OZ004670.1:16590746-17992296 GCA_963924505.1 Agonopterix alstromeriana | reverse complement strand
GTTTGCTACATTTAACACATTTATAAGATTCTGGTCATGCTCTTGTTTTGATTTACCGGCAATAATTAAATCGTCACAATAAATACCTACCCCAGGAAGGTCACCGAAGAGCTCATAATTCATCCTCTGGTACACTTCAGGTGCTGAACACAATCCAAACGCTAGGCGAAGGAACTTGTACCTCCCGAAGGGTGTATTGAAAGTTGTCAAGTCCGAGCTCTCTTCATCCAGCTCTACTTGTAGGTAACCATCTTTCATATCTAACACAGTGAACATCGTCATACCTGTCAGCTTGGCTGCGATACTTTCAGCGGTAGGTATGGGAAAATGTTCCCTCCGAATAGCCTCATTGAGTTTGGTAGGATCCACACAGAGTCTCAGATCTCCATTCTTCTTCTTCGCAATCACCAAGGAGTTGACCCAATCTGTAGGGTCATTTACCTTTTGAATTATCTGTTGTTGTTCCATTTCATCGAGTTTCTTCTTTAGGTCACTTTGAATAGCAAGTGGTACATTCCTCGCCCTTTGGATGCATGGGACAGCATCATCTTTCAGCTTAATTTTATACTTCTTGGGATATTTACCTAATCCCTCAAATGTTGATGCATACTTATTCAGAAGATCCTCTTTAGTCGAGATACTGTCCACACATATAATTATCCCAAGTAAGATAGATGTTTTGAAACCCAGAAGTGGAGTCGCATCACAATCAACGACAAAGAAATTCACATCATAATAGACATTTTTGAACTGGCACTTCAGTGTTGTTGTTCCCAGTGGTTTGATTTTGGTACCTCCATATGCAACCAAGGTGATATCAGTGGGCTGCAGTCCCTGGTTATTTAGTTTTTTGAATATTTTATCAGGAAGAATGTTGGACTCAGCTCCAGTATCTATCTTGAAACTTACTTCTTTGTCCTGGTCAATTTTTATTATTTTGTACAATGAATGTTCCGAGTCACTGTTGTTATTATCAATTGTGTAAATTTTCAATGTTTCTTCTTCCTCATCATTTGGTTTCTCCTCTTCATGGATCTCCTCAACATTCCTCGTCCTTCTCAGGTTTTTACGTGTTCGACATTTTGCCTTGAAGTGTCCTTTTATCCCACATTTCTCACACTCCTTATTGTAAGCCGGACAAGCATTTAAATTGTGTGTGCTTCCACAACGTGAACAATTCTTGACTTTTTTAATGACATCAACCATGACTTCTTGTGGATTTGGTTTTCCCTCTTCTTGGTTCATCTCTTTCAGCTGTGCCGCAGTCACTTCAGCCATCTTGCACATGTTTATACATGTCTCTAGTGTTAGGTCATCTTTTCTCAATAGCCGTTCTTGGGTTGACTTGCATGCTATTCCACAGACAATTCGGTCCCTCACCATCTCATCGCTCTTCGGATATTCACAGGTGCTGCAAGCTGTTTTCAAGTCAGTTACAAATTCCTCAAAGCATTGATCTTGTTTTTGCACTATTTTGTTGAATTTAAAACGCTCAAAAATTACATTCTTTTTAGGAGCAAAATGTTGTTCAAATGCTTCAATTACTACAGCGAGTTTTCCATTTTGTGTTGCGTTATCAAAGCTTTTGAAAATGCGGTAGCATTGCGGTCCAATTAAATTTAGGAGTAACGCTACTTTTCTCTTCTCAGACGCGTCGTCTAAGTCTACAGCCAGTAGATAGATTTCGAATTGCTGCTTAAACTTTTGCCATTCTGCATTTAAATTGTTGGCATTCGTGTTGATTGGGTCCGGCAATCGAAAAATATAATCCATTTTTCTAAGTTATCTTCTTTTTTTGTAAGTTAATTTTATTTGAACAGGTACTTCTATTATTTTCACACCTGACACCATGTAGTGTTCGCATGTAGATGAATCAAACACTTAAACACTTTATAAAGTCTTTTATTTAAATATTTCTGCGTACTTAACAAACCGGCTACCTGTCGCCATATTGAATGCCCGACCATCGACCATCCCCCGCGTCCCTAGAGCTCCCAGCCACAGATAATATTATACCCATGCTACAACAACTGTAATTTCTGTCTTGAAGTCAATGTTTGGCCGGTTCGGTATTCCTGAAAAATTACAGGCAGACAACATGCCATTTAACAGTCGAGAGTTTTTAGAGTTCGCAAGAGAATGGGATTTTGAGTGCATTTTTTCCAGCCCAAGATATCCAAAATCTAATGGTCTTGCCGAGAAAGGAGTAGCAATTTGCAAATCACTGTTAAAAAAATGCAGTGTAACCAAAACTGACATTAGTCTAGCACTCATGAATTACAGGAATACTGTTCTTAAAGACATTGGGTTCTCCCCTGCGCAGCTGTTACTGAACAAAAGTATTAAAACAAAATTACCTTGTACGGTAACACAGTTAAAACCAAAGATAAACTTTAATGTTGTTCAAAGTCATATGAACAGGAGAAAAATTCAAAAAACTTATTACGATAAACATGCCAAACCTTTAAAACCTTTGTCAGTTAATCAGAGAGTTATGTTATATAATTCTAACTCAAAAACCTGGAAACCTGCTCAAGTAGTTGAAATATGTAAGGAACCTCGTAGTTATATTGTGAAGACAGAAGACGGTCAAAGGGTGCGAAGAAATCGCTCTTTTCTAAGAATTTTTAATGGGAGGAGCAGTGTAGATAATGACCCGGTTTCCAGGTTCACTGTACCCAACCAATGTGGTTGTGGTTTAGATTGTAAGTTCTTGTGTAATGATGATAGTGATGATTCTGAGCATAACCCTGAACCAAACGCCCAGCTGGAACAGGCACAAACCTCAACCTCACCGGGAGATTCTGATGTGTGTCTGGGGGATAGGCCTAGACCTCCAGCTAGGCGTTTGAGGGATCGTTCTATGCTAAGACCTCCAGCTAGATATTGTGACTGAGTGTTATAGATTGTTTTTGTCCTATTTAGTTTAAGTTATAGATATACATTAATCTATATTGATATATCCCATACATAGTTGTGTTTAACATGTTTGTTACGATACTTATAAAACTTAAGAGGGAGGATGTAGCATGGGTATAATATTATCTGTGGCTGGGAGCTCTAGGGACGCGGGGGATGGTCGATGGTCGGGCATTCAATATGGCGACAGGTAGCCGGTTTGTTAAGTACGCAGAAATATTTAAATAAAAGACTTTATAAAGTGTTTAAGTGTTTGATTCATCTACATGCGAACACTACAACATGGCTGTCTTTTAGTATTAGATTTGCATGGAATTATCTTGGTTTACGGTCCTAAGAGTACTTTATTATAAACCGGAATATCCTGCTGCCACGTGTTCTCGCAAAGTTGATAATTCAAGGTGTGTAGATTGAACGGATGCGTGAGGATGCCAGTGCATTTCATTCGTTGGGCAGATGCGGTCGATCGAAGGTTGCAGAATGCGTACGCATTCGTTCCGATCCTAGCCGACGCGCTCCGTTTGGTGTCGATAGTACTTTAGAAATTGCCCCTGCCTACCGCAAGGGGACCCCAGCTAAAGCTTGATTGTACCGATGTCTTGGTAGAAGTTGTGACTCCACCATTGAAATCAAACATAACAATAAAAGTAAACATTTTAATAAATATTTACAATTCAATGCATACCTTATCACATTTCAAATAAAAGAGAGTATAATATAACAAAATATATTTATCAATAGAAAGTGTCCGTACTTACCTAACTCAAAGATGACTTAAACAATGCTGTTGTTAAAAAAACAATTAATTGAAACATATGTTTCAGATTTTATTTCTGTATTTTGGTGACAAAATCAATAAATCTATGTAAACTCCAATGTTCATTTCCTTTTACACTACAAGTTTTCCTCGATGTTTACACTTATAATTCTTACAAATAAAATGTCTAAGCGAGTTTGTTTCATTGTTGAAAAGACAAGACTAGATCGGAGACACTTCAAAATAATCATTATTTATTTCACAACAAATGCTCTCGACGCATAATGCCCTAAAACCAATAATTTTATTAAACTTGACTCCAGTCATAAGATTGTGTTAAGTTAGAAATCTGTCATGTCGAATGACAAAAGTTGAGAATATTTTTTAAGCTAATAGCAGTTAGATTGCGAGAAATCATAAAAATACGAAAATATTAAGATTATAAAAGCTATGAAAAGTTAGTGTGCAGGAAAGAGCACTTTTGTCTTGTTAAATCTCAAGATCCGCGGTCCCGGGCATTCGAGAACGCCCGTGAAAGATTCCTTTTTCTGAAATGATTCGTTTTTCGATCGCTTTTTATTTAAAATCTACATGATTGTGTAAAATTATATATATTTTAAAACAATTGACCGCAGTAGTATTTCGGTTACTATATGACCTACAAAAATGCTTCTGACGGCCGATTTTACTTAATTAATGTTGAAATTATTTATGAGCATTATTCATAGTGTTTGCTATAAAATTTTGACTTTCGATGACCCGGTTGGTGTAATATTTACCATGCAAGATACCGAACTAGGGCTCCAATCGCGGTAAATAATCGGTGATTGAATCGTGACTGGACTACGTATGAACCATAACTTTTGACACATTTGTTATTGCGATAATCGCGGTACAGCTCATGACAGTCTTTAGAGCCATTTTGACAGATCGCTCAGACGTTAAATGCTGTCAGATGAGAATAGATCTTCGCTGTGTAAAGTAGCGCAATCGATCTCCTGAGGTCCGGAGTTCGAATCCCGGTTCGATCATTGATGTTATATGTATGTGTTTGTATGGTTTTCATAATCAAAAAGCCTAGCCTTGGGGTCATAACAATGTATGAGCGATTTATGTATTATTTCTATCTTTCTATCTCAAACAAATATGTTTTGGGGGATACTGGACATCACTCGATAGACATTTCATTAGTAAGGGAACGTTACTTCCCGAAATATTCTTTTCTAAGATGAAACTACACTCAACGTATTGCTTTTTGAGATTTATAAACAGGGCCTATTTAACTACGCGCCGTACAATATTTAGTCGAAACCTTTTCATTTTTACTTCTTAATAATTTCATAATTACATTAACACTCATTATTTTGTAGTTCATAAAGCTCAAATTTGATCAGCAAAATGTCTTTAACCATTCCTATTGGTGACATGCAAATTTGAGTTCTATGTTCTAACAGAGAGAACACTATTTAGAAAACCAAGTAAATAAAATAGGCCCTTAAACTATAGAAGCTGTTGAAGATGAAATAAACGCGTGTCCTCAGTCTTGTAATATCCTACAAAGATAATTAACTGAACAACGTAATATCGACTTTATTGGTGTTGTATTAGAGGCTGCATTGGGCGACGCTTCGCTGGTTTAATATGTGATCTGACTATCGGTAGAGTCTGGCGAAGTCGCGGAGCAATCGTGTCATTTCCTTGCATTTCTCTGCCCTGTGGAAGAAATAATATAACTTGTTTTAGTATATTATAATTTTTTTTACGTTCCATCCTTTTCTGTAGGTCAGGAACGTCATTTGCTATACCGAAAAAGATAGCGGGAATGCGATCGCACGCGGCAGCACCGGTAGTGCTGCGACCTTTCTTGCTCTAGCCAATGACGTTCCTGAACGACAGAAAAGGATAGAGCGTGAATAAATGCGATTCCGTGCTGCCATATGAGGCTAAACCCTTAGAGGCCTCATTTGCATGAGGCTTTGCAGTGTAGTAACATTTTTATAAAGATTATTCAGATTTTATTTGGTAACCAAGGCTACATATTCATCAATAAGGTTTATTATTAAAAGAACCATTCACGTCAAGAACACTGCTCTTTTTGATCGGCAGTGCGAACAATTTTTTCACAACTCGAGCTTTTTTTATATGTAACGTAGGAATGGTTCTGGACCCATCACATCACGCCGCGGCGTAGTGTAATTCTAGAATAATAATTGTCCTTTTGGTAATGGTGTATAAGGTGGTTTTTAAGTTGAACCTTAGGCTTTCGGTCAATGAAAACCGAATCAATATCACCTAACATCTATGATCTGATTCAAATAGATGAATTGAATTGAATATTGGTTCAGTATTTTCGGCGATGCCCTAATAAACTGTTAAACAGACGAGTAGTTTTTCTTTCGGAGATCCCGAATCCCGATCGTTTATTCACAACCAGCTAGCCACCACACCTCTCATTACTAGCTCTGCCATTCCAGTGTGAAAGTCAGGAAATGTTTTCTGCTGTCAGATATTAGTGTATGTCAGATGTCAGAGATCAAATAATCAGCTGTTCCATACAAAACTGCAATCTGACTCGACCCAAATATATGAGAAAGTAGTTTTTTTTTCGCTATTCGTACGTTGGTCTCATAGAGAAAGTGGTTTAGTTTAATGGTCTGATCATCCCCAAAACCGTCAGCATATTAAAAAGGACCTTCATCTAGTTTTTTAGTATACTGGGTGTTAGGGTAGACAGCTGCATTACTTTAATGGGTGATTGTACTCATGATACTAAACAACTTTCTCTAAGGAAAAAATAGGGAATATGCAAAAAACAAATTTCAAGTCTTCATACAAACGTTCAATCAGCTGATTGCATTTAGTTTGAAAAGTTCAACATATTTTTTGCTTATTTACTTTACTTTACTTTTACTTTACTTTCTTAGGGATAGTTGTTCAGTGTCATGGGTACAATCAGCCCTTAAAGTAATGAAACTGTTTACCCTAACACCGTGTAGATATGTATGTGTACCTCATGGCGTACTGATGGAACTGCCAGCACTGCTGGTCCGTGGCAGCAGCGCGTCGGTCGCGCGGCAGCTTGAGGGTGGCGGCCTGCACCCAGTCCACGCCCGCGCCCTTCTGCCACGCGACCAGCTCCAGCAGCACCTCCGCCACCTCGGCCAGCATGTACGAGTGCAGGTGCAGCACCGACGACGAGATCAGCGAGTACGTTATTATCTCACCGTAGTTTGTTAGCGTTTCTGATGCTAGCGCTGTGGCCAATATGATAATGAAGGGTTATACGTGGAGTATTGACCAATTGTATAGTTCAAATAGTAACTTTTAATTTAGAAATTATATTAATTCAGTCTCTAATATGACTTCTACAGGGAGTTAGGGTAAACAGTTGCATTACTTTACGGAGTAATTGTACCCATGATATTGAACAACTTTCCCTATGAAACGTATAGGAAATACTAAAAAAAAAAACGACTTTTCATTCTTAATTTCAATCAGCTGATTGCGTTTAGTTTTCTTAGGGAAAGTTGTTCAGTATCACGGGTACAATCACCCCTTAAAGTAATGCAACTATTTACCCTACCACCCTGTATACTCGCGCACAACGCGCCTTCGCTACATACTAACTCTAACTCTTCACGCGCTTTTCAGAGAGCAAACGTCGCACGTCTACAAGTAGTATAGAAAAAACCGAGTCGCACGAAACCAACTACGAGAAATCATACTAAAGGGATAGACATTGACAGTGACGGCCAAACGGAGACGGAGAAACGAGGGGTCTTCGTGTTTTCGAATTAATTTTAAGTTTTAATGTCCTTAAATACTCCCAAAATTATACCTAATTAGTATCTAAGTCAAATAAACAGTGCCTAGAGAGACACTATTTTAGAAACACATTTTTTTACCTGGAGGTATGGATCAAAGTACTGACCATTTTGTCAAATCGAAAACGAGTTAAAACAAAAATAATTCAATAATAGTCCCTCAATATACGGAATTTCAGTGATAGGTTTGACATTTTGGAAAATATGATATGAAATGTATATGCACTAGTCTTGTAATATGAAATTCATTTCTCCTCATCGCATGCTTACACCACGTTAATCGTTTAGCGCGCAGTTTTCAGACACAGTCGCTACTTTTAAACTTCCGCTAACATTACACACAACCTAATCCTGTCCAAACTGTTGTGTAAAACCAAAGCACCAATCATAACTTATTTTTGAGATAGTTGAAATTAAAACGGGTTTATGAAAGTGGTCTGTTCGTACCTCTGACGCGGGCCTTGTCGGGGCGGGTGTTGTTGGCGGCGCGCGTGAGGTCGTAGAGGAACTTCATGACGGAGGAGTTGGCCTCGCGGTGGTCGAGGCTGCAGGCGAGTGCCGCGCACTGCAACACGGCCGGCACCGCGCCCGACGACAGCAGCTCCAGCGGGATGCGCTGCAGGAATCTAAGGGGGCGTGTCGAGTTATGTATATATATAAAGAAAGCGACAGAAGTACGTAAGATAGGACTACCTAAAGTGGAATCGATAGTCTCTGCTGTGTTTGGGTAAAAGGTGTGCGATTATTATGTAGTATGTATGATCACATTATATGAAAGAGTATTTAGTACTACATACAAGGTGTTACAAAATTAAAAATAAACATTTAAAACGTTTAGTTTAGTTTAGTCGTTTAGACCATCAAACTGAACAACAATCACAAAGGGACCAACATCGATATCGCGAAAAAGAAAATTCACCTATCCCATACATTTAGCTAAAGTTGATTTGTAGTTTAGTATGAAACATCAGATTTTTTTTCGCGATTTCGATATCGGTCCCATAGTGAAAGTTGTTTAGTTTGATGGTCTAAAGCACCCCCTTAAATGTTTTTTTGTATTTTTGTAACATCTTGTACCTATATAGTAAGGACATTCCTTATCCCCCCCACAAATTTTAACCTCAACCCCGCTTGGTAGAAAGTGTTTTCAGAAAATCTTTCACTAATCTATAATAATTATCAAATGTTTGTCAAATATAGTTTTTAAAGTTATGCGGTTATTATTTAAACTAGAATTAATCATTATGCTGTTGAATTTTTCACTTTCTAATTATCGTGACAGTTGTAACACCGCCGAAATCTCTAAAACAAAAACGCGGTAAAAATTTTAATTATAGTTTAATCTTTTACAAACATTTCCCATTTTGTTAACACAAAATAGATGAATAAAAATAATGATTAACAACAGTCACACTCACCTAATACAAAGCCTGAACAAATCATCAACAGTATCAGGATTATCCTTCAGGCCGTTCTCCTGCTGCAGCAGCTGGAAGGCCCTGGGCATCAGGACCTGCAGCAGCCCTATCAGATGTTGTCCGCAGTTGGGCGCCAGCGCGAGCTCGTCGACGAGTATGCTGGCGAGGTAGAGCAGGCAGGAGTGGGCGTGCGCCGCGTAGAGCTGCCCCATGGTGTGGGCGAGGGGCGGCAGCAGCTCGGCCGCGTGCCGGCCGGTGCAGCGCAGCGCGAACCGGATCGCGCGGCACGATCGCTCCATTATACGACCGTCGCTTTGGTACCTGCGCAAAGAGTCACAGTTTACAACATGGATATTAACACAGAATAGCCCACGTAACGAGTCGGTTGAAATGCATTTCGCCTGTGCTCATGACCTGCCGCGTGAGTCACCGAAAACCATACGCCTGCGCGGGTACATTTATCGTTTCAACGTTACGACTGTACGCACGACCTACGAGGGGGGTCAAGTTATATTGCATTCACCTGTGCTCATGACCTACATTATGAGTTGTACTTGCACCTTAACCTTACGCCTATGCGAGTGACCCACAAGGTGAACTATTTTGATCGTTTCACCGTTGCGACTGTGCGCACGACCTACGAAGGTGGTCAACTTTAGCACTGTGCGAGGATCATTATTTTGAGCTTAGTAGCGAAATTGTTTAACCAATGAATGCCATTCCTCCTTACAAGCATCGAAACACGAAAATTTACCATCGCGGTCGGTAATGTTCGTCCTTCTTTCGTATACGTTTCCATTATTACTTTTGTCCCTTTCTATCAAAAGACACAACTGTCTTCCTCTTAGGTTTTACGCATGATAGAAAGGGACAAACTTAAAACATTGGAAACATGGACAGAAATTAATGAAAGAAGGACGAACATTACCGACCTCTAAGGAGTACTTTCGTGTTTCACCGCTTGTAAGGCAGTCTGTACTACAATAGAAGAAACTCTGTTTACGAACTAAGATTAAACTATTATCTTGGTCATAACTTATGCTATTATCCTAGGTATTTTTTGTTTGCATTTTACACTTCACAATATCAAATTTCAAGCGTCTAACCAACTTACTTCGCGTTGCCTTAAGAGGATATAATTCGGAGCGCGCTCCATACAAACGTACTATGGTGATATTTTCAATACTAACCAATTAAACTCAATGAAATTTTTCAGAATCAATCTAGAAACAAATTTCTATGCTTGTATAGAGTCAGATTTTCGTTATAATGTATAGTTTTAAAGTTACAGTGCCTCAATGATTTCCATACAAATCTTAAATTGTTTCAGCAAAATTTCATTGAATTTTATTGGATAGTATTGAAAATATCAAAATAGTACGTTTGTATGGGGCGCGCTCCGAATTATATCCCCTTAATTGATAACAACTTCGTATGCGTACTTGTTCATGACGTCATGCAGGACAGGCCAGGCGTCGCTCAGGGCCGCCACGCAGGGGTGCCCGGTGGAGGCGGTGGTGGTCGGGAACTCTATGTCCCTGAACAGGGCCGCCAGCCGGTCCAGCCACAGCACCGGGTCCGTGGCGGTGCCCTTCTTTATGTCCTTGTTGCTCTTCATTATGTCCTGGAGCGCCGCGAGGTGCACGGAGGCCGCTTCGCGCATCGCTACTGTTAGCTGCGGAAATGTTTATAAACATCTTGGATATTGTCACACGGAATTTGTTTTACAGGATACATTTTTAGTCAGTGCCGAAACACCAACCATGCATTCTACTCGGTAAGCCGAACAACTTTTACTGTGAGGTCAACTTTAAGACTGTTCCATGCATTTGAGTAGACTGCAGTTTAGAACAGGTGAACTTTTTTCGCGATTTTGAAGTTGAACTCATAGTGGAAGTTGTATAAATGGCGCATAAATGCGATCTTTGTTTCGATATTGTAATTTTGTTTTTTTCAGATTTCTGTTATTCTAATTTGTTGTAAAAGGAAAATGAATGCTAGTAAGTATACTAAAACATTTCCAGAAGATAGAGATGCTATATGCTCAAAGAGAATTAAATCGATGCAGTGATTTGTACTTGCGCCTTTTGCTCTTTTTTCCTTTGAACACATAAATAACCTTTGAAACTGTCCCGCACACGATGCTAGAGGGATGCATCGTCATTAGGTGCAAGGGTCGGTCAGCGGTCAGTGTACACTGCACAGTAGTGACAGCGGGTACCTGCAGCGCCGGCGTGTGTATAGCCACCTCGTTGTGTGTGTGTGTGTACACTGCGCATGTAGGTGTGGGTGTATATACCTGCTGCTCGGGCAGGCGGCCGAGCGCGGCGGCGAGGGCGCGTGTGAGCGAGACGGCGGCCGGCGCCGGCAGCGAGCCCTGCGCGCGAGTGAGAGCCAGCAGCGCCGGCGCGTGGATAGCCGCCTCGTTGCGGCACGCCTTGCAGATACTCTGACGAAGAACGTACAATATTTTATTTTTTAAACATTTACAGAGAGACTCCGATACGCCATGCGAACATCTCAGAAAACAAACGAGAACATGAAATTTTTCTCAAACTTAACTAACTCTTACGATTTAAACATTCTAGGAGAAGGTAAGGCATTATGGTGGGCTGCACGCAGGCGGGGTGCCGCTCGATGCACTAGCACTAGCACTAGCACTAGCACTAGCACTAGGCACTGGGTACCTGTAGCGCGGTGGCGGCGGCGGGCGCGAGGCGCTCGTCGCTGAGCGCACTCATGAGCGCCTCGACGGCGGGCTGCACGCAGGCGGGGTGCCGCTCGATGCACTAGCACTAGCACTAGCACTAGCACTAGGCACTGGGTACCTGTAGCGCGGTGGCGGCGGCGGGCGCGAGGCGCTCGTCGCTGAGCGCACTCATGAGCGCCTCGACGGCGGGCTGCACGCAGGCGGGGTGCCGCTCGATGCACTAGCACTAGCACTAGCACTAGCACTAGGCACTGGGTACCTGTAGCGCGGTGGCGGCGGCGGGCGCGAGGCGCTCGTCGCTGAGCGCACTCATGAGCGCCTCGACGGCGGGCTGCACGCAGGCGGGGTGCCGCTCGATGCACTAGCACTAGCACTAGCACTAGCACTAGGCACTGGGTACCTGTAGCGCGGTGGCGGCGGCGGGCGCGAGGCGCTCGTCGCTGAGCGCACTCATGAGCGCCTCGACGGCGGGCTGCACGCAGGCGGGGTGCCGCTCGATGCACTAGCACTAGCACTAGCACTAGCACTAGGCACTGGGTACCTGTAGCGCGGTGGCGGCGGCGGGCGCGAGGCGCTCGTCGCTGAGCGCACTCATGAGCGCCTCGACGGCGGGCTGCACGCAGGCGGGGTGCCGCTCGATGCACTAGCACTAGCACTAGCACTAGCACTAGGCACTGGGTACCTGTAGCGCGGTGGCGGCGGCGGGCGCGAGGCGCTCGTCGCTGAGCGCACTCATGAGCGCCTCGACGGCGGGCTGCACGCAGGCGGGGTGCCGCTCGATGCACTAGCACTAGCACTAGCACTAGCACTAGGCACTGGGTACCTGTAGCGCGGTGGCGGCGGCGGGCGCGAGGCGCTCGTCGCTGAGCGCACTCATGAGCGCCTCGACGGCGGGCTGCACGCAGGCGGGGTGCCGCTCGATGCACTAGCACTAGCACTAGCACTAGCACTAGGCACTGGGTACCTGTAGCGCGGTGGCGGCGGCGGGCGCGAGGCGCTCGTCGCTGAGCGCACTCATGAGCGCCTCGACGGCGGGCTGCACGCAGGCGGGGTGCCGCTCGATGCACTAGCACTAGCACTAGCACTAGCACTAGGCACTGGGTACCTGTAGCGCGGTGGCGGCGGCGGGCGCGAGGCGCTCGTCGCTGAGCGCACTCATGAGCGCCTCGACGGCGGGCTGCACGCAGGCGGGGTGCCGCTCGATGCACTAGCACTAGCACTAGCACTAGCACTAGGCACTGGGTACCTGTAGCGCGGTGGCGGCGGCGGGCGCGAGGCGCTCGTCGCTGAGCGCACTCATGAGCGCCTCGACGGCGGGCTGCACGCAGGCGGGGTGCCGCTCGATGCACTAGCACTAGCACTAGCACTAGCACTAGGCACTGGGTACCTGTAGCGCGGTGGCGGCGGCGGGCGCGAGGCGCTCGTCGCTGAGCGCACTCATGAGCGCCTCGACGGCGGGCTGCACGCAGGCGGGGTGCCGCTCGATGCACTAGCACTAGCACTAGCACTAGCACTAGGCACTGGGTACCTGTAGCGCGGTGGCGGCGGCGGGCGCGAGGCGCTCGTCGCTGAGCGCACTCATGAGCGCCTCGACGGCGGGCTGCACGCAGGCGGGGTGCCGCTCGATGCACTAGCACTAGCACTAGCACTAGGCACTGGGTACCTGTAGCGCGGTGGCGGCGGCGGGCGCGAGGCGCTCGTCGCTGAGCGCACTCATGAGCGCCTCGACGGCGGGCTGCACGCAGGCGGGGTGCCGCTCGATGCACTAGCACTAGCACTAGCACTAGCACTAGGCACTGGGTACCTGTAGCGCGGTGGCGGCGGCGGGCGCGAGGCGCTCGTCGCTGAGCGCACTCATGAGCGCCTCGACGGCGGGCTGCACGCAGGCGGGGTGCCGCTCGATGCACTAGCACTAGCACTAGCACTAGCACTAGCACTAGGCACTGGGTACCTGTAGCGCGGTGGCGGCGGCGGGCGCGAGGCGCTCGTCGCTGAGCGCACTCATGAGCGCCTCGACGGCGGGCTGCACGCAGGCGGGGTGCCGCTCGATGCACTAGCACTAGCACTAGCACTAGCACTAGGCACTGGGTACCTGTAGCGCGGTGGCGGCGGCGGGCGCGAGGCGCTCGTCGCTGAGCGCACTCATGAGCGCCTCGACGGCGGGCTGCACGCAGGCGGGGTGCCGCTCGATGCACTAGCACTAGCACTAGCACTAGCACTAGGCACTGGGTACCTGTAGCGCGGTGGCGGCGGCGGGCGCGAGGCGCTCGTCGCTGAGCGCACTCATGAGCGCCTCGACGGCGGGCTGCACGCAGGCGGGGTGCCGCTCGATGCACTAGCACTAGCACTAGCACTAGCACTAGCACTAGGCACTGGGTACCTGTAGCGCGGTGGCGGCGGCGGGCGCGAGGCGCTCGTCGCTGAGCGCACTCATGAGCGCCTCGACGGCGGGCTGCACGCAGGCGGGGTGCCGCTCGATGCACTAGCACTAGCACTAGCACTAGCACTAGGCACTGGGTACCTGTAGCGCGGTGGCGGCGGCGGGCGCGAGGCGCTCGTCGCTGAGCGCACTCATGAGCGCCTCGACGGCGGGCTGCACGCAGGCGGGGTGCCGCTCGATGCACTAGCACTAGCACTAGCACTAGCACTAGGCACTGGGTACCTGTAGCGCGGTGGCGGCGGCGGGCGCGAGGCGCTCGTCGCTGAGCGCACTCATGAGCGCCTCGACGGCGGGCTGCACGCAGGCGGGGTGCCGCTCGATGCACTAGCACTAGCACTAGCACTAGCACTAGGCACTGGGTACCTGTAGCGCGGTGGCGGCGGCGGGCGCGAGGCGCTCGTCGCTGAGCGCACTCATGAGCGCCTCGACGGCGGGCTGCACGCAGGCGGGGTGCCGCTCGATGCACTAGCACTAGCACTAGCACTAGCACTAGGCACTGGGTACCTGTAGCGCGGTGGCGGCGGCGGGCGCGAGGCGCTCGTCGCTGAGCGCACTCATGAGCGCCTCGACGGCGGGCTGCACGCAGGCGGGGTGCCGCTCGATGCACTAGCACTAGCACTAGCACTAGCACTAGCACTAGGCACTGGGTACCTGTAGCGCGGTGGCGGCGGCGGGCGCGAGGCGCTCGTCGCTGAGCGCACTCATGAGCGCCTCGACGGCGGGCTGCACGCAGGCGGGGTGCCGCTCGATGCACTAGCACTAGCACTAGCACTAGCACTAGCACTAGGCACTGGGTACCTGTAGCGCGGTGGCGGCGGCGGGCGCGAGGCGCTCGTCGCTGAGCGCACTCATGAGCGCCTCGACGGCGGGCTGCACGCAGGCGGGGTGCCGCTCGATGCACTAGCACTAGCACTAGCACTAGCACTAGCACTAGGCACTGGGTACCTGTAGCGCGGTGGCGGCGGCGGGCGCGAGGCGCTCGTCGCTGAGCGCACTCATGAGCGCCTCGACGGCGGGCTGCACGCAGGCGGGGTGCCGCTCGATGCACTAGCACTAGCACTAGCACTAGCACTAGGCACTGGGTACCTGTAGCGCGGTGGCGGCGGCGGGCGCGAGGCGCTCGTCGCTGAGCGCACTCATGAGCGCCTCGACGGCGGGCTGCACGCAGGCGGGGTGCCGCTCGATGCACTAGCACTAGCACTAGCACTAGCACTAGGCACTGGGTACCTGTAGCGCGGTGGCGGCGGCGGGCGCGAGGCGCTCGTCGCTGAGCGCACTCATGAGCGCCTCGACGGCGGGCTGCACGCAGGCGGGGTGCCGCTCGATGCACTAGCACTAGCACTAGCACTAGGCACTGGGTACCTGTAGCGCGGTGGCGGCGGCGGGCGCGAGGCGCTCGTCGCTGAGCGCACTCATGAGCGCCTCGACGGCGGGCTGCACGCAGGCGGGGTGCCGCTCGATGCACTAGCACTAGCACTAGCACTAGCACTAGGCACTGGGTACCTGTAGCGCGGTGGCGGCGGCGGGCGCGAGGCGCTCGTCGCTGAGCGCACTCATGAGCGCCTCGACGGCGGGCTGCACGCAGGCGGGGTGCCGCTCGATGCACTAGCACTAGCACTAGCACTAGCACTAGGCACTGGGTACCTGTAGCGCGGTGGCGGCGGCGGGCGCGAGGCGCTCGTCGCTGAGCGCACTCATGAGCGCCTCGACGGCGGGCTGCACGCAGGCGGGGTGCCGCTCGATGCACTAGCACTAGCACTAGCACTAGCACTAGGCACTGGGTACCTGTAGCGCGGTGGCGGCGGCGGGCGCGAGGCGCTCGTCGCTGAGCGCACTCATGAGCGCCTCGACGGCGGGCTGCACGCAGGCGGGGTGCCGCTCGATGCACTAGCACTAGCACTAGCACTAGCACTAGGCACTGGGTACCTGTAGCGCGGTGGCGGCGGCGGGCGCGAGGCGCTCGTCGCTGAGCGCACTCATGAGCGCCTCGACGGCGGGCTGCACGCAGGCGGGGTGCCGCTCGATGCACTAGCACTAGCACTAGCACTAGCACTAGGCACTGGGTACCTGTAGCGCGGTGGCGGCGGCGGGCGCGAGGCGCTCGTCGCTGAGCGCACTCATGAGCGCCTCGACGGCGGGCTGCACGCAGGCGGGGTGCCGCTCGATGCACTAGCACTAGCACTAGCACTAGCACTAGCACTAGGCACTGGGTACCTGTAGCGCGGTGGCGGCGGCGGGCGCGAGGCGCTCGTCGCTGAGCGCACTCATGAGCGCCTCGACGGCGGGCTGCACGCAGGCGGGGTGCCGCTCGATGCACTAGCACTAGCACTAGCACTAGCACTAGGCACTGGGTACCTGTAGCGCGGTGGCGGCGGCGGGCGCGAGGCGCTCGTCGCTGAGCGCACTCATGAGCGCCTCGACGGCGGGCTGCACGCAGGCGGGGTGCCGCTCGATGCACTAGCACTAGCACTAGCACTAGCACTAGGCACTGGGTACCTGTAGCGCGGTGGCGGCGGCGGGCGCGAGGCGCTCGTCGCTGAGCGCACTCATGAGCGCCTCGACGGCGGGCTGCACGCAGGCGGGGTGCCGCTCGATGCACTAGCACTAGCACTAGCACTAGCACTAGGCACTGGGTACCTGTAGCGCGGTGGCGGCGGCGGGCGCGAGGCGCTCGTCGCTGAGCGCACTCATGAGCGCCTCGACGGCGGGCTGCACGCAGGCGGGGTGCCGCTCGATGCACTAGCACTAGCACTAGCACTAGCACTAGCACTAGGCACTGGGTACCTGTAGCGCGGTGGCGGCGGCGGGCGCGAGGCGCTCGTCGCTGAGCGCACTCATGAGCGCCTCGACGGCGGGCTGCACGCAGGCGGGGTGCCGCTCGATGCACTAGCACTAGCACTAGCACTAGCACTAGCACTAGGCACTGGGTACCTGTAGCGCGGTGGCGGCGGCGGGCGCGAGGCGCTCGTCGCTGAGCGCACTCATGAGCGCCTCGACGGCGGGCTGCACGCAGGCGGGGTGCCGCTCGATGCACTAGCACTAGCACTAGCACTAGCACTAGGCACTGGGTACCTGTAGCGCGGTGGCGGCGGCGGGCGCGAGGCGCTCGTCGCTGAGCGCACTCATGAGCGCCTCGACGGCGGGCTGCACGCAGGCGGGGTGCCGCTCGATAGCACTAGCACTAGCACTAGCACTAGGCACTGGGTACCTGTAGCGCGGTGGCGGCGGCGGGCGCGAGGCGCTCGTCGCTGAGCGCACTCATGAGCGCCTCGACGGCGGGCTGCACGCAGGCGGGGTGCCGCTCGATGCACTAGCACTAGCACTAGCACTAGCACTAGGCACTGGGTACCTGTAGCGCGGTGGCGGCGGCGGGCGCGAGGCGCTCGTCGCTGAGCGCACTCATGAGCGCCTCGACGGCGGGCTGCACGCAGGCGGGGTGCCGCTCGATGCACTAGCACTAGCACTAGCACTAGCACTAGGCACTGGGTACCTGTAGCGCGGTGGCGGCGGCGGGCGCGAGGCGCTCGTCGCTGAGCGCACTCATGAGCGCCTCGACGGCGGGCTGCACGCAGGCGGGGTGCCGCTCGATGCACTAGCACTAGCACTAGCACTAGCACTAGCACTAGGCACTGGGTACCTGTAGCGCGGTGGCGGCGGCGGGCGCGAGGCGCTCGTCGCTGAGCGCACTCATGAGCGCCTCGACGGCGGGCTGCACGCAGGCGGGGTGCCGCTCGATGCACTAGCACTAGCACTAGCACTAGCACTAGGCACTGGGTACCTGTAGCGCGGTGGCGGCGGCGGGCGCGAGGCGCTCGTCGCTGAGCGCACTCATGAGCGCCTCGACGGCGGGCTGCACGCAGGCGGGGTGCCGCTCGATGCACTAGCACTAGCACTAGCACTAGCACTAGGCACTGGGTACCTGTAGCGCGGTGGCGGCGGCGGGCGCGAGGCGCTCGTCGCTGAGCGCACTCATGAGCGCCTCGACGGCGGGCTGCACGCAGGCGGGGTGCCGCTCGATGCACTAGCACTAGCACTAGCACTAGCACTAGGCACTGGGTACCTGTAGCGCGGTGGCGGCGGCGGGCGCGAGGCGCTCGTCGCTGAGCGCACTCATGAGCGCCTCGACGGCGGGCTGCACGCAGGCGGGGTGCCGCTCGATGCACTAGCACTAGCACTAGCACTAGCACTAGGCACTGGGTACCTGTAGCGCGGTGGCGGCGGCGGGCGCGAGGCGCTCGTCGCTGAGCGCACTCATGAGCGCCTCGACGGCGGGCTGCACGCAGGCGGGGTGCCGCTCGATGCACTAGCACTAGCACTAGCACTAGCACTAGGCACTGGGTACCTGTAGCGCGGTGGCGGCGGCGGGCGCGAGGCGCTCGTCGCTGAGCGCACTCATGAGCGCCTCGACGGCGGGCTGCACGCAGGCGGGGTGCCGCTCGATGCACTAGCACTAGCACTAGCACTAGCACTAGGCACTGGGTACCTGTAGCGCGGTGGCGGCGGCGGGCGCGAGGCGCTCGTCGCTGAGCGCACTCATGAGCGCCTCGACGGCGGGCTGCACGCAGGCGGGGTGCCGCTCGATGCACTAGCACTAGCACTAGCACTAGCACTAGGCACTGGGTACCTGTAGCGCGGTGGCGGCGGCGGGCGCGAGGCGCTCGTCGCTGAGCGCACTCATGAGCGCCTCGACGGCGGGCTGCACGCAGGCGGGGTGCCGCTCGATGCACTAGCACTAGCACTAGCACTAGCACTAGGCACTGGGTACCTGTAGCGCGGTGGCGGCGGCGGGCGCGAGGCGCTCGTCGCTGAGCGCACTCATGAGCGCCTCGACGGCGGGCTGCACGCAGGCGGGGTGCCGCTCGATGCACTAGCACTAGCACTAGCACTAGCACTAGGCACTGGGTACCTGTAGCGCGGTGGCGGCGGCGGGCGCGAGGCGCTCGTCGCTGAGCGCACTCATGAGCGCCTCGACGGCGGGCTGCACGCAGGCGGGGTGCCGCTCGATGCACTAGCACTAGCACTAGCACTAGGCACTGGGTACCTGTAGCGCGGTGGCGGCGGCGGGCGCGAGGCGCTCGTCGCTGAGCGCACTCATGAGCGCCTCGACGGCGGGCTGCACGCAGGCGGGGTGCCGCTCGATGCACTAGCACTAGCACTAGCACTAGCACTAGGCACTGGGTACCTGTAGCGCGGTGGCGGCGGCGGGCGCGAGGCGCTCGTCGCTGAGCGCACTCATGAGCGCCTCGACGGCGGGCTGCACGCAGGCGGGGTGCCGCTCGATGCACTAGCACTAGCACTAGCACTAGCACTAGGCACTGGGTACCTGTAGCGCGGTGGCGGCGGCGGGCGCGAGGCGCTCGTCGCTGAGCGCACTCATGAGCGCCTCGACGGCGGGCTGCACGCAGGCGGGGTGCCGCTCGATGCACTAGCACTAGCACTAGCACTAGCACTAGGCACTGGGTACCTGTAGCGCGGTGGCGGCGGCGGGCGCGAGGCGCTCGTCGCTGAGCGCACTCATGAGCGCCTCGACGGCGGGCTGCACGCAGGCGGGTGCCGCTCGATGCACTAGCACTAGCACTAGCACTAGCACTAGGCACTGGGTACCTGTAGCGCGGTGGCGGCGGCGGGCGCGAGGCGCTCGTCGCTGAGCGCACTCATGAGCGCCTCGACGGCGGGCTGCACGCAGGCGGGGTGCCGCTCGATGCACTAGCACTAGCACTAGCACTAGCACTAGGCACTGGGTACCTGTAGCGCGGTGGCGGCGGCGGGCGCGAGGCGCTCGTCGCTGAGCGCACTCATGAGCGCCTCGACGGCGGGCTGCACGCAGGCGGGGTGCCGCTCGATGCACTAGCACTAGCACTAGCACTAGCACTAGGCACTGGGTACCTGTAGCGCGGTGGCGGCGGCGGGCGCGAGGCGCTCGTCGCTGAGCGCACTCATGAGCGCCTCGACGGCGGGCTGCACGCAGGCGGGGTGCCGCTCGATGCACTAGCACTAGCACTAGCACTAGCACTAGCACTAGGCACTGGGTACCTGTAGCGCGGTGGCGGCGGCGGGCGCGAGGCGCTCGTCGCTGAGCGCACTCATGAGCGCCTCGACGGCGGGCTGCACGCAGGCGGGGTGCCGCTCGATGCACTAGCACTAGCACTAGCACTAGCACTAGGCACTGGGTACCTGTAGCGCGGTGGCGGCGGCGGGCGCGAGGCGCTCGTCGCTGAGCGCACTCATGAGCGCCTCGACGGCGGGCTGCACGCAGGCGGGGTGCCGCTCGATGCACTAGCACTAGCACTAGCACTAGCACTAGCACTAGGCACTGGGTACCTGTAGCGCGGTGGCGGCGGCGGGCGCGAGGCGCTCGTCGCTGAGCGCACTCATGAGCGCCTCGACGGCGGGCTGCACGCAGGCGGGGTGCCGCTCGATGCACTAGCACTAGCACTAGCACTAGCACTAGGCACTGGGTACCTGTAGCGCGGTGGCGGGCGGCGGGCGCGAGGCGCTCGTCGCTGAGCGCACTCATGAGCGCCTCGACGGCGGGCTGCACGCAGGCGGGGTGCCGCTCGATGCACTAGCACTAGCACTAGCACTAGCACTAGGCACTGGGTACCTGTAAGCGCGGTGGCGGCGGCGGGGCGCGAGGCGCTCGTCGCTGAGCGCACTCATGAGCGCCTCGACGGCGGGCTGCACGCAGGCGGGGTGCCGCTCGATGCACTAGCACTAGCACTGAGCACTAGCACTAGCACTAGCACTAGGCACTGGGTACCTGTAGCGCGGTGGCGGCGGCGGGCGCGAGGCGCTCGTCGCTGAGCGCACTCATGAGCGCCTCGACGGCGGGCTGCACGCAGGCGGGGTGCCGCTCGATGCACTAGCACTAGCACTAGCACTAGCACTAGGCACTGGGTACCTGTAGCGCGGTGGCGGCGGCGGGCGCGAGGCGCTCGTCGCTGAGCGCACTCATGAGCGCCTCGACGGCGGCTGCACGCAGGCGGGGTGCCGCTCGATGCACTAGCACTAGCACTAGCACTAGCACTAGCACTAGACACTAGGCACTCTGTAGCGCGGTGGCGGCGGCGGGCGCGAGGCGCTCGTCGCTGAGCGCACTCATGAGCGCCTCGACGGCGGGCTGCACGCAGGCGGGGTGCCGCTCGATGCACTAGCACTAGCACTAGCACTAGCACTAGGCACTGGGTACCTGTAGCGCGGTGGCGGCGGCGGGCGCGAGGCGCTCGTCGCTGAGCGCACTCATGAGCGCCTCGACGGCGGGCTGCACGCAGGCGGGGTGCCGCTCGATGCACTAGCACTAGCACTAGCACTAGCACTAGGCACTGGGTACCTGTAGCGCGGTGGCGGCGGCGGGCGCGAGGCGCTCGTCGCTGAGCGCACTCATGAGCGCCTCGACGGCGGGCTGCACGCAGGCGGGGTGCCGCTCGATGCACTAGCACTAGCACTAGCACTAGCACTAGGCACTGGGTACCTGTAGCGCGGTGGCGGCGGCGGGCGCGAGGCGCTCGTCGCTGAGCGCACTCATGAGCGCCTCGACGGCGGGCTGCACGCAGGCGGGGTGCCGCTCGATGCACTAGCACTAGCACTAGCACTAGCACTAGGCACTGGGTACCTGTAGCGCGGTGGCGGCGGCGGGCGCGAGGCGCTCGTCGCTGAGCGCACTCATGAGCGCCTCGACGGCGGGCTGCACGCAGGCGGGGTGCCGCTCGATGCACTAGCACTAGCACTAGCACTAGCACTAGGCACTGGGTACCTGTAGCGCGGTGGCGGCGGCGGGCGCGAGGCGCTCGTCGCTGAGCGCACTCATGAGCGCCTCGACGGCGGGCTGCACGCAGGCGGGGTGCCGCTCGATGCACTAGCACTAGCACTAGCACTAGCACTAGGCACTGGGTACCTGTAGCGCGGTGGCGGCGGCGGGCGCGAGGCGCTCGTCGCTGAGCGCACTCATGAGCGCCTCGACGGCGGGCTGCACGCAGGCGGGGTGCCGCTCGATGCACTAGCACTAGCACTAGCACTAGCACTAGGCAGCTGGGTACCTGTAGCGCGGTGGCGGCGGCGGGCGCGAGGCGCTCGTCGCTGAGCGCACTCATGAGCGCCTCGACGGCGGGCTGCACGCAGGCGGGGTGCCGCTCGATGCACTAGCACTAGCACTAGCACTAGCACTAGGCACTGGTACCTGTAGCGCGGTGGCGGCGGCGGGCGCGAGGCGCTCGTCGCTGAGCGCACTCATGAGCGCCTCGACGGCGGGCTGCACGCAGGCGGGGTGCCGCTCGATGCACTAGCACTAGCACTAGCACTAGCACTAGGCACTGGGTACCTGTAGCGCGGTGGCGGCGGCGGGCGCGAGGCGCTCGTCGCTGAGCGCACTCATGAGCGCCTCGACGGCGGGCTGCACGCAGGCGGGGTGCCGCTCGATGCACTAGCACTAGCACTAGCACTAGCACTAGGCACTGGGTACCTGTAGCGCGGTGGCGGCGGCGGGCGCGAGGCGCTCGTCGCTGAGCGCACTCATGAGCGCCTCGACGGCGGGCTGCACGCAGGCGGGGTGCCGCTCGATGCACTAGCACTACTAGCACTAGCACTAGGCACTGGGTACCTGTAGCGCGGTGGCGCGGGGTACCTGTAGCGCGGTGGCGGCGGCGGGCGCGAGGCGCTCGTCGCTGAGCGCACTCATGAGCGCCTCGACGGCGGGCTGCACGCAGGCGGGGTGCCGCTCGATGCACTAGCACTAGCACTAGCACTAGCACTAGGCACTGGGTACCTGTAGCGCGGTGGCGGCGGCGGGCGCGAGGCGCTCGTCGCTGAGCGCACTCATGAGCGCCTCGACGGCGGGCTGCACGCAGGCGGGGTGCCGCTCGATGCACTAGCACTAGCACTAGCACTAGCACTAGGCACTGGGTACCTGTAGCGCGGTGGCGGCGGCGGGCGCGAGGCGCTCGTCGCTGAGCGCACTCATGAGCGCCTCGACGGCGGGCTGCACGCAGGCGGGGTGCCGCTCGATGCACTAGCACTAGCACTAGCACTAGCACTAGCACTAGGCACTGGGTACCTGTAGCGCGGTGGCGGCGGCGGGCGCGAGGCGCTCGTCGCTGAGCGCACTCATGAGCGCCTCGACGGCGGGCTGCACGCAGGCGGGGTGCCGCTCGATGCACTAGCACTAGCACTAGCACTAGCACTAGGCACTGGGTACCTGTAGCGCGGTGGCGGCGGCGGGCGCGAGGCGCTCGTCGCTGAGCGCACTCATGAGCGCCTCGACGGCGGGCTGCACGCAGGCGGGGTGCCGCTCGATGCACTAGCACTAGCACTAGCACTAGCACTAGCACTAGGCACTGGGTACCTGTAGCGCGGTGGCGGCGGCGGGCGCGAGGCGCTCGTCGCTGAGCGCACTCATGAGCGCCTCGACGGCGGGCTGCACGCAGGCGGGGTGCCGCTCGATGCACTAGCACTAGCACTAGCACTAGCACTAGGCACTGGGTACCTGTAGCGCGGTGGCGGCGGCGGGCGCGAGGCGCTCGTCGCTGAGCGCACTCATGAGCGCCTCGACGGCGGGCTGCACGCAGGCGGGGTGCCGCTCGATGCACTAGCACTAGCACTAGCACTAGCACTAGCACTAGGCACTGGGTACCTGTAGCGCGGTGGCGGCGGCGGGCGCGAGGCGCTCGTCGCTGAGCGCACTCATGAGCGCCTCGACGGCGGGCTGCACGCAGGCGGGGTGCCGCTCGATGCACTAGCACTAGCACTAGCACTAGCACTAGGCACTGGGTACCTGTAGCGCGGTGGCGGCGGCGGGCGCGAGGCGCTCGTCGCTGAGCGCACTCATGAGCGCCTCGACGGCGGGCTGCACGCAGGCGGGGTGCCGCTCGATGCACTAGCACTAGCACTAGCACTAGCACTAGGCACTGGGTACCTGTAGCGCGGTGGCGGCGGCGGGCGCGAGGCGCTCGTCGCTGAGCGCACTCATGAGCGCCTCGACGGCGGGCTGCACGCAGGCGGGGTGCCGCTCGATGCACTAGCACTAGCACTAGCACTAGCACTAGGCACTGGGTACCTGTAGCGCGGTGGCGGCGGCGGGCGCGAGGCGCTCGTCGCTGAGCGCACTCATGAGCGCCTCGACGGCGGGCTGCACGCAGGCGGGGTGCCGCTCGATGCACTAGCACTAGCACTAGCACTAGCACTAGGCACTGGGTACCTGTAGCGCGGTGGCGGCGGCGGGCGCGAGGCGCTCGTCGCTGAGCGCACTCATGAGCGCCTCGACGGCGGGCTGCACGCAGGCGGGGTGCCGCTCGATGCACTAGCACTAGCACTAGCACTAGCACTAGGCACTGGGTACCTGTAGCGCGGTGGCGGCGGCGGGCGCGAGGCGCTCGTCGCTGAGCGCACTCATGAGCGCCTCGACGGCGGGCTGCACGCAGGCGGGGTGCCGCTCGATGCACTAGCACTAGCACTAGCACTAGCACTAGGCACTGGGTACCTGTAGCGCGGTGGCGGCGGCGGGCGCGAGGCGCTCGTCGCTGAGCGCACTCATGAGCGCCTCGACGGCGGGCTGCACGCAGGCGGGGTGCCGCTCGATGCACTAGCACTAGCACTAGCACTAGCACTAGCACTAGGCACTGGGTACCTGTAGCGCGGTGGCGGCGGCGGGCGCGAGGCGCTCGTCGCTGAGCGCACTCATGAGCGCCTCGACGGCGGGCTGCACGCAGGCGGGGTGCCGCTCGATGCACTAGCACTAGCACTAGCACTAGCACTAGGCACTGGGTACCTGTAGCGCGGTGGCGGCGGCGGGCGCGAGGCGCTCGTCGCTGAGCGCACTCATGAGCGCCTCGACGGCGGGCTGCACGCAGGCGGGGTGCCGCTCGATGCACTAGCACTAGCACTAGCACTAGCACTAGGCACTGGGTACCTGTAGCGCGGTGGCGGCGGCGGGCGCGAGGCGCTCGTCGCTGAGCGCACTCATGAGCGCCTCGACGGCGGGCTGCACGCAGGCGGGGTGCCGCTCGATGCACTAGCACTAGCACTAGCACTAGCACTAGCACTAGGCACTGGGTACCTGTAGCGCGGTGGCGGCGGCGGGCGCGAGGCGCTCGTCGCTGAGCGCACTCATGAGCGCCTCGACGGCGGGCTGCACGCAGGCGGGGTGCCGCTCGATGCACTAGCACTAGCACTAGCACTAGCACTAGGCACTGGGTACCTGTAGCGCGGTGGCGGCGGCGGGCGCGAGGCGCTCGTCGCTGAGCGCACTCATGAGCGCCTCGACGGCGGGCTGCACGCAGGCGGGGTGCCGCTCGATGCACTAGCACTAGCACTAGCACTAGCACTAGGCACTGGGTACCTGTAGCGCGGTGGCGGCGGCGGGCGCGAGGCGCTCGTCGCTGAGCGCACTCATGAGCGCCTCGACGGCGGGCTGCACGCAGGCGGGGTGCCGCTCGATGCACTAGCACTAGCACTAGCACTAGCACTAGGCACTGGGTACCTGTAGCGCGGTGGCGGCGGCGGGCGCGAGGCGCTCGTCGCTGAGCGCACTCATGAGCGCCTCGACGGCGGGCTGCACGCAGGCGGGGTGCCGCTCGATCCACTCGCACAGCTCCCCCAGCAGGCGGATGCAGGTCGCTCGCACCGCCGGGTGCGTTGTGTCCGGCATCGATAGTATCGCCTCAACAACTTTCGGCACGTATTCGTATTCCTCCCTGTTGACGAAAAACGGTTACATCATTTTAAGGTGTCGATAGAAACCAAATATTTACTAATGGAATTATGGAATCTGTTATTGTGAGGAAGTCCGCCTGCTGATTTAAAATCAAGGCATGTATTTCTGCTGTTCAATAGTGGTGACATTTGCACTATCTTTCTCATTGAAAAGAGTTTAACTGCTAAACACATAGTCATGCATATATATGCTCACTACTATATTTAGTAGTCAGAGATATTCTGAAACCTTAGAACATCCACGTTTCACCAGTAGTACCGAAACTCCAGTGTGACGAGGGGTGAGCCCATCGCCACTTATAATGGATAGTGGGTACAATACATGCCTCGAAATTGAAGCTTGCAGGTTTCCTCACGATGTTTTCCTTCACCGAAAAGCCAGTGGTGTTATACATAGTCATGTTCTGTTTTAGTACCAAATGCTGAAACCTACTAACCAACTGCATGTTCTCTTTAAAGATATACTGTCATTATTGGATGCCTTCTCTAACTATCTACCTACTTTTTTGTTTTGTACTAATCACGGATCATGATCAATAAAGCTATCATGACAATGCGACATAGCAAAATGGCACCTTACCTCTCTTTCAAAAAACACGAAACAGAGCGAGAAAAATGTGTGGGATAATGTTGCCGTTGTCGCGTGCATGATGCGCGCATTTAATAAGTAGGAAGTCAAACGCAAAGCCAGTATCGACAGCGACACTCTACTCACGGCAGTATGTTCTTGGCGACAGCCTGCATGACGAACAACGCGGCCTCGGTCTGCTCCCACGAGATGTCTGCGTGCAGCGCCGCGAACATCTGCCGGAACACCGAGCTCGACCCCACTATGAATACCACATCCTTTATCAGCTCCATTACTTTCACACGGAATTCCTGCAAATTTATAAACAATAAATTACCTACTTTACTTCGGAAATCTTTTAATCTTGAAAAAGATTTGTTTATATGATTAGGGTGGAACAGTGGTTACATTCCTCGAATTACTCCTTTTTAAAGAAAATAACACAAATTATTGCCGAATGTCCATGTAGGACAAATTGCATCAGTAGGAGGGGAAAAAAACAACTTTATTTTTACCAAACTAAATATGAAAATGGTCAATTCTTACAAACCCTACTGCAAATCCTGAATGCAATGGGGATTAATAGGAAACTATAAAAGGGGCACATCACAAAAATCCAGTGAGTGGCAAAGGGGCCAATGGAAAATTATAAAGGTATCATTACTATACAGTATACAGTCATTCAGTCACTGTAATGAACTATTCCAGGAGTTACTTTCAAGATCTAAGTATAATCATTAGATACCTAATAACCAGAGGTCGGATTCTGCCAGTCATTCCAGGGCCACATTGTTGTTATGTTGACGTGGACCCTAATTTAAAAATGTTAATACGACATATTATGAAAAATTTACAATGCTAGTAAATATTACACACAGTAGTGGATGTTAGAGTTACGTCGTCATATTTGGGTTCTCGATAGTCCTAAAGATATTTCTTAATTGTTGCCGGACCAAATGAAGGGGCTTGCTTAACAAAATTAAAGGAATGTTGGAAATGAATTGCCGTAAATTGTGATGTCAATCGGTCATAAATCTCTCATAAATTGATTGCAAATGAGGTTGAAAGTTTATTTTGTTGAAGAGTACCCTTATTTGCTAGTTTTCATAGAGATTTGATGCCAAGGAGATAAATTTTCTGTCATATTATAATTTCTAAAAGAGGTCCATATTAACATTTCAATGCAGATGTGGAACAACCGGCAGAACCCGACCTCTGCTAATAACATAAAGCATATTCTCACATAGAATTCATCACCCTCCTCCATAAGCTGGGTGTGGTCGGGCTCGCACTGACAGTGCCGTGCGAGGGCCTCGATCAACCTCTCTATGTATGGCTTAAAGACATCTGTCAGAGGCTGGTAATCCCGCTGGTAGATCTCTTCCGATAGCCGGTACCAGAGGTTGAAAGTTATTTCTGCTACCTAGTGAATGAAGGTACGGAAACAATGATACAAGTTTAATTATTTCACATACCTATTTCATATGATAGAAATGTCAAACGATCTGTCAGATAAGCTATAAAGAACTTATCTCAAAACGGTGAAACATGCCTAAAGAATACACAGAATACTGTAGTAGCTGAGACTTATAATATAATAGAATGTATTAATGTGCAAGTTTACCTATTAAAAGTATCAAATTATAACGGGAGCAACTGAGAGGTAAGTCCTTCTGAATAAATTGAGAATCTCCTCCTTTTGTTCAAATCTGTTAAGATTTATTATTATTATAGCCATAAAATGAATGAATAAAATTTACTTTATTAACACCAAAATACAGATCAAAACAGATATTCGTACAGATGAGATGATTTCATTGCCTAAAAGCAATTTTTCTTCCTTACAACCATAGGGAAACCAGTGGCAGTAGCTACATATCACAGGAAACAGAGAGGTGAGAGAGATGTTGATGTTGAAGTGTTTAGGGAAGACCTTTTGTCCTTTATTTGGGACAAACATTGATTCATGATTTTTGACTTAGAATTAGAATAGTCCAGACCCTTTTTTCAAGAAACTGATTCAGTGTTTTTGTCAGTGAAAGGTTTTGCATTTCTCATATTGTGACACATTCCATCCTAACCCTTGAATATGAATAAAGTGAATCTTGTTATAAATGCATGCTTGCATAATTACATTTCAGTATATACACTATCATTAGAAGAGTCTTTACAATAGTGTACCTATTCTAATGATAATGTATGTATTATGTATACATGCAATTTAAAACAATGTATCATTAAGTTAAGATACTAAATTGTTTGTTTATTAGTCATTACTGTATTTTATATTGTTGTAACTAAAATATATGTTCTGATTAGACTCCAACATTCATTATCTTATCTTATTATGGGAGCTGGTAAGCCAGCAACAATTCGACCCAATGGGATCTTTTGTGTTGACCCCCATTGATTCACCAAGTACTGGACACGCGCAAAAGAGTATCAAAATGCATAAAAAGTAACAATTACATGCCAGTCTTAGTTTGATTGATCGAATATGCGTACGTCTATAATGTTGTGCTGTATAGTTTGAAAAAACTATGCAAACAAAATGTTAAAAGAATTTCAACAGTTTCAATGTTTTTAGTTGGTTTATGATACTAACATGTACAATATGTTTATATAGGTTAGGCTGGGACACTATTTTCGAGACTTTTGTATTAGAACTGACATTTTGTATTAGATATTTTCTACATCCTTTAAAAACGTTGGTCAATGATGAATGAGGCAATGCCGTTCAAGGGGAAGAAACCTGTAATCTTTCTTCATTAGGATTGTGTGACGATGTCAAAATATTTTTCGACATCCTACTATTTTATCTTACCTCATAATCATGATGTCCGACGCAAACAAGAGCCAACTCTAATGACCTGATAGCAAAATGTGTATTTCCGTTGGAAGCGCACATTATTATCTTCTCTAGAAATGTCTCCGCCAACTCCGTGAACACTCTCGCGTAGTTGGATGCTTTCTCTTCCTCCTCCAGTGCCACGGCCATGTGATAACTTTGTTCTAGGGACGACACACTGTCGAATAATAGCCTTTCTACTTCATCATTATTATTGTTCTCCTCTATACAGTGCAGTAACGCACAAATACAGTCCGACGAAGCGTCATGTAAAGTATTTATAGAATTATGATCTCTTAGCACTTGTAAACAAAGTCCGATAACAGCGTTCTGCGGCACTTCCTGGATATCTACAGCTTTCACTTGTATCCATGATGTCATACATTTAATAATTTTCAGAGCTACGTGAGTGTTTTGCGAATTAGTTATACTTTCCTTTAGAAATTGAGACACAGTTTGGGCATTTGACCTCAATTCGGTTTTTATATCTTCCCGGCGGTTTTCGCCGAGCTTCAAGCTCGTCGAGTCTATTTCCTGAGGTAGTACTGTCAATATTTCTAGAAGAGCAAACATGTTTTTGCTAGAAAATGATTTAATTAGGTCACTAATACAGTTCTCCCACGATGACATTTGTAGGGCGAGGTCGGCCAGTGCGAGGCAGAGTTGTGTCAGGATCGCACCACTTGTGTCCGGAGAAGTATTTTCTAGATGTGATACCAGAGAGTTTCTTAGTGATACGAGAGAATCCGATGGCAATTCGGAGAGGTTGTGTTGAACCTTTGATCTCATGGTCTGAGCTGCGAAGTAGCAGGAGTGGATATCCTTCTTTTGTTGCAACAACTCATCGGCAATTTTCCACGAATGTATCTGCAATACGATCGTGGTATTAATTAATCGCGAAGTATAAAATTACTGTTAATGAGTGTTCTCATTATAAGTAAAAGTGTGTTCCGTAATTAGAAAGGTGTACTTACAGATTTCTGCACATCCCCGAGCCAGAGGGAAGCTTTTTCTTTCTCATTTGCATTGGGGTTATCGTACAAGGCGCTTATGGCCTGATAAACAGTGTCCATTGATGGTGTCTCCATGATGTTACCGTCAATAATTCACGAGAAATCCTCAGCACCACTCTTCCAAAACAGTTATATCACACACTATCATATTATAACGTGGAAAACAACTAAAAAAGAAATAATTTGCGAAAACAAGCACTTCGACATGGAAATGCTTGACAAAATTGACCATAAACAATTAGTGTTGCTACTTGGAAGGAGAAGTCTACCGAAAAATTTTGTTTAAACCGTTTTTTAAATGTGTCAAGTTAACATTTCATTGAATAGTTTCATCACCTTGCACGTATCTACTCTTAAATAACTCATGGAGGTCAGTGAGTAAATCTGTACGTCGCTTGTTATTGTAAAAGTCTCGCTTTATTCGCTTATGGAAGTTTTAATAGAAGTTTGAAAAAAAAAATACAAAAGAAGTGGAACAGCATAGAACAAAATGATTTAAAATTAAAAAGCGTATTAATTTAAATGTAATAAAGATTTGTTTTCTAAAAAAGTATTTTTCCCTAAATCAGGGAAACATTTTTTTTATGGCAACATTATGACAAATGTCAACCATAGACAAATCGTTGAGAAATATTTAGGAAATGCTAAGGAATTTGGGTAGGACTTAAACATTTTCGTTCGAATGGAGCCCCATTTTCAAGGCGCCATGTAATTTTTCAGTATGTATATTGATGCAATTTTGATTAGTTATTCCACGGCAAGGTGTGGACGGTTTTTATACTCGACAGCAATCCCGATTCCCGAACGACATGAAAACTGTCAATGCCGAACAAGGTCATTTATCGGTGTGTTCCGATTCATAAAAACAGTGCTGTGATCGATTACAGCGCTAAAACCCGTTTCATTTGCGTTAGCGCGCCGACAGCGCTGATAGCGTTCTACCAATTCGGAACGCTAGATATCGCGCTCACACCGTTCACACCACAACATTCAAATATTCACATTATTCTCTTCATCACTAATCGTTATTAAACTTTTATTCGTCTTTTTTAGAACATAATCAAACCCAGTACTACTAAAGAAACCTAAATCGAGACCTAAACAAACCAAAAATATAGGACAGCAAAACTGTCAAACGTCACTTTTGAAAATTCGCTCAAAAATTTACTGGAACAAAACTATCAAACGTCACTTTTGACAACTCGCTCACAGTGCTAACGCACGGTGGGCTGAAAATCGACTTTCATAGACATAGGGATAAAAAAAAATATGTGTCGTTTTTTTCATGGATATGGGTTTGGTTTATCATTTCTATGCTCAAATATTCACAAAAGGTTGATTTAGCATATAAATGGATGACTTATAATTTTTATACGAAAAATTTGTATGGAGTTCGTGTGAAAAATCCGATTATCTTTGGAACAGCAAGTTAAACCGTAATATCCTTACAGGGGGTTTTAGAACTTATTATTTATGATTTATTGACATACCGCGTATGACGGTTACTGCTGCAGAAATTAAGTAAAAAAATAAAGAAATATTTAATTTTTTATAATTCTATAACGACTCATTTTAAAGCATCTTTTCAAAAACCAAGTATTAATTAGCTAATAAACCTAAATAAGTGATATTTAATTATTATTATTTAGTACCATGACCATCATGCGACAACACAAAACAATAACTATTGATTGTGATTAGGAGTTCTAGATGAAGATTTTCAAGAACTTCAGCCAATGCATCTTTAATGAGCGTAGTTAGCAAAGGGAAATCTCTAATGAGGGTAGATTAACAAAAAGTAAATTTGCTAATCACTATAGTTTTAATGATCAGTGGAAAGCAATAAATAAGCTAAATTTGACTTTAATAATTTAGTGTATTCCAAACTTTTGAACTACATACGTATTCTGTGACCGTAAAATATTATTATAATGGAAAGTCTAACCACCAACTTAGACTTGTTTGTTTTTCTAAGAAGTGGGAGTACTTCATTTGATCATGAAGTATTGTTCAGTGCAGTGGTAGCTCGTCTAGGTGATTGCTTCTCTGACGAAGACCGTGTAACACTCAAGGAATTTTGTCGAAGATTTACAAGAGCTGCTTCACAGAGGTGGCAGAAATCTCACCGTATCCTTGATACATTCAGAAAGCAGTACGAAAATTGGCTTCAGGCTAATGTCGATTGGCCAAGTTGTGTGCCAACCGGTTTTGTCATCCAAGAATCAAATGATGAGAGACCTAGCGCACATTTAATCTCTCCAGAACCGTCAACATCGTCGTCTATTGGTACTATGACAAAAAGACCTCGAAAGTCATTCGAAGATCTGGGAAGCAAACAGAAGAAGAGAAGGTCTGAAGATCATAAATGCGAAGATCCAAACGAATTGGCCAGTTCAGCTGCATTACATTTAGAAGAAGATGGTCGTGAGGATACCGCATTTGTTATCAAATATATGCTGAAAAATCCAGAAGCAGCTGCAAAAATTAGAGAAATGCTTAAGAAACCAGTTCAAACTTGTTTATTTACACCAGAAAAATCACTAGGGTTGCTCCTTTCATTGAAACTCTCTAAGTGGCAATACATCACGTTGCGAGAGACGGCCATTCGGGAAGGTGCTAAGGATATTTACCCGTCTTACTACAAAGTGCAACAAGCTAAACTACAATGCTATCCTCCGAAACAATCAGTCACTGTAATGGATTCTTCAGCTAGGATTACACTTCAAGCATTACTTGATATCACGGTGAAGAGGATCATTGAAAGTCTTTCTGAAAATGTGCAAAATAAGGATTTGAAGCTAGTATCTAAGTGGGGATTTGATGGTGCTTCCAACCAAAGCCGATACAAACAGAAAATGGAGGGGCAACAAGATGATTCCAGTATATTTATGACCTCGTTAGTGCCACTCAAGCTGACTGCTGGAGATGATACTTTATGGACGAATCCAAAGCCATGCTCAGCCTTATATTGTCGTCCAGTGCAGTTCACTTTTATAAAGGAGAGCGAAGAAGTGGTCATCAGTCACAAAAGGCAAATGGATAATGAAATTAAGGATCTTATCCCTACTGAGTGCGGTAGTAATAAGGTGAGTCATCAACTTATGATGACAATGATCGATGCTAAAATTTGTACATATCTTTCTGAAGCTAGATCAAACGCATCGTGCTACCTGTGCTTAGCCAAACCTACAGAAATGAACCGTTTAGATGTTGTAACATCAAAGACTGTGTCAACTGGCGTATATGAATTTGGCTTGTCATCACTGCACGCTCGTATAAATTCTATGGAATGTCTTTTGCATATTTCATACCGACTCGACTTCAAAAAGTGGGCTGCAAGAGGCAATGAGTACAAGGCATTGTTAGAGGCAAGAAAAAAAAGTATCCAGGATAAATTTAAAGACGAGCTCAATCTTTTGATTGACATCGTAAAACAAGGCTCAGGAACCACTAATGACGGGAATACGGCAAGAAGGTTTTTCGAGTTTCCTGATAAAACTGCAGCCATTACTGGATTGGATGAAGAGCTTGTTCGAAGATTTGCCGTGATTCTGCAAGCAATAACATCTGGGGAGCAAATCGATGTCATCAAATTTAAAGATTATGCCCGCAAAACAGCAGAAAAGTACGTGGAGCTATACGACTGGTACCACATGTCTTCAACCGTCCATAAGCTTTTGATACACGGTGCAGACATAATCGCCAATAACGATATTGTGCCAATCGGAAGCCTTTCAGAAGAAGCCTCGGAGGCACGCAATAAAGATTTTAGAAGGTTCCGGGAACATCATTCGCGGAAAAAAAGCAGGCAAGCTTCCAATGAGGATATCCTCAATATGCTTGTTCTTTCGTCTGATCCTTTGATTAGTGCACGAAGACCTAAGTTAGATACTAAGAAAAGCCAGGATCTCTTTGCTGAAACTAAAGAACTAATCAAGTGCCAGGAAACTCAGTTCGAGTTTTTGGATGTATCTAATTTGGATCCTGATTCCGAATTGGAATCCGACGATAGTGATGTTGAATATTAATAATTATGTTTTATATTTTTTTTGTAAATAAGTTATTAAGTTATTTTTAATATTATTTAAGCTTTTTTATTATTATTTAAGTTTTTTAAGAATTACGCAAATACTAATATTTAATATATTTTAATACAAATATCAAAAGAATTTTTTTTTATTTTGGTTTGGTGCATTAAAACGAGTCGTAAAAGAATTTAAAAATACAATATTTAATACTTTTATTAATCACTGTAAGTGATTAGCAAATTTACTTTTTGTTAATTACCCTCATTAGAGATTTCCCTTTGCTAACTACGCTCATTTAAGATGCATTGGCTGAAGTTCTTGAAAATCTTCATCTAGAACTCCTAATCACAATCAATAGATATTGTTTTGTGTTGTGTTGTCGCATGATAGTCATGGACTCATGGTACTAAATAATAATAATCAAATATTACTTATTTAGGTTTATTAGCTAATTAATACTTGGTATTTTGACTAGACGCTTTAAAAAGATTCGTGAAAGAATTTAAAAAAAATATTATATATCTTTATTTTTTTACTTAGTTTCTGCAGCAGTAACCGTCATACGCGGTATGTCAATAAATCATAAATAATAAGTTCTAAAACCCCCTGTAAGGATATTACGGTTTCACTTGCTGTTCCAAAGATAATCGGATTTTTCACACGAACTCCATACAAACTTTTCGTAAAAAAATTATAAGTCATCCATTTATATGCTAAATCAACCTTTTGTGAATATTTGAGCATAGAAATGATAAACAAAACCCATATCCATGAAAAAAACGACACATATTTTTTTTTATCCCTATGTCTATGAAAGTCGATTTTCAGCCCACCGTGTAACGCCACGAACCGTGAGCACTGTTATTGCAAGATGGCGTCGGTAGTGACGTCATGAATGACGTCACGTTTTCGATTGTGGACGCGCTCACGTCAAATCGGAACGACATTTATCGCGCTCACAGCGCTGTCGGCGTAATTCGGGACGCAGCGTATGTCAAATCGATAAAAGGCGGAATTGCTGTCCGTCCTGTCACATCTGATAAAAAATACATAACCACACAAATGTTTCTCACGACCTCGTCAATTATCCGTAGTATATCTGCATTCACCAAACAGGCTTCAGCGCGAACGCTTTACACGACAAAAATAAGAATGGCACCAGTCAAGGTATGTAAGATATGTTATTATTTGCTTAATTACATAACTGCCGGCTTATTTCGAACTTTAATTTAAGGTTGGAGATGAACTGCCATCAGTGGATCTGTTCGAGGATTCGCCGGCGAACAAAGTGAACGTGAAAGACTTGTCTTCGGGAAAGAAAATTGTTTTATTCGCGGTTCCCGGCGCGTTCACGCCTGGTTGTTCCAAGACGCATTTGCCGGGTTACGTGGAGAAGGCGGATAAGCTGAAGGCTGATGGCATCGCGGAGATAGTGTGCGTGTCGGTGAACGATCCCTATGTGATGGCGGCCTGGGGCGTGCAGCACAATACTAAGGGAAAGGTGAGATAATTGGTCTGTAAGGTCACACAGCTTTGTCATTAAAATTTACCAAGTTGTTTTTACAACTTGGTAAATTTGATGTGTTGTTCGTTACTTGTTTTAGAACAGTTTTTGTAGGTAATGATGGATGATAGTTCATTCTCTTTTGTAGGTAAAAACTAATTCAAATATACCTACATATAATGTTACAGTTATAATCAAGTAATCAAATTTGGGATGGACAAAAACTTAACTACATCTACCATCTATTTGTTATAGCAAGTCATCAATTCATGATCATCATCATCAAAGTCATCAATTGTTATAGCATTTATAGCAAGGTGTTTAGAATATTGCAAGTTTCAGGATACAATGACACATCAAAAATATGCAAACCTAAACAAATAATTTATTCAGAAAAAATTAATTTACCATTCTACCTGCAAATTGATTGAATATTTTTAGTATATTTCATTTCAAATAAGGACGAAAAGATTTTCCGATTACTATATAGCTTTCTGGCCAATTCTGATTAGCAAGTATTATTTATATATCATCCAATAGGATGATACTAAAGCTGTTCTAAGAATAAGTGAAAGGAAGTGTTTCAAATCTCTGTTTCTGTAATTCATAATAGCCTTAAAATTTTGTTGCTATTTGAAATGGAATATGGAACTAAATAATTATGTTGGGTTTATCTAATCAGACCAGATAGGAAGACTAGATTCTGAAAGCAAGATAAAAATCGGAATATAATGTACTTAGTTTAGAGCCACTTCAAGTCACTACCTGTCACACTAGTGAAATGTTAATACTTTGCATAAGATGCTATTGGTATTCAGAACACATCACCGAGTATCCCTTGCGAAATACACCTGGAACCTATTTCATAAATATGACAATAGTAATGCTTCCTGCACATACTTGCATGAGCTTAGACAAGAACGGAGTACATTGCGACTTCAATAAAGGAAGCTAGTAACAATCACTTTACAAAAGAGTCAATGTCCAGCAGGTTTTCCTAGGCTTGCGCCAGCCAATGCATGGAGCATAATTATACAATGACAATTTGAGATACATTACTGGCAATGTTAGGAGACACATTCTTTAACACCGTAAGTAACTAGCAATGTACCCTGAATTGTCATTGTAAGTTACGAATTTCGTCTTTATGAAATAGGCCCCCTGGAACATTGATGCATACATTCCTTTGACTAATTATTATAAGGACTAGCCTTGCGGTAGCATTTCCCCTCTGCCACGGTATAAGCACAATTGATCTTGTGCATTTACATTCAATTTTACACCTTATCACTAAACGAGACAGCCTATTATTGCGAAATAATAACTTCGAACTTAGAACGTTTGGGGTTCACACGAGACTACTTTTCATGATTTTTAACATTCAAAATTAGAATCTAAAATTATGGGGAATAAAATCCAAAGTTGCGGATTTCATGTGACCTCGCCCCCCGCGAAAAGTGGCAGAAATGTTTGTTAGTAGAATTACACGCGTAACCAGTCCACATATAAATAGTCAAAGATCCATTCTGATTCTGATCAGTGATTGATCACCTAGAGAGGAAAACACTTTGTGAGTTGTTGACTTAATTAGAATGTCATACGTGCATTTATTTATAAATACACAGATAAGGCCCCAACCAAGTGGTTGTTAGCTCATTAAAATATCTCACTCACTTGACCTTCTGTACATTTGTTATTCAAAATACACTACATTATGTAGCATCAACTATTTATAATCTAATTTGAATCTTATGCTTATCACATAAAAGAATATTTTGGCATTTACCTATATTAATTATTATGTTTTATTTCATGTCTGTTAAATGCTAAAGCAATTTGAATCTTATAGCTCTAGAATCCAAGGTTAATTTTGCGGTGTTTTGTTCCAGTCGAATGTGAAATCAATAGAATTGGTTTATTTTTAAATTGTTATCAGAATGCTTTAGTTTGGGCTAAATTATTTTCGCCAGTTTTGGCTGGTGATGAACCAACTGCGATATAGGAACATAAGTTATCTTTAGCAATGTCGGTAGTTGTAGCAGAGATTCTGTACACCCCAAATGAGTGTAAGCAAGTTACAGCCTGTAGAATCCCACTGCAGGGCAAAGGCCTCCTCTCACGAATAAGGGTGAGAGGGAGTGGGCCATACTCCACCACGCGGGCGCAGTGCGTGTTGGTGGAGGCAAGTTAGTGGTCAACTTGCTGTCAGAGAATTTTCAAGCCGCCAAATGAGTGTATGTGTGAATATTTTTCAATCAAAATCAATGTCCCACAGGTCCGCATGCTAGCCGATCCCAACGGCACATTCATCAAGGCACTGGACCTCGGGACAAACCTGCCGCCTCTCGGAGGATTCCGCTCCAAGCGCTTCTCCATGGTCATCAACAACTCAAAGATCGAGGACTTGAACGTAGAACCAGACGGCACCGGCCTTTCTTGTTCACTTGCAGACAAGATCAAAGTCAAGGCCTAATCTCATTATGTTACAGTTCCAAATTTAAAGTCCTATGAATCCGATTTATATCTTAAAGGCATGAAAGAGGACTTTATGTGGAACAAATTAAAGTTAAGATTTCAAATTGTGATCAATTACACCTACCCTATCTAGCTTTACTCAGATCTTAGACTGTTGAAGCACTAATTGTGATAAAATTACATAATAAAATTATACATTATACATAGTACCCTAGAAACGTTTTTGATAAAAATACCCGTGTCTTGCGTATGCCCTGTTTTAAGAACAAAATAACACATTTCTTGTCTATTCCACTTCTATGCTGCATTTGTAATTTGCACCGATTTTTAATTGACGCAATTTTTATTATTCGAGTGTACTTTGTTGTTTAGAGTGTTTTAAAAGTTATAAACTTACTATTATTATTCTTCATGTGCATTATTATATGAATACAAGATTAGACATATTTGTGGCCTTTTTGTAATATTGATTTTACCCACGTGGTGGGCGAGTAACCTTGCCTGCCGCGCAGGAGGCGATGGTTCGATCCCCGTACAGACCGACTCGTACCAATGAGTTTTTCGGAATTTATGTACGATTTGTAACACCACTGGCTTTTCGGTGAAGGAAAACATCGTGAGGAACCCTGCATGCCTCTATTTCGAGGCATGTATTGTACCCTCTGTCCATTACGTGGCGACGGGCTCACACCCCGTCACAATGGACAGAGTTTCGGTACTACTGGTAAAACGTGAATGTTCTGAGGTATCAGAATATCTCTGACTACACCCTCGGGGAATATAATCGTGAGCATATGATTTTACCCACGAAGATTAAAATAGCCAAGCCCCCAAAATATTTCGGGGGTTGAAAACGCTTATTAATAGTTTTGTAGCATAGATAGATTACCTTATAGGTAGTTTGATTCTTGGTCCCGGATTCCGAATTATTAGCAGTATCATAATATCAGGAAGTTGGAATAGGTATTGTTTATCCATTCATAATACAGGGTGTAACAAAACACCCTAGTAAGACTTAAGGGAGTGCTTCAGATCATCAAACTGAACAACTTTCACTAGTCAACATCGAGGAAAAAAAAAATCTGCAAATGTATTTGAGTCGAGACGGCACTGCAGTTTTGTATGAAAAAGCGTTTTTTTTTCGTGATTTCGATGTTGGCTCCATAGTGAAAGTTGTTTGATGGTATGAAGCACACCCTTAAGTATTTACTAGGCTGTTTTGTTTCACCCTGTATATGAATTCGTTATCATCTTGAAATGTTTAACACGCTAAAAGTGAGCAGTGTGGTTTCAACTTAGAATGGACCACCTCATTTCTTCCCGTTGGTGCCTTACGAGGCGACTAAGGGATAAGTTTTCTTGTGCTTTTGCGGGCAAGAGGCTAGCCGCCTATCACCACTTGACACGTCATTCCATCGTGAAGCCTTCAATGTGGTAAAACTGAGCCTTGCTACAACTGCACGCTTAAATATAGTTGGTAGTTGTAGCAAAGTTTTTGAATACTCGTGAGTTTATGTATGTAAAGGTGAGCCTTGTACCGTAGCCTGCAAGACAGCTGGAAGTTGCAACAAAGTTTCTGACGCAACAAAAGGCATTATGGTCGTGAGTTTATGTAGATGTAGTATGTAAACACGGCGACACATTAAGCTACGCAAAACCAAAATAAGCTGACCGCGCGTAGGTAAAGTAATGTATAAGGTCGCGTGGCCAGCTTATGTTTGTTTTGCGTAGCTTGATGTGTCGCCGTGTGTATTAAAATAATGTATTTAATCGTAGTTAGTTACAAATAGGTGCAGTAGCATTTTCAGTGTGTAAAACGTAGTTCTCATAAATATCTGATCAATATTAATGAAAAATTTAAAACAGCGCAAAGTTAAAACTATTCTACGGCACGGAACGCTTCGGCAAACGGAGAACGGAACGTTATACTAAAACTTGGTTGCGTTCACTACACTCTTAAAATGTTTTAAATGTAATGTTTGAAAGAAACAACATTCTATAAATTTGTTTTTCCGTCTCTGTTGTGGATGTAGTTTAGTGCCAACAACGCTCAAATAAAACGCAAAATGTCAAACACACCCCACGGCCGTCCGTTTGTTTACTTACGAAAATAAATAAAAATTATGAATAAAAACGAAAAAAATGTATAAACAAGTGCACTATTTTGGAACTGTATTGTTTCTGTGTTCATTAGTTTATTTAGTTAAAGTTGTTTTGACTGAGATATTTGAGGACGAAAGCGCGCAAGTGGATGACTGGTTGGAGCAAAACGAACTTGGAGAATATAAGAAATTATTCAAGGATTACGGTGAGTTATTTAATATTAACTGGAAAAAACATAAAAACACCTATTCTTTCTTTCCTTGTAAAGTATATTTCTAGCAGTAAAAGACCGGATAATCAGCGTAATAGTGACCTTAAGTCTAGAAGTTTGGAACATTTCGCGCATTTTATTTCGCAGTCCGTTCACGTTTGTTTCGGCTGTATTAACTTCAACCCTTTGACTAATGGACTGGTTACGCGTGTAATTCTACTAACAAACATTTCTGCCACTTTTCGCGGGGGGCGAGGTAACATGAAATCCGCAACTTTGGATTTTATTCCCCATAATTTTAGATTCTAATTAGGAATGTTAAAAATCATGAAAAGTAGTCTCGTGTGAACCCCAAACGTTCTAAGTTCGAAGTTATTATTTCGCAATTATAGGCTGTCTCGTTTAGTGATAAGGTGTAAAATTGAATGTAAATGCACAAGATTAATTGTGCTTATACCATGGCAGAGGGGAAATGCTACCGCAAGGCTAGTCCTATCTTCAACCACTATACAGGGTCCTTCTTAATATGCTGACACTTTTTTAAGGGCAGGACCAGACCATCAAACTGAACAATTTTCTCTATGGCACCAACATCGAAAACAGGAAAAAAAATCTACTGTCCCATTCATTTGGCTCGAGTAGGTTTGCAGTTTTGTATGGAACAGCTGATTTTTTTTGCGGTTTCGATGTTGGAGCGATGGAGAAACTTGTTCAGTTTGATGGTCTGATCATTCCCTTAAAAAGTGTCAGCATAATAAGATGGACCCTATATATATAACATGGAGACTCTAGGTTGCTGGGGTCCTGAGGGGAAAATGTTCCTCAGATGCCTCTCTAGGCACCTATTCGAGGCTACAGGCGACAGGAGGGCTGGCAGCTATTTTGCGTAAAGGATCAGCCTAGTGATCCAAAGAATCAACACTGCCAGCCAATATTATATTCAATAGTACATATTACCAATAATTTTAACGAATTAGATACCTACCTAAGCTCCAAGTCTTCCTGAAAACTTCATCTGAACTTGTAGTAAATAAGCATTCCCTATGATATAGATAATGTATTTAAATTTATACCCTGTATACGTACATACAATTTTAGATTTTTTTATTTGACTGATGCTTGGCTTCAGCTCACCTGATGGAGAGTGTAGATGAAGCTGAGGAAGTGACATGCTACCCAGAGAAAGCCTATCAACTCTTCTCGCTTGCATTTTGATAATAAGGCTCGATTTATAAGCTGTTGTAGCAAAACTAGTTAATAATTAGTTTTGAGTTCTAAAGAGTGGAATGTTCTCTAATATGAACTAAAAAAAAACTTTATTTGATTACAACTTGGTGGTATACAAATGACTGAGTCCCTGACTCTCAAAGTCAGAGAACCGTGCATTGGGAGGCAAAGTTAATATCTTTATTATTCTCTTATGTTGTGGTGAAATCTTGTTAAATCAAAGCAAATCAGTTAATTGCAAAAGAACATAATGTCCAAGCACATATCCAGACATTAATTTTCGGGGGGATTTTCATTGAAAAACAATGAAAAAATTATTGCTGTAATCACTGGAAAAGTATTCGGATTTCGGGGGAGGATAAATTCCACCGTTTCCACCCCATTCCAGTTTTGTATGGAACAACTTTACTGTTTTTTTTTTCACAATGGTGCCATAGAGAAAGGTGTTCAGTTTGACAGTTTGATCATCTCCTTAAAAAAGTGTCAGCATATTAAGAACGACCCTGTATTAAAACAATAATTTTGTCTCTTCTTCTTCCTCTCTTCCTGTTACCCCTACGTGGGGTATAATGATAATGATAATTTATTTACAAAAATATGGTACATAAGGTTTTATAAAAATACAATTAATTTTCCAGCATATTCTACCATGAAGGCAAGAAATGTCATAGATTCAAAATAATCCTTTGACTAATTATTATAAGGACTAGCATTGCGGTAGCATTTCCCCTCTGCCACGGTATAAGCACAATTGATCTTGTGCATTTACATTCAAAATTACACCTTATCACTAAACGAGACAGCCTATAATTGCGAAATAATAACTTCGAACTAAGAACGTTTGGGGTTCTCACGAGTCTACTTTTCATGATTTTTAACATTCAAAATTAGAATCTAAAGCTATGGGGAATAAAATACAAAGTTGCGGATTTCATGTTACCTCGCCCCCCGCAAAAAGTGGCAGAAATGTTTGTTAGTAGAATTACACGCGTAACCAGTCCACTTATAAATAGTCAAAGAAATAATCAAACATAGGGCCAATAATCACATACAAATAAGTCACTTAAGAAACTGTTGTATTGAATAAAAACACTTATCCAAAAGATGTATGTATACTTGCTTCTTAAACTTATAAGTTTTTAAATTCGTTAGGTAGTAAAATATACACTTTTACAGCCATACAGTAGACATTTTTACTGAAAAGTTGTAGTCTTTGTCTATTCGGTACGCATAATATAGGGGTCGATAATAGCTCTCCACCGGTTGCTATCTCATGCTCATCTTGGGCAGCACTGTGGATATAATCCCAGGTCATGTTGAGGCTTTTAGCCTAAACTTCCACCAAGCTCCAGGTTATTATTTTCTTAGAAACATCAGAAATGCTAAAAGTGAGCCTTGCTACTTGCTAGTGAGACTTGGTAGTTTATGTACATAAATTTTAGGTCTACATCAGTATGTCGCAATAATTATTGTACCTAAACAAATACATTCACTTTGTTGGAGTTGAAAGTGTTTAACTAAATTTAACTCAAACTTAAAGTCTAATAGGATAACTGTAAATAGTTAAACTGTATTCTAAATTTACATTAAATTGTACACCACTAGTTTTTAATTACTTATAAAATTTTAAGGATGTATTCAGACGATGAGACTAAACAACTTTCCCAGTGGAACGTGCGTCAAAAACAAAAAAATGTTTGGACCTCATAGAAAATCGATCGGCTGACCCGCACTGTATGGGAGGTCCAATAAATTTTCACGTGTTTTGACCCATGTTCCTTAAGGAAAGTTGTTAAGTTTCATTGTCTGAATAACGAAAATTAAAAACTAGTGGTGTATAATTATCTCGTAAATTCAAAATACTAATTAATATTAATTTTAGTTCTACATTATTAAACGCAAACTAAGCCGTAGGTTCAGTTATGATCCGATCAGAATCTAATTAGAAGCGGCTTATTACGGTAATATCGCGAGAGTAGAGCCAGTATCAATAGCACGAGGTCCCGTAGGCGGCGCGGCGTCCCGTGACGTAGCCACCCCACCCCAAACCCCACTCCCACCCTCTCGGGGTGGGAACAGACGTCCCCGACGCGAGGCGCGGGCTCGAGTCAGTCGTGCCGCAGCCGCCGCGCCGCGCGGACCTCGCAAACTCCACGCATATCTCCACACATCACTTAATATGATCGCTTTAAATCTTCATGTGATAAAAAGTATTCTATCTAACATTTAACGCATTATAAACTGATTAAATCATCGTAATACGTTATAATTTGCGTAAAACGTCGCAATTTTAGAAACTCTGAAGTGAGCATCCTTTGTACTCGATGTAAATAACAAGAGGACATCTATGTGGTGAAAGCAGTTAGGACATTAATGTTCCTCGGTCTACAAGTTCAGAAACTCGGTATACGTTTCGATCCAGGCATGTGGCAGTTCGAGGATTCGGAGATATGCTCCATTGGGATGATACATCCGTCACACAGCAGGAACTCTGGGCTTTCCATGCTGTCAGGAGTATCACAGTTTTCAGGTAATTGTTTTAGATTTCATGACTTAAACCTTAGAAAGTAATGTATGAGGCGTGATTTTGCGTAGAGGAGCTTCGATATTGGAAACAATCGTTTCACCGATCCCAGCTACCCAATCGGCCGCGTAGCCCCAGCAACGTCCTATGCCGAGGTCCGTACCCTCTGGGTGCCCCTAGGTCGGTTGATTAAGTTCATTCATTTGGCTCGGTAGACCCTTCGTGGTCCCTCCAACAGTCCGCAGTAAAAAGCAGTAACTGCTCCCTGAGCAACGCTGTATTAGTCATTTCCAAAAAAACAAAAAATATGGAAACGATTGCCGAATATACGCAACGTCAAGTCTATCAGTCAGTTGTTGGATGGGTGACCCCTTTTTAGTCGTACGTATGTCACCTCGATCGTCTCCGCAAGTCAGAGACAGTTTCATCAGATAGCGGTGTACCTACCTACCTAACTATACGTTAAGGCAGGTCAGATGCTTATTGAGGCGACTTGAATATTATCTAACAGAAAGTTGGCCACTAAATTGCCTCCACCAGCCCACACTGGGCTCGCGTGGTGGAATATGGCCCACTCCCTCTCACCATCGTTCGTTCTAGCTATAACTTCTAACTGACGTAAGTACTTACATACAGGGTCCTTTTTAATATGCTGTCGGTTTTTAAGGGGATGATCAGACCATTAAACTGAACAACTTTCTGTAAGGGTTGGTCCCTTAGAGTAGAGGAGATAGGTCATGGAAATGATCTTCTCTTTTAAAACCGTCAACATAATATTAAGAAGGATATTATATGGGTGCCGTAGGTAGGTACAAAGAGTCCAGAAGCTCATTAGAGCGCTTCCCGTAGCCATCGTTGCGCTAACTCGAATTTGAATGCCGTCGCTGTTCGCATCGACAATCTCAGCGGAATAATGTAATGATGGATGCATATCGGAGCTCGATTCGGAAATGGTTAGGTAACGGCTAATCGAGTCAATCGAAAAATCTGTAATGGGTTCTTGTTGAATAATCGGCATCAGGAAGGTGGCATAGGTATATGATCAGAATGAACCGATTACCGATTTTTAGATTTTTCAAAACATAAGATTATTTTTATGTAAATTTCCGAGGGGTTTCTTTCGCAATAAACCAGCTTCGTATTATTATTATGTACTTCTTGAATTAAATTTTACAATAATAAATGTCGTGTTTGCATAATTGGAACAAAAAAACCGGCCAAGTGTGAATCGCATCACGCATTAGAGTTCCGGGGTCACCACTGTAAGAAAATCACTTTCCATTACGTTAATTATACTAAAATTAGCATAAGCATAAGCATATGCTCACGACTATGACTAAAATTAGCCATGTATATATTTTCCATGATCTTGCTCCGTTTTCAGAATTTGTAAATTGCAAAGATATAAAGGGTTGAAAGAGTCAACGTGGGGTCCACAACACAATTCACACATTTTATACTGCGGTAACAACTCGATGTCAGCCAGATAATCCTAATAATCTTCGAGTAAAATAGTTCTGATATTAGACAAACGGAGGTTGAGACAAAACTATACCACATTCCAAATAAGGACGACGAGATTTTCCGATATTTATTTAGCTTTCTGGCCAATTCTGATTACCAAATGTAATTAATTTATTGGATACATATACTATCCGACATATCTTGGACGCTACTAAAGCTGTTCTGAGAATAAGTGAAAGGAAGTGTTTCAAATCTCTGTTTCTGTAATGCAAAATAGCCTTAAAATGTCGTTGCTATTTTGAATGGAGTATAGTTTCTTGTTTGACTTTGAGCTCTAAAAACGTAATATAAGTACTAATTCAAAATCTTATTGTCTTCCAAGTACCAGACAAGCTTTCCCAAAGGAGCTATCGCGGCTGTTTAAATCCCTTATTAAAAGGGTTAGACCTTCAGTACAAGTCCTTTAACGACTAAGATCTGATCTATATAAGGTCCTTAAGGCCATTGTTATAAAGCTGGTAATGGACCGACAGTATAATTCTAAACAAAACGAGGGATAATCCGTTTGTTTCGCTAAGCTGTTTAAGCACCTACCTACACATGGCCTTTCGTTATTGTGTTAGGCTAAATCTGTATGGGTAGGTTTATATTAGAGCGTAGGACTATCCAATACGATCTAACACAAATCTGTTATGATATTAGATCCAATGTTTTTCAAACTAAGGTTCGGTTAAGGATTACGGACGGGTGAAACAAAGCTTTGAGGAGAAGAAAGTGAGGAGAGACTTGGATCCAATTAGGTACAGAAATTATACTAAGGGATGATGGATTACTAGTCTATTTCTATTTCGACTACGATGACTATAATCTTTACGTATTATAAAAGCAATCAGAAACGCAGGATATTGTGGATACTACATACGAGTAGGTATAATGGAATGGTTTAACCAAAATGGCTTGCAGGTGATGGTGAGGGCCGACTGTAAGTGGTGAATGGTGAATACAGGATGTATAAAATCACCCTAGTAATACTTATAGGGGTACTTCAGACCATCAAACTGAACAACTTTCACTACGGAGCCAACGTCGAGAAAAAATACAAAAATATCAGCTGTCCCATACATTTAAGTCGAGAGTCTCGACTCAAATGTATGGGACAGCTGATGATGCTCGACTCGAGACGGTGCTGCAGTTTTGTATAAAAGAGCGGATTTTTTTTCTCATTATTGATTGGCAAAATAATAATGAATTAGACGACGAATAATTTGATAAATTAATTTGAAACAGATTGAACACAAATATACATCATATTACTAGCATATTATGCTACATTAAGGGCCTATGTCGAAAAATAATTGAAGCGAAATGGGCGTGTGATAGCTTATATTACTGCCTGATGCGAGAGAAAGAGATGGGGCGGCACGCGCGCCTGAAACGACGCAAGCGTAAAACAAACTTTATTTAATTGTGATTTTACTATTTATGTAAGTTCATTTCTGCTCTAATCAAAATTTATAAAATATCAATCTCTTTTTTTTTAAATCAAGTCTCGTGTTTCTATTATTCACTGTTAGCAGTTCCAAGCGTTTATCGATAAAGACGGAGGCTACTTTGGCTTATTTTTCTATCGAGAAAATGTCTCTTAATCGTGTTTTGGCTCTAATCAAAACTTCAATTATGTGTTCAATTTACACATATCCATAAATCATACTCCTACTGTTAGTACTTCATGATATATGATGCTTTGAAGAATCCTATTTTTTTCACATATCCTCTTAAAGTTGAGGAGGGTTGAAAATAAAAAAAGAAGATCCGTATAAATCGTATAATCTAGCGTTTATAAATAATAAGCCGTCTTAACCGGCATAAAGCCGGCCAAAGCGGAATAAAGAACGAAAACCCAACTGCAGCAGCTAGGTAATCTACAAAAGCACTCTTGACTATAATCTTCACTGTTGGTGCAAGGATTAACTTTCATCGTGTATAGAAACAAACTGAATCTTTCCGAAAACATGTTTAAAACTCAAATCAAAAAAGTCCTCTGTAATAAACTGGATGATTATTTAAGTGATCAAAATGCTTGGGTCTGAGGTCACTAGCTTATAGTTTATTTACTTTACTGTATAGTATCAATTATTTTATTAAATAGATTATGTATACAATAATGTATACATAACTTTAGCCTAAGAATTTATATTGTAATAGTTATTAAGTCGTGTTATGTTGTAGAGTTTCTGGCCGCATCTTCTCTACAGCGACAACACGTTCCGACGCGGTGGTACCTTTAAAAAGATTTGAGGTTTGATAAGTGTGCTGCAAGCTCCTATATTGTATAAATTATATTGACTTTTGACTTTTTTTGACTGTGAGAAGAGAATTTAGCCTCAATGGGGCCGAAACCGAAACGCCACTAGAGGCCAGGCCCCCTCATGGAAAATAACCATAGATACCTATGCAAATGACCAGCAGCCTCACCGTGTGCGCATCAGATTCCTGACAAGATATTTCTCCTAATTGTACTTTAATTAATCATTTATTTCAGACCATAGTAAATCCATTTGTGTTAGTAGGTCTTATCAACTATTTTAGTAACATTAAATTAAAATCAAATGGAATAAAATACAACAAAATAAAACATCGTGAGGAAACCTGCATGCTTGAATTTCGAGGCATGTATTGTACCCACTGTCCATTATAAGTGGCGACGGGCTCACCCCCCGTCACACTGGACAGAGTTTCGATACTACTGGTGAAACGTGGATGTTCTGAGGTTTCAGAATATCTCTGACTATCCCCTCGGGGAATATAGTCGTGAGCATATGCTTATGGAATAAAATAAAAGGATATTTATTATCGGAAACAAAATTACATAATACAGAATCCAGGATTTTTTTTCGCGATTTCTATGTTGGTGCCATAGAGAAAGTTGTTCAGTATGATGGTCTGAGCATCCCCTTAAAAATTGTCAGCATATTAAGAAATTCCCTGTATTAAACATTAAAAAAAAAACAACAACATTAATAAAACAAAATACATTCAGTCAGTGTCAGCGATCATGGACATGATGCCTTGTCACCGTTTACACATTGTCGCATAAAAGCAGTCGATGCGCGCCTCCGCGAACATGCCTGATGCACTGCAGCCGCGGGGCAGCCGCAACACCACCCACTAATGAAACGCGTCTGGGTATAAGTAGTGATATTCAAATAAAATGAACCTACATAACAGCTTGTCACTTAAGCTTTCACCAACAGCGGCTCTCACGCCAAACAGCACTTGGAACTAATTCAAAAAGGTCACTGCCCATTGGAGCGCGAATCGTATTGTGAAGTTACAGCGCCCTTGCTTCTTGCTGCGTCCTCGACAGTCGCCAGTAGCGCCTGCACAGACAAACAGATCAATGATTATCAGTTGAAACTTGTTTGCAACTTGTGCCAAAAACCTGCCAAAACTTTACCAAGGTTGCCCGGTAAATACATGTTTTTAAACTGATTGTCTCGTAAGCAGATAGTTTTATAGTTTGAATTTGTTTTCAGATTTAGCCATTTTCAATGGGGAATTTGCACAGTTTTATATTTTTAGTGTATCATAAAGATTTAAGGCTAACATAAAAATACCAAAATCAAAAGTGGTAAAATATGCACAAATCATTATTTTATTTATTGCAAATCAAAAGTTGACGATTCAAATGCCGCGCCAAAACGCTCACTGCCATGACGTGACGTCATCTCCTTTTCATGACGCGTGAAGCTCATCACAAATCATCCGCTATAATAATTGTTGCCGTTCTCTTCTAACGCACGCAAGTTGCTAGTCGCTTCGTCACTTTGCGTTGATTGGTGTTTGAAATTAAGTTCTGATCTACGTAACTTATAATTGTAATATTTCGTAAAAAATAAAAACTTTAGAATAAATCTTTCATTAATTCACAACTATTATTATTGGATTATTAAGATAATTTCTCATTATAATTTTGGTGCAAGTTCCCTCCAAGTTATCAAATATTACTAGCTTACATAAGCGTTTGGCGGAGGTCATGCATATTCTTAGAAACACGATTTATTGGAAACAAACAGAGTTCGTAAATGAGTTCTTAGCAGAAAAACTTGAATGAAACGAGGGTAATGAACGGTTGTTGCAGATTATGCTACTGTCTACCCACCAACTTATTATTCGGTACTGTGACATGGTGGTCGCAGTTAATTATTAACTTTCATGTTGCAACATCAGACGTTTTAATTCGGATCGCTAGAATGCAGCAGTCTAGCGCAGAATGTTGCAATTCACAAATGGTCATTTGCGGCAATTACTGCGCTCCGTGGGTCCATGGAGTCCACGAGTAAAAGTTCAAATTGTCCATCTGCAGTGGCGCGTTGGATAGCTGCCAAAACAAGCGTTGGCTTCTGAAATATGTCGCAAAATGCTTTTGTTAATTATTAAAAAGTGCTCGTGGCGTTGTGCTGCTTCTTAGAAAGGACGTCTTTAGATCAGTGACCGTATTAGTGGCATTTCATCTCGAACACTTTGTACTTTGGAAGTCGATCCAAGATTGAAGATATTCTCTCTATTTATGGTAAGACTCGTTATGCGACACCCTACCAGACGCATAGAATACTGAGCTAGCAATATTAACAACTCGCTTTATTCAAAGACACTTGGGTTCGCAAATTGAGGTATGACGCTTTCCTATATCGTTCTCGAAACAAGGCCTGTGCCCTACCCTACCCTACAGCGTGGCGTATCCTATTTACAGGGTGAAATTGAAATCATTAGCATCCTTTTGAACTAAGAGTCTACCCATCAAACTGAACAACTTTTAATATGGGAGCAAACCGATTAGAGCAACAACAAAAATCTGCTGTTGCATACATTTGAGTCGAGTAGGCACTGAAGTTTAGTATGGAACACTGATTATATTTTTGCTCCGATCGGTTTGCTCCCATAGTCAAAGTTGTTCAGTTTTATGAGTAGACTCTTAGTTTAAAAGGATGCTAATGATATCAATTTCACCCTGTATATAGTGCGAACCATGCTACCACTGCACACACCCCGAAATTGATTACAGTTGTGTGTGTTTTTCTGCCCGAGAATTGGTAGTCGTGACACCTCGTTAATTCAAAGATACTTGTTCTAAGACAACAGTAGTAATTGACAGCAAAACCTCTATAAACAAGTCCACCTGTAGCCGAGTCCCGGGATACTAAGTATTCCCAATTGTCCCAGTCCCAATCCCGGGTCGCGGTCGCCGGCCCAGTTCCGCGCCCTACTTCCCACACTACCCCTATCGTACGTACGGACAGCAACAAGTGACGGACGGGATTTGCATCTTGTGACAGTCCCCTTAAATGCGGCAAAAACTTTCATTCCTTGTAACTTGTGTCGAGTCGATGAGTTGCCATTAATGGTGAAGAGATTTGGAAACCATTATTAACAGGAATGTGAAGCTAGCAGTCTCCATACGAAGCGAAAACTCCGTACATACTTCATAATTTTATATACAGTAATCAAAATAACAGACATCTGACTGCAAACGTGCCGAGTCGTGTTTATCTCGGTTTGTTATGTTTCAGGAACGATTATACAACGTGTTAATGAATAAGCGCAAAACCTCATACACCCCAACTGATTTATAACAAAATAATTAGATTGAAATAATAATTGAATTATTTTGATACTTAAATTTTAAAGTTATTTGCATTTTAAGTTCTGAGGCAAAAATGATTTGTTATCATTTCAGCAATGAATGAAACCGCTAGCGTGCACGTGGATACATTTAAGAATCTTGTGTTGGTAGTAAGTAGGGTTAGAGTGCCCGAGCGGTGGATTAAGATCAAGTACAGAAAATTTGAAATTTTACAAACAAATTAATTAATATTTTGAAAAAAAAAAATCCTATGTTGAAAACATGATAATTCGATTCTGCTCTCGATTCTAAACAAACTACTTTCTAGTTTTGCGTTAATTCATTAACACGTTGTATATGTAATGTAAGCCACGTCTCAATAAGAATCGTATTTATGTAGGCCCGTATGAAAAGACGTGTCCGTACTCCACTTAGTTTGTCTGTAAAATCGACTGTATAATGTGCACCTTTTACGAATGGTGCCAATCTTAATTAGTAGAGATTAAAAATATTAAAAACATTAAATTGGTTTTCATTATCTTATTTTTCGAAAATTTCATCAAATAGGTGTTTGTTTTCTGTATAGGGTCTATAATATGCTGACAGTTTTTCAAGAGGATGATCAGACCACAAAACTGAACAACTTTCTCTATGGGATAAACATGGAAATCGCGAAAAAAAAATCAGCTGTACCATACATTTAGGCACAGTATAAGAAAGAGTATCTAGTACTACATAATTTAGGTGAGTAGGATTGCAGTTTTTTATGGAACATCAGAATTTTATTCGCGATTTCGATGTTGGTGCATATTAAGTTGGACCCTGTATATGACAGGCAAGAAAGGGGCCGCAAATTCGGACTCTGCGCCAGGCAGGCTGCAGAAACAGGTTTTACTTAAACAGGTTTTACTAACATTCCAGTAAAGATTACAGAGTCATTAGGTTCCTCATCTGCTCTGGCCGAGACAATACTACAAAAGAATGTAAATGCATGCACTTCCGAATTCAGATTTAGGCATGTTGACCCTGATACAATTGTTAAAATTTATAAAAAGTTTAATCTTAAAAACTCGGAAGATATATGGGGTATGTCGGTTAAGTTGTTTGGATCTGTCATTGGTGTCCTGTCACCTTACTTGGCATCAATATTTAACATCTGCATCGATCAAGGTACTTTTCCCGATCTTATGAAACATAGTAAAGTCGTACCTCTCTTTAAATCAGGCAATAGACATGATCCCAACAATTATAGACCTGTCTCAATATTACCAGTTCTCAGCAAGGTTTTCGAAAAGATTATTCTCAATCAAATGCTGTCTCATTTCAATCTAAATAAACTGCTGCATGATCAGCAGTTCGGGTTTACCAAAGGACGCTCAACTACAGACGCAGGAGTTACTCTGATTCAGCACATCTTCAGCGCTTGGGAGGAGCACCAAAATGCGATAGGCGTCTTTTGCGATCTTTCCAAAGCATTTGATTGCGTTGATCATAAAACTTTGCTGTTAAAACTAAAACATTACGGAGTTAATGGCTCAGCTCTTGATTTGATGGACTCCTACTTAAAAAACAGAGTCCAAAAAGTTTTAGTGAACGGATCTAAATCATCTGGATCACATGTGCAAACAGGCGTGCCCCAGGGTTCAATTTTGGGTCCGTTCCTTTTTTTGGTCTACATAAATGATTTGCCACATATGGTACAAAACTTGTCGAACATAGTATTATTTGCTGATGATACTTCTCTGATTTTTAAAGTAAATAGGAAGGACCAAAAACTTGACGACGTAAATGATACCCTTCAACAAGTTTTGAACTGGTTTAACGCAAATAATCTCGCACTTAATGCAAAAAAAACGAAATGTATAAAATTTGTTTTGCCAAATGTACCAATTGTAGATAACCAAGTAACTTTGAACAGAGATAGTCTAGATTTTGTTGATAATACAGTGTTTTTGGGAATAACGATTGACTCTAGGCTGCAATGGGGTTCCCACATTGAAACTCTAGCTGGTAGGCTAAGCTCTGCAGCATATGCAGTCAGAAAAATTAAACAACTAACTGATATTGAAACAGCCCGACTCGTATATTTCAGTTACTTTCATAGTATCATGTCCTATGGTATTTTATTGTGGGGTCGTGCTGCAGACATTGAGACAATCTTTATCCTACAGAAACGGGCAATTCGAGCTATATATGGTCTGCGCTGTCGTGATTCGCTTCGCGACCTTTTTAAGGAAATTAATATTTTAACAGTTTATGGACAGTTTATTTATGAAAACATTTTATATGTAAGAAAAAATTTGTCGTTATTTCCAAAAAATTGTGATGTCCATAATTACAACACTCGAAACAAAAATAAACTGATATCTCCACACTTTCGGCTTAGTAGGGTCAACACGTCTTTCATGGGTCACTGTATACGTTGTTATAATAAAATCCCCGAGACCATTTTGAATCTTTCCGAAAACATGTTTAAAACTCAAATCAAAAAAGTCCTCTGTAAGAAAGCATATTATAAACTGGATGATTATTTAAATGATCAAAATGCTTGGGTCTGAGGTCACTAGCTTATAGTTTATTTACTTTACTGTATAGTATCAATTATTTTATTAAATAGACTATGTATTATTCTATACATAACTTTAGCTTAAGAATTTATATTGTAATAGTTATTAAGTCGTGTTATGTTGTAGAGTTTCTGGCCGCATCTTCTCTACAGCGACAACACGTTCCGACGCGGTGGTAGCTTTAAAAAAGATTTGACGTTTGATAAGTGTGCTGTAAGCTCCTATATTGAATAAAATTATATTGAATTGAATTGAATTGAATTGATAGGTCCGATCTTTGACTAATTATTATAAGGACTAGCCTTGCGGTAGCATTTCCCCTCTGCCACGGTAAAAGCACAATTGATCTTGTGCATTTACATTCAATTTTACACCTTATCACTAAACGAGACAGCCTATAATTGCGAAATAATAACTTCGAACTTAGAACGTTTGGGGTTCACACGAGATTACTTTTCATGATTTTTAACATTCAAAATTAGAATTTAAAGTTATGGGGAATAAAATCCAAAGTTGCGGATTTAATGTTACCTCGCCCCCCGCAAAAAGTGGCAGAAATGTTTGTTAGTAGAATTACACGCGTAACCAGTCCACATATAAATAGTCAAAGGGTCCGATAGATGATGTTTAACGTTTCAGAACGCGCTTCGTTTCGCTTATGAAACAGGCGTCCACTAGGAGTTACGACTGAAAGTCATTCGGTGAACATTTTGTAAAAACATCTGTTTATTTAAACTTTAAACTATTTGCTAATTCTGTCGTGGAATATCTATAATATCACGCCTCCTTCTCAATGGGGTAGAAACTCTAGAAAGAGACTAGATCGCATGTATGGTATTTTGTCTCCCCCGCCCCGGCCAAGACCACTAACTAAATATCCTTGTCTCCTCCAAGGGAGACACTGAGGGAGATGGTGGGCATCATTTACGTGGCTTTTAGGTGTTGCGCTCACTAAGGAAGGAATTTTTCGATAGTCTACTCCTAAAGGTGATTCTCGCACAAGTCAATTGTATGGGAACTGCGCATGAGGTATCTTAACAGGAAATAAGTGTCTTCTTTGGAATGCACGACAAGAACCTCCCCGTGACGGACGGAAAACTCGATATGTCGCCCGCACCATGGGCAACAGCATGCATCAAGCATCTCACGCTGGTTGACAAATCTCTTCACCACAATTCGCAAGTCAATCTCATTGACATGCCATCGATTCCACAAAAGAAGTCTATTTGACTGTAGGGGCGTAATGAAACTAACCTAACCCGTAACAGGTAGGTATTTATAATCACGTATTAAGTAATTCAATTACCGACTTAAATTCCAAATTTTTAGAGACTTATTAAGGGAACGTAGAGGTCGTTTCAGTCGTGTAAAATTTAGCTCTAATTGGCAGTACAATTGAGTTTACAATTTTACTACTTTAACTTTGTTCGAAAAGCTATTTTCTGATGCATTGCTTTTGCCAAAAACATTTTTAGCGCGATGTAGACAATTTGACGACCAGACGAAAAAGGGCGACCAAAGAAAATATGGATGGATTGTGTGAAAGATGACATGTGTAAAAAAGGTGTGAGCGCTGAATTGACGGCTAAAAGAGATGAATGGAGGAAGACGACATATTGCGCGGACCCCTAATAATGGGATAAGGGCAGGAAGAAGAAGAAGAGTAGAAAATTTCGTGACACGATAACATCACGGATGCTTTTGATCATGGATGCATTGAATTTACGCTCGTGAGTGGTTAGAAACTTGGATAGGTGAATGTTTTACATTTTTAATAGGTATCTACTTTGGAAAGAATGGATGAGAGCAGATTGACGAGTGCAATCTATAAGGCAAGCGTAAGTGGAAATGTTGGAAGGGGACGGTCGAGACGTACATACAGGTTCCTTCTTAATATGCTGACACTATTTAAGGGGATGATCAGATCATAACTCTATGTAACTGACAGCCTTTAACGTCTGAGCGATCTGTCAAAACGGCTCTAACGGCTGTCAAGAGCAGTACCGCGATTAGCACAATACCTAATGTGTCAAAAGTTATGGTTCGTACGTAGTCCAATAACGGTTCAATCACCGAATATGTACCGCGATTGCAGCCCTGAACAGTGAAACTCAGTTGCTCGGTATGGCCACATCTAGTTTCTTGCATATTATTATGTAAAAAGAGCACCGAGTGTACAAAATTAGGTACGACCTTCCATACCAGTGGTTATACCACAAAATGAAATTAAGCTACAATTTGTGACTTGCATACTATACACGAATTGTAATAAAAAGGGCAGAAATACCTTGCCTACAAACTACAAAAATAGTTGAAATATTGGCTAGCATGGCATAGTAGACTGTGGCTGGCGATGGCGTGCCTCGCGTGCCCGAGATCCGTAATCTATCCAAGTCTAGGATTACTTTGCAAGTTAGATTTGAGCGTCGCGTGTGGCATGAAAACGTTTCGTACACTACATTTAGTTTTATGGTTTCCTTTAACTTATCTAAGGTAGATAAAGCCCAACTAGCGATTACATAACACTTACTACTACGCCTTACTACGATCATCCCCACGACCTATTTGTAGGGATGATAGTAAAAGAACATGCTCGTCATGGGTCTTTCATGGGTCACTGTATACGTTGTTATAATAAAATCCCCGAGAGCATTTTGAATCTTTCCGAAAACATGTTTAAAACTCAAATCAAAAAAGTCCTCTATAAAAAAGCATACTATAAACTGGATGATTATTTAAATGATCAAAATGCTTGGGTCTGAGTTCACTAGCTTATAGTTTATTTACTTTACTGTATAGTATCAATTATTTTATTAAATAGACAATGTATTATTGTATACATAACTTTAGCTTCAGAATTTATATTATAATAGTTATTAAGTCGTGTTATGTTGTAGAGTTTCTGGCCGCATCTTCTCTACAGCGACAACACGTTCCGACGCGGTGGTAGCTTTAAAAAAGATTTGACGTTTGATAAGTGTGCTACAAGCTCCTATATTGAATAAATTATATTGACTTTGACATTGCTCTACCCGTGATTGAAAAGCAATGAATCCAGGTCGCGCACGCAGAATTCTTTTGCCGAAACGGTTAGGTTGAGCAGGGGGTGCTTCAGACCATCAAAATATGTAACGCATTTAAGTTTACACCCTATTTACTGCGTCTAGTACGAGGCAACTTATCTTATCCATAGAAAATTTCAAAGCTATCTTCATAATTATATTATAAATTGCAAATGTTATTTGATACGCGGCATCTAGATTTTCTATACTATTTTTCCATATACAAAATATTACTTTTATTAACATCGTTTATCGTCTACGTGTATTTGATATCTTTGATATCTTGGACATTGTCACACAAATTCATGCTACAATGAGTTTTTTAATATTTTGCAAAATGAATATGACAAAGTTTTCACAGTTCGGAATATTGTAAAATCAATTAAATTTAAATTCAGCGATTGGGCAACAAAAGGAATCCGTAAAAGTAGAGAAACCCTTTTTGATCTATATGATAAAAAGACCTATACTCATAATGATGAGTTTCTTGAATTTGTAAAACTTTATTCAAAAACATTCAAAAAAGTCTGTATCACAGCAAAATCACTACACATTAGCAGAAAAATTAAGAGTTCAGATAACAAAATCAAAGCCGTTTGGAAAGTAATAAATCATGAAACAGGCAAAACAAAACCACGTGATCCAGACATAACTATTCAAACTGATCACGGTATTATCAGTTCAGAGGCGGGAGTAGCTCAGGAATTTGAAACATTCTTTACTAACATTCCAGTAAAGATTACAGAGTCATTAGGTTCCTCATCTGCTCTGGCCGAGACAATACTACAAAAGAATGTAAATGCATGCACTTCCGAATTCAGATTTAGGCATGTTGACCCTGATACAATTGTTAAAATTTATAAAAAGTTTAATCTTAAAAACTCGGAAGATATATGGGGTATGTCGGTTAAGTTGTTTGGATCTGTCATTGGTGTCCTTTCACCTTACTTGGCATCAATATTTAACATCTGCATCGATCAAGGTACTTTTCCCGATCTTATGAAACATAGTAAAGTCGTACCTCTCTTTAAATCAGGCAATAGACATGATCCCAACAATTATAGACCTGTCTCAATATTACCAGTTCTCAGCAAGGTTTTCGAAAAGATTATTCTCAATCAAATGCTGTCTCATTTCAATCTAAATAAACTGCTGCATGATCAGCAGTTCGGGTTTACCAAAGGACGCTCAACTACAGACGCAGGAGTTACTCTGATTCAGCACATCTTCAGCGCTTGGGAGGAGCACCAAAATGCGATAGGCGTCTTTTGCGATCTTTCCAAAGCATTTGATTGCGTTGATCATAAAACTTTGCTGTTAAAACTAAAACATTACGGAGTTAATGGCTCAGCTCTTGATTTGATGGACTCCTACTTAAAAAACAGAGTCCAAAAAGTTTTAGTGAACGGATCTAAATCATCTGGATCACATGTGCAAACAGGCGTGCCCCAGGGTTCAATTTTGGGTCCGTTCCTTTTTTTGGTCTACATAAATGATTTGCCACATATGGTACAAAACTTGTCGAACAAAGTATTATTTGCTGATGATACTTCTCTGATTTTTAAAGTAAATAGGAAGGACCAAAAACTTGACGACGTAAATGATACCCTTCAACAAGTTTTGAACTGGTTTAACGCAAATAATCTCGCACTTAATGCAAAAAAAACGAAATGTATAAAATTTGTTTTGCCAAATGTACCAATTGTAGATAACCAAGTAACTTTGAACAGAGATAGTCTAGATTTTGTTGATAATACAGTGTTTTTGGGAATAACGATTGACTCTAGGCTGCAATGGGGTTCCCACATTGAAACTCTAGCTGGTAGGCTAAGCTCTGCAGCATATGCAGTCAGAAAAATTAAACAACTAACTGATATTGAAACAGCCCGACTCGTATATTTCAGTTACTTTCATAGTATCATGTCTTATGGTATTTTATTGTGGGGTCGTGCTGCAGACATTGAGACAATCTTTATCCTACAGAAACGGGCAATTCGAGCTATATATGGTCTGCGCTGTCGTGATTCGCTTCGCGACCTTTTTAAGGAAATTAATATTTTAACAGTTTATGGACAGTTTATTTATGAAAACATTTTATATGTAAGAAAAAATTTGTCGTTATTTCCAAAAAATTGTGATGTCCATAATTACAACACTCGAAACAAAAATAAACTGATATCTCCACACTTTCGGCTTAGTAGGGTCAACACGTCTTTCATGGGTCACTGTATACGTTGTTATAATAAAATCCCCGAGACCATTTTGAATCTTTCCGAAAACATGTTTAAAACTCAAATCAAAAAAGTCCTCTGTAAGAAAGCATATTATAAACTGGATGATTATTTAAATGATCAAAATGCTTGGGTCTGAGGTCACTAGCTTATAGTTTATTTACTTTACTGTATAGTATCAATTATTTTATTAAATAGACTATGTATTATTGTATACATAACTTTAGCTTAAGAATTTATATTGTAATAGTTATTAAGTCGTGTTATGTTGTAGAGTTTCTGGCCGCATCTTCTCTACAGCGACAACACGTTCCGACGCGGTGGTAGCTTTAAAAAAGATTTGACGTTTGATAAGTGTGCTGTAAGCTCCTATATTGAATAAAATTATATTGAATTGAATTGAATTGAATTGAATTATCTAGTCACATTAAAACTTTGACTAATTATTATAAGGACTAGCCTTGCGGTAGCATTTCCCCTCTGCCACAGTATAAGCACATTTGATCTTGTGCATTTATATTCAATTTTACACCTTATCACTAAACGAGGCAGCCTATAATTGCGAAATAATAACTTCGAACTTAGAACGTTTGGGGTTCACACGAGACTACTTTTCATGATTTTTAACATTCAAAATTAGATCTAAAGTTATGGAGGATAAAATCCAAAGTTGCGGATTTCATGTTACCTCGCCCCCCGCAAAAAGTGGCAGAAATGTTTGTTAGTAGAATTACACGCGTAACCAGTCCACATATAAATAGTCAAAGCATTTAAAGTACCAGAATCTAGCCTGGACTTGTATTATGATGACTAGACAACGATATAGAATACACATATAGATACAAACATCCATGACTCGGGTACAAATATTCATATTCATCATACAAATATTTGTTCCTTACGGGATTCGAACCCGCGACCCTCGGCATAGCAGTTAGGTTCACTACCGACTGAGCTACCGGGCTGTCTTCAAACTTTCGTATGAAATTGATAATTGATGAATTGGTTTAGTTTAGTTAGGGTAATGTTATGACCATAAAGTTATTATATCAGGTTATGAATGATTGTTATACAACGTGTTAATGAACAAGCGCAAAACCTCATACACCCCAACTGATTTATAACAAATAATTAGATTGAAACAATAATTTCATTATTTTGATAAAGTGATTCGCATTTTAAGTTTCGAGGCAAAAATGATTTGTTATCATTTCAGCAATGAATGAAAGCGCTAACGTGCTCATGTATACATTTTAAGAATCTTGTTTTGGTAGTAAGTAGGGTGAGTGTGCACGTGCGGTGGGTTGAGATCGAGATCAGAAGATTTAAAATTTTACAAACAAATTATTTAATATTTTGAAAAAAATTACCTATGTTGAAACCATGATAATTCGATTCTGCTCTCGATTCTAAACAAACTTCTTTCTAGTTTTGCGTTAATTCATTAACACGTTGTATATGGTATAACTACTGTTTTGATGCTTTTGTGTTTCGGCGGCCTTATCGCTAAACAGTTATTTCTTCTACGCAACCTTTTAGGGTAAAGGAATTAGCAAACGAATATAGGTAGGCGGTGTATCTTAGTATTCTGGTCAACATTGAACGTTATCCGCCTTAGTATGGAACTAAACTCAGATCATAACATTTTCAAAAGCACTTCCATCAAAACAATAAAGGTGTCATCAAAGAATTAAAAGCAAAATGTCTTTGTTACGAAACAGTCCGTGAATCAATGAATGTGCCAAACTTGGTATTAAAAAGGGCGAGGTTATGATACCTTCGTGACAAAATGTAGCGTCACAGAATATTTTATAATACTCCATACAGAACGGCCACTCCCTGCTCAATAACTTCAGGTACCGCATCTCACTTCAGGGGCGATTCTAGAACTTTGACTTTGAACAACTTTCTCTATGGCACCAATATCGAAATTGCGAAAAAGTTTTTAGCTGTTCCATATAAAACTTCAAACCTTCTCGAGCCAAATGTTGTTGTGTGATTTTGATCCCGGTCAGAAAGTTGTTCAGTTTGATGATCCGGTCATCCCTTTAAAAAACAACATATTAAGAGGAACCCTGTATAGCAGGCATGAGCGTGCGAGCAGGACAGCGCGTGTACCGGCGCCATATTGTTTCGATAGTAGTAAGTACCCGGACACTGCCTACTTTGACTATTTATATGTGGACTGGTTACGCGTGTAATTCTACTAACAAACATTTCTGCCACTTTTTGCGGGGGGCGAGGTAACATGAAATCCGCAACTTTGGATTTTATTCCCCATAACTTTAGATTCTAATTTTGAATGTTAAAAATCATGAAAAGTAGTCTCGTGTGAACCCCAAATGTTCTAAGTTCGAAGTTATTATTTCGCAATTGTAGGCTGTCTCGTTTAGTGATAAGGTGTAAAATTTAATGTAAATGCACAAGATCAATTGTGCTTATACCGTGGCAGAGGGGAAATGCTACTGCAAGGCTAGTACTTATAATAATTAGTCAAAGACTGCCTACAAAAAAAAAATTGACAAGATGACGTCAGCACATGCGAAACGGAGTCTAGGGCCGCAATAACTTTAGCTGCGTGCGGTAAATGAATTTTTCGTAAATAAAATGCATTGATACCCGTTTATTCCAAAAGAGTTTTTATCCTTCGTCCTGGGATTATATTCTCTTTGGTTCGAAAACATAAATTCTAGTACTATATACTCTTTCTTATACTGTGGAATCGTGATATCGTTTTATGGAGTGCCAGAGCTGTGGCAAAGTTTCGTTATGGCTGTGGTAGCGTGTCGCTCGCTATTATAAGGTAGAAGGCATTCGCAGCAACTAATGGCGCTTCGGAATAATGCATACTCATGCTTCGTAGGCGTTTAACAACCGATGGCAACTACAAATTATATATTTTTCTGTAGAAATAACTGGATATTTCGCTGGGAAAGGTCAAGGACGAGGCTGTGACAGTAAAATTACATGAATCGATTGTTGAAGGACAGGAAATGAAATGGGGTGAAAGCTTGTACATAAACTAAGCGGAATCCTAAGTATATAGGGTACTTCTTAATATGTTGACACTTTTTTAAGGGGTTGATCAGACCGTCAAACTGAACAACTTTTCTATGGCACCAACATCGAAATCGGGAAAAAATAATCCAAGTTCCATACAAAACTGCAAACCTACTCGAGCCAAATGTATGGGACAACAGATTTTTATTTCGCGATTTAGATGTTGGTCCCATAGAGAAAGTTGTTCAGTTTGGTGTTCTGATCATCCCCTTAAAAGAGTGTCAGCATATTAAGAAGGGCCCTGTATGTAATTTCATTACTTTCGAGTTCGAATTTGTTTGCATGTTATAGGTAACGAAATATGTTATTCAAATGGAAACTAACAAACGTCTTTACTTTATCACGCAAAACACAAATATCGCACGCATTTACAATCCCAAATCATAATTCCGAAACCACTGATTGTAGCCTAAAATTCAAATCAAAACATATTTATTTTACAACCTCAATAATAAACATTGTAGGTTATTGTAATGCGGTTGTTAAACAGAGATTGTTATGGAAATAACTTAGTTGGTAACGTCATTAAGTTGGCAAGTTTCGCTGAAGTCGCCATGTAATTTCACTTAGGCCCCGGCGAGGCGTTAGACGGCCAAGGCCGATTCGTTTCCAAGCAACAGGCTCACAACAAGCTTTCTTCCATTATACTTTGATTAATTATGAACGGTGCTTAAGTTAGCCATTATGCTCTAAAGAACGGTTAACTTTGAATTTTAATGCAAGTTTCTTAATATTGAGCCCATTTTGGGTGCCATTATGTGGGAAACAAGTTTTTTTCTTTGCTGAAAATTTGGCTTCGGCTTTGGGTAATTCATTGTTATTAAGTGTGATGAGAGAATGTTTTTTGTGCACGAATTTGACGCGATGTTTTTTGAACAGGCCCCATGTTGGGCGCCAATAACAAATTTTGGTTTAGAAGGTTTTTATCATCAATTTTCCAAAGTGAAGCACTAGCTATTCGTGTAGATTATTGTCATAGCGTCCTACATTTAGTATCGTTGTATTATGGTGATTGTGTTGTGTAGGTTAACGAGATAACTCAAATAAATTGCATCGTTAAACGCATAATTGTGCATTTAACGGTGAGAATGGTGCTTTACGACCTACCTCAATGAGGAACGACGGCGCAGTGTTTTGGAAACTTTGATAGCGTGATTCAGAATCTGTGCGATTTGCACACGATTGTAATTCGTTTTTTCTATTAGTATAAGTTATGTTAGTTTAACCAGCGAGAATGGCGCGGGTATTAAAGAGGGTGTAAACTTAAACGCGTTACATACTTAAGGGGGTGTTTCAGACCATCAAACTGAAGAACTTTCACTATATGACCAATATTTTAATGTATTTTAGTCCTAAGTTCATAATAAATGTTAATTATGCATGTTGCTAATAAACATTTTTCATTTCTTTTTTCATTGAAATCGTAAAAAAAAATTGCTGTTCCATAGAAAACGTCATTCGCTACTCGACCCAAAATTAGACAGCTGATTTTTCGTTTCGAGATTTCAGATAGTGAAAGTTGGTCAGATAGTGAAAGATGTTCAGTTTGATGGTCTAAAGCACCATAAAATAATAAGCTGTTTAATATGTAACGCATTTAATTTTGCTGATTGCATTTATTATGGGAAGTCCAATTTTTTTTTTGCGAATTTGTAAGATGTTCCGTATCATGGGTACAATCACCCCTTAAATTAATGCAACTGTTCACCCTAATACCCTGTAGATCTATGAATACAACCATTGGGGATATAGTCGTAAGCACGCTACTTATCGTATTTAGGAGTACATGTACGAATCATTCCGCGTCCTTGTAGAAAACGTCACACTACACGTCCTTGTTTATTTGGAGAGTTCAAGCAATATATTTTGCTGAAGGTATCTCGACCCTGTCCGGCTGCGGGTCGCCGGACCAGCTCGACCGTCTGCCGGAGCTCCCCGCGGCCGAGGAGAAGCGTCTGCGTAGAGCTGCCCAGGTGCTGCAGCAGCGACTGGTGCTGCGGCAGTGGCTGTCCACCCACCGTCTACAGCATGCTTATACCAAGTAAGTTTAAGTTATACAACCTTCTTAAGGGGATATAATTCGGAGCGCGCTCCATACAAACGTACTATGGTGATATTTTCAATACTAACAAATTAAAGTCAATGAAATTTTGCCGAAACAATCTTGAAACAAATATCTAAACTTGTATGGAGTCAGATTTTCGTTAAAATATACAGTTTCAATGCTAGGATTAATTTAAGATTTGTATGGAAATCTTTGAGGCACTGTAACTTTAAAACTATACATTTTAACGAAAATCTGACTCTATACAAGCATAGAAATTTGTTTTTAGATTGATTGTGAAAAATTTCATTGAGTTTAATTGGTTAGTATTGAAAATATCACCATAGTACGTTTGTATGGAGCGTGCTCCGAATTATATCCTCTTAATATGCTGACCGTTTTTTCAGAGGATGATCAGGCCATCGAACAAATGGGACCAAAACGAATAAAACAATCTTATACTACGAAAATCTACGCAAATCTTTTTTGTAATGTTGATATGGCTTCTATAGAGGAAGCTAGATGGTCTGACCATTCCTTTGAAAAAAAGCGTTAGCATATTAAGAAGGACTCTATAATTGTATGGTCATGGTCGATTTGGACTAATGACGGAAAAAAAGGTGTGACACTGATGAGTTCATCATCATCTCAGCCGAAAGACTTCCACTGCTGGACATAGGCCTCCCCCAAGAATCGCCACATCGACCAGTCCTGTGCTGCCTATATCCAACGGGTTTCCGTCGCCTCGGTCGTCGTCACTGATGAAATGATAAAGATCTTGCTTTTAAAGCCTACTCAGCGGTGGTAGTTTTCCTTTTAAATTCGTTATATACACTACTGCCATGCATTTTTTAATGTATCCAGAAACAACCGTTTAGCTGGCGGGGGGAAGGGGGGGCGAACACTTGACTCTAACCAAAATGTTCACTTTAAAGGTTAATATTTCGCTAACGGAACTCTAAATCGAAAAAACCCACACCCACAAAAATTCTTTTTATTATTTTATTTTACCACTTTGTCGGCGTGATTAATATGTATACCCATGTCAAATTACAGCTTTCTAGTACTAAGCGTCTCTAAGCTAAGCTGTGGACAGACAGACAGACGGACAGACGGACAGACGGATGGACATGACGAAACTTTAAGGGTTTCTTGTTGACTACGGAATCCTAAAAAATCACCCAGCAGTACCTATTTAAATCACTATACCGTGCGAATTTAAAATATTCCTCGTCGAAATTTTCCCTGCAAACTTAATATTATTAAGATTCAGAAAATGTGCTCTGATTCAATATCTTTCGCTCAACTGGCGACCCGCAGCCCGCAACCGTCGACCGTTGCTCATCACGTTTGTATGGGAACTCGCAATCTGCGTCGCTTGAACCTAATGCCGTTTACTTCGGTAAAGGTCAGCTAGGAACTTTGAAATTGAAGCGGTTTGCACAGGGATGGATTAAAGGGAGGTGGGTTAAAAAATTCCCCTTCTAGATGACTCTAAAAGCGATGATACGTTCAGTATCAGATAAATCTAACACATAAATATTAAGATAGTGGGGTCATGTACACTTGAACCAAAAATTAAGAAAGGTAAAATGCTCGTTCTTAAAAAATATGTACTTGTCGTAAAAATTTATTTCTTAGTTATTGTAGACTACTACAACGCTATTCATTTGTATTACCTAATGTAACTAGATTTTTACAATTAGGCAGGTATCTACCTTAGTACCTATTTTTAAATAGACGATTACATAGTTTAATTGAACTTTCTTTCTCTTTGATAATATTGTTTTCGTTGTCAGCAATCTAATAAACAAGATACCTACCTACTCTATTATGGTTATTATGGTTGGTTTGTGGTTGGTTCGTTATTATGGTCTACGCAAAACCTGAAAATCGTTTCTCGATAAGTGAACAACATTTGACCTTTTCAAAACAAAGTTCCGTGTCTTCATAAAAATATGGCGCGTCGTTTTTAGTATGAAAAGATCAGAATATTTTTTTAATTTCCGATATGCAAAATGGTTTTTGGGATTATTTGTCATTTAATCTAAACTATTATAAAACTGTATAAGAAGTGTGTCTGTACATTGAAAATAAAGATTACGATATGGTTTTTTGGTATACCTGACTCCAAATCAACCTTTTTTAGAATTTTCGTCTGACTGTTTTTTTGTTTGTTTATTTGTAACAGCATCACGCAAAAACAGCTGAACCGATTTTTATGAGACATTTTTTGTTTGATAGCTTATGATTTGATTTAAAATCTGGTATATCATTTGTGCGGATGAAGTCGCGAGTAAAATCTCGTTTGTTTATAAAAACAATTATTACGACTTCAAATATGATTGATTATACACATGTTACAGCCATGTTGTGCTATGTCAAATCAAATTAAAGATTAAAAAATTAAGTCTCGGGCGGGACTTGAACCCGCACTCTTCCAAACCGGGGAATTGCGTTTTCAAATTTCGCCTCCGAGCCCACTACCCAGTGAACTAATTATTACGATGAATTATGACGCTAGTTAAAGAAAAGGTTTATTTACTAACGTGGCCCCAAGAATGTCCTTAGTTCGGCCCTGTGTGAACATGGTAGTGAGCACATAAAGAGAGCAAGTGTAAGTCTGACCCACGTCGGTGTCCGTGTCGTATCTGCTCCTTCATTTACATTTTATTCATTTTTCGTGTAAACGAGACCTCTGGGATCCTCATTATGGAACAATGAATGCGAATATTTTACTGAATATCCCCGGGAATCGGTAACACTCACGATATGCAATACACCGGTTTAGCAGTACCGATACCGAGCATAATGATTATCGTAATTACATCGATAAACGAACAGACAGTCGTTTTTTATTTATTTTATTTGTAACTAGAGTTAACCCGCGACTTCGTCCGCACAAATTATACAGGGTGTAACAAAACACCCTAGTAATAATTAAGGGGGTGCTTCAAACCATCAAACTGAACAACTTTCACTATGAAGCCAACACGGAGAAAAAATTTAAAAAATGTTGTGTCACATACATTTGAGTCGAGCCGGTACTGCAGTTTTGTTTTGTTTATTACTATTACTATGGTGGTTTGTTACACCCTGTATATACCACATTTTAAGTCAGATCATAAGCTATAAAAAAAAAGTTTTATCAAAATCTGTTCAGTTTTTTGGCTTGATGCTCGCACAAACACGCAATAAAACAGACCGACAAAAATTAAAAAAAAAGGTTGATTTGGAGTCAGTGACACCTAAAAACCATATTGACATCTTTTTTTGTAAATATCTTCAATGTACAGACACACTTCAGTTACAAAGTTTAGGTATAATAGTTCTTGCTTGTGCTTTAGCCAGTGTCAAGTGGTTTGTAGGAGTATCTATCCAATCACAAGGATTGTTTTTGAATAAAAACACAGCTGAGAAGGATTACGGAGCCTCGTGGCAGGCTCGAGCGTAAACCGCGCGAACACCACGGGAATGACAAGCAAACAACTAGCAGCAAAACCTGCCGTCGTAGTATGCCAGCATGATATACCGCTATCACGACTTCGCTCTCTCTATTTGCGCGCGAACGAACGAGATAAAAGGCGTGATATAGCTGTATCACGTGCAACATGCTAGCCCAGTTGCAACGTGACTCTATACAATAGTTATTACTGTGATTTATTACGTGGTAGATATTTGAAATAGAATTGAGGAAGTGACGATTTTACGTGAAGAGATGACGCGCAGAAAAACAGTACATCCTGAAAGCCTCCGAGTCGAGAGAGAGAGCACGCGACTAAAGGTATTGTCGTTAGTTGTTTATTATGTTTTTGAGTCATCATCATCATCATCTTTAGCCCATCATCGTCCACTGCTGAACATAAGCCTCTCCCAAGGCGCGCCACAAAACTCTGTCCTCTCTGTCTCTGTACTCTGTCTGTCGGTGTTTTCGAGTACCTACCTTGATTGCTCAGTGTGAAATGTTATTAAGGCGCAATAGTAGGACGAAATACCTTGGAGGCATCTATTATTTTTGATTTTTCGAAACTAGATTTGTATCATTTACCGAAACCAAAGTCATACCTCAGTATTCTTGGTTAGTTTATCAAGTGAAAACATAAATTGAATACACGATTGGAATTATTTCATTCGATAGAAAATCGTCTCAAAGATGATATTGATGATGAAGATGATGATTATATTTTCATGTATTTGAAACATTTTTCTCGTTTTAGAAGAACTTAAAATAGTTTCCTATTTTCGGTATTTATACTCACATATTCACCATTAGATGATCTGGTGAAAACATTTAAAAAATCTATAAAAGTACTTTTGTTAATTCTTTTTAATCGAAAATACGGCGCACGCACGCACTTTTCGGAGGGCTGGAATCATCTCGTAGAAAATATTCATCTCAACCTATTGCCCCTTAACGGATGTTATTCTACCTTAGGAGGCTCTGAGGAAACCTGCGGAAAACATCTAAATATAGTTCAAAAGACCTTTACACACTTCCTTCCTCCCGTTTAAAAGGAATTACGCAACAGTGAAGCCTTCCTCCCTTTGCGTCGTAGATCACAATCTTGAGCCTCGTTTACTAAATTGAATCACGCTTCGTTTGTCTCCGGACCCCGGGAATAGACAGGGATTTCCGTCAAACACCGCTCAACCCCCAAAGAGATCGTTCGTATAAATTTTATAGCGAAAAAAACAATCTGGTTTCAGATGCCTTTTAACGACCGTAGCGTTTTCATATTCATTGCTTTTTCCCCGTTTTATTCCTGTCTATATAGGATGAAAAAAATGAACGACGCACGGGGAATTACCTTAAATATTGAAGATAGAAAATGTTACTGAAAGTAGTGTTGCATAACTATCGATAGGTATTATAGTTAACCTCGAAAAATAGTAACAATATCGATAGTGATATCAATAGTATCGACAGTAAGTAACTGAAAAAAACCTATTAACTGAAAAGAGAAAAACAAGCTCTAAAATCACTAATCAGCTATAACAGCTTTATTTGAGCTAATATAATTTGAATGTTATTAGGTAGGTATCGCAAACGTGGACAAAGAAGATTTTTGGTTGGTTGTTGGTTTGTCCCCGCCTGCAATACCTACCTAATAACATTCAAATGATATTAGCTCAAATAAAGCTGTTATAGCTGATTAGTGATTTTAGAGCTTGTTTTTCTCTTTTCAGTTAATAGGTTTTTTTATGCAGTCGGGTTTTTTGTTTTTCTTAATAATTTAAAATTGAATTGAATTTAGAATTGAAATAAATTCATACTTTTTAGTCTTGTGTCGAAACGGTAACATAAAAGTACTATAATATTTATATATTTGGAATCGTCTGTTCACTAGCTTTCATTTGATACCCATATTGTAATTTTTAACAAAAAAAAATTGTTTATTCCCCCCCTCTTTTTCATTTCGCAGACGCCATATTAAAACTATATAGCCTATGTCACTCTCACAATTTTTACGAATCTAATGACATGTCATACGTTAAAATCCATCAAGCCGTTTAGGCTGTAGGCCGTGCCAAAGAAATAGACATATAAACATACATACATACATACATACATACATACATACATACATACATAAATACGCTCGAAAAACATAACCCTCCTTCTGGCGCAGTCGGGTAAATAAAGAAATTATCTTATTTTTGATCATAACGCCTTTAGCACACTGACGCGGCGAACCGCGGTAGCGAAACGCGTTCCGCACGAAAAAGCGAAATATTAGCGATATTGAAGGAAACCGTGTGAAACTAGGATCGCGAATAACAGCGATACTATACACTCAGAGATATACAGCAACTATAGGAAATCACAGACAGGTAGAGTGAAATGCAACATACGCAATATAAATTCATAGGAGTTTCGCTACCGCGGTTCGCCGCGTCGGTGTGCTAACGGCGTAAGAACCGTTTTATTTTAAAAAGTATATTTTTGGTAAATATCTATCAACCATAGAATCGGTAAGTAGAAGATTTCCATCAATGTTAAGACAAATTAGACAGATTGTCCCTTCCACTTGGTGCTGTATAAATATTCAGAATAAGTGTTATTTGCATTTCTCGATATCGGATCAGGCAAGCTTTCTTCAGAAAATCTGTGAACGCAATTTATATTATTTTCAAAAGTAAGATAATATTTCCACCCTGTATACCAACTATAACAATATCGGCGAGTTCTGTGGGTAGTTGCGTCGGCTCCACAAATTGGGTTCGCTTGTCATGATAGAAGCAATTCCAATGTAATATTTTTCACATGCCCCGTCCACTAACAAGCACCTATGCGGTGCAAATTGGATAAAGCCTCTATCAATAACAATGTAACTATGAATAGGTGGGCATATAGCAGTATATAGGTAGTGTGCGCTCAATAACTGGGTCACCGGTGAGCTTTTAATCGTAACTCTGCATCTACCTATACATGGGGTGATAGGTGGTGTAACCAGGGTGCATTCGCTTTATAGGCCTTTGTGTTACGAATTTTATTGAATTTGCCGCTTTTACTTTACATTGCATAAGTATATGCTCACGACTATATTTCCCGAGGGTGTAGTCAGAGATATTCTGAAACCTCCGAACATCCACGTTTCACCAGTAGTACCGAAACTCTTTCCAGTGTGACGGGGGTGAGCCCGTCGCCACTTGTAATGGACAGTGGGTACAATACATGCCTCAAAATTGAAGCATGCAGGTTTCCTCACGATGTTTTCCTTCACCGAAAAGCCAGTGGTGTTATATAAATTGCGAAAAACTCATTGGTCGAGTCGGTTGGTCTGTCTGTTTACATTGCTGTTTCGTAAAAAGTAAGTTGTAGCCTGTAGAATCCCACTGCAGGGCAAAGTCCTCCTCTCACGATTAAAGGTGAGAGGGAGTGGGCCATACTCCACCACGCGGGCCCAGTGCGTGTTGGTGGAGGCAAGTTAGTGGTCAACTTGCTGTCAGAGAATTTTCATAGGCCTCGTGCTTATTCGTATTCTATAAAATGTTGTTTTACTTTTTTAGAGAATACAAAGCGGCGGCGTCAGAAAACTCCGGGTTTTTCTGGAATCCTTTAGCTTTTGCGAGTTGATTTGTGGATTTGGATGTAAATTGTAGATATAAATTTTGGGTTTCTACAAAACCAATTCCTTAGGTAGAGAAAATCGGGGTTTAAAAGGCGAAAAATCCCCATCAACGAGACAATATTCAATAAAAAGACGGTTCTAGTATCATTGGTCCGTCCGTCTCGTTCTTTAGGTTCATGTTACTAATTCTCAAAGCATTTTAGGCCCAAACCTAGCTTTAAACTTCTCTACTCTGCCTTCCAACTAGTTATAGAACGTAATTTGATGCGGTTATATAATTTAAAAACGTTCAATTAGTGGCCTCTTTCATCGGCTTTACTCGCTAAACCTTATTAATTTTAGTTACTTATGAGGAACTCTAGGTCCAAAACACAAAACTTGACGTTTTCGTTTTGATGAATTTCCCTGAAATTTCTGGCGGAAAGAAAAGAAAGCGGTTTTTTTTCCGTCTGTATTTACTGTTGAAATTTTGGTGTAAAATAAAGTATATTTGATTCATTTATTGATATTCAGTTATAGTGTTGTTGTACAGTTGTTGTTGTGGTGTTGTTATTGATAAAGAGTATCTTTAGCATAAGCATAATGCTCACGACTATATTCCCCGAGGAGGTTGTCAGAGATATTCTGATACCTCAGAACATCCACGTTTCACCAGTAGTACCGAAACTCTGTCCAGTGTGACGGGGGGTGAGCCCGTCGCCACTTGTAATGGACAGTGAGTACAATACATGCCTCGAAATTGAAGCATGTAGGTTTCCTCACGATGTTTTCCCGAAGAGTATCTTTAAGTTATTGTCTTCACATATTATACACCTGCCGAGGAACTGACAACCGGTGGGGTGTCAGATTTCTAGAGCGGAGACCGCGAACTGGCAAGCGTAGTGTGGGAGGCCCTACTGCCCGCTAGACAGGCGACCTAAAAAAGGTAGCGAGGAGCCACTGGATGAGGTAGGCCGAGTACAGAGTTTTGTAGCGCGCTTTTGGAGAGGCCTATGTTCAGGAGTGGACCGCCGTTCTTCCATCTTTTAATGTCAACCATCATATTTTCGCCCTTTTTCTCAAAATTTGAAAGGAGGCCAGCAGTGGCGTATCGTGGCTTGCTGCCGCCCGGGGCGCAGACCGATTTTGCCGCCCCCTTATCTCACCTACAAAAAAAATAACGGAGCGAGCGAAGCAAGCTCGAAATTTTTTTTGCACATCTATTCCGGTTGTGGTCAGACATCTTTCGGTTTATCCATGCAAAAATAGAAACTTAGAGCGACTTCAACTTTTCTCCTCGATACGAATCGGTTGGAGCCAGAGCTTTTTACATACAAAACATGTGCAAAGTAACCGAAGTAAAATCTGGAAAAAAAGATGAAGCGAAGCAAGCTCGAAATTTTGAGCACCACTTCTTAGCTGTGGTCAGAACTCTTTAGGATTATGTGTAGAACCAGTATTAAAAATCAATTTTTAATCCCTTTTTCTCTTTGTAAACATTTTGCAACAAGACGGAGGAAATTTCAATCTGAATGCGGAATTTCTGCCTTTATGAAACTTTTAACTACGTTTGATTAAATTTGTTTTTGTTTAGCTTTGCAAAGCTCCTCGTGACTTCTCTTTAGTTGAAACACGCGTAGGTGATTTACGAATACAATAAGTTTCTCCTAACAAGCCGAGTTTGCTTACGTGTTGTATAAACTCTGCTCTTTGTTTGTTCGACTAATTAATTACACGTCACTTTGTTGGCATTTAAAGTTAGATTTGTATGTATAATATTAATTATAATAGAATTTTCAAATCTTCATTAATCTGTACTGTCTGGCTTTTCGGTGAAGGAAAACATGTATTGTACCCACGGTCCATTATAAGTGGCGACGGGCTCATCCCCGTTACACTGGACAGAGATTCGGTACTAGTGAAACGTGGAAGTTCTGTGGTTTCAGAATATCTCTGACTACCCCCTCGGGGAATATAGTCGTGAGCATATGCTATGCTATGCTATTAATCTGTAGGTATGCTATACAAAACTGCAAACCTACACGACCCAAATGGGAAAGTAGTTTTTTTTTTCGTTGGAATGCTGTTTAACGTTAGCATTGTAAAGAAAGGCCCGTAACATACAACATACAACGAGTGCTCAGACCAACAAACTGAACAACTTTCACTACGTATGGGACCAAAATTGAAATTATATCACAAACTAAAAATCGACTGTTCCATGTACACACGGCGACACACCAAGCTATACAAAACAAAAATAAGCTGGCCGCGCGTTGGTCGAGTAACGTATTTCATTTCATTTATTTATTTACCATAATTTACATGTGTATACAGTGATGGTCTTAAGGTTAAAATTAGTTCCAATGTAAATTTGCTTTGATAAAGCGTAGTAAAATAGGATAGTTAGTAATTACATATGAATATTTTATCATTCGCAACAAGTTGGACAATTTACGACAGTTGGTACAATATTAAAAAAATACAAACAATCACGTATGTCAGGAAACATTACAACGAGAAATATAACACCGCATGGCCAGCTTATGTTGGTTTTGTATAGCTTGATGTGTTGCCGTGTGTACATACGCATTTTCGTTTATGTAGTAGTAATCGTGAGAATGTTCCGTAGCGTGCTGTGTCTGTGGGGTGACGTGACGTGATTGTCGTGTCGCCTAGTAAACACGCTGCTTGATTCAGATGTAGGTGAAACTGAAACATTGACCGCTATCTGCGCTGCGGTAGTACTCATTTTTAGGGTTCCGTACCCAAAGGGTGAAAACGGGACCCTTTTCATAGGCTGGTTTTATTGTTACGCGTTTCGGCAGCGCCGTGCGGATGTATGGGGGGGTCGTTCGGGTAATCTCGTTTCACAGCTGTTAACAGCGCGGTACCCAGCGGCGCGTCTAGCGGCGTGACTATAAAACCAGCCTTAAGCCTACACTGTCTGTCCGTCCATCCGTATGTACTAGTTTCGGAGGGCTGTATCTTCTGAACCGTAATAGGTAGCTAGTTGAAACTTTCGTAGAATATGTATCATTTAATTGGATTTGATGAAAAATTATAAAAAGAACAAAAAGTTAAAAATTAAGGGGGTGTCCCCATAGAAGAAACTAGTTCTTACGTTTTTTCTTCTCTCTATCGTAAAAATAGTTATTAATACAAAGGTCAAACTTGGTGTGATTATAGTGAAAATTCTACACTGTCTCCACAAATAATAAAAACCTCTTTAATATAGGGTCCTTCTTTATATGCTGACACTTTTTAAGGGGATGATTAGACCGTCAAACAGAACAACTTTCTCTATGGGACCAATGTCGAAATCGCGAAAAAAAATCTGCTGTTCCATGCTAAACTGAAATCTTACTCGAGCCAAATGTATGGGACAGCAGATTTTTTTTCGCGATTTCGATGTTGGTCCGATAGAGAAAGTTGTTCAGTTTGATGGTCTGATCATCCTCTTAAAAAAGTGTCAGCACTTTAAGAAGGACCCTGTATATTGTTTTGTGGTGTGGAACTCTCGGTACTCGAGTAGTCCGACTCGCACTTAGCCGGTTTTTTATAGCTAGCTACTGTGGCTGGTGTGTGAATGGATCTCGTTTGCTTTGTTCGTGTGCAGGCTTCACATGACGTGACTTATAGGTAGGTCTGTCTGCAGTTCTTGCTTATCGGGGTCTCGTCGTTTTGTGACTTTGCGGGGAAATACCATCAAATCGGTAATGACAATTTAAAAGCCACTAGGACCGGGCAGAGAGCTATTATTTTTACCCGACTGCGCTAGAGGACGGTTATGTTTTTAAGGGTATATTACCGTTGGCAACATACAAATGAAGTCTGGTTATATTTTAAATACTAACAAATTAAAGTCAATGAAATTAATCTCTACGCTTGTATGTTTCCAGATTTTCGTTAAAATGTACAGGGTCCAATTTAATATGCTGACACTTTTTTAAGGGGATGATCAAACCCTTAAGCTGAACAACTTTCACTATGGGACCAATATCTGTTTCGATGTTGGTCCCATAGAGAAAGTTGTTCAGTTTGATGGTCTTATCATCCCCTTAAAAAAGAGTCAGCATATTAAGAAGGACCCTGTACAGTTATAAAGTTACAGTGTCTCACAGATTTCCATACAAATCTTAAATTAATCCTAGCATTGAAACTGTATATTTTAACGAAAATCGAACACCATACAAGCACAGAGATTTATTTCTAGATTGTATCTGCAAAGTTTCATTGACTTTAATTGGTTAATATTGATAATATAACCAGACTTCGTTTGTAACCTACCTAACCTAAAACACACATCCTAATAACATAATCTCGATGTACCTGGAGTGGTATTTTTGGAAGTCACACGTTCAAATAAGCAGTAGAAAAAGTCAATATTACTATGGAGATGCATCATTCCATCATGATTTTGAAAGTGTGAGAGTAAAAAATAGAACTCCTGTAGAATTTATGCATTATTCGTGTATACGAATTAGTATGAGGGAAAATGAACATAAAACTGCAAAGTGCGAATCGTTCCTTCCCAAACTGTAAAACGAATAGCATGTATTCGATCTAACACCGAGGTGAGGATGGCGTCGTAAAATTAAATATAAAACTATTTAGTTGATTTAGTTAAACGTTTAAGAGAAGTTTATTCTGAATGCGTAAATGCGCGCTGCATACAAACGTAGACTGATGATATTTTCAATACTAACCAATTAAACTCAATGAAATTTTGCAAAAATATACATAGGAACAAATCTCTATGCTTGTATGGTGTCCGATTTTCGTTGAAATATACAGTTTCAATGCTAGGATTAATTTAAGATTTGTATGGAAATCTTTGAGGCACTGTAACTTTAAAACTGTACATTTTAAAGAAAATCTGACATGATACAAGCATAGAGATTTGTTTCTTGATTGTTTCTGCAAAATTTCATTGAGTTTTATTTGTTAGTATTGAAAATATCACCAGACTTCGTTTGTATGGAACGCGCCAACAGTAATATACCCTTAAGGGAAAGGAGAAATGATTTCCGTGTTTGGTCATACTTGGTCCATCGCGTGTCGTTAGCGATTCAGCGCGGAAACGCGACCAGCGTTATGGGCACGTTTTGGCCGGGTATGGCAAGGGGCGGTCTTTTTGATTAAGTGTTTGACGTGGCATGTTGCTAAAGGGTATTTTGTAGGAAATTTGACGACGCATGTTGCTGAAGCAGATTTTGTTTTAATTAAGATGGTTGACGACGCATGTTGCTGAAGTGAATTTTAAATTTAATTTTCATTTCAATAAATTTTATATACTAACACACTAAGTAGATGGTTTAGTTGTTCAATCACTCGATAAATCCAATTAAAAGTTAAATTGAAGTGGAACTCTCGTCCCGAGTGATTCTAATAGTTACTCTGTTATAAGATGTAATGAATAGAACTGAAATAGACCTGAATAATGTACTTACACTTCATTTCAGATTTTCCGTTGCCTATACAAGGTGTTACAAAAGTAAAAATAAACTTTTAAGGAGGTTGCTTAGATCATCAAACTGAAAAACTTTCAATCTGGGACCAACATCGAAATTGCTAACAACAAATCTGATGTTTCAGACTAAACTACAAATCTACTCGAGCTTAATGTATGGGACAGCAAATTTTTTTTTTCGCTATTTCGATGTTGGTCCCATAGTGAAATTTGTTCAGTTTGATGGTGTAAACAACCCCCTTAAAAGTTTTAAATGTTTATTTTTACTTTTGTAACACCCAGTATACTAGACAATAACAGCAAAAAAAGAATAAAAAATAACTGCTATACAATTGCTACATAACTCTATCATGCACGTGTCCGACACAGTCTTGGCCGGTTTTCATACATATTTGTCCTCCTGGTAAGAATTTAGTTTTTAACACAAAATATTTTAATGTATTAAACTATACAAGGTCTAACAAAATTAGCTGAAACTATTTTAAGGGGATGATCAGACCATCAAACTGAACAACTTTCTCTATGGGACCAATATAGAATTCGCAAAAAAAAATCTGCTGTTCCATACAAACCGACTTGACCAACACATTTTTTTTTCGCGATTTCCTTATTGGTCCCGTAGAGAAAGTTGTTCAGTTTGATGGTCTGATCATCCTCTTAAAATAGTTTCACCTAATTTTGTTAGACCTTATATAATATCATAATAGTGAGTGTAAAATGGAGCGACCATTCAACATGTGTACCTATATTACGTATAAGTAGATATAATACGCCTATCTCTTACACTCCACTGAATATTTATTGGAAAACTGTTACTTTCATTCAGGTTTGATTGAATGTAAATTATTGATAAGCTTTTTAATGTCAATACGATTTTGAATAAACGAGTGAAAATATACCTTATTTCAAACCAAACGTAGGTAGATCGGGTACAGGCATTGCAAGGGAAATTGGCATCATTGGCAACTCTAAATGGAAATTGAACTAGATAAGATGGACATTCGATTTGAATCCAAATTCAAATGTAGGATATAAGTTCGTTGATAGACACACTATACCTATGCTTCATCGGGATAGGGAGAGGCACTTTTCACCTGTATCAAACTTAGCTGTCATTTCATACAATTGGGAAAAAATTACAAGAGGTAAGAGTAACTTAAATCTCTGAAAAGTTGGCTAAATATTGTATTAAAGTACCAGAGGTGACAGCTTGTCGTATAGAAGCGTCTGACGGTACATTTTTTCTCCATAGCCTTATTATACAGCAAAATTTTTTATGAACAATTGATGTCAATGTTTCATTCGCCGTTTTATACAACATTTAAAGTCCAATACTATAGCAAGCTCTAATATGACTAGTACAGAGCTATAGTACTCAATATAAGGGTTTGCTGTTACCATAATAGATAAATAATACTCAATACATGTTCCATACTAACTGCTATAGCCATTTCGCTTTAGTAGTGATGGAGACTTAACAATAAGCGAATTTAGTGATATTGTGGTTTTACAGATCGTTACTATAGTACAGGTACTTTAGTGATAATCAAGACACTACAATAGAGCGATATCTTTAAATAGTCGAGTTTCAGGTTACGCTTATGTCGTTGAACAGGACTAAAGTCGTTTTTAAATGCCTTATAGAGCAGGATTGTTGTATAATCTTCCGCTTTTATCACAGCCCACAACACATTACCACCACTGTAACTCCTGTAAACCAGGATCAACAGCGGCTACCACTGACAACACTAGACAATGAAGTCCAGCGAGCCCGGGGGTGACTCTAATCTGTCTTAGAACCCGCAAAGATTTTAACAAAGATATGAGTAGGAAAAATAAATAGATCCGACACGCTAGTGAAATTTAGATATTTGGAAAATGCCGAAATTATTTAGACTTTCCTAGATTAATGGATATTCCTTCGGGGAATATAGGAAGGGAACATGCATATTGCACATACATGTGTAAAATAACATAGATACATTAACTCATGTCCATGAGTCCCCTTTCATGGTGGACCTTCCTAAAATTGCCAACTACCCACCCCGGGGGCAATGCCGGCACTTTTAACCTATTTCGTTACAGAATGAAATGGCGTGTTAGGCGGTCATAGGTGCTAGCCTTTCGACCACTTAAACACATCAAAGAAACTTTATACCTTAGTCGCCTTGTCGTACAAAGCACACGAACCAACACACGAACGTAAACTTAACTACTTACGTAAAAATAACAAACGATAGTAGGTACCTAACAGCTTGAAAGTCTTCCAGACTTGAAATCTCGTTCCCCAGAGCATTCCTGTAACTAACAGGAAGACGGCTCGACGGAAAAACATTATTAATAATTCAACGCTACCAAGTCTATACTTAGTAAGGAGGTACATTACGTTACCCACTTAACGAGCTCAAATGTGTTTTGCTATAAAGTTAACTATGGTGATTGTTGATAAATAATGTGAGAAGACTTGGATGGGCTCCAGGACGTTGGTTAGGAGTTCTGGAAGATAAAGTATGATGAGAAAGAGTCTATTAGGAAATTTTGTCTTTAGGAATAATCATTATCTCTAATAAATAACTGCTTCTGTGATCTAATGGTTAAGAGCATTGGGCTCTTGACACGGATAGGTCGTGGGTTCGATTCCCATGGGAGACACCTAGTGATATGTCACTTTGTGCGTTTTTCCCCAGTTGGCTAGGACATTGTAGGCTGAATCACCTGATTGTCTGAAAAAAAGGATGATTTCGTGCTTCGGGTTCGGATGGCACGTTACGCCGTTGGTCCCGGCTACTGTCTCTGGTGGTAGTAGTCGTTACATAAAAACCACGTCAGAGGCCGTAAGGCGGTTTGAAAAAACTTTGACACCAGGGCTTTCTGCCCACACGACAAGAAGAAGATTATCTCTAAATATTTGGGTTGTATTTTATTCGGAGCGTCATTTCATAATTCAAAACCATTTTTAAGTAGGTAATCAAAACACAGGTTTTTGCCCAGAATGTTATCGCAGAAGAAACTTTATCCTTCCGTTAACTTATTTCAAAGAGAATATTGTTTTCTCTATGTTCTTTGATAATAATCAAATATCCTTTTAGCTATCAGCTTTTCTTCCAACTCCAACCTTAGCAAAGGACGACCCCAACTTAGTCCGTAACGAACTCAAAATGGCCGCCGCTCACTGCACCGGGGTACCGGTCGGTTAATCTGCCGGAAGCGGCTCGGACGTCATGAATTATTCGGCTACTTAATTCTAACAATATTACTGCAAGTGTGTACACCACCACCCCGCCTCAATAACAATAAACACAGACACGGTAAAACTTACCCATAAAACGGTTCAAAATGGCCGCCGCACCGGCTGCCCTGTCTGGAAACTTTGCGGAAGCCGCACAGACGTAGACGCCGTGAATTAGGTGCTTAATTCTGCTAATCCTGCTATCCTTGTTTATGATAATTATTAATCTGTGTGTACTGGACGATTGTTGCTACTTTATTATGGGTCCATTGTTGTGACGTCAAAACGGTAACCATTATCAACAAATCAGTTAAAACACTAACTTAGCCTACATAGCCATAGAGAGCAATGGAGGAAATTCAGTACCTTAAACATTTTACCCAAAGTGTATTATTCAGAAAGATTTACGACTGTATCTCTGCTTATCTCTCTTTGAATAGGGTTAAATATTGGTCCTTGGATCCGGGTCTGAACCATATGAATAGATAATAATAGTACACTATAGAAGAGAAACTATGGTTAAACCAACACGAGATTGGTAGGCGTATCTTGACATTTAACGCGGGAGTTTCGTTTCTATAGTGTACTATTATTATCTATACACATTTCTGAGCCAACAGATATAGGTACAGTTCGCCACAGAGGTACCAATTATGTGTTGATGGGAATTACCAAATTAAACAACAGGCCCAAAAAATGCTTGAGGACTAATTATTTGGTCTTTCTTAAGAGGTACGAGGACGCTGTCAGCCTCGTACAAATATTAACCAGGTTTCAAGTTTTAGGCAAATTAAGGCATGATTTTCCATTGTAGGTGGCGTTTTGTTCAACATCTGGCAACCCTGGGACTAGGAGTGCATATGTTTAGCGCAGATACTCAATTCTACGTATCGGACTGTTTTCATAGTTTTGCTGTTGTGGAATACTATTAAATTAGACTGTAGCGGTTCAAAATGGCCGCCGCCCACTGCACCGACTGGTCTGATAATCTGTCTGTCCGGGTACGGAACCTCTCCGGAAGCCGACGCTATGGATTATTCCCTCTGCTCCACCCCTCTCGCTTGTTTATGGACATTTAAGCAAATCTGTTCAAAGGGAACAACCACTGCGTTTCTACAACTGTCTGCTGTTCTATAAGACGAGCTTTTGCCCGCGACTTCGCCTGCGTGGGTTAACCCTTCTAGGGGTCGATTTTCGAAAAATCCTTTCCTAGTGCACTCCTACATCCTCCGTATAATATTTTATGTTTATATCTTCAGCGATTTAGGCTGTGACTTGTCTGTCTGTCAGTCAGTCATTCAATCAGTCACAGAGCTCTTTTTATACAACGTGTTAGTGAAATAACACAAAACTAGAAAGTAGTTTGTTTAGAATCGAATTACCATGGTTTCAACATAGGTTTTTTTTTTCAAAATTTTAAATAATTTGTTTGTAAATTTTAAAATTTACTGAACTCGATCTCAACCCACCGCTTGGTCACTCTCACCCTACTTACTACCAAAACAAGATTCTTAATATGTATCTATGAGCACGATAGCGCTTTCATTAATTGCTGAAATGTTAACAAATCATTTTTCCTCAAAACTTAAAATGCGAATAACTTTACATTTTAACTATCAAAATAATGAAGTTATTGTTTCAATCGAATTATTTTGTTATAAATCAGTTAGGGTGTATGAGGTTTTGCGCTTATTCATTAACACGTTGTATTATAGATTTTACAGTTATCTTGAAAACAAATTCAATTTTAATTCAATACTATACGCATGTCAATACATGTATAAAACTATAAATTTAGTTTAACTACCTCAAATAGCAGTCTAGACTAATAAATTCAGATTCAGCTGTGTGTGCTAAAAATATTAGATTTATTTCGTTTTCTCCGTCGGCACTCTGGAAGTTTTAAAATTCATGAGATTCATAACAACTTAATGCGGCTGGAATGTCCCGAGACTCGGCCATTCGGCGTATTGTGCATGAGCAATATGGGAAAACTTTAGAGGAATTTAATGCCGCTATAAAACTTTGAATATTTTACTAAACTAGAAAATTTTCTTTGAGAAAGGATAACGTTTCGTACGTTGCGTCGTTACGTCGTCGTCGTTACGTTTCGTTAACGTTTATATGCTGCAGTAGAGTTTACCCGCGACTTTGTCCGCACAAATTATATACCAGATTTTAAGTCAGATCATAAGCTATCAAACAAAAATGGTTCATAAAAATCGGTTCAGTACTTTTTGCGTGATGCTGTTATAAACATACAAACAAACAAAAATTCTAAAAAATAAGGTCGATTTTGACCTAAAAACCATATCGTAATCTTTTTCATGTAAATATCTTCAATTTTCAAGTTTTGTAATAGTTAAGATCCTATTAAGATCAAACCACAATACAAATATTGACGACCCGGTTGGTGTAATGGTTACTACGCCGCACTGCCAAACTAGGATCCTTGGTTCGATTCCCGGTTCGGTCATGAATGTTACATGTTTTTGCCGTTGTTGTATGGTATCCATTAAACAGCCTAATAGCTTACCTTGTGATCATTACAATGTATGAACCAAAGGATTAAACTTATATGATCATTACCATAAAGAATCACCTTCCTCTTAGATGATAGACGAAAAATTTTTTGCTTACGCTTCTCTTTCTACGTCTCTAGATTTTTCTGGACAAGTCAATAATGCCAGTGATAAGTCAGTGATAATCACGTGATAATCTCTCAGTAGAGAGTAGTATATTCCTTGGTGATAGTAAAAAGTCATAGTAAAAAGTAGAGAAAATTATAAACGTCAATAATGTATGGATTTATTGCAAATTAAATTGAAACACTAAGACAAGGAATATACTACTCTCTACCGCACTAAGATATATAATTATAATAATTATTGTAAATGTAATTGCAGATAAACTGAAGATAATATTCTTTTGCTTGATACTGATGCCTAATTATAATTTAAAAAGTCTCACCTAACTACACCTCATATTTTGTGTGGCGTTGTTTACAAGGACTCAACAAGGACTAAAGAACATGCATATCCTATGCAATCAAATAGCAATTTGGACTATCCTAACATTAAACATACAAGGAAACACATGTGCTGCAAATCGCTCTAAAATTAACTACGATAATGTAAAAACTACACGGGTTTACATACTACCAAGAAACTTGTATGCTGTAGATTTAAACTACACTAATTTCCGTCATAAAATGACCAAGAGATACATTGATATAACTGTGCAATTTTACACTTTATCACTAAACGAGACAGCCTATAATCGCGAAATAATAACTTCGAACTTAGAACGTTTGGGGTTCACACGAGACTACTTTTCATGATTTTTAACGTTCAAAATTAGAATCTAAAATTATGGGGAATAAAATCCAAAGTTGCGGATTTCATGTTACCGCGCCCCCCGTAAAAAGTGGCAGAAATGTTTGTTAGTAGAATTACACGCGTAACCAGTCCACATATAAATAGTCAAAGCCTTAAATAGAGTAGCACAGTCAAAGGTGAAACATAGCGGAAGCATATAAGACTGTGCTCTTTGTACGACTATTCAAGCCCCGATCTCGGTCAGACGCAATACAATTAAACCCTTTAAAGCTCGCATACACGGCTGACTAATCCGGTTGTGCCATTTATGACGATATTGGGATCGCGTATATTATTCCTGGATTTGGGGGATCAATCAAATTATCGGGATCGGCATCTGGAACTGGAACAGTTTATGATCGTTATCTGTTTTGGAGTGTTGGTTGATATCTGGCTTGAGGGTACATGTTGGATAAAAGGTTGCGATAGGAGTTAAGGATTCGTCTTTTGGATTTTATTCCCCATAACTTTAGATTCTAATTTTGAATGTTAAAAATCATGAAAAGTAGTCTCGTGTGAACCCCAAACGTTCTAAGTTCGAAGTTATTATTTCGCAATTATAGGCTGTCTCGTTTAGTGATAAGGTGTAAAATTGAATGTAAATGCACAAGATCAATTGTGCTTATACCGTGGCAGAGGGGAAATGCTACCGCAAGGCTATTACCTATATCCGAGTAATTAAGCAATAATGGTTATTTTATCCAATTAACAACAGAGATGTGATCTCGCTACCACAGGCACGGGGGCATTTAAAATATAAATTTAAAATCCTCCGACGCAAAAAACAAGTATAAAGACAAAATTAATGGGCAGTGTGTAATTAGAGAAAGATGTGGACAAAGAGGATATGGTGACAGCGTAGAGGAAGAAATAATAGAGGTCGGAACGTTTTTTGTCTTGTTCACTCAATAAGAGATGTTCAAAGCAAATTCGCTCTATGCTCCATTCAAAATAGTACCGAAATTTAAAGGCTATTTTGCATTACAGAAACAGATTTGAAACACTTCCACTAATTTATTTTTAAAACATCTTTAGTAACGTCCAAGATATGTCGGATAGTATAGGTATCCAATAAATTAATTACATTTGGTAATCAGAATTGGCCAGAAAGCTAAATAAGAATCGGAAAATCTCGTCGTCCTTATTTGGAATGAAGTATAGCTAACAAAGGAGATCGCTACCTTATTGCTGTCCTTATACAATACAATACAATATCTTGGACATTGTCACACAAATTATCTAGTCACATTTAAAGTACCAGAATCTAGCCTGGACTTGTATTATGATGACTAGACAACGATATAGAATACATATAAATAGATACAAACGTCCATGACTCGGGTACAAATATTCATATTCATCATACAAATATTTGTCCCTTACGGGATTCGAACCCGACCCTCGTCACAGCAGGCAGGTTCACTACAGACTGTGCTATCGGGCCGTCAAACCGACGTAACCACTTTTTTGTGCCATACCCACTGTCACTTTATATAAATTGTATGGGATTTTATGATTGTCGCTATCTCATACGCGGTTACATTGACATTCAGTCTACCAGCGTAAGCGAAAAATTATTCTTGGTCAATGGGTGACAACGATTGAAAGAGGTTCCAAAACTTATAACCTCCCTTTTTTTTCTTTGGGGGTTAAAACAAGGCAGATGAAAGCGATGGAAGCTCATTCGAAACGAGGCTAGCGGAAAGAAAAGCTGTGGAAAGAATAAAGCTTTTGTTTGGAACTTAAACTAAGTTAATGTACGGTTCTTTGTGCTGCTTGTTTTAGTTTTTATTGTTCTTGTTTTGTTATCTGTGAGGTTTTATCTCTCAAGTTAATTTATACCTATTACAAGGTGTTAACCACAGAACATTATAAGAGGGGTTAGAAATGCAAAGTAGCGCTTTTGCTTCGGAGACGGCTGTCGCTACTTGTCTTCCCGCTCACGCTGCTACAATTACTCATACCCTCTCGCTCGCACCACGCCGCGCGCCTTATGGTGTTATGCAAATCATTGCATAACCTGTGACGACACATACCACGCCTACTTTGCACTTCTAACCCCTCTTATAATGTTCTGTGGTGTTAACCACAAAGAATCCTATCAACAAAACATTGAACTAAATATCCATCTGAAATACGTACTCTGTTTGTAATGTATCTCTAACTGAACTATTAGATAAAACGATTTTGTTACGACAGTAAGTATTTTTAGTAATTTTGCGTGTCAATTATAGCAGTGTACATTTTAGTAACAAAAATAAAAAATGTCAAATAGCTAATAGTGAAATTTTCAGAGAGCATCGGAGGCGCGTTTTGCGGAGAATTATGGGCATACCGGGTTCGAATCCGCACGGACGACATGCCATGTACCAATAAGTTCTTCTAATTTATACGTCATGGTATTGGGCCGCCCATGTCACCCGGAAAGATGGATCAAATTCCTAACTCTTTCCGGAGAATGGACGTCGCCGTCAGGTACGACCCCGGAAGTGATGGAGAGACGACTACCTGGATACCTTCGACGAAGGGTGGATGGAGCTGGCTCAGGGAGGACAGAGGAACCTTTGCCCAGCAGTGGGATGAAATAGGCTAAGGAAAACAAAATATAATACCGACTGCTCTCAAACGCTGAAGACATTCTGATGCGTATCTAAAGTCTACCAATCTACATTAGGCATGCATGGTGGACTAACGCCCAGACTCCTCCCCAAAGGTTAGGCTTGTGCTCTCGTATACAGGGTCGTAGTGGGTCGTATACAGGGTGTAAGGAAAAGTATTATTAACCTTTAAACCACATACTCTACCCAAAAGCAAAAAAAAAATATCTGCTTTCTCATACATATTAGTCGAGTATGTATTGCACTTTTGTATGGAACAGTTGATATTTTTTTTGTTCTGACAGCTACCATTGTAAAAGTTGTTCAGTTTGATTGGTAGAGTATGTGGTTAAAAGGTTAATGATACTTTTCCTTACACCCTGTATAGACTGATGATGATGATGAACAACAAATACAATTTTCAAAGAGCTAAAAGCGAAGTAGGTACTTACTTACCTAAGTACTTATATTTTATGAACAAATAGATTTGTCGGTCGGATGTTATTTGAGATAAGTATATGCATACGCTTTGTTAGATACACAGAGCTTTCGCTTAACCTCTAACTTTCTTTCAATATCATTGGTCAAAGGGTGAGCGAGGCTCAGCGGCTTTATTACCCTCGTGATGTGAAACTAAGTCGGTGCGGTGCGGTGAGGCGTGGTGCGGTATATTTTCGCGGGTCGTTTATCAAACCGGTGGCCATGGCATGTTCCATTAGCAGAAACAGGGTAACTGCCTCCGTGGTCTAATGGTTAAGAGCATTGGGCTCTTGACACGGAGGTCGTGAGTTCGATTCCGGAGACATTTAGTGATATGTTACTTTGTGCATTTTTCCCCAGTTGGTTAGGACATTGCAGGCTGAATCACCTGATTATTTGAAAATAAAGATGATTCCGTGCTTCGGATGGCGCGTTAAACCGTTGGTCCCGGCTATTATCGGTGGTAGTAGTCGTTACGTAAAAACTAGGTCATAGGCCGTAAGGCGGTCTGAAAAAACTCTGACACCAGCACGTCTAGCATGATTTCTCTTCACGCGCGCGACGTGCCTTCGCTGCATAGAATATTACCTATTCCCACGCTTTTCGGAGAGCGAAAGCCACCGAAAAGCGGAGAGAAAAAGCTGAGTCGCGCGCGTGTAGGGAAATCATGCTAGACGGGCTAGCTGCCCACACGATAAGAAGAAGAAGGAACCGGGTAGGCAATGTAGTTTAGATTGTTTTGAAACATTTTTGTGAATCAATGGAGATGTATAAGAACCCACATAATGTGGGAAAATCTGATAAAAATGCCTTTGATAGATCACCGTTAGTAGCACCTACCGAACATGGAATCAAAATCAATATCGTGAGAACGGCGTCTCCTTCTGTCGAACGCTACTATATAGTTTCAATTATTTATCGCAAAATGCTTCGAAGTTATAGCGCTCGGAGCAGTACGTGTTTTCGTCACTGTCCTTTCAAAACTGCACTTCCATACAAAGCGGTAAAACACGGAATTTGATTCTATGTCAACAGCAATGGGTAGACTTGGCGGAGGAGTACAGCTTTCACGTACTATAAATTACAAGCTGTAAGTTCACAAAGTACTGTATACAGGGTGTAAGGAACAGCCATCCACAGACGGAAACGGTCAAATCATCAAACTGAACAACTTTCACTATGAAGCCTACCTCGGGAAACGCGAAAAAAAATCAGCTGTGCCATACATTTGAGTTGGGTAGGTAGGTAAAGCAGTTTTGTATGAAACAGCTGATTTTTTTCGCGTTTCCTGAGGTACCATAGTGAAAGTTGCTCAGTTTGATGGTCTGAGTTTACCGTTTCAGTCTACGGAGGGCTGTCCCTTACACCCTGTATACAGTGTGTATACTATAACATACAGGGTTCTTCTTAATATGCTGACACTTTTTAAAGGGATCATCAGACCGTCAAACTGAACAACTTTCTCTATGGCACCAACATCGAAATCGCGAAAAACAATGCAGCTGTCCCATACATTTGGCTCGAGTAGGTTTGTACTTTTGTATGAGATAGTTGATTTTTTTTCCGACCGTCCCCTTCAAAAAGTGTTAGCATATTAAGTTGGACCCTGTATATTATATAGTATGTATTTACTATAACTATCACCTGTAGTTTAACTGGTGTTATAAATATTATGGCGGAAGTCGTTAAGTCAAGTCATATCCTTAAGTTAGTTGGAGGACTCTGATAGCGCTAAATTGACGATCGATGGTTTAATGTGATCTTAATGGATATTATATTACGAGGCCCTCGTTGGCGTATAAGCTTCGGTATCGCGCTGTCTCCACGAGCGAGAGAATCGCGACGAGTAATATCGCCGTGTGGAGACGGCTCCATAGAGAGTGTATAGAAATACGTGGCACGACGATAATATCGCCGCGATTCTCTTGCTCGTGGAGACAGCCCCTATTGGAAACGATGACCGAAGTTAAGCAACGTCAGGTCCGGTCAGTCTTTGGATGGGTGACTGTTTGAGTGGCAGTATTTTATCTCAAGCGTCTCATGACATGAAAGTATTACCTACATTATTCACAGCAAACAAAAAATATATACATACCCAGTAAAGCAGAAAGAAAAAAAATAGGTCCATTCCATCAAATCCAACCTTTGACTATTTATATGTGGACTGGTTACGCGTGTAATTCTACTAACAACATTTCTGCCACTTTTTGCGGGGGGCGAGGTAACATGAAATCCGCAACTTTGGATTTTATTCCCCATAACTTTAGATTCTAATTTTGAATGTCAAAAATCATGAAAAATAGTCTCGTGTGAACCCCAAACTTTCTAAGTTCGAAGTTATTATTTCGCAATTATAGGCTGTCTCGTTTAGTGATAAGGTGTAAAATTGAATGTAAATGCACAACAAGATCAATTGTGCTTATACCGTGGCAGAGGGGAAATGCTACCGCAAGGCTAGTCCTTATAATAATTAGTCAAAGAATCCAACCCATCCATCCAAGTCCTAAAGCGAATAAATCTTTACCCATGTACAGTCAGCATCTATTATTCAGTACAGCTATATAAAATGGGGGGGTTCAGACCATAAAACTGAACAACTTAAACTATGGGAACAAAATTGAACTCGCGAAAAAATCTGCTGTATTATACATTTTGTTCGGGTCGGTCCTTAAGAGAAGTTTATTCCGAATGCGTAAAGGCGCGCTGCATACAAATGAAGTCTGGTGATATTTTCAATACTAACCAATTAAACTCAGTGAAATTTTGCAAAAACAATCTAGGAACAAATATCTATGCTTGCCTCGTGTCAGATTTTCGTTAAAATATACAGTTTCAATGGTAGGATTAATTTAAGATTTGTATGGAAATCTTTGAGGCACTGTAACTTTAGAACTGTACATTTTAAGAAAAATCTGACATGATATGATAATTTCATTGAATTTAATCGGTTAGTATTGAAAATATCACCAGACTTCGTTTGTATGGAGCGCGCCAACAGTAATATACCCTTAACATTTTCTATGGGACAGCAGACAAAATGTTCGCGATTTCGACGTTGTGTTGTATCCACAGTGAAAGTTGTTCAGTTTGATGGTCTGAAGTTTAATTTCACATCCTGTATTAAGAAGATCAAATTACAAAAAAAAAACTCAAAGCCGATTTCGGGTACAGTGTCTGCTTTATTATTAGAAATGCAGCCCGAATTTGTAGTTGGTTGGTAGTTAGTTGGGTTGGTTGGTTGTTATCTAAACTTTTGACCACCTAAAGCCAATAGTAATTATTATATTATATATATCTTTTGTGTAAGTATTAGTCATCTATAACATGTACGTATAGATGAGCAGCGAGCGATCCATCAAGTGGCTTGCGACAGCGGGAACCTCGTAAAAACTTTAACACTTCTCGATTCCCTTAGGAGTCGAGTTCGTTCACTTCATGTAGTGGAGACGTGTAGGAAGAAAGGGATATCTTTATCTAATAAAATGTTACTAACAATCGTGTCGTCTAGTGATATTTTGTAAATGTCTAATCGAAGTGAAAGTCTAATCATAGTTGGTAGGTAAACAACAGTAGATGTCGCTGAGTCTCATAAGACGTATTATAATATAATCATATTATTATAAACATAAGCTCACGGCTATACCTATTCTCCGAGGGGTCATCAGACCTTAACTACACCATCTGCCGTAGTATGGCAGCGTGATATAGCGGTATTGCGCCTTCGCTCTCTTTCTATTTGCGCTCAAACGAACGAGATAAGAAGCGTGATATAGTCTTATCACGCGCATCATGTAACGATCTCTGGTTCAGAATATTATAGACATTTCACTAGCAATGCCCAAAGTTGTGGGCAAACTAGATATCACACTGGATATGGAGAAAGTCTCCATACTTCATCGCCATTAAAAATACGTAATTTTTTATTTTGTTATAGATAATTATTAGGCCCCGGTTTAAAGCATGCCCGTTTTTAAACTGTTTAGAAATTCAAATCCCGATCTCCATTATCATTTGTAAATGGTACGTATCTGAAATTGTTCAGCTACATTCGGTGGCGACTGTATTACGCGTGTAACTGGCTGTAAATGTCGCGGCTAAATCGGGCAATTAGGGGTCACCTCGTTTAGGGTTCAGTGACCTTATAACGAGATGGATCTGTAGATACGATTATACCTACCTACCCAGATGAGTATTAGAAAGAGAGCAGTGCTTCTGCTCCTGCCCTCGATCTGAGCGTTATTGGAAGTTTCTTTGAAGACTTATTTCAAGATTTTTAATGCTGTTTATCTTTCCCTTCCAGACTCCTCAGCCTGGACGTGTCCTCGCTGGAAGACGTGTACTGGCTGGAGGACACGACGGCCCGCCACGTGCTGCAGCCGGCGGACTTCGGCGCGTGGTCCGCGGCGCGGCAGAGCCTTCCCACCGGCAAGGAGGCGCTGCAAACCCTCAAGCAGGACCTGTGGAGCGCTGTGGTCAAGAGCAGCAAGCACCAGGACGCTTGGACATGGGGTGCGTTTAGTTTTGGGCTTCAATGTACGAGTGCAAGTGTGGTGGATGTGATTTAGGTGGTCTACCGTTTTAAAAGACGTTCACCTGGAGCATGTTATGCATTTTCGTGATTCGGAATGCTAAAAACTTGATCTCTGATGTTGCTGCTGTTGGATGGCGATATAATTTTTAACAAAGTCAGAGGTAATTTGAGGCGGCCAGAAAAAAGACTGACAAAAGACGGCAAGTTAAGAAGAAACCGGGCAACTTTGTATAGAGAGTGGCATATGAACAAATGGGATTGGATGGGAGTGACATCAGACTCCCATTTGTTGGGAGACCTTAACTCATTACTCATAGAAGAATGCTGTGAATTCCATTGCTAAGAAGAGACCATAGTTGAAGAGAGATTGAGATTGAGAGATGTGAGTGAGACATGTATGTAGTTACGTACCTCACAGTCGACCTCAACAGTATTTTCCAAATTAGCGGTAGAAGCAGGAGGAGTGCGTGCGTAATAGTAATTTCTATTCGATGCCTATAATATCCCAGGTGCCATAGGTAAATATTCGTCCCGATTTCGTTCTAACAATAGTATCGACCCACAATCGACCTTAGAATGTCGTTATTTCGCGTTTTAAGCTTGCTACCTGAGAAAGAATCAAGAAGACGCGTATGTCTTTACATTGCAGGAGGTATGCTGGTGGTTTCTGTGTCGGTATGCGGGCTGGTGACGCTGGCAGCCATGACGCAGCCTTCGCTGGCGCCCGAGGCCAAGCACTCGCTGCTCCAGTACGTCACCGGCAAGTACCTGCATCCACCCAGCTGCAGGGTATGTATCTCACCTCCCTTTGTTACAACTATGCTCACACTGCTTTGTAACCAGAAGGATATTACGTTACTTGTCTGACCGCATCACACCGTTGCGATTAGATAAAATTTCTTTGCTCTCCGTCAAACAAACAACGGACTCATAGGAAGTTTATAGCTAGAGGTTAGCCATGCTACAACTGCACGGTTAAAAAGATTGTTTCTAAAAATGAAAAACAAATACTGTATACTATAATTTGGAGAAGTTTTTCAATGTTCCTCATTCAGGTGGAATGGGGTTGGACAGAGCCGCAAGCAGTCGGAGAGACGATGTGCTTCACAGTGCACTGTTTCCAGCGGAACGGACAGCCCTATCCGATATGTGACACCGACGAGCTGACCGTGTGCATCTCACACGGCACTAGGAAGGTAACTCCTCTCCCCTACAGATTGCTTTGAGCTTCTTTTGCCGTGTCTGGCTACCAATAGCATAAAACCCATACGGGTGGCGTAATACTCGTAGGCGACTAATTTCATCAGGCATCCTCAACATATCTGCTTCCACACCGTGTGGCTACCAGTGGTGGCCAGTTCTGAGTAACGCATACGACACCCTTTGCTGATCGAAGCGGTCTCCCATTCCATGAGATTTAGGGGGGATTGCGCAACTGTGTTAAGCGCATTTAAAAATTTCTTACGTATCTGATCTGCTTTTGTAAATTAGGTTTATTCCACTTTAAGCTATTACCTAGCTAGGTGATGATCATATGTGACTCATTGGTGTCCTATGATCACCTGGAGAGTTACTCAGGCGATTAAAGTGGAATAAACCGGCAGGCAGTCACTACAGTTGGAGCTCCGAATCGAAGGCAGTTGTCAGAATATAATGTTAAATCGATTGTTTGATTAGATAACGGCGGTGGTGGAGCTCGGGTCGGGCGACCCCGCGCAGGCCAACACGGCGCGCGTCAAGTTCACGGTGCGCACCGCCGGCGTCTACATCGTCTCCGTCATGATCGGTGAGCGTTACAGTAGTTCACTTTTTGGATTAGTTTACTAGTTTACCTTCTTTGGAAATGTTGTATACCTGCCTGATATAAAAAAACGGTTCTCCCTCTCGCGCACCGCACGACTGGATTGGCGAGTTTCTCATGGATAAACTATGGTACAAGTCTGAGCATCACTGGATTAAAACATTCGTGATCCTTTCCCATTTGTAATTTTCACTAAATGTCCACTTAGAATAGTTAGCGATATTGTACATAGATCAATGCAGGCTTTGTGTGGTCTGGGCACCGTTATAAAGTCCGCAATATGCGGAGTACTTATGTCTGAAATATTAGGGTTGTGCCCTCAGGCGGAGTGTCGGTGTGCGGCAGCCCGTACCGGCGCAGCTTCCTGGCGGGGAGGCCCGTCGCGCGCAGGTCGCGCGTGGGGCGCGGGGCAGCCCTACTGTGCGTGGCGGGGCACGCGCGGCCCCTGCACGTGCACCCGCGCGACCAGTACGACAACCCCGCACAGAACATGCCGCCCACCGTGAGTCCCTGTACACACACTACACACTATACACTACACTGTAGCGCGGCCCTGCTGTGCGTGGCGGGGCACGCGCGGCCCCTGCACGTGCACCCGCGCGACCAGTACGACAACCCCGCACAGAACATGCCGCCCACCGTGAGTCCCTGTACACACACTACACACTATACACTACACTGTAGCGCGGCCCTGCTGTGCGTGGCGGGGCACGCGCGGCCCCTGCACGTGCACCCGCGCGACCAGTACGACAACCCCGCACAGAACATGCCGCCCACCGTGAGTCCCTGTACACACACTACACACTATACACTACACTGTAGCGCGGCCCTGCTGTGCGTGGCGGGGCACGCGCGGCCCCTGCACGTGCACCCGCGCGACCAGTACGACAACCCCGCACAGAACATGCCGCCCACCGTGAGTCCCTGTACACACACTACACACTATACACTACACTGTAGCGCGGCCCTGCTGTGCGTGGCGGGGCACGCGCGGCCCCTGCACGTGCACCCGCGCGACCAGTACGACAACCCCGCACAGAACATGCCGCCCACCGTGAGTCCCTGTACACACACTACACACTATACACTACACTGTAGCGCGGCCCTGCTGTGCGTGGCGGGGCACGCGCGGCCCCTGCACGTGCACCCGCGCGACCAGTACGACAACCCCGCACAGAACATGCCGCCCACCGTGAGTCCCTGTACACACACTACACACTATACACTACACTGTAGCGCGGCCCTGCTGTGCGTGGCGGGGCACGCGCGGCCCCTGCACGTGCACCCGCGCGACCAGTACGACAACCCCGCACAGAACATGCCGCCCACCGTGAGTCCCTGTACACACACTACACACTATACTGTACCACTATACAATACACTACACTAATTGTTTAATACTTTGTACTGTACTGTTAAATTCTGTCTTTGTCTGTTTTAAACGTCGTCACGTATGGTATAGAGGGAGCTGCGGCGCACACTTTGGTATTACTTGATATAGACCATTTAAAAATTTACAATATTAAGGTGGTAAATATTTTCTTTTCAAATTTTTTATTTTATTTTTTGTACGAAGTGAAATCTCACAAAATACCCTAGCGGTGTTGGACCGCCGTAAATTATTTCAAGTAACATGATAGTTAACAGTTTACTATTTTTATCATAAAATAATGTAAAATCTATAGAAATTAGCAACATTATCTATATAAAAAAAAATTTAAATACCTATTTGCTAGAATCCACGATATTTGCACAATTTTATCCCGGTTTTCACACCTTTGGAGATAAAATTTCAAAAAACCCTTTTTAATGAGCATCAAGATGCCAATAGAAACTTCCATGCCAAATTTTAAGTTTGTAGTCTTTACAGTTTTAGAGATTTCGTGTTGAGTTTGTGTGTGGATTTGCATAGATTCAAGCATATTTTACACAGCTTGACCAACAAAAGTACAGATTTCTGAAACCCCGGGCGCTGCGGTCGATATGTCAGTTCCCATCACCACTTCGCACATAGCCATATACATCGTTCTAATATCATAGTGGAAAGGCAATTGCTGATCATCAATTTGACGTTCAGCAATATTCACAATATTATAGGACTGCTTATTGGTTGATCTTTCCACTAAACATCTTTTACAGGTCGATATGACTATTTTCCTAATTCAATTATCAACAGGACGATCTCCCGCGTAATGCTACGACCATAGTGACGACCACTGTATAGTTGGCGAGCCCCGTGGTCGTCATTATGGTCGAGGCTTTGCGTTGCGGCGACCTGGAGGACGTTGCCTCAACCCAGCACCTGTGATATTGTCTAACACAAGAATAATATCATCACTACGTTCTAAGGTGCACTTCCGATGCCAGCAGCCGATGCGACTGACGCGCGCAGCTCGCGGCCGACGGCCGATGCGACAATATTAGTTACTATGAAAACTTATGGCGACGCTTCCGATGCCAGCAACTGACGCGTGCGGCCGATGCGATAGACAAATGGCATATGACAGAACCACGCGTCAGACGCGCGCGTCAGTCGCGTCGGCCGCTGGCATCGGAAGTGCACCTTTAAGAAGGCACTACACTTTCGGGCAAAATTCTCGAAATTAATTAAATTGACGTACAAATAATATCTATCTATCACACTGAAAGGATTTGTGATGTATTTGTTTTGTGCGTGACTTTTTATTGAGTACACTCCTGGGTTCCCTTTGTTTTTAGTTTAAATATTTGGTTTCCTATTTTCATTATAAAATGCGTTACAAAATTACGGCGGTGCTTCAGACCATCGAACTGAACAACTTTCAGTTTGGGACCAATAATGATATCGCCAAAAAAAAAAATTTTGTTTACATCTAAAATGTCAATAACTTGTATGGAACTCTGTTTTTATCGCGATATGTATGTTGGTCCCTTAGTAAAAGTTGTTCAGTTTGATGGTCAAAAGCACTTCTTAAGTACGTAACGCATCGAATTTTACACACTGCATAATCGTGTGAAACACATAGTTCGTAGTCGAAAATACAAAATAGGTGGTATTAAAAGGTCATATTAGTATGTTCCCCGACAGGACTTCACGATCCAGATCTCGCCGCTAGGTGGCGCAGTGGACGAGCAGCTGTCGTCGGCGGCGACCTTCACCTACGACGCGGTGAACCAGCGCGTCACCGTCAACCTCTGCTTCGAGAAGGCGGGCATATACCGCGCCGCCATATATTACGACAAGGCGCTGCTGCATAATGGACAGTTCGACTGTATCGTGCTTACTGGTTAGTATTTTGTCAGACTCTAGGCAGTCGTTATGTATTTTGCTTCTTATACTCTATATATATAGGAGAAAAGAAGGTAAAAAGGTTCTTTATAGTACACACTTTAAAGAAATATGAATATTGTAACTAACAACAAAATGGCGATGTTGAAAGACCTAAAGAAATAGTGGTGCGCACATGTCGTTCGTCTTTGTTTCAATGACGCTTTTATAAAGACTGTTATGAAAAATAATGTCCCCCTCCCCCCTCGCTACGCTATTGGTGAGCACATACATAACAGACGTTTTCTTATTTTTGTATCAACTCCGATCGTGTTAAAAGATAAAACAAAAATTTAACTACTTGGATTGTATTTTGACGTTATTGTTCTTAATGTAAGATAATTTAAATAATATTTGGTAATTAAAATTATTCTGCCATCAAACACTGAGTGTATAAGTGTTTCGAATTTTTATAAAAACCATCCATTTCAGACCCGGTCTGAAAGGGTTGTGTGGCCCTGCTTCTGTGATCTTCTTTTTTTCGTCTTTATTTGACATAAAGTATAGGAGAAATTAAGACATTTTTTCCATAAGACGCATACCCCACCGACCCAGCGAGCCGTCCTAGCTTCGCCCGGGTGGGATCTATATTATAAGTAAATATATTAGAAACATAAACCTTCCGGAAGAAATTCTCTAAATGACGGTGAAATCCGTATTAAAATACGTTGCATGGTTTCGAAGAATTAAGCGGAGAAACAGAAATGATGAGGACAGACGCGGATAGCGACTTTGTCTTATACTATTTAGTTAGAGATTAATATTACTTTCTCATATTAAAGGGCCTTTGTCGAAAAATAATTGAAGCGAAATGGGCGTGTGATAGCTTATATTACTGCCTGATGCGAGAGAAAGAGATGGGACGGCGCGCGCGCCTGAAACGACGCAAGCGTAAAACAAACTTTATTTAATTGTGATTGTACTATTTATGTAAGTTAATTTCTGCTCTAATCAAACTTTATAAAATATCAATCTCTTTTTTTTAAATCAAGTCTCGTGTTTCTATTATTCACCGTTTAGCAGTTCAAAGCGTTTATCGATAAAGACGGAGGCTACTTTGGCTTATTTTTCTATCGAGAAAATGTCTCTTAATAGTGTTTTGGCTCTAATCAAAACTTCAATTATATGTTCAATTTACACATATCCGCAAATCATATTCCTACTGTAAGTACTTCATGATATATGATGCTTTGAAGAATCGTATTCTTTTCACGTATCCTCTTAATCCAAGATGGCGTTCCCCCAAGGAAGATAGACAATATTTTTTTTATTTATTCCAATGTAATGTCATCTTTATGGATAAGTGTCAGATCAGGACCATAGATTTATAAGGAATGGATCCATAACCGCCTTACAAGCATGGAAACACGAGAATTTACCATGGTGGTCGGTAATGTTCGTTCTTCTTTCGTACTTGTTTCGTACGTGTCCGTCGTCGATGTTTCCGATTTTACGTTTGTCTCTTTCTATCAATGTTTGTCGTTGAATTAGAAAGGGACAGAGTCGGAAACAACGACAGAACGAAAGAAGGACGAACGTTACCGACCTCCAAGAAGTATTTTCATGTTTCACCGCTTGTAAGTTCACTGATATTTTTGTATGGGCCCGTCGTCGGTTGCTGACGGTACATTTGTCTTAACCCTAAGGCAGTCTGCTCTCCAGGTATAGACAATACATGCCACCTTCCTGTTTCGAAGCTATTTCTAAAGTAAAATTTAATCGTGAAGTTTTGAATAACGATAATTGTTTTATTTGTTCAGCGAGCGACACGGCGACGGTGCAGCGCAACATATCGTCGAAGCGACACAACATGTGCTACCTGGCGCGGCTCACGGCGCCCGGCAAGCCGCGCAAGGTGCTCTGCTGCATCAGCCCCAAGCAGCTCATTATCAAGGACTACATCCTTAAATTCATACCCAAGAGGATCACCTCCTTCAGGCTATGCCCCTCTACCAAGGTACCTTCAAATTACATCACTATTTTCCTGTGACTAAATTACAGGCAATAATAGTACGCTTGACTGAGAAGGCTCTTGCGGCAGCAGCGGCGGAGGGGATGAAATATGACGCTCTAATAGCTCTAAAGCACGCGCGAAAGTGATATTATGCCATATTTCACCCCTTCCCATACCGCTCCGGTAACTCAGGAACCTACACAGTTATGCGCTAGACCTGTTTTTTAGACTGACTAGGAAAGAAACAAGCTGGCCATGTTGCAGGTATTCGTTGCAACTTATTTTGTACCTGAAACATTGACATTAGAGGTTGCAGTCGATTAAACCGTCCCAAAAGTAGTTTTTTGCATGATTGAGTTGGAATTTTATTATTAAATCAAATCGAATGTCTTCTTCTTATCTTACTATTAAACCAGCAACACTCAGATCAGACCCAATGGGATCTTTTGTGTTGAACCTTACATATTTATACAGAGTGTAAGTGACAGGCTAGCAAATACTAAAACGGTGAACTCTGACCATAAAACTAAACAACTTTCACTATGAAACCTACCTCAGGAAAATCGAAAAATAATCAGATGTATGGGACAGCAGATTTTTTTTCGCGATTCTTGAAGTAGTCTGCATGGTGAAAGTTGTTCAGTTTGATGGTCTGAGTTCACCGTTTCAGTATTTGCTATCCTGTCACTTACACCCTGTATTTTCTTCATCCTTCAAAGACGTGGTTATGATGAGGCAATACCGTTAAGGTGAAGAAACCAAATCTCCCTGTTTTGGATAAACATTTCCCGGTATACACATGCGTTTAGTTGATACGACATCGCTATCAGTCACACAGAATATGTTCCATGATTTCCTCCTCCTCAATTGAAAAAAATCTAATTTGGTTGGACTGGAGCTTCTTTAAAATAAACAAGATAAGCTTAACCTGAGATAGTTTGGAGTTTCTAGATTGCCGAGACGCATAACATTAATCGTGATAGCATAGAGTAAAAGACAAGAAGAGTGCTATAATTCATACTAAGTGGCGTACACCGGAAAAAGCTCAAAAGACCGTCTCATAGAGGGCGCTGACTCCACCGCCCGCGAGATTCAACAAGAACAATTTCGAATGTACTACTCTTTATAGCTACATAAGCTACCTCTCTTACGTAGTTGGTTTGGTTCATAAAATTGAAAGACTAATCAAAATTTCTTAGCGTTAATTGGCAATTCATCTACTCGCGGGCAAGGAGTCAGCGCCATCTATGAGACGGGATTTTGAGCTTATTCCGGTGTAAGCCACTTAAAGTCCGGCCGCTGAAAGATTGCGTTTGACAGGTACCATAAAATTGTAAAAAACTGAATGAAAACTATAAATGCCGATCATTATTTAGTAGCTTTTTGAACTTAAAAGGGCAGCTAGTGCCCTGTGTACTAGAGTGAGCACAGGTAAACAATATTTTCATTCAGTTTTTTACAATTTTATGGTAACTGTCAAACGCATCTTTCAGCGGCCGGACTTTAGTATGGAGTACAGCACTCTTCTTGTCTTTTACTCTATGGTGATAGTAAGGTTTGATCGTCAGCTGATAATGAAGCCGCCGTCGGCGGACGCGCCCGAGGGTCCGGGCGGCGAGTTCACGCTGGACGACGGCGTGCAGCCCTGCATCGAGCTGCTCTCCCCCGAGCGCGACCTCATCGCCGCCACCTTCACGCAGCTGCTCATCGCCAACTGCGGCGGCGAGGACACCTTTAAGGTCTGTACTCTCTTTAAACTTGTGACAGCCATGCACCGAAAGCGCGCGCTGCTTGTTTGTTACCTCTGCTATGTCCCTATGTTTTGCTTTTGCATAAATTAAGTACTGTAAGAATTAGGGACCTTCGAACCACCATCTTTTAGACATCCAGCAAACAAATTTGGCAAATATAATGTAAAAGCAAAACATACATCCATAGCCAGTCCTTTTTGTTTTCTCATATTATTCTTGAAAGAAAGAATTATTAAAATCGGTTAAGTTTTGGAGGAGGAACAGGGAAATACGAAATGCAGATTTCGTCCATTTTATGTAGACAATATCACTTCGAGCTGCAGTTTTCTCTTTCGCACTCTAGTCGGTTGGGTGTGTGGGAGGGGCGGATCGGCCAAATACGTAGGTCTATAATAGGTAAATAGGTAGGTAGTCGGAAAAGTGACCTATTCTCCAAATTTCTTCAAGAGACCACCTATCCCCTTAAACCCTGTACTGATTATTACATAGAAACAACTTATAAAAACACAATTTTCACTTCCAGCCTCAGGTATTCGTGTCAATAATCGTCAAGATAGTGGGACTTATCTACGTGTCCTACTGGAATCTACCTGAATAATAACGAGCAAGTAGATTGATTTCTAACTATGGTGGGGTGTGGGTGTATGGTGTAGGTGATTAATTATAAGCTTGTGTTCTGGTCGGGCCTCGCTGAGATATCTATCCTTGTGGGCTAGCCACCTATAACCACTTAAATATGCTAAAAGTGAGCATTGCTACAACTGCACGCTTAAACAAATTGTCGATATTTCTGATCACCCCGAAATGGGATTATGATCTCGAATATACAGGGTCCAACTTAATATGCTGACAGTTTTTTAAGAGGATGATCAGACCATCAAACTGAACAACTTTCTCTATGGGACCAATGTCGAAATGGCAAAAAAAAAATCAGCTGACCCATACAATTGGGTCGAGTAAGATTTCAGTTTAGCATGGAACAGCAGATTTTTGTTTCGCGATTTCGACATTGGTCCCATAGAGAAAGTTGTTCTGTTTGATGGTCTGATCATCCCCTTAAAAAGTGTCGGCATATTAAGAAGGACCCTATATGCATTTATTTATTTATAACTGCATTAACCGCCTAAATCATTGATAGTGTGATGGACGAGTTTAGTACAACATAACGGTACTTTGTCTCTGCCTTCCAGAACAAACAGGACTTCTTCTACAGCGAGATCCGTAAAGCGCATGCACGACACCCGCACGAGAAGCTCGCCATCAGAGTACTGCGCTCCGAGCTCGTGAGGACCAGTCTCAAGGCCACCAGGCACTTCACCGTGGCAGACTGGTGCCGCAACTTCGACGTGACCTTCCAGGGCGAGCAGGGTACGTAACTAGCTCGCGAAGGCAGCGCGTCAATGTCGAGTGTCTATATTTTGAGTGGCCTGTGGCAACCACAGTGGCGAGTTGCGAACATTTCTGTAGCGAGTGGCGGCTACCGACTACACGTGTGTGGCGAGTCCCCTACTAAAGCGTGAAAAATCGGTATGTCAAGTTTTATTTTGGTCTTTATTTGTATTTTTTACGGATATTAGACATAATGGCGACGGGCTCTCTCTCTCCGTCACACTGTAGTTTCGGTACTAGTGAAAAGTGAATGTTCTGAGGTTTCAGAATATCTCTGACAACCTCCCTCCCTCCCTTTCCTCGGGGAATACAGTCGTGAGCATATGCTATGCTATGCTTTGCTGTGCTAGTAGACATCATTTTAAGAAACTAATTTTATGTTATTTGCGATTCGATGATCGAATATAAATTTAACTTTTAATTTATTTTTATCTGTAATCTCTAAACGAGGAAATCATTCGACCTCCATGGAAAAAAACCTTTGATTAGTTTAAAAAATAAAAATCACCTGCCTTCTCTATGCTTGATACAGAAACAGCAACATCAAATCTCAAATTCTGACATTGTGCATTTTTTTTTTCCTCATTTTAAGTTAATTTTAAATTTACAAAGGAGTTTACAGGTCTTTGTGTGATATAATAATGTCGTAACATTATTTTATTTAAAATATCCGTAATCCTTTCATTTTAAAATCTTTAACAGAAAATATTATATCGAAATGGTTTTCGATTCAGCCCAAAAAAAAACATTACAAACTGAACTGCATATCGCTGGCCACCGGTGGCTGTGGCTAAAAGCAAATGTTTTCCAATGTGTAGGTGTGGACTGGGGCGGGGTGAGGCGGGAATGGTTCTCGCTGCTCTGCGGTCAGCTGTTCGACTCCAAGTTCGGTCTGTTCGTCTCCTTCCACGACTCCCCCACCGGCCTCGTGCACCCCAACCCCGACAGACCGCCCCATCTTAAGGTCAGTAAAGTGAATAAAACGAAGTAAGGTGAGGGGTTGTCCGGCCTATTTGACATGTGTAGCTAATAACAAAATGTTTGCGGTTTTGGTACAGAATAAATACTAGTACTACCCATTCAGAAGAATCACTTCAAAAACAGAGTTAAATAAAAAGCGACTCTCTCTGCACGGCAATAAGGTGCAAATTTATTCGCACCCGTCCTATCGTACAATTCGCGTATAACCTACCAACCGTCACAACGGCGCGCGTGCAAACAAAAATGAACCGAGTCATTAGACATGAAAGCTTCCTTTACATAGTTCTCTGTTGTTCTCGTAACCTACGCGTAACCATAGACATCCCGTACAATTCTAAACCATTAATCGCCTTATAGGAAATTATTATAAGGCGAATAATGGGTTGGAATTGTACGGGATGTTTGTGGTTTACATTATTGTAGCACGGTACTGAAGTGAAATGACCCTGTCCAGCATCGGTCAAAGGAAAATGAATGCATGGGCCTTACGCGAACAATTAAAACGAGAAAGCTCCTTCCCCCGCGTTTTCTTGTCATTGCCCTACCCAAAACCGCAAACATTTTGTTAATAGATACTTATTTTATTTATTTATTTAATCAGTAACAAAAGACGACTATTTGTGTCAAATATGTCGGAATCATGACTTTATACGCAGATTTCTTTAGTCCTATAAGGGTGTACGCATATTTATCCGCGGCGAAGGAGCCTAAGGAGGAGAACGAAATTAATTTACTTTTAATTCTTCTGACGTCCGATTCGCCGCGGATAAGTGTGCGAGGTGTCATAGAATTTCATACAAAGAATTCTAAAATTAGATTATTTCGCCTCCTTCTGCTCGTTCGCCACGGATAAATATGCGTCCACCTTTACTTGTTATTTATTAATACTTGATCTGTGTGTGTGCAGCTGAAGCACTTCGAGCTGGCCGGCAAGCTGGTCGGCAAGTGCCTGTACGAGAGCGCGCTCGGAGGCAGCTACCGGCAGCTCGTCCGCGCCAGGCTCACCAGGTCCTTCCTCGCGCTGATCATCGGCCTGCGCGTGCACTACAAGGTGATACACACACACACACACACACAAACATGGAACTAGTGCGCGCCTGAATACTTTTTTTGCAATGAATATGAAAGTTTTGAGTTTGGAGTTTTTTTTTTAGTTATTTTTAGTTGTTGAGTTTTTGACCAGCTTTGGGAACGCTAAAATCGACTTTAACCTATAATTGTAGTTCTAATGATATCCCACAACAAGGTGAGGTTTTTCTGTGATTAAAGCCAGACCAGAAAAATAATAAAATCATTGGAACAAATTTTTGTACAGTTGCCATCAGATATATCATAGCAAACAAGATGAGCAAATATTTCTAAGCAGTTCAAATTTTCAATAATGTCTTCACACATAATTAATCAAAAATATCTGTCTGTGATCATTAACATCTGAGCAGTTTAGGAAAAAAGACCTTAATCCGTTGTAATACATTTCGATTTTTAAATAACATTGTAAGTATAGAAATTATTGAAACTTAGCTGTTCACATATTTATGACCAAATACATGTTTAGATATAATTGGTAACATTTACTGTAAAGAATATTATTGAAAATTAGCACTGCTCAGAAATATTTGAATACCTTGCCTGCCGTGCAAGAGGCGATGGTTCGATCCCCATCCACGCCGACTCGTACCAATGAGTTTTTCGGAATTTATGTACGATTTGTAACACCACTGGCTTTTCGGTGAAGGAAAAAATCGTGAAGAAACCTGCATGCTTCAATTTCGAGGCATATATTGTACTTACTGTCCAGTACAAGTGGCGAAGGACTCACTCCTTTGTCACACTGGACAGAGTTTCGGTACTATTAGTGAAACATGGATATTCTGAGTTTTCAGCATATCTCTGACTACCCCTTCGGGGAATATAGAGCATATGGTTTTTCTCCCGCAGTACTTCGAACAAGACGACCCAGAGCTGTACTTGTCCAAGATAAAGTACGTGCTTGAGACGGACCTTGACGCGGCGGACTCCGTGCCCGAGATATACTTCGCGGACGACGTGTACGACAAGTCTGGCCGTCTGGTCGAGACGCACGATCTGGTGCCCAACGGATCTACTATACGGGTGAGAGAGAGACAATGGAATGATTTCATTTTGAATTTGAATATGTTTAGCTATTCTGAGAGTTATTCTACACGGAAATCGTTTCCTTTATTTCGAATTTTAAAAAAAGGTTGTGGCCAATAGGGGGAGGGATGTCAGTAGTCAGACCACCAGCACATTGGTCCGCTGACATTTTGAGGGTGTCGGGATCAGATTAGCACAGGACCTTGAGGAATGGCGTAATAAAAGGAAGGCCTTTGCCCAGCAGTGGGTCACAAGTGTGTGCAACACAATGTACGATCCGAATCTAGCATCCAAAGCGTGCCGTCATATCCTTGCTCCGATACTAACGCCAACGTATCGGTGGTTGTACCGCAGGTGCGCAACAGCACGAAGCTGCAGTACCTGGACGCGCTGGCGCAGTGGAGGCTCGCGGCGCGCTGCCGCACCGAGGCGCACGCCTTCCTGCGCGGCCTGACGCTGCTCGTGCCGGACAACCTGCTCGCCATCTTCGACGAGAACGAGCTGGAGGTCAGCCCGCGTCACACTTACACTACGTTACATCACGTTACATAACATTATATAACAGCACGCTGCTCGTGCCGGTATATGACAGCACGTGGTGGTGCGGCTGCCGTCAGGTTCAGGTTCAGGTTCAGGCGGCGGGTGTATAATGATGTTGTCTATGCGCACAGCTGCTGGTGTGCGGCACGGGCGAGGTGTCGGTATCGGACTGGCGCGCGCACGCGCTGGTGTCGGGGTCGGGGCGCGAGTGGGAGCGGCTGCTGGGCTGGTTCTGGGCCGCGCTCGCCAACCTCTCCACCGAGGAGCGCGCGAGGCTGCTGCAGTTCACCACCGGCTGCTCACAGCTACCGTCGGGCGGCTTCCAGGTATGTATACCTACTTATTTATAGACGGATCCATTTCTGTCGCTCAGAAACATCTTTCGTCAGGGCGAGAAACATTTGCATTGCATTAAAACAAAACTAAACGATACATTGTAAAGGCTTTAATTTCGTATGTTATTCATACTTGTATCTATTTGGAAAAGGTTCCGCTAAAATAGATAAAATTTAATAACTGAATAATAACACAGATACACAAATAAACAGTCATAAATCAGCAACAAGCTTCGTCAAAACATTGAAAAACACGCTCAGTCAAATAACCCGCCTCTTGTCGAACCTGGCGCAAAGGAGCCCAAAACGCTAGCAGCGAAACCCCGAATAACGAATAACTGAATTGTTTCATTAACTTCTATTAAAGATCAATAACACTAAATGCATAATTCGAATGGAGCATTGGCAGGACTTTTTGAATCTCTTGGTCTCAAAACAGCAAAGATGGATGACAGAACGGACAATCTACCTCGCAGGTCTATTGCGGTCACAACATTTTGTTTAGCTATAACAGAGACTCCTCAGCTTTAGAACTGGATCCCAAACTCATAAAGATATTGTCATCGATCTGTTTGCAGGAGCTAAACCCGCGGTTCCAGATAACAGCGGCGCCGACATTCGGCGCGCTCCCTACTGCGCACACGTGCTTCAACCAGCTCTGCCTCCCGGACTACGACACCTACGAGCAGCTCGTGCACGCGCTGCTCTGGGCCATCAACGAGGGCGGCGAGGGCTTCGGCATGATATAACTCTTATTTCTTAAACGATAAGGTCTATATTGACACGCTGAGTAAATAGCGTGCGAGAGCAAGTCAGTGTCCCCCTGTGGTCTCATAAATTAGACGACCAAATTTAGCAGGTGGAAACGTCACTTTACAAACTATACTCTAGTTTAATTGTCACTTTTTCACCATTTACAACTGAATCATCATCTCTATTCTGAACGCTCATAAAGCGCAAAAAAACAAAAAAATTTTTTGCGCTCTCAATTTTAGACGAATGCCTATTCATAAATACGTCAAAGTCATTTAATATGTTACGTCGTTACGTCAAATTTTGTCGCCGAATTATGAATCCGAGCAGGTATTATTTTATTGGTTTAAGTTAGTCTCATTCTTTATTTTATATTATTATAGATAGTTGGCGCGAGAGTTCATGCCCAACAAACTCAGAGGTTAGGACCCGATAAAAACGATAACCTCTCTTTTTGGTGTGGTTGATAGAAATATAGAAAACAAAAACAACATAGAATTAAAACAAAAATCGTGAAGTGAACCCACGACCTATTTATCTATCCAACACGCGATATAGTACGCAAGTCTCAAAGACTTACATTAAAATAACTTTCATTTGAAAAATTGCTTCTTATTTGGCGTATCTATTTAGTAAGATGATTATAAATGGCAATACTTAAATCTATAAGGACGTAGATATTTCTAAAATGTTTGATAAGGACAAAATTAACTCGATAGATCAATTGAAAAATCATTAAATAATGTTTAATGAAAGTAGATGTAGCCTAATAATTTAGAAAAGTCCGTAGTGAGACGGTTTAACATTTTGTGATATGACGTAAGGTGTACGCCAAGTACACCCGATATACTAGTTAATCAAACAGTAGCTAGTTATAATAACATCATTATAATCCATTGAATAATTATTAATTATGTATAGAGCAGAAAAAGCGATCAAAATCAGTGCACCACGATCAGTTTGGGGCGCGCACTGGGAGCGTCACGCTGCGGCGAGCGCCTGGCGCCGACTAGGTTATCTTGTACCAATTGGCCTATTAGAGTGTTACAAACAATTTAGTCTGGGTGTCGCCTCTAGTACCTGAATGTTATAATTATCAAAATAGTGTTCGACTACGCTTTCACTTACCGTTCGTTGACCAGTGCTAAGTTTTTATCCCGTTTGTCCGACTGATCCTCGGTTCATATTGTACTCATCCAAGACAATCAGGGTTCAAACTTCCTGTTCAGATTGATCTGATTATCGATCCACACCCGCCGGCACTATCGGATCAGGTGATTTATACTGGTAGATGTCGTGCGAGGCCGTTCGAAGGGTTTGAAGTGCACATCCATTGTACATCAATGTACCAATAGACCAACAGCTACCGGATAATGGTAACGGACATGTTTTAACCTCAATGACCCCAATGTAGGCCTAAAGATAATACGGTCTATTTAAGTATATGGACACAATTCTTCTCCAAAACGTTGAAGCAAATAAAATATTTATCCATATACTGTTTTCTAAAGCCTGAAATACTAATAGCGTGAACACTTGTGCACCATTTTAATAAATGCGCGGTTATAGGTTTAAGTTCTATGCCCAAAGCTATCGTAAGTCAAAGTTTAATAATCCTCACATCAAAATACTAATAATAAGAACCCTTTATAGGTACTCGTAATGATCTCATACTAGTCTAAGGGTCAATTCACACCAGACGAGCATCTAAGAGCATTTCCTCGCAGCGGCAATCTTATCACTAGTGAATAACAGTCAAATGCAACATGCGACCATGTATGGGCCGTTCGGCTAAATTGTGATATGCATGTGATAGCGTTTATATACTATAATATAGAAGAATATGATAGAAATACGATCCAATTGCAAAACTAGCCCCAAATAAAGTAGTTTTGTGTTACAACATTTTGAAAGTAATATTATGACAACTCGAATTACAAATAGCGCAGTTAGCAATACAAAAAAAACGAACTTTCCATTAAATCCGATCCGATTTTTTTCCACAATTTGAAACAAAAATATCCATAATTAAATTCAAGAAATCTCGTTTGTACGACAAAATATATCGTTGAAATATAAAATTTTATTATTACCATATTTTTATGACGCCGTATAACATTCCGGAGTACAAAAATGGCCCGTTTTGGAGGTTGTCTTTTATTTGCACATCGCCGACGGGGCGGCTGCGCGCGGCGCTAGCTCCAAATCAATTTCACCTTAATTCACTATTGATAAGATTGCCGCTGCGAGCAAATGCTCTTCGATTCTCTTCTGGTATGAATTGAACCTAAAGAAGCCTTTGAATACTTACCATGTATGTACTTAGTATCCAAACTTATACTTAATTATTAAACCATCTCGTAATTGTTTTTAATTAAGGTAGCAACTCTGTGTTGTAATTGTAAGTAACTAATTTATTTTAATTGTGATGTCAACCCTGTAAATAATTAACTACTATGTAAGAACATTTTCCCCTAGGCCCTAGGATCATCTAAGGGAAATTTTAAAGCAATCTGTGTTTGCCCATTTAAGTCAGTAATAATCCGAGATGGAAATGTTGTTATTTTTTTTATGTTTCGATTACGAATCATACCTACTTAGTATTATTTTTATATTTAATTAGTAATCGAAGCAAATACGGGCAAAAATGTTTTCTAATTTAATGATAAGAGAGTAGTAAGTAGTTAAATAAATTAAAAGTAAATTCCTGCCAAAAACGTATCCATCTCAGTGAATGGAATTGATAACGACAATAATGTATACACATCTCTTATTGTCGTAAATGTGGGAAATCGTAGGGAAAATATTCATTAATTTGCGAACGGAGTTTAAACAAATATAGCTATCTCGTTCACACTACAAGATTATCTTTCCAAGTTATTATATTATTACCGTAATCCATTGTACATAAGATCGAATAATAAAAATAACGGATGCTCTGAGTCATTAATTGATTATTTGGTAAACGTTCGATCCGTTTACAGAAACAAATGTATACCTAAGTCACCTAAGTGTAATGACATATCTGCCGAATTTACGCGACGTTATTTACACGTCTACTAGGAAAAATGACGCGTAATAGTGTGTCGCGGATGGACGCGAATTAGTACTGAAAATCACGCGTATTTTCGGCTGCGTAAATTCGGCAGGTGTGTCATCACTCGATTCACATTAAGACGGACGGACGCGGAGGGTGCAATGTAAAATAATACCTATTTAAATACCAATAGAGTTCACAAAGAAAGCACCGTCCTCCGCCCTTGAGGTCCGTATGGGCGTTCTCTCTGTGAACTCTATCGGTATTGATATAGATATTATCTTACATTGCACCTTCCGCACCAGTCCGCGCCCGCACGTCGTAATGTGAATAGAGTTTATTTTTTATTTATTTATTTATTTATTTAGGGTTACCAACAGATGAAGCACATTACAAAATCAAGAAACTACATTAGATTAGGCAAACATTGTGTTCATCTACTTACAGGCTACCACAGCTAATATAAAACACAAGGACGAGATACAATACAATTATGTAGAACACACAAATTATAAAAAAAAAACATTTCTAAGCAAAACACTACTAAAACTTAGATTCATCAAAAACAAAACAATTTTAACAAGAATCAGATGCAAAACAAAACTGCATTCACAGAAAAAAAAAAGAAAAAAAGAAGTTATAAGTAATTTTAAAAGATACTAGCCAAGACTTGAACAACTTGTGAGGTAATTATAAATTATTTTTTTTTATCAGTAATTGAACCCAAAGAATAAATTACTTAGCTGTCCTTTCATACAATTAGTGTAAATGATAACAAGAGACAAGCATGTGCGATACTGAGTGAGTGCGAATGAGAGAGGACTATACTGCCACAGAAAAATATACTCTAACGCCTATTATTGTTTGCCTCCATCTGATAAGAGGGGGTGAGGCACAAAATATTGGTGGGGGGCAGGGAGTGTCCGCACTGTATGTAGTACTAGATAGTATAGATACTCTTTCATACTCCGTAGTTCTATTGTCGAGTCTGCAGACTTGTCTGCCGCTCTCGTATAGGAATGTACACCTATGAGAAAGTGTTTCGCCTAGAACACTGCTTAAAACGTCTGCAATATATGAAAAGGCTCTAACTGTTTGTAGGTATATAATCATAATTTTTTTCACTACGGAAATATAATTGTTTTCAGAGTTTTTTCAAGTCACTGTATTAAATTAGTTTATAATGTGTATAAACAATTTTGTAGAAAATTACTTCGGTCCGAAATGTAGCTGAAAATGATGAAGGCTCGGAGCAAAGGAAACATCGGCAACAGCCACCACCGGTACCCAAGACGACAAGCAGTTCGCAACTTTCACAAGCTTTTTCATAAATTTTTTAGGGACTACCCACATTCGTCCGGCATTCCGGCCGGTTGTTGACACTCGGCAGTGTTTGTGACGAGACGGCCACTGGTGGCTGTGGCCGGTGGGCCGAACCTTACAATTAGAGTCTAGTCTAGACGGACCAAATAAAATGTATTTGACCGATAATGGAATGAATGAATGAATGACTGTAATTAATACTTCGTTCTTGATGCTCCTAGACGGGCTAATGAGGTAACGGTATCATATTAAATAATCTGTTCTGTGGAACGAAATCATTTCAGAGAGGAAGGTGTCTAACATGCTCCTGTCCTGTTAAGTTAGAAGAATATTATGAAATAATTTATATTAGACGTTCTGTATAGCTCTCGTGTCAGTGGCGCCCTCTTGTTGGTGACTATAGAACTAATGCACTAATCAGTTTTAAACTCTATTCACATTACGACGTGCGAGCGCGGACGAAGGACGGAGGGTGCAATGTAAAATAATACCTATTGCAATACCGATAGAGTTAAGAGAAAAAGCTCAGTGTGGTGTAGCTCCGTCCTCCGCCCGTGGGGCCGGTATGGGCATTCTCTCTATCGACTCTATCGGTATTTAAGTAGTATTATTTTACATTGCACTCTATGCGCCCGTCCGCACCCGAACGTCTTAATGTGAATTGAGTTTTAGTACTTCGTTTAGGAGCTTTCTGTAAATATTAAACAAGAAATAAGCATTACCATACATTTAACAATTAAACAAACCTCCATCTGGGGCATTCTGGTAAAAGGCTTCGTCGACGGCGGACGGCTTCCAATACTAAATGCTTAGACTAAATATCATTTTTGTATGGGCCCTCGGTCGCCGTCGGGTAATGTGTCTCAACCCTTAATGTATGATATGACATATAAAAGGTGTGTGTATGGCCTAAAATGACCAGTATAAAGATCTGCAAACATCTTGAACAAGGCTTTGTACGCGTAAGCCAGCCCCGCCCATTTTTCAAGTTGTTTGCCGGTACTGTAACTTTGTTTTTATAATATTTTTAGCCTACCATGTTGCTTCTTTTTTTGACTAATCTGTAATCTGTCATTTGTTTGATCTTAAGTAAAGGTTAACCAGAATCTCATGAGAATAAAACCAAACGCAATCTGTGATGGATGAATGATGATTTTTTAATGGTAATTATGTTTTGACAGTCGTCAGTGTTATTTTGTTTGCTGTGGAATACAAAATACCATGCACTAGCACCGGTCTCATATATGTGGCCTGCATAGGCTGATCATGACGCTGAGAATAAAATCTTATAAAAATACTTTAAAACTGTTTTTTTAGTTTGAAGTTTCATGATTTTTAAACATTATTAATTTGAATCTAGTCACCAAAATACTGTCCAATACTCGTATAATTTTACTTTGCATATATTATATCTTGCAGATTGTTAATTGCCTAGTTTTATTTGTTTCTTGTTGTATAGGAACCACATTTTATATAAAATCTCTTAGTGTTTATTAACTGTAAATATAAGGAAAAATGTTAAATTGTAGACGGGGGTCGAAATTATTTTCAAAATGTCAGCTTTACTTAATTCATTCTAAGGTCATAATCATAACTCAATTTCACGGAAAAAAATATCTGTGACAACTGTTTTATTTTAGGAATTCGCACTACGGCTACCATTTTAGTTCAATTTACTAGAAACTTTAGAAAAATCGAATTCAGGTAGAATCTTCTTACAACAAATTTTCTAGTCAGTCTACTAAAATAAAATATAGATAATAAAAGATATATTCTTTTCGTTTTTAATAAAATGAAACAAGCTAAATTATAAATCAGTTTTTGTTTGTATTCCGCCTGTTCTAAATCTAAAGCATAGTGCTTGGAGATTATTTCTGTTATTAATAAATATTTCAGTAGATAAAAGGAAATAAATGTTTATCGATCAGTGAGCGAGCGCTTTTTAATATTTTATCTGGAGGTTATGCCACAGAATAGATGTCATCTATGAGATTACTTAGGTCAAGGCGTAGAGGTAGGGACCTAACTAAAATTTGGTTATCTTTAGAATATTTTGCTAAGTGTAAATGGTTGTTAACTGCAGCAAATTAAAGTATTTATTTTGAGCTCCACTATGTGTTATTTCATAATTTTAATTCTAACTTTTGTATATTAACACACTGCCAGCAAGTTAATCTTCATCTTAAATAGGTAGGTATGTATTCAACTCGCTGAATTTGTATAACGACCTCCGAGTGATAGAAAACATTCCAAATGTTGATATTTTGTAGCTGATTGTTGATTAGAAATGTAAGACTGAGAATAAACAATTGACAACACTCCCAACTCGTTTATTTAACTATCTATATAATAATTAACAATGTACTTATAAAACTTAGACAAAACTTACCTAAACCAGATAAACACCTATCAAATACTTGTATAACATCTAAAATACTTACCTTAACAATATTGTCAATACAATTCGCCTATCAACCGCTGCCAGAAGGGTTCAATTTAATTTTCTAATCCAGTTGCTGTATCTAGTCATAAGTGCAGAAGATTGACATTTTGTGTGAAACAATCATAGATTTAGTATATACTACTTTAGATCGGAAATTCGAAAGAGAAAGGGCATAGCATTAACGTATTTTAGAGCGAGATAGATAGACGAGAGCATTCACGAACACGCTATGAGCCTTTATGGACCCGTCAGTTGTCAACAGAACGAATCCAGCTTTTTTACCAAAATCTTAGGTTTTTTTGGTCTCGCCTTGGATAATTCGTAGCCGATCTAACGCAGTATATACTAAATCTATGGAAACAATGAAGTCAAAAATATGGATTTCTTAAGAGACGAAGACGCATTATTATAAATGTGACTAAGCAGGGGTTTAATGAACTTACTCCAAGTAGAGATTTGTGATGACACGGGATTTTTTGTTGGAGCTCATTTAATATACTTGGTAAATTGAAAAGGGAGGGACAAAAACTTTACAGTTCTATACAGTGATGGCATAGAAGCGGTCACTTCTGGCAGCGTTACCAAATCTACTAATTTACTACCTACTCGGCTAGCAGCCCTGCCTGGCAGGGACCAGGGACCACATAACGGCGTCAGGGAACGTCTTCGGATATCTGAACCAAGACCTGGCTGCTCCCAGCATTCTGCGGGAAAATACATTCATTCGGGCAGGAAATTTTGAAAAATTGATTTAAGTCAAGTCAAGTCAAAATTGTTTATTCAAAATAATATCACATAGATAACTTATATAGGGTCCTTCTTAATATGCTGGCACTTTTTAAGTGGATGATCAGACCATCAAACTGAACAACGTTCTCTATGGGACGAATGTCGAAATCGCAAAAAAAATCAGCTGTTCTATAAACTGAAATCTTACTCGACCCAATTGTATGGGATAGCAGTTTTTTTATCGTTTTTTCGACTTAGATACAATACATACAATAGAGAAAGTTGTTCAGATCATCCTCTTAAAAAACTGTCAGCATATTAAGTTGGACCCTGTATATTTGGACATTCTGCATCATGGGCTCCCAAATGCAAGTGCACCCAGGGGCCTGCTCGGCAGATAGATTTTTGTAGATTTGAGGTCAGCTAGTCAGGACATGTTACTATCTACGGTAGCGGCTAGGTAGTCACGCAGTCAGCGGTCTCGATGTAAGGTAGCGGCTAGGTACTCACGCAGTCAGCGGTCTCGGCCACCAGTCCAGCTGTTCCCTGGTGCAGCGCAGCGCGGCGTCGAGCCGTGCGATCTCGCCCTGCAGCTCGAGCACGAGGCTCCTCAGCGCGCTCGCCTCCGCGGCCGCGGCCGTCACGCGCGCGCTCAGCTCCGAACACTAGTAGCGGCTAGGTACTCACGCAGTCAGCGGTCTCGATGTAAGGTAGCGGCTAGGTACTCACGCAGTCAGCGGTCTCGGCCACCAGTCCAGCTGTTCCCTGGTGCAGCGCAGCGCGGCGTCGAGCCGTGCGATCTCGCCCTGCAGCTCGAGCACGAGGCTCCTCAGCGCGCTCGCCTCCGCGGCCGCGGCCGTCACGCGCGCGCTCAGCTCCGAACACTAGTAGCGGCTAGGTACTCACGCAGTCAGCGGTCTCGATGTAAGGTAGCGGCTAGGTACTCACGCAGTCAGCGGTCTCGGCCACCAGTCCAGCTGTTCCCTGGTGCAGCGCAGCGCGGCGTCGAGCCGTGCGATCTCGCCCTGCAGCTCGAGCACGAGGCTCCTCAGCGCGCTCGCCTCCGCGGCCGCGGCCGTCACGCGCGCGCTCAGCTCCGAACACTAGTAGCGGCTAGGTACTCACGCAGTCAGCGGTCTCGATGTAAGGTAGCGGCTAGGTACTCACGCAGTCAGCGGTCTCGGCCACCAGTCCAGCTGTTCCCTGGTGCAGCGCAGCGCGGCGTCGAGCCGTGCGATCTCGCCCTGCAGCTCGAGCACGAGGCTCCTCAGCGCGCTCGCCTCCGCGGCCGCGGCCGTCACGCGCGCGCTCAGCTCCGAACACTAGTAGCGGCTAGGTACTCACGCAGTCAGCGGTCTCGATGTAAGGTAGCGGCTAGGTACTCACGCAGTCAGCGGTCTCGGCCACCAGTCCAGCTGTTCCCTGGTGCAGCGCAGCGCGGCGTCGAGCCGTGCGATCTCGCCCTGCAGCTCGAGCACGAGGCTCCTCAGCGCGCTCGCCTCCGCGGCCGCGGCCGTCACGCGCGCGCTCAGCTCCGAACACTAGTAGCGGCTAGGTACTCACGCAGTCAGCGGTCTCGATGTAAGGTAGCGGCTAGGTACTCACGCAGTCAGCGGTCTCGGCCACCAGTCCAGCTGTTCCCTGGTGCAGCGCAGCGCGGCGTCGAGCCGTGCGATCTCGCCCTGCAGCTCGAGCACGAGGCTCCTCAGCGCGCTCGCCTCCGCGGCCGCGGCCGTCACGCGCGCGCTCAGCTCCGAACACTAGTAGCGGCTAGGTACTCACGCAGTCAGCGGTCTCGATGTAAGGTAGCGGCTAGGTACTCACGCAGTCAGCGGTCTCGGCCACCAGTCCAGCTGTTCCCTGGTGCAGCGCAGCGCGGCGTCGAGCCGTGCGATCTCGCCCTGCAGCTCGAGCACGAGGCTCCTCAGCGCGCTCGCCTCCGCGGCCGCGGCCGTCACGCGCGCGCTCAGCTCCGAACACTAGTAGCGGCTAGGTACTCACGCAGTCAGCGGTCTCGATGTAAGGTAGCGGCTAGGTACTCACGCAGTCAGCGGTCTCGGCCACCAGTCCAGCTGTTCCCTGGTGCAGCGCAGCGCGGCGTCGAGCCGTGCGATCTCGCCCTGCAGCTCGAGCACGAGGCTCCTCAGCGCGCTCGTCTCCGCGGCCGCGGCCGTCACGCGCGCGCTCAGCACCGAACACTCCACGGAACACCGTTCACGGGCCCTGCAGAGCTTTGTTTTATATACGGGGTGTAAGGGACATCCAGGCAAATACTGAAACGGTGAAATCAGACGATAAAACTGAAGAACTTTTACTATGAAGCCAACATTTCGAAATAAAATAAAAAAAATCTGTTGTTCCATATCTACATTGGAGTCGAGTAGTTTTGTATGAAACAGCAGACTTTTATATATTTTTCTCAACGTTTTGACTCAAATTGAACAATTTTCCCTTTGGGGGATTTTCATATCTTTCTTTTAACTAGTTATGTCAACACAACGTAAAACCCAATTAATGGAAAACGGATGTGAGTACCGAGAATAATATTTAGTTTGTTTTGTGTTGACCGGTTCACAACATACAGGTTCTTTCATCCGTGTGGATTTTTAAAAGTTGGGTAGGTCAGTACCTACCTACATTAAACTACCTAAAGTACTTATTCTATCTAAAAAAATACTTTATCTACTTATAACAAAAAAAATTACATGGTTAATAGTTGGGTACCTATACAAGGTGTTTCGAAAGTAAAAATAAATATTTAGAACTTTTAAGGGGGTTGTTTAGACCATGCCTCTCCTCGGCCTCGCACCTTAGCTCACCTTGCACAGCAGCTGCAATATCAGTGAACAAGTGCAACTCACTCGTGTTCCAGTGTGAGCTGGTCGCAGGTGCGGTCCAACGCGCGCTGCCTCTCCTCGGCCTCGCACCTCAGCGCCTCCACCTCGGCCTCCGCGGCCGACAGCAGCTCCTCGTGCTGCGCCAGGTCCTCCTCCATCAGCGCCAGCTGTGAAGTTATATGAGTGCCATAGCTTTTACTAACATTATATTTGTTCCCTTTTCGTCTAGTAGCCATGTACTGTGGTTCCGGTTTAAAATGGACTAATTACACTATCCTATATTTCATTCCGTGGTACGAGGCGTCTAAAAGGGATAAGGTTTCTTAAGAATCGTTCTTCACACGTCGTCGTTCCATCGTGAAACCTTCATACTTATGCTAAAAGTAAGTTACAACTGCACGCTTAAATATTTAGGCATTGGAGCAAAGCCAGGAGCGTTCGTTTTTCAGTAGGTAGGTTTCAATTTGCGCTCGGCCCGCGGCTTGCTGGGCAGGCAGATTGACCCCGGAGACCAGGTCCCATCAGGTTCCAGGAGGGACGCTTCGGAGCTTCGCTCCTACGTTTTTTAAAGTCGCTTGGTACCTAGATTCTTAGATTACCATCTCACGCATTTGGTATTATAGTTGTAGGTGAGGTGCACTCACCCTGGTGTAGGCGTGGTCGCGCATGGCGCGTGCCCTCCAGCTCGTTGCGACAACCTGACCACCATCAGATCACACAGTAGGTACAGGTACAGGTACAGGTACAGGTACAGGTACAGGTACAGGTACAGGTACAGGTACAGGTACAGGTTCAGGTACAGGTACAGGTACAGGTACAGGTACAGGTACAGGTACAGGTACAGGTACAGGTACAGGTACAGGTACAGGTACAGGTACAGGTACAGGTACAGGTACAGGTACAGGTACAGGTACAGGTACAGGTACAGGTACAGGTACAGGTACAGGTACAGGTACAGGTACAGGTAGGCACACTCACCCTGGTGTAGACGTGGTCGCGCTGGGCGCGGGCCTCGGCGGCGGCGGCGCGCTCCATGCCGAGCGCGTGCTCGCAGCGCGCCGCCGCCTGCCGCACGCCCTCCAGCTCGTTGCGACTGTTGCGCCAACCTGACCATCACAACAACATCATCATCCTCACCTCAGCCTGTAGGGCTAGTATGCCACGCACGACTAAGAGACGAAGCTACAAAACCGAGCACAAGGTAACAGAGGCCGGAAGAATCACATCTCGATCTTTCTCGGTGGTAGTATGCTAGCCACAGAACAGAGAAAAGGGTTCTTCTCACGAATAACCATAAATCCTTTTCCCACTGCAGGGTATAAGCATCCTCCCCATTATGTCACTCTTCCTTCGTAATATCATCAGCCCAGCTGGCTGCTGGACGACCCTCTTTTGTATGATCTCATCTACCACTCGGTCAAGGCTTTGCTCCATCTGCCGTCTCCCTGTTCTTCTAGCCACGTGTCCTTCCCAGCGCCACTTTAATCCAGCAATTCTATTTCCAACGTCCTAAACCTTAGATCAACGTCAGATCTCGACGTTTGTGACACGGATTTAAAGTGTTAAGCGTAGCATGACCCATTCCATGGCTCTCTGTGCTACTCTTATTGGCCTCCAGTCTAAGGAATATCAAAAGTACAACATTTTTTCGAATAATTAATTACAACTAAAGCTAAATCCTTAGTAGAATAAAACCGAGCCTAGACCTACCTACCAAACGCCATATTTTGCTTTTTACGTACTTTACCTACCTATACCTACGAACTCACGCTCATTATCCCTGGGGGACCTAAATTAAGCTGCAGGAAGAACCCCACAAACTAGCAACGTGTTTTTTTCTATTTCTCTTAATCATGTTCTTTCTTTGACTATTTATATGTGAACTGGTTACGCGTGTAATTCTACTAAGAAACATTTCTGCCAGTTTTTGCGGGGGTCGAGGTAATATGAAATCCGCAACTTTGGATTTTACTCCGAATAACTTTAGATTCTAATTTTGAATGTTAAAAATCATGAAAAGTAGTCTTGTGTGAACCCCAAACGTTCTAAGTTCGAAGTTATTATTTCGCAATAATAGGCTGTCTCGTTTAGTGATAAGGTGTGAAATTGAATGTAAATGCACAAGATCAATTGTGCTTATACCGTGGCAGAGGGGAAATGCTACCGCAAGGCTAGTCCTTATAATAATTAGTTAAAGTGTTCTTTGCCAATTCTTCAGTAAACAGATTCAACGCGAAATCTGAGATAATCCAAAAGCAAAGTAAGGTATCATACTACATACCAATGCTCATTTCCGAAGCCCGATCCTCAGCGACGCACACATCATTCTCCAACGCCATTTTTTCCTGCAAAAATACATTTTTAGCTCCTTTACATCCTCAACTAAGTAGGTAGAATGAATCTCTCTTACATACCGTACTCACGACTAGGTATAAAGTCTTTTTGGGGAGGTTCAACTACAATCCTTTTAATAAAAGCATGTTGTTAGTTGTAATATTCACTATTAGGATCCTGTGGGAGAAATTGGTGATATGGTGGCTATTTTTTTGATCGGGCATAGACCCACCACACATTCCCACCGCTGTAACTCCTGTTAACCAGGATAAACAGCGGCGACCATTCACAACAGTGATAGGTGGCTAGGCTTTCTCCTACAAAAATAATGCATAAGAAACCTCTGTCGCGTCATTTGCTAGAGCGAGAAAGGTCGGAGCACTGCCGGTGCTACCGCGTGCTATCGCTATCTTGCTCATTTGCTAGAGCAAATGACATACTTGAACGACAGAAAAGGATGGAGCGTGAAAATATGCGATTCCGTGCTGCCAGATGAAGTTCAATCCTAAAGATGCAAAAACAAACCCTTTCAAGAACAGCCTTCTCCAAGTCCTTGTCCCGAAGCAGTTGCTTGAGGCGCTCCAGCTCTCGCATCGCCAGGCGAACCTTCGCGTTGTCAGAGTCGAGCAGAGACTTCAATGTGGATACCTGGATGCGGAGCCTTTCCGAGCTGGTCACCTGGGTCCGACAATACCATATTTTATTTAATCTCGAACCAATCATGAACCTAATTGATAAAGTATTAGGTATGTCAGTTACTTGCAATATGTGGTCGATGAAACGTATACTATGCCTGACAAAGGATTCAAACTTTATTTTTCCCGAAGATGAACAAAAGAGTTCATTCATAGCACTATAAACATGGGATTGAGATGTCTATATTATAATCTCTGTTGTAGTTATATGATGGTTTATCAGGACTGCCTATTACATTCTCCCCTATCGTATGCCAACCAACTTACCACCTAACCACATTTAAAATGAAATTTCCCATCACCTTCCTCATTAATCGTCGTCATCAGCCTATCATCGTTCACTGCTGAACATTGGCCTCTCTCAAGACCCCATCCCAGTCGCTCCGGTCGTTACAGCACAAGGTGGTACCAGGTCAAGGTCTCAATTCATATAAATCGGCATCCTCGATGGTTGTCTTGCTTCGGCAGAAACGATCAATAGCCACTTCATCCTCTTGCATAAGCCAGATTCAATGTAGTATAACAAGAGTGTCCTCCCAATAGTTAATATCTAACTGACCTGAAACTCCAAAGTCTTGCGTAAGCACCTCAACTCTTCCCTCCGACGTCTCCAGACGGCGACTAGCATGAACCTGCCGACCCTTGCCGCTGCCTGCTCTTCCGCTACGCTATGCAGGCCAGGCGACCTAACCACTGATAGCTCGTTGCCTTTTCTGCCATCATAAATTATTCATCATCACATTAAGATAATCTTAACAAGTAATTTGCGAAATAAATCGAAAGCATAAGAGTCAAAACGAATCACCTCTCCTTCCGAACTCTCTTATTGGGCGTTAGATCCTCCATCGACACTGCTTTCGGGCCAATCTTCACAGGTCTGCGCGGGGTCTGACTGCGGTATTCGTACAGGCAGCTCTGGATCTTTGCCAGGTTGTTGCTGGGGCCGGGACTCTTCGCTGTGAACTTGTTGACAGGGACTGAGTATAGCTGCTTCTTGGGATGAGCTGGCTGAACACGACTGTGGAATAAGTTGGGGTTTAGGAAAATGGTTACACCCTTTTCACATCAGTGACTTCTCAGTGATTAAGCTTAGCATAGACAACATCGCGTTCTAATAGATGTTTCTTATTCATAAACATACCAAGAGCTAACAGGTTCTTAGCTGATGGCTTAGGAGTTTAAGGGGTTGAACCGCGAGTGCTTGATTTACGCCTCGCTGAGAAAGAAGCTGCTAATGTGAAAGACTTCTTCGGTTACAAGGAGACTGGTAAAATAAAAATCTGTTTATTTATTCATAAAGTTGGCATGCAATTTATGATGCAATCCCCATTATGATAAAATCCCACAGGTTGGCAGGTCCCATAAAACTGTTTAGGTATATTTATTGTATAGGTAGGCATAGTGTGGGACGCCCTCCAGCACAACTGGAACGACTGGGGTTGACAGATTGATGATGATGGTGTGCAGAGTGCACAACTGGGTGTATAGCCAGGTGCAAGCCAGGACAAGACTAATGTACTAACGCAGGAGGTGTGGTCTGCAGGTTGTGCCTCTCTCTGCTCAGTTCGCGCTCCGAGATGTCGCCGGCTCCGGACCTAGCGATGGGCGAAGCGTTCTGCGGCATCTTCGGTAAGTTCTCCGGCATCGTAGATTATTTGCCCAGTCAGATAATTTGTTACGAAAATTAATAATCAAGCTTTGCGGTTGACAGTTTGAATGAAAGTTGACAGATTCTATTTTGTTTTGGAATTGTTTTTAAATGTTTTCCCCTTCGATCGTCGTGGCCTGATTACATATCGCGTAAAAGATTTTAATCGATTTATTAATCTATGATGAACTTCGATGAAGCATATTTTACCGCTGTGTTTCCCAAATGATATTAGTCATGATTCCCAAGTTTCTAAAAATGGTTTGCTACAGTTAAAATAATGCTTTCAAAATGTACACTAAATAGAAAGAAATACATGAAAATTCTATGGCCGAGATTCAGAGATGATATTTTTGGTCTTAGCTCGAGCTAAGCGTGGCGAAAATGTATGGATTTTGACATACGGGAGTCCGAACTATGACTTACAAATCGTCTCTGAATCTCGGCCTGAGTTTCTATGTAGATAGACGCCCTGTAAATTATTTAGGCCAAAAATGAACTAGGTCCCTAAGTAGGTACCTACCTACCGACCCACCTGACGCAATAACAAATTCACAAAACATCCCTTCCTTGTTTTGTGAATTTGTTCAGACATCGCGTGTGACGACGCGATACGGCGTGGTGGCGGGAATCGCGGCGCCAGCCACAATGTCGCCGGTCCCCTCGGCAGCCAGGCCTGCTGGAGCCGGGACCGGGGTTGTGCTGTGTGACGCATCCGTTTCAAACACTGCGGGGCTTGTCCGCGTCGGGGTACCTACATAAGTAGTTAGTGGTGTGTGGAGTGGATTAGACCAAAGAGAAGACTTATGTTGGCAATGACTCTCCAGCCATATGGTGACGATATCCGATAAAATGACGATCATTGAGGAGTCCGCACAACTTAATCACCTCACGTTATCCGTCTGGGTTGTTGTTAAGTATTATTCGCAACCGGACGGACACCACAGCCAAAGAATATTTAACTTATTAGGTGACTATACTTCATTTCAAATAACAACAAAATTTTAAGGCTAATTACAGAAACAGATTTGAAACACTTCTTCTCACTTATTCTTAGAACAGCTTTAGTAACGTCCAAGATAAGTCGGATAGTATATCTTTCTGATAAATACATTATATTTGCAAATCAGAATTGATCAGAAAGCTATACAGGGTGTAGGGGACGGGAAACAATGAACTCAGACCATTAAACTGAACAACTTTCACTATGGAGCCTACCTCAGTAAACGCGAAAACAAAAACAGCTGTCCCATACATATGAGTCGGCATACAGCAGTTTTGTATGAAATAGCTGATTATTTTTCGCATTTCCGAAGGTAGGCTCCATAGTGAAAGTTGTTCAATTTGATGGTCTGAGTTCGTCGTTTTAGTTTGCGGAGGGTTGTCCCTTACACCCTGTATAGGAATCGGAAAATTTATCGTTCTTATTTGAAATGTATAAGGTCTACTAAAGACAGGGTCCTTCTTAATATGCTGACTCTTTTTTAAGGAGATGACGAGACCACTTTTTCTATGGGACCAACATAGAAATCGCAAAAAAAAATTCGCAAAAAAGAAAGTTGTTCGGTTTGACGGTCTGATCATCCCAGTAAAAAAGTGTCAGCATATTAAGAAGGACCCTGTATAGGTACCATAGGCACAAAACGGGCTTTCGGGAATTAAGCATGTCTTTTATTATTAGTCATGTCATTATTAGGGTAGGTTGGGGTAGATATTAAACTCTATTTGCGTGATTCTTCGATCGTCCGATACCAGCAGGTGTTTTGCTTAACATTGCATAAAAAGGGTTCGGAATTAGGTAATAAATTGCGTAATTCAACGTCACAGAGGGTTCGCGAAAATAAAGAGGAGGGTAGTGAGGAAGTAATGAAGGGTGAATAATATAATCGTTTTTAAAGTAGGAGGTATTGTATGGCGCCTCACGCAAGTCGCGAGCGATTGAAGTGGCGAGTGACTAGTCGCCGCGACGGCGAGGTGGCGTCGAGGCGCGTCGCGACGCCCGTCAGGCGCCTAGCTAGGCTTAGGTGCTAATTTTACAGGTATACCTATGGTGCAATTCCAGCAAGGTTTACTTTTACCAGTCATTTTACGAAGTTTTGTTAGGAGGGGTGGGCAGTAATTATGAATGAGACTTTTAAACTTTGACTAATTATTATAAGGACTAGCCTTGCGGTAGCATTTCCCCTCTGCCACGGTATAAGCACAATTGATCTTTTGCATTTACATTCAATTTTACACCTTATCACTAAACGAGACGGCCTATAATTGCGAAATAATAACTTCGAACTTAGAACGTTTGGGGTTCACACGAGACTACTTTTCATGATTTTTAACATTCATAATTAGAATTTAAAGTTATGGGGAATAAAATCCAAAGTTGCGGATTTCATGTTACCTCGCCCCCCGTAAAAAGTGAGGGATATGTTTGTTAGTAATTACACGCGTAACCAGTCCACATATAAATAGTCAAAGCTTTTAAACTGTAACCGGCACTATTTAGTGACAAAATGACTACGTACAAACATATTAACATAGAAATCTAAGCTGTATCTCCCAGAAGGCGTTTAAATATTAATACCAATGCACTCATTTTAATTAGATTAAACGATATACAGAATCCTTCTCAATATGCTGACACTTTTTTGAGGGGATGATCAGAGTCAGACCGTCAAACTGAACAACTTTCTCTAAAGGACCAATGTCGACATCGCGAAAAAAAAAACTGCTGTAATATATGGGATATTTGGCTCGAGTAGGTTTGCAGTTTTGTATGGGACATCTGATTTTTATTCGCGATTTCAATGTTGGTGCCATAGAGAAAGTTGTTTAGTTTGATGGTCTGATCATCACATTAAAAAAGTGTCAGCTTATTAAGAAGGACCACAGGGACATATATAAATGACTTTTGAGCAATAAAATAGGCATCAAAATTTAAAAAATAAAATTATTCAATAGAAAATACTCATATAACTATTGTTCAAAGCTTTCAACGTTGAAATCGCGTACCTAAAAAAAAATCTGCTGTTCCATACAAAAATGCAATCCTTTTCGACCCAGATATATGGGGCAGCTGATTTTTTTCTCGCCATTTCGATGTTGGTCCCGTAAATACAATTGTTGATTTGGTTAGTCTTTCTCTGAGATAAAGTTGAATGAAAGTTACGTAGGAATTTGAATTACACGTAGGTACCTAGTACCTAACTACAAATGTTATTGAATGAAATGATTCATGAATGAAATTCTATATCATGCAGTTACATAGGTACCTACCTAAGTATACAGTGATTCACACAGGTCCAATACGAGAGAATGTCGACCTTACTTTTAGATTAGAGTGCGTAAGAGGGTGACTCATTTCACCCTCCAGAGAGTGCCAACCCTACTGAAATATTCTGAAAGCGTGATACACCCACGCACTGAAACAGGGTACGAAATTATGTATTTGTTAGCTTTCGTGAGTCATAATTTCTAAGTTAGGCAGTTTTGTGTTATTATTTTAGTTTTACTGTCCTTGATTCGTAATTACTAAAACCTAAAAATACCTACCTTCGTAATTATTAAATACCTACCGTAAATCTGTGTACTTAAATATAAGTAGATGCCCTTTAGTAAACTATGTAGTTTGACATGCAGGAAGCCATCTTCCAACCTTAGAACCTTGTCGTAGTAGTACATATAAAACTAAGGACTAAGGTAACTGTAAAATTGCTATGACAAGGTTCTAAGGTAGCTTACTGTAGGTAGGTCTCTTGCAAACCTAATTAGGTAATTTAACCATTAGTTTTTAGACATTCGCTAAATTACCAATCCATAAAAAATATTTGTAATTACCAATAATTACTTCATTTCAAGGTGTAAAATTCCTGCATAATTTTATCCGATAAACGCGGGAACAACAAACTTTGGCGCGCTATATTTAGTGCAGTAGAATTAAATTATCAATTTGCATAAATTGTGGTACTAATGATAATTTCCCCATCAACAGAGTTATGTATGGATATGATTACCTTAAATTTGCAACCGATTTGGAATTACGGAAAATGGTGAAAATTGGGAAAAACCTTAATTATTTAATAACTCCAAAACAAAAATTGTGGTACTAGTTGCGATTATACCATTTATTTAGAGAACCAGTACCTACCTTCTCAGGAAATTTGGAGCGGTTGCGACATACGGAACCTACCTAAACTTGTAAAACAGATTTTTCGTCTTTAACTCCTAGGCATAATTTGTGGTACTAGTTGCGAACTCTTTGACAACTTGTATTAGCCTTCGACATTTAGTTTTAAGTTCGCAACCGGTTGCGACCTACGGAACCCTAAAAAAATGCTTTTTTCGAAATTCTACTTCGGGCAAAATTTGCGTAGTCTGTATTATTGCTTCTATCATATTTATAAGTCGAATTCTATCTACCTTGTAATCGCAACTTAAGAAAACATTACGGAACATTGTCTATTTCATAAATAAAAACCGCGGGTGATGCGAGGGGAATGCGTGCGGCGCGCGGGGGCGGGTCGCAGCTTGTGCGTGTATGCGGGTGTTGTGAGACGTGCGGGAGGCAGAAGCTTTATTTTTACCCGACTGCGTGACGCTAAGGAGGGTAATGTGTTGATTGAATCGTTCGCCTCGCTCGATTTCTACTGATTTTCGTTCGATTTTTACCGGTTTTCGTTCGATTTCTAACAAAAATTGCTCGATTCGAGCGCTCGACGCAATTGGCCAACTTTTAAAATAACTTGACAGGTTAGGACGATACAGGTTGTAAACTCAAAGTTGACATAGAAAACAAAATGTACCGCAGAGGTCTGATGGAAAACGGAGTTTTCTGTAAAAAGTATGGAACTAATTCTTTATTTTTGAATTGTCGACTGTAAAGTTTATTCAGAATTGAAAATATAAATTTTTTTAACCACTTATTTTTAATAAAAAATATAAAATAGGTTAAAAATAAGAGATACGTATTTTTCTGATTTTATTTTTGACCGATATTTCTATTTTTAATTTACTTTTGAATTTTATGAAAAACGTAGGATTTATGGCTAACATACCTTGGCCGCAATAACATTTAAATAAAAACTGTCAAATACAATAGAAAAGCCCAGCAGGCAAAGGAATAAAATCTCATTCAACCTCTATTATATTTTTCAGTATTTTTCAAATAACTCGTAAAATAATGGATAGAAAAATCTGATAATTTTGATACAAGCTTTGAATAACTTAATCTCCAAACGGTTTCCTTATTTTGATACCTTTCTTAAAATGAAATGTTGTCAAATGCGTAACAAGTATTTTCATGAAAAAATTTACAAATTTGTAGTAACTACATCTAAAAGTTGAGCGCGGGGTGGCGAAATTTTCAAATGCAAATTTTTTTTCAAAATCTCGAAAATTATTAAACTTTGATTTTTTATTGTATTTTTCCCTGAACAGTTATAAACTCACCTATCTTCTGTATCCGGCTTGACGTTGAATTTTGGGACACCCTGTATACATTATGTACGTATAAACATAATGTAATTAATTAATTATGTATACGTACGCGTATGTAATTATGTATGTATGTGTGTATATACATTTTGTACGTGCGTACATTTACAACGTGTTAATGAATAAGCGCAAAACCTCATACACCCCATCTGATTAATAACAAAATAATTAGAATGAAGCAATAATTTCATTATTTTGATACTTAAAATTTAAAGTTATTCACATTTTAAGTTTTGAGGCAAAAACGATTTATTATCATTTCAGCAATGAATGAAAGCGTGCTCATAGATACATTTTAAGAATCTTGTTTTGATAGTAAGTCGGGTGAGGGTAGAGGTGGGCGCCGCGCCGGGTTACCCGTGCAGCCGCCGCCGCCGCCGCCGCCGCCGAGTTAAGGTACTGCCGGCGCTAGTTGCCGGGCTAAACTGTACTTTACATGGGCTCTCCGCTGACGGCGCCAGTCGCTCATTTGGTTGCCGGCGCTGGTTATCCATATCAGTGCCGGCGCTGGTTGCCAAGCTAGCTGCTGGCGCTGGTTGCCAAGCTTGCTGCCGGCAGCCAGGTTGGCTGTCGGTGCTAGTTACTGTCATAATGTTAAATGAGGTTTTATGTTTTTAAAATGAATAAAGGTCTTCTGGAACTGGACTTCAAACATGTCAATGGTGTTTTAATAATTATCTCCAATTTAAATCATATAACAGTTACATGCCTAAACTGGGCTGCAATCGCAGGAAATATTCGGTGATTGAACCGTGACTGGACAACGTAACTTTTGACACATTTGGTATTGCGCTAATCGCGGTACATCTCATCATCTCAGCTCATGGCAGCCGTTATAGCCGTTTTGACAGATCGCTCAGACGTTAAAGGCTGTCAGTTACATAGAGTTTAGCGCGATGCGAAATTCAGCACAAATTCAGTTGAATAGTAATTGGATTGCAATGTGATTAGAACTGAAATTGGATAAGAATAGAACTTCGATGTTTTAACTTAGCGCAATCGGGCTCCAGTACTTTACATGGGCTACTCCACATGCGAAAACTTATAATTTAAAATTGAAATTGTGACACTTTAATTGTTGTATGTTTCTTCGCCCCATATCATGAGAACCGGGACGAGTTGGGATTTAGTTCTTATTATGACAGATTCTGGAAAAGTCCGTCTATAAACTACTTTAAGAGAGAGGCGTCCCAAATGAATCAGTTTTTCTGAAATGTAATAAATAGTTAACGTTTAATACAAAAAAATCCTATAAGTTATAATATATTTGAAACTGTAGCTTTTTTGAAAAGTGTGTCATACAAACGTTGTAGGAAATGATAAACTACATAGGATGCCAGCCAAAAAAAGGTTCAAAATCCCTAAGTCCACTTTTTATCCATTTGAAAACAGTGTGCGGCGCTGGTTATCCATATAGCTAGCTTGCCAAGCTAGCTGGCGGCAGCGCCCCGGTTGCCAAGTTAGGTGCCGGCGGCGCCGATTGCCGAGATACCTGCCGGCGCCAACAGCCAAGTTCGCTACAGGCCTAAACTACTTTTCAAGGGCTACTCTTCGCTGATGGCGCCAGTCACTCATTTTCTTGCCGACGCTGGTTATCCATATCAGTGCCGGTGCTGCTTGCCAAGCTAGCTGCCGGCAGCACCCTGGTTGCCGAGTTAGGTGCAGGTGTCGCTGGTTGCCGAGATTACTGCTAGCACCGACAGCCAAGTTGGCTGCTTACAGGCCTAAACTACTTTATAAGGGCCACTCTCCGCTGACAGCGCTAGTCGCTCATTTGGTTGCCGACGCTGGTTTTCCATATCAGTGCCGGCGCTGCTTGCCAAGCTAAATGCTGGCAGCGCCCCGGTTGCCGAGTTAAGTGCCGGCGGCGCGGGTTGCCGAGCTGGCTGCCAGCGCTGACACCCAAGCCAAGCCAGCGCTTATTACCGGTTTAAACTGTAGAGCGGGGTTTCTACACATACCGGGATTAGTCTAGCGATTCCTGCTAATACGAACCCCGTTATTTTTTTTACAGTCAGATTGGTTTTTTTGAATGCTGAGAGATCGCGTTTGTAGTTGTAATAACTTGAGCACGTTTTTTCTTTTTGTTCTCGTTATATTTCTGGCTCCTGGAGCTTCTAGATAAACATTTAACACCTATAGTGTGAATTTTCACAAAAAAAAAATATTTTCGCCACGGCGTAGAGCCGCCGCGCCGCCGCCGGCAAATTTCAGGTCGGCGCCCACCTCTGGGTAATTGTTGTAAAGCGGCTATTTGAGTCTTCTGCAGACTAGTATCACTTCGACCTTATGTAGATCTTTTGTGATCGCCACACTAGTTACAGTTCACTGCTAATACCCACTTCCTTTAGGAATTGTAGGATTTCTTTAGCAGTGAAAGATTTTACTTCACTCGGATGAACAAAGTGTTTACCCAAGTGTGCATATCGTTTGTGCATTAGTGGGCCACATTCACAAAGGATGTGAATGGGGGTTTCGTCCTCCTCCAGACATAATCTGTATGCTTAGTGCGAGTTTTTCTAACTACTCGAACGCGTTAACGTAAACCGTGATTTGTATGGGATTGAAACAGAGCCATCTGGTGGCATTCATGAGAAACATAATTTGCGAGTGCGAGTTTTAACTCTGTCACTGACGACCACTAAGTGAGCACGTAAACATCGATGTCCTTGACGTAAACAGTATTGGTGACAGCTTTTGCGAGTGTGAGTTGCGACTTTGACAGTTCGAAGAGTAAACTTTACGCTAACGCGATACTGAAGTTGTCACTAAAGTTTTTGTCGTGAGAACATTTAATTATACAGTTTTTTTTCATTAAAAATGTTGTAAGAAGCGGATAAAATAATGGCAGCACGTAATTTTTCGCTTGGAGGTTGTTTGCGACAGCTAAGGACAATTAAACGAACGAAATGACCCTAATTAAAAGTGGTTCAGACCATCAAACTAAACACCTAAAATCACACTCAGTCAAAATCAGTTGTTCCATACAAAATTGCAATGCCTCCTCGACTCAAATGTATGAACAGCAGATTTTTTATAGTAAAAGTTGTTCAGTTTGATGAGACTACCCGTAAAAAAGTTTGATTCTTTTCTATTCCACTCTTTAGTCATCACAGAAAGTGAATTTATGAACTCGTATAAGTATTTCACCAGATTTTAACTTAATTTACGTTTAATAAACTTCATTTCACTCACTAGAACTTCAATTAATTTCAATGTTACAAATAACTAATATTCACTTATACCTAATGCTCCTGCAAACATCACCAATATTTCATTGGCTCATCTTTATTTTTAATAAAATTTCATGTTATTAGACCTGAATGAATATGCCTAAACACACCATATTGCAATCAAAGAAGGTAAACAAACCTGAGCAATGTGAACAACGCTAAATTCGAAATGATAACCCGCCTTGTTTTGATTGACAGCTGCTTACGTTAAGAGCTTTATTAAAAACAATATCTTACATTTAGTCGGCTTATCTCACACACTCCATCATAATGCCAACTTAAGAAAAACAATAAACGCTATTCAAGGTGAGTAAACGCCGCTCGAGAGTTACAAATGCTTGCAACTCACACTCGCGTGTTTTCGGTCGTCGATACGTTTGACGTTTATTCGATTTACTTTTTAGTAAAGTCATTCGATTTGTTTTGTGAAACTCGCACTAGGGGTACTGCAGAGTTTCGTGTCCCTGATGCCTAGGATTGTAAGGTGTTTGTTCAGCCTACAGTGCCCCGTCAGCGCCCTCACTATAATGCGCAAGTTTGTCATGCTGAGCGCGATTCTCTCCTTTGCCATTTTGCAGTCGTATGCCGCAATTAGTGCCTTGGAATGGTTTAATCCTGGCGTATCCATCCAGTGATCAGTCGATTTTTTAAGACATAGGTTCCTAAGCGTTAAATTGACTAGGCTTTTAGGGACCCCACAGAACGGCTCTGGTCCATACTGCGTGCCACCAGCACCATCTCTCGCTAGCTCGTCGGCCCTTTCATTGCCTACGATGCCCGAGTGCCCAGGAACCCATCTTAAAATTACCTTGTTCAATGCACCCAAGGTATTGAGGAGAGTCAAGCAGTTTTCCACTAGCTTCGAACTTATTGTGTCGGAAGCCAGCGCTAATAGAGCTGCTTTACTATCGGAGTTTATGTAGATAGTATGGTTGACGTAGCGCTTTTGCAGATTTGCCTCCGCACATTTTAGGATGGCATATACCTCTGCCTGGAATATTGAGGCGTACTTTCCGAGATTTGTTCTTTTCATAAACCTCGGACGCTCTCCATATACTCCACAGCCTACGTCATTTCTAGACTTGGAGCCATCAGTGAACCATATAAGACTGCCGGCTTTCCAGTGCACATTGTCACTTAGCCAGTCAGTTCTGGATGGTAGCTCCACAGTAAAGCGTTATATACATATGTTCTTAGGCTGCATAACATCTGTTATCATGCCTAGAATAGGAATTGCCATGACTGAGTCTTTAAAAGATCTCAATCCTTCGGAAAGCCAGTTCGCTGTGCTCTGAGAGGCGATTCTGTGCATACTGGCCATTGCCACTCTTTGCACGTGTAAATGCAAGGGCGGCAGCCCCAACAGTGCATTTAGCGCCTCCCCAGGCGAGGTGGACATGGCTCTGGTTGCTATTAAGCAGGCGGTTCTTTGTAAACTGCTTAGCTGGGTGATTGCAGTCCGCTGTTTGGTCTTCCTCCACCATACCACAGAGGCGTATGTTACTACCGGCCTCACAATGGCGGTGTACAGCCACAAGGTTGTTCTGGGTCTTAGTCCCCAGTTCAGCCCTGCCATACGACTGCATTTGCCCAAGGCAATTTTGGCCTTCTGCAGTACATTTTCTAAGTGAGGGTTCCAGGTAAGCTTCTGGTCAAAGGTTACGCCCAGATATTTAACTTCCGTGGAAAATTGTATTTGATTGCCATTCAGTGTAGGCTGCACAAGCCTGTCAAGCTTTCGCTTGTTCGTAAACGGCACTATAACAGTTTTACCAGGATTAACCGATAATTCGTTTTCTCTACACCATGCACTTAAGGTATTGAAAAGCTCTTTGTATAATGGTTGATATCATGTATTGGCTATTGCCCCTTACTGTGATCACTAAGTCATCAGCGTAGCCTTGAGTGTCAATTCTGAGGTCAGCCATCTTATGCAACAGCTGGTCCACAGCAAGGGTCCATAATAGGGGCGATAACACCCCACCTTGCGGACAGCCCCTTGTCGTGGCCACTTCTACCGTGGTAGAATGAAGAGTAAGTTTTACTCTTCGGTTTGAGAGCATTGACTTAACCCATCTGATCGTGATCGGGTCTACCTGTTTCAGTTCAAGTATCGGTGTATTGTCAAAAGCTCCCTCAATATCTAGGAATGCACACAGTGCAATTTGTTTGTCCTCCAATGCCCTTTCTATTCTATCGGTCAGGTCGAGCAGAGCAGATTCCGTAGATTTACCTCTGCGGTAGGCATGTTGGTTGGGGTGGATGGGTCTACTAATTAGGACCCCATCTCTGATGTGTCTGTCCAGTACCTTTTCCATTGTTTTCAAAAGAAAAGAGGAGAGGCTTATTGGTCTAAATGACTTCGGCAATGAGAGGTCTTTTTTTCCAGCCTTAGGTATGAATAGAACTATAACCTTACTCCACTGTTCCGGTATGTGACCGCAGGCATAGCTTGCTCTGAAGATCTTGAGCGGTGGGTTGAGATCGAGTTCAGTAAATTTTAAATTTTACAAACATATTATATAATATTTTGATAAAATTTAAAAGTTGAAAACATGATAATTCGATTCTGCTCTCGATTCTAATCAAACTACTTTCGTTTTGCGTTAATTCATTAACACGTTGTATAATGTGACTATGTACACGTTTTCTGTAACTGACTATACGTACGAACGATGTGTGCTGGCTGTGTACACTAACGGTTTTAATCCGTCCATGTGTAGTATAAGGTAAGTCTAGTAAAGTCACAGAATAGGTAATAACGAGTAGTAGTAACGAGCCGTGAACCCCCGCGACATCCCGCTCGTCTCACAACACCCGCGTACACGCACAAGCTGCGACCCGCCCCCGCGCGCCGCACGCATTCCCCTCGCATCACCCGCGGTTTTTATTTATGAAATAGACAATGTTCCGTAATGTTTTCTTAAGTTGCGATTACAAGGTAGATAGAATTCGACTTATAAATATGATAGAAGCAATAATACAGACTACGCAAATTTTGCCCGAAGTAGAATTTCGAAAAAAGCATTTTTTTAGGGTTCCGTAGGTCGCAACCGGTTGCGAACTTAAAACTAAATGTCGAAGGCTAATACAAGTTGTCAAAGAGTTCGCAACTAGTACCACAAATTATGCCTAGGAGTTAAAGACGAAAAATCTGTTTTACAAGTTTAGGTAGGTTCCGTATGTCGCAACCGCTCCAAATTTCCTGAGAAGGTAGGTACTGGTTCTCTAAATAAATGGTATAATCGCAACTAGTACCACAATTTTTGTTTTGGAGTTATTAAATAATTAAGGTTTTCCCCAATTTTCACCATTTTCCGTAATTCCAAATCGGTTGCAAATTTAAGGTAATCATATCCATACATAACTCTGTTGATGGGGAAATTATCATTAGTACCACAATTAATGTGAAATGATGCTTTATTTCGTGCTAATTCTACTGCACTAATTATGTTTTTCCTACTCACTCACTCTTGCGTAAAAAGTTGCGATTCCCAGCGCGCATGCGCCGTGTCCGCATACGTCACAACAGCGGCCATGTGACAGTTCGCGGCCAATCGCCTTCAGTCGTTCGTGGTGTGAACATCGGAGATCACGCACACCGTCGCGATTTATCATTTTGGATTTGACGTTCATTTTCACCTCGGAAGTTGAACAAGTGTTAAAAACTGCTGTGATAAATCGAAAATTAATCACAAAATACTCAGTAGTAATCTCAAAAATTTGTTTGTTTGTACATCTCGTTAGATAACAGTGTAAAAGTTCACGATAACCAGTGTTACAATTCTTGGAAGCGTGCATGCTGTGATCGAGACGAGACCTTGATAACTTGTTCCTCGGACGAGCGGAGAGACAGTTATTATCGGATCATGCCCATGGAGGTACGTTTTTAGTTTACAATTAGTGAAATCGACCAGTGTTTCACCTTTGAATAAAGAAACAACTGTGATACTGAGTGCGTTCTATTCAAAGTAAACTAACTGCGAAGTGACCGGTCCTGTGCTATGACGAAGTTAAATAAATGTGCGTTTTGATATAATCGGTTGCGGAAGGATCTCAGTGAGGTGTACGCGAGCGTCTCGCTCGTTAAATTGCGATGGACATCGGTGGAGGTAAACAAAGTGAAAGACTTGCATGCAGCCTTTCATTGGTTTGATAATTGACACCCTGCGCCTGCCAATTTGCACTCTTTTTTTAAATTATCAGCCTGGAGACAAGGTAATGCTATTTAGGTGTTTAATGGTACCCTTTAGCTTCTGTATTGGCTTGTATCTGGACAGGTAGCAGTTGCTCAACAGTTGAGTGTGTTCTATAAATAATCTTATAAGGGGCCTGTTCATGGAAGCTGTAAGTTTGCTTTTATAGATGTTTATTTCAACATTATTATTTCTAATTCTTCCTTGTTTATGTAATGTAAAGATGTATGTGCATATATCTTTACTCTATTTTTGTATGTTTTGGTTCACACTTTGTAAATCAGTCTATGCGTGCGGAACGGAACAAAGTAGGTCATAATGTATAAATTTAAATGTCTAGTTTCCTATGTAATTTGCATGAGTTATTTTAGTTACTTCTAAAACTTTACGCACTGAAGCAATAATTTTTTTAAACTAAATTTAAAAAAAATGCTTGGTTATTTATAGTAGCACTTATGTTTTATTTAATTGTTGTTATCTTAACTAATATAAAACTGTAACAGAAGTGTGTCTGTACATTGAAGATATTTACATGAAAAAGATTATGATATTTTTTTTTTTTTTTTTTTTTATGCACTTGTGTTTTAAGTTCACTGTGTTTTAAAATTCGATAAATCCTATTAAAATCTATTATCCTAGTGTTATTATAGTCTAATTATATCTCTTGTTGTGTGTTTGACAAGTAAAAGTGAAATCTCGCGAAAAAACCTCGTGAATCCAAACTTTGTTGCAAACTCAAAAATTAACCTCTATAACTGTCATCTCGAATCAAAAAAAAACTTAATCAATATGGTTTCCTGCTTAAAGTGCGAAAAAGGCATTCCTAAACCGGATGATAAAAATCCTAAAATAGTGTGTCACGGTTGTGAAAGGCAAATATGTGTGAAATGTAGTGGGTTGCTTGCTACAGAGCTACGGGTGATTGTTCTACAGTCGCCTACGCTGAAATACTTGTGTCCTGAATGTGATCTCGGAGTGCGCCAGCTCCCTGCTTTAAGAAAGAAGATTGATGACCTGAAGTTGGAGATTGATTTGATTAAAAAAAACCAACAACCATCATTGAATGTAGAATCTGTGATCGGTGAAATGGAAGAACGGCAGAAAAGATCTTCTAATGTCATAATGTTTGGGATTCCGGAAGTATCATCAGTTGATTCATCAATTGAAGAACGTAAGCAAAATGACAAAGAACAAGTGGAACGTGCATTAGCTGCCCTGCCCGACTCCGAAACTCCTGTTGTAGTCATCCGCTTGGGCAAGCCGAATCCAGGTTCTGCTTCACGTCCCCTGAAGGTGGTGATGAGGAGTAAGTGGGCTGCTATTCATATACTAAAAAATGGAAAAAACCTACGTTCAGGAGTCACAGCAAAGAATGACCTCACACCATACCAGCGTGAGTACTTAAAAACTTTGCGTTTGGAATTAGCTCAGAGGATTGAAGCAGGTGAGGAAGATATTTCTATTAAATATATTAATAATAGACCCATGATTGTGAAAATAAATCAAACCACAAAAAAGTAACTAATAATGGTCTGACAGAACTCTCTTTTTTCTACACGAACCTGGCATCGATAATGGCAAAACGAGATTTATTTTTATTGGAAATCGATAGATTGAGGCCTACATTTATAATTATTACTGAAACTCATTTAAAACCTGAGATTTTGGATACCTTGATAAACATTAAGGAATACACACTTTTTAGACGGGACAGACCTACCGGTAAGAGTGATAAGGGAGCCGGAGGAGTGGCTATTTATGTGGCACAAGAGCATCTGGATATCCCTATTCTAACAAGTTTGCATCCAACTCTTAACAATAAGCCTAACGTAGAAGCATTATGGCTAAATATCCAATATGGACATTTTAAACTACTGATTTGTGGTGTTTATCGCCCTACACACTATGATCTACAGGAATCTGACAAATTACTGTTTGAAACGATTGAGAAAGCTGCCGAAGGAAAGGATAATTTAATTATTGCTGGAGACTTTAACCTCCCACGCATTGAATGGCCTTTACAGAAGTTAGATGGGTATGATGTTCTCCATCAAAAATTTATAGATATGCTTACTAGCACCAATTTATACCAATTAGTAACGGAAATAACACGAAAGCGAAATAATGAGGAATCTCTATTAGATCTTGTTATTTGCAATGATGAAAGCTTATGTACCAAAATAATGCATAATCCTCCTATAGGCAAAAGTGACCACATGGTCCTTATTGGAAAAATACAATTCCAGAGTGAAAAACTATTTAACAAAGCTGATATACTACCACGTAAAAATTTTTTTAAAGCAGATTATGATGCTATCTTTTACCAAATTCAGGAAAACAGTTCAGTTTATTCTAGCCACACTGATATTCATCAATCATGGGAAGTTTTTAAAACTATGACACTCAAAATTATAGAAGATAAAGTACCACTCCAAAAAGTAAATAAAAAGAAAAATAATAAAAAACCATGGATCGGATCAGATATAGTCAGCTTGGCGCAGGAAAAGCTACAAAAGTGGAGATTTTACCAACTTAATAAGACAAAAGAATCTTATGAGGATTATAGGAAAACAAATAACAAAATTATTGCTGAGGTAAGGAAATCGAGGATACAGTTCGAGAGGAGTATCGTTAGCAGCAGTCCTAAATGTTTTTATGGATATATACGTCAACATCTTAGCTCCAAGGTGACAGTACCACCATCATTAAAAGATGATGTGACTCTCATGGTAACAAGTAATCCAAGGGAGGTTGCCAATATTTTTGCTAAGCAGTTCAATAAATCCTTTGTGAAAGAGCCCCTGGATAGACCGATACCAACAGTGTCCTCTCCTGTTGTTGAAAATTCTATAGAAAATATTGACTTTACACCTGAAGATGTAGCCAAGACACTATGTACTTTTAAAGATGATACTGCAATGGGACCCGATGGAATACCAGCAATACTATTGAAGAAATGTAACCTTGTACTGTGTGGTCAGCTTGCGCACATCATGACTCTATCCTTTAGAGAGGGAAGTTTACCACAGGACTGGAAAGAGGCAGAAGTGACGCCCATCTATAAAAAGGGAGATAAGCTTGTGGCAGCTAATTATCGACCAATAAGCTTGACCTGTATACTCTGCAAAACAATGGAAAAAATAATTGCCAAGGAGATGAGAAAGTTTTTGTCCAAGGAAAATATTCTAATAGAGGAACAACATGGTTTCATACCTAGAAGATCAACAATAACAAATCTACTATGCTGCCTTGATTACTGGACAAAAAATTGGGAGGAACACACACCAACTGATATTATATATCTGGATTACGAAAAAGCTTTTGATCGTGTACCTATTAAAAGGCTAACTGCAAAGTTAAAACATTTTGGAATTCGCGGTAGTCTTCTTCAGTGGATTGAAAATTTTTTGAGTGGTCGTACTTTCAGGGTCAGAGTTGGTAAGGAATTCTCAGATCCTTATGACGTACTCAGTGGTGTCCCACAGGGCTCTGTGCTCGGTCCAATTCTATTTGGCATCTTCTTGACCGACCTAAAAGACGTAATCAAATCAGGACTATCCTTGTTTGCCGATGACACAAAGATAATGGGAAATCCACTCATATCTAACAATATCATCCAGGAAGACCTTAATCGCATTTTTCAGTGGACTAAGGACTGGCTTATTACTCTGAACTCCCAAAAATGCACCGTCTTGCATGTTGGTAAAAAAAACCCAAAAATAACATATACCTTGAACTCTGAATCTCTAAAACCTGTTTCATCACAAAAAGATCTTGGTGTTACAATTACAGAGAATTTAAAGTGGGATGCTCACATACTAGCAATGACCAAGAAGGCTAACTCACTAACATACATGATTAGGAAAACCTTTAGCTACATTGACAAGGAGTTATTTATAAAGATTTACAAAACCTATATTCGACCATCACTTGAATATGGCTTCCAAATTTGGAATCCATACTTCAAAAAAGACATTGATCTGGTAGAAAAGGTCCAGAGAAGAGCAACAAAAATGGTTGTTGGACTGCGTGACAAGCCATACGAGAGACGATTAGAAGAGCTTGGGTTAACGACACTTGAACAACGGCGACAACGTGGTGACCTCATAGAGACCTATAAGATACTTACTGGACGTTATGATGTCCAAGGAATTGAACATCTATACAGGATGAACCAGAACCACAATCTCAGAGGACACTCCCTTAAAATTGATGGCTCGCTGTCTACAAGCAACCCCCGGAAACATTTTTTGCCCAATCGTATGGTTTGCGAGTGGAACAAATTGCCTGAGACTGTAATAAGTGCGCCTTCAGTGAACTCATTTAAAAATAGACTTGACCAATATTTAAGAAACTAAACAAGTGCAGTGATATACACGCATCAGCTCTAAGCTGCTAGTGTATCATAAATAATAATAATAATAATAATAATAATATGGTTTTTAGGTACCCCGGACTCCAAATCAACCTTTTTTAGAATTTTAGTCTGTTTGTCAGTTTGTTTGTTTGTTTGTATGTTTGTAACAGCATCACGCAAAAACTAGTGAACCGATTTTGATGAAACTTTTTGGTTTGATAGCTTATGATCTGACTTAAAATCTGGTATATTATTTGTGCGGACGAAGTCGCGGGTTAACTCTAGTTATTTTTATAATTAGGCAATTTAAGTGCTTGTTTCGCCACTTATCCAGAAGTAGTGAAACAGATTATATCTGTCAGATCGTTTGACATTAATATCTTTTTTATGAAATATGTCAAACGATCTGTCAGATAAGCTTATAAGAACTTACATATCCAGAAGTGGTCAAACATTCCTTAAATATACCATACTTGTTTCTTCATTTCTTTATTAAGTATCTATACTAAGTTGACATACATAAATGATATACTAAGGGCTTGTTTCACCACTTCCGAATTAGTTCCTGTTAGTTTATCCGACAGCTCAATTGACATATTTCTCATACAAAATATGTCAAATGAGCTGTCGAATAAACTAACAAGAACTTATCCAAAAGTGGTGAAACAGGCCCTAAATAAATTATTAGTCCAACAAAATTTGCTGAAACTATTTTAAGAGAATGATCAGATTATTAAACTGAACAACTTTCTCTAAAGGATCAATGTCAAAATCACAAAGAACTGATATGACCTGCTCGTCATAAATGTATGGGATAGCAGATTTTTTTTCGCGATTTTGATGTTGGTCCCATCGAGAAAGTTGTTCAGTTTGATGCTCTGATCATCCCCTTAAAATAGTGTCAACATATTAAGGACATTAAGGAGGACCCTGTATCGGTAGTTTTGATCATTATGCTTCTGCTTACATTAAAACGGCCCAATAGCTTAGTCTGTAGTGAACCCGTTACTGTGCTGAGGGTCGCGAGTTCGAATCCCGCTAGGGCCAAATATTTGTATGATGAAAATGAATATTTGTACCCGAGTCATGCATGTTTGTATCTAATCATTGTCTTTACAGGTGTAAGGAAAAGTATCATTAACCTTTAAACCACATACTCTACCCATCAAACTGAACAACTTTTACTATGTGAGCAAACTTGTCAGTGCTAAAAAATCTGTTGTTCCATACTAAACTGCAATGCCTACTGAACTCAAACTTATGGAACAGCAGATTTTTTTTTGCACTGAACAGTTTGCTCCCATAGTAAAATTTGTTCAGTTTGATGGGTAGAGTATGTGGTTTAAAGGTTAATAATACTTTTCCTAACAACCTGTATATGAGACTAAATAATTTGAATGACAATGAATAAAATAATAAAACAAAACTATTGCCTGTAAACATAGATATCATCTCCCAGCCTACGTGTTTGACCAAAAACAGGATGTAGTAAAAACTAGGTGGTCTACATACAAACAAACACATATTTTGTAATTTTAGTGTAGATTAACAAAAATAAAAAATGCAAAAAAAATTCACAACTCTTTGTTTAGAGGGAGTGTTTAAGGAGTTTTGTTTATCATCTAGTCACACTAGAGATCGGATAATCGGATGCATATTAACCTAAAGTTGAGGTGTTGGCTATTATGGAGTGCATTTTTGTATCAACATTTTTAATTTTAATTTTTCATTTAATAATTTTAAGAAGTCGCTTCCATACTATGCATCCGAGTAGTTATGAATCAAACTTCAAACTTCCTGACATCCCGGGATTTGTTTTACGATATCATCATCAGCCTGTCACTGTCATAGCCCAGCTGAACCTAAACCTCACCCAAGGCCTTATTTTTATTTGGCAAGTGTAACAAATGTACAAACTAATACATTGATCTTACAAATTAAGAGGTTTCCCTGACTGAAAGACCTTGACCTTTTCAGAGCCGTTTCATCTCTACTAAATTACATAATTTTAGTAGGTATACCTATTTTTATGCGGCTTGTACTATTTCACTTTGGTACGGTCTAATCCAAGGAAATCAAATTCGAAAATCATAAGAATTCACACCAAATTTTACAATTATCTAATTAACTCATTAAATATTGGTCTTAAAAAAATTTACTTCAAAGCATTTTTAGATCTTAATATTGTCTTCACAATGGTGTGTGTCGCAAGTAAAAGTGATTTCAACTTATAAAGTAGATGCACATAATACAGATTTTTTCCAATGTTTATTCTTTCCTTTGAACACAGATTTCATATGTATTTTATAGAAAAATAAGAAATATACTTCATAGCAAATAAAGCCGAGAGGCTAAAGATCATTGGTATATTTTACATTAATTTGTATGTCTTTTAAATAAAAATGAAAAACATCGTGAGGAAACCTGCATGCTTCAATTTCGAAGCATGTATTGTACCCACTGTCCATTATAAAGTGGCGACGGGCTCACCCCCCGTCACACTGGACAGAGTTTCGGTACTATTGGTGAAACGTGGATGTTCTGAGGTTCAGAATATCTCTGACTACCCCCTCGGGGAATATAGTCGTGAGCATATGGTTATGCTTTTAAATAACGAGAAGATAGTTTCTGAAAACCACGAAAATATTCCCTGGCCCTGCGTTTACCTATGGGAAGCGTGACCAGCACTTCTAGTATGATTTCTTCCCTGCGCCTTCCCTGCATAGAAAATAACCTGTTCCCGCGCGTTTCGGCGAGCAAAAGCCGCGCTTGCCGCGACTTGTAGTATGGGATAAAGCCGAGTCGCGCGCAAGTAGAGAAATCATGCTAGACATGCAGGACAATGTGGCCTGGCCCTGCATTTACCTATGGGGACCGTCTTAAATGACATCAAATTTGCACCTTGACTGCACAGAGCGTTTAAATTAGTTCTTACGTATTTGCTACCTGTGTTAAATTTAACTTTTACACATAAGAGTTAGGTATATAAATACATAATTGACAGGATGTGCTACAAAACTCTTATCTCCAGCCTCCCTGACCTTCGACATGCAGTCTCTTCCAGCTACTATGTGATATCTTAACTGTTATATTATTAAGATAAACAAAAAACCCGACTGCATAAAAAACCTATTAACTGAAAAGAGAAAAACAAGCTCTATAATCACTAATCAGCTATAACAACTTTGTGTGAGCAAATATAATTTGATTGTTATTACAAAATATTTGATACCCATATTGTAATTTTTAACAAAAAAAAAATTGTTTCTTCCCCCTCTCTTTTTTAATTCGTAGACGCCATTTTGAAATAATATACCCTATGTCACTCTCACGATTTTTACGAATCCAATGATACCTCATACATTAAAATCCATCAAGCCGTTTAGGCTGTAGGCCGTGCCAAAGAAATAGACATACAAACATACATACATACATACAGACGCTCGAAAAACATAACCCTCCTTCTGGCGCAGTCGGGTAAAAAGTGTGTCTGTACATTACAGCTATTTAATGAAAGTTACAATATGATTTTTAGGTGTCCCTGATTCCAATACACAAAATTTTCGATTTTTTGTCTGTCTGTTTGTTTGTTCAAGCGTCACGTAAAAACTACTGGACTGATTTTGATTAATCTTTTTTGAATAACTTTAATTATGGGAACACCAAAATGTCGAGAAAAAAAAACAGCTATTCTATAGAAAATTTTAAATAGCTAAGCTATTCGACCAAAATAATGTATGAAACAGCATATTTTTATTCGCGATTTCACAATTGTTCCCATACTAAAAGTTATTCAGTTTGATGGTCTGAAACGCCCCATAAAGTACCAGATTCCCCCCATGTACCTGCGCAGTTGTCAAATTTTAATAACCCGCGAAATTATACTAACCAATCAGGATGTGCTACCTTCAATGCTTTGCCACGATTGGCTGATTGTTTTCGCTCCTTTTTCGCTGCTTTGCATTTTTGATTTGACTTTGCACCCTTTGATCACTAAATGACTTCGGGTTTGGTCGAGGGACTGCGCAAACGAAGATTGACGAGATTAATTATTTTTCTGGTCGTACTGTATACAAGGTGTTACAAAAATACAAATACGCATTTAAGGGGGTGGTTTAGACATTAAACTGAACAACTTTCACTATGGGGCCAATATCAAATCGCGAAAAAAAAAACTGATGTTCCATACTAAACTACAAATCTACTCGAGCTAAATGTATGGGACAGCAGATTTTTTTTTCGCGATTTCGATGTTGGTCCCATAGTGAAAGTTGTTCAGTTTGATGGTCTAAACAACCGCTTTAAAAGTTTGAAATATTTATTTTTACTTTTGTAACACCTTGTATAATTTGTGAGGCCGAAGTCGCGGGTAAAAGCTCGTATGATATAATGTGGTAGAGTGGTGTGCACTCAAGGTAGACAAATACAGTATAAGCCTAATAATTTCTAAACTAAAGGCATTTTGTTTACTAAATGACCATAATGATAATTTTGTTAACCAAATCATAGTCAGTCAGTTGGTGTTGTTGTGTTGTTTTGATGTCGGGTTGGTGTAGGTAGCGAGTTTGGTCTTAAATGTTTAGTAAAATTGCGGGTTTCCTGTGCTTTTCTAGGGGATCGGCAGATAACGCCACGGCCACAGATTAATAATATGCCATGGGTTCACAACAGGAAGCTATATTGTCTGTTCACGAGTAAATGTCAAAATTTCAAAATGTGTTTCCTTAAAATAGATAAGAGGAAAAGGTGAAAACTTATCTTTTAATGTAATATATATTTAGTATTTTACGAATAATTTTAATCGATTGAAAGTATATACGTATGATATATGGCTGTATGGGCTTTATCCCTTGGTCTTTGCGAAAAAAAACAATGTAAAAGCATGGAAACAGATTATTTAATAGTGGCATGGATATAAACTATGCCAAGTTTAGCTTAGCTTAGCCTTCCTTCTAAAAAAGCATGAAAAAGGCACACTTTTTTATGGAGCTAAGAACATGCCATCTCTGAGTTAAAAATAAAAAATAAAATCGCTCAATAAAAATCGTGGTAAGACACGTTAAAATTTAAAATTAAATGTATTATAATTAATTACAGTTTAACTATCTATAACTGCAATAATGCTGTCTGTGATTCAATGTTTTTATCACTCGCGCTATTTTTAGCACTGATTATAATATAAGTTTTCATATAATTGGTAATATTATCGTAACTATGTGATCAATTGTATTGTCGTTTGCAGACGGCGTAGAGCACAATGAGGGTGACCAGCCATCTAACCTGAATATTAGTGATGTTCGTAAGTGCTTTTTATATTTTAATCTTTAGATCACTATACAGGGTGTTAGGGTAAACCGTTGTGTTACTTTATGGGGTGATTGTGCCGATGATACTGAACAACTTTCCCTAAGAAGCCTATAGGAAATTCGCAAAAAATAATGTCGGCTTTTCATACAAAAGTTGGCGCACTCACCCTTATTCGTGAGAGGAGGCCTTTGCCCTGCAGTTGGTTTCTACTGGCAGCTGATTGCAATTAGTATAAAAAGTTCAAAATTTTCGGAAAAATTGTTTTCCTCATAACTCTACAACATTTCTGTTTTCTGTCTTCATCTCAAATTTCGATAAAATAGGTGCAAAAATGAGCGAGTTATTGAGGCGGGGCAGACAGACAGACAGACAGAATGGACGAAAGTATAAGGGTTCCTTTTTTTTACTATGGAACCCTAAAAACACAGATATATACATAAACTGGTACAGTCTTAAACAGAAAGTTGGTAATTGTAGCAATGTTTCTAATCACCCCGAAAGGGATTACGGTCGTAAGTTATATATGTGTATTTCGCTGACAGGAAACTTGAAGGTAGCTGGCACGCGTCGGATGAGGGCAACGCAGGACCAAGAGTTGTGGCGATATGAGGGGGAGGCCTATGTCCAGCAGCCTCTCTAGTATGATTTCTCTACTCGCACGCAATAATTTTTCTTTTACCGTTTAGAAATTTTCAGGGTTCAGACCATCAAAGTCCAAGTCAATATAATTTATTAAATACTAGCAGCCCGTCCCGGCTTCGCACGAGGTAGACAAATAAATTTTAAGACTCATTTTTCTACACCTTCGGTTACATTGTTCAAATTTTACCAAGGATCCCTAATTTTTTTCAAAATGAAATGTAGCCTATGTCAAATTGGAAGAATGTAGCATTCTATTGGTGAAAGAATTTTTTAAATCGGCCCAGTACTTTTTGAGCCTATTCATTACAAACATACAAAAATAGGTACAAATCTTTCCTCTTTATAATATTAGTGTAGAAGTGTAGATAGGAGCTTGCAGCACACTTATCAAACGTCAAATCTTTTTTAAAGCTACCACCGCGTCGGAACGTGTTGTCGCTGTAGAGAAGATGCGGCCAGAAGTGGACGTTTATCGGCTTAAATTAAATCTTTATTTATTCAGATAACTATGTGATCCACACAGGGTTAGTACAAAATAAAACCTTACAAACGAAGTTAGTACTTAATCACTAATTGAGATTGATTTTAAAAAAAGAGATTGATATTTTATAAAGTTTGATTAGAGCAGATATGAACTTACATAAATAGTACAATCACAATTAAATAAATTACGCTTGCGTCGTTTCAAGCGCGCGCGCCGCCCCATCTCTTTCTCTCGCATCAGGCAGTAATATAAGCTATCACAAGCCCATTTCGCCTCAATTCTTTTTCGACATAGGCCCTTAACTCTCATTTAAGATATTTTAGGTCAATTAATGCGTAGGGGACCGCTATGAAGTGATCATAGATTTTTTATTCAATCACTGGGGTCCCCGACACATTAATTGTCTAAAATATCTTAGAAAAGAGTTAAGAAGTAAAACATACATTTGCTTACATCAAAAATAATAGATGACAGAATTATTTTTCACTTTTTAATTGTTTGTTTTTGGCGTTGGGGGTTTTAATGTTGTTTCGTAATTTTTAAAGTTACTCGAAAACTGCTGAACCGATTTTCATGAAACAAAGCTAAGAACACTCTCGCAAAAATTAGCTTTCTTCTAAAAAAAAAGCATCGAAATCGGTCCACCCGTTTGGGAGCTACGGTGCCACAGACAGCGAACCGACAGACAGACCGACACAGGCGTCAAACTTATAACACCCCTTTTTTTGCGTCGGAGGTTAAAAACAATCTACTCGACTTAGATGATGATGTTGATTAGTTGTTTCTTTTGTGCAGTCGACGCGATCGTGGTCGTGGAGACGAGTCACGTGGAGGGCGCAGCACTAGAGGCGCCCGCGGGGGGCGACAGCGCGGCGGGGGGCGCCACACAGGAGACCATGTCGCGGCCCGTGGCCCCCGCCGGCGTGCGCCCCTACGTGCGCATCGTCGAGCAGCCCGCCGGCAAGGCTCTGAGGTGAGCTATCTAACAACCTAGTAGAATATATAGGGATGATCAGAGCATCAAACTGAACAACTGTATCTATTGGATCAACATCGAAATCACGACAAAAATACTAATTATTATAAAATATACATTTTGGTCGAGCAGTTTTGGATAGAACAGCAGAATTTTTTTTGCGATTACTACTTTGGTCCCATAGAGAATGTTGTTCAGTTTGATGGTCCCACTATCACTTTTCTGCTCTATCGTTGTGCGTCACTGCGCGCCCCACTTCGTAAATGTTTTTGCGTCACTTCTGCGCTATTTGTGGCAAAAACTACGGTCTGACCAGATAATCACGCAGATACACTCATAGCAAAAAGTAGGTCCTAGAAGGGCGGCTCCACGCAGCGATCGAAACAGGCGTACGCACACTTAGGCCGAGATTCATACACGATTTTTTTAGTCTTAGTTCGAACTAAGTAGGCCGAAAATGTATCGATTTTGACATACGGGAGTTCGTTCTAAGACTTAAAGAAACGTCTCTGAATCTCGGCCATAGACACGTACCTACGGCGATATCGGATCAAGTCGGGCGAACGCCAGAACTATTAATTTTTTGGCCGTTCTTACGTGCGCGTCGATGTGTTTCGCCTCGTTGCATGGAGCCGTCCTTCTGGTTTGTTTGTTTTTTGCTGTGGCCCGTGTCATAAGAATAACGAACACTATAGAAGTGAACTTCGCGCGCGCACTTTGGCTACACCAACCCGCGGCAACAGGCTTATCACACAAGTGATTTTTGAGCGTAGGCAATACCGCAACTGCACCACAATGACGTCGCAACTGCACCACCGTTATCTCAGAAAAATATTGCCGATATCTTTCCGCCAACGCCTACGCTCAAAAATAGCTTGTGTGTGGCCCTTAGTAGTACTTTTTACCTTAAACACATTATTATCATAACACTTTATTGTACACAAAGACATAACAATATACAAAGTTGAGAAAACATGTACAAATGGCGAGCTTATCTCTGAAGAGATTGAGATGGTTGAGAGGCGCATCTGGTGCGGTAGTTTCATTTCTACACAGACCGTATTAGTTATTCAGATGCCCGAATTTTTATTAGTATTGGAATTAATACTTGACCCCTCTGCGGCCACAGAACCATCGTCCATTACCACATCAATGACGGACTAATGCCCTGTGCTATTAGTACCGTACCTACGCGTCCTATCACAATGTTGTCTAAAACGAATGTTTGATGTTATTTACTATGACTATGAGCTGCTAGCACGGTAGTTTCATTTCTACACAGCGTACCTATTAGTTATTCAGATGCCCGAGTTTTTATAAGTATTCGAATTAATATTTGTCCCCTCTGCCGGCATTCCACTAATGTCCATCCCCACATCAATGCAGGTCCTAATGTCGTGCACTATCAGTACGGTACCTACGTGACCTATCACAATGTCATTTACTACGAATGTGTGTTGTTATTTACTTTGAGTATCTAGCACGGTAGTTTCATTTCTACACAGATCGTATTAGGTATTCAGATGCCCGAGTTTTTATATGTATTCGAATTATTATTTGTCCCATCTGCCACCACTCCACCATTATCCATTACCATATCAATTACAGTACTAATGCCCTGTGCTATTAGTAGATACTTAATGTGTTTTAATTTACTCTAAGCACCTGGTGCGAGAGTTTCATTTCTACACAGAGCGTATTAGTTATTCAGATGGCTGAGTTTTTATTTGTGTTCGAATCAATAATTGTCCCCTCTGCCGGCATTCCACTATTGTCCATTAGCACATCGATGACGGTACTAATTTACCGTATACCTACGCGACCTATCACAATGTTCTCTAATAGGAATGTGCGTTGTTTTCAACTCTCTGATGTGATGACTCGTCTATTTCCGTTGCTCCTCTGTAATTATCTTTTAATTGGAGGCTTATTATCGCGGCGATAATGTTCGATCGTTTTGATGTCAACTCAGTATCTATCAGTTCATATGTTGCATCGGTATAGTTAAGTAGAGAGAGTAGTGAAATGAACATACCAGTGAAACCAAACACCCTAGTAATATTTAAGTTGGTTTAGACCATCAAACTGTACAAACACTACTTATGTATGTTTTAGTCATGTGAAAGTTGTTCAGTTTGATGGTCTAATCTAAATCCCCCCTTTGAATTTCACTAAGGTGTTTTGTACGAATAACCTCACGTTCCCGACCATCTTTCGGGGTGGTCAGAAACCTTGTTAAAAATAACAACAGTATCTTGTAGTACTGTAGCCCCGGGACTTTTTAATTATCAAAAAGATTACCGATTGCCGTTTAGATATTGTTGTAAGGTACGAAATTACTAATACAGGGTGTCTCAAAAGAAATTTTATATTTAGTGGATCGATTAAAAAAAAAGTAAGCCGTATATAGAAAAAATGTTTATTAATTATTGAAATACACTTTTTGGGGATTTATTTCTTAAAAATGATATCGTCTAAATGTAGACCCTCGCGTTCTCGGCACTCATTTAATCGAACAGTAAAATTACTTATGACGGCTCGGTAGGTGGATTCAGGGATGGCTGCCATTTCGTGACGGATATTTTCTTTCAAATGGGCCAGTGAAGTCGGTTTATCGGGTTTCTGATGTTTGCGTTTTGGATTCGTTGCACTCCAGTAGCGGCAGTTCTGCTTATTTACGTGGCCATTAAGATGAAAATGAGCTTCATCCGAAAACAAAATGTTGGTAAACGTTGAAAATCGCTCAATCACCTGATTTACGAAATGAAGCCTCTGACTGGCATCTTGGGGCTTTAATTCTTGCACCAATTGAATTTTGTAGGGGTGCAGCTTTAGGTCTTTGTGCATGATGCGATGTAATGATGATCTATGCACATTTAAAGCACTTGCGCGCTTCCGAATTGAAAGGTTCGGGTCGTCACGAACAGACTGATTAACATTCTCCTCGTTTTCTACCGTTCTTGATGACCTAGGTCGCCCGGATTTTGATTTATCTAGCGTTGTACCGGTCTCTTCAAACTTTTTAACCCAATGTCGAATGAGAGGAATGCTTGGCGCATCATTTAAGTGGCGAAAACCTCGAATACTGCAGAATTTTCTACGCGCTACAGTCGCCGAATCACCGTTTTTGTAAAACTCTCGCACGCACAACGCGCGGTCTGCTCCCGAGAAACGCTCCATAGCGACTGAATTCCCAAGAGCCAGGCTACCGATTGACATAACCCCCGCGCCCCTCGGATACGTTGCGCTCACGCAGTAAGCTAAATAAATATAAAATTTCTTTTGAGACACCCTGTATAAAAACCTAAGTCTTACTGATCGCCGTAACCGCACACACCGCTGTAAGAAAAAGTAAATTGTTTTAATTTCGAGGCTACCCTTTTTTTTCTATACTCTCATGTTCTACCCATACGTAATAGTAATACTGTCTAAAGTTGCCATACAAACCGATCAAAATTTACTTTTTCATCTGGCTCTTTCGTACCTTACAACAATATCTGAACGGTAATCGGTAATCTTTTTGGTAATTGAAAAGTCTCGGGGCTACAGTGCTATTTAAAGGCATGCCTCTGTAGCAAGGCATATTAGGTTTGTCAATGAATTCGCGGGATCGAATCCCGCAAGCGGCAAATATTTGTAATGTGAATATTTGCACCCATGTCATGCTTAGCACATTATACGTTTCACAATAGAATGAGGCGTGATATGGCGACAGGTGTGTGGTAGTCTTTCGCCTACTAAAAGTACGAGTGTGGTTGAAAAAACTTCGTTTATTTATTCATTAATTTAAAAACACTGCATAAGTACACTGCATAAGAAATTTTATTAGTTGCATCGACTTTTGATGCTGACTGTTAAAACTATATCATGGCCTTTGTCTGGAGAGCATTCGCGCTAAATAAATCTCACCTGAACCATGATTGGACCGCGTGCGAACCACAACTTTTAACACATTCAGTATTGTGCTAATTATTTGACAGCTGCTAGAGCCGTTTTGACCGATCGCTCTGATGTTAAAGGCTGTCACATAGAGTTTAGCGCGGTGCAGAATTCAGCACAGTTGAATAGTAATTGGATTGCAATACATATTCTCACGCCTGTCTCCCACTGGGTTAGTCAGAGACAACGGAAAGCCACCTGCTACGATCCTGGCAAACCTCTCTAGCTTCCTCCACATTCATTAGTCCTTTCATACATGCTCGTTGGTTGCGGGTAGATCTGATCTGGCCCTTTTTAAGCCAATATGATTATAACTGAAATTGGATTAGGATTGAACTATCGCAATCGCTCCTGCACGTCTAGTATGATTTCTCTTCACGTGCGCGACGCGTTCGCTGCATACAAAATGACATGTTCCTGTACTTTTCGGAGAGCGCAAGCCGCACTTTTAGTATGGAAAAAAGCCGAGTCGTGCGCGTGTATAGAAATCATGCAAGAGGGTCTGGTCTGGGTATAGGAGGTAACCTATGACAAATGTAACCAAGCATTGCTAAAACCACAATATACTTAGTAGTAGGTAAGCAGCAAACCGAATAGTATCACGGGTTGTTTTTAATTGTCTTGTCATTGTCTACAAAACAACCACAAAGTAAATAATTAGTGATTCACGCTAGTACGGTTATCAACTCTATTTCTATAGATATAAAGGCTTATAGCGATCTCGTTTGTAGTGCGTTATAATCTAGATCTATACTTACATCAATTTGCCTTTGTAAGTTGTAATTTGTTAACTACACGTTAAGCAGTAGTAATCGCAGGGCTGATAAAAATCATGTTTTTTTTTTATTACCATAAGGCATATTTTTTACCGGAAATGTTAGTTTTGACTTATTTACTGACAGTCATTCGGTACATACGGTATGTATTTATTGAAACGAGTTGTGGATCTGAGTGGTATATATTTTCTTTGACGAAGCAGGTTGTGGATACCCACTTTGGATTTTAAATTGATTAAATTAAAAAAAAATACAAATATGATTTTATAAAAATCACTTACTTTAAATTATTTATTAAATGACATTTTTATGAAATAATTTTAAAGGTGTACTTCCGATGCCAGCGGCCGAAGCGACTGACGCTGGCATCGGAAGCGGCGCCATACGTTTTCATAGTAACTAGTATTGACGCATTGGCCATCAGTCGCGTGCCGCGCGCGTCAGACGCATCGGCCGCTGGCATCTTAAGTCCACCTTAATAAATCAACCCTCATAAACAGGGTTAGGATTCTGCCGGTCATATCAGGGCCGCATTGAAATGTTACTATGGACCCTCTTTTAGAAATTATAATGTAACAAAGAATGCAAGACAGAAAACTGCGTACTCCTAGCGTACTGCGTACTGCGTTACGTACTCCTTGGTATCAAATCTCTATGAAAACTAGCAAATAAGCGTACTCTTTAACAAAATAAACTTTCAACCTCATTCGGCGGTTGAAAAAACTCTTACACCAGGGCTTGCTGCCCACACGATAAGAAGAACCTCATTCGAAATAAATTTATGAGAGATTTATGACTGATGGTGAAGAAATATGATGTCCGATTGAACACAATTTACGGCAATTCATTTCCAACATAGCTTTAATTATGTTAAGGCAAGCCCCTTCAGTTAGTCCGGCAACATTTTAAAAAATGTCTTAAGGACCAGCGCCCGCGGCATGATGGCGCGATAAAGCTCTATCGCGCCCTAGCTCCCTGTCTTTTTGCGCGCGAACGAACGAGTTAGCAAGCGCGATAAAACGTTTATCGAGGCACCATGCCGCGAGCGCAGAGCTCAAATATGACGACAATAATCTATCATCCACTACTGTGTGGAACATTTACTGGTATTATACGTTTTACGCATTCATTTTTTTTAAATACCATGTCCACATAGCAACAATGAGGCCCTGGAATGACCGGCAGAATCCGACCTTTGCTCATAAATCAGGAGGATTAGAGGCGCATGAATTAGAACTGCATGAACAGGGCTGCCAGCTGATATTGTACAATATTGACTTTCAGGATAGCAAAAATCAAATTCAAATTCAATCATTAATCATTCACTTTTGATTCGCATTTAAAAAGTATATGTAGAAACAATACTAACAATTATTGTCGTTTACAAATATTTTGCACTGTTAAATCACGAACATACAATTCATAAAATCAGTCATCAGTCAGTTTCTTAGACTACTTATATGAGGACAAGTTACGCGTGTAATTCTACTAACACAATTTTCTGCCACTTTTTGCGGGGGGCGAGGTAGCACGAGATACGCAACTTAATTCTATTCCATTAGTTTAGATTATAATTTTGAATGTTAAAAATCATGAAAAACAGTGTCGTGTGAACCCCAAACGTCAAGTTTGAAATTATTGTTCCGCAATTATAGGCTGTCGCGTTTCGTGATAAGGTATAAAATTGAATGTAAATGCGTAAGATTTTTTGATCTTGCACGTTGGCAGAGGGGAAATGCTAAGTCGAGGCGGGTCCGGATATAAATCGTCTAAGGTCAGTTTAGTTTCTATCGTTACCTCTTTAATTCTACAGCAATATTTACAATTACATTTGGAAACATACTTTAAAGTTCAATATTGTTAGACCATATAATAAATAAGACAATTATTAGACATCTATAAAATTGCTAAGCCAAATGCCAGCGACGCAAGTGAGTTTATAAAATTACAATATTATACACATTTAACTCAAAGGTCATCGGCCCCGGAATAGCTGTTTACATAAAATTATGTATATGTAAGATCTAAGGATCTTAGTAGATGGCTATAATATAGTCCATCTATGGGCTACTACACGATCTTGTGCAGAGCTATTAATTACATTCCAGGCCTGTTATACAAGGTAAAAATAAACATTAAAATCTTTTAAGAGGGTTGTTTAGATCTCCAAACTGAACAACTTTCACTATGGGACCAACAGCGAAATCGCAAAAAAAAATCTGCTGTCGCATAGATTTAGCTCGAGTAGATTTGTAGTCTAGTATGGAACATTAGATTTTTTTTTCGCGATTTAGATATTGGTCCCATAGTGAAAGTTGTTTAGTTTGATGGTCTAAATCACCCCCTTAAATGTTTATTTATGTTTTTGTAACACCATATTTTTATTTAATTGTTAAATTTACGATTTGACGTGAATTCTCAAAGGTAAATTAGACTATTGGAAATCTACATACAGGATCCAACTTAATATACTGACAGTTTTTTAAGAGGATGATCAGACCATCAAACTGAACAACTTTCTCTATGGGACCAACATAGAAAACGCAAAAAAAAATCTGTTGTTCTATACATAACTGCTAACCTACTCGAGTCAAATGTATGGGACAGCAGTATTTTTTTTCGCGATTTCGATGTTGGTCCCATAGAGAAAGTTGTTCAGTATGATGATCTGGTCATCCCCTTAAAAAAGTGTCAGCATATTAAGAAGGACCCTGTAGTAATGTCTTGATATGGATATGCCTTGGGCATTTAGTAGAAACAGAGAGTAGGGTACTTGGTGGTCACACTTGGCCTGTCACCTCGGTATTCGAAGCATACCTGACGTTTCAAATATAAAATATTTATAGCAATCGTATGTTCGCGAAGTCATCCATTTATTTTCCTTTGCTCTAAGGTTTTAATATGTGAATAAAAACCAGATCAAAAAAAAAATATTTCGAGATAAAAATACTAAAAATTAGAAATCAATGATTTTATAAGGTTTTTCAATTAATCATCACCATTACTAGTCTAAATACGTTTCTATGTGAATAAAAAGAATGACCAAAAAATTTCGATTTCTAATCAAATACACAATTTTAATTAGAACTTTTTTCAATTCCATATTATATGTGTTATGTTATATTACTTTCCACCAGCGCCCGCGGCATGATGGCGCGATAAAGCTCTATCGCGCCCTTGCTCCCTGTCTTTTTGCGCGCGAACGAACGAGTTAGCAAGCGCGATAAAACGTTTATCGAGGCACCATGCCGCGAGCGCAGATGAGCTAAAGCCAAGCGCAAGCCGATACTGAATTTAAAAAAAAACTGTATCAATCGATCGATTAGTATCTATATATTCAGTGGGAGACAGGCGTGAAAATATACAACGTGTTAATGAATTAACGCAAAACTAGAAAGAATCGAGAGCAGAATCGAATTATCATGGTTTCAACATAAATATTTTTTTTCAAAATATTAAATAATTTGTTTCTAAAATTTTAAATTTACTTAACTCGGATTACAACCCATATCTACACACACCCTACTTACTACCAAAACAAGATTCTTAAAATGTATCCATGATCACGCTAGAGCTTTCATTCATTGTTGAAATGATAACTAATAATATTTTCCTCAAAACGTAAAATACAAATAACTTTAAATTTTAACTATCAAAATAATGAAATTATTGTTTCAATCTAATTATTTTGTTATAAATCATTTGGGGTGTATGACGTTTTGCGCTTATTCGTTAACACGTTGTATATTTAGGAGACTACGAGTCTTACAAGTCTGATCTATGTATGTTTACAAACACACTCACAGGTGTATGCTCATTCGGGGTCAGTAACTTGATACAACTACCATTTTAAGTCTTTTCTTTTTTTCCAAAAACCCAAAGGAGTTTCCCATTCGATGGGTTTTTCGAGCTGTTGTTCTGGCTATAATATTTTTAGAATCTTTTTTTTTTAATCGTAGCCTTGTAAAATTTAGTTAAGTTGTTTTCTGTTTGTATTTAAGTTTGTGCACGCATTACGAACAACGGAACTAGTTGGGGAAATCTACGGATTTTTGTATGGAGAAGGTTGCATTAATTGCACTTTTGGTGATAATTTGGAATATAATAGATAAATACCTGAAAAACATAAATTCTCAATAATCCCTGATTTTCTATTGTGTATTATTGAATAATTAAAACATTTACAAAACATTAAATTTAGGTATGAACAAAAAATGGAAAACTGGTGATTTTGTACAGGATGGCTTCAATTCAATACGTTTTATTTATAACAATAATAATCCCCGGTTAATATCGTAAATTTGAGTAGATATTTAATATATTGTTAGTTTTTAAAAATTATAACCTCAAAACCAAATTATTTACTGTTTCTTTGTACACATTAAATTTGCCTTGTTTTAATTAACTGTCTATTTTGCTAGTACGCTGGAAGAAATATCTTTCGAAAAAAGCTTGCTCTTTGTACATTTATATCGATTTTAAGGTATTTCTCAGGTTCCTGAGCCAATGTAACCACGAAATCTCGACAAAAGTGTTATATAATATTATTTCAAACACAATTTACTAAAGTGTCTTTAATGCAATCTCAAACCTTATTTTTCCTAGACTAAACCGATTTTTAGGAGTTTATAGCTTAATTCGGTTTTCATTTTATCGCAAGCAGAATTTATTCGAAATGGAAGTTTTTTATATACTTACGTCCTCGGTATTTTAGTATGTATTTCGTGGTGTAGGTCTTACTTTAGGTTCAATTTCTTTGTGTAGGTCGAAGTGACCGCACCAGTGTTGCCAGCCGGATCTTGTCAAAAGTAACCGGAAATCGATAAAAAAGTAACCTTTTGGTGTAAAAAGTAACCTTTCATATGTTTTCCAGTAATAGGGTATTAAAAGTTGATAGACAGATGTTGGATGTATTAACTTAAAGAAATATAAACAATCCAGTAGCGTTTTCCATTTTAAGTTCCATTTTTCATCCTATTGATTGATCGAGCGAGTAAGTGAGACGCTTTAGTCCTTATTTTTAGTCATTTGTGATCAGCATGGCTAGCATGCCACCCACGACAAAGCGTTTAAAAAAACGAGAAAAACGACATGTGCGCTCTTTCTGGCATACGTAAAATAATAAAGATGGAGGCACATCTCGATTTTTATCGTTTTCTCGGGGGTGGCATGCGAGGCTTCAATGGTCTCCGATTTATAGTGCGAGAGAGAAAAACGTGTTTTTAGGAGTTGCACTTACTACGTAACGAACGTTCTGCATTATAAAATATTGCAAGAAATATGAAAAAGCATTCCATCTCATGGAAAAACAAAAATTGTAAAATTGTTTATACTAATTCCGAAAAATCACCTAAAAGTAACATTTTGAATCGTGTAACCTAAAAGTAACCTGACAGAGCTAAAATCATCTAAAAGGTTACAGAATTAACCTTCTGGCAACACTGACCCGCACAGCTATTAGTCATAAATGTTTACGTAATTAAGTTGTGTCCGACATTGGACAGGTTAATATTTATTCGGACGATGTAAGTAAACAAATAAGTGTGAATCACAATTACATTTTATTTGTCGTGTTTGTTAGAAACCGCAGATTTCTCTTGAACGCATAAAATGTAATATTCATGCACTTATGTTATTTTATTACCGACTCAGTAAGTAGTAGACACGTACAGTGTAAGATGTAGACGAGAAACCTAGCTAGACTTGATAATAAATATAAAACTACCTTCATATTATATTCATAAATGACGAAAGACTTTGACTAATTATTATAAGGGCTAACCCTGGCGGTAGCATTTCCCCTCTGCCACGGTATAAGCACAATTGATCTTGTGCTACATTCAATTTTACACCTTATCACTAAACGAGACAGCCTATAATTGCCAAATAATAACTTCGAACTTAGAACGTTTGGGGTTCACACGAGATACTATTCATGATTTTTAACATTCAAAATTAGAATCTAAAGTTATGGGGAATAAAATCCAAAGTTGCGGATTTCATGTTACCTCGCCCCCCGCAAAAATTGGCAGAAATGTTTGTTAGTAGAATTACACGCGTAACCAGTCCACATATAAATAGTCAAAGACAAAAATCCATAATTATTGAAGTACAATACACAATATTTGAAGATGACCTGAAATTGAACAGCTTTTTGTATCGATATCGCGTTAAAAAAATCAGGTTTTAATGCTGGGACAATATATTGTTTGTTTTTGCGCTATGTCTTATAGAGAAAGTTGTTTAAGACTCTCCCCCTACGCAGGACCGGACCAAATTTTGCTGCTTTTTGGAAGCTATCTTCTCGTTATTTGTGAGACATACAAAATTAATGAAAAATATAGCAATAATCTTCAACATCTAGGCTTTATTTGCTATGAAGTATATTTCTTATTTTTCTACAAAATACATATGAAACCTGTGCAAAGGAAAGCCTAAATATTGGTTAAAATTTTTATTATGTGCATCTACTTTATAAGTTGAAATCACTTTTACTTGCGACACACACCATTGTGAAGACAATATTAAAATCTAAAAATGCTTTGAAGTACATTTTTTTAAGTTAATGATGAATTAGATAATTGTAAAATTTGGTGCGAATTCTTATGATTTTCGAATTTTATTTCGTTGGATTAAAACGCACCATAGTGACATAGTAAAAGCCAGTCTAAAATAGGTATACCTACTAAAGTTATAGTAGTTTAGTAGAGGTGAGGCGGCTCTGAAAGGGTCAAGGTCGTTCGGTCAGAAACCTCTTAATTAGGAGGTACTTCAAAAACGAACTTAAAGAAACTAGAAATCGCCCAGCGTGCCGTCTTAAAAGTAGCCACTTTTCGGCCTTTCTTATATCCTAGTACTCAACTATACCGTGATTGCAAGCTTTTATCAGTTAGACAACTGTACATTTTATACACCCTGCTTAAGAAACACTCACTACTACATTTCAAGCCTATTTCATCTTCAAGGAGAAGACGTGATTTGGTCTGTGACCCACCTCAGCTACGTACGGCATATAGTAGCCACTACTTTTGTTTTCAAGGATATTACCTCTATAATAGCTGCAATAGAAAATTAAACTTTTACCCTATGCATACATTGCAATGTAAGAAACTTTTGACGGAATGGCTCTTAACCCTCTCTTACGAAGAAACCGAAGATCTACTGAAAGTCCCTGTTTAGCTCATAACACACACACACACACTCACTCACACACATACACACACGAACACACCCTTTACATATTTTAATTTATATGTGTTCTGTAAGCACTTGTATCTATTGTTTTGCTTTTATTTTGTAACGTAAGCACTATCCTTTTGTCTTACTATCACTCATGTCAATAAATATAGTGTAAAAGCTGTTACTTTGTCCTTGGGGTGGAGACCTGGTAACCTGAGGCACGAGACCCTTCATAGGTATCTTGAGTCAGGCACCAGTCTCCACAATACAATACTAAATGCTCTAAATTTATTTAGCTCTAAGTAGTATTACTTGTATTTGTGGAGAACAAAATAAACAAATTTATTATCACTACATAGTATAAAACAAAGTCGTTTTCTCTGTCCCTATGTCCCTTTGTATGCTTAAATCTTTGAAACTACGCAACGGATTTTGATGCGGTTTTTTTTAATAGATAGAGTGATTCAAGAGGAAGGTTTATATGTATAATACATGCATAATATAGTAGTGAAACACTGATAATTTTAGAGGTTTCTAAGTGAAGTCGTAAATAAACACGTTTTTTTGCGCTTACATTGCAAACGCTGGCTGAACCCTACGAGATGGATCAAAATAATGTTCTACAGTATTGTACACCTTAAAAAGGTCTACAAAAAAGCTCGCGATGGTATATGTCTATCTATTAGGGATAACCCACAATAACCATCTTTTATTCTTTACTTTTTACGAGAAATAATGGCTTATTTACGAAGCGATTTTAAGCAATACAGCATTAATCCTTACCCAATTAAGTACCTTAGGTATATTGTGCATTTAATATAGATCAATATGGCCTTTTACAATATGTCATTTAAATGAATATTTTCGAAGATATTACAGCTTTAAAAATGCAGGTACAGCGCGTCGAAGGCCGCGCTTCGCCCTATAGTACTTTATGATTAGCAGCGATCGCACGGTATCAGCATTGCACCCGTGCGAAGCTGGGACGGGTCGCTAGTTATTATTATATAATTTGATGAAGTGTATTGTGCATTAGTTAAGGAGCACCCTGCATCTACCTACTACGTATGCGCTTCAAGACTATCCTAGCAAATAAAGACTTGTAGGTATACTTAGGTACATACGCTAATGATGAAAGGCCCATTTACATAGTATATTTTGAAATGGCCTTGAGACATAAGTTTGGCTAACGGTAGATGCACATATCAGAGTTATTTGAGATTTTCATTCAAGGTCGCTTTTGTCATCATCGACATATAATAGTGTGGACGTCGATTCGAGTCGGCATCGGCACAGCAGTGGTTCGAGAGTATGTGAATGAACACTTGTTTCCTTAGACTACTTATATGACGACGCGTGTAATTCTACTAACAAAGTTTTCTGCCACTTTTTGCGGGGGGCGAGGTAGCACCAGATACGCAACTTTGAATTTTATTCCATTAGTTTAGATTCTAATTTTGAATGTTAAAAATCATGAAAAACAAATTGTCGTGTGAACCCCAAACGTCATAAGTTCGAAATTATTGTTCCGCAATTATAGGCTGTCGCGTTTAGTGATAAGGTATAAGATTGAATGTATATGCGTAAGATTTTGTGATCTTGCACGTTGGCAGAGGGGAAATGCTAAGGCGAGGCGGGGGCGGGTCCGTATATAAGTAGTCTAAGCTTGTTTCATATTGCACAATTCGGTATGTTAAGTTTTTTTTTTGGTCTTCATCTTATATTTTTTATGGATAGAAGACAAAATTTTACGACACCTACTTAATTTTTATTGCGATTCATCATGTTTATCAATATAAATTACATTTTTAAATTAGTTTGATATATTATCTCTAAATGAGAAAATAATTCGAACTCCATGTAGAAAAACCACAGTTCAATAAAAAAAAAAAATTACCTGCCTCCTCTTTCCAACTCTATGCTGGAAACAGAAACGGCAACATCAAATGTCAAATTCTGACATGACATTTCATTCTTTGTGAATGTATTTTTTTTCTTAATCGCCAGTTATTTTAAGTTAACAGTGAGTTTGCAGGTCCAGCGGTATTTTATTAAAAATAAAATCTCTGACATAGAAAATATTATTGTTATTGAGACCATTATCTCGAAAACCATGGATACCAATGTTGTCATTGTCTACGCCTTGGTGTACACTTCAAGGCTCTCCTCTCCCCATTAGGATAAATGAGCGCGAGTAGATAATAATGAACCCTAGTCTAGTCACAGAATAGGTAATGGTATATAGTTCTATATACCGAACGGCCACTCCCCGCCCCCCTCTGACTTCAGATACCCCACCTCACCTCACACTTTCTGGGAAACTTGAGGGAAGCCGAGCAAGGGAATGCAGTCAGCCGCGCGCACCCGTTGGATTTGACTACATAAAATTGTGTCTTTTCAGTGCATAAAAAACGTTGAAAAATAACGCTAAATTCACATTTTCAATAATTCTTTAGCTCAAATACTATTTTTAATAATAGAACGAATAATTATAAGTATTGAAATGTCGATGACGTTAAATGCAAAGCGCGGCTTTCAACCCTACACGCAATGTCATGGAAGGTTTGCACAAAGTGCGCATGTGCAGATGCCACTTCGAAATTCAAAAACGTTCTTTGGAGTGCCGGACCTGTGGTCTAGTATAAACAAAACGCATTCCAGACTAAAACGCGAGCTTAATCAAAACCCCAAACAATGCCGAGCCATCCGACCAGCTACCAAATTAGTCGATGCAACATGGTTTGATGACGTCACGGTTTGTTTATCATTAGTATTTTTGGAAGCATTACCAGTCATCGCATCACTGAACCTACTATTGCAGACTTCGAGACAAGGCTACGTAATGCTACAAGCAAAACAAAAAACCACCGTTTAGCCATAATGTTATTGAATACAATACCTAACATAATGTGAATGCAACTATTTCAGGGAAACAGTGTTTGTTTTGGATTGTAATCAATTCGACGAACACATAATTATTCAGCGTTACGTAATATTATATGAAAACATAATACATAGTACTCTTTATACTGTGGTAAAGTCACATAATAAAAAAAATAACTTGATTTGCATCTTAGGTACACACGGCGACACATCAAGCTAGGCAAAACCAACATAAGCTGGCCGCGCGACGTTATACATTACTCTACCTACGCGCAGCTTTTTGGTATTGCGTAGCTTCATGTGTCGCCGTGTGTACAGTTTGAAATACAGTGTCTAGCTCACAAAACATTATAAGAGGGGTTAGAAATGCAAAGTAGCGCTTTTGCTTCGGAGACGACTTTCGCCACTTGTCTTCCCGCTCACGCTGCTACAATTACTCATGCCCTCTCGCTCGCACCACGCCGCGCGCCTTATGGTGTTATGCAAATCATTGCATAACCTGTGGAAACACGTTCCACGCCTACTTTGCACTTCTAACCCCTCTTATAATGTTCTGTGGTCTAGCTCCCAAACTAGGATTCCCTGTCCTATGGGTAGCTATAGCTCATTAGTTTGTATTAGGTTTAAATTTTAATGCACGAGTATACTATACGAGTATCGCGCCGACCCCAAATAATGAGATAAGGGCAAGACAATGATAATTTTATTAGGTTAAGGTACAATGCAGCTTAAAGTGCACTAGCTTAGTCCCAACCCAAATAAATAAAGATTAAAAATGCTCCTGGGACCTGATCCTTTTTTGATGTGTGTTAAAAACAGCTCTCCTAGCTCACCACGAGCATTTCACATGGACGGCAGAGCTGTTTGAATCTACCAGTAATATTGCGGTGGCATTGGAACATAATTATCTGTATAAGTGTAGCTAATTAACAATAGTAGTGCGAGTATCAAGTGACGGGGTTATCTGTGGTTATTGTTTATCAGCTAACTGCGAAATGATTGCTATTCCAATTTTTTCTTCCTGAAATAAAAATGTGTCTTAATTTTAGAATCGAAATGTACTGTAGTTTCTCCATTGACACAGTTTTCAGTTGAAAGCAAACATGATTGTATAATGTCTAGGGAATGATGAGGGTTAAATTCTAAGAGGAAGGATCTCCATAGAGTCCGCATAAATTTACGATTGTAGTTGGTCTCTTTTGTCTTATGACGTACCTTTAATAGTAGAAGGAGATGGAACTATAGATATTTGTTTATGCGGCTGTCCACTTTTTTTTTGAGCTAGTGTGTGTGAAAAGTGACCGTAAACATAAGGCCATATGTCACTTGGTGCCTTTTGTCCATACTACTTGACACCACACACTCAAGCCTAAACGTCAAAAAAGGTGGACACTTTACAATTGGTATGGCTCACTCTAGTCTTAAAGAGAGATCCTTCCTCTTAGGTTAAATTGATAAGAATGTACATTGTACATGTCAATGGTCATAAATAAATATGTAGTGATATCTATAGGCTTTGTGCGAAGTGCGATCGCAGCGCCCGGGGTGGCAGAAATGTGTACTTTTGTCGGACAAGCTGTGTAAAATATGCTTGAATCTATGCAAATCCACACTAACTCAACACGAAATCTCTAAAACTGTAAAGACTACAAACATAAAATTTTGAATGGCAGTTTCTATTGGCATATAGGTGCTCACTAAAAAGGGTTTGTTGAAATTTCATCTCCAAAGGTGTGAAAACCGGGATAAAAGTTTGTACAGCAATTGGCACTGCAAATATCGTGGATTCTAGCAAATAGGTATTTAAAAAAATTTAATATCGATAATGTTGCCAATTTCTTTAGTTATTACTTTATTTTATTATAAAAATTACAAACTTTTAACTAACATGTTACTTGAAATAATTCACGGTAGTCCGACACCGCTAGGGGCGCTAGTGTCGTGCACATAGCCAATATGCGATGTGATTAATTAAATGCTTCATTGGAACTGCGTTTTGATACCGCGTGGGAATTAGATTTTACTTTGTAATATTTTATAGGACGTTAGTAATTGGCATTTGTCAATCAATTGTAAAAGATTTTATTTACACTTATAGATAAAACAGTAGCTTTTTAGGTAATACAGTTTTTGAGAATTACGCAGTTATCATTTAATCTAAAATTAAATATTTCTAGCTGGTTCTTTTGGATATTTGAGATGCCGATACTGCAGAAATATTGGGATATCTCAAAATAATACTCGTACTTTCCAAAAACTAGGTAAGAACTCGTCGTAACATTCTAACAGTTTGATTCTATTTTGGTTTAATTAAAGTGCAAATTCAATTTTATAGAAATAGAAATAGAATAGAAATAGAACTTATATAGAAATAGAAATAGAACTTATATAGAAATAGAAATAGAACTTATATAGAAATAGAAATAGAACTTATATAGAAATAGAAATAGAATTATAAAAGTTGTGACACTTTTAACGTTAACTGCTAACCTATGTATATTTGTCGATCCACTGCAATCCGAGTTAAGATTTGATGCACATACAGTATCTTATTCAAGAATAAATTTAAGATTTAAGACAACTTTTTGTTTACATCTTAATAATACCAATTTGATTATATTAGAGAAACCTATTAAATAACTGAACAACAGAAAACATTATTATACGGTACATCAATTAGTAACCTTGCCTGCCGTGCAGGAGGCGATGGTTCGATCCTCGTCCAGACTGACTCGTACCAATGAGATTTTCGGAATTTATGTACGATTTGTAACACCACTGGCTTTTCGGTGAAGGAAAACATCGTGAGGAAACCTGCATGCTTAAATATCGAGGCATGTATTGTACCCACTGTCCATTAGGTGGCGACGGGCTCACCCCCCGTCACACTGGATAGAGTTTCGGTACTACTGGTGAAACGTGGATGTTCTGAGGTTTCAGAATATCTCTGACTACCCCCTCGGGGAATATAGTCGTGAGCATATGCTTATGCTTACATCAATTAGTATTACTATGAAATATGAATTAACATAACAAAAGTTACTATTGACCATGGAAACAGTTTTCCTGTTGCAATAAAATAATCTATGTTACCTATATTGTGTTGTGTACCATATATGTATTGGGTATGCAATGTTTTTTATTATTAATAAGGGTCATTTTCCTCTTATTATCTAGGTTTAAGTATGAGAGGTGGGAAGTGGGCACCTGCCACTGTTATTACAAGAACATGAATAAATAGTCAGCAATAATTCGCCGTGGCGTTCTAGTCTAGGAAAAATAAGGTTTGAGATTGCATTAAAGACACTTTAGTAAATTGTGTTTGAAATAATATTACTGTTAGTTTATAACACTTTTGTCGAGATTTCGTGGTTATATAGGCTCAGGAACCTGAGAAATACCTTAAAATCGATATTAATGTACAAATGGAAAGTTTATTTCTAAAAATATTTCGACCAGCATACCAGCAATAGACACAGTTAATTATCAAAAGGCAAATTTAATTTTGAGGTATGTATTGTACCCACTGTCCATTATAAGTGGCGACGGGCTCACCCCCTGTCACACTGGACAGAGTTTCGGTACTACTGGTGAAACGTGAATACTCTGAGGTTTCAGAATAGCTCTGACTACCCCCTCGGTGAATGTAGTCGTGAGCATATGATGAATAAATAGTTCCGGCTTAGATTCGATCACCAGCCCCTTCAGTATGATTTCCTTTTCCTTTGCTGCATATTGAGATCAATAAATTTATTTTATGATTAAGAGAAGTTTATTCCGAATGCGTAAATGCGCGCTGCATACAAACGAAGTCTGGTGATATTTTCAATACTAACCAATTAGAGGCAATGAAATTTTTCAAAAACAGACTAAAAACGAATCTCTATGTCTTTATGAAGTCAGATTTTCGTTAAAATATACAGTTTTAGTGCTAGGATTTATTTCAGATTTGTATGGAAATCTTTGAGGCACTGCAACCTTAAAACTAGATTTTAACGAAAATCTGACTTCATAAAAACATAAGAGATTCGTTTCTAGATTGTTTCTGAAAAATCTCATTGTCTTTAATTGGTTAGTATCAGAGTTCGTTTGTATGGAGCGCGCTCCGAATTATATTCCCGCTTGCGGCGATAAGTAGTATGGAAAAACGCTGATTCGCGCGCAAGTAGAGAAATCATACTAGACGGGTTGAGAAAGGCAACGGCATATAAGAACTAATACACTATTATTCTTATGGTAACGGGGAGCGACTGTATAAGTAAGGTCGAGGATATCATTTTGTGGCGCGCCTTGTAAGTGGTCTATGCACTATTCAGCAATATTTTACAAAAATCTGATTATGGAAATGTTATCATTTGCAGTTACAGCATTAAAAACGTGATGTCCGGTAGACGAAATGGAAAAATCCGATAACAAAATTATATTTGGAGTTACCAAGAATGGATTTTTCTAAAATAATTTAAATTAGTCTTAAATTAGATAAGCTGTCTAGACACCCTGTATATCGTTGTTAAATAGTATCGAAAACAGGTTATTACTTTCTAATTAGCTAATTAACTCTCATTTACTTTTACATACAGTTCAGAGAAAATCATCTTATTAGTTGTATGTGTGCTGTTCGTAAAATTGCATATAATTATGCAGCTGGAAATAGTATACTAATTATCTGTTTAAATTAAGGCGTATCCGCCCGGGAACACGACTCTCCATACTAAGCGATGTGAACGAGCGCGCGGCTTCGGTAAGAACCTCGAAATTGAAGAATTGTATGATTTGTGGCTGGGCTATTGCAAGCAAGGGTCGTTATGTAACACTGAGACCTGCACGTCTAGTATGATTTCTCTACACGCGCGCGATGCGCCTTTGCTCCATAGAAAATAACCTGTTATCGCGCTTTTCGGAGAGCGAAAGCCGCGCTTACCGCAACAAGTAGTATGGAATAAAGCCGAGTCGCGCGCAAGACGAGAAATCGTGCTAGACGTGCAGCGCTGGTATTTTGTGTTCGCCCCAAGCTCACCCATATTTTACGCATACCTCCGAACTTATGGTATTTTATTTTGATTCTCGGGTATGCAAATTTCCTCACGATGTTTTCCTTCACCGCCGAGCTAAATGATAAATACAACCTTACATAAATTCCGAAGAACTTAGTGGCACAGGCCAGGATTCGAACCGCTGTCTCATGATTGAGTCGCTAGCTCTCTTCCGTATGGGCTATCATCGCTCTTGTATGAAGCATGTAGGTTTCCTAGCCATGTTTTTTTTATACAAGGTGGTACAAAAGTAAAAATAAACATTTAAATCTTTTAAGTGTGTTGTTTAGACCATCAAACTGAACAACTTCCACTATGGGAATTTCCCTCGAGTAGATTTATAGTTTAGTATGAAACATCCGATTTTTTTTTCGTGATTTCGTTATTGGTCCCATAGTGAAAGTTGTTCAGTTTGATGGTCTAAACCATGTTTAAATGTTTATTTTTTTTTTTGTACACCCTGTATTTCGCCATAATGTGAATCAGCATTCAATCTAGGTTGTTTACCTACATAAAAACTGTCAGGTTAATCAGGTTTAACACGGCAAAACCTATTATCATCTATGGCATTGTCTCGGCGGTTCTTCACCGTTTGATAGGCTTTGTACAAGATTTGCTGATTATAGGTGATCTTGTAGGAAATACTGATTCGAAGCGCAAGGTCGTCGGTTTTAAGGGAATGTAATTCAGCGCATTTGCTCCATACAAACGAAGTTTAGTGATATTTTCAATACTAACCAATTAATGTCAATGAAATTTTTCAGAAACAATCTAGAAACTAATCTCTATGTTTGTATGAAGTCAGATTTTCTTTAAAATGTATAGTTTTAAAGATACAGTGCTTCAAACATTTCCATACAAAATTTAAGTTAATCGTAGCACTAAATCTGTATATTTTAACGATAATCTGACTTCATACAAACATAAAGACTAGTTTCTAGATTGTTTGTGAAAAATCTCATTGACTTTAATTGGTGAGTATTGAAAATATCATCAGAATTCGTTTGTATGCAGCGCGCATTTACGCATTCGGAATAAACTTCTCTTAAAGGTTTATTTTATTAATATACAGGGTGTAACAAAACACTGTAGGAGTATTAAAAGATATGATGAAGACCATAAAAAAATCAGCTGTCCCATACATTTGGCTCGAGTAAGTTTCTTTGACTTTTATTGGTTAGTATTGAAAATATCACCAGAATTCGTTTGTATGGAGCGCGCTCCGTATTATATTCCCTTAGATAAGATTACAATTTTTAAATGAGACTATCAGTAGGTAAAGGTCTTTAGCATTTGGATCGCTAACCCGTTATTGAAGTCTGTTAAACAAGAATGGCAACTCGCACACGCACAGGATTCCGTGCCATCTAAGGTATAATCATAGTCAATTAAAGGCGTTTCATTATTTTTCTGATCACTTGCCTTTTTTTTTACTTCCTTTGTTTTTCCTGTCTGGCCACTGACTTTATGTAGCATAGCTTTTTCCCTCGACTTTGTTCGTGTATTTGTAGGAAATGACATAATGTAGCCTGTCTTTTGTCACGGTTGAGTTTCTTCCACGCTGTTGGGCTAGTATGCCACGAGCGACAAAACGAGAAATGCAGAGCAATCACAGAACATTATAAGAGGCGTTAGAAGTGCAAAGTAGGCGTGGAACGTGTCGCCACAGGTTATGCACTGATTTGCATAACACCATAAGGAGCGCGGCGTGGTGCGAGCGAGAGGGCATGAGTAATCGTAGCAGCGTGAGCGGGAAGACAAGTGGCGACAGCCGTCTCCGAAGCAAAAGCGCTACTTTGCATTTCTAACTCCTCTTATAATGTTCTGTGAGAGCAATGTAACGAAGTCTGAGGCACGTCCCAATTTTCCCCTCTTCGCGCAATTGGCCCTCTGATCTAGGATCTACTCACTACCATACGAATGGGACCCGATTGAATCTACACTGCTGCACAAATCAATGTGAATTTAACCGGATTAATTCGGATCAGATTTGTAGGTTGGTGAGTAGCATGATTCAATCAGCTGCTCATCGTCCCGAGTATGTCTAAAACGTCACAATTTGTCACACCACGCTCATTTGAGATTATTGAAATGAAATAGATTTATTGTCAAAGTATAAAAATGTTTTAAACACAGATTTTCGGTCAGTAGGTACCAATTCTGAATTCGTTCAAGATGCACCCCGCTATAAAGTACGTCAAACGCGCATATATATGCATTATTACAACACGAAAGTACAATAGTATAATAGCAGATAAAAGCATTCACGGCAACTTGCTACCATCGATGCCGATACACTCATATCGTCAAAAGTTACTTCGATGTACGATTTAACCTAACACCTGAACCTGAGATTACGCTTTCTCCGTTTTAGGTGTAATAATCTTGAGTTTTTTTTCATATTTCAGGCCTTAGTATAGTAGTTTTCGTAAATTCCGTGTTGTAACGCTTTACGTTCCCCGCAGGTTCCGGTACATATGCGAGGGTCGGTCGGCGGGCTCCATCCCCGGCATCAACAGCACGCAGGACCGACGGACGTACCCCACCATCGAGATTTGCGACTACGTCGGCAAGGTCATCATTGTCGTCTCCTGCGTCACCAAGGACGCGCCTTACAAGTAACGTTACCTACATTTACTTACTGGGGTTAATAAAAAGTTAATACAGGTGTAAGGAAAAGTATCATTAACCTTTAAACCACATACTCAATTCATCAAACTGAACAACTTTGACTATGGGAGCAAATATGTCAGAGCAAAAAAAAAATCTGCTGTTCCTTATACTAAAATGCAATACCTACTACTCAAATGTACCTATGAGACAGCTGATTTTTTTTTGTTCCGACAGTTTTGCTCCCATAGTCAAAGTTGTTCAGTTTGATGGGTAGAGTATGTGGTTTAAAGGTTAATGATACTTTTCCTTACACCCTGTTTAGCTCGATTTCACATACATTGCTTTTGAAGTCTCATCTGTTTTTAAAGTGTAGCAATCAAAGCAAGCAATGTGTGCCGTTATCGGGCCTGACGAATTGGTGGAAAGTTGGAGCATAGTATGAATTTTGTCCAAAAATCCCCCATGCTTGACCTACGAAATCATTCCAATTTCCCCACCTGAGAATTCTCTCCAATCTGCATTAAAGAGCGATAACGTTACATACGAGATGATTCCAGTTTTGTCTCCAGTGGACTGGAAACTGGACCAGTTGTGTTCCCAACTGCTAAACTCAAGATTGGAAAGGAGTTTAACAGCTGATGCGCGATAACCCTCTAGCGCTAGCACTTTATAATCTAGGAATCCTAGGACAAAATTCCTGCATTACCAGACCTAAGATAGTTCGCTTCGCATTAAAACTTAGGTTATAAATAAAACCCCGACTTTAACGACAGTCGCACCTAACCACAGAAGATCACCACCTAATCTATTATCATTCATGAAATGAAATGGTATTTGTTAGTCATTACCAATTCCCCCAAAACTATATAGGTGTAGGATTCTTTTATAATGCCTAATATAAGCACACAAAACATTGATAATAACAACATTCTTTTTTTCTTGAAATGTCCGGGCCCTATAGACAAAGCAACATTTCTATTGGCGGAGACGCTAGTAGAAACGATAGAATGTATGGATTAGACATCGTTAGGCGATCGAAACATTTTGACGTTTGCTTTCGTCACCATATGTCAAGTCCATACATTTTTATGTTTTCTACTGTCGTTAACGCTATTTGGAAGATACTTTGTCCAGGGGCCCTGTTGTTTTTGCGCTGCTAATTATGAAAAGTCTGGTATGTATAGAGAAGTACTCAAAATTCCAAACCCATTTATCCCGCAGACCTCACCCTCACAACCTGGTCGGTCGCGACCACTGCTCCAAGGGAGTATGCTCCATGAAGATGGATGTCACACCGGAGAACCGCACCGTCTCCTTCAGCAACCTCGGCATACAATGCGTCAAGAAGCGCGACATCGCAGAGGCGCTCTCATTGAGGGAGAAGCAACGGGTGGACCCTTTCAGAAGTGAGTACATCATGCACTACACATTGTTATTTCATGCAAATAGGCTCGCATTGACAAGAAGAGGTAAACACGTGCGAAACGAAGTGAGTTTGAGTGAGAGGATTACACCAATGGGTAGCCTCAAGGTTTCACATAAGACGCGTAACGCATATTGCGCGCTTGGGGATATTGGTAGGGATTTTTGCGCAAGTTGATGACGTAAAAGAGGGGACTGATCAGCCAATGGCTCCCGCCAAATAGATAGACTCGAATTTGATTTCTGTGCATTCAAAGTCAATGGTCAGCGCTCATACGTTGCGTGACCTGTGCCGATGGGTTAAAATTGTAAACTTTCACCCACTTTAACATTTTGTGGACATATAGGGTCCTTCTTAATATGCTGACACTTTTTTAAGGGGATGATCAGACCGTCAAACTGAACCACTTTCTCTATAGCACCAACATCGAAATAGCGAAAAAAAGTCAGCTGTCCTATACGTTTGGCTCGAGTAGGTTTGCAGTTTTGTATGGAACAGCTGATTTATTTATCACAATTTCGATTTTGGTCCCTTAGAGAAACTTGTTCAGTTTCATGATCTGATCGTCCCCTTAAAAAAGTGTCAGCATATTAAGAAGGACCCTGTATGATGTAGTTCAGACGACAATACAATATAAATAAATATCTTGGACATTGTCACACAAATTATCTATTCACATTTAAAGTACCAGAATCTAGCCTGGACTTGTGTTATGATGACTAGACAACGATATAGAATACATATATAGATAGAAACAACCATGACTCGGGTACAAATATTCATATTCATCATACAAATATTTGTCCCTTACGGGATTCGAACCCGCGACCCTCGGCACAGCAGGCAGGTTCCCTATCGACTGTGCTATCGGGCCGTCGATACAATATGATGGTAACATAGAACCGTCCTGATGATGGAGGCAGGTTCACATTGGTCGGGTTAACTCTTCAGAGGCCTTTTGTAGATGGGGGCCAGGATCGAGGGTCTGATGATAGCGACTAAAGGAGCCAAGAATTTCCTTGACCACCTTCTGTCCTTAATTTAATTCGTCTCGATGACTACTTTATATTTCATGATCATGTTCTTTATCGCTTGTTATTTAACTATTCCGTAAACCTATACTATTATTACATAATTCACTGACGCCAGGAAACTATTAATGTCGCCTTAATAAAATATATGATTAGAACAGGAACTCCGAAATCATCAGTGGTCACCTCGCGTCGCGTTCAAAAGCAAAATTTTATGAGAACATAAAAGCGTGGAATAATTCTCTGAGACGGGAAACAGTAGCGTTTGATTTAGCGATAGTTGTACCGTAGCGACGCACGCGCAGCCGATGCGTCACGGATCAAGAATCACGGTCCACGCACGCGCACTTGTTTCTCATCTGTATTTATTGCTATGATGATACAGGCAAGGTATTCAAAAGTATGTATATGTGTTATAGGGGGATAATAATGGATGGTTTTGGGGTTTGCAACACGGTACTATCGCGGACTTTTCCGCCTGATCACTTAAATTTTTTTTCGCATATTTTATTGTTTGGAAACTATTAATTCATTGGTCTATTCATCAATAGGGCGGGGCTAGACTGAGCTTTTATTTTTTAGTATGCAAGTAAAAATGAGCCTAGTGGTGGTCGGGCGGAAAAGTCCGCGATAGTACAGTAGGACCAGGAAAATTAGTCAATCTTAATTTGCGCAGACCAGACCAGAGTCACAGTATTAGAAAGAGTATCTATTAATACCAAAGAGATTATACCTAATAGAGTGAGCCATACCAATTGTAAAGTGTCCACTTTTTTGACGTTTAGGTTTCAGTGTGTGGTGTCAAGTAGTATGGACAAAAGGCACCAAGTGACATATGGCCTTATGTTTACGGTCACTTTTCACACACACTAGCTCAAAAAAAAGTGGACAACCGCATAATCAAATATCTATAGTTCCATCTCCTTCTACTATTAAAGGTACGTCATAAGACAAAAGAGACTTAACTACAATCGTAAATTTATGCGGACTCTATGGAGATCCTTCCTCTGAGATTACTACATACCAGAATCCCCGTCAAAACGCGACGTCATTTAGTATTATTAAAAATCAATCTTGCGCGGAAGTCAAAAGAGAACAAAATCGGGTGCTACAAAATCTTTTTTATCTCGCTCTAAGTTGAATAGTATACTGACGGACGATTCCTCGGCGACAAGCGCGCGAAAACAATTGGCAAATAGCGACAAGGGATTTTAGGTCCTGATTAGTCAATATCATTTTACGCGCTATAAAATTTTATGCGCACAATAGTACTAAGGTTAAGGCCCAGACAATCAAACTGTCTTATTATTATTTATAATGTTTGTTTTGTTGTTCGGCTAAACATCTGTCACTACTTGACGCGTCATTCTCCTGAAGCCTTCGATTGGCTGTTATAAAAGCGTGCCTTACAACTGCACGCTTCAAAAGTTATGAAAAATCGAAAAAAGTGTATGTTTATCGATAGAATTGCGTTGCGTAGTAAATAAAAGAGGACCACTAACTTGCTTCCACCAATCTTTGCGTGGTGGAGTATGGACCGCTCCTACAGTAAATTTTTAAGTGGAGGCCTGTGTTGAGATCTACAAGGTAAATTTTTTATCAGTGCGGATAACTTTACCATTGCTTAAAAAATCTGTTGTTCCATACTAAACTGCATTGCCTACTATACTCAATGTATGAGACAGCCGATTTTTTTTTACGAATATAGGTTTGCTTCCATAGCAAAAGTTGTTTGATGGTCTGAACCACCTCTAAAAGGTTCGCAACGGTAAAAAAAATCAACCGGTATAATGATGACCTTTAAAAATAAATCAGTAGTTATCAATCAAGTCCAATGTGTGAGCAATAAACAGCATATCACATTATGTATTGGATTAAAAGATAAGTATAACGAGTTATATCATATTTTGATGTTATATCAATAATTAAACACTTTATTGGACGTACGAATGATAATAGATAATTTATAATGAACAGACATGGACATAATTACTATAGACTCCAAGCTAAGAGGAAGGATCTCCATAGAGTCCGCATAAATTTACGATTGTAGTTGGTCTCTTTTGTCTTATGACGTACCTTTAATAGTAGAAGGAGATGGAACTATAGATATTTGTTTATGCGGCTGTCCACTTTTTTTTGAGCTAGAGTGTGTGAAAAGTGACCGTAAACATAAGGCCATATGTCACTTGGTGCCTTTTGTCCATACTACTTGACACCACACACTCAAAACTAAATGTCAAAAAAAGTGGACACTTTACAATTGGTATGGCTCACTCTAGTCTTAAAGAGAGATCCTTCCTCTTAGACTCCAAGTCTCATACAAAATCTTAGCAATTTTTTGTTCGACTCTGACACAACCCACACAAATCAAATATGTATGCTGTTGGGTAGCACTAATATGTTGTTTTAGATTCATAAACTTAGTCGTATTTGGCATGTTTACTGTCAGTTATCAACTTTAAAGCCGTGGTGGTGTGGCGAGTAACCTTGCCTGCCGTGCAGGAGGCGATGGTTCGATCCCCGTCCAGACCGACTCGTACCAATGAGTTTTTCGGAATCTATGTACGAGCTTTTCGGTGAATGGAAAGAAAACATCGTGAGGAAACCTGCATGCTTTAATTTCGAGGCATGTATTGTACTTTACCGTCCATTACAAGTGACGACGGGCTCACTCCCCGTCACACTGGAGTTTCGGTACTAGTGAAACGTGGATTTACTGCGGTTTCAGAATATCTCTGACTACCCCCTCGGGGAATATAGTCGTGAGCATGTGCATGCATACTGTCAGCTAGCTCTTATGAGCTCTTTTGGTTCTGCCATTTTTGGATCGTTGATTGTGAATCTAGTTCTGTTCATATAAGATATCAATGCTAACAGAGTAAAAATTTATCACAGTGACAAATCTACGACTGCACCAGTGCTCTGAAACTTTCCTACAACTACCATTTAACCTGTTCAAACCAGTAACAGGTAAACTTGAAGTATTTTTAAGATTGAGGGATGGAATGATGTGTCGAATGGAAATAGGTGACCAGATTGTTGCCAGAAAAGACACTGGATACAAAATCGTTATCCCTTAATCACTTCGTATGAAAACCACGCGCCGCGGGAGGAAATATGGTGACCTATTCTAAACCGGAACCATGCAGCTATTAATTCAAATCATACTTATGCGAATTCGGTATGTCAAGTTTTTTTTGGTCTTCATTTTATATTTTTTACGGATAAAAGACATAATTTTAAAAAACCAATTTAATTTTTATTGCGATTCATCGAGTTTATCGACATCAATTAAATTTTTAAATGACTTTGATCTGTAATCTCTAAATGCAAAAATGATGGAGAGAAAATAGCTCGAACTCCTTGGAGAAAATCTACAGCTTAATTTAAAAAAAAAGTCCTGCCTTCTCTTTCTAACTCTATGCTGGAAACAGAAACGGCAACATCAAATGTCAAATTCTGACATTGTGAATGTATTTTTTTTAATGGCCAGTTATTTTAAGTAGATTTTAAGTTTACCAAAGAGTTCACAGGTTTTCCAGTGACGTCACTGGCCGGACCGAAAAACTACGTTATTTTATTAAAATACCTGTAATCCTTTCATTTTAAAATCTCTTACATAGAAAATATAATTATTGAGACAATTATCTCGAAATGGTTTTCGATTCAGCGCTCAAAAAAAAAATTGACACCGAATTGTAGAAGCGTTCAAGAAATGTTAGTTTTGTTTTTAGGAAGATTGAGCGTAGCCTAGACGCAAATAGAATTTGAAATAGGTAATAAACGGTTTACTGTTAAGATCAATCAATCCCGGCTGGCGTTCGTAAATAAACTCAAACACAAAATGCTTTATTTAACATAATAATATCACATGGATAGCTTTCTGACATTATTTTTGACTCTACCACTGCGTCGGAAGGTGCTCCTTTGTGAAGAAGATGCGGCCAGAAACTCTACAACACACATCTTTAAGGGTATATTACTGTTGGCGCGCTCCATACAAACGAAGTCTGGTGATATTTTAATACTAACTAATTAAACTCAATAAAATTTTGCAGAAAGAATCTAGAAACAAACCTCTATGCTTGTATCTTGTCAGATTTTCCTTAATGTGTATAGTTTTAAAGTTACAGTGCCTTAAAAATTTCCACACAAATCTTAAATTAATCCTAGCATTTAAACTGTATATTTTAACGAAAATCGGACATGATACAAGCATAGAGATTTGTTTCTAGATTGTTTCTGCAACATTTCATTGAGTTTAATTGATTAGTATTGAAAATATCACCCGACTTCGTTTGTATGCAGCGCGCATTTACGCATTCGGAATAAACTTCTCTTAACTTAAAATATATGCAGAGTGAAATTGATATCATTAGCATCCTTTTAAACTAAGAGTCTACCTAATTTGCTGTTGCATACTAAACTACCATGTTGACGCGAACAAACTATATTAGTTGATAGTTGTAGCAAAGTTTCAGACCGGCCCGAATGTGAATGTGATGCCGAAATGAAACGGTAAAAGCTTATGTCAAAGTCAAAGTCAACATAATATCACATAAATATATAACTTTTAGACGTGATGTTTTTGAATCTACCACCGCGTCGGAAGGTGTTCCGTTGTAGAGAAGATGCGGCCAGAAACTCTACAACACACTTCTTTTAAACAAAACAAAATATGTTTATATTACTACCAAAATATTAAATTTTCTTGACTACTACCAAGTACCAACCAAGCTATTGGCATTTCTGAAGATCGTTAAGATTTCGAGCCCAGTTAAACTATTACAAATTTCGTGTTACACTAATCATTACATACTTTCATGAAAAACTACAGAAAAATATTTATCGTGAAAATATTACTTATTACAACCGCATTCTTCCCAACCAACACGTATAGCGCACTAATAATCCCATGAAACAAGTCGCATATTACCACCTTAATACCCATGTCATAAAGACTACAATACCTTGATTCGCAGGACTTCATCGTATCACAACAGAGCAAATCCCACGCTACAACTCTTACGACTAGATAATAAAGTTGATAATAACACGAACCGTGAGACTTCGACACTAACATTAATTCCGCATACAATCTAGATTCAAGCTAATTTGTCACTTATGCGTTCGTAATAAGAGTCATGGAACTTCATCGTAACTATAGAGCGATAGCCCAGTAACGATATTACAATACGTCTATTTCTGAGCGAGCCGCGTGCTATTTCCGTGCGACGCGTCGGCTGCGTGCTCCTATGTATATATACACGTATGTATGTATAAGTTTTTAGTCTGCATTAGGTGCTAATAGGTGGAAAGTTGTCTGGTAACCTAGTTTATTGTATGACTGGGCCATGTGGTGTTCAGCTACGAATCAGGGTGGATGACCCTGGACGGGTGTCTTCAAACAGCACCAACCCAGACAGACAGACCCAGACAGAAAAAAAAAAAATTGTCATTATTTCCAAAAAATTTTGATGTCCATAATTACAACACTCGAAACAAAAATAAACTGATATCTCCACACTTTCGGCTTAGTAGGGTCAACACGTCTTTCATGGGTCACTGTATACGTTGTTATAATAAAATCCCCGAGACCATTTTGAATCTTTCCGAAAACATGTTTAAAACTCAAATCAAAAAAGTCCCCTGAAAAAAAGCATATTATAAACCATAAACCCAAGCATTTTGATGATTATTTAAATGATCAAAATGTTGGGTCTGAGGTCACTAGCTTATAGTTTATTTACTTTACTGTATAGTCAATTATTTTATTAAATAGACTATGTATTATTGTATACATAACTTTAGCTTAAGAATTAATATTGGAATAGTTATTAAGTCGTGTTATGTTGTAGAGTTTCTGGCCGGATCTTCTCTACAGCGACAACACGTTCCGACGCAGTGGTAGCTTTAAAAAAGATTTGACGTTTGATAAGTGTGCTGCAAGCTCCTATATTGAATAAATTATATTGACTTTGACTTTTGACTTTGACAGATGTCATAAGAGGCGATTTATCCCTCCAGGCATCGTCAATGTCTCTTGTGCTAACACCGTGTGACTACCGATTAAAGTCAATGCATTCTACCTAACATCTTATCGTTGCAGTTTCTCGTTTTATCAGATTGAGAGGGTAAAGACGAAAGATCTGTGTTTAGCGCAAACATTTATGTCAGCTCACCGCCCCGCTACCTCACACATCTCTGGTGGAAAAGCAGCCTGAGATAGAGTATCTAACTTTGACTTTTGGACACTCCCTACCCCCCACATTTTTTTTACCTCACCCCCTCTTGGTAGACGGAGACAAACGACAGTAGGCAGCAGTATAGTCCTCTATCTTTCTCACTCACTCAGTATCGCATATGCTTACCTCTTCTCAGTTTTTCCAATTTGTATGAATGACAGCTAAGTGTCCACGGTGTGCTTATTGATAAATCGCCTACGAGAAAATATCATCATCATCATGGTACGGTACGACCAGGAAAATAATTAATCTCGTCAATCTTCGTTTGCGCAGTCCCCTGACAAAACTCGAAGTCATTTAGAGATCAAAGGGTGAAAAGTCGTATAGCAGCGAAAAGGGCGCGAAAACAATCAGCCAATCGTGACAAAGCATTGAAGGTGGCACATCCTGATTGGTCCATATAATTTCGCGCGTTATTGTGTCAACTGCGCAGGTACTTCGAGGGAACTTATAAATCTGGTGCCACTTTATACGTGTATGTGTATGTTTTTAGTTTTAGCTGGAAAGCTATTGGAATTGTTAACTGTTTGGTAACCTACTTAATGAGTGACTTTTCAAATAAAGCAGTCGCTGATGACTATAAAAGGAAGTTTAAAGGCGAAACAGTTCTCGGATATTGATTTAAAAAATTATTGTGAATAAAATTATTTGTGAAAACGGTATCAAAGTGATGAAGACATTCCATACACCTTGCTAGTCCATGCCGATTATAAGAGCCTTTGCGGATTTTAAGTTATTATTTATGTTGATGATGAGCTTTAGTATATGTATGTATGTAATAAGTGGATAATAATTGCCTATAAAACAGTAATATTAGACGTACATATTAATTGTCTGGACACAGATGCAACTAATAAAAAAAGAGACAAATCATTTTAAATTCACGTGTGTTTATCATATGGCTATTAAATCACTGTTCTGAATAGACAGTAATGTTCTAAAAAAAGATTTACAATTTATAACGTCGCGTCGCTTAGTGCTTGAATTTTTAAATGATCAGTATTATAAATACATGGTACGTAGATTGAATATTATCAAGATAAAGCTGAGCGCGTGTACTGGAAAGAGAAGGAGATATGACAAAGTCAAATTAAATTATTGCAATAGTATGTATGAAACATTGTGCCTTTGTTTGACTTAGTTGCAAGATTTTGTATGCAATTTCAAATAAATCAAACAAAAATATCGCATACGCAGAAAGAACAAACAACATAGATTTTCGCTCGCTCACTCTGTGTAATTAGCGTATAAGTCTGTGTCGTTTTCGCGACTATTATTGTTTTATTATCTATGGCATGGTATAAGAAGATTCAAGTGGGACCAAATCGAGGGATCGAACCTCAGAACGTCTAGTATGATTTCTCTACACGCACGCGACGCGCCTTCGGTGCATAGAAAATAATCTGTTCCCGCGCTTTTCAAAAGTCAAAGTCAAAGTCAATATAATTTATTCAATATAGGACTTATCAAACGTCAAATCTTTTTAAAGCTACCACCGCGTTGGAACGTGTTGTCGCTGTAGAGAAGATGCAGCCAGAAACTCTACAACATAACACGACTTAATAACTATTACAATATTAATTCTTAAGCTAAAGTTATGGATGTGGATTTCGGAGAGCGAAAGCCGCGCTTGCCGCCTCTTGTAGTATGGAAAAAAGCCTGACGTGGTTTTTATGTAACGACTACTACCACCAGAGATAGTAGTCGGGACCAAGTTAACTTGCCATCCGAAGCACGAAATCATCTTTCTTTTCAAACAATCAGGTGATTCTGCCTGCAATGTCCTAACCAACTGAGAAAAAACGCAAAGTGATATATCACTAATAGGTCCCCCCGTGTCAAGAGCCCAATGCTCTTAGCCATTTGACCACGGAGGTAGGCACGTGAACGGAGCCCATGCTGCCGGTAGTGCTACCCGTATGGTTAAATACTGGGCTGGAAAGATTTATAATTATTCATGCATAGACTCAATAGAAAAAGAAATGAAAAATGTAGCTCTAGTGCTGTTTGTTAACAGCGCTACATTAATTTTTAACAGCGCTACTTTATTTTTTTAACAGCGCTACATTATTTTTTAACAGCGCTACTTTATTTTTAACAGCGCTACATTATTTTTTAACAGCGCTACATTATTTTTTAACAGCGCTACTTTATTTTTAACAGCACTACATTATTTTTTAACAGCGCTACATTATTTTTTAACAGCGCTACATTATTTTTTAACAGCGCTAAATTAGTTTTTTAACAGCGCTACATTATTTTTTAACAGCGCTACATTATTTTTTAACAGCGCTACTTTATTTTTAACAGCACTACATTATTTTTTAACAGCGCTACATTATTTTTTAACAGCGCTACATTATTTTTTAACAGCGCTACTTTATTTTTAACAGCACTACATTATTTTTTAACAGCGCTACATTATTTTTTAACAGCGCTACATTATTTTTTAACAGCGCTACTTTATTTTTAACAGCACTACATTATTTTTTAACAGCGCTACATTATTTTTTAACAGCGCTACTTTATTTTTAACAGCGCTACATTATTTTTTAACAGCGCTACATTATTTTTTAACAGCGCTACTTTATTTTTAACAGCACTACATTATTTTTTAACAGCGCTACATTATTTTTTAACAGCGCTACATTATTTTTTAACAGCGCTAAATTAGTTTTTTAACAGCGCTACATTATTTTTTAACAGCGCTACTTTATTTTTAACAGCACTACATTATTTTTTAACAGCGCTACATTATTTTTTAACAGCGCTACATTATTTTTTAACAGCGCTACTTTATTTTTAACAGCACTACATTATTTTTTAACAGCGCTACATTATTTTTTAACAGCGCTACTTTATTTTTAACAGCGCTACATTATTTTTTAACAGCGCTACATTATTTTTTAACAGCGCTACTTTATTTTTAACAGCACTACATTATTTTTTAACAGCGCTACATTATTTTTTAACAGCGCTACATTATTTTTTAACAGCGCTAAATTAGTTTTTTAACAGCGCTACATTATTTTTTAACAGCGCTACTTTATTTTTAACAGCACTACATTATTTTTTAACAGCGCTACATTATTTTTTAACAGCGCTACATTATTTTTTAACAGCGCTACATTATTTTTTAACAGCGCTACATTATTTTTTAACAGCGCTACATTATTTTTTAACAGCGCTACATTATTTTTTAACAGCGCTACTTTATTTTTAACAGCACTACATTATTTTTTAACAGCGCTACATTATTTTTTAACAGCGCTACATTATTTTTTAACAGCGCTACTTTATTTTTAACAGCACTACATTATTTTTTAACAGCGCTACATTATTTTTTAACAGCGCTACTTTATTTTTAACAGCGCTACATTATTTTTTAACAGCGCTACATTATTTTTTAACAGCGCTACTTTATTTTTAACAGCACTACATTATTTTTTAACAGCGCTACATTATTTTTTAACAGCGCTACATTATTTTTTAACAGCGCTAAATTAGTTTTTTAACAGCGCTACATTATTTTTTAACAGCGCTACTTTATTTTTAACAGCACTACATTATTTTTTAACAGCGCTACATTATTTTTTAACAGCGCTACATTATTTTTTAACAGCGCTACATTATTTTTTAACAGCACTACATTATTTTTTAACAGCGCTACATTATTTTTTAACAGCGCTACATTATTTTTTAACAGCGCTACTTTATTTTTAACAGCACTACATTATTTTTTAACAGCGCTACATTATTTTTTAACAGCGCTAAATTAGTTTTTTAACAGCGCTACATTATTTTTTAACAGCGCTACATTATTTTTTAACAGCGCTACTTTATTTTTAACAGCACTACATTATTTTTTAACAGCGCTACATTATTTTTTAACAGCGCTAAATTAGTTTTTTAACAGCGCTACATTATTTTTTAACAGCGCTAAATTAGTTTTTTAACAGCGCTACATTATTTTTTAACAGCACTACATTATTTTTTAACAGCGCTACATTATTTTTTAACAGCGCTACATTATTTTTTAACAGCGCTACTTTATTTTTAACAGCACTACATTATTTTTTAACAGCGCTACATTATTTTTTAACAGCGCTAAATTAGTTTTTTAACAGCGCTACATTATTTTTTAACAGCGCTAAATTAGTTTTTTAACAGCGCTACATTATTTTTTAACAGCGCTACATTAGTTTTTTAACAGCGCTACAGCGCTACATTAATTTTTAACGCTGTCTTAAAATCGCACCGTATTTTTCGAGATTATTATCGTGATAATTATCAATGAAAATAATGTTTTCGAACCCTGTTTATAATAATTTATTCCATTATATCTTTTTTTTTATTCTCTGATAAACAGTGTCTAACGTATAATCTGGTTTCGGTCCACAGCTGGCTTCAACCACATCACGTCGCTACAGAGCGTAGATCTGAACGCGGTGCGGCTCTGCTTCCAAGTGTTCATTGTGGGCCCTGATGGGGAGTGCCGCCGCGGGCTCAGCCCCGTCGTCTCGGACATCATATACGACAAGAAGGCCATGTCAGACCTACACATACTGCGTACTAGCTGCTCCGCCGGATCTGCCAAGGGAGGCACCGAAGTTATATTGTTGTGTGAAAAGGTAAGTTGGTTTATTTTTGTAACGTAGCTTGTCGTTTCGGACATCATATACGAAGAGAAGGCCATGTCAGACCTGCACATACTGCGTACTAGCTGCTCCGCCGGATCTGCCAAGGGAGGCACCGAAGTTATATTGTTGTGTGAAAAGGTAATTTGGTTTATTTTTGTAATGTAGCTTGTCGTCTCAGACATATACGACAAGAAGGCCATGTCAGACCTGCACATACTGCGCACTAGCTGCTCCGCCGGATCTGCCAAGGGAGGCACCGAAGTTATATTGTTGTGTGAAAAGGTAAGTTGGTTTATATTTGTAACGTAGCTTGTCGTCTCAGACATATACGACAAGAAGGCCATGTCAGACCTGCACATACTGCGCACTAGCTGCTCCGCCGGATCTGCCAAGGGAGGCACCGAAGTTATATTGTTGTGTGAAAAGGTAATTTGGTTTATTTTTGTGACGCAGCTTGAATATACATAGTATGTATAGTGTGTTGGTTATACACATAAGTAATTTATATATTTGTAACCAACCAACCAGATCAATAAGTAACACCTTGTCTGATATCGGTATCAATAAAATTGTTGGACCTTTCATTGTATAATTTTGCATGTGGGATTGGGGAATAAATGAAGATGAGAATGCCTCGATGTGTCTCTCGCATTGACTCGCGACACCTCCATATTGTCGCTAGTGGTCATAGACATCTTATTATTAACACACTTTTATAGGAGCGGTGCTTTGACTATTTATATGTGGACTGGTTACGCGTGTAATTCTACTAACAAACATTTCTGCCACTTTTTGCGGGGGGCGAGGTAACATGAAATCCGCAGCTTTGGATTTTATTCCCCATAACTTTAGATTCTAATTTTGAATGTTAAAAATCATGAAAAGTAGTGTCATGTGAACCCCAAACGTTCTAAGTTCGAATTTATTATTTCGCAATTATAGGCTGTCTCGTTTAGTGATAAGGTGTAAAATTGAATGTCAATTCACAAGATCAATTGTGCTTATACCGTGGCAGAGGGGAAATGCTACCGCAAGGCTAGTCCTTATAATAATTAGTCAATGGAGCGGTGTCGTGTTTTTTTTTTATTTAAACTGCGACATTCCACGAGTAGGCCGAAGTTTTTCTCATATTTTTACCCTAGAAAAAAACAGTCAGTCAACTTTATTGGAAAAATATATTAAACTATAATCTTATCATAAATGTAAAAACATTAAGTTAATAAAGGACGTTTTTCAGGTGTCATACACTTAGATCAAATGCGATAGAGCCGGCCATAAAATTTTGTTGTTGTTAGATCTTTTCCTTCTCAGCATTTATTAGTATGGCACCAAAGCTGTAGCTGTTAGTTCATTACATCGAAAATGTATGAAACGACAGATTTGTCTGATTGTAATAAAACTAAAGAAGCCTTTCCATCTTTGGCGCCATAATAATAAATGCAAAGATTATTTTTTGGTCTTCCCTAGACCAAAAAAAATCGTTGTATAAACGGTCAGGTTTTTGCAGAATATTTCATAATTTATTTTTTGGTCATTGATCATTTTCTCAATTGGATATTCCGGCATTTTCCAATATGGATGATATCGTTATTCCGGTAATGTGTTCATTTACTGCAAACATTTTCATAAAGCATCACGTTACTAAAAAGAAGTGTCTACTGCAGGTGACGCGCGAGGACACGGCGGTGGTGATGTACCAGGAGGGAGCGGACGGGGCCGTGCAGTGGGAGGCCAACGCCAACATCATCATGGTCCACAAGCAGGTCGCCATCGCCTTCAGCACGCCGCCCTACCGCGACCCCACCACGCGCGACCACGTCACCGTGAGTACACGATCTATCTATCTGATCGGCCCTCTGCTGGATGCCCAGCAGAGGCATCCGGGGCCTGCAGTGTACCCAAAGAATACAATATAGGATCCTTCTTAATATGCTCACACTTTTTTAAGGGGATGATCAGACCGTCAAACTGAACAACTTTCTCTATGACACCAACATCGAAAACTCGAAAAAAAAACCTTCTTGAGCCAAATGTATGGCTGTGTTTTTTTTTTGGCGATTTCGATGTGAGTCCGATAGAGAAAGTTGTTCAGTTTAATGGTCTGATCTTCCCCTTAAAAAAGTGTCAGCATATTAAGAAGGACCCTGTATATAGTTTATACTGTTAATAATATATAATCAACCTACTACCAATAATATGGATTTTGTTCGAAATAAATGTTTATTTCCATTACCATTACCATTCACTCGTATTCTTAGGGTTTATATTTCAATATTTATTTAGAACCGTAGCTGCTATTTCGAAGAAACCTATGTTTTTGTAATGTTTCGAATTTTTCTGTGACACCAATTTCCAGGCTTGCCTTGTGAGGGGCCAATGTTAACCTAGCTAAGCCTGTAAATATGTCATGCCAACATGCATAGTTAAAATCCGGACACATTATCAATTTTAATTATATTGTTTTCTTGTTCTATGTTATGCAAAATTATTATTCATTTTCATTTAATTTTATAAAAAACTAGCAGCCCGTCCCGGCTTCGCACGGGGTAGACAATTGTCTATTTTACCAAGGATCCCTAATTTTTTTCAAAATGAAATGTAGCCTATGTCAAATTGGAAGAATGTAGCATTCTATTGGTGAAAGAATTTTATAAATCGGCCCAGTACTTTTTGAGCCTATTCATTACAAACATACAAACATACAAAAATAGGTACAAATCTTTCCTCTTTATAATATTAGTGTAGAAGAAACCTGTTTCTTACCTTCACTCCAATGTGATTCCACAATAACCGACCTCATTACAGGTATACATGCAACTGAAGCGCGTGACCGGCAACGAGCGCAGCAACAGCGTCATGTTCCAGTACGTGCCCGAGACTCAAGGTACCGCCAGGAAGCCCCTCCCCGACCTCTCCCTCCTCTCCCTGTTGCTGAGCGAGAAGCGACTCGACCCCAACAACAATAAGGCTCACAATAACAATAACACTGATGCTGTCGTCAGCTCCACCAGCGAAAGCCACGCGTCCGACGAAAGCGGCTCCGCTTTGATAACCGACGTCAACGGTATTGAAGTCGTAGACGATACAGACACCGAGGTCGATATCGTCGCGTCCAACGAAAAAAGCTTAAACGACCTTTTAGACCAGGTCGCGGAATTAGACGAAATCTACTCGGAAAACCGTACTCGATTAGAAAACGTAACATCGATTAGCAAGGACGACGATATGGACACTGAAGACTTTAACGACGCTGGCACTTACACCAGCTTACAATTAGCCTTCAGAAATCCCGTTACCATATCCGAGCCTGAGGCTTACGAGGACGTTCAAGTCCAGACCTTCCGCGGTCCCATAATAGAGTTCTCTCCTCTAAAACGCGATACGGAAGACGAGCGAGCTCCCCCACTTCCCCCCAAGCGCGTCCGTAAAGCCCCCGAACCGTTTAAAACCAGTCAAACGTCAGTCGACAGCATCCTCAAGCCGGGTCGTCAAATACCAGTCACTAGAAACCCGGAGATTTTAAATCGCGATCGTACGGAGTTGTCAGTAGCTAGGAGTGAACCCGCGCTGCCTCCCGTCAAAAAGAGATCATTCTTCTCCCGCCTGTTTAGACGAAGGGAAAAGTCACCGGCGCCCAGTATCAAATCTGAAGGGAAGAGGGAATCTAAGTCGAAGCTCGTCGGTCGGTCCGTCAGTAGCGTCTCCGGGATTAGACCCTCGAAATTCAAATCGTCAGTCTCTCATACGTCGTTGAAAGATAATACTTCTGGTACGGGGTTGAGCTACGCGGATAGTATCACTCACATATCCTTACACGGTGATGAAAATGATAAGACGACGTCCCAGACGTCTTTGAAACGGCCGGCGAGCTTAGCCCCGCTACCGCCGACAGATGGCGGCACTATATTAGTAGCGGAAAGCGTGCTAGCGTTGGACGCGAACCAGTTTAAGAAGCTACAGGATGATTTAGATCTGACGGAGGCGGAACACTACGCCCTGTATATGGCCGTGGCTCCACACGCTACGGTATCGGAATTTGATGAAACGAGCTGCTATTATTCGCCGATAGATGGCAGCAAGTTTCAAAATTAGTATGATTTTGTAGTGTAATCTAGTCTTTGATCATGGAGATTTTATGATTAGGGAACGTGTACTTCAATAGAAGATAACTTCAATACCCAAGACACCGATTATTTAACAGTTACCCCAAGACGATAGTTTGTATTTAGGGTTCCGTAGTTGAAGTTTCCGTCGTAAATTTTTCATTTAATTTCGATAATCCTTATAAAATATAGTCCAGTGCGTCCAAGTCTGTCACGATTTAGATGAAAGTTAATGCCAAATCTGGTTTCAAGATAAACATCAAAGGAACCCCAAACTGCGTTGGCCGACACACTCTTAGCCGGTTATCAATATGAAGCGCTTACTTTCTAAACCTTTTTGTCTTGTATTAAGGCACTTGGCCTATAGATACTTACCGTAGTAACTTATAGAGACTTACAAACTATCTAGTCCGCCCTTTGAGCCAAAACATTTTTTACATTATTACATACCGACGAACAAACAATAACGTTCTATAATACTAATTAATTAGCATAGTTATGTTATCTAAAATGTGAGTCATTGATGTGCTTGAATATGCACTATATTCGTCAGTGATAAAGTCCGTTTTCCCCTTATCATTGCGTTCTTTACAAAATTAGTGACGGTATCGTTTTATACAAAAATTGTACTTACTTCCTATTTATGTCTTAACAATATTTTTATTTCAGGATTATTTATAAAAATAATGTGTACTAATATTTTGAATTATGTTTTAGAAATGGATTATTTAAAGAGAAAGAGACAGAAGACGTCTCTCTTGCAGCAAATTGAACAAGAAAGTAAGTTGTATTTACTTCTTGTACTACATTTGTTTCTTATACATGAGAAATTTTTAACTAACTGGATATTTAACACAACGCCAAAAAAGAATGGGGTAGGTTGAAAACAAGAATTGGGTAGGTGGAAACCAAAACGGGGGTAGTTTGGAACCCGATTGCGGTCAATTGCTGAGGACGGCGTATATTGAAACCAAAAACGGGGTAGGGTGAAAGGAATTGCTCTTTCGTGCTCTAATGAACTGTTGTTATTGTGTGAGAGAGATAAACAGCTTACTTAATTTCGGCCGATCCCATTTTTAATGTGGGCTAACGATTTATAATTAAACATCTATTTACGTTCAGTTAGTTGAAAATATGATGTATTATATCTATGTTCAATTAATTCTCTATGACTATAATATCATAGTCATAAAGAATTATAAAACAGACTATGACTATTGAAATGCAGCAATTTTAGATACTAAACCTGTGTTTTTCGGTAGTATTTTGAGTAATTTTGCATAATTATCTATTGTGTTTTATGATTTAATGTAGTCTAAATGTTTGTACTATACAAAAATAAAGTATTTAAGATTACTGTTTACATCATAAGGCTATTCTTTTGAAATCGAATAATAAGCTTTATATTATTTATTGATTGATATACTCCATTTGTGAGAAGTGATATAGTCACAGAAATGAACTTTTTAATTTGTTGTGTCGAGCAATACAATACGCTCTGTAATGTATCACCTAATCTTCCTTTATTGGTTTGATCTAAAACAACAAAATTATCTTAATATTGAAGTGACTACATCGCTTCTACCCCGAATGCATTTCAAAGGTATTTGCAATAAATTATATTTATAAACTAATTAGGTAGCTTTATGCTATAATTTATTAACATTATTGTCTAACAAAGTATTTGGATAAGTATTGAATTAGGGTAGATTTTGGAAATTGTGAGGGTGCAATGTGCAACTAACAATGTTGATATTAAGTAATTTATTTTGTGAAATTTGTAAAGTTGATCGTTTAACAACCACGTCTGTCTTAATCGTTCTACATATTTGTTATGTTAGAGCGACGTAGGGACAGTTTCGCTGCGGAAAACACGCCTAGCGTGTAGTTTTCCTTGCAGAAAAGCCTAATTTTCAAACTCCGCAGAGAAAATGTTGGTAATTCTATAGAAGAGGTACCCACCCTGACAGAAGTAATCAAGCAGTAGCGAAACTACATCGTAACATATACATTATTGTGATTCCTTTCGTCCTCTCTGGGTTTGTGTAATAGGCCCAGAGGAAAGGAATCACAATATTGATTTTATTGCAAGGTAAAATCTTTCAATTGTAATTCCTTTAGTCCTCTCTGGGTTTGTGTAATGGACTTCAGAATCACAATATTGAATTTATTGTAAGGTAAAATCTTACTATTATGATGCTTCTTGAGGGTTTTGGAGTGTACCGCCTATTGTGAGCTACGCAGTGAGCGTGTGACCACTGTTACAAGAATTGTAGTGTAGTCATTACGTGTTTTGGACTTTGACTATTTATATGTGGACTGGTTACGCGTGTAGTTCTACTAACAAACATTTCTGCCACTTTTTGCGGGGGGCGAGGTAACATGAAATGCGCAACTTTGGATTTTATTCCCCATAACTTTAGATTTTATTCCCCATAACTTTAGATTCTAATTTTGTATGTTAAAAATCATGAAAAGTAGTCTCGTGTGAACCCCAAACGTTCTAAGTTCGAAGTTATTATTTCGCAATTATAGGCTGTCTCGTTTAGTGATAAGGTGTAAAATTGAATGTAAATGCACAAGATCAATTGTGCTTATACCGTGGCAGAGGGGAAATGCTACCGCACGGCTAGTCCTTATAATAATTAGTCAAAGGTTTTGGATGATAAGAGTGAAAACTATTTGCTACGCGAGACGTGGTTGATGAATGCTTAACATTATATAATTTATTTTGCTTATTGTGTCGTTATTTTATGTAAATTGTTCAAAATTAATTATAAGTGAAGGGTATTTCGAAGTACTGTTCAGTCAATCAAATTGAACAACCCTTACTATCGGTGCTTCGAAGTATTCTTAACTACCTACGAACTAATGTTACTGGTAGTTCTTATTCAAGGTGTTAAATTAAATATTTCTAGCGATGATATGGAAATGATTAAGGTAGTTGCAGAGCTGTCATTTTCAAACAAAAGTTTGACGCATAATACGCGTAGACGGTATTAATAACAGTAATATTTTATACAAATATGGAAAAATAGCTTAGAAAATCTAGATGACGCGTATCAAATAAAATTTGCAATTTATAATATAATTAATAAATATCTTGGACATTGTCACAAAAATTATCTAGTCACATTTAAAGTACCAGAATCTAGCCTGGACTTGTATTAAGACGACTAGACAACGATATAGAATACACATATAGATAGAAACATCCATGACTTTGGTACAAATATTCATATTCATCATACGAATATTTGTCCCTTACGGGATTCGAACCCGCGACTCTCGGCACAGCAGGCAGGTTCACTACAGAATGTGCTATCGGGCCATCAAAATTTTCTATGGATAAGTTCAAAGCTTTATATCTTCATAATTATATAATAAATTGCAAATGTTATTTAATACGCGGCATCTAGATTTTCTAAACAATTTTTTCATATTTAAAATATTAATTTTAATTGTACCGTCTCCGCGTATCATGCGTTAAACTTTTGTATGAAATTAACAACTCTGCAACCACCTTAAATGTTAATACGCTAGTTTTTCATCATAAATGATAAAAAATTACGCCTTTTCAGTCGTTAAGATATACGTTTTTGGATCGTTCTTTACTTTACTGTTGTTTATTTAAATGTTTTATTTATTTTAATTAGGTACCCGTTAAAGTTACATTTGTAAATGTTTATCTTGTTTTGTTACAAAAGTAAGCTGATTTTCGTTGAGTTATATTAATTTATGTGTTTATGAGGTAGGTAGGAGTGACAAATTTCAGCCTATACAAGGTGTTACAACAAAACACTACCGATGTTGAAATTAGGAAAAAACTAAATAATTTTTTTTAAAGATTCTTTCTATACATTGTGTTACAAAAATACAAATAAACATTTAAGGGGGTGGTTTAGACCATCAAACTGAACAAATTTCACTATGGGAACAATGTCGAAATCGCGTAAAAAAATCTGATGTTCCATACTAAACTACAAATCTACTGAAGCTAAATGTATGCGACAGCAGATTTTTTTTCGCGTTTTCTATGTTGGTCCCATTTGTCCAGTTTGATGGTCTAAACAACCCCTTTAAAGTTTTAAATGTTTATTTTTACTTTTGTAACACCCAGCATATTCTAGATGTTTTTATGACAGTTTTTAGCGAGTTTTCATAATGAATTAGAACTGAGGGAGTTACTATTACCTTCATAGCGCACTGCCCTCCAGTTTAAACAATGGTTTAATATCATGATACAATTTAATATGACAGTGACTGAAAACGTTTTTCGATATTATTGGGTTAGGAATGGCTTGTGACAGGAAACTTAGTTTGTGTGAAGAAAATTCAGATCGAAAAAATTTTATGTACTAATAATGTAATGCAATGCGACATCTACAGATTATTAGGGTAAACAGTTGACTGTACCCAAGGTACTGAACAACTTTCCCATAAAAACCTAAAAGAAATTCGCAAAAAAAAAATTTTGGACTTTCCAGACTAAATGCAATCAGCTGATCGAACGTTTGTATGAAAAGTCGAAAACAAAAATTCCAAATTTCCTATAGATTTCTAAAGGAAAGTTGTTCAGTATCATGGGTACAATCACCTCTTAAACTAATGCTACTGTTTACTCAAACACCCATAGGGTCCTTCTTAATATGCTGACACTTTTTTAAGGGAATGATCAGACCGTCAAACTGAACAATTTTCTCTATGGCACCAACATTGAAATCACGAAAAAAAAAATCACCTGTTCCAAACAAACTCGAGCCAAATGTGACAGCTGGTTTTTTTTCGCGATTTCGATGTTTGTCCCATTGAGAAAGTTGTTCAGTTTGACGGTCTGATCATCCCCTTAAAAAATGTCAGCATATTTAGAAGGACCCTGTATTAAATGTGGATATGTTTGATACAAACAATGCATCTAGAGCGATACATACCTACATATACCGTTGACACAGTACAAATATGTGTTAGAACTATTACTAAATTGCTAATATGGATATGTGTGCTTGTTTACACAATTATCGTGTAGGAGATCCAAGCTAAGGCCTAGTTATTTAAATATTAGATATTAACAAAGCTTATTCAATTGTACCTTATTTAAAAAATAATAGTAAAAATATTTCTTCGCAACGCCACGAACCAAGTTTTTATATATGCTGTTATATAAGGTCTAACCAAATTAGCTGAAACTATTTAAGGGGATGATCAGACCATAAAACTGAACAACTTTCTCTATGGGAAAATATCGAATTCGCGAAAAAAAAAAACAACTGTTCCATCGACCTAAATGTATGGGACCACAGATTCTTTTTTCGCGATTTCGACTTTGGTCCCATAGAGAAAGTTGTTCAGTTTGATGGTCTTATCATCCTCTTAAAATAGTTTCACCTAATTTTGTTAGACCTTATATTAAAAAAAAACCTAATTAAAAATGGTGCTTTTTTGGTATTAGGTACTTACATAAATATTGTTTGAAAAACATAATGTGATTATGTAAGATGAGTGAATATGAAAAAATGAAATCATTGTCTTGAATTAAAAACGATTTTACTGTTACTTAAAGTAATAGGTTGTTTCTGAGAATGTGACAAATTTGTACTAGAAACAAATGAAAGCTAACACAAGTTTAACATAGTACAACCAGATTAGAAAATATTACGATAAAGTTTCAAAAAGTTGATGTTTCAAAAATAGAGTATAATAGTAACAATAATAATTAGTAAGTATTGATAAACAGCTTGTCTTATTGCCACAAATTAAGGTTATCCAAACTTAGGCTATACCACTTTGTGTGGTGAAAACATATCTTTCATTACGATGTATTTCATATATTTATAAAAGATATTTTAGACGAGTAAACGTTATTTTGTAACCAACGATTTATAGTATAATTATTATTGAAAATAACATTTTATACCGTTTTCAAATATTAAACATGTTAACTGCAGAATGATGTAAGATAATTCGAAAATATTTCTAGTTTTTCTTCTAATCATTCTGCAGCCGCCTTGTACTAGGTTTTTACACTTTTATACAGAGTTTTTGGACAAACAAAGCTTGAGTGACGTGAAATTCTATATTAATATGCTAATAAAAACATTGTTTTTTATTTCTGTCGATTAGCCAAATTCCTTTTCGCTCAAATTGTTAAAAGGTACGAAACTTTGATGTGGCATGAGTTTTTTTGTTAACCACTAGTTACTTTTGTAAAGCTTGTTTCTCTTTAGTTTTTATCATTTATTTTCCACACATATGCATATTAGCATTAAGACGGAAGTGCATGGCATTTTTATTGTTATTTTTCGTAGATTAGTGTATAATTTGATGTTTTTTTTTATTTGAAACTGCATGCTTGTAAGGCTTGACGGCATAGACCAATTACATATTTATAATCTGTTTTAGTAAATTAAAAACTAGGTATTCGATATTACATATAAGGGCGTACGCACATTATAAGAATTGTCTGTCAGAATCCCGCGCACTGATCAGAATCGACGTATCTTATCAAATTTTTGTCCGTAACTGACATATAACCCACACAAATCAAGTATGCATTAGTGATGTGAACAGATTACAATTTTCAGCACCGGTATTTTTACACTAAAATACATACCTAAGTCAATGACTAAAACTCAGGATACAAAACAATATTGAGTTTCATTCAATAATATATTCAATTGACGTAAGGCTGGAGACCTTACGTACGTTAAATATTTCATATTTCATCAAAAAGAGGCTTTTGGTTGTCTATTTTAATAAAAGTGACCCTTATAAAATTAATAAGTGTAATCGATTTTTTCAAATAAAAACCGGTGTTTAAAGGTTTTAAACAAAACCGGTGTTTAAAGGTTTTAAACAAAACCGTTTTTTTAAGGTTTTCTTGAAACCGGTTCACATCACTAGTATGTATGGTGTTGAGTGCAACGAGTATGTTGTTTTTTATTCATAAACTTAGTCGTATTTGGTATTTGGCATGTTTACTGTCAACTAGTACAAAAAAGAGCTCTTATGAGCTCTTTTGGTTCTGCCGACGTTCTTTCGACCGTTGATTGTGAATTGTTGATAGTTCAATTATACAGGGTCCTTCTTAATATTCTGACACTGTTTTAACGGGATGATCAGACTATCAAACTGAACAACTTTCTCTACGGGACCAACATCGAAATCACGAAAACAAATCAGGTGTCCGATACATTTGGTTGGAGTAGATTTGCAGTTTTGTATGAAACATCTAATTTTTTTTCGCGATTTCGATGTTGGTGCAATAGAGAAAGATATCAATGGTTGTGCGGGATATTTCTGTCAGAACATTCTTATAATGTGCGGCCGCGCTAAAATTACCCGTTTCAAAATTATGCGGGCTAATTTGTCTGTGCTATACTTTGTTTTAATGTAGTTTTTGCGTTGAGATGAGAACAAAGTATATTGAAGTGTATTGTTGAATAAAATTAGACATCTAAATTCCTAGCATCGAACTAGAACATTATTTATCTCTTACGAGGAATAAGCAAGCCAACTGGAACTATTGACTGATACGGGAAATATTATTTTTCGTAGCGGTCACATGATACGTGGGTATATAATGATATTAGTATAATAAATAAAAATACTTTGTTGTCATCTCATGCTAGCTCAGTACTTATCATTGTTGTGACTGGTTTCAATTTTATAGGCCTTAAGTTAATTGTTTTAAAGCTTCAGTAATAGTTTTAGGGAAGCGCTGACGGATCGAATGCTAAAAAAGATTATGTGGATAAACGTTCGCATAGTTGAACTCTATTTCCATGAACATTAAGTTCAACCACAGCGTAACTATATTAGTCCTTACAGTACGACAACGGATGTACTTGAGCCTTGCGGGGAAGCGGGCAGCGGGGGTATCATCCCGGGCTCTGTATGAAGAGGTCGGGTTTGCCTTGTATATCTGCGCATGACAGCGTAACTACAACGGCGGCGGGCGCGGCGGCGGAGGCGGCGGCATTGCCCGCCATCAAAATAGTTGCCCTACTGTCAGCCTTATAGTAAATACTGTGGTTCAACTATACACACGGCGATACATCAAACTACACAAAACCAAAATAAGCTGGCCGCACGTAGGTAGAGTAATTTATAACGTCGCCCGGCCAGCTAATGTTGGTTTTGCGTAGCTTGATTTGTAGCCGTGTGTACATGTTATGTTCTATTTACTGATAATAGAAGTGCTGCTTATATTGTCGTATTAAAATTGATGCATTCGATACGATCGTGTTTCCCAGCACATAATGATTCGACAGTTTTTATAAGTTTTATTATTTTGCAGGGGCGACGTATGAACAAACCATCAAGTCGGAGCCAAGCGGTGAGTTTTTGTCTATCCCACCGTACTGAATTAATTGTCATAGCCCGGTTGCATCTAAAACCTTCAATTAAAAGCGCCGTAGGTAGTCATTTTGATTGCTTAAACAGCAGAACTGTATCTAAATAATTATGAACATTTTATGACATTCTATAACCTTGTTTACATCCTATGAAAGAATATACCTACAGCTACTTATTTCAAGTGCAGGAAAATTTTAGAGGGTGGGTAGAACCCTCACACTGAACAACTTTCACCGTGGGACCTATAACGAAATCACGAAAAATATCTGCTCCATAAATGGGATAAGTAAGGTTGTGTGGAGAAAAAATTGCATTTTTGTTGTTGATCGGCCAGTAATAAAACTTTTCAAAATACATTAAAAAACATCACATTCACTGCTAGCCTAGCAGGTACAAACAACTTCAAAGGTTGTATAGGAGAAATCGCTTTTTAGCGCTAAGACCGCCTTGTTTTGTCTCTGTATTTCTTTACGGTATATTTTGCTGAGTAGTCAAATATCTCAGCTTCGATGCGAGCTAGGCCATACATTTTTATTACAGTATGTTTGTTTTTATAGTACTATAATTATACAAAATTTTGATTGGTGGCCGAAACTGTTAAAAAAATGACAATACCTTTCGTCATACCCATTTTGGTAGAGGTAGAGTAGGCATTGAAGTTTTCTAAGGAAAACGTTGTGACGATTTCGGTATTGGTCTCATAGTGAATCTCGTTCGGTTTGATAAGCTAATTCGGGGGTCTCCAAGAAACGGCTTGCGTTCCAACACCGGCCTGCGAGCACCACCAATCCTATCTTTATTTTGATTAAGTACACACGGCGACAGATTAACCTACCCATAGTTGAACTCTATGTTCATGGACATAAGGTCCAACTATGGGTAGGTTGATCTGTCGCCGTGTGTACATACAAAATAATAATAAAAATATTTTAATGTCGACGACCAATTAAGAAATCGCCATAGATATCTAAATCGCCAGTTAATCCCAAATCGAAAATATGCGCGTAATTCTAAACTATAGAATATTGGCATGATGAGCTAGCTAGAACTTGGGTCTTAGTGGAAGAGTCAGTGTGGCATTTTAGGCCAAAAAGTTTGGACCCCTGGTTAAATCCACCGTTCAAAGTTTGACCCTGCTTCGAACCAACAGCTGGCATTATAGTTCAATTTGCAAAGGTGACTAATGAAACGCGTGTGATTGCAGATAAGTGCTCTCCCCTGCACGTGGGCAGCTCCCCGGTGCGGTACAACCCGCACGATCAGATGCCCCACGAAAATCTTTTCAATCAGGTATGTTTCTGTTTATTTTATTGTCATCTTATCTCTAAGATAAGTGTGTCTGTACATTGAAGATATTTACAAAAAAATATGCTTTTTGATTGCTTGGTATGTATGTCTGTATGTATATGCTCACGACTATATTCCCCGAGGGGGTAGTCAGAGATGTTCTGAAACCTCAGAGCATCCACGATGAGCGTTTTGATTGCTTGGTTTTTGTAATATTATGACTTTATTTGATTTCGCTAACTCCTTTGAATTTTAGGATTTTTTGTCCGTCTGTTTGTTTATTCGAGCATTACGTAAAAACTACTTAACCGATTTTGATAAAACTATTGGTTTGAAAGCTTATGATTCGACTTAAAATCGGGTACATAATTTGTGCAGACGAAGTCGCGGGAAAAACTCATTTTATATAAAGCCGTGCGATTCCGGCTTAAAATGGACACCTCATTTCTTTCCATGGGTGACGTATGAGGCAACTAAATATGGTATATATGGTCTGCGCTGTCGTGATTCGCTTCGCGACCTTTTTAAGGAAATTTTTAAAAAAAATTATTTTAACAGTTTATGGACAGTTTATTTATGAAAACATTTTATATGTAAGAAAAAATTTGTCGTTATTTCCAAAAAATTGTGATGTCCATAATTACAACACTCGAAACAAAAATAAACTGATATCTCCACACTTTCGGCTTAGTAGGGTCAACACGTCTTTCATGGGTCACTGTATACGTTGTTATAATAAAATCCCCGAGACCATTTTGAATCTTTCCGAAAACATGTTTAAAACTCAAATCAAAAAAGTCCTCTGTAAGAAAGCATATTATAAACTGGATGATTATTTAAATGATCAAAATGCTTGGGTCTGAGGTCACTAGCTTATAGTTTATTTACTTTACTGTATAGTATCAATTATTTTATTAAATAGACTATGTATTATTGTATACATAACTTTAGCTTAAGAATTTATATTGTAATAGTTATTAAGTCGTGTTATGTTGTAGAGTTTCTGGCCGGATCTTCTCTACAGCGAGAACACGTTCCGACGCGGTGGTAGCTTAAAAAAAGATTTGACGTTTGATAAGTGTGCTGTAAGCTCCTATATTGAATAAAATTATATTGAATTGAATTGAATTGAAACGATGAAGATTTTTACGAATTTTTTCTGTGGGCTTTTTTCAAAGTCAAGTCAAAGTCAAAGTCAAGTCAAAGTCAATATAATTTGCCAATAACCACTTGACAAAGTCATTTCAGCCTAAATCCTTCCATATGCTAATAGTAAGCATTGATACAACATATACTTCAAAAAATAGTTGGTGTTTGTGAAAACCTTCTGATCGCCCGTCCCGATATATTATTGTTGTGACTATGTATTTATAACCTTGACAGACCTTATTGTTTTTATTCCAACGCAACTAAATTAAACTTTTATTCCAGCACTGGATGCCAGATCTGAACGTCGCCGGAGGTTCCAATATGAACTACAACTTCAACCCAGACATGCAATGGCAAGGACCCACCTGCCAAGTGCCTATGCCAGTCCAACCTAACATGTCCCCCAACATGCAGGCGAGATCGCCCATGCACATGACCAATATGCCGGTCACCTCGCCCAATATTCAACTTATGTCTCCCCATGTACAAGTCATGTCGCCCCACGGGCAAGTAATGTCGCCCCAGGGTCAAGTCATGTCGCCCCAGGGTCAAGTCATGTCGCCCCAGGGTCAAGTCATGTCACCCCAAGGTCATGTCATGCAAGACTTGACACGGCAAGGACACGTCATGCAATCTGTATCGCCTGGAATACAAATGCTGGCCCCACAGGGACAAGTCATGTCACCCCAGGGGCAAGTCATGTTAGGCCAGGGTCAAATGATGTCGCCCCAGGGTCAAATCATGTCGCCCCAGGGTCAAATCATGTCGCCCCAGGGTCAAGTCATGTCGCCTCAAGGTCAAGTCATGTCGCTTCAGGGCCATATGATGTCCCCGCAGTTGACAGTAGATACAGATAGATGTGGAGTTTCCCCGGGGATGGGTCATATTTCCCCTAATATGGGACATGTTTCCCCTGCAATGCAGCAGCAACAGCCCATGGCACAGGTGAGGATGTTAAATGATACTTATTTCAAATTACACTTTTGGGTTAATCTTCAGGGCTTTTCAACGCCATTCAGTATTATATTAATAGTATAAGAGGAATTTTGGTAACCATCAGCTGCAAGGCTGATTCTGTATTCATAGTGTGTAGAGCATCTCTGTGATGGGGATGGACCAGGACTGCCAGCATAACTCCAGTCGGTTTAGGAGTTGCAGCCGTTCAAACGGTTACAAACGTCCTACTTTTTACTAGCGCTTTAAAACTGTAAGCCTTTTATTATAAACAAGATGAATGAATGTTCGACCAGATAAATTATGGCGTTCAAACGGCCTGAAGATTCACCCTTTTAATAAACTATATTTTTACTTCCTGTATTCTGGTTGGTTCATTCTCGTAAATAAGCTTTAATTCATGAGTCAACACCATAAATAAATAAAAAAAAATTATTAAATGGTCGTGGAAATCTCACTCAACAGTTATGGAAATCATTTGGTGACCCCTATTTAGACGTTTTACGATTGAAATTATGATTAGAACACTGCCCCCCCGATTGCGCTAAGTTAAAACTATTCTTATCCAATTTCAATTCTAATCACATTGCAATCCAATTACTATTCAACTGTGCTGAATTCCGCATCGTGCTAAACTCTATGTAAATGACAGCCCTTAACGTCTGAGCGATCTGTCAAAACGGCTCTAACGGCTGTCAAGAGCAGTACCGCGATTAGCGCAATACCAAATGTGTCAAAAGTCATGGTTCGTACGTAGTCCAATCACGTTTCAATCACCGAATATTTACCGTGATTGCAGCCCTGATTCTCATCCTTAATTTTCTTCCAGCCAATGGAGCAGAACAGCGTCTCATCAATAGCGAATTACCTCATGGACCGAGGAGGTGACAACTTAGACTCGGGCGAAATCGCAGCGATGCTCGGTCTCAGACATAGTGACGTTAGCGACCGACAGAACGACCTTAGCGACAGTCTCAACCGATTGTCCACCAGTGACTTGCTAAACCCTCGTTTATAATCAAAATCTGTGAATGTGGTGCTCTTGTGTTGTGGTGAACGTTCGAGTGAACTACGACTTTAAGGACAAAATATGTGTGATCTTCATTAGTCTTAAGTTGTTATGAATTAGCGAAGAAATTTCAGATCCATTTTGTATTGTTTGAACAATCGATATCCTTAAGCACCGAGTCTCCAATAGTGCCGTATATCTTATTTTTTTATTTCTTAACTATTATATACAACATTTCCAAAAACTAAGAATATCATGTTGTAGTCACTGCTGATTTGGAATTTTTCGATTTATTACGGATTTGTTGTCATAAAGTTTGTAGTTTAATAACTACTACAATCATAAAACATAACAATTCTTAATGTTTCGATAAATTGAAAACCAGGAAGCTGGAAATAGGTTTTGTCTAAAATCCATGTTGAAAACCAACAATGACTTCAATGTGACATTCTTGTTTTTTGGAGATACGAGTATTGCGTATAAAATTGTTTAGTAATAAAAAAAATACAATTAAGGGCAAGACTATTGGCTCGGTATCCTCTTAACAGTAAAACAATGTTACTGCAGTCTTCTGGAGTAGGCACCCAAGTGGTTTGCGTACTTCTGTTGCAGAGTGGATTAAAATTCATTCAACAAATCACTTTTCTTCCTGAATGAATGTCTTACTGCTTCGTGCACTAATTTTGCATTTTTGTCTTTGAATAGTTATTTGTTTGATTTGTCAAAAGACTTTGTCAGAATCATTTAGTAATTATAATCCGAATAAGTCGTCATAAAATAGGTAAGTATCTTAAGATTTGTTACTTTTTTCAAGTTAGACTTGAATTTTTTGATTATCACTTTGTGGTGCTCTTACTTCTCGTTATTTGCTTGCATAATTTGTGCCGATAAAAATTAATTACGTTATAAATATATTTTAAAAGGCTGCAGGAAAGTATAGGCTTGGCCGTTGGTTTGTAACAAAAGCTTGCTAAATGTAGAACATTGTGAACTAAATTAATCGGAACGTAAGGCGTATCCACGCCGGAACACGACTCTCCATACTAATCGATGTGATTGAGCGCATGGCTCCGGTCAGAATTCAGCCGTTTTCTTTAAAGATGAATTTTTATGAATTTTCAAATAATACGAAAATCTAACATTCTATGTTGTATTGTGAAGTATACTGTAAATTTTTATTTTCTTCCGATCAACAATGTATGAGTAAAATGGTTCCAACTGGAAAAAAAGGGGTGACTTTAGATTCCTTTTTACTTCAGTTTTATTAATTAAAATAGATTTCGAGAAAAACCAAATCACTTGTGTCCTGTAGATTGTTCAATTTTGTTTTCTGCTTAAAAAGGGACACAGTTAATGTATAAAATGGTTACAAAGTTACCAAATTTTACGGTTAATTTGGGCGATAGACCCTTAAACAAGAATTTGACTGCAGCAGATTTCTTTTACGTTTAAACGCCCTCACAATAAGGGCTCACATGACAGCTAGGTAGGTCACTAAACCTCGTGTTTGAAATATCAAGATGCAAATATCCCGAATATTGTCTTCCAGATCTCTTATTAATTGATTTTTTTATGTTATTACTAGCGACCCGCCCCGGATTCACCCGGGTGGGATCAATCAACATCAAAATCGATTGCATAGTTTTAAAGAATAGAAAAATAAGAACGAGACGCACAGAAATAACTACTTTGTATTATAATATTTAGAGATACACAGTTATTGTACCTATTTGAAATCTTTGACTAATTATTATAAGGACTAGCCTTGCGGTAGCATTTCCTCTCTGCCACGGTAAAAGCACAATTGATCTTGTGCATTTACATTCAATTTTACACCTTATCACTAAACGAGACAGCCTATAATTGCGAAATAATAACTTAGAACGTTTGGGGTTCACACGAGACTACTTTTCATGATTTTAACATTCAAAATTAGAATCTAAAGTTATGGGCAATAAAATCCAAAGTTGCGGATTTCATGTTACCTCGCCCCCCGCAAAAAGTGTCAGAAATGTTTGTTAGTAGAATTACACGCGTAACCAGTCCACATATAAATAGTCAAAGCTTGCAATGAATGATTTCTAACAAAATATCTCAAATTAAATAAAATTCAAGTTTTTGTTTGAACTAATTTTAGCGCATGAAGTCTTAAAAAGATCTTTTAAATAAATCTAAAGTTAAGGTTTTGAATCATCGATATTAAATAATACTAAAGATATAAAACATTGATATTATTTAGGAGATGAATAAAATAGAGGAACAACTTAAAAACCATTTCTATGTTATTTAGAAATGTTATTTTGGAGTTAGTTCCTAGTTAGTTAAGTATAAGTACCGAAATTTTCTTGAAATTTTGTTTGTAAATAGGAAAAATATAAAATTGTCTTTGTGGCTGGGTTTGCACTGCCTTTTGTAAATAAATATAAAAAGTACATTATTACTTGTAACATAATTAAAAAAAAATAGAGTTGTACGAAAAAAAACCTACAATCTGAGAAATTATATTTCAATGTTATAAAGCAACCTACCAAAAGTGTAATATACAGGGTTTTAGGGTAAACAGTTGCACTACTTTAAGGGGTGATTGTACCCATGATACTGAACAACTTTCCCTAAGAAACATAATTATACAAAATTCCCCAAAAAATTTATGACTTCATACAAATGTTTGATCAGCAGATTGCGTTTAGTATGGAGTCTAAACATTTTTTTTTGCGAATCTATACGTTTCTTATGGAAAGTTGTTCAGTACCACGGGTACAACCACCCTTTACAGTAATGCAACTGTTTACCCTAACACCCTGTATAGTTTTAAACTCTGCCTCTGTAGTACCTATTGAACTCAACCTATTTTCCTCCACTCAAATATTTGAAATATCATTATACAGCATGTAAACTTAAAAGCGTTACAAAATTAAAGGGATGCTTCAGATCATCAATCTGAACAACTTTCACTACTGGGCCAACATTAAAATCGCTAAAAAAATCTGCTGTTCCACAGAAAACAACAATGGTAACTATAAATGTTTTTTTCTCGATTTCAATGTCGTTCCCATAGTGAAAGTTGTTCAATTTGATGGTCCGAAGCACTCCCTTAAGTATGTAACGCATTAAAGTTCACACGTAGATAAATATGCACATTTCTGGAAAGAGAACAAAGATATGTTATTTTTATAGGTACCTTCTTCCAACTACTTTGAGACTACCTTATTTTTATACAGCACAGAAGGGCATTGTAAATAAACCAATCAGTTTATACCGAATTTATGTAAGCGCCAAGCGTTAATTATTTTTGAGATTTTTATAAATGTGAGATTTTTTAATATTTAATACCTTTCGTTGTGATTGTAAAATAATGGTTATTTTTAAAATTAATCAATCCGTAAAATTGTTGACAGTCATCTCGTATCATCACACTATTTTAATATCACAATATGCTGACACTTTTTAAGGGGATGGTCAGACCGTCAAACTGAACAACTCTACAGCAATACTATCGAAGTCGCGGTAAAAAAAACAGCTGTTCCATCCAAATGTATGGGACAGCAAATTTTTTTTTCGCCATTGCGAAGATGGTCTCATAGAAAAAGGTCTTCAGTTTGATGGTCCGATCATCCCCTTAAAAAGGTGTCAGCATATTAAGAAGGACCCTGTATATTTTTTAAATCCATGTTGAGTTACCCCTTTCATCTAGCAACAGTATATTTCAAGCGTTCTTATCTCAAAGACGCCTCATGTATATATCATATTCCAATTGAAAAGTCGTAGGTTATCAATTAAACTTACATCTAAACCAGAGTTTGCACAAACAAAACACTACCGATGTTGAAATTAGGAAAAAACTAAATATTTTTTTTTTAAAGATTATTTCTATACATTGTGTTACAAAAATACAAATAAACATTTAAGGGGGTGGTTTAGACCATCAAACTGAACAACTTTCACTATGGGACCAATATCGAAATCGCGAAAAAAATAACGGATGTTCCGTACTAAACTACAAATCTACTCGACCTAAATGTATGGGTCAGAATTTTTTTTTCACGATTTCTAGTTGGTCTGATAGTGAAAGTTGTTTAGTTTGATGCTCTTAACAACCCCCTTAAAAGTTTGAAATGTTTATTTTTACTTTTGTAACACTGTATAGATTAGTCAAATATCTTTGTTTTTTTATAAGGGAACTATGACCAGTATTTTCTGTTAATGTAGTTACCTACCTACAATTAAATTCGTTAATTGATTGTGATAGTATTTTCTGTTTTGATTTTGTTTTGTTTACATTTTAAGACTTTCCAATTGGAATAAAATATATACTGGCATCGCATCGCATAATTTTGTTGTAGGTAACTAATAATACTAAGGAAGTAAGCAAAGCATCACATTATCACGTAAAGCGTGTTATAATTTTAGGTACCTACTACATATCTATTCTGTTTTTTTTTGTGTAAAAAGAAAATAAAAATATGTTATGAATATAATTTGTTTTATTTATTTGTTAATTAGTTCCTCAATAAGACAAAACAAAAGGAAGATAGTCTGGGTGTCTTCAATATGATAAATAAATCCAAGAGCGAGCAAAGCGAGCTCGAGATTTTACCGCAATACTATGAGATCATTGCAATACGATCTAAAATCAGGAGGAATTTTTTTTTCATTATTTTCAATTCGTTATAAAAAAAAACAAACTGTTCATTTTGGCGCCCTCTTAACCGGCCGTCCGGGGCGTGGGGTCCGTGTGGTAGTTCTATGGATATACAAATATTTCAAAAGAATTGTCCGTAATTTTTTTACATTTGTTACGTCGGTTATGCGGTATATTAGGCAATGCATTCGCTCTGTCGTGCCTCTAATAATTTCGTTGGGCATCCTTCCCATGTGTACGGCCCAGCTGTCTCGAACTCGAGGTATACGCTGAGGCGCCATTGAGAGCCAAGGACGGTAATCATCAATACACACTTATCATACGACGTTTTTCAACACACTTGTGAAGAAAATAATACTAAAAAATCATTTTATTTAGTAGATAAAATTAACTTAACTAACATTAGTAGTCAGATATTGGTTATCTGGAGCATCTTTTATAAATTTTCAACATCGTTAGATGCTAAAACCTTTGATTTCTTGCTTCTAAATCTATCGGATAGTCTCTTTTGATAAGTTGACAAATTAGAGTATGTTTTTAAGTTCACTCCATTCTTTGTTCGGACTGTACTTTTTAACATTGAGTATACAGGGTCCTTCTTAATATGCTGACACTTTTTTAAGGGGATGATCAGACCGTCAAACTAAACAACTTTCTCTATAGCACTAACATCGAAATCGCGAAAAAAATCAGTTCTTCCATATAAAACTGCAAACCTACTTGAAACAAATGTATGGGACGGCTGTTTTTTTTCGCTATTTCGATGTTGGTCCCATAGAGAAAGTTTGATGGTCTGATCATCCCCTTAAACGAAGTGTCAGCATATTATGTTGGACCCTATATACACCACAAAGCGCTAGGTTTGTAACTTAAAAGATAATTCTTTAAAGTACGCCATGAACATATTTTCTGAAATAGACTGCGTATTCTTGTTGTTTTGCCATTGTCTGAAATTTTGGTAAACTAATAGATATTTGTCCTTGGAATTTTCAGGTAGTAAACTTTCCATAACATTAAGAGCTTAACATCTTATATCGGGCGGTGTACAACATAAATAATTTTCTTCATAACTAGTAGGTACTTGTAGACATTCTAATTAATTAATAACTAAAATTTGCAACGAGAGCGGGACCAATTTTAGAATTTTTGTCTGTTTGTTTGTGTACGTATCACTTAAAAACTACTAAACCGATTTGAATTAGGGTTCCACAAAAACTGGGCTTAGTTTGTATTCACATTTTGGCTTTATTTACCTACATCATTTCATCCTGTTATTTGGGTTGGTACTAGGGTAAATACCCTGCGTACCTGACTGTATCCTATAAAGATTAGCAGTCGCCGTAGTCAAAATCGGCTACACTGAGAAAAAAATTCTACGTATACGTAGTCCGTCGCAGCTTATGTACCACGTAGCTTACGACGCGATAGGTACTGTTGTATTTTTGTCAGCTTCATTATGAAGTACAAGACGACATTACAACAATATCGCGTCGTAAGCTACGTGGTACGTAAGCTGCGACGGGCTACGTATAAGCTGCGACGGGCTACGTTCGTAGCATTATTTTCTCAGTTTACGAATCCATCGTCTTCAGGCACTATGTACCTACTGAGCGCATTTTTGTTTCCACGCTATGTGTGTTACTAACCGATTACTGAAATATATGCCACTGCTGCAATCATACCTATCACGCCATTTGACTAAGAAACAGATTGCCAGATTGTATCATGACTATAAATACTAAATGACTAAGGAACAGAATAAATAAACTTTTGTTTGTTTTGGCGCAGTGAGGAAAACAATAACCAAATAAAAAAAACATTCCATAATAACATATATTTTTTTATTTTATTTTTTCACAAAAAAAAACAGATATGTAGTAGTTATCTAAAATTATAACACGTTTTACGTGATAATGTGACGCTTTGCTTACTTCCTTAGTATTAGTTACCTACAACAAAGGGAAAGTCTTAAAATGTTAACAAAACAAAATCAAAACAGAAAATACTATAACAATCAATTAACGAATTAAAGGGGATATAATTCGGAGCGCGCTCCATACAAACGTACTATGGTGATATTTTCAATACTAACCAATTAAAGTCAATGAAATTTTGCTGAAACAATCTTGAAACAAATATATATGCTTGTATGGAGTCAGATTTTCGATAAAATATACAGTTTCAATGCTAGGATTAATTTAAGATTTGTATGGAAATCTTTGAGGCACTGTAACTTTAAAACTGACTCTATACAAGCATAGAAATTTGTTTTTAGATTGATTCTGAAAAATTTCATTGAGTTTAATTGGTTAGTATTGAAAATATCACCATAGTACGTTTGTATGGAGCGCGCTCCGAATTATATCCTCTTAACTGTAGGTAGCTTTGACTAATTATTATAAGGACTAGTCTTGCGGTAGCTTTTCCCCTCTGCCACGGTATAAGCACAATTTATCTTGTGCATTTACATTTAATTTTACACCTTATCACTAAACGAGACAGCCTATAATTGCGAAATAATAAATTCGAACTTAGAACGTTTGGGGTTCACACGAGACTACTTTTCATGATTTTTAACATTCAAAATTAGAATCTAAAGTTATGGGGAGTAAAATCCAAAGTTGCGGATTTCATGTTACCTCGCCCCCCGCAAAAAGTGTCAGAAATGTTTGTTAGTAGAATTACACGCGGAACCAGTCCATATAATAATTAGTCAAAGGTAGGTACGCAACTACATCAACAGAAAATATTGTTCAGTGTTCAGTGTGAAAATACATCACAGTTCTTTTATAAAAAAGATATCTGACTAATCTATACAGGATGATTGGAAATTCGACCTATTCCTTGAAAGTTACCAAAAAGTTAATAATAGAGTGACTGACAACTGAGAGAGCGAGATTTATACCTAGCGGCAACACTGTATAATAGAAAGAGATACGTAAGGCGATGCAATAGAACCTTTTTTGGAGATCTTGTCCCAGGGTAAAAATTCGGGTTCTGTGAATAATTCGTCACTGACGATATAGGCTGCCCTTTATCATTTTTGATAAATATTCAGGATAGCTCAAAAACCATTTTTCTCGCCCGATTGTTAAATTACTTAGGATTTAACTTTAAAATTATCAGTTTAATTAAAAAAAAACAAATATAAACGTATTCTCAGGACATAAAGTTACCATAATGTAATGTATCAAAATAGATACTTGTTGTCAGCATCTGACCATCAATTTGTCTTTGTTGAAATCTAGCTATATTTAGCTGTAAGTTCTCCAAAAAGGAAATAAATAAATTAATAAAATAGAACATGAAAATTCGAGATTAGAAAATTGTCAATTTTATATACGATTAGGCCAGTCTTCATCGTCAGCGACGATTTGTGAATATAAAGTGAAATCGTAGATAATTTTGTGAAATATACTAACACTATTTCATTAAATTTTCCATGATTTCTCGAATTTTACCCTGCCGATAATCTCCTGAAAACCTCCAAAAACGGTTCCATTTGACAACTCATGCCAGTTCTTCTACTCCTGTAAGGTATTATAACGTTTAATTTCATAACCTGCTATTACATTACCTATTATTTACATTTAGCATTTATCTCCTTCTCAAAATCCTATTTTTTTCTCATTTTTAAGTCTTTACTTTTATAACTAGTCATTGTTGGTTTTTAATATTTATCGAAAAATTACGGATTATTATGCTTGTAGTTAGCATAAGCATAGCATATGCTCACGACTATATTCCCCGAGGGAGTAGTCAGAGATATTCTGAAACCTCAGAACATCCACATTTCACCATTAGTACCGAAACTGTCCAGTATGACGGGGGGTGAGCCCGTCGCCACTTATAATGGACAGTGGGTACAACACACATGTCTCGAAATTGAAGCATGCAGGTTTCCTCATGATGTTTTCCTTCACCGAAAAGCCAGTGGTGTCATAAATTCACTAAAACTCATTGGTACGAGTCGGCTTGGGCGGGGATCGAACCATCACCTCCTGCACGGCAGGCAAGGTTACTCGCCACTGGACCACCACGGCTATGCTTATAGTTATTCGCTATGCTTATATGTGAAGTATCATTAAAACCGCCAAAGACCTTTGGTAGTTTTATGGATAATAACTACAAGCTTTATAACAACATCCGTAATCAACCGATAAATTCAAAAACAGCAGTGACTAAATGTGATTATTCATAACATAAATTTTGAAAATAAACGAGGGTTTAGTAAGTCACTGGCGGTCAGTCGGTTGACTGTCGCTAAGGTCGGAAAATTGCATCGAGTTCGTCCCAGTTAATGTCGTCACCTCCTTGGTCTATGATGTAATTCGCTATTGATGAAACGCTGTTCTGCTCCATTGGCTGGAAGAAAATTGTGGATGAGTAACGGTGGTCTAATCATAATTTCAATCGTAAAACGTCTGTCTACAGACATAGGGGTCACCAAATGATTTCCATAACTGTAGAGTGAGATTTCCACGACATAGTAAATTAATTTTATTTATGGTGTTAAGTCAATGAATTAAGGCTTATTTACGAGAATGAACCAACCAGAATACAGGAAGTGAAAATATAGTTTAAAAGGGTGAATCTTCAGGGCATTTGAACGCCATAATTTATCTGGCCGAACATTTTCATCTTGTTTGTAAGAAAAGGCATACAGTTTTAAAGCGTAATTAAAAAGTAGGACGTTTATAACAGCGCTTTAAAACTGTGTGACTTTTCTTACAAACATAAAATCTTACAATCATCAAATTGTATGCCTTTTCTTATAAACAAGATGAAAATGTTTTGTTCAACTATAATTCAAATTCTTAATTATGTTCAATTGTTTCAATATAATAGGCCCAAAAGCGTAATTTGAAATAGAGTATCATTTAACATCCTCACCTGTGCCATGGGCTGTTGCTGCTGCATTGCAGGGGAAACATGTCCCATATTAGGGGAAATATGCCCCATCCCCGGGGAAACTCCACATCTATCCGTATCTACTGTCAACTGCGGGGACATTGTATGACCCTGAAGCGACATGACTTGACCTTGAGGCGTCATGACTTGATCCTGGGGCGACATGATTTGACCCTGGCCCAACCTGACTTGCCTCTGGGGTGGCATTACTTGTCCCTGTGGGGCCAGCATTTGTATACCAGGCGATACCGATTGCATGGCGTGTCCAGGCCGTGTCAAATCTTGCATGACATAACCTTGGGGTGACATGACTTGACCCTGGGCAGACATGATTTGAACCTGGGGCAGCATGACTTGACCCTGCGGCGACATGATTTGACCCTGGCCCAACCTGACTTGCTCCTGGGGTGATATAACTTGTCCCTGTGGGGCCAGCATTTGTATACCGGGTGATATCGATTGCATGGCGTGTCCAGGCCGTCTCAAATCTTGCATGACATGACCTTGGGGTGACATGACTTGACCCTGGCCAGACATGATTTGAACCTGGGGCAGCATGACTTGACCCTGCGGCGACATGATTTGACCCTGGCCCAACCTGACTTGCTCCTGGGGTGACATAACTTGTCCCTGTGGGGCCAGCATTTGTATACCGGGTGATATCGATTGCATGGCGTGTCCAGGCCGTCTCAAATCTTGCATGACATGACCTTGGGGTGACATGACTTGACCCTGGGCAGACATGATTTGAACCTGGGGCGGAATGACTTGACCCTGCGGCGACATGATTTGACCCTGGCCCAACCTGACTTGCTCCTGGGGTGACATAACTTGTCCCTGTGGGGCCATAATTTGTATACCGGGTGATATCGATTGCATGGCGTGTCCAGGCCGTCTCAAATCTTGCATGACATGACCTTGGGGTGACATGACTTGACCCTGGGCAGACATGATTTGAACCTGGGGCGGAATGACTTGACCCTGCGGCGACATGATTTGACCCTGGCCCAACCTGACTTGCCCCTGGGGCAACATGACTTGACCCTGGGCAGACATGACTTGAACCTGGGGCGGCATGACTTGACCGTGGGACGATATGACTTGTATATGGGGAGACATAAGTTGAAAATTGGGCGAGGTGACCGGCATATTGGTCATGTGCATGTGCGATCTCGCCTGCATATTGGGGGACATGTTAGTTTGGACTGGCATAGGCACTTGGCAGGTGGGTCCTTGCAATTGCATGTCTGGGTTGAAGTTGTAGTTCATATTGGAACTTCCGGCGACGTTCCGGTGCTGGAATAAATGTTTGATTTAGTTGCTTTGGAAAAAAACGATAACTGTCGAGGTTATAAATACAAACAGTCACAACCATAATATATAGTGGTGAGCGAGCAGAAGGTTTTTACACATACTCGTACCAACTATCTTTTAAAGTTTGTCAAAATCAAAAGTCAAAGTCAATATAATTTATTCAATATAGGAGCTTGCAGCACACTTATCAAACGTCAAATCTTTTTTAAAGCTACCACTGCGTCGGAGTGTGTTGTATCAATGCTTAATTTTAGCATGTGGAAGGTTTCAGGCTGGAATCACTTTGTCAAGTGGTTATAGGGGGTTAGCCAACAGAAACAATTCATAAGAATCCTCGTTCCTTATTCACCTCATACGATACCCAAGGAAAGAAATGTGGTGCCGAACCTAAGCCGAAATTTCACGGCTTTATGCTTTGATGATGCTTGATGAGCTTTTACCCGCGACTTCGTTCGCACAAATTATGTACCAGATTTTAAGTGAAATCATATGCTTTCATCAAAATCGGTTCAGTAGTTTTTACGTGATGCTCGAACAAACAAACAAACAAACAAACAGACTGACAAAAAATCCAAAAATTGGTGATTAGGAGTCAGCGATATAAAAATAAATACTAACGGTCAGTTGCACGTACGTTCATTAAAGTTAATGCGCCATTAAATCTCTTGCCACCTTTTACTACGTCAACAAGACAAAAAGTGACAGCAAGACATTTAATGGAGGATTAACTTTAATGAACATACGTGCAATTGGCAGTTAAATAGTTAAATAAAAGAATAAAAGTAACATCACAAAAACCAACCAACCTATATAATAATATCGTAATCTTTTCGTTTGTAAATATCTTCAATGTACAGACACACTTATTTTACAGTTACATAATTTAAGATTAGATAAGATGACAATAAAATAAACAGCAACATACCTGATTGAAAATTTCGTGGGGCATCTGATCCTGAGGGTATCGCACCGGGGAGCTGCCCACGTGCAGGGGATCGCTTTTATCTGCAATCACATGCGTTTCATAAGTAACCATCCAGCTTTGAAAATTGAACTATAATGCCCGTCTTTTAGACCCAATGCCAAGTTCTGGCTAGCTCATTTTCGATTTGGGATTAACTGGCGATTGAGATATCTATGGCTTATTTCTTAATTGGTCGATACATACAAATATTACAATTATTATTTAGTACTGCTATTGCCCGCATCTTCGTCTGCGTGGACTTTAAAAAAGTATCCTATATGTCAATCCAGAAAATATTCAATCAGTGTGCCAAATTTGATCCAAATCCGTTAAGCCGTTTATGCGTGATTGAGCCACAAACATACAAAAACACATCGTCTCCAACTTTCACATTGATGATTTATTAGCATAGATGATATGGTACACTGTACCTATCAAAATAAACCATGGCGGCTAGCAGGCCGGTGTTGGAATGCAACTGTATTTTGGAGACCCCTGAATTCGATTATCAAACCGAACAAGATTCACTACGAGACCAATATCGAAATCGCGACGTACTCCTTAGAAAACTTCAATTCCTACTCGACCCAAATTTATGGAGCAGATAATTTTCGCGATTTCGTTATTGGCCCCAAAGTGAAAGTTGTTCAGTGTGATGGATCTGCCCACCCTCTGAAATTTTACCGCACTTGTTGTAGCTATTATCCCGACCGTTAATAGACCGTTATACGTTTCATAACATCATCTATTTTGTAGCTAAAGTTGACTAAAAATAACATCCAAAAATTGTGGTCGGCCGTGGCGCAGCTTGGCACGTTTTTCGGTATGAAAAAAAATACTGGAATCCTGGAAACACGACATTTTACCTCATCGATTTAAATAACGGAACTAGTCTGTAGGTCTAGAAACCGATTAGTAATGCCTAAAAAATCTGGTCGGCCTCACCAATTCCCTGCACGTTCATGGGTCCGACCGAATTTAGGGTGCTAGTCGGAAGGTAGATTTCTCCTCTTTCAGTTAATGAATGAAAACTCTTGGTTTTCAATGTAAAGTCCTATCAACGCTGTTTACATATGTAATGTATGACTTGGTCGGCCTAGGCTCAGCCTGGCAGGTTTCCGACCGATTTTACTTTCAAAAAAAGAATAGTTTGTTAGGAATCTCGACTTTTGTAACTAGAAACTCGATGGATTTTGTGGAAAAATTGGTAAATAAGAGCTTGTTTAAGACGTGTTTGTGACGATGTTTGTAAGGTTGTACGGTGGTATATTTGTGGCGCAATATGATATGGCGCAGGATGCATACAACGCCGCTGCAAGCCTCCGCCGCCTAGCAAAATATTAGCTATTTTTTTCAGTTCTTTAGATTGGTCTTTTTCAGATAGCACCTCATTTACTTCCCAAATAGAAAGGTGGAAAAAATTGTACTATAAATCATCATGATAAAGGTACTTGCGGCAAGATTTTGTTAGGCGACCCTGCGGCGTTGTATGAACCCCTGTATAAACTTTCACTTAAATCACATTTCGTTCACCAAACAAATAGGTGCATAAATTAACGGTGGGATCTTGGTCTATTACCACATTCTTATAATTTTACCGTGATGAAGGGACGACAAAAAATACCTATAGATGTGGTTCGAAACAATCAGAACTTACTTCTTAAACGTTCTATGCGCACCGTATGGAGCGGTTTTTTTCGCTTCTTCTCTAGATAATCTGGACCTGGAACAGAATTAACATAAAATAAGAGAAGGATCCTTAAAAGATTAGGTACTTTATATCTAAATTAAGTTTCAGTCTTCACGCTTAAAAGTCTTTATCGTATAAAACCAGGAGCGAGCGGAGCGAGCTCGACATTTCACTACAATATAGGTAATTGCCAAACTGCAATATGATATAAGAACTGGAGTGAACGAAGATTATCAGCAATGCATCTACTCTAGGCTTGGGATAAAATAATATTTTACTGCAATATGATGAGGTTATTGTAGCGCGAGTTTAGTTCAGAGTGCGCAGTAAAAAAAATAGAACTGAGTTCGTTGTTTAATAGTTAAAATGACAAACAAAAGTATGAACGCATTTAACGTTGGGCAATTTAATGTGTTTTACTTTATGTAATTTTTGTTACCTATTTGTTTGATATCAATTTATTTGTCTTTTTTGTTGTTTGTGTTTAACGTTGTATTTGTGATGTTTGTCATTCTGTTTCTTTAGAATTGTGAAGGAATGTTATTTTTTATGATATTGTTTGGAGTCGCGCTGCGAGTCTGACGGAAGGTGGACGCGTGCGTGGTGGCCTCTCTTAGGCTTGCACGTGGCTCCGCCATTTTGTGAAGCTCTTTTGTGTTTTAACCATAAAACAATCACTTGAGATTATAAACTACTTGACATTGGCAGAATTGCTGCGCTAGACGCTTACAACCGGCCATTAATTAAGTAAAAAAAAAAAAAATGATGTTGTTTGGTCTTGTCAATAAATTAGTCGGGGAAATCTACGGATTTTTGTATGGAGTAGGTTGCATTAATTGCACTTTTGGTGAAAATTTTGAATATAGTAGATACATACCTGAAAAACATAAATTCTTAATAATATCCGATTTTTTATGTTGTATTATTGAATAATTAAGACATTTACAAAACATTAAATTCAGGTATGAACAAAAAATGGAAAACTGGTGATTTTGTACAGGATGGCTTCGTTCAATACGTTTTACTTATAACAATAATAATCCCCGGTTAATATCGTTAATTTGGGTAGATATTTAATATTTTGTAAGTCTTCAAAAATTATAACCTCAAAACTAAATTATTTACTGTTTGTTTTACACATTAAATTTGCCTTTTGATAATTAATTGTCTCTATTGCTGGTATGCTGGTCGAAATATTTTTAGAAATAAGCTTGCCATTTGTACATTAATATCGATTTTAAGGTATTTCTCAGGTTCCTGAGCCTATATAACCACGAAATCTCGACAAAAGTGTTATAAACTAACAGTAATATTATTTCAAACACAATTTACTAAAGTGTCTTTAATGCAATCTCAAACCTTATTTTTCCTAGACTAAATGGAGTCAGAGAAAAACGTACTTCTTGCCTCATATTTTATAGTATGGTTCTTAATTTTCAGTAACATTGGTTTTTTAGGGTTCCGTAGTCAAACAATTCTGGCTGTCTGTCTGCCCCGCCCCGCCTCAATAATTCGCTCATTTTTGCACCTATTGAAATGAAGACAGATAACAGTAACCCAATAACAGAAATGTATACTATTATAATAGTCATGAAATGGTTGTGAAGAAATCAAATTTTTTCGACCCCCGTTCAAAGTCAAAAATAGGGCGTAAATATATCGTTAGGTTCAAAAAAGTTCAGTTTTGATTTAAAGTGCACTTTTTACGCATTTAGGTACTTTTTTACACTTTTTCGTTTTTTCAACTTTAAATCGTTATAGATCCTGAATGGTCTTTCGAAATTAAAAATGAAAACAGAAACCTAAAGATGATTTTCAAATACCTATTCAATGATACCCCACACGACATAGTTTGTTAACTTTCATTTTATTATTTTGCACAATATGGCATCTGGTAGTCGCCATATTGAATTCAGATTACTGTCATGTCTTCATTGACAATCGCAAGACTAAGACGAATCGATTGACGTAAGAATCATCAAAATCGGCTCACGCGTTTGGTCTCTAGTGTACCACAAAGGAAAACACATACATACAAACATACATATATATAGGCTGATAAACACATTACCCTTCAATTGATTCATTGTGAACAACCCGTAAACAACAATTAACCTTAGGTATGGTGTACAATAAACCGGGTAGAGAACAAAAAAACCATCGTCATTTAAATTGACAACATAAAATTTTATTAACCACCTGTTTTTAATAAAAAAATAAGTTTAAAAATATGAGATACTTATTTTTCTAATTTTATTTTGGATCGATATTTCTATTTTACTTTTAAATTTTCTGAAAAACGTAGGAGTTATGGCTAAGATCCCTTGGCTGCAATAACATTAAAAATAAAAACTGTCAAATACAATAGAAAAGCTAGAGAAAAGCCAATCAGGCAAAGGAATCAAATCTCATTCAACCTCTATTATATTTTTCAGTATTTTTCAAATAACTCGAGAAATAATGGATAGACAAATGATTTTCGTATTTTGGTACCTTTCTTAAAATGAAATATGATAAATATTCTTTTTGAAATGTTGTCAATTATTAAAAACTAATGCTTTAGTGTCAAGTCATAAATATTTACTTGCGTTTCAATAAGATCAACGTAAAAAGAGCTTATTTTATCAACATTCTAGTAATTTATGAATTAGTAGGTAATCAACAACGCGCTTTAGTGATGATGGTTCATTGTTTCTGCCTGGTTCATTGATAGACATCCCTCCCTAACTATTTTCTGTTGTTACCTGGTTCTCGGCTCGGCTCGTATACGAAAAGCACGCGGTTACTCGTCTCGCCTGTCGACGGGCTTCGTAGTTGAATGTACGCCTGTTAAACAATTATGGATATTATACTTACAGGTAGTTACATTCAATAAAATCTTTTTTTTTCATGAAAAACAAAAGAATGTTGAAATATTTCCGTAGAAAGAGAATAGCTATAAAACTGGCATTAAGAGGATATAATTCGGAGCGCGCTCCATACATACGTACTATGGTGATATTTTCAATACTAACCAATTAAACTCAATGAAATTTTTCAGAATCAATCTAAAAACAAATTTCTATGCTTGTATAGAGTCAGATTTTCGTTAAAATGTATAGTTTTAAAGTTACAGTGCTTCAAAGATTTCCATACAAATCTTAAATTAATCCTAGCATTGAAACTGTATATTTTAACGAAAATCTGACTCCATACAAGCATAGATATTTGTTTCAAGAATGTTTCAGCAAAATTTCATTGACTTTCATTGGTTAGTATTGAAAATATCACCATAGTACGTTTGTATGGAGCGCGCTCCGAATTATATCCCCTTAAAATAATAATAGTCGCGAAAACGAGACGAGCTCATTCGCTAATAACACAGAGTGAGCAAGAGAAAATCGTTATTGTTTGTCCCTTTCTGCGTATGCAATATTTTTGTTTGACTTACTTGAAATTGCATACAAAATATTGCAACTAAAGTCCGGCCGCTGAAAGATTGCGTTTGACAGTTACCATAAAATTGTAAAAAACTGAATGATAACTATAAATGCCGATCATTATTTAGTAGCTTTTTGAAATTAAAAGGGCAGCTAGTGCCCTGTGTACTAGAGTGAGCACAGGTAAACAATATTTTCATTCAGTTTTTTACAATTTTATGGTAACTGTCAAACGCAATCTTTCAGCGGCCGGACTTTAAGTCGAACAAAGGCACCATTTGTCATATCTCCATCCCTTTCCAGTATAAGCGGCCAGAAAATCTATATAATACTCAATCTACGAATATTTAGAATTTAAAATGTTTAGTTGTCATTTACTCGTCTAGTTAGTCCCAAATACTTCATTTTACAAAAAAATATGTATAAACAGTAAAATACAGAGAGAAAAAAACAAAAGGCACAAAATAAGGTCTTATCGCTAAAAAGCTATTTCTTCCATACAACCATAGGGAACGGAAACGGAAACGGTGAACGAATAAAGGTAGGCGTTGTTTCCAGAAAAATAATTGTTATTGTAGTTCGAACAAATTACAGAATTTATGAACCTAAGGTTTTGGAATTGGGCTTGGTTTGGAGTCGAGTAGGAGGAGAAACCTACCTACCGATAATCCTGCCTATACTTCGTTTCAAGTTACAAGGACAAAAAGATTTTCCGATTCCTATACAAGGTGTTACAAAAATACAAATAAACATTTAACGGGGTGGTTTAGACCATCGAACTGAACAACTTTCACTATGGGGAAAATCGAAATAGCAAAAAAAAAATCTCATATTCCATACTAAACGATGATTTCGATGTTGGTCCCATAGTGAAAGTTGTTCAGTTTATTATTATTTTTACTTTTGTAACACCCAGTATAGCTTTCAGGCCAATTCTGATTTGGAAATATAATTTATCTTGGACGTTACTAAAGCTATTCTAAGAATAAGTGAGAGAAAGTTTTTCAAATCTCTGTTTTTTTCATTCAAAATAGCCTTAAAATTTTGTTGCTATTTGAAATGGAGTATAGGTACTTAGGATTTGTTATTTTGATTATACAGGGTCTAACTTAGATATGCTGACGGTTTTAAAGAGGATGCCATATTAAGAAGGACCCTTTACAACTTTCCCTAAGAAACTTATAGGAAATTAGCAAAAAAATTGGACTTTCTTAACTGAATGCAATCAGCTGATCGAGCGTTTGTATAAAAAGTGTAGTTTTTTTTTTCGAATTTCACTTATGTTCCTTTGGGAAAGTTGTTCAGTATCATGAGATACCTTAACTGTCTATTCTAACAACACAGCATAACTATGTAGTCCTTACAGTACGGCAACGGATGTACTTGCGCAGAGCAACGGAGGGGGCATTGCGGGGAAGCGGGCGGCGCTGATCATCCCGAGCTTTGTATGAAGAAGTTGGGATTGACTGTGCATGACGTACAGCGACGTTGGCGTCGCCCGCCATCAAGAGCGTTGCCATACTGTAAGCCTACTAGTAATACTGTGCTAACATCCTGCATATGGATCAAATACAAACATACCTTAATAGGTGACTGAGTAGTCGGGTTCCTGTAGGGCGGTGTGAAGAAAACTACGATGGCATTGTAGTAGATATCGAAGAGTTCCCGCGGCACGGTCTCACTCCACGCCGCCTCGCCGCCCTGGGCCTCCGCGTGTAGAGTCAATTCCACGTCCTTAGTATCCATCTGATACATCAATGCTTATCTGTCACTTATGTTCTAACCACAGAACATTATAAGAGGGGTTAGAAATGCAAAGTAGCGCTTTTGCTTTGGAGATGGCTGTCGCCACTTGTCTTCCCACTCACGCTGCTACAATAACTCATGCCCTCTCGCTCGCACCACGCCGCGCGCCTTATGCTGTTATGCAAATTAGTGCATAACCTGTGGCGACACGTTCCACGCCTACTTTGCACTTCTAACCCCTCTTATAATGTTAATAATATAAGAATAAGAAGAAGTCTGTGGTTCTGACGAATAGTCAGACTTCTTCTTATGCCATCTCCTATCGGAGGTTGGCTATCATTGGGGCCATTCGGACTCTGGAGACTGCTGCTCTGAATAGTGAGGTAGAGTTCATATCAAACCATTCACACAGGTTAAGTCAGGAAGTCCTTCTTCTACGTACTATTCCAGTAATCTTCCCAAATTTAAAATCTCATCTTTGAAATAATCATCAAATCAGGTGCAGTAATTTTTGAATAAATCACAAATCCCTAAAAAAGTAAAAGTCAAATAGAGAACCTCCTTTTTTTATTTAAGTTAACCACATCACAATAATACTTCTGGTTTGCTGCTGAAACGATCTTGATTACATTTGACAAACAGGATGTCCGTTGCAACCTGAAAAATAAAATATACACAAAAAAGCCACACAAACGAAGTCGCGGGTAAAGCTATTTACTTACTGGAGTGCCTCTGACCATCAAACTAAACAACATTCACTACAGGACCGACAAAATTAATTACAGGATAAGTTTCATACATTTGGGTCTATTTGCCATTGACGATTTTTAAACGATTGACAATGTTGATTGCATAGTAAAAGTTGTTCAATTTGATGATCTAAAGCACCCCTTTAAGTTGACACCCTGTATAAATACGAGATACCAGATAATTACCTTTTCACAAACCAATATAACTTTTGTCTTTTTTCCGGCAGGGCCAGAAAAGGGACTGAGATCAATTATGTTCAGTTCGAACTTATCGACGACGTTAGAGACGATGGGAGGGCAACTGAGAATTCCTTCCTTCCTATTAAGAAACACCTGGAAGCAGAGCCTCACTGCATTGAGATTTATTTCCTTTTTCTTCGATTTTCCGTGATCGAAGCCAGCTGAGGAAAAACCACATGATTAGTCGTCATTCTATCCCATTATTTAACTCTATCCTATTCTTTGACTAATTATTATAAGGACTAGCCTTGCGGTAGCTTTTCCCTCTGCCACGGTATAAGCACAATTGATCTTGTGTATTTACATTCAATTTTACACCTTATCACTAAACGAGACAGCATATAATTGCGAAATAATAACTTCGAACATAGAACGTTTGGGGTTCACACGAGACTACTTTTCATGATTTTTAACATTCAAAATTAGAATCTAAAGTTATGGGGAATAAAATCCAAAGTTGCGGATTTCATGTTACCTCGCCCCCCGCAAAAAGTGGCAGAAATGTTTGTTAGTAGAATTACACGCGTAACCAGTCCATATAATAATTAGTCAAAGATCCTATTATTTGGAGTCGGGTTAACATAGCCGTCTTAACCAAATCGAGCACCTGGGTGCGAAATCAGCCCAAAAAAATTAATGAATATTTATTATGTTAAATATTTTACGTAATATGTTAACTAACTAACTAACTCTAAAATAAAGTTATTATGTGAGGTATGCGTACATTTTCAAACGTCGATTAAAATCTTCTAGCTTTTAAGTTAACTTCATGATCAATCTACTTTCGATTCGATGCTTAGGCCGGCCGTACACTACGAGAAATTACCTACTTATAGAAAATTTCTACCAACTCAAAACTAAAATGAAAATTAAAAGAGAAGTAAGGGGCTAATAGATCTTCCCCATCAATATCATACAATATTGGGGAGTATATTTTTACAGTTAAGTATAATGAATGTTTGTTAATCATTTTCAAAGCCTGATCTTTGGCATGGGCATAAGGGGGGACTAGACAAATTAGCTTTCGATTAGCGTTAACGACAGTAGAAAACATAAAAAAATGTATGGGACTGAAGAAAAAAAGAAAACGAATAGAATTTTTGACGTTTGCTGCAGAAAAAATTCGTTCCGATTTGAACGCTTCTTGTCGATCGACCAGACCTTGTAGTACTTCCTATCTCTATGGATAACGCTAGATAATGGCGGGCAGTGGGAATTTAACAGCAATTTCAATTATTTTTTTGAAAATCTAATATGTTTCGAGTCAATAAAAAAAAAAGAGTGAATGATTGAGTGAACTGAACGCTACAATTTACGCAATAATTTATGAAATTGTCTAGCATTCTGTCATTTTTCTAGTGATTCATTCATCCATTCTCTTTGATTTTTCTTTCGTCGATAACGCTGCGGCGTCGTCATTTGCAGAATAAAAAGCGAGTGCACTTTGTCTAGGCCCCCAGACCAGAAAAAGATTACTGGACCGAGATCCGGCCGCAAAATTATGCACCTATATGTTTGGTAAACGAAATATGATGACTGAGAGGTGGCAACCGTAGTTTTTCCAGTTCTTAGATTGGTCTCCTTCAGACGGCACGTCATTTACGTCCCAAACAGATCGGTGAAAAAATGGTAAGCTAGGCAACCCGGCGGAGTTGTATGAACCTCTGTATAAACATTAATCAAACAAATAGGTACATAATTATGCGAACGGATCTCGGACTCGGACCATACGCATGGTATGTGTATAAGGCAATCGGCTTGCGCCCCTTATATTCCTGCACCCAGGTGCTATGCAACCCTTGCACCCCCGGGTAAAGACCTACCTAGGATATTCTTTCATTCATCTCTCTCAGCCTTTGACTGTTTATATGTGGACTGGTTACGCATGTAATTCTACTAACAAACATTTCTGCCACTTTTTGCGGGGGGCGAGGTAACATGAAATCCGCAACTTTGGATTTTATTCCCCATAACTTTAGATTCTAATTTTGAATGTTAAAAATCATGAAAAGTAGTCTCGTGTGAACCCCAAACGTTCTAAGTTCGAAGATATTATTTCGCAATTATAGGCTGTCTCGTTTAGTGATAAGGTGTAAAATTGAATGTAAATGCACAAGATCAATTGTGCTTATACCGTGGCAGAGGGGAAATACTACCGCAAGGCTAGTCCTTATAATAATTAGTCAAAGCTATCAGCTGTTATTCCTGAGCTTACTGTTTTTACCCGACTCAGTTTTACCAGGCCTGTCTCACTCCACAGAGGTCAAGTACGTTCGACGGCCGATCCCCACCGAGGGGTGAATGGCAATAGGTTAGGTATACCGTGTAAACTTCCGCCATCTTGTGAGTAGTCAATGCGAGACTTGGAAACCCCTAGCGATGTCACACTGCACGTGAAAGGATGAAAAAGGGAGACTATGTAAAGGAAGCTTTCGTGTCTAATGACTCGGTTTATTTATGTTGGTAGGTCATTCGTGAATTGTACGATAGGACTGGGTGCGAATAACTTTGCATCTTAACCTTAACTTGCGCCGTGCAAAGAGAGTCGCTATTTATTTAAATCTGTTTTCGAAGTGATTCTTATTATCTTATTATTATTCTAGTATTTATTCTGTGGTTTTACTCTAATAATAAAAAGAGGGGAAAGACGATCAAAAACATGCAAATTGTCTTTTAAAGTAATATTTAATTAACTATTTACATCTGTAATGAGCTCGGTCTTCTAAGTTTGATTCTATGGTGTCTGTTGAGTTCGATGTTAAGAAAGTCGTGGTTGTCTAGTATCGAGTAATTGTCTGCCGCACAGGGGGCAAGGGTTTGATCCCCGTCTAGGCCAACTCGTACCATTTAGTTTTTCGGAATTTAGGTATTTACGATTTCTATTTTGTAGTTTCACCGGCTTTTCGGTGAAGGAAAACATCAGGAAGAAACATGCACGCTTTAATTTCTAGGCATGTACATTGTATTGTACCCACTGTTCATTATTAATGGCGACACGGACTCAGTACTCGTCACACTGGACAGCGTTTCGGTAGCCTTCAAGTGTTACGTGGATGTTCTGAGTTTTTATAATATCTCTGACTACCCCCTCGGGGAATATAGTCGTGAGCATATGCTTATGCTGTGCTATGCTAATGTTGATTAACTCACTGTGAAACGGGTCGATATTCTTAGACTTCCTCAGGGCCAGAGATGTTGCGATCTCTTTCGTCGTAACGCTCTCTATGCCTATATTTGAGAAGGTGACGACTCTGGTCTCCGGTGTTATGTACACGTTCATCTTGCAAAAACCATTGGAGCAGTTCTCTCCCACCAGATTGTGGGGGTGTGGCCTGCGGATCAACGGGGTTGGATAAACTCGAGGTGATAGACAAGGAGGATAGACATGAATGAATGAAATGAAATGAAATATACTTTTATTTACACCAAGCACATAGATACAGTATTAAACAGAAACAAAAAAGATAACGGTACAAATGGGGCGGTGTCAAGGCTAAAAAGCGATTTCTTCCAGACAGGATTCCCCATAAATATTAGATGTAAATTCGGAACGGAATGCTAGTAAATCCCTCCTATCCACCCCTGGATCCGTGATTGGTAGTTGCTTAAAGAGCAAAGAGCACCTAGAAGCCAAGAGACAAATACCTATACTCTATTCAAAATAGCAACGAAATTTTAAGGCTATTTTGCATTACAGAAACAGAGATTTGAAACAGTTCCTCTCACTTATTCTTAGAACAGCTTTAGTAACGTCCAAGGTGGGTCTGATAGTATATGTATCCAATAAATTAATTACATTTGGTAATCAGAATTGGCCAGAAAGCTAAATATGAATCGGAAAATCTCGTCGTCCTTATTTGGAATGAAGTATAGGTAAGTATTGTGTCCCTCAAGCCCGCACGTACTTACGAGTACCTATATAGGTAGGTACCTACACAGGTGTCATCACAGTAAAAAAGTTTTACGTACAGTTCGAACATTCCCTGTCCCCATCAAATTTTTATTTTAAGGTTTTTCTTGACTTTTTTAATCGTATAAAAGCCACCGAAATGAAAAATCTACGCACGGAAGTGATAAAAATATATGAATAAAATCCTTTATTTATCTACAATAACGTGGTTTGTGATAAATAACATAAGAAAAGTAAAACACGAAATGTCGAAAAGGTTAAGAGCGATATGAGCGTGCTCGTTGATTCGTGATTCGCGTTGTAAATTGGCTAAGATTGTTTAATGTTGGATGTTAGCCATGATTTCTGTAGTACGTTTCATTTCGGTAGGTATTTTAGGGGCATTTAAGGTCAGGTTATCTGAGTGACAGTGTCTATTTCTTACAAGCATAAGTTGCAATTAGCCATCCTGCTTCAATTGAAAGCTGGATCGCGAAAACGTATTTTTTTCATCAATATCTTTTTCTCATGGGTGTCTCTAAGCTCCAAATACTGCGAATTTAACTAGAAATATTTGATATTTATTTATTGTTTCATAATATTGAACATAACAAAAAGGGGTAACTTTGGGTTATTTTTTATCAATCAGATAGATCTTGTAACCGAATTTTACTAGAGAAGAGTCCCCTTAAGACGCAATAGATTGAATATTTCGTTCTCTGGGTAGTTGGCTCGGTGGCGAAATTGGATAAGAGTGCGGGTGCAAGTCCCGCCCGAGACATAATTTTTCAATCTTTAATTTTGTTCGAAATAGCACAACATGCATGTAACATGTTTATAATCAATAATTTCATGGTTACATTCCATCCAAAAAGTTCACACACCTGATGGGAATTACCGCATCCCCCAATTGTGAAGACAGTGGTGTAGTTGAGGACGTCTTCCATGTCCTGATGGAGTGTGTGCTGGGCGAGCCACTCAGGAGACAAGTGTTTGACGGCTTGCCGTCCCTTAATATCGGGCGTTGTAATTGTGCCTTGGCTGCCCCTACATCGGCTGCAGCCAAAGCACTTTACGCCATTTACAAGAAAACTTTAAATTTGTAGTTATTTATATTTCTATTTCATCATTCTGTATTTACTAGTTTTTGTTATTAATATTATAAAGTCAGTGAACCTACCCAACAGAAAAACCCACAGAGCGACATGGCCTCAGGCCAAGCTCTTTAATAAAGATTATTAAAAAAATATTTGAAATGAGTACCTACTAACCTGTATGGTTCAAGCTTGGTGACGCAGGACACGATAATGATCACTTTGCCGGTGTAGTTAGTTATTTCGATGGCGGGGTACGTCTTTTGTTTTTCGGTGCTGTCGGCGCCAGGAATAAGTTCTGGTTTCCGCTTCTCACTTTTATATCTAAACCTGACAGTGGATAAGTAAGTACAATATTTATTTATGCCGTGGTGGTCCAGTGTCCAGGAGGCGATGGTTCGATCCCCGTCCAGGCCGACTCGTACCAATGAGTTTTTTTTCGGAACATATGTACGATTTGTAACACCAGCGGCTATTCGGTGAAGGAAAACATCGTGAGAAAACCTGCATGCTTTAATTTCGAGGAATGTATTGTACCCACTCCCGCCCGCCACACTGGACAGAGTTTCTGTACTACTGGAGAAGTCGCATGTTAAACAAGTCCTCTGTTAAAAAGGTTACTATAAACTCGATGATTATTTAAATGACCAAAATGTCTGGTCTTAAAAATGTTACACTATGTAATTTTATATTGGATTTTAGTAATAATTTGTTTGTTTAAAAGAAGTGTGTTGTAGAGTTTCTGGCCGCATCTTCTCTACAACGGAACACCTTCCGACGCAGTGGTAGATTCAAAAACATGATGTCAGAAAGATATCTATGTGATATTATTTTGATTAAAAAAATTTGAAAATTTTGCTTATCAACTAGTAAATTTTCTATTTGCTACCGCCGGCAATTAATGATGTTTTTTATTTCATAATTATTTTTAACTTCTCCGTTAGATAAGTCTTCTCTAAAATATTATAACTGTGATGCATTATACATACAAACGAAGTCTGGTTATATTTTCAATACTAACCAATTAAAATCAATGACATTTTTCAGAAACAATCTAGAAACAAATTTCTATGCTTGTATGTTGCCAGATTTTCGTTAAAATGTATAGTTATAAAGTTACACTACCTCAAAGATTTCCATACAAATCTTAAATTATCCAGGATTGAAACTATATATTTTAATGAAAATCTGACACTATAAAAGCATAGAGATATGTTTCTAGATTCTTTCTGCAAAATTTCATTGACTTTAATTGGTTACTGTTGAAAATATCACCAGACTTCGTTTGTATGCAGCGAGCATTAGCGCTTTTGGAATAAACTTCTCTGTGTTTTATTTCTATTGAGGAATCCTTATGTGAAGAAAATTGTCATTTTAGAATTCGGAACCTGCCGCAACCCATCACTCTGCATTGGTTTGTGTGTGAATAAAGATTATTATTTTCTTTTTTTCCTTCACCCAAATACCGCAATATTTCTCTAGTGGAATATAACATTTATTTTCTGATGTGTAGCCATCTAGGTAAGGTGCCGTATGCGATGACGGAATGGTGACAGGAATATTAGTCCACCATAATATGTAGTTATTAAAAGTTTATGTACTAATTTTTTACAGTATACTTACTTATAAGCTTTTTTAGAGGGCTGCTCAACGATCCTCACATTGACTCCAGATCCCGAAGTGGATGATGAACTGGGTCCAGCGGTGGGGTCCACAGACCTCTGACTCGGACCAGCGGTAGGTTCCACAGACCTCAGACTCGGACCAGCGGTGGGGTCCACAGACCTCTGATTTGGACCAGAGGTGGGGTCCACAGACCTCAGACTCGGACCAGCGGTGGGTTCCACAGACCTCTGACTCGGACCAGCGGTGGGTTCCACAGACCTCTGACTTGGACCAGCGGTGGGTTCCACAGACCTCTGACTTGGACCAGCGGTGGGGTCCACAGACCTCTGATTTGGACCAGAGGTGGGGTCCACAGACCTCAGATTTGGACCAGCGGTGGGGTCCACAGACCTCAGACTCGATTCAGCTGGGGCCTCTGGCTCCATAGCTGGCCCTATCGGGTCACCCCTCCCCCCTTCCCTACACTGTATCCAATCCACCACAGAATCACTAGCGTTTATAGCGTCAGTCACATACGATTAAAGGTTTATTTCGTGGTAGGTAATATCAGACACAATCACTAATCACTATGACGTATATCGCAGGAATATTGTCAAGGCAGTTAATTATATAGACGTAAGGAATATTCAATTGTATTACACTTGAATATATATTGTCAATCGACTCCAGTTTTCATAATATTACGATCGACTTTCTGTAATATTATACTTAATTTTACTAGCCACAATTAGTAAAATTATAATAATCCTACTAAGATTGTCAATAGTAATATCAGAAACTATTGTAGGGATTTTGGTACGGTAGTCACTTATAGTTAGACAGATTAATAATTAATTATGATTTTAATTCACAACACACTTGAGCTATCTAAGACCTCTGCAGAGCACGTCCACCTCGCTGATTAAAACAACAAATTTGATGTGCGAATTAAAGCTTATCTCTAGCCGCTTCAAATTAATTCAAATTAAATATTTCCGACATTTCACAACGCATGACGAAATATGTAAACATTTTAAAGATCGAGTTCAGAGTTTAGGTACCTACCTACTATATCGTCATCACTATTATCAGCTTCCCAAAACAAGATTTTTACAGTTTAGACGAAAACAACATTCTATTCTACATTAATCTACAGGCGTTTAGTTATTAAACAAATTGGTTCATAGGATATTATCCACAATACGTTTGGTCATGCATGGCAAATTAAAAAATTTAATTTTTACATCAGTAGTAGCGTTGTCCGACCCACACGTAAGGGAGTATTCTGCAAAAAGCATCGTCATTAAAAGCAATTAAATCTGTACATGCATCGACTAAAACCTGCGGTACATTATTTACGAATTCTCGAGGTGATCTCTCAGTGCACACACACATTCGTTTGAACCGCCTCGCACCATATCCCGCCCAAAGGTAACCAGGGCGGCTGGCTGCATTGCATCGCTGGATAGTCAGCGGTATCTTCTGGACGAGATACGACCCAGACTAGTAGTACTTACAGACCTTTCTGACATAGCCTTCGGCCAATCTCGAAGACAAATTTCTTTGCCTCTGTCCCCCCGTATCTGCCGCCGTCTCCGTACCACGGGAACAGACTGTTAGGGTAGACAGTTACATTACTTTAATGGGTGATTGTAATCATGATACTGAACAACTTTCTCAAAGAAACATAAGGGAAATTCGCAAAAAAATCTATAAATTGTTTTGTGATTTTCCTATAGAATTAATAGATAAAGTTGTTTAGGATCATGGGTACAATCACCTTATAGTAATGCAACTGTTTACCCTAACGCCCTGTATATCCATATATTCTAATAGAGCTGCCATCCGTCCGGGTTTCCCCGGATTTGTCCTAGTTTGAAGGGAGTCAGAATTAGTTTTTTGAAATTTAATTTTTTTATTTATTTATCAAATACATCTTAAAAACTAAAAACATTGTTAAACACGATATCAGGTTTGTCCCAATGCAGAAACATCAGTATTAACAACATCGATAGCAACAATTAGATACATTACTACACATACATACATCGTACCGGCCAAAAACAAGTTCTTATCGCGTACTCGTGTAGAAAAAAATGCATAGGCAGTTTTGTCAGTCGTTCGGCGCGTGATCAGATAGCAGATATACAGATTGCTTCACATCTACGGTAAGTCTTAGTCTATAGTTTAGCAGATATTGTTTAATGTGGTAGGCTACGTTTTTTTAATTAATTTGTTGTTTTATTTCTTCCGGAAGTTTGTTAATTAAATCTGGTTCATATACTATTAGATCAATTTATTATAGAATAGTTTTTGCTGTGTATGTTGTAGAGTTTCTGGCCGCATCTTCTCTACAACGGAACACCTTCCTACGCGGTGGTAGATTCAAAAACATGACGTCGAAAAGTTATCTATGTGATATTATTTGGAAGAAACAATTTTGACGTTTGACTTTTGGCTGCGCGCTCGATACAAACGAAGTCTGGTTATGTTTTCAATACCAATCAAAGTCAATGTTTTTAGACACAATCTATGAAACAATATCTGTGCTTTACATTTGTAAGATTTCCGTTAAAATATATTATAGTTTTATTTATCGTGGCTCTTAGATCGTACCTATTACAATAACCTCATCATATTGCAGTAAAATCACGAGCTCGCTTCGCTCGCCCTTTGGTTGTGATGTCTAGGCTTGCGATATTATCTAGAAATCTTTGCTCCTCGCTCCAGTTCTTAGAACATATTGCAAATTGCGTTCCAATGATCAATATTGTAGTGAATTATCGATTGAAACTACCTAGCTAGCCGTATTGCAAAGTCTCGAGCTCGCTCTATTTTTAATTATATACTTAATGTAGAAAATAAACATTGTCATTCTAGCATGAAAAAAAACACGAAACCCGGTCGTTTATACTGTGCTAGTTTTCAGCACCAGTCTTTCGCGCAGTCGTAAGGTTTTGCTTGCGAAAACCGTGCCAGCGATTGGCGTGACGTGATTACACGAGTCCAAAAATTGACGCGGAGATGCGAGCGAGAGACGCGAGCGGACACTGGTGCCAAAAAATAGTACGTGCTCTATTCCGTGCTGTCATGCTGTGATAAATTGTCGCGAAAATGGTTTATACGTTGCTGTTTTTTCTTGCTGACGCCTGGCGCTAGAATATTGGCGATTGTCATCGTCTAAACCTACCTTAAGGGTAGACATAGTAGGTAGCTTTCTGTATTCTTAATATTCGTCTAAAAATTATTCTAAACTAGGAACAAATTGTAAATTACACGTTTCAGTCACTGACAATTTTATAACAGATAGAAAGGACACCCATAAAACAAAACACAGTTAGAACCTTAGAGGAGCGTGTAATGTTTCTAATTTCTATGTGTAGAACCATTAAAACGGACAGTTGCACGGACGTTCATTAAAGTTAATCCTCCATTAAATATCTTGCTAGCTTTTACTACGTCAACGAGACCAAAAGTGACAGCAAGAGATTTAATGGAGGATTAACTTTAATGAACGTACGTGCAACTGGCAGTCAATGTGGCAAACATTCGCTAATAGGTATACTTCATTCCAAATAAGGACGATGAGATTTTCCGATTCCTAATTAGCTTTCTGGTCAATACTGATTACCAAATGTTAGTAATTTATTGGATACAGTCATATACTATCCGACATATCTTGGACGTTACTAAAGCTGTTCTAAGAATAAGTGAGAGGAAGTGTTTCAAATCTCTTTTTCTGTAATGCAAAATCGCCTTAAAATTTCGTTGCTATTTTGAATGGAGTATAGGTTGACATTAAAATAAAATAAAAGGCATTTCAATTAAATTTTATTTTTTAATGTACTACAAAATTTAAACGTAGAACGAGTAATAAAATTAGGCATGTCGTGTTTTACCCCACGTACATGCCTATAACAGGTATATACAACATTAACACAAATAGTATTTGTGTTACATTTAGTTACATTTAACATTTCGATGAACATCGTTATAAAATAGTATTTAGTTATTAGTAAGCCAATGGTAAGGTAACGAATAATCTAATTTTGCATTGCATTGAAAACATCTTATAAAGACTAGAAAGCTAAATGTAACGTTCGCCGGGAAAAGGGACCTTGTTATAAGTATAAACAATACATACTAATCTATGGTCGGTGCGGAGTTTATTAATTAAACCAAAATCTAGATCTGTACCTAACTATGTATAGATATGTCATAAACTAAAATCGATAACAAGGTCCCTTTTCCCAGAGACCGTCTTAATGACTTTTTGAATTCTTACGGAATCGTAGCCACAGGTCCGGCACTTCAAACAACGTTCTGGATTTGACATGATGGCGATTCGTGCAAATTGGGGAGTTGACTACATAAAATACATTTTAGTTTTAACTGCTCATTCAATAAACCGTTTGAAAATAACGCTAAACTCACATTTTCAGTAATGCTGTTGCTTGAATACTATTTTTAATATAGTTTATCCAAACTATAAAAAGTATCAAAACGACGACGAAAAATAATGATGTCGCTATTCAATTTTTAGTACAATATTTCATACAAAGCACGCGATTTGACTTTTGACGTTTAATAAAGAGTTTTTAATTTGACTAGTTGGAAACTCGCGGATTGTTTTTGACATGTGTTTAAGGTTGACTTACCACGCATCGTATGAAAATCATCTACATTTCGTTACTTTTTATTGTTCGTTCTGTTATTAAAAAATAGTATTTGAGCTAAAGAATTACTGAAAATGTGAATTTAGCGTTATTTTTCAACGTTTTTTATGTACTGAAAAGACTCAATTTTATGTAGTCAAATACTACGGGTGACCTATTCCTATGTACCTATTCTGTGTCGTAGCACATGCCTACGCTAGATCCGTAGCGATCCATTGCGCTACATAACTGCTACGCCGTAGAACAAAATCAAACCTTTAACCATAAATACGATTTAAAATTCCGAAAGGAATTCTGGAGGGGGAAAATCCATTTCAAATCCTGTTCTGATTCGGAATTCCGTATGTGTGGCACTACAGAATGGGATATAATATAAACCAAGAGCGTTTATTCCCATTTCTTTAATCCTATTAAAAGTTGTAACCAAAATGTTTACTGGATAATAATTTGTGTAATCAGCTCGTATGTGATGTAATGGGCATGTTATGAGTTATTGACTGGTCTTGTAGCACAGGAAAGTTACGGTGCGCTTGTATGGCGAAAGTAAATAATTTGTAACAACCGTTTTTTTTCTTTTATACTTTAGATTATAATTCAAGTTATCATTTAGATCCAACTAAAAATGTTCTTAAATTATTAAAAAAATATGTAAAATTGGCAAAAAGTTGTGTATAAAATTTAATTATGTCATTTGTTAAATACATTTCTATTCTTTTTTATTTAGAAGTAAATCCAAAGAAAAATCACACTAAATAAGTAGAAATTACGAAATACTCAATTTTAGCACAAACTTTACATAGTGTATGTAAACTCATAAACTAAAACGAAACCGTAATAATAAAAATAGAAAGAAATCTGACACTATAAATAAAAAATTGACATTTTAGTACTAAAAACAAAAAATACGAAATTTTGTTGGATTCGTTAATAAAGTATCTTATCTTAATATCATTTGTATAAACGATCTAGCAAAAAAAATTAAAAATTGTTTCCTTTTGACTCGTATTTTTACTGGGCTATAGCGAGATTGCAGTAGACTGACACTCTAGGTTAGTATAGCTCGTGTGAGATGAACTGAGCATGTTATGAGTTGACTGGTAATGCGAGGGTGCAGGACATTGAAAATCTTGGTTAGTATAGCTCGTGTGAGATGAACTGAGCATGTTATGAGTTGACTGGTCTTGAGAGGATGTAGGAGATTGAAACTCTAGGTTAGTATAGCTCGTATGAGGTGTACTGGGCATGTTATGAGTTGACTGGTCTGCCGAGGGTGCAGGACATTGAAACTCTTGGTTAGTATAGCTCAAACGAGAAGAACTGAGCATGTAATGAGTTGACTGGTCTTGCGAGGGTGCAGCAGATTGAAACTCTAGGTTAGTATAGGTCGTGTGAGATGAACTGAGGATGTTATGAGTTAACTGGTCTTGCGAGGGTGCAGGACATTGAAAATCTTTGTTAGTAGAGCTCGAACGAGATGCACTGGGCATGTTATAAGTGATTAACTGGTCTTGTGAAGTTGCAGTAGATTGAACTTCTTGGTGAGTATTGTACAGGTTTTGTACGGGTGCAGGCCTTGGGGACTGTTGGTTATAGTCCGTAAGAGATGTGTTGGGCACGTTTTGGTTCCTTTTCTAAAACAAAAGGTTTATTTTTATTATACATTTTAACAGGCAGGCAGGAGTCGACGGGAAAGTAATGCACTATATCAAGGCTGGCCAATAGATATTCTAGGCGGGCAACATTTTTTAAGTTGAGGCGGCGCCGTGCCACTATTTTTAGTGAGAGGTTTTTGGTAGTTACCCTTTAGTTACCCAACTACTAAAATTATACACAAAAAAGGAAATCATATTTAAGATTCTTTATATTCTTTTTCAATAATACCCAATTAAAGACAATGCAATTTTTTAGACACGATCTAGAAACCAATATCTGTGCCATAGCGTAAATTTCATAAAAATATGTTGTTTGATTTCCGTTAAAATATGTAGTTTCAATGCTAGGATTAATTTAAGAATTGTATGGAAAACTTTGAGCCTGATGCCTTGATATTTTAACGGTAATCTGACAAATGTAAAGTACAGATATTGCTTTCTAGATCGTATCTAAAAAAAATGTTGACGTTAATTGGGTATAAAGTATTGAAAATATGACCAAACTTCGTTTGTATTGAGTGCGCTCCGAATTATATCCTCTTAATGTGTTTTATGGAGAGGTTTTTTGTTACTAATTTAGTATAGATAGATACACTGAGGTCGCGTCGGGATATTGGCCGACTGGCTGATCTGCTGCGGCGGGCATATTCAAATGCATTGGCGGGCCACTGTGGCCCGCGGGCCTGAGTTTGGCCAGCCTTGCAATATATCATGTATCTTCAGTCTTTCAGTATTGATGATGATGGAGGATACCTAATCGATTTCGACTTGGGTGGCGACTGTAAATCTTTATAGAAAAGCAATCTCAGATACGCAGGATATTTTGAGGTGTATAAGTGTACGCGTTAAATACAGATGCACTCTTTCATTCATACCCCCCTTTGTGTGATTGAATGGGAGATACGATCTGGGGTGGGGTCAGGTGCAGTGGATACAACCATTAATTAATTAGTCACAAAACGTGTTAAGATCGCGATAAAATGAAAATTTGAGATTTTGATAATCTCATACATATTTGGTAATAAAACATTTTACCTACAACGTGTTAATGAATTAACGCAAAACTAGAAAGTAGTTTGTTCAGAATCGAGAGCAGAATCGAATTATCATGTTTTCAATATAGGTATTTTTTTTCAAAATATTTAATAATTTGTTTGTAAAATAAAAAATTTACTGAACTCGATCACAACCCACCGCTTGGACACTCTCACCCTACTTACTACCAAAACAAGATTCCTAAAATTTATCCATGAGCATGTTAGCGCTTTCATTCATTGCTGAAATGATAACAAATCGTTTTTGCCTGAAAACTTAAAATGCGAATAACTTTAAATTTTATCTATAAAAATAATTAAATTATTGTTTCAATCTAATTATTTTGTTATAAATCAGTTGGGGTGTATGAGGTTTTGCGCTTATTCATTAACACGTTGTATAAGCAGGTTAGGTGCTTTAATTGTATTGATTTTTTTTAATGTTATGTTATTATTGTTAATCATAATAGGTAGGTAACCTACTATCATTTATAATGTTGTATGTCTTAAGTCTTAACTGAAAACAAATTAATGGATGGCATGATAAAACTGAATAGGTAATTATTTTTGTTGACACAATCAGAATTAATTAAACATTTCTTTAGCCTTTGGCCTGTTGACCAAGGGTTACCAAAATATGATATTTCAGAGGTCTGCGCGTACGGAGACGGAAACGCCAGTAGGTTTATATGTGATTAGGATTAGGACAAATGCGGTAAAAGACTAGTTTCCTACCTAAGAATGAAATATGTTCCACTTTATAAAGTTAATTATGTTTATTGTAAAATACACCTTAATGACCTGTTCTTGGAAGTCAATATCTTCTTGAAAAAGATAGAAGGAAAAGTTGCAAAATAAGCCTAAACTTACCGGATAAGCGGTCTCGTATCTCGTCGGTAAAGGCTCGTATGGGTCGAGCGGCGTTGTGGAGGAAACATTTTCTGAAAAAAAAGAATACGTGTATTTAGCCCACGACTTGACATGACGAGTTAACTATACTCGTAGGTGTTATATAAAATAATTTTCTAAAAATTTACTGTAAGAATCAGAACATCCACGTTTCACCAGTAGTACCGAAACTCTGTCCAGTGTGACGGGGGGTGAGCCCGTCGCCACTTATAATGGACAGTGGGTACACAATACATGCCTCGAAATTGAAGCATGTAGGTTTCCTCACGATGTTTTCCTTCACCGAAAAGCCAGTGGTGTTACAAATTATCGTACATAAATTCCGAAACGTGGATGTTCTGAGGTTTCAGAATATCTCTGACTACCCCCTCGGGGAATATTGTCGTGAGCATATGCTATGCTATGCTATGCTATGCTATGCTATGCTACTGTAAGAATAAAACATGAAAATGTTTAATAATAGTAAATGTTGTTTCAAATATTATTGATTATCAACATATTTTATTATCGATTTTCGACCCGAGTCTCCGTCAAAACCCGAAATTATATAGTAATCAAAGGGAGCAAAGTCGGATAGAAGCGAAAAGGGCGCGAAAACCATTAGCCAAGGACAAGGTATTGAAAGCACATCCTGATTAGTCAATATAATTTCGCGCGCTTTTTTAATTTAATTGGTTTTTCGGTGAAGGAAAACATCGTGAGGAAACCTGCATGCTTCAAATTCGAGGCATGTATTGTACCCACTGTCCATTATAAGTGGCGACGGGCTCACCCCCCGTCACACTGGACAGAGTTTCGGTACTACTGGTGAAACGTGGATGTTCTGAGGTTTCAGAATATCTCTGACTACCCCCGCGGGGAATATAGTCGTGAGCATATGCTCATGCTTTATTTCGCGCCCTGTAATACTTTTGTCAACTGCGCAGGTACACCGGTAAGACGTAAGACTTATAAACCTGCACGTTTAGCATGATTTCTCTATTTACGCGCGACTCGCCTTTTTCCCATACTAAGTACAAGTCGCGGCAAGCGCGGCTCTCGCTCTCCAAAACGCGCGGGTTAACCGGTTATTTTCTATGCAGCGAACGCGTGTCGCGCGCGTGTAGAGAAATCATACTAGACGTGCTGGTAGTACTGTAGTTAATTGTAACTATTTTATGGCATAATATTATTTACCCACTACCTAGTACAAGTATCTTATTAAGTTAACTTGCATGTCGTTGATGTCTTATAACAATATTTATTTCGGTAAATCACACAGATAACGGTTATACCCGGTACCAAATATAATTTCGGTCATTAATTATAATTAGGTATTCCCTGTTATAAAAATTATTTCCTTTCGACCCGTATTTTTACTGGGCTATTACACGTTATTTCTAACGTTAATTTTTTCAGATTTTACATGGCTGTATTTTTTGAAATAGAGGTGGGATAGCAGCTCTACTAAGTTCATTGAAAAATTTGTTGAACAAAGTTTTAATAAAATATTTGAAAATAATTATGTTTTTGGACTCGCATTACCTATTCAATTTCAATTAGCAATTTCGAAATTTAATTAGATTTCAATTAAAAAAAAATGTTTTCTGTTACACTTTCTACCTTCAAAAATTGCCCTTAATTTTGGGCAGCTTAATTTTATTTTGGAGGGCCATTATAAAAATAACGTTTTTGACTTCATTCATGCAATTGGACGTGCCAGTTTCAGCTTCCTAGTTTTATGGTCTGTGAGAAAAATGCCTGTGTCAGACAGACGGACGGACAGACACCGAGCTGATTCCATTAGTGTTCAGTTTTGCCGATTTTGGTACGGAACACTAAAAAGTATACAATTAAGGTGGGTCCTAATACAAGGAACTATTTTTTTCTTCAAGTTTTTTTTTGCTCTACAGTATGGCAACAAATAATAAAAACCAGACAAGTATGAGTCTTATAGGAACTCTTATGTCTGTCTGTTTGTCCGCGGCTTAGATCAGGGACTCTTAAACTAAAGCTGTATTGCTTTGGCATGGGTATACATATTAATCAATAGCCCACCGACAAATTGGTGAAATAAATTCACGAAAATTTATTTTTTCTCGTCTAATCCATGGTCAACGTATTGTTGAATAGGAACTTAAAAAGATTTAAAACGATTTTATGATTCGGTTTACATTCTCTTTGGATCGATCTATTCTAAAGAATCTATTATGACTCGATCTTTGTTGTGACAAGGTTCTATAGTGGCCCACATTTCAGATTGGTTACATGGCTGTAACTAGTCGTATAAAGTACATTTACTATATCTGGAATAGGAAATTTTAAAATAACTCTACTTAGTATATGTATGGAGGTACGAAAGTAGCGGAGGTTCACAAAGCAATATTTCTAAAAAATGCAGGGACTTGGGACAAAAGGGGTGCGCAGGTTCCACCCCTAAATCCAGGAACAGCGCACTTTATCGTTTTAGATGTATTTTATTGACAAAATCCCTCTCAGCAAAAAGAATGGCGGTCCGCTTCGAACTGAGCATCATAGACCACGCCCACTGTGACGTCATGACCTAATATAATGGCGACAGACCTAATTGCCTTGCGACACCTCCTTTACTTGCTGTCCTCCATGGTATAAACTTACCAACAGGCTCCGTCTTAACAGCCTTCCAAACAGAATAGCTACCTGCAAAATAATTATTCTAATTAGGTATTTTTACCCGACTGCGCGACGCAAAGGAAGGGAAATGTGTTCATCAGCCTATGTATGTAAGTTTTTTCTTTTGTGGCATAATCCCCACTTGCGTAACCACGGGTTAGCAATTAACTCCGGATAAAACAGCTCTCTCAGTTGTTTTTCTATACAAAAAATCATAGATTACAAACTTAAGGATATTATACTGTTGGCGCGCTCCATACAAACGAAGTCTGGTGATATTTTCAATAATAACCAATTAAACTAAATGAAATTATGCAGAAACAATCTAGAAACAAATCTCTATGCTTGCATCGTGTCAGATTTTCTTTAAAATGTACAGTTTTAAAGTTACAGTGCCTCAAAGATTTCCATACAAATCTTGCATTAAAACTGTATATTTTAACGAAAATCGGACAGATACAAGCATAGAGATTTGTTCCTAGATTGTTTTTGCAAAATATCACTGAGTTTAATTGCTTAGTATTGAAAATATCACCAGACTTCGTTTGTATGCAGCGCGCATTTACGAGTTCGGAATAAACTTCTCTTAACCTGGAGTTATTTTCCAACCCAGGTTGATGCATTTGATGATTCTTACGTCAATCAATTTGTCTTAATTTTGCAAGTATCACTAAAGACATGCCAGTACCCAAAATAGGGTATTTGACAGCATGTAAATTATAGGATCTGAAACCAACTATTTAGTTAGTATTCGATAGAACAAATTCGGAACTAAATCCCAGACACTCGCATATTGTGTAAAATAAAAGTTGACGGACTATGTTGAGTAGGGTATCATTGAATAGGTATTTGAAAATCATCTTTAAGTTTCTCTTATAAGTTTTCATTACGAATGACCATTTAGGATCTATAACGATTTAATGTTGAAAAAACTAAAAAGTGTAAAAAATAAAAAACCCGCCGCCGGCCTAATAGTCGGGGAAATCTACGGATTTTTGTATGGAGTAGGTTGCATTAATTGCACTTTTGGTGAAAATTTGGAATATAGTAGATACATACCTGAAAAACATAAATTCTCAATAATCCCCGATTTTTTATGTTGTATTATTGAATAATTAAGACATTTACAAAACATTAAATTTAGGTATGAACAAAAAATGGAAAACTGGTGATTTTGTACAGGATGGCTTCGTTCAATACGTTTTACTTATAACAATAACAATCCCCGGTTAATATCGTTAATTTGGGTAGATATTTAATATTTTGTAAGTCTTCAAAAATTATAACCTCAAAACTAAATTATTTACTGTTTGTTTTTACACATTAAATTTGCCTTTTGATAATTAATTGTCTCTATTGCTGGTATGCTGGTCGAAATAATTTTAGAAATAAGCTTGCCATTTGTACATTAATATCGATTTTAAGGTATTTCTCAGGTTCCTGAGCCTATATAACCACGAAATCTCGACAAAAGTGTTATAAACTAACAGTAATATTATTTCAAACACAATTTACTAGAGTGTCTTTAATGCAATCTCAAACCTTATTTTTCCTAGACTATAAAAAGTAAAGTTACCGTTAAGTTAAGTTACATATTGACTCTCGAATTCGTGAATGGAGATTAGTTTATCCGAACTATGTTCACCGTCAAAATGGCTATCAAAAGTTCAAAACTTCGTTATTACCTGTAGTCTACCTTGATTTCATTAATCCGTGAGTCGTAACACTTTATTTTAAAGTTCAAACTATTTCTACTGTCTTTATTACAATGGGTTTCTTAAAACAATTTTTAACTTACAGTCTATTTCGTCTATGACAGACTTTTGCAGCGGCTTTTTTCGCTTACGCTCTATGTAATCAAAATCTGTAACAAACATAATAATCTTCATTTACTTAAAGATGAATCCTGGTCAAGTGCGAGAGTGTTCCGTATTACCAGTTGTTTTACATGGGTCGTCGGTATACACCAGTATAAAATGACACATAATAAGTAGTATGTAAGCTTATAGTAACTTAAGATCAGTTTATACTGACAGTACTTTTTTGGTAAAACGATTCAAGTTAGTTGATTTTTTCCCGCAATCTGGGTACATCTTATTTCTAATTTTCGTCATTTTTTTTATATTTTACATTGCTCTAGTTTTTGAAATATTGGTGGGGACAACAGTTTTTCTGAGTTTATTGAAAAATGGAGAACAATATTTTATAGACTCGTATTATTATAAGCATTCATTAGACACCCTACACCATATTGTATTTTTTTTAAATCTCGTTCTGCCTCCCAAAACTGCCCCTCGAAATAAACATTAAGCTTTTTGACTTCATTTTGTTATTGGATCATTAATTGCTATAACTGTACCAAGTTTCAGCTTCCTGTATCTTACGGTTTCCGAGAAAAATGCCAGGGATAGACAGACAGAAACCGAGGTGATTCCATAAATGTTCTGTTTTGCAAATTTTGGTACAGAACACTAGTAAATTGATTTTAGTCACATTCACAAACGAATGAGATTTAGGACTCTTAGCTATAAGCGGTCGTTTATTATTTTTATGTTTTATTCATGAAAGATCTCCTATTGCCACTCAAACGCAAGCTCATGAACATGTGCACACTTCCCATTCTCACCTACGGTGCTCAAGCGTGGTATTTGACAGAGGACCAAAAGTCACACCTCAAGGTTCGTCAAAGGGCTATAGAGCGCAGCATCCTTGGCTTAAAACTGATCGAACGGGTCAGAATCTAAAGTGGGATTGAGCTAGACATGTCTGCCGCATGCCAGATGATCTGTGGGCCAAAAATACTACCAACTGGTCCCCAGTAAAACAAAATCAGCATCGAGGCAGACCTAGAAGAAGGTGGCGGGACGAAATCGATGGCTTCCTGAAGAACTGGCCTAACGAAGCGCAAAACCGGGACGCATGGAGAGAACGGAGGGAGGCCTTTGCCCAACAATGGGACAGCGACGGCTGATATAATATAATGTGTTCGCTCACAAGTTATCTAACAAAAATCTTTGTAAGGTTCTACATAATGTAATGAACACCCAATTCCTTATGCCTAGGTAACTTAAGACCTGTGCAGGCCGTGCATTTGGAGTCAGTGTTCCTCTAACGCTCGTTACCTGGGTCTGGTGTGTATATAAAAGGTACGCTGTTACTCCTGTCGTCAGTCGACCGGCTTTGTAGTTGAATGTACGCCTGTGAAACAATGGATTACATTAAAAATAGGCAGTATTACCTAAATAGACATATACAACGTGTTAATGAATTAACGCAAAACTAGAAAGTAGTTTGTTTAGAATTGAGAGCAGAACTGAATTATCATGGTTCCAAAATAGTTTTTTTTTCAAAATATTAAATAATTTGTTCGTAAAATTTAAAATTTCACTCTCAATAGTATGTAGGTATGTCGGTGAGTGTGCCCGTGCGGTGGGTTGAGATCGAGTTCAGTAAATTTTTAAATAAATTATATAATCATCATCATCATCTCAGCCGATGGACGTCCACTGCTGGACATAGGCCTCCCCCAAGGATCGCCCCATCGGCCATCGGTTCTGCGAGCAATGTGCCCACTGCCACTTTAGTTTAGCAATTCTTTGGGCTATGTCAGCTACTCTGGTTCTTCTGCGGATCTCTTCATTTCTGATTCGATCTCGCAGGGAAACTCCGAGCATAGCCCTCTCCATTGTCCTTTGGGTAACTTTCAGCCTTTTTATGAGGCCTTGAGTGAACGACCACGTCTCTGTTCCATATTTCATCACTGGCAACACACACTGATCGAAGACTTTCGTTTTAAGACACGTAGGTATTTGGGACGTGAACATACTACGTTCCCGAACGCTGCCCAGCCGAGTTGGATTCGACGGTTGATCTCTTTCTCGAAGTTGGACCTACCTAGCTGAATAGTTTGTCCCAGGTAAACATAATCGTCAACAATTTCGAGCGCAGAGCTTCCGATCATTACAGAAGTGGGTACAACATGGGCATTTGACAAGATCTTCGTCTTGTCCATGTTCATCTTCAGACCAACTCGTTCGGAGACTCTGCTAAGATCATCGAGCATTCGATTGAGCTCCTCTATCATCGGCAAACCGAAGGTGACTGATTATTTTATGATTTAAAATAAATAAATTTGATTTATTAAATATTTTGAAAAAAATATCCTAAAACCATGATAATTAGATTCTGCTGCCGATTCTAAACAAACTATTTTCTAGTTTTGCGTTTACTCTACTCGTTGCTACTGCTAACACGTTGTATATGAACCAGATGTAAACCCACCGTTACAGGTGATTGAGTAGTCGGGTCCTGGTAGGGTGGTGTGGTGAACACTACGGCGACATTCTTGTGGAAGCTCACACAGTCTGCCGTCGCTCTCCACACTACCGTGCCATCCACCGTGTGTAGAGTCACTATCACATCCACAGGTTTCATCTAAAACGTCAACGCTTATTGGTCACTTATATTCTGACTATCTTCCCAGATACAGCATGTAAACACTAAAGGCAAACCTTTAAACCACGTACTCTACTCCTCAACCTGAACAACTTTTATTATGGTAGCAAACTTGTGAGAACTAAAAAATATCAGCTGATCACGCGTAAGCATTGCAGTTTAGTATGGAACAGCAGATTTTTTTTCACTGACAGGTTTGCTCCCATATTAAAAGTTGTTCATGTTGAAGGGTAGACTACTAGGTTCAAAGGTTTGCCTTTAGTTAGTTTAAATACTGTACAGGTTGTTAGGGTAAACAGTTGCATTACTTTAAGGGGTGATTGTACCATTTTCGAATTTCCTATAGGTTTCTTAGGGAAAATTGTTCAGTATCATGGGTACAATCACCCCTTAAAAAAATACAACTGTTTATCCTAACACCCTGTATATGGAGACCATTCGATATTAAAAACCTAGTTTAATTTTGATGCTGTAACATTGTACGGGAGACGTCTAGTAGATGGCGCCACAAGTGAACTCACCTAGTAATTTCGGCCACATCTACTAGAGGTCGCCCAAGTTACACAGCATTAATCCTTAGTTATTTTTGTGATGTACTTTGAATTCATTTATCTGTTAACTATTTGCACGGAAAGCATGTCGTCCCAAATATGATTGCGAAATATTGCAAATATGACTGCAGCGTTGCTGATTACCTATTGGTTTGGGACACGTCTACCAGATGTCAAACAAATTGATCGAAATAAAAATTATAAAATAAAATAAAATAAATAAAAAATAAAACAATTGATTGATTGAAATTGCCCGGCTTACCTGTCTAGTTCGGGGGGCATAGTGCAGAGGTCACCCCTTTGGTACGGGGGCATATCTGCAGATGGACCCACCTTGGTTTTTCTATTCACATGAGCTGACCCTTCAGGTCGGACGAAACTAGGAGGCATTCGGTCATTCCAATATACGAGCGAACCCAGAACACACGTTGTCTTACACCCGGGGACCACCAGTTCCATGAGCCAACAATATTTTATTTTATTATTCTTAGGATGATTGTTTGAATTGATTACATAGTAAATTCAATTCAATTCAATTCATTTATTTTGTGTCAGATCATAGATCCATAGATCAACATATCCTTAAATAACTGTAAGCTAATTACAATCTTATTGAATTAATCATTATAAATTTTAAAGTGTTTGTCTGTTGAACCGATCTTGATTTTTGGCAATTGCAACCTGAAGACGGAAATAGGCTTCAAAATACAGAACACCCATTGTTGCGGATAATTAAAAGCAAGTAGGTATATGTACCATACCATACTGGAAGGGAAGATAGAGGGAAAGAGAGGCAGAGCAAGACCTAGACAGAGTTATCTCGCCCAAGTGAAGGAAAAGGTTGTCGTGTCGTATCAAAACCTCAAGACACTAGCGGAAAAGAAACAGGACTGGCTAATACTCCACCGACGAGAGCATATCTCTTAAGGGCCTATGTAGAAAAATAATTGAAGCGAAATGGGCGTGTGATAGCTTATATTAGTACCTGATGCGAGAGAAAGAGATGGGGCGGCGCGCGCGCCTGAAACGACGCTTGCGTAAAACAAACTTTATTTAATTGTGATTTTACTATTTATGTAATCAAAACTTCAATTATGTGTTCAATTTACACATATCCATAAATCATACTCCTACTGTTAGTACTTCATGATATATGATGCTTTGAAGAATCCTATTTTTTCACATATCTTCTTAAGGGAATATTCGGAGCGCCCTCCATACAAACGAAACCTGGTGATCTTTTCAATACTAGACAATTAAAGTAGATTAAATTTTTCAGAAACAATCTAAAAACTAATATCTATGCTTGTATGAAGTCAGATTTTCGTTAAAATGTATAGTTTTAATGTTACAGTGCTTCAAAGATTTCCATACAAATCTTAAATTAATCTTAGCACTAAAACTGTACATTTTAACAAAAATCTGACTTCATACAAGCATAGAGATTGGATTCTAGATTGTTTCTGAAAAATTTCATTGACTTTTATTGGTTAGTATTGAAAATATCTCTAGACTACTAAGTCTACTAAGACGCATTTACGCATTTGGAATAAACTTCTCTTAAATAAGATGATAATTAATAACAAGACATAATTACCTCTTCACAAAGCAATATAACTTCTGTCCCACCTCTGACAGAGCCAGAAACGTGACTGGATTTTACTATTTTTAGACCTGGCATCTTCGCTCCGTTGTAGATGACGTCAGAGACGATGGTACGAGGTACTGCGAGGTACCCGTCCAGACTCTGAGGGAGGACCTGGAAGCAGAGCCTCACAGCATGGAGGTCTATATCCCGCATCGATGTCCCGTAATCGAAGCCAGCTGAGGAAATACCACCTGATCAGTTACATGCCTTCCTATTATTTTTAGTCCAGATTCAATTATTCCATTATTGTAAACTAACTAATGGCAAACCTTTAAACCACGTACTCTACCCATCAACCTAAACAACCCTTACTATGGGAGCAAACATGACAGCGCAAAAAAAATCTGCTGTTCCATACGCAATGGCGCTGCAATGGCTTCACGACTTAACGTATGAAAAGCAGATTTTTTTTTGTTCTGACAGGTTTGCTCCCACAATAAAAGTTGTTCAGGTTGATAGGTAGATTCTTATTTTAAAAGGATGCTAATGATATCAATTTCACCCTGTATATTTTAACGGAAATCTGACAAATTTAAAGCACAGAAATTGGTTTCTAAATCGTGTTTAAAAAATTGCATTGACTTTAATTGGTTAGTATTGAAAATATAACTAGACTGTTTGTATAGAGCGCGCTCCAAATTATATCCTATAGGTGGTTGAATAAGGTTGTAACTACTTATACAACGTGTCAATTGAATTAACGCAAAACTAGAAAGTAGTTTGTTAAGAATCGAGAGCAGAATCGAATTATCATGGTTTCATCATAGGTAATTTTTTTCAAATTATTAAATAATACGTGGTTTGCATTTAGTTAGTTTAGATCTGACAAATAAATAAGATCTATTTTAACACGTCAGTTCGCGTTCAGCAAGCAAGTAGGTTGCGCGTACATTTACTTAGTTCTTACTCAATATCAATATCAATGAACAATCATGAACTATTTTATAAAGTTTGACCTAAGTTTCATACAATACTAGAGTTTACCCGCGATTTCGTCCGCACAAATTATGTGGATATTTTCGCTGGCGCGCTCCATACAAACTAAGTCAGGTTATATTTTTAATACTAACCAATTAAAGTCAATGCAATTTTGCAGAAACAATCTAGAAACTAATCTCTATGCTGGCAATGTGTCAGATTTTCGTTAAAAGTTACTGTTACTCAAAGATTTTCATATAAATCTTAAATTTGATCCTAGCACTAAAACTGTATATTTTAACGAAAATCTGACACATTATAAGCGTAGAGATTAGTTACTAGATTGTTTCTGTGGCCGGGTAGATTAAATACAATCCTATTAAATGAGAAACATTTGTTTGTGTATCTGTAACAGCGTTCTAGAAAACGTCTCTAAGGATTTCTGTACAATTTTCAGAATAGAGGTTGAGTAATGTGGGCAAAAAATCGATCTATATAGGTCTCATCTCTGAAGAAACTCGTTTTCAGCGAGTACAGGATCACCGGGGTATTAACGGAACAAATTTTAATTCTGATTGGATTCGATAGAACAAATTCGGAACTAAATCCCAGACATACTCGCATCGTTCTAGGACATGGGGTCCCGCTGAGTGTAGGCACATTTTATTAAGTGTGTGATGTCTTCTTCTTCTTCTTCCTGCCCTTATTTGCACACCTTTTTTACACATGTCATCTTTCACACAATCCATCCATCTTTTCTTTGGTCGTCCTCTCTTCATGCAGCCATCCACATTCATATTTAACATTCGTCTTGTAATATACCACTCATCGCTTCTCATCACATGTCCATACCACGATAACCGATTACCGCGCAGCTTTTCATTCACAGGAGCCACTTTCAAACTTCCTCTAATATACTCATTCCTAATCTTGTCCATTCTAGTAACCCCACACATCCATCTCAACATTCGCATCTCTGCTGCATGCAGTCGTTTTTCATCCGTCACTTTAACGGCCCAACACTCCGAGCCATACATGACGACAGGTCTTATGATGGTTTTATATATTTTGCCCTTCAACTTAAGGGGGATTCGGGAGTCACAGGTCATTCCCGTAACCTGTCGCCATTTCATCCACCCTGAGTTTATTCTATTAAGTGTGTGATGTGACTTACTGCAAAAAGGGTCTATTCTTTGCTGCTTTCTCAGGGCCAGAGAAGATTCGATTTCGGTTCTCTTGACGCACTGTATGCCGATGTTAGAGAAGGTGACGACGCGGTTCTCTGGTGTTATGTCAACCGTCATTGCGCAGAAACCATCGGAGCAGTTCACGCGACCTGGAACCTGGGCCTTGCGAAACTGGAGTTTGTGGGGGTGAGGCCTGCGTATGAACGAGTTTGGTTAAACAAGGGGTGAGCGAGAGAGAGATTTTTTTTTTGGGGGTTCTCATTTATTAGATGACAATTCGGAATAGAATGGTCTATCACAACCGGACTATTGGGTGTTAATAGTCGACAATCGCCATACCTTTTCTTACTTCGTCGTCGTACGAAACCTTCAACATTCTTGCTTAATGAACGCTTAGAATCATAGGTAGTCGATGGTTGTGTAGAAGTTTATTAAATTAAATTTAAATTAAAAATTATTTATTTCAGATTGTTCATCCATATTGTGTTAGTAACAATTGTCTTATAACTATGTTAGTTCACAAATAAAATACATTCATTAATAAATAAAGTAAAATTAAATAAATTACAATTACAATATTACATAACATTATTGTACAAAGGGTGATGAGCTGGCATGCAGTAGCATCCACCTCTGCATCATGGGTGAGTCCCACCGCTCAGCCCAGCCACGCTCAGGACGCTATTAGTACTGCCCCAGAAGCGATTCAGCAGCGAGGCGCGCCTGAATCAATTATGATCAACCCGAAAGCAATACCTTTTTTACATCTAGGCGTCTTTAGAGGGTACATTTCGAAAAATCGCTAAGGATTTGTCCAAAAATATCGTTCGCAAAGGAGCATTGTCTACAGCCCCGTGACCTGTCTGTTATACACCGTGTTCCTGAGGATATGAATTAACTTTGGCATGATGTTCAGACCATTAAATTGGAAATTTTTCACTGTTTGACCAACAGTGAAATCACGAAAAAAAAAAATAGAGTCCTTTGTAATGTGACGGTTTTTGAGGAGGATGATCAGACCATCAAACTGTTTTTTTTTTGTATAGGACCAAAACCGAAATCGAAAGTTAAAATCTGCTGTTTCATACATTTGGGTCGAGTAGGTTTGCAGATTTGTATGAAGCAGCAGAACACGCTCCGACGCGGTGGTAGCTTAAAAAAAGAATTGACGTTTAATAAGTGTGCTTCAAGCCCCTATATTGAATAAATTATTTTGACTTTGACTTTGATTTTTTTTGCGATTTCTGTTTTGGTCCCATACAGGAATTTGTTCAGTTTGAAGGTCTGATCATCGTCTTCAAAAACCGTCAGCATATTACGAAGACCTCTATAATTTATTTTTCGTGTTTTCAACGTTGGTCCCATAGTGAAAAATTGCCAATTTAATGGTCTGAACGACATGCCAAAGTTAATGCATATCCTCAGGAACACAGTGTATAGGTAATATATTAATGATTTGTTATGTAGGAACCTGCATGCTTCAATTTCGAGGCATGTATTGTACCCACTGTCCATTATAAGTGGCGACGGGCTCACCCCCCGTCATACTGGACAGAGTTTCGGTACTACTGGTGAAACGTGGATATTCTGAGGTTTCAGAATATCTCTGACTACCCCCTCGGGGAATATAGTCGTGAGTATATGTATGCATGCATGCATATGTAGGAAAAGAATTTTGAATAGCCAATAATATCTGTACCATTACTATGGTAGGTAGTACTAGTACTTACTCTTCGCCATTACCTTTTAATTTTGTTAATTATTTTAATAACTAATTTCTTTATTTTTCTCACCACACACACATACAAAGTTAACAAAAACTGTATGTAGGTGTAGATTAGTGCTTAATAAGTATTGCATAAACCTCTCTAAACCAGGTCTTCTCTACTTAGCGTTAATTTTGCGAAATTAAGTTTATCTGTGAACCTGACCTTTTGTAAAAACACATATACCAGTAATTATATGACTAATGCATTGTTATTTAGGAAACATTGAATAACAAAATTTAAACTATTTACGTTTGGCCAGGAGCGAACTCATCGGTCATTTGGGTATTTCCTTGACCCCAGATATTATTGTAACAATTTGTTACATTGTGCAATTTAGCAAAGATAAAAAAAAAACCAGGGCAGCTTGTGGCGAACTGTTGATGAGTGGCGACACCGCGGACCCGATTCTCCAGAGGGCCCGGATTGATTTGGCCCTCTCCTCCTGTCTTGCCTTTAAAATGTCATAACGCCGGGGGCCTGCTGACTTGTGCGCTTAGCACCGGGAACTGGTCCCCGCAGATTCAGCTCTACAACCTTAGCCGCTCACTAGATGTTGCCGCCTTGTCGCTCCTTGTGAGTGGCCATTTTGGGGGGTCCATCATTTGATCAAAATGGCAGACTCAACTAATTTGAGTTGGCGAGTCACTGTCTGTCACCTTGAACGAACATGAGACATTTGTTACGGCAGGCGTCCCGAGTCCCTTTGCAATAACACAGATTTCCCGGCACACCCAGTTCACCCAATAACCCGAGTAGTTTCTTGTCCTTTCTACAATAGTCTCTGCACCGAACGTGGTATGTCTTCTGGTGTATTTGCATGATGCATTAAGAGATAGACCATGGTTGGTGCATCCCATCGCATTTATATAAAAGTGTCTCAAAAGAGCCTCTACGTGTTGGACGTGTGTACCACGCAAGCCTTCCAAAGGTCCGGGCTACGGTCCGTGAAATACAATTATAATAATAACAAAACAGTAAAAGATAAAACAAAATTGTAACAAATAATATTTTTGTTTTTTGGCTTACTGTTATTTTTATCGGTCTTCAGGCCAAATTTCGATTCAATAGGTGCAAAAATGAGCGAGTTATTGAGGTGGGGAATACAGACAGACAGACAACGGAACCCTAAAAAAAATCGGTGACTTTAGATTCCCTTTTCTTCAGTTTTAGTAATTAAAATAAATTTCAAGAGAAACCAAAACACTCCTCATGTCCTGTCCTTCCATTGTTCAGTTTTAGTTAACGTTTAATGTATAGAATGGTTACAAAGTTACCCAATTTAACGGTAAAATCGAGCGGTAGAGTAAGGATGCAATAAACAATATGAAAGGTATGGTATTATTTCTTCTAGTACGATATCAAATTATTGTTTCTATGGTACTACTAACCTGTATGGCTTATCCTTGGTGACGCAGGACACGACAATATCAACTTTGCCAGTGTAGTTAGTTATTTCAATGGCGGGGTACGTCTCGCGGTCTCTGGTGCTGCCGGCGCCGGGAATACGACTCGGGTACCGACTCTCCTTTATGTATCTGAACCTGTAGTTGGAGAAGTACAATATTTCTTTATTTTATTTATATAAATATTAGTCTTCTATGTCATGTCCTCCATTTTAAAATAAAGTAAAAACTTAAATATACAACGTGTTAATGAATTAACGCAAAACTAGAAAGTAGTTTGTTTAGAATCGAGAGCAGAATCGAATTATCTTGTTTTCAACATAGGTAATTTTTTTCATAATATTAAATAATTTGTTTGTAAAATTTAAAATTTACTGAACTCGATGTCAACCCGCCGTTTGGGTACTCTCACCCTACTTACTACCAAAACAAGATTCTGAAAATGTATCCATGAGCACGTTAGCTCTTTCATTCATTGCTGAAATGATGGTTTTGCGCTTATTCATTAACACGTTGTATAAGCTACATTATAAAAATATAAGAAATAGCTGGATTCTCCTTTTTTATAGGAAATTACGTAATTTCTGAAATAGTTATGAAACATGAACCTTGTTTATTTATTTAATATATTACTTACTTCGGACCTATTCTAGCGGGCTGTTCACTGATCCTCACATTTATATGAGGTTCCAAGGTAGACGATGAACTGGGGTCAGCAGCCGGGGCCACAGGCCCCCAACTTTGACCAGCGGTAGGGTCCACAGACCTTCGACTCGGACCAGCGGTGGGGGCCGCAGACCTCAAACTCGGACTAGCGTTGGGGGCCATATGCTTCCAACTTGGACCAGCGGTGGGGTCCACAGACCACAAACTCGGACCAGCGTTGGTGGCCATATGCCTCAAACTCGGACCAGCGTTGAGGGCCATATGCCTCAAACTTGGACCAGCGATGAGGGTCACAGGACACAGACTCTGATCAGCGACCGGGGTCACCTGCATCAGACTCGGATCAGCAGCCGGGGCCACATGCCTCAGAATTGGATCAGCGGCCGGGACCACTGGCTTCAGACTTGGACTAGCTAGGGCTCCAAACTCCATGACACCCCTTATCGGAAGACCCTCTCTTACCTGCACTGTATCCACCACAGAATCACTCGGATTTATACTTTCTACAATATGTATAGCTTCAATCACACACGACAAACAATCAAATACCATTATAATTTTATCAATGTATAATTGCTTCCGTCAAATGATCTTGCTCATTTTCATTATACTTAAGTTATAATTTATATTTTTTTCTTTATCAGAACTGAGATATTTTATTTAAGATAGGAACTGATATTAAATAACACAATTTTTAAATCAAAATTTAAAATAAATAAAAAAAAATTTAATTTACTGATAAATGTTAATGAATGAATGATATTTATTTCACAATACACGCGAGTATAGAACGGTTTCGGCGCCTGCGCCGCACGCTAGCCTGATAACGATGCTGATCGAAATGATCTTTAAATACTAACGTGGTTTGCTTTAAAGGCGGGCGGCGCGGCGCGGGCGCACATTCCAAGAATTTTCAGTCAGAAAAATCCCGCGCAGCAGTAATCAGAATCAGACGTACGGTCCGGCGAAATTCCCTACATCTAAGTATTCTGTTTGGTGTACGTGTAGCTTATATGGATATTAGGACTCCATACAACGAACGCATATGTATAATAAAAACCAGCCAAGGGCGATTTGAACTCGTGCGCTCCGTACCAAATTACTACACAAAAAAAAATTGCTGGGGGACAAACCAACCAAAAATCTACTTTGTCCCCGTTTGCGATACCTACCTAATAACATTCAAATTAAATTTCCTCAAACAAAGTTGTTATAGCGGATTAGTGATTATAGAGCTTGTTTTTCTCTTTTCAGTTAATAGGTTTTTTATGCAGTCGGGTTTTTTGTTTTTCCTGATAATTTAGTTTATTTCATACTTTTTAGTCTTGTGTCGGAACGGTAACATAAAAGTACTACAATATTTATATATTTGGAATTGACTGTTTACTAGCTTTCATTTGATACCCATATTGTAATTTTTATAAAAAAATTGTTTATTCCCCCTATCTTTTTAATTTGCAAACGCCATATTAAAATAATATAGCCTATGTCACTCTCACAATTTTTACAAATCTAATGACACCTCATACATTAAAATCCATCAAACGTTTAGGCTATAGGGCGTGCCAAAGGAATAGACATACAAACATACATACATACATACGCTCGAAAAACATAACCCTCCTTCTGGCGCAGTCGGGTAAAAAACAACTGCGCCCGCGGCATGATGGCGCGATAAAGCGCTATCGCGCCCTAGCTCCCTTTCTTTTTGCGCGCGAACGAACGAGTTAGCAGGCGCGATAAAACGTTTATCGAGATACCATGCCGCGGGAGCCTGACGCACTTGGCGCGTTTAGTTTTTATTATTTTATTGTTTAACTTTAGATTTAGAGTATGTATGTATGTATATCGTCTACAATCATTATGAGTTAGTTGTCATGTTTTTGTTGGGAATTACGAGTATTATCAGCTCTGAACTTACTAAAAAATAAAGCATTATCACCTCTGAACTGAAGTTCAGAGGTGATAATGCTTTATTTTTTATCTGACCAGCAAGTGATAGTAAAAATAACACATCCTATGTTTATGTGTTGGGAATTATTGACAGCTCTTATCCTAAGGTTTTTATCTTATGCATTTAAAGATAAAATGTTGTACGTAAGGAAGGCAAAATTTCTATACATGATAAAAAAAAGCAACACGGTCAACTGACCGTTATGCTTCGTGAGATCATACCTGCAATCCTGGCACTAAATCTAGACTTCCCAAGACTTGCTTGGACAGCATGGTGCCAAGCAGATTCAGCAAAACATTTCTACTCTTTCTCGTCTCAGCCCGGAGGCAACCTGCCCCAAAACACCTTTCAGAAAATAATTTCCTATAATAATTTTAATTCAATGTTTATTTAAAATTAACACAATTAGCCCCACTTGCGTCAACCCGGGTTAGCAATTAACTCCGGTTAAAATAGCTCTCTCAATTGTATTCCTATACAAAAAATCATGTTTATGCTAAGAATAAGATCACGTATTTAATATCATTAATACTAACGAAAAGGTTTATTACATTTAAACTCTCCATAGTTTCCTATGTAGTATATTATTTTCGGGTTAAAGGCAAGTTGGCGATGGCTACATCTAACAATACTATTCTGAAATGATAAAAATACGAACCTTTTAAAATTATAGCCTTTAAAAGATATTTTGTATTTGTAGCAAAGTTTCTGAAAACCATGGGAATAAGGTCGAGATATTATCTACTCTACTTATTTAGTGTGTACAAATCAAACATAATATAAACAAAAAGTGGTAAAAACACAGACAGTAAAAACATTTTTATCAGAAATAAATATCGGATTTATACTGTTTTAGGTTTTTGATTCGCTATGTTCTGCGACTTAGCTCAGAGACGCTTATCACTAAAAAACTATAATGTGAAATGGTTATACATATTAATCACTCCGGAAAAGTGGTAAAATAAAATCTTAAAAATTATTTTTTTAGGGTGGGGACGAAATTTTTTTTTCTCGTCTATCCCATGGTGTTGGATAGGTCTTTTAAAATATTGTGGTCGCGGCAATACCCGTTAGCGAAATTTTTCTTAGATCCAAGTGTGATTCAAGTGTGTATTAACATCTTAAGCAAGACCATCACAGCGCAGGATACAATTTGTAGGCGAAAGCGCTATTGCGCATACCCCTCCTGTTCACCCCCGCACATTTTTTAATTTGTTAGGGTCACTTAGACTTATGAATGACTCCGGCGCCAGCGAGTACTTACGCGCGGACCACTGTCTCTAAATAATATGTATTGAAGTCGGGCCAATTTAATAGGTCACATTTGACATCTATTGATAATTCATCAAACGTAACCTTGTAACGGCGGGCAAATCATAATATGTATTTTTTCGAAGTTAGAACTGCACAATTGCTTTACTCTTTTTGATTACGATTACATATTTATTGTAATAATGACCAAAGAAGGTAATTTTACGATTTACTTTTAGTAATAAACCATTCAAAACATAACAAAAAAAATCTGTTCTAAAGAACTGAACGTCTTTACAATGTTGCGTCAGTGAACCCTTTTTCTTTTTTAACACTAGGGATGTAACCCAAAAAAATCGAAGTAAAACGTAGTTACAACAAACCGCGATATTCACATAAAATTCGATTAACGTATGTTTGAAATCCGTATCGATTCATTCACTTTAATGGATGTTTTTAAGCAGGTCACCTCACTACGAAGCTAAAACTGACAGATGTCATATGTGACCTATTAAATTGGCCCGACTTTAATTCAAACTAAGCACTATGCTCTACTGAAAACCGCATTTAAATCGGATCTGTAGTTTTTAAGTGATCACAAACAAAAAATTCTAGAAATGGTCTCAATGTTTTCCATTATGTACCCTAAACGCCCCCAACGAACATTGTTGCAAAAAAATTATCTGTTTCATATTTAGTCGAGTAAAAATTTCAGTTTAGTATGGAACATCAGAAAAATTAAACAACTAACTGATATTGAAACAGCCCGACTCGTATATTTCAGTTACTTTCATAGTATCATGTCCTATGGTATTTTATTGTGGGGTCGTGCTGCAGACATTGCGACAGTCTTTATCCTACAGAAACGGGCAATTCGAGCTATATATGGTCTGCGCTGTCGTGATTCGCTTCGCGACCTTTTTAAGGAAATTAATATTTTAACAGTTTATGGACAGTTTATTTATGAAAACATTTTATATGTAAGAAAAAATTTGTCGTTATTTCCAAAAAATTGTGATGTCCATAATTACAACACTCGAAACAAAAATAAACTGATATCTCCACACTTTCGGCTTAGTAGGGTCAACACGTCTTTCATGGGTCACTGTATACGTTGTTATAATAAAATCCCCGAGACCATTTTGAATCTTTCCGAAAACATGTTTAAAACTCAAATCAAAAAAGTCCTCTGTAAAAAAGCATATTATAAACTGGATGATTATTTAAATGATCAAAATGCTTGGGTCTGAGGTCACTAGCTTATAGTTTATTTACTTTACTGTATAGTATCAATTATTTTATTAAATAGACTATGTATTATTGTATACATAACTTTAGCTTAAGAATTTATATTGTAATAGTTATTAAGTCGTGTTATGTTGTAGAGTTTCTGGCCGCATCTTCTCTACAGCGACAACACGTTCCGACGCGGTGGTAGCTTTAAAAAAGATTTGACGTTTGATAAGTGTGCTGTAAGCTCTATATTGAATAAATTATATTGACTTTGACTAACAGAAGATTTTTTTAACGGGAATCTGATAAAGCTAATCAGATATCCGTTTTTAGATCGTGTCTAAATAATTTCATTGTCTTTTATTGGTTAGTATTGAAAATATAACCAGACTTGGTTTGTATGCAGTGCGCCAACGGTAATATTTACGGTAGTAACTATTAAATAATCTGGGGTAATATACCGTCGAGAAATCGTAGCACAAAGCCTACGCTAGAACCGTAGCGATACATTGCGCTATACAACTGCTACGCCGTAGTCAAAAGGTCAAAACAAAACAATATTTTAACAAACAGTACAGAATGGGATCTAAGCAAGCCAGAAGCATTTATTCATTATTTTTATATCCTACTAGCAGCCCGTCCCGGCTTCGCACGGGGTAGACAAATAAATTTTAAGACTCATTTTTCTACACCTTCGGTTACATTGTTCAAATTTTACCAAGGATCCCTAATTTTTTTCAAAATGAAATGTAGCCTATGTCAAATTGGAAGAATGTAGCATTCTATTGGTGAAAGAATTTTTTAAATCGGCCCAGTACTTTTTGAGCCTATTCATTACAAACATACAAACATACAAAAATAGGTACAAATCTTTCCTCTTTATAATATTAGTGTAGATTTAAAATTGTTAAGACGATGACAATGGGGTTTGTGTAACTTTATATGGACTAATGGCGTCTCATTTTTTTGTTGCGACCACCGATAATTTTATTATTGTTTTGTAACAATAAGTGAGAGTGTTTCAAATCTCTGTTTCTGTAATGCAAAATAGCCTTAAAATTTCGTTTCTATTTTGAATGGAATATAGGTTAACATTAAAAAAAAGGCATTAAACTTAAATTTTATTTATTAAGGCACAACAAAAATGCAATATACAACAAGTAAAAAATTAGGCATGTCGTACGAGTGTTGTATCCAACGTACATAACTAACAGATATAAACAACATCAACACAACTACTAGCTTATCGATGAAAATACTTAAAATACAACAAAATTAGTATCAAAACCGGCCAAGTGCGTGTCGGGCCACACGCAGTGTAGGGTTCCGTAGTTTTCCGTCGCAATCGCGGACTTTGAATGTTTGGAACTATAAACTTTACTTCTCCATGTACAAAAAATCATCCTCACTTTACGTGTAGGAAAAGAAAAAATGTTTTTCAAGACTTTATTCTACTACTTTGTTCGCGTGATTAATTATCCAATGCCAAATTAGGTACAGCTTTCAGACAGACAGACAGACGGACGGACATGGCGAAACTACAAGGGTTCCTTGTCGACTACGGAACCCTAAAAACTAGATTTATTCCATGATTTTAAAATCCAATTTAAAATTGCGACCAAAATGTTTACTGCATAATTTGTGTCATCAGCCCGTATGAGAGACTGGGCATGTTATGATATGATGCAGAAGATTGACACTCTTGGTTGTACAGGTTTTGTACGGGTGCAGAGACCGACGAGAAGTCTTGGCTATAGCCCGTACGAGATGTACTGGGCATGTTTTGATCCCATTGCTGAAACAAAAGGTTTTTTGTTATTATTATACAACGTGTTAATGAATTAACGCAAAACTAGAAAGTAGTTTGTTTAGAATCGAGAGCAGAATCGAATTATCATGGTTTCAACATAGGATTTTTTTTTACCAATTTGATTTTACATATTTGATTATCAATTTGATTTTACATAATAGGTTTAATCCATATAACAAAATGTTTAATTCTAGATTAACTAAGTTACACTATATCTTAGGTATATTTGAGGTCCCGATATTTCGTCAGTCATCCCGTGATCATGGCAGTTGTAACACTGCACGAAATATCAGGAACTCAAATATACCTAAACGCGGTGAGAACCCGTTAAAATGTTAAATTCTAGATTAAATAATAAACGTGTAACGCTCAAAAACTTTTTTTAGGCAATTAATTTAAATATTTTTGCTGAAAGTTTAATAGACACTTATTATTATTCAGAAAATGGGGCCTTAACAGACTTGCGCCTGTGCCACTTCGACCATCGCTGACCTATTGTGAACGCCCTTTCTATAGTTCCCGATTAATCCCTACAGCAGAAGGGGGACAGAATAGACACTTAGTTAATAACATTTAGAAATGTTATTTGTCTTTACTGAAAACAGATTAATTGATGGAATGATAAAATGAATGAATATATACTTCACTAAAAACAAAACTAAATAGGTAATCATTTTTATTGACACAATCAAAATTAACTTTATATTTTAAATATAAACGAAAGTTTCTCTAAACCATACAAGGTGTAATAAAACATCCTAGTATTATTTAAAGGATTGGTTTAGATCAAACTGAACAATTTCTACTTTGGATACAAAGTCGAAAAAAATCTGCTGTCCCATACATTTGAGTCGAGTACTGCAGTTTTGTATGAAACAGCAGATTTTGTCATTTGTTCTCGATGTAGAAGTTGTTTAGTTTTATGGTCTGAACACTTTAAATATTAATTGGTTGTTTTTTACATCCTGTATGAGAGTGTAAATATGATATTTTGTGCCAGCATCACGAAAAAATTCTGAACCAATCCGGTTGCATCATTTTTTGTTTATTTCCATTGAAGTGAATAGTAGCCTTATTCATTTAGAAGAAAATAATGGCCAGTACAATAGAAAAAGATCAAAGGCCAGGCCAGACCGGGCCTTTGGCCTGTTGACCAAAATGCGATAATTCAAAGGTCTGCGCGTATGCAGATGGATGTTTTTAATTTGGGTTTGTGCGATTAGGTAATTACAAATGCGATCAAAGACTAGTTAAGAATCAAGGATGTTTAACTGTATAAAGAACAATTATATTTATTGTTTTATTGTAAAATACACCTAAAATACCTGGAGTGCGTTTTTTGAAACTCATTCGTTGAACTCAGTAGTTGAAGATGTCAAAATTACTATGGAGATATGCATCTTTCTACTGCTGATTCGACTTTGAAAAATCGCACTCCTGAAGTATGATTTTTGAAAGTCAATTCTTTCAACTGTTGAGATCAACGAATGATTTTCAAAAATCGCACTCCAGTTGGCGAGTGTGGCGAGGTATGTAGAAACTACTACGGAATAATAAAATGAGCTCCTAATATTGTTATATTATTCTTTGAAATTAACCTTTGACTAATTAATATAAGGACTAGCCTTGCGGTAGCATTTCCCCTCTGCCACGGTATAAGCACAATTGATCTTGTGCATTTACATTCAATTTTACACCTTATCACTAAACGAGACAGCCTATAACTGCGAAATAATAACTTCGAACTTAGAACGTTTGGGGTTCACACGAGACTACTTTTCATGATTTTTAACATTCAAAATTAGAATCTGAAGTTATGGGGAATAAAATCCAAAGTTGCGGATTTCATGTTACCTCGCCCCCCGCAAAAAGTGGCAGAAATGTTTGTTAGTAGAATTACACGTGTAACCAGTCCACATATAAATAGTCAAAGAAATTAACGTATTTTCTTTGAAAAAGATAGAAGATAAGTTGCAACTTAAGCCTTAACTTACTGGATAAGAGGACTCGTGAGGCCTAGGCTCGTGTGGGTTTAGCCGCGTCGTAGAGTTGTAACTTGTTCTTACGTAGTGTAGGTAACATTTTCTGAAAAAAAGATTACGCGTACTTAGGCCACGACTTGACACGACGAGTTAACTATATAAGAAAATAACATATACAACGTGTTAATGAATAAGCGCAAAACCTCATATACCCCGACTGATATATAACGAAATAATTAGATTGAAACAATAATTTAATTATTTTTATAGTTAAAATTTAAAGTTATTCGCATTTTAAGTTTTGAGGCAAAAATGATTTGTTATCATTTCAGCAATTAATGAAAGCTCTAACATGCTCGTGGATACATTTTAAGAATCTTGTTTTGGCAGTTAGTAGGATGAGTGTGCCCGTTGGGTGGTTTGAGATCGAGTTCAGTAAATTTTAAATTATATAAACAAATTTAATAATATTTTGAAAAAGAAAACCTATATTGAAACCATGATAATTCGATTCTGCTCTCGATTCTAAACAAACTACTTTCTAGTTTTGCGTTAATTCATAAACACGCACGGGCACACTCACCCTACTTACTACCAAAACAAGATTCTTAAAATGTATTCACGAGCACGCTAGCGGTTTCATTTATTGCTGAAATGATAACAAATCATTTTTGCTTGAAAACTTAAAATGCGAATAACTTTAAATTTTAACTATCAAAATAATGAAATTATTGTTTCAATCTAATTATCTTGTTATAAATCTGTTAACTCTAGTACCTAATACAAATATCTTATAAGTTAACCTTTTTGCATGTTTTGACAACAATATTGAACTCGCTGAATCACAGAGATAACGGTATACAACACAATACCTAAATTTATCAAATCATCATAATTTGGGTAATTCATTATAACTAAACATTTTATTTATTATTAAACAATTACACAGGTTTTCAGAAAATCTCCAATTCGCCATGCAAGTTATAGGTAGGTTTATCCGTGTGATGATAATAATAAATTCTATTTCATAATGGTGTTTAGGTTATACAACGTGTTAATGAATAAGCGCATACACCCCACCTGATTTATAACAAAATAATTAGGTTGAAACAATAATTTAATTATTTTGATAGTTACAATTTACAGTTATTCGCATTTTAAGTTTTGAGGCAAAAATGATTTGTTATCATTTTAGCAATCAGTTAAAGCGCTAACGTGTTCATGGATACGTTTTAAGAATCTTGATTTGGTAGTAAGTAGGGTGAGAGTGCCCGAGCGGTGGTTTGCGATTGAGTTCAGTAAATTTTAAATTATATAAACAAATTATATAATATTTTGAAAAAAAAAACCTGTATTGAAACCATGATAATTAGATTCTGCTCTCGATTCTAAACAAACTACTTTCTAGTTTTGCGTTAATTCATTTACAAGTTGTATACCATCTAGCGATTACGTAGTATCATGGGTACTATCACCCCTTAAAGTAATGCAACTGTTTACCGTAACAAGAATGTAAGAATTTGAATTTATTGCTTTATATGAGGTAGTAACATGGGTCTTAAATATATTTTAGTACAGGTCATGCACCCTGAGAGGGCACGGCAAAATTGAGGAAAACAGTGTCTTCTTCTTATAGTCGGGGAAATCTACGGATTTTTGTATGGAGTAGGTTGCATTAATTGCACTTTTGGTGAAAATTTGGAATATAGTAGATACATACCTGAAAAACATAAATTCTCAATAATCTCCGATTTTTTATGTTGTATTACTGAATAATTAAGACATTTACAAAACATTAAATTTAGGTATGAACAAAAAATGGAAAACTTGTGATTTTGTACAGGATGGCTTCGTTCAATACGTTTTACTTATAACAATAATAATCCCCGGTTAATATCGTTAATTTGGGTAGATATTTAATATTTTGTAAGTCTTCAAAAATTATAACCTCAAAACTAAATTATTTACTGTTTGTTTTACACATTAAATTTGCCTTTTGATAATTAATTGTCTCTATTGCTGGTATGCTGGTCGAAATATTTTTAGAAATAAGCTTGCCATTTGTACATTAATATCGATTTTAAGGTATTTCTCAGGTTCCTGAGCCTATATAACCACGAAATCTCGACAAAAGTGTTATAAACTAACAGTAATATTATTTCAAACACAATTTACTAAAGTGTCTTTAATGCAATCTCAAACCTTATTTTTCCTAGACTATTAATAATAAATGAACATATACAAAATCATAAAAAATAATTCAAACTATATCTATAAATGTCAACTTGGTTACACTTACTATACAATATACAATTAATAAAATAATAAAATTAGCAAAATGTCTTAAATATAATAGTAATAATAGAATTTAAAAAAACAAAATTTTTAAATTGTCAAACTTAAATCATTAGGTAAGTCAAGTCAATTACAATACAAAATATTTCAATACAAAATAATGGTTTTGTCAACATAAAAAGAAAGAATCGTCATTCAATAAAAGTAATAGGTAAGTATTTATAAACTCGTCTTGTCGTCCAGGTACTCTTTAACACTATAGTATGATTTTTGGTATAAGATAGCCTTTAGACTATTTTCTAATAACGTATCCTTTTCTTCCCGTTTAACATTTGTGGCAACTGACAGAAAGTATTAATGGGTTTCTTACAATAATCAGAACTTACGGTCTATTTGGTCTATGAGAGACTTTAGCAGCGGCTTTTGCCGCTTACGCTCGATATAATCAGGACCTGTAACAAAAATAATAATCTTCCTTTATTTAATGAAGAACTTAACATAAACTTTCTCTATATCATGGGTCTGCTGGAAGAAAGCTCTTCAGAGATAAGCTCGCTCTTTGTACTTGTATATTATGCTGTTTTTATCTATATTTCCGTATGTACAATAAAAGTGTTAAATAATAAAAATTTAAGAATCCTTAAATATATAATATAATTTGAATGTTATTAGGTAGGTATCGCAAACGTGGACAAAGAAGATTTTTGGTTGGTTGTTAGTTTGTCCCCGCCTGCAATTACTACCTAATAACATTCAAATTATATTAGCTCAAATAAAGCTGTTATAGCTGATTAGTGATTATAGAGCTTGTTTTTCTCTTTTCAGTTAATAGGTTTTTTATGCAGTCGGGTTTTTTGTTTTACTTAATAATTTAATTTATTTCATACTTTTTAGTCTTGTGTCGAAACGGTAACATAAAAGTACTATAATAAATATATTTTTGGAATCGTCTGTTCACTAGCTTTCATTTGATACCCATATTGTAATTATTATAAAAAAAAAATTTTTTATTCCCCCCCTCTTTTTTATTTCGCAGACGCCATATTAAAACTATATAGCCTATGTCACTCTCACAATTTTTACGAATCTAATGACATATCATACGTTAAAATCCATCAAGCCGTTTAGGCTGTGGGCCGTGCCAAAGAAATAGACATACAAACATACATACATACTTACATACTTACATACATACGCTCGAAAAACATAACGCTCCTTCTGGCGCAGTCGGGTAAAAATGTAGTTTATTTTAGTCAAATTTACAAAACGTTTAAGACTTTAGGTTATCATATGCCTGATATCATATCAATGATTATGAACCAAGAGCTTTCTGACCAGAACCGTGTACGTAATTGTAAATTTCGAGTTATCATCGCTCGTTCCGTAATTTTGTGATAGTTCCGCAGAAACCCCAAATGACCCAGACCTTGACCCTGATCCTGGCCCTGACCCTTACGAGAGTATACAAAACAAAAATAAAAATATTGAATTTCAGTACATTTTGGTTCTTGTTGGTAGTTTTTGGTAGATATTGTTAGTTTTTGGTAGTTTTTCCTAGATTTTGTTAGCTTTTGGTAATTTTCAGGCTTGGAGACCTAATTTGGCGTCGTCCCGCTTCGCGCCCCACTTCGAAGACGCCCAGGTTTCAGCGCAGCTTTACCCATTCGCAATACCAGTAATCGCATGATTGTTAGTATGTACCTCTGTGTTAAGATTTTCATGAGATTGAGGACTTTCAGCTATTTTGTGTCATTACCTGGCTCTGGCATGTATGTGAAAGGTACGCTGTTACTCCTGTCGTCAGTCGTCCGGCTTTGTAGTTGAATGTACGCCTGTGAAACAATGGATTACATTGAATGTTGGTAGGTATTCCTTACCTAATTAGACAAATATAGGTGCTTGAACAAATTTTTACTATGGGAGCTAATTTGAAATCGCGTAAAAAAATCTGCTGTTCCACAGAAAATGTCAATAGGCACTCGACCGAAATGTATTCTACTGATTTTTTTCTATCAATCAATCAATTATACTTTATTTTACACCAAAAAACCTAGTATACACAGAGTAAATAAACAGGAAATGCAGACGGTACAAAAATAGGTGGTCTTATCACTAAAAAGCGATTTCTTCCAGACAACCTTACTTAACTGATTTTTTTCCACGGTTACAAAATTGATCCCATAATAAAAGATGTTCAGTTTGATGGTCTGAAGCACCCGTTTAAGTATGTTACGAATTTAAGTTAATAATAATTTGTAATTTGGACCAATATATTAATATGGACCAATCACCAGATGATAACCCACCGTTACAGGTGATTGGATAGTTGGGTTGTAGGTGATTGAGTAGTCAGAGTTGTAGGGCGGTGTGTTGAACTCGACAGCGTCATTGTGGGGGAAGCTCACGCAGTCCGCCAGCGCTCTCCACACCACCGCGCCACCTGCGCCCTGCTCCGTCTGTAGAGTCACTATTACGTCATCAGGATTCATCTGAAACGTCAATACTTTTTGGTCACTTATGTTCTGTCTATTCCACCAACATTCCCAGATATAAGTCAAACATGGTCTCCCAGGTTTCGAGGTCGGGAGTATTATTTAAGGGGATATAATTCAGAGCGCGCTCCGTACAAACGTACTATGGTGATATTTTCAATACTACCCAATTAAAGTCAATGAAATTTTGGTGAAACAATCTTGAAACAAATATCTATGCTTCTATAGAGGCAGATTTTCGTTAAAATACACAGTTTCAATGCTAGGATTTGAGGTCCTTTGAGGGACTGTAACTTAAAAACTATACATTTTAACGAAAATTTGACTCTATACAAGCATAGACATTTGTTTTTAGATTGATTCTGAAAAATTTCAATGAGTTTAATTGGTTAGTATTGAAAATATCACCATAGTACGTTTTTATGGAGCGCGCTTCGAATTATATCCTCACGCCCAATGGACCCGCCCGCCCGTGGATGTTCTGTGTTTTCAGCATATCTTTGACTACCCCCTCGGGGAATATAGTCGTGAGTATATGCTATGCTATGCTGAACGCCCAATTCATCTGCCCGAACATTTTCATCTTGTTTACAAGAAAAAGCATACAATTTTAAAGCGCTGTTTTAAGCCCCTGGATGCATATATGCATTTTCTTTGAAACAAGATGAACATTTTTAAAATAATTGCATCACAATTAATAATAAGGTATTATACAACAGTGTTAATGAATTAACGCAAAACTAGAAAGTAGGTTGTTTAGAGTCAAGAGCAGAATCGAATTATCATGGTTTCAACATAGGTAATATTTTTAAAATATTAAATCATTTGTTAGTAAAATTTAAAATTTACTGAACTCGATTCCAACCCATCCAACGGGTAAAATCATTTCAGCATTTAATGAAAGCGCTAACGTGCTCATTGATACATTTTAAGAATCTTGTTTTGGTAGTAAGTAGGATGATTTACAACAAAATATTTAGATTGAAACAATAATTTCATTATTTTTATAGTTAAAATTTAAAGTTATTCGCATTTTAAGTTTTGAGGCAAAAATGATTTGAAAAAATCATTTCAGCATTTAATGAAAGCGCTAACGTGCTCATTGATACATTTTAAGAATCTTGTTTTGGTAGTAAGTAGGATGAGTGATCCTACTTACTACCAAAACAAGATTCTTAAAATGTATCAATGAGCACGTTAGCGCTTTCATTAAATGCTGAAATGATTTTTTCAAATCATTTTTGCCTCAAAACTTAAAATGCGAATAACTTTAAATTTTAACTATAAAAATAATGAAATTATTGTTTCAATCTAAATATTTTGTTGTAAATCAGTTGGGGTGTATGAGGTTTTGCGCTTATTCATTAACACGTTGCATATATTTTTCTGTTTGTCTGTTAAACCGATCTTGATAAGGAGATAACTTGCAACCTCAAGATGGAAATAGGTTTAAAAATACAACGCAGCCGATGTTTCAGGAAAAAGGTCTTAATAATAAGCAAGTAGGTATTAATAATAAGAGATATAATTACCTTTTTACAAAGCAACATAACTTTTGTTCCACCTCTGACAGAGCCAGAAATGGGACGGTATGTTAATATTTCTAGACCTGGCATCTTCGGTCCGTTGTAGATGACGTCAGAGACGATAGCGAGTTACCGGTCCAGACTCTGAGGAAAGACCTGGAAGCAGAGCCTCGCAGCGTGGAGGCCTATATCCCGCGTCGATGATGATTTCCCGTGATCGAAGAGAGCTGAGGAAAAACCACCTGATCAGTCATAAATCATAATTATCTTGTCTTCAACCTATTATTTTACGACGGTAGTAAATTTAGGGCCAGGGCTTGCTGCCCACACGATAAGAGGAGTACATGTAATAGTTTTTGGTTGCTCGAGCTCATACATACTCAATAATCAATACAACCAAAAACGATTTTATTACAATACAATTCGATATCAAGTTATCGTCTATCTTTTCATCTACGGGTAATCCACAGAGGTGGACGATAAACTGGGGTCAGCAGCCGGGGCCCCTGGCCTCCAACTGGGTCCACAGACCTCCGGCTCGGACTGGCAGTGGCAGCCATAGGCCTCAGACTCGGATCAGCGACCGAGGCCACAGAGCTTAGACTCGGACCAACAGCTGGGAGCTTCAAGCTCCATGGCACCCCCGTATCGGAAGACTTACGTCCACTATCCACCACAGAATCACTCGGGTGCAAACTCTCCACAACTTGTAGGTATAGCGTCAATCACACACGAGAAATGATTAATTATAAATGTAACAATGTAAAATCGTTTTAAATGTTTTGGTGTTATTAAACATGAATTTTATTTATTTCACAACACACGCGAGTATAGAACGGTTTCGGTACCCGCGCCGCACGCCCGCTTGATAATGATACTGACCTGACCGTATCAGTACTACTGGTATTTATTCTATGCCGACGGTAAAGATCTCTGACGTCGGGCGCGTAACAAATTTTCAATCAGAAAACCCCGCTGAGCACCAATAGTCTAAACATCGAGGGGTTTGACCCTGACGGTAATTCATCTATCGCTGAAACTTGATGACGTGTGATAAAGAGAATTATAAAGAGTGACATATTATCGCGGTTTGTTTTTATTTGGAAGTTATGTATTTGTACCTAACATTAAAATCACTTTAGCTCTCGGCGGAATACTGTCTATCCGAACTTCCTATGGTAGGTATATTATATACCTTATACAGGATGTTACAAAAGTAAAAATAAAAATTTGGAAAACTTTTAAGGGGGTTGTTTAGACCATCAAACTGAACAACTTTCACTATGGGACCAACAGCGAAATCGCGAAAAAAAATATCAGCTGTCCCATACATTTAGGTCGAGTAGATTTGTAGTTTAGTATGGAACATCAGATTTTTTTTCGCGATTTCGATTTAGGTCCCATAGTGAAAGTTGTTCAGTTTGATGGTCTAAACCACCCCCTTAAATGTTTATTTGTATTTTTGTAACACCTTGTATAGGGCGTCCGGTAAGCAATAGATAACCCTGTACCTGCTGATAGAGGACTTCAAACCCATTCAGGAAATGGACTTTCATGTCCAGTAAAAGTGTATTTGGACTTTTAAATTTTGTATTTCATTGTTAATTTATTTGATTAAATTGTATTGTATCTATTATTATGAGACTTGTACCATGAATAAAAAATTAAAAACAATTCCCCAACCGCAAAGTAGACCGATGACCTGGTGAAGGCGGCGGGAACCTGATGGTTGAGGGCAGTGCAGGAACGGTCGTTTTTGTGGTCCTTGGGGGAGACCTTTGTCCAGTTTGTGTGGCCTTCTATCGGCTGAGATGATAAATGCTTTATCTTACATAATTTTTGGCAGCAAATTGTAGACATTTTTTTTAATTTTTTTTAATTCTGATTAATAATATCTCATACATCGCTTTCTGGCGTAATTTTATTGATACTACCTTATGATAAACCTATTATATTATGATAAACCTAAAGGTATACGCTATTATAATAAGATACCAGAGGACATTTCTGATTGAAAAAAGCCGTGGTGGCCCAGTGGCGAGTAACCTTGCCTGCCGTGCAGGAAACGGTCTGAGTTGAGTGAGAGAGAAAAGTTATGAGGTTTCAGAATATCTCTGACTACCCCCTCGGGAAATATAGTTGTGAGCATATGCTTACCAGAGGTTATTATAAACTTGCCAGACAAAAAGTATAAGTCCCATGTTAAGCAAGTCCTCTGTAAAAAAGGCTACTATATACTCGATGATTATATATGAATGTCCAAAATGTCTGGTCTTGACAATGTTACACTATGTAATTCAATATTGTATTTGTAAGTGGACTTTGTATATTTTGTTTTTTTTTAAAAGATGTGTGTTGTAGAGTTTCTGATCGCATCTTCTCTACAACGGAACACCTTCCGACGCGGTGGTAGAGTCAAAAATGACGTCAGAAAGCTATCCATGTAATATTATTTTGAATAAAACATTTTGAGTTTTTGAGTTTTAATTTATATTTGTGTGTCTTGCGGACAGACATGCGGGAAAACGGACAGTCACACGATTTGGAAACACTATTCATAGCTAATGGATTTCCTAAATATGGCGAGCATTCGATAACCCGGCTGGCAATGAAACGAAAAAGCCATTTGATTTAAATTTTATTTATTAAGGTCTTATTAAGGTACTACAAAAATTCAAATGTATATGTACAACAAGTTATAAAATTAGGCATTTTGTATTTTAACCAATGTACACACGGCGACACATCAAGCTACACAAAACCAATATAAGCTGGCCGCGCGACGTTATACAATACTTTACCTACGCGCGGCCACATTATTTTGGTTTTGCGTAGCTTGATGTGTCACCGTGTGTACATGCCTATAATAGATATACACAACATTCACACAACTACAAGCATATCATGAACATGAAAATTAAATCTAATACATACATACATACATACATATGCTCACGACTATATTCCCCGATGGGGTAGTCAGAGATATTCTGAAACCACAGAACATCCACGTTTCACCAGTAGTACCGAAACTCTGTCCAATGTGACGGGGGGTGAGCCCGTCGCCACTTACAATGGACAGTGGGTACAATACATGCCTCGAAATAGAAGCATACAGGTTTCCACACGATGTTTTCCTTCACCGAAAAGCCAGTGGTGTTACAAATCGTACATAAATTCCGAAAAACTGATTGGTACGAGTCGGCTTGAACGAGGATCGAACCATCGCCTCCTGCACGGCAGGCAAGGTTACTCGCCACTGGACCACCACGACTTAAATCTTATTAAATCAAAATTAATTAAATCAAATTAATAAAACTAGACCGAAAATTTATTTGTAAGTCAACTAATAACATAATATGGGGACTAGCCGCCATAAAGACTGTCTTACTGCCAGTTACACGTACGTTCATTGACGTTAATCCTCCATTAAATCTCTTGCTAGCTTTTACTACGTCAACAAGACAAAAAGTGACAGCAAGAGATTTAATGGAGGATTAACTTTAATGAACGTACGTGTACGTGTAAATGGCAATTAGGAAGACAAATGAAATAATCTTCTGATTCCTTACGAAATTGTAGCACAAAGCCTACGTTATGCTACACAACTGCTACGCCGTAGTCAACAGGTCAAAACAAAATCATACCTAGAGGTTTCCTTGACCGAACGACCTTGACCCTTTCAGAGCCACCTCACCTCTACTAAGCTCCGTCATTTTAGTAGGTATACCTATTTTTGACTGGTTTGTACTTCATTGTGTCACTATGGTGCCTTCTAATCAAAGGAAATCAAATTCGAAAATCATAAGAATTCGCACCAAATTTTACAATGATCTAATTAACTCATTAAATTATTGGTCTTAATAATTTTTACTTCATAGCATTTTTAGGTCTTAAAATTGTCTACACAGTGGTGTGTGTCGCAAGTAAAAGTGACTTAAACTTATGAAGCAGATGCACATAATACAATTTTTTCCCAATATTTAGGCTTTCCTTTGAACACAGGTTTCATATGTATTTTATAGAAAAATAAGAATGAAAAGAAAAATATGCTTCATAGCAAATACATCCGAGATGTTAAAGATCATTGGTATATTTTTCATTAATTTGTATGTCTTTCAAATAACGAGGAGATTGCTTCTAAAAACCATGATAAAACGGCCCAGCCCTGCGTTTACCTATGGGGAGCGTCTTAAAATCTGAACAGCCCTGAGAATTTAAAAATAGAACAGAATGAGGTGCAAACAAACCCATTCCATTTTTTATTTAAATCTATTTAAAGTTGTAAATAAATACAACGCGATACTACCGTTCGCTCATACAATGCATCCGCGCTACCACACCGCGCTCTATATGTCGAGAGTCATATACAGGGTGTTAGGGTAAACAGTTGCATTACTTTAAGGGGTGATTTACCTATTTACCTATTGACCTATTGGAAAAAAAATTGTTGGGCTTTCCATGCTAAATTCAATCAGCTGATCGAAAGTGTTAGTATGAAAAGTCGAAATTTTTTGTCCTATGTGTTTCTTAGGGAAAGTTGTTCAGTATTATGTGTACAATCACCCCTTAAAGTGATGCAACTGTTTACCCTAACACCCTGTAATCGTATTCAGTAGTTGTAAATAGTTTATTGAGTTTCTGAACAAAATATACTATACAACGTGTTAATGAATAAGCGCAAAACTAGAAAGTAGTTTGTTTAGAATCGAGACCAGAATCGAATTATCATGTTTTCAACATAGGTAATTTTTTTCAAAATATTAAAAAATTGGTTTGTAAAATTTAAAATTTACTGAACTTGATCTCAACCCACCGCTCGGGCACTCTCACCCTACTTACTACCAAAACAAGATTCTTATAATGTATCCATGAGTATGTTAGCGCTTTCATTCATTGCTGATATGATAACAAATCATTTTTGCCTCAAAACTTAAAACGCGAATAACTTTAAATTTTAAGTATCAAAATAATGAAATTATTGTTTCAATCTAATTATTTTATTGTAAATCAGTTGGGGTGTATGAGGTTTTGCGCTTATTCATTAACACGTTGTATAATGTGAAAGTGTCAAACATAGAAATCTTCTTATGAAATAAAATTACCAAGGGTCCTCAGCAGGCCAGCCTGAAACCTAGGGAACTCTCAGTTTAGTAAATTTTTAAGTAACCTTCTATGTAAGTAGGTATTTATGGGTATTAAAAAAGCTGTTTCCAAAAGTACAGCCAACCAAAAAAAAAAAAAAGTACAGCCAAAACATGACAATGAATTTTAAAAAATACAATTGAAAAAAGTTATGTAGCGTCGCGTTTTATTTTAAATAAAATTATAATATTCTTCATTTTATTCTATTTTGATTAAGTACCTAATTTCGTGAACTCACAAGCATTTTCTCCTATTATTTATGTTGAGGCAAAGTTATCCTATATTAAGAAGAGGACAATTTCTATGGATTATGTTTATGTTTACGATGCAAGCTATTAGCGGTACTTTAACGACAAATATCTTAAAATCTCATTCTGTAACAGCTTCCTACTTAACATTTTCTAACCTAAAAAACTTTGACTATTTATATGTGGACTGGTTACGCGTGTAATTCTACTAACAAACATTTCTGCCACTTTTTGCGGGGGGCGAGGTAACATGAAATCCGCAACTTTGGATTTTATTCCCCATAACTTTAGATTCTAATTTTGAATGTCAAAAATCATGAAAAGTAGTCTCGTGTGAACCCCAAACGTTCTAAGTTCGAAGTTATTATTTCGCAATTATAGGCTGTATCGTTTAGAGATAAGGTGTAAAATTGCACAAGATCAATTGTGCTTATACCGTGGCAAAGGGGAAATGCTACCGCAAGGCTAGTCCTTATAATAATTAGTCAAAGTAAAAAAATGACGCTGACAAATTATATCATAAAATCGCCAAAATCACCTCACGTAATTAATGAATACCCCCACATTTTTCGCACTTGGTCACGGATATTGCTATTATGTGGCAGAATTTCAATGTCGTAAAGGCAGTTTAACAGCAAGTTGTCCATTAACTTATTTCTACCAATCTTCACTGCCCACGTAGTGAAATACGGCCCTCTGTCTCATCCTTGTATGTGAGAGGAGGCCATTCTGCTTTGCAGTAGGACATTCACAATGAAACACACGCTATCAGCGGAGACCTATAATTGGCTCTATCAGCGGAGACCTATAATTGGCTTACTGTTAGCCATCCATATGTGTATCGTGTTAACAGCTGTTGGTCTTCCAAAGAAAATAAAATAAAATAAAAATAAAACACAGTTTTGCTTCCACCACTGCACTCTTACTATTCTGAATCAGAATTTTATAAGTTATCCGACACAGTCAATAGGTGACTGAAACTATCACTAAGGTCATCGGTTCCATCTTTAAGATCTTGGGCAATGGCGGCTATATCGCCAGAGTTGTAAGTCCTTTCTCCATTCGTGAGTAGCTTGAGGATAGAGGAATCGCTGGTGATCTCGATCGGCTGGAACAACATTTATTGAAAGTCACTTTTGATAGGTACCTTAGGTACCAGAAAATTTAGACTAGACTAGAATTTTGATGAAGAAAATAAATAAAACAAAATCCATGGCATAATTACAATTACTTCACTTTTTCTACGAAATCTAGCTAACGGAAAGCCTCTATAAATAAAAATAATAGTGTGAACATTAATGAAATAAAATTAAGATATGGGAAAAAAGATGTATGCACCTTAGACTATTTATATGAGGACAAGTTACGCGTGTAATTCTACTAACAAATTTTTCTGCCACTTTTTGCGGGGGCGAGGTAGCACGAGATACGCAACTTTGAATTTTATTCCATTAGTTTAGATTCTAATTCTGAAAGTAGAAAATAATAAAAAACAGTGTCGTATGAACCCGAAACGTAATAAGTTTGAAATAATTGTTCCGCAATTATAGACTGTCGCGTTTAGTGATAAGGTATACGATTTTTTGATCTTGTACGTTGGCAGAGGGGAAATGCTAAGGCGAGGCGGGTCCGTATATAAATCGTCTAAGGTATGCACAGCCTTTTATAACCACTTGAGAGCAATAAAGATAATTTGATTTTGAAGATTGAGCAAATTCAAGGGACAAGCGGGTGTTGAATAATAAATGAACCTCAGTTTTCGCAACTACATACACCAGCCATTGTACTTTAGTTTTTTTTTAATTTATTTCATATTTAGGAACTACATTTAAAGGTCTGTGGGCAAAAATGTATGGCAACTGTCCAAGAGCCCCCCGCTATGGCACAGGTATGGACAGTTAGAGAATACCCTAACGTACATGGTGCACAACGGACATCAAAATATTTTCGAGAAAAAAAAAGAAACAGTTTTATTTTTACGTGCTCATTTTAGGAAGAAATTATTTTAACGTTATGGCCCAAAAGATGTAATTTCTTTCGGGGTGATCAGAAACTTAGTTACAACAACTCAAAATTATGATTAAGCGTGCAACGGTAAGAAGGCTCACGTATTCTAGAATGCCAATTTCAGGATGGAACAACGATTTTCTTGTTTTGAGTTTAAAGATTCTTTTGCATTAATAATAATAAAAAAACCAATAATATACTAACCATATGAAACAAGAAATTCAACCAGCAGATAAAAATAGCGGTGAAATGCTAACATTAGTATGATAAGCCGCTAAACAAAACACTCTGTATTTTTTTTTCTCGAAAAGATATTGGTGGCACATATTAAAAAAATCTTTATTAAACCCCTTTTCAAACGTAGTATGCCACTTAGGTTAAGATATGGCTCTTGGCCCACTCCTGCCCACTCTCCTTTCATAAAAACAAACAAGGTCGACATGTAAATATCTAATTTACTCACTTGCTCTGCAGACTGCTGCACAACATTAACGCACTCATGCGGCATATGATGCGTTGTGAAGTATGGGGATTTCATTTGATCCGGCAGCGTCTGTCCTTGGAGCGACGATAGAAGATTGTTAGGCGAAGTAACAGTCATGTTGGACACGCCCATTGGGGACGGATGTATGTTATGCGTTATTGACAGGTTTAGTACGGGTGCAGGCCATGGGGACTCTTGGTTATAGCCCGTATGGGAAGTACTGGGCGTGTTTTGATTACATTGCTGAAACATAAGGTCGTTTATTATTGTAAGACAATATTACAGTCAGTCAGGAGTCGACAGGAGTATACCTAACGTGTTTTCCAGCAAAAACTTTCTTGTTTAAACTTATTGTTTAATATAAAAGATTAGAAAGTGACAATACCTATATATATAACGGACTTAAAATATAACTAACTAACATAAAACTACCTTAAAATAATATTTACACTCAGTCGAAAAGCCCTCCCCGGGCCATACCAGATTCAAAGGTGCCCATAACGCTTGTAGCGTTACGGCGTTGGATGGCGATGGACAACCTTGCATCAAGTAGTACCTGCACGTCTAGCATGATTTCTCTACTTGCGCGCGACTCAGCTTTTTCCCATACTACAAGTCGCGGCAAGCGCGGCTTTCGCTCTCCGAAACGCGTGGTAACCGGTTATTTTCTATGCAGCGAAGGCCCGTCGCGCGCGTGTAGAGAAATCATACTAGACGTGCTGGCCCCCTCTCCTGGAGTCGACGGCCGAGCTCTTTAACAAAGATCAAAGCTTCCGACCCCCGTTTAAACTTACCGCATAATGATAAGAGTTCTCGTGAGGCACAGGCTCGTATGGGTATTGTCGCATCGGGGAGGTGTCCATCCTCACGGGGGAAACATTTTCTGGAATGAAACAGCCCATTAAAGTTAACCACGGAATTTACCGTCAGACGATTTCATAGGTGAGACGTAGAACGAAGAAGAAACGACTACCCCACTACTACATCTCAGACTACCCCCTCGGGGAATATAGTCGTGAGCATATGCTTATGCGATTTCATAGGTAAATCTCAATCTAAAATATGCATGCTGTAGACATTTTCTTTTTTTGTACAGTTCTTAATTTTGTTGTTGTTGAATTCTAAATAATATACGGGGTGTAAGGAAAAGTATCATTAACCTTTAAACCACATACTCTACCCATCAAACTGACCAACTTTTACTATGGAAGCAAACTGATCAGAACAAATAAAACAAGACTGAGTGCTCATTGAAATAAATACTTTTGGATTTTTTCTTGTGCTCAGTTTGATGGGTAGAGTATGTGGTTTAAAGGTTAATGATACTTTCCCTTACACCCTGTGTGTGTTGAGGGAGCTGTTTCGAAATCACCTTTTTTCAAAACTTATCTCTATCCCTAATGCTATTTACAGGCAAGTATTGTGTCCAGTCAGGCTTCTGTCCGTTAACCGTTGTATAATGTTGACATTCCAGACACAACAGATTTCTTGTTGTCTTTGCACGGATCCGTGACAAACACAGAGAACGGGTTAAGGCCGATTTACTCTTTAGTACAGTCGTTTGGACGATGATGGTTCCTACCAACGAGTAATATAACAATATTAGGAGCTCATTTTATTATTCCGTAGTATGAGATTAGAAGTTTCTACATAACTCACAATACTCGCCAACTGGAGTTCGATTTTTGAAACTCATTCGTTGAACTCAGCAGTTGAAAATGTTAAAATTACTATGGAGATATGCATCTTTTTTACTGCTGATTTGACTTTCAAAAATCTCACTCCTGAAGTATGATTTTTGTAAGTCAAATCAGCATTAGAAAGATGCATATCTCCATAGTAATATTAGCCTTTTCAATTGCTGAGTTCAACGTATGAGTTTCAAAAATCGCACTCCTGGCAGGTAATTGTCATAATGGACCCGTTTAGGCATATCTATAAATAGTGAAATGAGAATATTATTCAGAATTTTAATTTTAAAATTAGGTTCGTAAGCGTATAGCATAGGCATTATCGTGCTTATAATAAGACAGGTGGTGACGACGTATGTGGGAGGCCCTGCTGCTCGCTGGACTGACAACCTAAAAGGGGCGGGGAGCGACTGGATAAGGGAGGCCGAGGATAGAGTGTTGTGGCTCGCCTTGGGAGAGGCCTATGTTCAGCAGTGGATGATGATGATGATAAGACAGGTTTAAATAGGAAATTTTTAAAATAAAGAAGTATTCACTCACCGCATGGCTCCGTCTTAACGACGGTGTCGTGGTACAAAACTGGATGTGAAGGTATGCCTGCAAAACATTTAATTCCATTTACTTTATATAGAAGTACTTTATAGCTCAAGCAAATCAGGGCCCCTTGACAATGTATCTTTCGATTATCGTTAGCGACAGTAGAAAACATAAAAATGTATGGACTTGACCTATGGTGACGAAAGCAAACGTCAAAATGTTTCGATCGCTAATGTCAAATCATACATTCTATCATTTCTACGTATACGCCAATAGACATGTTACTTTGTCTATAGGCCCAGATCATAGTAACAAATGCCAAATTCTTAATTCAACGATTAATAGGAAATAAAACAATTCTTAAAACTAAACCGAAATAGGTTATCTAGATAGCTAATAATTTTCACTAATACTATTAATAATACATCGAGCTTAGATAAAGTCTAGATTGAGCCTCACGCTTCTACCGTATAAAACAAAAGGGGCCAATTTTATTAGGTTGGTGTGCGTGAGGCGGCATACAGATTATGTCTGTATGCGTACATAGCGATAGGGTTTAGAGGCCAATGCTGGATGCAAATTTTTTGCTGCAAAAATTCTGCAGTTGCATACATTTGAGTCGAGTAGGCGTTGCAGTTTAGTATGGAACAACTGATTTTTTTTGCTTCGATCGGTTTGCTCCCATAGTAAAAATTGTTCAGTTTGATGGGTAGACTCATAGTTTAAAAGGATGCTAATGATATCAATTTCACTCTGTACTTTGTAAGCGTTCCAAGAAATCCTTTGGCAGCGGTTTTCTTCGCTTCGGCTTTGGACCTGAAACAAAATTAACATAAAATAACGGAAGAATCCTTAAAAGATAAAATAATATGGTTAGTTTAAGGCTCGGCGCAAACGACCCACCGGCCATAGCCACCGGTGGCCAGCGACAGACAGTTCACACGCTTTTTCATACATTTTGTAGGGTCTCGCCGCACACGTGTGGCTGGTGGCCGCTACTCGCAATAGCTGTGTCCGCCACTAGCCACACACAAAAAACGTCGGCACTCGCTACTGACGCGCCCGCTCCGCCACCCTCTCACCCTCAGTTCAGTAAACCGCGATAAGAGAGCGAGTTATAAATTGTGGCTGCCACCGACCACTTGTCCCGGCCACCTAATACCGGTGGCTGTGCGCCGAGCCTAAGACATTACGTTGTGTCTTGTCATTATCTAAGTATGTGATACTTCCTTTTTGTGTCACAAAGGAAGTAATTAAACAATTTTTAAGCTTTTTGTACATCTTTTTACAGCCTATGTAACAGATGCTTATACTCAAAAATCGTACAGCGCTCTGCGAGTTCAATATTGGTCCGGGGTAGTGGCAATAGCATCCTGAAGGCTATTGCTGAAAGTCACCAGTGTCCACTGCTACGGTTATAGATGTAAAACAACAGATTTAAAACGTTCTGCGCTAAAACTTTTATAAGGTTAAGAATTTTCAGTTCATCATCATCATATCAGCCAATAAACGTCAACTCCTGGACATAGGCCTCCCCCAAAATGGGGAGATTTGCCATAATCGCCACGCTTGGCAGGCGGGTAGGCGATCGCAGTTGGATTGAATGTGTGTACTCGGAGGATGCTGCTGCCCATCCTCCGGTGGATCCCATAGTCGCCTTTTACAACACAGGATGAAATGGGATGGTGCTATTCTTAGCCGACACCACACGGTAATACATATTTGTCGTTACCTGGTTCTGGCTCGTATATGAAATTTATGCTGTTACTCTTCTCGCCAGTCGATCGGCTCTGCAGTTGAATGTACGCCTGTTAAACAATAGATAAGTATAACATTATGTTATGTATGTGGTAACTAGGTACATGTAGATAAATTGGTATATACAGGGTGTAAGTGACAACCTAGCAAATACTGAAACGGTGAACTCAGACCATCAAACTGAACAACTTTCACTATGTAGACTACCTCAGGAAACGCGGAAAAAATCTGCTGTCTCATACATTTAAGGCGGGTAGGTATAGCAGTTTTGTATGGGTGAGCTGATTTTTTTCCGACTTCTATTTAACAACATAATTCTCCTCTAAAAAACGGCATAATCCTCTGAATTACTAGGTCAGCCACCATCATTATCATCATGCGCGTCTAAAAATAATATCTTAGCCACTATAAATCTTCTATGTAAGCTACTGTGAATACACCAATCACCAATAAAGTAATTCTATCGACTTTTAATTTTATAACTCGGTTCGTACTGAGTTATAAAATTAGCGGTTAGGTTATCGAGAAGATTTTTCTTCGTATTTTACTTAGTAAAATGCAACGAAAAATCTCCTCGCTAACCTAATCACTGAATCAGATAATTAGGTTAGCGAGGAGCGAGAATTGTAAAATCCGTGGCTGACTTAGTAAATTAGATGGTGCAGTAGCATTTTCCCGCTGCTTACATACAAAATCAGAGGTTGGACACCACAGTAAAAAAAAAACCTGTGGCTTGACTTATAATAGGACATTTGACAGGTTTTAAAAACTGATCTACGTTAATCACTGATGTCTAAGGACTCTATAGAAAATGTATATTTTACGTTCCATTACATTTATTGTAAGAAAAATGGAAAACAAAAATTATTATTTAAATGTCCCGCGAAAACTGACAATATACGTGGCTACAAGCAGGTGACGTCACGATGACGTAAACTTTGTACGACACTCACACTCTACACGCAACTGTTTACAAGCAGTTGACGTCATCCACCATTCGGCCAATCACAGTCGTTTACGAGACTAAAGTAGACAAAAAAAATATTTTCAGTATTTTTCTTAACTGACTAAATATTTGGTTTCCAAAATTCATATTCAATACGGATAACCATCAATAGATCCTTTATTTTACATGCTGTCAAATACCCTACTCCCCAATTAAAGTAATAAGTAGGACACTGATTATAGATGGATCAGAGGCAAACCCACAGTTATTTGTGATTGAGTAGTCGGGTCCTGGTAGGGAGGTGTGTCGAACACTACGGCGACATTCTTGTGGAAGCTCACACAGTCCGCGGGCGCTCTCCATACCGCCGCACCGGCGCCGCCCGCTCCTTGCTCCGTGTGTAGAGTCACTATCACGTCCTCAGATTTCATCTGAAACGTCAATGCAATATGAAAGGATTACAGATATTTTTAATAAAAACGTCGGTTTTCGGTCCGACGAGTGACATCACGCGTTGGATCTGTAAACTCCTTGGTAAACTTGAAATAACTGGCTATTAAGAAAAAAAGTATTCACAATGTTAGAATTTGACATTTGATGTTGCCGTTTCTGTTTCCAGCATAGGCAATGGAGTTGCGTTACAAAGCGAAAGCAGGCAATTTTTATTTTTCTCTGTGGAGTTCGAAAGATTTTCTCGCGACCACTTTTACCATTTAGAGATAACAGTTAAAAATTTTATGTAGGTATATTGATATTCTCGATGAATAGGAAAAAAAAATTATTAGTTTCATAAAATGATGTCTTATATCCGTAAAAAATATAAAATAAAGAAAAAAAAACCTTGACATACCGAATTAGTCAGGCATTTTTTTGATAAAATGTATTATATGTAAATCATTTATTTACGGAAACCTTCGTCACATCAGAATTATATTTATTTTATATTTATTGCAAACTTCGCCAAAGGCATAAGCATAAGCATAGCATATGCTCACGACTATAATCCCCGAGGGGGTAGTCACAGATATTCTGAAACTTTAGAACATCCACGTTTCACCAGTAGTACCGAAACTCTCGCCAAAGGCAATACACAAAATACATAATACAGGGTGTAAAATTAAATGCGTTACATACGTTGGGGGTGCTTCAGACCATCAAACTGAACAACTTTCACTATAGGACCAACAATGAAATCACGAAAAACAATCTGTTGTCCCCATTGAATGATTAAGAGGAGGAGGGTTTCGCCTTTAGTGCCTCAATAAATAAATAAATATCTTTGACATTGTGACCATTGTCAATGGTTGTAACATACATTTAGTTCGAGCAGCGATCGACGCTTTCTATGGAAAAGCAGATTTTTTTTGCGATTTCAGTGTTGGTCCCCTAGTGAAAGTTGTTTAGTTTGATGGTCTTAATCACACTGTTTAATATGCTACACATTTATTTTTACACCCTGAATAATCCGCATGCAAGCTTCGTCAAAACACAACCAATACTAAACAAAAGACCTTTAAACCCTGGCTCAAAGGTCCCCGAAATGCTAGCCACATTGCCTCTTTTATTTATTTATTTAAAAACATCTCATCAACTTTATTGTTTACTCATACAAAATACAGATAACATTAGTAGATCTTATGTATGCACAAAGGGCACACATAAGATAAGATTAGATGAATTTATTGTTCAAAATGAACATATTACTACCTCATAACGCAACACAGAAATTAATGTATGATGCATGAATAAATTTACTATACCTGTTATACAACGTGTTAATTAACGCAAAACTAGAAAATAGTCTGTTTAGAATCGAGCTTGTTTAGTGGGAATCGAATCTTCAAGGTTTCAACATAGGTTTCATTTTTTCAAAATATTAAATAATATGTATGTTTGTATAATTTAAATTTTACTAACACAAGACCTTGATAATAATACGAGATAATTACCTCTTCACAAAGCAATATAACTTTTGTCCCACCTCTGGCAGAGCCAGAAACGTGACTGACTTGTAATATTTTTAGATCTGGCGTCTTTGGTCCGTTGTAGATGACGTCAGAGACGATGGCGAGGTACCGGTCCACACTCTGAGGGAAGACCTGGAAGCAGAGCCTCACAGCATGGAGGTCTATATCCCGCGTCGATGTCTCGTGATCGGAGCCAGCTGAGGAATAAACCACATAATTGATCAGTTAACATTATCTTGCCTTCATTTTGAGTCGGAACAAAATCATCTTCCATTCATCTCTAGCCGACATTCCAGGGCTGCAATTGCGGTAAATATTCGGTGATTGAACCGTGACTGGACTACGTACGAACCATAACTTTTAACACATTTGGTATTGCGCTAATCGCGGTACAGCTCATGACAGCCGTTAGAGCCGTTTTGACAGATTTCTCAGACGTTAAAGGCTGTCAGTTACATAGAGTTTAGCGTGATGCGGAATTCAGCACAGGGCTGCGTTCAGAACCTACGGGTGCGGTTGTTTGGTTGTTTTTCAATCTAAGGTACGGAACGGACAGTTGTTTTTCAACTCGCAATAAGGTACGGAACGATCCCGGTTGTTTTATAACCTCAAGTTTTGACATTGACAGTAATATGGGCTTCCAGGACTTCCAGGGCTTCCATCATTTCCAAATTCAATATAAACTCATCTTCCATGCTAGAGAATCAAAGAGTGAATAAGAATAATTTGAAAAACACTAACTTTTATTCAAAATGAGCAAAAGTCAAGTAACCACAGATAATCAAAACGTCAGAGTGTTTTTTAACCGTCGAATTTGATGGTTAAAAGTTGCAACCCGTCAAAGGTTCGGAACGGTTGAGTTGTGACAATCGAGTTGCAAAGAGCGTTTTTTCACGGAGCCTCGGAACGGCGTTAGTGCGAAAAGTTGCACCCAGAGTGCACTCTGGGCGTAGGTTCTGAACGCACCCCAGTTGAATAGTAATTGGATTGCAATGTGATTAGAACTGAAATTGGATAAGAATAGAACTTCGATCTTTTAAATTAGCGCAATCGGTCTCCTGTGCTCACTCAAGTCTTACATATAGGTAGGTATTATAAGTAAGAGAACGGAATAGAAGACAGTAAGTTGTTAGTTTGTTACAGAGATATCTTACCGATACTGGCGTCAATTGCATAAGCTCGTAATTATGGACTCTAGTGGAGAAAATTTTAAACAGCATTGCCTTCACATCGGCTTAAATATAACATTAGAAATTTGAAACAAACGTTCTTAAACAACAATAATTAAAAGAGTAATAAATGGAAACATGCGAGAAAATGTTGAAGCATTGCATTACCCTATGTATTTGACAGCATGTAAAATATAGGATCTATTGATGGCATCCGTATTGAATATTAATTTTGGCAAAGAAAATAATGTTTTTGTTTACTTGAGTCACGTGATCGTAAACGACTGTGATTGGCCGAATGGTTGATGACGTCAACTGCTTACAGACAGTTGCGTGTAGAGTGTGAGTTTCGTACAATGTTTACGTCATCGTGACGTCACCTGCTTGTTCCCACGTATATTGTCAGGAAAAGCGTTTTCGCGGGATATTTAAATAACATGTTTTGTTTTCATTTTTTCTTGCACTATATATATGTAATGGAACGTAAAATATACATCTTCTATAGAGTCCTTAGACATCAGTGATAGAACAGTTTTTGAAAATCTGTCAAATACCCTATGACGTGAACGCACACCTATTAGTGCCGTACGAGTCGAGCGCCGAATTCGTATCAAAATCATATGAATAGATACGACTAGAAGTCAAGCTTCTTAAAGCGCGCACAACGGCGCTAGACTCGCGAAAAAAGTTATAATCGGCATGGATTTTATGGATTAAAATGGCGTATATACGGGTCTAGCGGCGGTCGCTGGTACGGCGTCCAGTTTGTATGAAGGTTATCTCGCCGAGATATCTATTCACGTGTCAAAACTTGATGCGGCCGGGCTGTCATTTCATACAAATTCCAAGTTCGCCTTATGCGTGGATAAGTGAGCATTTATCTTTTACCTGTCTCTTTTTTTCCTTTATTTCGAAACGGGTTGATGTTCTGTTTCTTCCTCAGGGCCAAAGAAGCTGCGATATCGTTTCTCTTGACGCACTGTATGCCGATGTTAGAGAAGGTGACGACACGGTTCTCCGGTGTTATGTCAACCGTCATCACGCACAAACCATCGGAGCAGTTCTCGCGACCCACCAGTTTGTGGGGGTGAGGCCTGCGGAAGAACGAGTTTGGTTAAACTGGGGATAGGCGGCGGTTCGATTCCTGGCCTGTACAACTAAGTTCAACGGAATTTATATACGGTTGTATTTATGATTATCACTAGCTCAGCGGTAAAGGAAAACTGAAGAAACCTTCGTACACGATCATGAAAAAAAAATAGTTCTGATGTATGTGTGAAATATGGGTGAGCTTGAGGCGAACACAATAGACCAGCAAAGGTCGCAGTGTAACATAACGACCCTTGCTGGCAATAGCCCAGCCATCAATAATAATCTGGGGATGATAGATCTATCATCCCCAGTTTATTATTATTGTAGAGGATAGAGGATTTCTTTTTTGAGGCCCTTACTTATGAGATGGGGATTCGGAACGAAATGTTCTGTATATCACAAACGGACCATTAGATGTTGACAGTTGACAACCAACATACATTTTATCCCTGTAGTTGTCGTACGTGACCACTACCTACGCAGTCTTTTTGTGGACTCGAAAAACTTTCCACCTGTTATTACCACGAGACCATCAATTTAGAAACCTTCAACAGTCTAATTATCTTGTTAACAACTTAATGAAATGCATTCACATATTATTATTTGATAGTTGTAGCAAACCATCCTGACAGCACCTTTTCACGTGCCTTTCAAGTTTGTATGTAGTTTTGGAGATTTAATAGTTAGTATATTATGTCTGTATGTATAGGTATAATTATTGTAATACCTACTTTGATCTAAGCATATGTGTATGTACACAAAGTATAAAACTCTTGTGTTGTAGAGTTAATATTATAATTCTAAACTAAAGCATGCTATATTTTTATTAACCACTTTTATCATAAAATCCCGTTATACCGAGATCCCGCACCATGTCAAGTTTCTCGCTTATACCGAGATCCCGCAAAGGTATGCGGGATTGGAAGCTCTATCTGGCTCCATCTTATCAATAACCGTCCCGACGATGAGATATGCGAGCATGTGACGTCAAAGAGAGGATTTGACCGTTTGACAAGATTTTTGAGTTTGAGATAATAAACATTAACTGCCTTACTATGGCTATGTGCACGACACTAGCGCCCCTAGCGGTGTCGGACCGCCGTGAATTATTTCAAGTAACATGTTAGCTAAAAGTTTTTTATTTTTATTATTAAATAATGTAAAAACTAAAGAAATTTGCAACATTATCGATATAAAAATTTTTAAAATACCTATTCGCTAGAATCCACAATATTTGCAGTGCCAATTTCCGTACCAACTTTTATCTAAAAAAAAACCTTTTTAGTGAACTCTAGATGCCAATAGAAAAGTAGTAGTCTTTACAGTTTTGGAGATTTCGTGTTGAGTTAGTGTGTGGATTTGCATAGATTCAAGCATATTTTACACAGCTTGTCCAACAAACGTGTACATTTCCGCCACCCAGGGCGCTGCGGTCGATTTATCAGGTCCCATCACCACTTCGCACATAGCCATTATCTCTTATAAGTATTCTTCTACTACTAACCTGTATGGTTTATTCTTGGTGACGCAGGACACGATAATTTTCGCTTTGCCAGTGTAGTTAGTTATTTCGATGGCGGGGTACGTCTTCTGGTCTTTGTTGCTGTTGGCGCCGGGAATTGAACCCGCGAATCTACCCTCCACTTCGTATCTGAACCTGGCGGTGGATAACGGTTTATTTACATAAAAATTCGTCTTCTTTGCTGTGATCATTCTTAATATGCTGACACTTTTTTAAGGGAATGATCAAACCGACAAACTGAAAAGTTTTCTCTATGGCACCAACATCGAAATAAAAATCAGCTGCTCCATAGAACAGTATTGGCTCCATAGTGAATGTTGTTCGGTTTGATTGTCTGGAGCACCTGTTTAGACTTGTAACTACTTAATTTTACCCTTTTTACGGCATTTCAAAGTTTGGGTAGTTCAGGTAGATAAATAGAGCACCCGCGTTCAAAATAATTTACTTATAGACACGCATAGTTTACAGTTTTATATATAAGAACTAAGTAAGAAAACTAATATTATATCTATGTATGTACACACCGTGACACATCAAGCTACGCAAAACAAACATACAACGTGTTAATGAATAAGCGCAAAACCTCATACACCCCAACTGATTTATAACAAAATAATTATATTGAAACAATAATTTCATTATTACGATAGTTAAAATTTAAAGTTATTCGCATTTTAAGTTTGGAGGCAAAAATGATTTGTTATCATTTCAGCAATGAATGAAAGCGATAACGTGCTCGTAGACACATTTTGAGAATCTTGTTTTGGTAGTAAGTAGTAAAAATTTACTGAACTCGATCTCAACCCACCGCACGGGCCACCCAACCATAAATTTTAAATTTTACAAACAAATTAGTTAATATTTTGAAAAAATTACCTATGTTGAAACCATGATAATTCGATTCTGCTCTCGATTCTAAACAAACTACTTTCTAGTTTTGCGTTAATTCATTAACACGTTGTACAGACGGCGACACATCAAGCTACGCAAAATAGCCCAGTCATTTTACGGAGTTTTGTTAGGAGGGGTTTTGTAAGGGGAGTAATTATGAATGGTATTTTTTAACATAGGTCATCTATGTTAAAACATGATAATTCGATTCTGCTCTCGATTTTTCAAAATATTAAATAATTTGTTTGTAAAATTTAATGAACTCGAACTCAACCCACCGCTCTGGCGCTCTTATACTACTTACTACCAAAACAAGATTCTTAAAATGTATCCATCAGCACGTTGGCGCTTTTATTCATTGCTGGAAAGATATTAAAAAAATGGCCTCAAAACATAAAATGCGAATAACTTTAAATTTTAACTATCAAAATAATGAAAATATTGTTTCAATCTAATTATTTTGTTTTAAATCAGTTGGGGTGTATGAGGTTATAGTCTAGGAAAAATAAGGTTTGAGATTGCATTAAAGACACTTTAGTAAATTGTGTTTGAAATAATATTACTGTTAGTTTATAACACTTTTGGCGAGATTTCGTGGTTATATAGGCTCAGGAACCTGAGAAATACCTTAAAATCGATATTAATGTACAAATGGCAAGCTTATTTCTAAAAATATTTCGACCAGCATACCATTTCCTGTACAAAATCACCAGTTTTCCATTTTTTGTTCATACCTAAATTTAATGTTTTGTAAATGTCTTAATTATTCAATAATACAACATAAAAATCGGGGATTATTGAGAATTTATGTTTTTCAGGTATGTATCTACTATATTCCAAATTTTCACCAAAAGTGCAATTAATGCAACCTACTCCATACAAAAATCCGTAGATTTCCCCGACTATTATTCATTAACACGTTGTATACTCAATATAACAATATATAGTATGTTCATAAAATTAACTCAAAATCTCACCCGGGGAAAACACACATAACGTTATAATTAAAATGATTGAAGCTCGTAGGTACCTATAGTAGCGTCCTCTACTAAACTAGCCATATTTTAAATTATATCTTGTGTTCTACTCTGCAGTCCGTATTGTGAAAACCTGTTTGACAGTCATGTACCTCAAATTGTTTAATAAAAATAATAAGTTATTCATTTTTGTAGATTGTATGTCGATAATAAAACCGGTCAAGTGCGAGTCGGGTTAGTCGCGCACCTAGGGTTCCGTACCACAACACATACAGGTTCCTTCTTAATATGCTGACACTTTTTTAAGGGGATGACCATACATCGAAATCGCGAAAATAAAATCAGCAATCCCATCCATCCCATCCCATCCATCTGCTGTTCTATACAAAACTGCAAGCCTTCTCGAGTCAAATGTATATATATATAAATATCGTGTTATTGTATATTGTATTGTATCGTATTTTTGTGTTGTTACAGTAACAAAACAATGCTATTCATTTAATTATATACCTATACTCCATTCAAAATAGCAACGAAATTTTAAGGCTATTTTGCATTACAGAAACAGAGATTTGAAACACTTAGGGTCAATTTATACTAGCGCAGAGTCGGAGCGCATCGAAGCGTCAAATTCTTTACAACTAAAGCGAAGCCGCACGAATGCGCGCGTATTCGCCCGAATGCGCGCGTATTCTCTTTTACGTGTACACCGACGCAAGCCAATTTCCGACTGATGACGCGTAGGTTCGCTAGTGGGCCGCATGGATACGCGAGAATGCGCGCGCACCAATCAGCGTTGTTCACGCGCAGACGCGCGAATTCCGAAGAATGCGCGCGTCTTTTTAAAATATCAGAAGTAATGTGTGCGTTACGCTGTGCAGTTAAGGTTGAATTTGTTATGTTCAGTTTTGGATAGACGCTTCGATGCGCTTCGACTCTGCGCTAATATAAATTGAACCTTACTCTCACTTATTCTTAACAAAGTTTTAGTAACGTCCAGATTATGTCATAGTATATGTATCCAATAAATTAATTACATTTGGTAATCAGAAATGGCCAGAAAGCTAAATAGGAATCGGAAAATCTCGTATTCTTTATTTGGAATGAAGTATAGGTTCCTATTAAAGATAAAGATAGGTAGGTAATTATTTATTATTTTATAAAAAATATACCAAATACAATATCAGATGGGGTTTTTACAGGGACCTCTATAAATGTTATGATCGCGGTAATTCATGGTTAATTAATTTATCTAGCTCGGAATGAAGGAAATATAAGTAATTATAATATTTATATTCCGTGTTTCCTATCTGTTTACTCTCTGTATTATGTTTTTGATGTAAAATAAAGTATAATTGAATGATTTATTAAATAATAAATTAATACGTTTGCCGCGTCAATTGAGTACCTATGTATGTACCTACAGCAGGGATGGCCAAGCAAGACGTCGACCGTAAATATTTAAACGTTAACGTAAAATATACATTTTCTATAGAGTCCTTAGACATCAGCTTTGACTATTTATATGTGGACTGGTTATGCGTGTAATTCTACTAACAAACATTTCTGCCACTTTTTGCGGGGGGCGAGGTAACATGAAATCCGCAACTTTGGATTTTATTCCCATAACTTTCGATTCTAATTTTGAATGTTATAAATCATGAAAAGTAGTCTCGAGTGAACCCCAAACGTTCTAAGTTCGAAGTTATTATTTCGCAATTATAGGCTGTCTTGTTTAGTGATAAGGTGTAAAATTGAATGTAAATGCACAAGATCAATTGTGCTTATACCGTGGCAGAGGGGAAATGCTACCGCAATGCTAGTCCTTATAATAATTAGTCAAAGGACATCAGTGATTAACGTAGAACAGTTTTTAAAAACCTGTCAAATACCCTATTAAAAACTAGTGATGTATATCATAGATTAATATGTATATTGGATATAGGATAGATAAGTCGCCTGGGATTTTAGGACGTTTTAATTATTGTGTTGCCGCTTATTAGCAGAAGGGGGAGCCACATTGGGAAATAAATTGAAAAAGCCGGCCAGCCGACACGAGGCTCGAACCATAAGCACCCGAATCGTGAGCCAGTTGTCTTGACCACTAGACAGTGATTGATATGGGCGAAATCTCTCACTACTACAGCGCAGCGGTGAGGTGTAGCGTGCTAACGCTCCAGTTTAGATACGAACCCAAATTTCAACACATAGTGCTTCGAAACATGACCGATAGATGTCGGAAGCTGTCTATCAGCGTTCCACTTGTTTGTACTAAGATAACATAGCATGGTGTATTTCTGAGTTTCAATGTAGACCGCGTACTTGAAGAGTTTGACCACCCCTGACCTACAGGCTAGTTGACCATGAGGAAAACGGCGAGTTTCTCGGTTGTTTTATTGAATCGAGCGTGTTCTCAAGCGTCGTGTTGCGTCATAATCACATACACAACAATCTGATTCATAATTTATTTGTTTGTGATACCTTTAGCGACTAGTTCTATATCTGCGATTCGCCTAATCCTTAGACGATTTATATGCGGTCCCGCCATGCCCTAGCATTTCCCCTCTGCCAACGTGCAAGATCAAAAAATCTTACGCATTTACATACAACTTTATATCTTATCGCTAAACGTGACAGCCTACCTATATAATTGCGGAACAATAATTTCGAACTTATCACGTTTGGGGTTCATAAGACACTGTTTTCAAGATTTTTTACATTCAAAATTAGAATCAAATTCAATTCAGTCAGAATCAATTAAAATTCAAAGTTGCGTATCTCGTGTTACCTCGCCCCCCGCAAAAAGTGGCAGAAAAGTTTGTTAGTAGAATTACACGCGTAACTTTTCCTCATATAAATAGTCTTAGGCGTGATCGCATACATATACAGTTCTTTACCACAAATTCCAGCAACTGAACTAAATTTTAATTTGTCAGTATAATGATGGCTACAAATGATACCTATACGGTTTTCTACAATATTAATTCCTGCAACTTAAATTTAAAGGAGTAAATTTCTCCAGCTATGGGAAATAGGCCACCTTAAAATGTTAGCGTATAATTGGCGTATAGTTATGAAACTCAGGTCGATTTGTTTCTCATAATCTCTAGATTATAATGGTAATATTAGGTATACTTCATCTATACGGAGTGTCGCGTAATGGCACTTTACTCTTTTCAGTTTTTATTTAAAGTTCACTTTTTACGCCGTTCGGTATTTTGATTTTTTTAAATTCCTTTTTTTATTTTACACTTTTTAGTTAGACATGGTTGCTAACCAACTTTAAATAGTTATAGATCCTAAATGGTCATTCGAAATGAAAAATTATAAGAGAAACCTAAAAATGATTTTATGGCGTCTGTTTGTCGCCATATTGAATTTTGATTACTATCATGCATTGATTTATAACCAAATACCTATTCCAACTTCCTGCTATCATGTCTTTAGTGACACTCGTTTCGATTATCAAAATTGGCTCACGCGTTTGTTCTCTAGAGTGCCACATACATAGGCTGATAAACACATTACACTCCTTTGCGTCGCGCAGTCGGGTAAAAAAGAGGGCAACACGACATCGGCATACCTAAGGTTCAGTGTGGAGCAGAAGGTAGGTAGGTACCTATAACATCCGTATTCGTATCTATTCCTTCAACTTTTCCTCAACTCAACCTCGGTCAAAAAATTCTATGACTCATTCTCAAAATCTTTTTACGGTCATAAACATAATCTCGATGGTCCTTCCGAGGTTTAATCAAAAAATTAGGTACTTTCTACCTACACTTCATTTCAAATAAGGACTAAAAGATATTCCGATTCCCATATAGCTTTCTGGCTAATTCTGATTACCAAATGTAATTAATGTATTGGATATATATACCATTCGACATATCTTAGACGGTACAAAGCTTTCTAAGAAAAAGTGAGAGGAAGTGTTTCAAATCTCTGTTTCTGTAATACAAAATAGCCTTAAAATTTCGTTGCAATTTTGCTAGTTTGGTTTGGTCAATCAAAAATCAAAAAGCAATTTTAGAACTTTTATTTAGAAATTGCACTCAAAACTATGAATCCAGGTCTAAGGAATGTATCGAATTACCAGTAACTCTGATTGTCCTCGCTTGACAATTGGTTTCAATTGAAGAGGGTATTCCTGATAAAGCTCTCCATACAAAACGGAGTTACGTTCTAGTGTGGACATTTAGAAGGTAATTAAAGTCGAAAAAAATTTAGAACAGCTTTGTACCGTCTAAGATATGTCGAATGGTATATATATCCAATAAATTAATTACACTTGGTAAACAGAATTGGCCAGAAAGCTAAATAAGAATCGGAAAATCTTGTCGTCCTTATTTTGAATGAAGTATAGGTCTTCGGTCGGGGTATTTTCGTTTGTTATTGTTATCCCAATGAATAACAAATAATTTAGAAAAACAACAAAAAACAGTGAGAAACATTATTTCGTATTTATGAAGTCTTTTTTTTCGAATTGTGTTCGGATATACATATTGACATTGTTAACGCAAGCATTTTGTTTTTCCAAATAATATTATAATTATCAACGTACATTTATCAAGATAATTATCATACTTAATAATTACGTAAAGTGATAATTATCCTTTCGAAACCTGACCCTCACCCTGCTTCCCAAACATTTTTAATCTACACTAATATTATAAAGAGGAAAGATTTGTACCTATTTTTGTATGTTTGTATGTTTGTAATGAATAGGCTCAAAAAGTACTGGGCCGATTTAAAAAATTCTTTCACCAATAGAATGCTACATTCTTCCAATTTGACATAGGCTACATTTCATTTTGAAAATAATTAGGGATCCTTGGTAAAATTTGAACAATGTAACCGAAGGTGTAGAAAAAAGTGTTTTATATCCAAATTTCCAAAAATAAATAATTGTCTACCCCGTGCGAAGCCGGGACGGGCTGCTAGTATATTATATAATAATGACAAGTACTTATATTCAAATATAAGATTTTGAATATTAAATGTAAGTACCTATGCTTTTAATTAAAATAATAAAAATATTAAGTAAATTTTTGTTTCAATGAAATTCTTTTATGGTAAATCAGTTGGGGTGTATGAGGTTTTGCGCTTATTCATTTAACACGTTGTATAATTTGAAGATCGCTCAACGAGCTATGGAGAGAGCTATGCTCGGTGTTTCTCTGATACGTACATCAGAAATGAAGTGATATGTCAGAGAACTAAAGTGGTTGACATAGCTCAGAAAATTAGCAAACTGAAGTGCCAATGGGCTGGTCATATCTGCCGAAGAACTGACAACCGGTGGGGTGTCAGAGTTCTAGAGTGGAGACCGCGAACTGGTAGGCGTAGTGTGGGACGCCCTGCTGCCCGCTGGACAGACGACCTAAAAAAGTAGCCGGGAGCGATTGGATGAGGAAGGCCGAGGACAGAGTTTTGTGGCGCGCCTTGGGAGAGGCCTATGTTCAGCAGTGGACGATGATGGGCTGATGATGATGATGATGATGATAATACGAACCTCTCGTTCATTAGTCGGTGTTAGGTACTAATTTATTATTACATTATTAGGTACTTGCTACTTTCACATTACTAACTTACTTGGGACATTTTTTGGCGGGCTGCTCCACAATCCTCACGCTGATACCAGGTCCCGAAGTGGACGATGAAATGGCCCCAGCGGTCGGGGCCACACGCCTTAGAGACGGACCAGCAGGGGCCCCAGGCAGCATGGCTCTACCTATAGGAACACTTCCCTTCAGTATACCAACAGAATCTCTCGCGTTTGAACTCTCCACAACATCTATTGCGTCAATCACACACGAAATATATTCCATTATAAAAGTATATGTTTAATTTAGTTCAAATCTTGCTCATTTTTATACATATACTACTTTTTAAATTGTTTATAAAATAACCATGATTATATTTCCCAACACACGCGAGCTGAGACCGGTTACGCGCCGCACGTCCGTCTAGCTGATGATAGCGACGGAAATGCTGTGCGAAAAAACGCGGCTCACTTTATAAATTGTATAATGAAATGACACGAGGAAAACATGACTCTAGCCGCTTTAAATCAACGGTTCTGATATTCTTTAATACAATGTGATTGGATGGACCGGGCGCTACACAGGGTGTAAGGCCGAGATTCAGAGACGATTTGTAAGTCATAGTTCGGACTCCAGTATGTCAAAATCCATACATTTTCGCCACGCTTAGCTCGAGCTAAGACAAAAAAAATTGTCTCTGAATCTCGGCCTCAGCAAATACTGAAACGGTGAACTCAGACCATCAAACTGAACAACTTTCACTATGGAGCCTACATAACATAAATATTCTTTATTTGCACACCAAAAACATACAGCAACAAAACAGAATACTAGAACGTAAGGGTACAAATGGCGGTCTTATCACTAAAAGCGATTTCTTCCAGACAACCATTGGATGGAGAGTAAAAAAACTTGCTATGGCGGTGTAATAAATAAGATATAAAATATATATAGCTTACAATACATATGAGTATATAATGATACATACATAAATATATACCCGACGTCCCGATAGCACAGTCTGTAGTGAACCTGCCTGCTGTGTCGAGAGTCGCGGGTTCGAATCCCGTAAGGGACAAATATTTGTATGATGAATATAAATATTTGTACCCGAGTCATGGATATTTGTATCTATGTATGTATTCTATATCGTTGTCTAGTCATCATAACACAAGTCCAGGCTCGATTCTGGTACTTTAAATGTGACTAGATAATTTGTGTGACAATGTCCAAGATATTTATTTATGTGTATATACACATACGTAATATCTAACAATGAATAATGAATACATTAATAAACATATAATAGGTAATGGATCTAAATGTCAAATAAATAATAATGAGTCAGAAACCTATCTCAGGAAACGCGAAAAATATCTGCCGCCCCATACATTGAGTCGGGTAGGTACAGCAGTTTTGTATGGGACAGCAGATTTTTTTTCGCGTTTCCTGAGGTAAGCTCCATAGTGAAAGTTGGTCAGTTTGATGGTACGAGCTCACCGTTTCAGTATTTGCTAGGATGTCACTTACACCCTATACAACGTGTTAATAAATAAGCGCAAAACCTCATACACCCCAACTGATTTATAACATAATAATTAGATTGAAACAATAATTTCATTATTTTGATAATTAAAATGTAAAGTTATTAGCATTTTAAGTTTTCAGGCAAAAATGATTTGTTATCATTTCAGCAATGAATAAAAGCGCTAGCATGCTCATGGATACATTTTAAGAATCTTGTTTTGGTAGTAAGTAGGGTGAGTGTGCCCGTGCGGTGGATTGAGATCGAGTTTAGTAAATTTTAAATTTTACAAACAAACAATTTAATATTTTGAAAAAAATTACCTATGTTGAAAACATGATCATTCAATTCTGCTCTCGATTCTAAACAAACTACTTTCTAGTTTTGCGTTTATTCATTAACACGTTGTATATACTCTAGATGTCTTAAAACGTGTGACGAAGCCTTATTATACAGAGTGTAAAGTTGAATGCTTTACATACTTAAAAGCGAGCTTCAGACCATCAAACTGAACAACTTTCACCTTCGGACCAATACTGAAATAAAATAGCGATGTCACATCGCTAGGGTTTTCAGGTCTCGCATTGACTACTCACAAAATGGCGGTAAGTCTAATGAGATTTGACCTACAATGGAAAAATTTGTCTCTCTTTCCCAAAAACAGTGACGTTTATAATTACAATACCAGAAATAAAAATAAATTAGCATTCCTACATTTTCGACTTAGTAAGGTCAACCCATCTTTCATGGGGCACTGTATACGTTATTATAATAAGATACCAGAGAATATTCTAAACTTGACAGACAAAAAGTTTAAGTCCCATGTTAAACAAGTCCTCTGTAAAAAAGGTTCCTATAAACTCGATGATTATTTGAATGACCAAAATGTCTAGTCTTGACAATGTTACACTATGTAATTTTATATTGGATTTATGTACTTTGTATATATTTTGTTTTGTTTAAAAGAAGTGTGTTGTAGAGTTTCTGGTCGCATCTGCTCTACAACGGACTTTGACTAATTATTATAAGGACTAGCCTTGCGGTAGTATTTCCCCTCTGCCACGGTATAAGCACAATTGATCTTGTGCATTTACATTCAATTTTACACCTTATCACTAAACGAGACAGCCTATAATTGCGAAATAATAACTTCGAACTTAGAACGTTTGGGGTTCACACGTGACTACTTTCATGATTTTAAACAATACTGCGACGGAGCGATTCAAAATTTGAATCTAAAGTTATGGGGAATAAAATCCAAAGTTGCGAATTTCATGTTACCTCGCCCCCCGCAAAAAGTGGCAGAAATGTTTGTTAGTAGAATTACACGTGTAACCAGTCCACATATAAATAGTCAAAGACAACGGAACACCTTCCAACGCGGTGGTAGATTCAAAAACATGACGTCAAAAAGTTATCTATGTGATATTATTTTGAATAAACCATTTTGACTTTGACCGAGAAGTTTACACGGTATACCTAACCTATTGCCATTCACCCCTTGGTGGGGATCGGCCGTCAAGTTATTGCAATCAAAATCAATTCTAAGTATCATATTGTTTTTGCTTATTTGGGTTACCTAAACATGGTAGGCGTCGGTAACTACATATTAATGCAATGAGTCAATGAGTAAATTTATTGATAACCTAACCCGCATAGCACAAGATAACATTGATAACATAGGTGGTACTCAATTAACCTTCCTGCTGATTCGAGGCCCGCGGGTTCGAATACCTACCTCGAGGGGAAAATATTTTTGTATAATTAATATGAATATTTGTAGGTAGTTACCTTCCAGGTCCATGGATGTTTGTTTATTAGTGATAAGTAGATAAGTAGGTTATTCCCATCATCATCATCATCTTCCTACACTTGCCCTTATTAAGATTACATTTAACAATTTATGAGTGAAACACAACGTAGAGGGAATACTTACCTACATCTTTCTACACCTATACTCCATTTCAAATAGCAACGAAATTATAAGGCTATTTTGAGTTACAGAAACAGAGATTTGAAACACTTCCTCTCACTTTTCTTATAGAACAGCTTTAGTAACGTCCGCGATGTGTCGGATAGTTATATCTTTCTGATAAATAAATTATATTTGCAAATCAGGATTGGCCTGAAAGCTATATAAGATGGTACAAAAGTAATAATAAACATTTAAAACTTTTAAGGGGGTTGTTTAGACCATCAAACTGAACAACTTTCACTATATGACCAACATCGAAATCGCGAAAAAAAATCTGCTGTCCCATACATTTAGCTCGAATAGATTTGTAGTTTAGTATGGAACATTAGATTTTTTCCCGCGATTTCGATATTGGTCCCATAATTTGAAAATGGGTTTTCCCCATTAATTTTATGCATAACAATTAGTTATAGGTACTTATGTAATAAAATAATTATTTATCTTGAACTTTTGGAACAATTAATTTGCGGTTGGGTTTTTCCACATCTTAGAATCTCTTCGTAGTAAATACGTAAGTACCTACGTAGGTACCTAAGTTCCTAATTTATTATAATAAAACCTGTAAAGTGCGAGTCGGGCTACACGCGCACCGAGGGTTCCGTGCCAGATCACCACACAACATAATAACTAATTTTGTTTGTTTGTTTTGGACCTTTAACACGAGACCAACTTACACTTGGCCGGTTTTTTTTTTTATTATACTGTAGAGTTTGCTCTATAATCACACCAAGTTTGACAATTCGATGTATTACCGATTTTACGATAGAGCGAGACAAAAAAACGCTGAAAAAATCTTGTTTCTTGTATGAGGACCTGCCTTTAATTTTAACTTTTTGACATTTTTATTATTTGTTAACGAATCCGCCGCAATAACGCATATTCTGTGAAAATTTCAACTGTCTAGCTATTACGACTCAAAAGTTAAAGTCCTAAATGGGTAGTACGGACGGACAATCTTCCTATCTCTATGCATCCCCGGTTCTTATGTGAACTGGCAAGATGTCTTGGAAACAAAATATATAAAAGCCATAAAACTAAAAAGGACGAAATCGTTTTTCTTTTAATTGAAGTATTTGGCACAATGTTTTTTTTTTCAGACATATAGCTGCCTGTTCTGCATTTCTTAGATGTAATGAAAACTGTTAGATTTTATGAAAAATAATAAAGTCTTACTTAAATAATACGTAAATAAAAACTTTTTGGATTCCCTTCTCCTTCCTCTTAGATCAATCTCAATCGTACGATCGAATCGATTTTCCGATTCCTTTTACAATTTGATACAAAAATTCCAATTACAAGGTGTTACAAAAATACAAATCAACATTAAAGGGCGTGGTTTAGACTATCAAACTGAACAACTTTCACTATGGGACCAATATCGAAATCGCGGGAAAAAATCGAATGTTCCATACTAAACTACAAATCTATTCGAGCTAAATGTATGGGACAGCAGATTTTTTTTTCGCGATTTCGATGTTGGTCCCATAGTGAAAGTTGTTCAGTTTGACGGTCTGATCATCCCCTTAAAAAAGTGTCAGCATATTTAGAAGGACCCTGTATAGTACGATTGAGATTGATCTAAGAGGAAGGAGAAGGGAATCCAAAAAGTTTTTATTTACGTATTATTTAAGTAAGACTTTATTATTTTTCATTACATCTAAGAAATGCAGAACAGGCAGCTATATGTCTGAAAAAAAAACATTGTGCCAAATACTTCAATTAAAAGAAAAACGATTTCGTCCTTTTTAGTTTTATGGCTTTTATATATTTTGTTTCCAAGACATCTTGCCAGTTCACATAAGAACCGGGGATGCATAGAGATAGGAAGATTGTCCGTCCGTACTACCCATTTAGGACTTTAACTTTTGAGTCGTAATAGCTAGACAGTTGAAATTTTCACAGAATATGCGTTATTGCGGCGGATTCGTTAACAAATAATAAAAATGTCAAAAAGTTAAAATTAAAGGCAGGTCCTCATACAAGAAACAAGATTTTTTCAGCGTTTTTTTGTCTCGCTCTATCGTAAAATCGGTAATACATCGAATTGTCAAACTTGGTGTGATTATAGAGCAAACTCTACAGTATAATAAAAAAAAAACCGGCCAAGTGTAAGTTGGTCTCGTGTTAAAGGTCCAAAACAAACAAACAAAATTAGTTATTATGTTGTGTGGTGATCTGGCACGGAACCCTCGGTGCGCGTGTAGCCCGACTCGCACTTTACAGGTTTTATTATAATAAATTAGGAACTTAGGTACCTACGTATTTACTACGAAGAGATTCTAAGATGTGGAAAAACCCAACCGCAAATTAATTGTTCCAAAAGTTCAAGATAAATAATTATTTTATTACATAAGTACCTATAACTAATTGTTATGCATAAAATTAATGGGGGAAAACCCATTTTCAAATTATTGGTGAGTGGGTTTTTCCAGTCCTGAGATTATATTATGCGTCATGCGTCGCATCACATCGTAACTTAAATATGAGTCATAAAGAATTAGCTCTATTCGCTCGCACTTATGATCGAGTTATAAAGTGTGGCAGAGAGAGCTATAAAACGTGTTAATGAATTAATGCAAAACAAGAAAGTAGTTTGTTTAGAATCGAGAGCAGAATCGAATTATCATGTTTTCAACGTAGGTAATTTTTTTTTATAATATTAACCACTGTTTGTAAAATTTTAAAGTTACTGAACTTGATCTCAACCCACCGCACCGGCACACTCACCCTACTTACTACCGAAACAAGATTCTTAAAATGTATCCACGAGCACGTTGCGCTTTCATTCATTGCTGAAATAACAACAAATCATTTTTGCCTGAAAACTTAAAATGCGAATAACTTTAAATTTTAACTATCATAATAATGAAATGATTGTTTCAATTTAATTATTTTGTTATAAATCAGTTGGGGTGTATGAGGTTTTGCGCTAATTCTTTAACACGTTGTAGATACATGATGTAATAAAACACCCTAGTAATATTTATAAGGGTGGTTTAGACCATCAAACTGAACAATTTTCACTATGGACAGGTTGAAAAAAAAAATTGTCGTCTCATAATCATAAGTACATTTTGGAGTCGAATCATTAGGTGCGTATGGATTGAGGAGCCACATTTGCTATTGAAAAAAGGATCCTTTGCCTATTTTGTAGGAAATTAGTAAATTTGGAGGCCCAATTCTAGAATTTGTAGCAAAAGTATAGAGAAGTTACATGAACAAAAAAGTGGCTCAAACCAGATGCATCTGGTGTGAGGAGCCACCGGGAACTCAGAAAGTACGAGATTAATCTTTTAGAAAATTTTGTAGTATTTAGTAGGAATTGAAAAAGATCCCACAAAAAAAATCAGCTCTGTACAACTAAAACTGAAAAAGCTACAATGATTGTGTGATACCTTTATAGGATTCCGAAGTCAACAAGGAACCCTTATAGTTTCGCCATGTCCGTCCGTCTGTCCGTCTGTCCGTCTGTCCGCGGTAATTCAAGCCTTATATCTCCGTTCGGACTGAGTTTAGGGATATAAATGAAATGAAAAATGTTGTTTGTTACTTTATTCTGAATTAAAATGCAACATCCCTGAAATACGTAAGTTTGGTTGATGGCCGCCGCGCCAAAATAAGGCGCCAACCTTCCGTACAAAACCTGCATTGTCTTTTATGATTTAGCTCACGTTTCGATAATCCATTAGGTACCTACGTCATCAAAATCATAAATTAATAAGTAAGGATACGGTTAAATATGCTAAGTGCCGATTCATTGACTGGTGTTTGGATAGAATGTAGCATGACAATGGAACTTCGGAGGTTTAGGGCCGAGATTCAGAGACGAATTTTTTAGTCTTAGTTACGTAGTGAGAAATAAAGATAGGCGCTCCCGTTTGATTCGGTTTGATCCTCGCGTACAACTCCCTTGAACATTGGAATGTGGGAACCACCCTCGCATTTCAAGAGATAGGTATAGGCGTGTAGGTTAGGTTAGGTTCAAAGAAAAATATAACTAAAGACAACGGCTGTAAGGGCTAGTTCCCATTGCCTTTCCGAAAGGATAAACTATTTTAATTAAAACAAGTCAGTTGTCAATGTCAGTTACTATGACAACCGTACCGTTATTTATAAACAAACAACACAATCCCGAAGAATTACTATTTGTTTATTATAAATATGAATGAACCGTTTAGTTCAACTGTTCCCGAGCCCAGAAAAGTCGGCGTCTGGGCGGAAGGCACTCACATTGAAGCGAAGTAAGTGAATTATTTGCAGTCATTATGCTAGTAATAAAAAATAATAAAAGATCACATAACCCTTCTTGCCTTCTGAAGTACGTTTCTCCCATTATTCTTGTGCTGTCATCTAACTTGGGTTGTATCAACGATATTAATGTACCAGTACCAGATCCGTCTTACTCCACTGGTCAGGTACGCTTGACGGCGATCCCCCCCGAGTGGTGAATGGCAATAGGTTAGGTATACCGTGTAAACTTCTTGGTCAAATCTCATTAGACTTGCCGCCATTTTGTGAGTAGTTAATGCGAAACTTGAAAATCTTAGCGATGTCACGCTGCCAGCACGTGACAGAATAAAAGAGGGAGACTATGTAAAGGAAGCTTTTATGTCTAATGACTCGTTTCATTTTTGTTTGCACGCGCGCCGTTGTGTCGGTTGGTAGGTTATTCGCGAAATTTTAATTTTAGATTTACGCGAATTGTACGATAGGATGGGTGCGAATACCTTTGCATCTTATTACCATGCAGAGAGAGTCGCTATTTATTTGAATCTGTTTTCGAAGTGATTCTTCTGTACCGGTAGGTACTAGTATTTATTCTGTTTCAGTCTTTGACTATTTATATGTGGACTGGTTACACTTGTGATTCTACTAACAAACATTTCTACCACTTTTTGCGGGGGGCGAGGTAACATAAAATTTTATTCCATACATGAAACTTTGGAGTTTATTCCCCATAACTTTAGATTCTATTTTTGAATGTTAAAAATCATGAAAAGTAGTCTCGTGTGAACCCCAAACGTTCTAAGTTCGAAGTTATTATTTCGCAATTATAGGCTGTCTCGTTTAGTGATAAGGTGTAAAATTGAATGTAAATGCACAAGATCAATTGTGCTTATACCGTGGCAGAGGGGAAATGCTACCGCAAGGCTAGTCCTTATAATAATTAGTCAAAGGTTCCAGTACTAGATAAGGCGATAAGTTAGAACTGCATGTTCCACTTGAATACGGTTCCCGCACTGCATTGATGTTCCTGAGTTCACTTCATTACTATGGCAATGACAGACCGCAATTTGTCAATATGTTACTGTTTCTATGAAAGGGCTTGTCTATCATTACAATGTAAGTCAATGGGTTATACAAAATTGATATCATTAGCATCCTTTTAAACTAAGATTCTATCCATCAAACTGAGCAACTTTTACTATGGGAGTAAACAGATAGGAGCGAAAAAAAATCTGTTGTTACATACATTTGAGTCGAGTAGGCATGGCAGTTTAGTATGGAACAGCAGATTTTTTTTTCTCCGATCGGTTTGCTTCCATAGTAAAAGTTGCTCAGGTTGATGGGTAGACTCTTAGTTTAAAAGGATGCTAATGATATCAATTTCACCCTATACAAGGTGTTACAAAAATACAAATAAACATTTAAGGAGGTGGTTTAGACCATCAAACTGAACAACTTTCACTATGGGACGAACATCGAAATCGCGAAAAAAAAATCTGACGTTCCATACTAAACTATGAATCTGTATGGGACAGTTGATTTTTTTTCCCGATTTCGATGTTGGTCCCATAGTGAAAGTTGTTCAGTTTGATGGTCTAAACAACCCCCTTAAAACTCTTAAATTTTTATTTTTACTTTTGTAACACCCTGTATAAACATCTTGTATGCTAAGTTTCATTGAAAAACTAAAGCCATAGTATAAGAAAGAGTACCTGAACTACATACAGTATGGACACTCCCTGCCCTGCACCAATATTAAACATCGCGAAAAAAATCTTCTGTTTCATACAAAACTGCAAACCTACTCAAGCCAAATTATGGGACGGTTGATTTTTTCGCGATTTCTATGTTGGTCCAATAGAGAAAGTTGTTCAGTTTGATGGCCTGATCATCCCCTTAAACAAGGGTCGGCATATTAAGGAGCAGTGTGATTAATTAGCCTATACAGGTAATGATGATGATGAACATACAGTGAAGTAAAATGTTCACAGTCCCCATAAAAATGTTGTTTCAGAGAATTTATGATACCGAAGAAGTCACCAGAATCAAGTGATGACATTCCAACCATCCCAGACCTGGATGATCTGCAAGACATATTGGAGAAAGAAATATCTATGCCGCCACCGTTAGTATAATTGCACAAATTACTTCAATCCAAAACAGAACATACATTTGAATAAAGAATTACAAGTAGGTACAAAAAGGCGCTATAAAGCGATTTCTTCCAGATGCCCTTGGGCGCGGTTTATACAGAAGAGACGTGTGGCGGTGGCGGATAGTCAAAGTAACCAAATTATAAACCTTATAGTTGGTGACGTGACAGGTGACGTCACCTGGCGGCGCGGGCGTGATTCTCCTTTACGATAAAAACGACGCTATGCTACGTACTATAAGGTTTATATTGTGTTACTTAGATTATCCGCCACCGCCACACGTCTCTTCTATTAAACCATGGCTTAGGGTAGAGGAAATGACAGACGAAAATTACTTTAAAATAAATACGAAGAAAGAAAAGATAAGATTATCTCTACCACAGAAAAGAGAACCAATTGAAATAGCATGATGACAATTTTGTTCAAAAATGATCGTGATCAAAAAAACAAGACACTAATCAAATTAAATTCAACTTTAACATCATAAGTTTTCAGCTTTCATTAAATTGTCATTGTGAACTTTTGTCAAATGAACTGTATGAGAAAATCGGTTCCTGTAGTTTTTGCATGACGAACAAGTAAACAACATACAACGTGTTAATGAATAAGCGCAAAACCTCATACACCCCAACTGATTTATAACAAAATAATTCGATTGAAACAATAATTTAATTATTTTGAAAGTTAAAGTTTAAAGTTATTTGCATTTTAAGTTTTGAGGCAAAAATGATTTGTTATCATTTCAGCAATGAATGAAAGGACTAGCATGCTCATGGATACATTTTAAGAATCTTGTTTTGGTAGTAAGTAGGGTGAGAGTGTCCGAGCGGAGAGTTAAGATCGAGTTCATTAAATTTTTAAATTTTACAAAGAAATTATTTAACATTTTGAAAATCTTGTTTTGGTAGTAAGTAGGGTGAGAGTGTCCGAGCGGAGAGTTAAGATCGAGTTCATTAAATTTTACAAAGAAATTATTTAACATTTTGAAAAAATTTACCTATGTTGAAACCGTGATAATTCGATTCTGCTCTCGATTCTAAACAAACTACTTTCTTGTTTTGCGTTAATTCATTAACACGTTGTATAATAGATTAGATAACTCATACATAACTAAAGAGTCTCTCCAGCTTTTGATACCATGTGACTCATGATGAATAAATAATTGCAGCGCAGACAGAAAAGATAGAGAGACAGCAAGCGCACTGGCGGAAGTCGGCGGTGGTATCAGCGGCTCGGTGGAAGGCGTAGAGGCAGCCCTGGAGGTGCTGAAGACTTACATACCGGAAGTGGAGCCAGACGTGGCCGACACGCTGTGGACGGTGGACTCTCTGCTCACCATGCTGGCGGATGAGGGCCAGGAGAGTGCGTGAAACTAAGAGAACCGTATTCTAGATCTGTAGCACAGTATAAAAAGAGTATCTAGTACTACCAGGCCTGTCTCACTCCACAGGTCAGGTACACTTGATGGCCGATTCCCACCGAGGGGTGAATGGCAATTGGTTAGGTATACCGTGTAAACTTCTTGGTGAAATCTCATGAGACTTGTCGCCATTTTGTAAGTAGTCAATGCGAGACTTGAAAACCTTAGCGATCTCACGCTGCCAGACGTGACAGAATAAAAGAAGGAGACTATGTAAAGGAAACTTTCATGTCTAATGACTCAGTTCATTTTTGTTTGCACGCGCGCCGTTGTGACGGTTGGTAGGTTATCGTTATCGGGTAACTTTGCACGAGTCACTATTTATCTATTTTCGAAGTGATTCTTCTGTACGGGTAGCACTAGTATTTATTCTGTGGTACTCAGTGGCGAGCACTCAGGGTAGACACAAATACAGTTAAACCCTAATAATTTCTATAATAAAAGCATTTTGTTTACTAAATGACTTTGATTTGTTTAAAAACAGGTTAATTAAACAATTAAAAGTCGTTTATTAAACAAAATGCTTTAAACGAAATATATATATTGGTTTAACCGTATTTTTGTCTACCCTGAGTGCTCGCCACTGGTGGTGCTACATACAGTATGGACACTACCTGCATCCCACCAACTTTTACCTCAACCCTCTAGTTGAATCGTGGATATCCCCTAAGCAAATGCGTATCCCTGTCTCGCTCGCACGCAACAGTATCGCACATGCTTAACTCTCCTTTTAAATTTTTACCATTGTATGTAATGACAGCTATCAGCTGACAGTGTCCAGGGTGTGCCTGTAGCACACAAACATAAACAATAGCAAACTGAATTTTGATAAATAAAAAAACCAGCAATGACTACAATGTAACATTCTTGTTTTAAATATACAACGTGTTAATGAACAAGCGCAAAACCTTATACACCCCAACTGATTTACAACAAAATAATTAGATTCAAACAATAACTTCATTATTTTGATAGTTAATCACATTTTATGTTAGGCAAAAATGATTTGTTATCATTTCAGCAATGAGTGAAAGCGCTAACGTGCTCAGGGATACATTTTAAGAATCTTGCTTTGGTAGTAAGTAGGATGAGTGTGAAAGTGCGGTGGGCTGAGTTCGAGTTCAGTAAATTTTACAAACAAGTTATTTAATATTTTGAAAAAAAAAACCTATGTTGAAACCATGATAATTCGATTCTGCTCTCGATTCTAAACAAACTACTTTCTAGTTTTGCGTTAATTCATTAACACGTTGTATACAGGTTCCTTCTTAATATGCTGACACTTTTTAAGGGGATGATCAGACCATCGAACTGAAAATCTTTCTCTATGGGACCAACATCGAAATCGCGAAAAAAAAATCAACTGCCCCAAATAAAACTCCAAACCTACTTTAGCCAAATGTATGGAACAGCAGATTTTTTTTTTCGCGATTTCGATGTTGGTCCCATAGAGAAAGTTGTTCAGTTGTATGGTCTGATCATCCCCGTAAAAAAGTGTCAGCATATTAAGTTGGACCCTATATAAATATAATCCTTTAGAAATTAAAAAATGCTATTGAGGGCTGCACTGAATGCTCGGGCCTGCTTAGGGTTACAAGGGAAAACGTAAGTGTTAAGAAACACAAATGTGGTATTTTGATAGCTATAACTTTATTTTGTAAAAAATCCTTGCATTATTTATACATTAGGTACTTTTTAGTTCATTTTGAGCCTTGTAGTAAAATTTTAATTTACTTATCAATTTTTTTTTTGCTTATACAAATAATTACTTACCGAAGATCTCAGAATGAAAATTTTACTAAAAGACTCATTACAAATTACTTTTGTATTCTCAAAATTAAAATCCGTCCAATGTTTAAGATTAAAGTATAGAATTAGGGAATGTTAATAATTAAACTTAAAACATTTACTTAACTACATAATTATAATTAATTCATAAATAAATAAAGCTAAGAATGATTCAATTCAATTTGATTTTATCTCTAAGGCGCGGTTTATATAGAAGATACGGGTGGTGGATAGTCAAAGTAACACAATTATAAACCTAGTACATAGCATAGCGTCGTTTCGTCACCTGGAGGCGCGAGCGCGATTCTCCTTTACGACAAAAGCGAAGCTATGCTACGTACTATAAGGTTTATATTGTGTTACTTAGATTAAAAATGATTCGGCACAAAAAGTACATAGTGGAAATCAGACAGAAAAAAATACTATATTTTCTTATTTTCCAAGCAATTATGTGAAGTGGATACATTTGTTACATGTTAGATCACATTTTGATTCATAATCCTGTAGAATAACTCGAGTTATTAATTTCACTAATATTATATGTCAAAGTTTGTGACTATGTTTGGATGTTTTTATGTTTGTGGCTCAATCACGCATAAACGGTTGAACGGATTTGAGTGAAATTTGGCACGCAGATAGAATACCCTTGATTATTTATATGTCAAGATAGACAGTCGAAGCTAAGAAAGCGTTGAAAAAATTTGTAACCAGTACTGGCCTCTAAACCCTATCCATACACAGACATAATTTGTATGACGCTTCACGCACACCAACCTAGGTAAGTTGGCCCGTTTTGTTTTATACGGTAGAAGCGTACGGCTCATTTTAGACTTTTTTAAGAGAATACATGTGTACAATATTTTTTTAAGGTCCACGCAGGCTGAACAGCTATACAACGTGTTAATGAATTAACGCAAAACTAGAAAGTAGTTTGTTTAGAATCGAGAGCAGAATTGAATTATCATGTTTTCAACCTAAGTAATTTTTTTCAAAATATAAATTATTTGTTTGTAAAATTAAAAATTTACTGTACTCGATCTCAACCCACCGCACAGTCACACTCAGCCTAATTTCTACAAAACCAAACTTCTTTAAATGTATCCACGAGCACGTTAGCGCTTTCATTAATTGCTAAAATGATAACAAATCATTTTTGCCTGAAAACTTAAAATGCGAATAACTTTAAATTTGAACTATCAAAATAATGAAATAATTGTTTCAATCTAATTATTTTGTTATAAATCAGTTGGGGTGTATGAGGTTTTGCGCTTATTCATTAACACGTTGTATAAATAAGATATTAACTTAAGTTGAATTACGAAATGACCTGCGAAAATATGTGAAAGAATTTTCAAAATCGGTGCTCCATTTTTTGAATATCATAAATAACTCTCACGGGAGGGCACAACAGTTGCTGGAGGGAGCGTCGGTGGCGCATTGCGGAGAGACCTGCATACGCTGAAGAAGAAGTTGCGATCTATGTGTCGTCTACCATTGTTTATCCACATTGGGCACGAGTGGTGGATTAATGCCCATACGCCTGAGTAGGCCTGTGCCCTGCGTGGGACGTATACAGGGTGTAAGTGACAGCCTAGCTGAACCAGACCATCAAACTGAACAACTTTCACTATGGAGCCTAACACATTTCGCTTTCCCTGTGTCCCTGTGTGTTCGCGATTTGTATGGGACAGCAGATTTTTTTTCGCGTTCCGTGTTAGGCTCCATAGTGAAAGTTGTTAAGTTTGATGGTCTGTGTTCACAGTTTCAGTATTTGCTAGGCAGTCACTTACAGCCAAATAATTTGCCTATGATACACCGTTGTCCCCCTTGGGGGTTCCTCAGCAATAAAAATGGGTCGTGGTACCCCACGGGGGACTAGTCTGGGGGCCACCGGCAAGTCCCGGTCTTTACATATGCATCATAATTTCTTCTTCAGCATAGGCAGGTTTCCTCATGCAATTTCCTTCACCATATGAGAATAGTCACATTGAATTGTCAATTTTATTTCCATTCTTGTGGTTGATATACTCGTATGCATGTAGCTGTATGATTTTGATTACCTACTTGGCAAAATGGACTCGGGCTTGACTATCGTGTGTTTTGTATCTAAACTTTGTAATGTTGCGGTGCCGCGAAATATCACAAACACAAAACACTTTTATCTATTATTAAATGTTCTGTGGTTGTAAGGGTAATGAAATATAGCCCAGTAAGTGGGCAAGACAAGAAATAGCCGTAAATAGAACAAAATTATATTCAAGTATTAAAACTATCGCTATTCAAATCAATTGTCATGTCTTATCGTAGGTGCAACATCAATGACATTCTATAAACAAGGACTTCGCATCAGTGCGCTATTAACGTGACCGCAAAAATGTGTTAATTGTTTTACATTACTGCTTTGTGACAGAGGATATTTGAAACATAGATTTACCATATCGTTGGCTAAAGTGTCAAACTCCATTTAATTTTTCAAATTACATTTTATACAATTTTATTACTAATTTCTGAATGCATCCATGGCACAAATCTTAAATCCTTTGAAAAAGCCGTAACAATTTAAAATGATAAATAGAAAACCATATAACTCTGGGCTGCCATTTTAAGTGGTGAAGTTTTTTGTGCCTCCTGTAAAATTTGATCTAATGGAGTTATGAGGTCTGACACTTTAGTCGACAATATACTACGTTAGATCAGAAATGTATTAGCATTAACGTATGTTAGAGCGAGATAGATAGGTGAGACAAATATGGAACACGCTATGAGCCTGTATGGACCTAGCGTCAGTTGTCAACGGAACGAATCCCACTTTTTTTTCCCCTAAAATCTCAGGTTTATTTTGGTCTCGCCTTGGATAATCTGTAGCCGATCTAACGTAGTATATGCTAAATCTATGATTTGAAAGGACTGAAATGTCAATTGCATATGACAGCCGAGCTTAACTGAGGCATCCTAAGGTGATATTAGAGACATGCTCCATTTTTGCTTTTGTTATTGTATGACGTGGTGAGTCCATTTCTATAGAATGTCATTGTGCAACGTCAACAATATGTCTCACCATTAGTAACAGCCCTATGTTCTTACAGTAAAACTTTGAACGAAGCTCTTGTGGCTTCCACCAGCACATTTGAAAGCTAACATCGCTGTAACGATTAATACTACGTAGGAAGGTAATATGGTAGCTGCATACAGTTCTTTACGGTTTAGTAAACTAAGGGCGGACACGAAGAAATGTGATCCGATTACCCAGGCTAGTTTGACGTAGTTCTTTTCGTCTAGGCCACTGAAGAATATGACGCTCCAGAATGTGTTGAGGAGGATCATGCAGAGGGTCATGGCTGCACTGGTTACGAAGAAGAATTCTGTGCCGCTGTGTAGGCCTAGAGTGCCTGGTCCCACCTGCAACGGATAGTTTATAATTAATGACACAGTGTGATTTTAGATAACGGACACAAATGAAAGTGAGTGAAACTACAACATAGAAAATATACGGTGTAAAATTATTTAGCAGCGTCTTGCAAACCATCCGAATGAGCTGGCTGTCAAACTAACCCGCCAGCGCTACCCAAAATTTCTAAAACGGCACCACATCCAAGAGCTGCACGACCGCGAGTAGTGTCGTGTCGTAAAAACAGAGGTGTAGTCCCCACTGGGTGGCACACTCAGTCCAAGGACTGAGCGTGGATTCAAAAAAAAAAATTTCTATGTAAATAATTTTACCTAATAACCCTGTATATTTACCCTCTACGACTAAGACTTTTACTATGAGACCAGCATTGAAGTAAGAAAAAAGCAAAATTAGCTGTTTCATACAAAACGTCAATGGTGACTTGAACAAAATGAATAGAACAGCAAATTTTTCTTCTCGATTTAATTTCAATGTTGGTACCATAGTGAAAGTTGTTCAGTTTGATTGTCTGAATTTGAAGCAACCCTAAAGTACGTGACGCATTTACATAATCATTCTGTATAAATAGTACTACATACACAATAGCCACTCTCTGCCCTCCCTAACCTTAGATACTGAACAATTGTCACTGGAATGGTCCGACATTTCAGGGACAATTTTTCTAGGAGCAAAGCACATATAGCAAGATCATATGTAAGAGATGGACGGCTGTGTCGTGCCGAACCCCTCCTGCTTATGTAACAGTGCTAAACAATCTTTCATTGTGAGATTATTCTATAAAATTATCTTCATTAATCTAAAATTGACCAACGATGGCTATAATCAGATAGTTTCTTTATTATTAAAATATGAGTTATGATGTGGATTCTTCACCAAGCCTCATACCCATTGGTTTGCTGTTACAATTCGAAAAAAAAAGAAAATAAGAAAAAAAATTTGTACTACAAATTGCATGCAATCGGTTGCATAATGCAAAGCTAGGTTTAGTATACTTACAGAATCAGCTAAGACATTGACAAGAGCGAAGGCGCCGCTCATGGTACCAAACCCAAGCCCCGACACATACGCCATCTCCAGCTTGTTGCTGCCGATCTCATGGTTCTCCGATATCTCCTTCAGACCCGCCTCTGTCTTCCGCAGCAATATGTACATTCCGTACCTGAATAATTCCTACAACATAACAGTAAACACAACAGAATTAGATTACATTTCTTATTAAATACAGGGACCTTCTCAATATGCTGACACTTTTTAAGGGGATGATCAGACTGTCAAACTGCACTCCCACTCCTGGCTAACCAAGTGGCTAATTAAAGCAATATTGTTCCATCCTCAAGCCAATCTGGCTCTACGGCATCCAATTGTGGTCAACTGTAAGCAAAACCAACATCCAATACCTGCAAAGGGTTCAGAACAGGACTATTGCCAATGCTCCCTGGTTCTCTCGCAACTCCGAAATCCACGAATATCTGGAAATACCTACCGTTCTCCAAGAAATAGAGCGGCACAAACTAAAATACAAAAAGCGGTTAAGAAATCACTCAAACAAGCTCGCCAACTCGCTGCTGACAGCCAGCAACACTGAAGCGGAGTCATGTGCTCTCGAACTAAAAGAGGGTAGGGCACTGGCCCTGTCCCCTTCCACTGATGGCAGATACAAACACACACAAAAAAAAAAAAAAAAAAAAGACTTCACTGTCTGTCAAACTGGACAACTTTCTCTATGGGACCAACATCGAAATCGCGAAAAAAAAATCAGCTGTTCCATACTAAACTGCAAACCTACTTGAGCCAAGTGTATGGGACAGCAGATATTTTGTTCGCGATTTCGATGTTGGTCCTATAGAGTAAGTTTTTCAGTTTGATGGTCTGATCATCCCCTTCGAAAAGTGTCAGCATACTAAGTTGGACCCTATACAACATGTTAATGAATAAGCGCAAAACCTCATACTACCCCAACTGATTTATAACAAAATAATTAGATTGAAACAATAATTTCATTATTTTGATAGTTAAAATTTAAAGTTATTCGCATTTTAAGTTTTGAGGCAAAAACTATTTGTTATCATTTCAGCAATGAATGAAAGCGCTAACATGCTCATGTATATTTTAAGAATCTTGTTTTGGTAGTAAGTAGGGTGAGAGTGCCCGAGCGGTGGGTTGAGATCAAGTTTAGTAAATTTTGAATTTACAAACAAATTATTTAATATTTTGAAAAAAATTACCTATGTTGAAACCATGATAATTAGATTCTGCTTTCGATTCCAAACAAACTACTTTCTAGTTTTGCGTTAATTCATTAACATGTTATATACACACACACTCAGTGTTTTTGCACTTGTGTGACCCTCTTTTGAGAATTTCGCTCGGTGCCACAGGTCAGAATTTAACAAAATGGCATCTGCACCTGCGTTGCCATTCTTTTCTGTGAAAATTGTCATTGACTGATGTCTAGGGCTGAACGACAGCGCTTTGTCACTGACGACATCATCTACATTCGATACTTTTTGTAGTTTATTCTGTATGCCTGCCGTGCAGGAGGCGATGGTTTGATCGTTCGGTCGACTCGTACGAATGAGTTTTTCGGAATTTATGTACGATTTGTAACACTACTGGCTTTTCGGTGAAGGAAAACATTGTGAGGAAACCTGCATGCTTCAATTTCGAGGCATGTATTGTACCCACTGTCCATTATAAGTGGCGACGGGCTCACCCCCGTCACACTGGACAGTTTCATTACTACTGGTGAAACGTAGGTGTTCGGAGGTTTCAGAATATCTCTTACTACCCCCTCGGGGAATATAGTTGTGAGCATACATTGAAGATATTTACATGAAAAAGATTACAGATAGATTTTAGGTATCCCTGACTCCAAATCAACCATTTTTAGAAGTTTTGTCTGTATTTTTGTTTGTTTGTATGTATGTATCAGCATCACGCAAAAACTACTGAACCAATTTTGAAACTTTTTTTGCTTGATAGCTTATGATCTGATTTAAAATCTGGTATATTATTTATGCGGACGAAGTCGCGGGTTAACTCTAGTATTATCTAAGATTGGAATTTTTTAATGTAACTACTTAGTATGTAAATTCACAACCTTTCAATAGAGAGAATTCCATTATTCTATAGTTAATAGAGGTAAACAAACCTGAAATACGATAGCGAACACCATTCCAAACGCTAAATACGACCGTAAAGGCACCACCGCGTACCATACTAGTGACGACAGTAAAAACGATAGCAGCCACCCAAACGCTGCCGCTATCATTATGATGATGCGCACCGGGTCGTTAGCTATCGTCAGCGCGAACATCACCAGCGGAGCCCCGAAGGCTAGCAGGGAACAGCTAAAAAACTCTGCGAGAGTCATCGTACGATTCTATTTAGCACTATGTACACTTAAACTACTCTAGACTATCGAAGTGCTGCAGTAAGACAGCGTATACTTTATAGGCAATGAAATAAGTAGATTAAACTCATTTAGGTTGAATAAAATTAATGTTTTTCTACTAAAAACTAAACATGAATCACAATCAAAGAAAGTCGCAGTGAAATTTGTCATGTCAATTTTGACATTGACAGTTATTTTTGCGGATGCGTTTCCATTCCACGGATTGGGCATAGAAATAGAACAACTAATGAGACTAATCAACTTATGCTTCTCTAGTTCGATTAGTAGTTGAGGTTGAGCTTATTTTAGCCCTTAGTTTTAGCCAAATAACCCACATAACGATCTATTCTTGATTCTTTTTTTCCCTTCTTTCAAAGATTCACATCGAAGGGACGTAGTAAATTAATATTTCTATGCATCGAAGTAGCAAAACGCAACGTTATGGGATTTTTTCTGATGTTTTTTGTGCGTTTGCGTTTGGTTCGCTCGTTTTGAATTTTATTTCTATAAATGACAGCGAGCGAGTGAGATAACCTAAAAGTATCTAAATTTTTATAAATACCTAATTAAATTAATTTTTACAAGTTCACATAGCAGTATCTGAAACTAATCAACTACCATGCCACCAAAACAACCTAAGAAAACCCTGTGGGTAGACTGTGAAGGATGCGGTTGCACCATAACCTCGAACGATAAAAACGTTCACACCGAACTCAACTGTGGGAAGGATCAAGTGAAATGCCCTTACGTAGAAAACGGGAGGTTGTTCTCCTGGCTGCAGAGGGCCGGGGCCCCGCCTGAGGGGGCCCCAAGAGACGCTGTCATGGTTCATCCTTCTGCAGGGACGCTAATAGGTGCCGTGATCGGAGGCCCTTTGGAACTGAGTAGAGATGGTGCCCCGACACTGGTGCGGAGGATGTGGCCGTCGAAGGCGTCCGCGCCGGCTGCTGTCATATTACCTGCTGCAGGTCAGTGTCATGTTAGGGGAGAGTAATCTATACTTATAAAAGAGTTCTGTGACAGACATCACAGCCTAAACCGTTGAAGATAATGAAATACACAAGGTGAAATTGATATGGTTAGCATCCTTTTAAACTAAGAGTCTACCCATCAAACTGAACGTTTACTGTGGGAGCAAACCAATTGGAGCAAAAAAAATCTGCTGTTGCATTCATGTGAATCGAGTAGGCATTGCAGTTTAGTATGGAACAGCAGTTTTTTTTTGCTCTGATTGGTTTGCTCCCATAGTAAAAGTTGTTCAGTTTGACGGGTAGACACTTGGTTTAAAAGGATGCTAATGATATCAATTTCACTCTGTATATTATACAGAGGATGTAGGGTTCTGATCATCAGCTTAAAAAAGTGTCAGCATATTAAGAATAAAGGTCTATTTCTAAAAATCCATTGAAACTTTTCTTTTTTTAGATCTAACTGGAGCATGGTGCAGCGACCACAAGAAAATAGAAGTGTCCGTTCTAAAAGGAGAAGTGCCAAAGGCAACCCACTTAACAATCAAAATAAAAAATCACAAAACAGACTCAGATATTTGTGACATACTGAAACATCATTTTTATAAACATTTTGTGTCTATTGGCAGCATTTTAGTTTATTATTACTTTGGTAAGAAATTACAAATAGAAGTTGTAAGCGTAAAATCAGAAAAACTAGAAGACGTTATGAATAAAACTTGGTATGTTTTAAGCGAAAATACTATTTGGAATATAGAAAGCGATGTAATACAAAAAGTTAAAAAGAAACCTATTCATTTAGGAGGTGTAGATGACATATTGGAAGAAATAAATATGTTTATCAGAATGTCATTCAACACAGACGGCCTAGCCGCAAACTTCCAACCAACACGAGGGCTTCTACTTTACGGTCACTCTGGAATAGGAAAAACTACTATTTGTAAATATTTGATAGAAAATATTAATTGTTATCACATTGAAATCAATGGTCCAGCTATATTTAGTAAATACTTTGGTGAAACAGAGTCCAGTTTGAAAACATTGTTCGCAAAAGCTGTACAAAATGAACCAAGTATCATTTTTGTTGATGAGATTGAGACAATATGTCCGAGAAGATCAACGGGTAGCACAGAACAAGAGAGGAGAGTGACATCGGCATTTGTATCTCTGTTAGACGGATTACACGAGGAAAGTAGCAGAGTGTTCATATTGGCGACTACAAGGAAACCTGATACCATAGACCCCATGTTGAGGAGATTTGGACGGTTGGATAAAGAAATAGAAATCCCAATCCCAGACAGAATACGAAGGAAACAAATCTTGTATACTTTACTCAAAAATCTACCTAATAATGTGTCAACAGAAGTTATTGATTCTATTTCTGATTTAGCTCACGGTTATGTCACAGCAGACTTAGTCAACTTGTGTACACAGGCATCAATGAAGTGTATAAAACGATCAAGTGAGGTGATAGAACGAGATGACCTGATAGCTGCATTGACTGTAACCAGACCTAGTGCCATGAGAGAGCTCCTAATTGAGATACCTAACGTAAGATGGACAGATATCGGAGGTCAAGACGACCTGAAGCTAAAACTTCGACAAGCAGTAGAATGGCCTTTGAAACATGCAGAAAGCTTTCGACGGTTGGGAGTGAAACCACCAGGTGGCGTTCTTCTATACGGACCACCAGGTTGCTCCAAAACGATGATAGCAAAAGCATTGGCAACTGAAAGTGGACTTAATTTCTTATCAATAAAAGGTCCTGAATTGTTTTCTAAATGGGTCGGTGAATCTGAGAAAGCTGTAAGAGATTTGTTCACTAAAGCTCGTCAAGTAGCTCCTTCAGTTATTTTCTTTGATGAAATGGATGCTATCGGGGGTGAGAGAGGGGCCGGAGAAGGGGTGCATGAAAGAGTATTAGCTCAACTGCTGACGGAGTTAGACGGTGTTGTACCATTGAATTCGGTTACTATTCTCGCTGCAACCAATCGTCCTGATCGAATGGACAGAGCATTACTCAGGCCTGGACGATTAGATAGGCTGATCTACGTTCCTCTACCAGATTTTGAGACAAGACTTCAGATTTTAGAATTGAAGTTAAGTAAAATGAGTACAAGTGATGATGTCAATTCTCATAGTTTGTCAGTGAGGACGGAGGAATTTTCTGGAGCAGAGTTAGAAGCGTTGTGCCACGAAGCTGCTCTAAGGGCTTTGGAACAGGATCTGGAGTGTCCTGCGGTAAGAATGGAGCATTTTGAACATGTCTTGAAGGATTTCCATCCAAGAACTCCTAAATCGATGCTAAAAGTTTATGAAGAATTTGCCTTGGGACAGAAATCAGGATAAGTGTTTGTTTTCAAATGAAATTTTATTATACAAGTTTTATAAAATGTTTGTTATGGATTGTATTATCTACTATTGATTGTAAAAAAAAGTTTGAGAAAAATGCATTGGTCTATTTTTATATATTTATTTATATGTACGAAATCTTATCTACTATTTGTGTATAAATTAATAAATTATTTCTACCTTAATCTATCACATATTTGTTGAATAAAACAAATTAATTGCAATCTTAAGTTAAAAAATTCTAAAACTGATCAATTATTATTTTGTTTAGTCAATCAATTTATCCTGAAATTCATCAAATCTGTTTATTCTATTTTTGTTTTCATTTTAATAGAAAAAATTTATTCATTATTATTTATTGAACAATTTGTAATTCTTATACTTTAATTATTACATAGACAAAATCAATGTTCACGATATTATTTTTGGCTACAATATTGTCTCCTTCAAGAGGACTGTGTAGTTCCCAATCGGCATACAAAAACCGAAAATGTTTTTACCCTATTTAACAGTGACGAGTACTCGGGGTAGACACAAATACAGTTAAACCCATATAATTTCGAAACTAAAAGCATTTTGTTTACTAAATGACTGATTTGTTTAAAAATAGGTTAAATGAACTATTAGAAGTCATTTATTAAGAAATTATTTGGGTTTAACTGTATTATTTGTGTCTACCACGAGTGCTCGCTACTTCTATTTAAACCTTACAGGCTTTCGTCTCATTTGTTATCGTTGAAGACTGTAAAAACATTTTCTGTCAAAATGGCGAGTAGTAGCAAAACAATCCTCTCAATTGAATAATACAAGTATGGAGTTCAGTTGTAATACTGATCGAACGCCATAACTTTGCTACAACTACCAACTGTCTTTCGAAGCGCGCAGTTGTAGCGAGGCTCCAAAACTCTAGGTTTTAGAAGTTATAATATTCATGTAAAGGTAATCACATAACAATCCTACAAACCAGGGGATTTGATCAGGGAATCTACTTTCTACATTTAACTTTTTATAAATGCAGATTGTCATTTAAATGTTTATACTAATTTTGAGACCTAATTTATACATACACTTTTCCCACTTTGCCTTCGCTAAAGATGGTGATTTCATGCTATTTGACTTGTCAGATTAGTATTGAAAGAGACTCAGTCTTTTAAGGCCTTTAATAAAGACTCGCTTTATTTTTGACGACTCGCGACTGACTCAGTCTTTTAGTCCCCAACCTTTAGTCACAAGACTAGTATTTTTAGTCGAAGTCTTTTAATGTAAAAAACTGAGCAGTTAGTTAGTCGCCAGTCTTCAAGCTTAAAGGACTTAAAAGACTGGCGACTCATCGCCCTGGGAGTCGACAGTCGTAAGGCGTACGTTGATTAATGCAACTATACATGACCGAGACGAGTGGAAATCTTTAGGGGAGGTCTATGCCCAGCAGTGGACTTCCTACGGCTGATAATGATAACGCTTTACTTAAACGCCAGTTTTTTGCAAAGGACTGCAGTCGTTTAAGCCTTTTAGTCGTTTAAGTCTACAAGTCTTACACGTTAATCGACTGAGTCATATTAATTAAGACTAACAGTTAACGTCTTCATTTTAGAGCCAAGTCGCGTAAAAAGAGGCTAGTCTTATTATAAACGACTAAAGGACTCAAGTCTCTTTCAATACTATGTCAGATTCTTTGTTTTGTCTACCTTTCATTTAGTCGACTTAGCTGACATATAGGGTCCTTCTTAATATGCTGACACTTTTTTAAGGGCATGATCAGACCGTCAAGCTGAACAAATTTCTCTATGGCACCAACATCGAAATCACGAAAAAAAATCTGTTCTTAGATACAAAACTGCAAACTTACTCGAGCAATTTGGCCCATACATTTGTATGGGACAGCAGATTTTTTATTCGCGATTTCGATTTTGGTCCAATAGAGAAAGTTGTTCAGTTTGATGATCTGATCATCCCCTTAAAAAAGTGTCAGCATATTAAGAAGGACTCTGTATATCAAGCGATTAGACGTGATGTAGATTATCAGTGATGGATGATCTACATTACGTCTAATATTACAATTTGTGATAATTCATCACAGATTGTATTTTTTAGCTGATACAAGTCAGTTAACACATTCGTGTTTCCCATTAGAGACTTATTCTCAGTGCCCACTCTCTATTCTTTCGCGATGTGCCCTTACATGGATGGACGCATATATGCCTTCTGGTCACAGCTTTAAAGTAGTACACGCGCATAATGCGTCAAAGGATACGAATGTGTTAAAAGTCGACTAATTTAACCAATAAATATCCACACGTTATTTCAGTTACACATAGAGATTGGGTAATCAATCTTACAAGTTTGATTTTAAAACTACACATTTAGGGCCTGTGTCACCATACTTTTGGATAAGCTAACAAGAACTTATTCGGAAGTGGTGAAACAGGCCCTTACAATAGTGGCTTCTTGGTAGATAGGGTTTGGTCATTTACCAATAGCTACTCTTCCTGGACATCGTTATCGTGATTTAATTGGATTTCTCTTTGGATAAAGGTGCGTCGTCGATCGGTTTTGTTAATACCACAGTGGTCGTCGAAACAATCTCTCTTAATGTAAAAATTTCTTTACATCTATTTATGGTTTCAACAATCATCATCTACTCTTGAATGTAGGCCTCTCCTAAGACGCGTTACACAACTCTATCCTCTGCCTTTCTCCCCGCTACTTGTCTCAAGTCGTTGGTCCAGGGCGAGAGCGCCCCACACTACGTCTGCCAGTTCGTGGTCTACATTATAGAACTCGGACTGTTGGCTATCAGTTCTTCGGTAGTAATAACCATCACATTGTCGCGTCAACTTGCTAATTTTTAGTGCTATTTCAAGTGTCAACTACATAAGTTCTCTGATGTATCACAGCGTCGATGAATATTACGATATTATTAAAAGATACAGGGTACATTTTTATCAGTGTGGATAAATTCACCATGTATTCTACTCAAAAGTATGGGACAACTGTTTTTTCTATCGTGATTTCCATGATGGCTCTAAAGTGAAAGTTGTTCAGTTTGATAAGTAGAATATCATGAAGTTATCCGTACTGATAAAAAATGTACTCTGTATGTGTACAGACATAAGTGTGGATATTTGCAAGTTATCGAATACTTTGTCAATCAATGGTCAGTCTTTTCAACTAATTTTCAATCAATCATACATATTATATAACATGTACACATAATAGTTTGCTCCAATAAGCCCCTCACGGGGGAGGATGGATGTTTCGAGTTATAACGTCCAGCGTACAATACACAATTCAATGTTATATCGTCTCACCTGGAAACACAGACCAATAAGCCAAAGACGCCGATATCATCGTCTAATGTACGACAGCTAAATCGTTAAAAGGTACCGAAGTACGAGGCAGGACCACCGACTAGATATCCTACCAGAAAAAAACAGCTTCATACAAGCTTGTTGCGGCCGGTACACTCTTACATACGCAGCGAGCGGGGTGTACGTGAACGTTCACATATAAAACATCGTTGCGCATGTAGGGGTTTACTGGCCGCCCCGATGAAGCTGTTTTTCTGGTTGGATATATATTCTTTGGCAGGACAGCGAGCTCAAATTGGTTCATTTAAGGGCATGCCCTTTGAGGGACCAATTAGAGCATTGAGCGAGGCAGTCGTACTGCTTATGGTCGGCGACTGTGGATGCCCGACTACGCGGCGTTTTGTATCTTATTGATTAGTACCTTGAATTGAAATATTCAAATGAGAAATTGCTAGGGTGGTTTATGCACTGCGTCCGAGAAAACATAAATCGTCGAAAAATGTATTTAGTTTGACAGTCATCAAATAAATACTCGTATACAGGGTATTTCCTTAATATGCTGACACTTTTTTAAGAGGATGATCAGACCATCAAACTGAACAACATATCTCTATGGAACCAACATCGAAAAAATCAGCTGTTCTATTCAAAACTGCAAACCTTCTCGATCCAAATGTATGGGACAGCTGATTTATTTTTCGCGATATCTATGTTGGTCCCATAGAGAAAGTTGTTCAGTATGATGGTCTGGTCATCCCCTTAAAAAAGTGTCAGCATATTAAGAAGCACTCTGTATGTCCATGTGACAAATGCCGATACATTTCTTGACGCTCTGTAATTCCTCGGCTTCGGATCGGACGCAGTGCGTAAGCGTTTTTAACCAACACATATCTCATCATGTCGTTTTCTCAAACATTCCAGACACAGTACAACTCGAAACCCCTCCTCCCCATCACCCTGAGCAGGAGCACTAACTATTAGACGCGCAGTATCTCGGTGTGCCTGTTGTAACAGATGGCGATCCAGTCGGGTTGGGTGGCGCCCCACTGGATCTGGTTGACCTCGCCTTCGGCCGCGGTGTAGGCGAGGATCGGGTCCTCGATGGCGCGCGGCATCTGCTGGATGTCCCAGATGAGGGCCTGGTGGTCGTCGCCGGCGGTGCAGATGTGGCAGGAGCTGTGGCCGTATTAATTTTTATTGTTAATTTTTGTATTCAATTATTATGTGAGAATGCCACTGCAGTACAAGGTGTTAATTTGAGATGGGGCATTTACATAATATATTAAGTCAATTTTTTACCGACTGACACTACATTACTAGAAACATGCTTGATGTAGATTTCGTATCAGCATACATACCAAATGATCAAATCAAATAATTTATTTGTTGAAAGTAGGTACAATGCATATAGATCTTATAATATAACATAATAATTAGAGTTCTTGCTACTCTCAGCCAATTAAAGGAAATTGTATTATAAATTATAGAAATGTCAATAGGTATAAATGTCACAAGAAATTAGATTTAAACATAGCATACATAAATAAACTCACGCCTTTTTCCCAGAGGGGTAGGCAGAAACTATAGATCTCCACTTTGGGCGGTTCTGACACACCTCTCTTGCTTCCTCTAAGTCCATACATCTTTTCATACATTCCCTTCGATTTCGGCTACTTTTAACCTGGCATTTTTTAATTACGTCCCTGATCTGGTCTAGGTATCCTCTCCTAGGTCTGCCTCTACCAATGTTTCCTTCCACACACGCCATATATATCTGTTTCGTAAGTCGACTTTCATTCATCCTTTCAATATGTCCAAACCATCGAAGCATTCCCTTCTCTACTTTAACCACTACATCTTCATTCAAACCACAACGTTCCCTAATTACAGTATTCCTTATTCTATCCCTATTAGTCACACCACACATCTTGCGTAAAGCCCTCATTTCCACTGCATTTATTCTGCTTTCATTCTTCTGCTGCCACACCCAACTTTCACTCCCATACATCAAAGTCGGAACCAACACGCTATTGTGAATAGCCAAACGAGCTTTGGTAGATACATTTTGGCTCCCCACAAGAGCGCTGGTGGCACCATTTACTTGCGTTCCGGCTTTAACTCTCTTTTCAATATCCCCGTCACATTTCCCATCCCTAGTGAACATACTTCCCAGATAAACAAACTCCTTTACTTGTTCCAGTATTTCATTCCCAATCTTTATACTGCATCCAGTCATGCATTCATCCCGTTTAAACACCATCACCTTAGTTTTATTAACATTCACTTTCATTCCCTTTTCACTTAAACTTGCATCAACAGTGGCTACCATATTCTGTAACTCTGACTCCGACGAAGCGATCAAAATTTGGTCGTCAGCATACAAGAGAGATTGAACCAGTAGGTCACCCATTTTTAAACCCCATTCGCTCTCTTTTAAACTTACTAGACAATTTACAAAAATTAATTCTTAGATCAAATCATCCAATAAATAATCATCAATTTTATAGTAACACTAGCAGCCCGTCCCGGCTTCGCACGGGGTAGACAATTATTTATTTTGGGAAATTTGGATATAAAAGACATTTTAAGACTCATTTTTCTACACCTTCGGTTACATTGTTCAAATTTTACCAAGGATCCCTAATTTTTTCAAAATGAAATGTAGCCTATGTCAAATTGGAAGAATGTAGCATTCTATTGGTGAAAGAATTTTTTAAATCGGCCCAGTACTTTTTGAGCCTATTCATTACAAACATAGAAAAATAGGTACAAATTTTTCCTCTTTATAATATTAGTGTAGATTTGTCCAGTAATATTATTATTCTTATATTCTGGTGTCTGGTGTCTGGGGTCTTGTGTTTATGATGTGTCGTCGCATAAGGATGCATCTTTATGTGAACGACACATCATTTGGTTCTTGTTGACTGGAGGGATGACTACGTGGCGGTGATGATAGTACATTATCTTGCCATTTGGTGTCTGGTCTAAGCCATCTTTAATGCCCATGTGTGGCTGTCGGTTAGTCAGTGCATCCGACCCCACTTGGATTCGTCTCGGAGGGTAGACGAGGGAGAATGCATTTGAGTTTAGCGTGCACAATTTTTCGAATCAATTAGTCAACAAGTTCAATATACCTGTGAGGTGCCCACGCGATGCCGTTGACGCAGGCGCGGTGGTTGTTGAGCCTGGCGACGGGAGTGCAGGGCACCCGCACGTCCAGTATGATCACCTCGCAGGCGTCCATAGCGACTGTCGCGAGGTAGTTCGGGTCCTGCTTGTTCCAAGCGAGGCGTAGTAGCGGCGTGTGCTGAGGGTCCTGGAGCACACACCAAGTTTGTTTAAATCCTCACCATATTGGAAAAAGATTAAAATATCTTATTCCTTTGACAACAATCAACGATCCAAAAATGGCAGAACCAAAAGAGCTCATAAGAGCTCTTTTTTGTACTAACTGACAATAATTACACCAAATACGACTGGGTTTCTGAATCGAAAACAACATATCCGTGCCACCCAACAGCATGCATACTTGATTTGTGTGGGTTATGTGTCAGATACGGACAAAAATTTGCTAAGAATTTGTATGAGACGTGGAGTCTAGCATTTATGTCACTTATTGCACCATGAATTTTCTGCATTTCTGTTGGAGCTGATATTGTATAATTCAAGACACCGAGTTTTTGTAGTCTCTGGCTCTGTCTTTGGTCTAAAAGTTGTATAGTTACTTTGATATGGCAGAAACTTTGAAATTCTTTCGCGTTGTCTGTTTTAAAAGTTAGTTTTTGTTCACATTATAAATTCAATTAAGAAGCCTAGTAGCTTTCTTGTGACCATTACAATGTATCTGCGTGTGAGCATTATTTATTTGTACAGAATTTCACAGAACCATAAACCATCCTATGGTTACATTCTACCACGCAAACCCTGGTATTGGTGAAAGCATGATAGCTGTCAACTTAGATCTAAGATGATTTTTAACCCATCTTTAGGCTAACACTGCCATCTAATAGCACTATCTTGGACCAACTGTGCAGAATTGATTACCACTCTAATATACAGGGTCCTTCTTTTTCCTACTTTTAAGGGGATGATCAGACCATCAAACTAAACAACTTTCTCTATGGGACCAACATCGCAATCGCAAAAAAAAAAACAGCTGTCCCATACATTAGTGTCGAGTAGGATTGCTGTTTTGTATGGGGCAGCCAATGACATTCTATGGGACAGAAGATTTTTTTTCGTGATTTCGATGTTGCTTGAGAAAGTTGTTCAGTTTTAAGGTATGAACATCCCCTTAAAAAAGTGTCAGCACGTTAAGAAGGACCCTAAATACTATTTATGTATTATGAATAGACTTTTTGTTGACTATTTACGAAAGGTTCATTTCAAATAAGGACGAAAAGATTTTCCGATCCCTATTTAGCTTTCAGGTCAATCCTGATTTGCAAATAGGTATAATTTATTTATCAGAAAGACATACTAAACAAAAAACGTTACTAAAGCTGTTGCCCTCAATGTATAATTATGACTAGTACCTCGTATATGATGGTGGAGTGCTCCAGATGCCTCAGGTCGAACATCCTGACGGAGCCGTCCGCACCGACCGACGCGAACATGTCCCGACCTCCCCCCGCGCGGCTGAACGCTATGTCGTACACCTCCTGACGACGCAACAAACATACAAGTGAAGTTAACGGTACCAGTTAGATCACCCCTCATAAGTGTATTTAATAAAGTTGAAATGCAAGGCTATTTGGATTTCTTTTGTGTGTTTTTGTTCATCAAACATTCTTCCCAAAAACCACAGTGCAGTGCTACACCACAAGCAAAATATCATTAATCTCTAGTATTATAAAACTGTAACAAAAGTGTGTCTGCGCATTGAAGATATTTATACAATAATAAAATATGATATGGTTTTTAGGTGTCTCTGACTCCAAACTAACCACTATTACAACCAACCACAACCAATTATTGAATTTTCGTCCATCTGTTCGTTTGTTCGCGAGTCACGCGAAAACTACTGTGGAAGGTTCCTCCGGGTAAAAGGGAAGATCTTCCGCCAGGCTAGGTGTGAAGCCTGGGGACCGGCCGTGGTCCAACAGATCTTAGTTGTGTGTTATTGTTTCTCTTGAGCGATTCATGTTGTATACGATTGTGAACCTTATGTGTAGCGGCTAACGGGTTACTAATGTGACGTCGCAAGTTGTCTTACGTACATATTTGCGAGTGCGACCGTAGCGCCATCTGTTAGCTTCGTTGCTATAACTTGTGGGTGTTGACATCTGTGGCAAGTCCCACACTACTGAACCGATTTTGATGAAACTTTGTGTTTATCTTGCTACAATGGCAGGAACCCGTGCGGACGAAGTCACGGGTAAACTCTAGAATAAAAATAAAAACAAAAAAATTTGTCACAGTTTAATATCATATTATACAGGGTGTAATATTAACCCTGTATTATAATGTTCTCACCTTGTCATGAGCAATCAGTTGTGTCTTCACATGCCCGGACACCTCGTTGACCCTGCCCAGCACTTGCCCAGTCTCCAGCCCCCATATAGTGCATGTGGTGTCGATGCTGCTGGTGCCGATGAGGTTGGGGTCCACCTCGTTCCAGTCGAAGGATGTGAGCGGGGCGCAGAAGTCTGAATTCTTGTTGTTGTTCAGTACACACTCAAAAAGGGTGTAGGGCTCGCCCGCACGCCAGATACGGAGGTAGTCACCTGTGGGCAGTTGTACATACATAAACTAACAAATGTCTATCAGGGTGGTCAGCAGCCTTGCTACAACTACCAAATGACTAAAATATCTTATGAGGAATGCAGTTTAATGCTCATCTTTAGCATTTTGAAGGTTTCAGGCTGCAAAGCAGCCCTTTCAATCTTCTTGTTGTGTGGGCAGCAAGCCCTGGTGTAAGAGTTCTTTCAGACCGCCTTACGGCCTCTGACGTGGTTTTTATTTAACTACTACTACCACCGGAGATAGTAGCCAGGACCAACGGCGTAACTTGCCATCTGAAGCACGATATCATCATTTTTCAGGCAATCAGGTGAGTCAGCCTGCAACTGTCCTGGCCAACTGGGGAAAAACGCACCAAGTGACATATCACTAGGTGTGCCCTGTGGGAATCGAACCCACAACCTCAGTGTCAAGAGTCCAATGCTCTTAACCATTAGACGTAAGTACGTACCGCTGGTTGCAAGTAGGTCAGGGTAGACTCCCTTGCTGTCGGGGATCCACATGATCTTGGTGGTCGGGTATGGGTGATCGAAGGTACTCTTTGGACTAAACTCACTCGTCTCCTCATCCAGCGATATTATTTGTACCTGCAATGTATTTTTTTACTTGTATCTAGCACTGCATTTCTGCCAATGTCAAGTACAAACTACTTGAGAGTGTCTATCTCAAAGATTGTGATTTTGAGAAAATAGATGGCGGAGTCTCGGGGCATGCTCAAATGTGAACACCGTGCGAGTGACACAAATGCTCATGGTCAAACTTGCAATGTGACTCCTGCAAATGTTTTATTGTTTTCATTATCAGACTAGAAGTGCTATTTTTCAATCATACAATTTAAAATATTGATCAAGTGATGCATAATATTCAATAGTAATATTGACATTTTCTACTGCGGATTTGAATGTGTGACTTTCAAAAATCACACTCGAGTATTTAACTGGGGCGGATCCAGCCCTCAAAAAAGGTTGTGGGCACGGCCACCCGAAAATTGCCTAAGTGCGAGTCGGACTGTGAACTCGCTCACGAACGATACACTGCATTCCTACTAAGGAAACGTTTACAAAATGTATGACACCCCGGCCAAGACCTTGTACGGTGTACAGGTCCCTGCGGGCAAAGCAGCAGAGCGAACACTAGTAAATTAATAACCCTGTAATATGTTAGTCTGTTTCCTCATGAAAATTACAAAACTAAATGTGTGTTTGTTTGCACATCACAATATCAAACTACTGAACGGATTTCGATGAAAATTCTGAAAATTTTTGAAAAAAAATGATCAAATTTTCTTGAAAGCCTATCAACCTAAAATTAGGGTTGTGGGCATGCCCACCGTGCCCACAATGGTGGATCCGTGCCTGTTATTTAACTTGTTTTCCTACCTACACTATGATTTTTGAACACACAAATAAAAATTAGATCAGACTTTATGATTAAGAATTACTCTGCTCCGGGGCCTTGGAGAATATAGTTGCCGGCATATGGGCATTATAAGATGATATGCATTTAGGTTTACCTTGTTATTATACTCCTCAACAAAGCTGCCAAGTGCGAGCCGGAACCTTTTGTCTGGTCTCACTGACCAGTTCATAGAGTACAGAGGCCATGGCGCCTGATATCTAAAAGTTACAAATATATAATACAAAATTAGGTCAAGAAAAACCAGGTTAACTTTATTCACACATTTATTAAACGCTTGTGTACTTACTTGTATATTTCTTTGCGTTTTGTGCTGGAGCTTGTGGTACTCGAGCTGCTATGTGGCATCGACATTGTTACTTATTAAAACTGAAAACATGAAAATTATAAGTCAAATTTCTTTGAAAATTTTCACGTATAGAATGCAGTTATATGTTTTTGGATTGCTAATGTGACGTTTATTTTGTAAATATGGACAAATTGCAATAGTAAATGCAATAGTTTCGAAGTTTTTAACTATTTTTACACGTAATGTATACCAAACGGTACCTTATGTTTATCTTGAAATACAATGTTGGGAACTGTTGGTAACAGTCAACTGTTAATAATAAACAGATCTAAGAGTTCTAGTTCTTACAAATTACACCATTATCAATAACTTTTGGTAAATTCACATGTGAAAATAAACAAGCATTTTTCGATAACAGATTGACATTTGTCAGACAGTGTTGTCGTTTTATTTCTAAATTTTCTACCAAACTACAGCCGGCCGGTGTTTAAAATATAAAACTGAAAACTAACACCCTCGTGGTTTATTAAAAAACGGATAATTTTGTTTGTTAAGTTGAGGTAACTTAAATTGGTTCTAGAGAAAATAATATTTTTGAATAAATTATGTAAATCAACCTTTTTCAGAAGTCGTCCTAAAATTTAGCAACACTCACTAGCGTGCCGAAAAAAAAAAAAAGACAATGGCATTTGAATATTCAACCATGTTTAGTTCAAATGCTAATAGGACTGGAGAGTTTACAAAATTGTGTGTTGTAAAGTTGGATGAAATAAATGGCATCTTTATTTATTCAATACTCGATATAAAGAGAATTGGACGCATGATTCTCAACCTAGAACGATTCGTCCAATGTAGCAAATTGGTGTTTCGCCGTCCATCCCAGAGGAGACAACAAAGGTAGGTACTCCATGCATGAACGTACTTGGGACTTGGGACGTTTCTAACATCAACCTGTGCCTTGGGCTTTGTAGAATGTAGAGTTGAAAGAAATTGGAAGTTGCAGCAATGTTTTTGAACACTTCGGAATGGAATACGGTGGTGAATTTATACACCGTGTTAATGAATTAACGCAAAACTAGAAAGTAGTTTGTTTGGAATCGAGAGCAGAATCGAATTTTCATGTTTTTAACATAGGTAATTTTTTTCAAAATAATAAATAATTTGTTTGTAAAATTTAAAATTTACTGAACTCGATCTCAACTCACCGCTCGGGCACGTTCACCCTACTTACTACCAATACAAGATTCTTAAAATGTATCCATGAGCACGTTAGCGCTTTCATTCATTGCTGAAATGATAACAAATCAATTTTGTCTCAAAACTTAAAATGCGAATAACTTAAAATTTTAACTATCAAAATAATGAAATTATTGTTTCAATCTAATTATTTTGTTATAAATCAGTTGGGGTGTATGAGGTTTTGCACACGTTGTATACTTAACTTACTAAGTACCTACTTACCGACCTATGTAAGAATGTGGACGGAACTTCGATCATCTACCTATATGAGACTCTCGCTCGACGGTAGGCAGGTATTTGATTGAACTGAATTGTTGGTAATCATTTCGAGGTGGGTTGCACACCGGTGGGCCCTACCCGGGAGTGCAAGGAGTGCATCATAATAATAACTAGGGTAGGTGTGGAATGTCATTCACCAAGGCCTAATAAAATTAAATCTGGATAAGCGCTTGAATTTAACCGGATCCCATCAGCCCAACTGACTCCGACCGACGTCACCTGGGAACTTCTAGGGATGTGCTCGCTTACACTACGGTGCCGTGCCGGGCTCGGCTCTTTAAAAGGAGCAATCGCCTTTTAAAATTTCTTAGCAACATTTTCAAAATCCAAGAATGTAATAAAGCTCGGTGCCCTCTTAAGGCGCAATAGTAGGACGAAATACCTTGGAGGCATCTTTTATTTTTCATTTTTCAACTAGATTTATACTCAGTATTCTTTTAATAGTTTATGTAGTGCAATCGTAAATTGAATACACGATTGGAATTACTTCACTCGATAGAAAATGGTCACAAAGATGATGTATTTTTATTTATTAAAAAAAAAAACTCGTTTTAGAGGAACTTAAAATAGTTTCAGATTTTTGGTATTTATACTCACAACATATTCACGATTAGTTTATCTAGTGAAATCATTAAAAAACTATAAAAATTACTTTTCTTAATTCTTTTTAATCGAAAATACGGCACACGTATGTACTTTTCGAAAATATTCGTCTCAACCTATGCCCCCTATAGGTTGAGACGAATATTTTCTATGAGACACGCGATTGCCCAGCCCTCCGAAAAGTACATGCGTGTGCCCTATTTTCAATTAAAAATAATTATGAAAAGTACTTTTTTAAGGTTGTGGGGACTTGCCACAGATGTCAACACCCACAAGTTATAGCAACGAAGCTAACAGATGGCGCTACAGTCGCACTCGCAAATGTGCACGTAAAAACAACATACGACGTCACATTGGTAACCCGTTAGCCGCTACACATAAGGTTCACAATCGCATACAAGACATGAAGCGCGCAAGAGAAATAGTCACAGAGATTCGACCACGGCCGGTCCCCAGGCTTCACACCTAGCCTGGCGGAAGATCTTCCCTTTTCACCGGAGGAACCTTCCACAGTAGTCCCTCCACAAGGTGTTATCTATTACCTAGAACTGCAAAAGAATCCTCGTCTAAAGTTAATGGAACAGAAAAAATGACAATGGTACATTAACAAAACACGTAACTTGTACAAAGCCTTCAACTAGAAATGCTTTTATTCTATTAGGTACGCTCGCCATTTACAGATATGCACTTTAGTTATCGCGTGCTATTTCGGCGTGACATTAAATTAGATTAGTCACCACCATGGCATTAATTTGACCCACATAAGACTCGAGCGCATTCCGTGCGCGGGGGCAGATCGACCTTATCATTCAGCGCATGCGCCAAGCTCCGGTTAAGGACATAGCTTTCTTTCTTACGTCAACGCGCGCCTTAGGACTTAGTGATATAATTTACTTGCGCAAGAGTCGGAATGCGTGTTTAAATATAGGGCTAGGCCTTTTAAAGCAACTTAAGTAGCACTTGTTTGTTTTTAATGACATGTTCATTGAAATGATTGAAGAAAGTGGTTGAAAAACTACATTCCTTACGACCCTAGAGATTCATTTGCACCTGTGTGCAAAGTTGAGGGTATAGACGTGTGTGGGCTCGAATTCTGTAGGAAAAATATGAGTTCGATAGTGAAAAATCTTAGAGAATCCAGTGAAAAATACTTAACTTACGAATATAATCTCTTTCGGGGTGCGGTGCTCAAAACAATTAAATATCTACCATTTTTGTGTAAGGCCCCAACGTGGACCGACGACCTGGTAAAGGCGACGGGAATCCGTTTGAAGAGGGCAGTGCAGGATCGGTCGTTGTGGCGATCCTCGAGGGAGACCTATACAGGGTGAAATTAATATCATTAGCATCATTTTAAACTAAGAGTCTACCCATCAAACTAAACAACTTTTACTATTGGGGCAAACCGATCGGAGCAAAAAAATAATCTACTGTTGCGTCGAGTCGAGTAGGCACTGCAGTTTAGTATGGAACAGCAGATTTTTTTGTTCCTATCGGTTTGCTCAGTTATTCAGTTAGATGGGTAGACTCTTAGTTCAAAAGGATGCTAATGATATCAATTTCACTCTGGCAGCGCAGGACCAGTCATTGTGGCAATCTTTGAGGAGGCCTATGTCCAGCAGTGAACGTTGGCTGAGATGATAATGATGACCTAAAAAGTAAGTTATAGCCTGTATAATCCCACTGCAGGACAAAGGCCTCCTCTGACGAATAAGGGTGATAGGGAGTGGGCCATACTCCACCACGCGGGCCCAGTGCGTGTTGGAGGCAAATTAGTGGTAAACTTGCTGTCAGAGAATTTTCAAGCCGCCTTTATAGGCCTCTGACCTGGCTCTAACGAATAGTTACAACGCCGTCTGACGGAACGATCCGATACCAACTGCTTAGCGTGCACGGAAACGCTCGAGATGAAATACCACTAAACGGTCCCCCATCCAAAGACTGACCGGACCTGGTGTTGCTTAACTTCGGTGATCATTTCCAATACCGAAGCTCCACTACGCTTTTGATGATGATGACCTAGCATTGTGGAAATCAAACTCGTCACCCTCGGCTTAAGATACGTTCATGAACAACTAGTCTATCGGGCCTTGCAATGAGTCATTCTATTAACAAAACCCATAATTAGTACAAAGGCTCAAAAATATTAATTAATTTAATAACAGCCTACACGTTTGATTAACATTGTCTACAATGTTCAGCTGAGCCCGTGTTAGGTCAAGGTGTGTACAAGATATTAGTGGTCCATTGTGATCCTTGGTCCACCATCACTCATGTTTTGACAACTTATGTATGTATCTAACCAGTCAACCGGCAATGTTTACAAATCTAAACTGTTATAAAACTGTAACAAGAAGTGTGTCTGTTCAATGAAGATATTTACAAGAAAATGATTACGATATGGTTTTTAGGTATCTCTGACTCCAAATCAACTTTTTTAGGCTTCCGTAGTCAAACGAGGAACCCTTTATACAGGGTCCTTCTTAATGTGCCGACACTTTTTTAAGGGGATGATCCGACCGTCAAATTGAACAATTTTCTCCATGGCACCAACGAAAAAAAAATCTGCTGTCATATATTTGGCTCGAGTAGGTTTGCAGTTTTGTATGGAACAACAATTTTTTTTTTCGCGATTTCGATTTTGGTGCCGTAGAGAAAGTTGTTCAGTTTGACGGACTGATCATCCCATTAAAAAGTGTCAGCATATTAAGAAGGACCCTATATACTTTCGTCCCTTCGGTTTGTATGTCTGTCTGTATGCCCCGCCTCAATAACTCGCTCATTTTTGCACCTGTTGAATCGAAATTTGGCATGAAGACAGATAACAGTTACCCAAAACATTACAGACAGATAACATTGACGGCCCGATGGGACAAATATTTGTATGATAAATATGAATATATATTTGTACCCGAGTCATGGATGTTTGTAACACAAGTCCAGGCTAGATTCTGGTACTTTAAATGTGATTAGATAATTTGTGTGACAAAGTAAAAAAAAAAAAAGTTGGAAAAAATGGTACCATAAATTCCCCCCCCACCCCGTGAAGAAATTCACGGCAGTAGTGAATATAACGAAATTAAAAGGAAAACTATCACCGCTAAGTAGGCTTTACAAGTTAACGAGTAAAGTCCGGCCGCTGAAAGATTGCGTTTGACAGTTACCATAAAATTGTAAAAATTGTTTACCTGTGCTCACTCTAGTACACAGGGCACTAGCTGCCCTTTTAAGTTCAAAAAGCTACTAAATAATTATCGGCATTTATAGTTTTCATTCAGTTTTTTACAATTTTATGGTAACTGTCAAACGCAATCTTTCAGCGGCCGGACTTTAATAGTCGAATAACTTGTAAAATGTACTTTTTAGATTTTATTAGCCGTGAAACCGTAGTATAAAACAAAAAGCCCCCTTCTAAGTCCGTATATTGTGACGGGCAACTACGGAAGCCTACCCTGCACGTGGCCCGACACGCACTTGGCCGGTTTTTTGTTTTAAAAATAAAAAAGACCATTAAGTTTAAACAGCAGTCACACGTCACAGGGAAGTGACCTCAGAGCAATCAGATTAGGCAGAGGACTCATTGTCTGACTCATGTCTGAGTCGGAGGCGGTCGCGGTCCGGGGCCTTGAACTAAGACCTTTGGCTTCAGAACAATTGCTCGATGAAAGGCTGACCATTCGCGTTAGATCGCTTGATATCAAATTGTTTAACCACATGCAGTGTTCGCTAGAAACACTTTTAAGAGAAGTTTATTCCGAATTCGTAAATGCGCGCTGCATCTAAGAGGAAGGATCTCTTTAAGACTAGAGTGAGCCATACCAATTATAAAGTGTCCACTTTTTTTGACGTTTAGGTTTGAGTGTGTGGTGTCAAGTAGTATGGACAAAAGGCACCAAGTGACATATGACCTTATGTTTATGATCACTTAAAGGTATGTCATAAGACAAAAGAGACCAACAACAATCGTAAATTTATGCGGACTCTATGGAGATCCTTCCTCTTAGCGCTGCATATAAACGAAATCTGGTGATATTTTCAATACTTTTTCAGAAACAATCTAGAAACTAATCCTATTATCAATATTAAACAATTATTTAAAGCCAATGAATTTTTTATACACGATCTTAAAACGATTCTCTTGTGCTTCTGGATTTTCGTTAAAATGCATAGTTCCAAAGTTACCGTCACTAAAATATTTCCATACAAATCTTAAATTAATCCTATATAGCATTGAAGCTTTTTCTTTATTGTTTTTCGGTTTCTACTTTTTTTTTAAATATTTGCTATTTATTTTTATAGCACACAACAACACACACACAACACACCACATGGATACATTTTAAGAATCTTGTTTTGGTAGTAAGTAGGGTAAGAGTGCCCGAGCGGTGGGTTGAGATCGAGTTCAGTAAATAAAATTTTACAAAAAAATTATTTAATATTCTGAAAAAAAAACGAGAACCAACCCATGAAACCATGATAATTTGATTCTGTTCTAGATTCTAAACAAACTACTTTCTAGTTTTGCGTTAATTCACTAACACATTGTATAGGTTAAATCAAATCAATCACAATTAAAATAACTATAATCTACGCAAAAAATCCTTGAACTTTTATTGTAGATATCCTATCTATAAACGGTCCAAGCTAATTTAACTGTTTACTATTTCCGTGTCCAATGAAAACAATTATGCTTATGTTTTATAAGGAGGTAAACATAATATTTATAGTAGGTACCTCAGATGAAAGGCTATAGGTTTAAAAATTTTATGACTGATTTGTACTAAGAGGTCAACATGCTGTCAGAGAATTTTCAAGCCACCTAACTTGCCTCCACCAACACGCACTGGGCCCGCGTGGTGGAGTATGGCCCACTCCCTCTCACACTTATGCGTGAGAGGAGGCCTTTGCCCTGCAGTGGGATTGTAAAAGCTATAACTTAATTACTTACTTTGTACTAAGAGCCAGCACGAAAATGTTGAGATTATGAAATGTATCTTTTTCATTTCCGATATAGCTCTGCTATATATTATATTCTAGCATAATTATCATGCTAGAATATAAAACGAGTATATCGTTTGGATCGCAAACGGCTGAACATATTTGGATAACATTTTTCGAGAGCATAAATTATGATAGCATATACTAGCTTTTACCCGCGTTCTCTGCGTTGACTTTAAAAAGTATCCTATTCTATCTTTGTGCCGAATTTTATGAAAATCCGTTCAGCCGTTTGAGTTAATACCTATTAGGTTTTTTGAGTTCATAATTTGTAGTAAAGTAAGCCAATCTCCGTTTAATGGGCAAAATACTTACCTACGCGAGGTTTTCCTTTACAGAAAAGCAATGTTACTTTATTTAGGTTCCTGAAAAAATACATTGTTTCCATTGAAGTATTAACATACAGTAGATGATATTTTGCTAATAATATGGTATTTAAGTAATGTGCTATCTCGAGAATGTGGTAGGCATTTTGAGAATATGATATTGTGTGCACATCATGTTTAGAGAATGTCGTGTTTTGCGAATATGATATGCAGAGACTGGGCGCTACGTCAGATCTCAAAATTAAATAACAAAGCCGAATCTTTTTACATTCTGTATTGTCTTTATAACATGGTTATTTCGTTGGAATATAACAAAAATGTGCCTTACGTGAAAACAAAAAGACTTAAATTTAAACAATAGTTCTATCTATGAATAGGACATCGCCTTCGCCGAGCCCTTCCAGACCCTGACGGCGGCGTCTGCCAACTGCTGTACGCTTCAGAAAGACACGGCAAGGCCAGTTCATTCTTCACAAACTTCATGTAGATCATCCTCATAATTACAAGGATCACAAATAAAACACCAGTCCCGATGACAAGATGGCCCAACTGAATCTCGGTTGGAGTAAAGAAATATCTTTTGGGATGTGTCTTTATATAAACATATTTTTTTAATCTAAAAATCCTATTCGGTTTCTGACGAAAAAACATTTATGAGAGTTTTTTTTCTTCGATGCTGAAATATCATATTCCAGCGGCGGATCGTGGTGTGTACGAGTAACTTAGCAAATCTGAAAAGAAAACATTCAAGTTTAAATGGATACTGTATTCGTTTATACTAAGTAGGTACTTCGTTTCCGATCTAGTCAGTTAGTTTGGGACTCAGCACGTATCCAGACTTTTGGTTCGGGGGAAGACAATTATTTTGAAATATAAATATTCGGATTTGACCCTCAAGCACTTTAAGCATCGGACTAGTTTTTGTCAATACAGAGTTCATGATCCTTGCCGACACAAATACTACACATTTCGTTTCTTCTCTTTTATTGGACTTCCTCTTAGGTTCTTCTCCTTGTAGCCATTCATTCTTAACACTCTTCACTAGTTCACTGAATTATACCGCGTTGAAAAGGTGAACTACAGCCGAACATGCAAGTAGGCCACTGCTATAAAGATAGGCCTCTCCCATGTCGATTGCCAGCTCACTGGATTGGCAACCGGTTCTTGAACACTCGATTCTTTGATTGCATCCAGTCTCTTCCATTCCAACCATCTCTTCGCGTCATCTAGCAGAGAGTTGCTCTACACTATGTCTGCCTAAACGTGGTCTCCTCTCCAGAACCGTCGTACTCCTCCAGTCGTCAGTTCTGCAGCCGATGTGACGAAACTGCGCAAAAGGATTGGAGCATTGACACTTCAGTTCGTTAAAAAGGTACGTAACACCAGCTAACCTCTAATACCCGTCTGGCTTCATATACATGAGGTACAGAGACCGAAGTACAACTACGGTGACCACCAGCGCGCCTGTCCAGGCCACAATTTTGCACATCTGCACCTCGTACGGCGTCGCATCCTGCAAATGGATGAGGTCTACTTGAGATGCCAGGGGAAGCAACTGGGAGAAGTACGGATGAGTCATGCTTAGGAAACTACCACAACATTATATAGAAAAAAACATAAGGCCATTGATGGCGTTAGTTTGAATCTGTATAATTATTTATAGACCTGGCTTGTGAACGGCCTTGAATTTGATGGGAGCAGATGTCTCAATATTTGTTTGGCGAGATTAAAGCGGAGACGAGAGCGGTGTCTTGCGTGCAGGCGGTGGCTCGCAGCGGAGACGAGAAGATATGTGAGCGGTTTAGGGGGAACAGTGAGCGGCACTGCTTACGCTGCTTGTGGCGCTAACTCGCTCCGTGCTAGCGCGTAAGCTCACCCATCTCCGCTCAAGCCATCACACATCTCCGCTCAGCTTCAGTCGATACACTCTAGCCGCTAAGCACCTCCTCTCCCCTCTCCGCCCATCTCCACTTTGCTGGATACCGGGCCTTAGACATTTTACTGCATTACGCAGGGCCTGCTGTCATGCATAAGCGAGCGGGCCATATATAGCCATAGGTATAAGAATGAGCACTAATTCTACTACACCGGCCCAATTAATTATGGTGGAAGTATAAATTAGTGGGCTACAAGTATTGAGGCCTAAAATTGAGTTATTCGTATCGACGAAGCTTTTAGTTACAGTCAAAACTAAACCATCAGCCCTCAACAAAGCATGCACGAGCACGACCCAGCCGCATGTCCTCCCAGCATGGCATCACACGTACCTCGTGTATATCGTCTCTATTACCCACGGTGAAATGAAAATATCGCACGATGCGTCTCAGCAACCTGTTTTTTCGGTATTTTGTCATGTGCAATCCCATGGGTAATGGTTGGGTTTCGTTCATTATTTCACTTGTGGTTAATGACTTATCGAAGGAGTTATGCCATGGTTATTTTTTCAAGGTGGTCGGCTGTTTGATTTCCTGAATATTTTTTTGGGATCACATTTTGTAGGTTTTATTTGACATGCAGTTTCGACAGTTATGACAGTTGATTTGCGTGAAGACGTGAAAGAATTTTACTTTTTAATGTTTATAACTCATTCGCTCGGTTGAGATTACATTGTTATGAAAAATCTTTGTTTTAATCAATGACATTCTATAAACAAGGACTTCGCATTATATGCATAGAACCTATAGAATCTGAAACAATATCGAATTTTTGATTTTTTTTGAATTTATATCTAAACTATTTTTTAAACAGCTTATTTAGCATTTGCTTGAATGCGTATGATTCTATAGGTTCTATGCATATAATCCGAAACAATACCAAAGGTTAATTAAAAACCAATGACATTCTATACACATGGACTAAACCCTTTGACTAATTATTATAAGAACTAGCCTTGCGGTAGCATTTCCCCTCTGCCACGGTATAAGCACAATTGATCTTGTGCATTTACATTCAATTTTACACCTTATCACTAAACGAGACAGCCTATAATTGCGAAATAATAACTTCGAACTTAGAACGTTTGGGGTTCACACGAGACTACTTTTCATGATTTTTAACATTCAAAATTAGAATCTAAAGTTATGGGGAATAAAATCCAAAGTAGCGGATTTCATGTTACCTCGCCCCCCGCAAAAAGTGACAGAAATGTCTGTTAGTAGAATTACACGCGTAACCAGTCCACATATAAATAGTCAAAGGTTTGTTCACTATACCCACGAACAAGAAGACAAACAATAAGGCATTATTTGAACGCCCGCCGCTTCCACTGGCTATTAATTAAACCATTATTTGTTCCATTGCTACATCTGTTTGTTTGTACAGTCAGAGAGAAAATGTCATTTATTGAAGTAGAAAAAACAACTATCATCATCAGCCTATACAGGGTAATTCTTAATATGCTGACACTTTTTTAAGGAGATTAGACCATCAATCTGAACAACTTTTTCTATGGGACCAAAATCGAAATGGCGAAAAAAAATCAGCTGTTCCATATAAAACTGCATGTTAAGAAGGACCTTGTATACGTCCCACTGCATGGCAATGACCATCTCTCACGAATATGCGCGTGATCGAGTGGGCCATACTACGCGGGAACCCCTACATATAGATGGAAATCTACGAAGATGGAAAAAAAGAGTAAGAGAGTATAGAACAAATAAACACTGGAGGATTTTGTTTTAACTAACTACGCATTAAACACAATAAATACAGAATACCAGAAAAAACACTAATAACCGTACCGTGGTGGTCCGCGAATGATTTCTGGAATAAAGACGTAAACAAAGACACTTTTCGTCGAGAACGTACTTGCCCCGTGCGATGGCGATATTGCACCGACGCGCTTCGGCGGCCGGCGGGCGGTTAGTCCGATAGCGCTGGCCTATTTTGATGTCATAAGTTTCAATAATTCTAAAGTTGCTTATTTCTTGCCTGTGGATACAGTTGTACATATGAAGCTTATTATCGAGTTTTGTGTCACTTCTGTTACTTGCATTTTCAGTAATTTGATGATTTGTGGTTGATTCTTTTTATTCAAATCCAAACTGGCAAAATTTATTTAAAGTTTAAAATAATTATGGTATCATATCTAGGGTAACCTGCGGAGTGTGAAAACACAGTTTGTGTCATCTTCGTCCAGTGCAAACTGACATAGGGTCATCATGTAAAAACAGAGCAAAAAAAAATTTCAAATTAGTGAAATAGCTATTTCCTTTCTCAGATCACTTACATATGCCTATTTATCAAATTTGTGCCAAATTAGGGCACGCAATTTTAAGATTTTTAATTATTTTGTGTTTCCAAGCTGTAATCGCTTCAAAAAAATATTACAATTATTCGAGTTTTATATTCAATATCATAAATGCATGAAAAATCGACATTGTAAATTTGTGTCATTTTCATCCACGATATTTACTTATATGAATATAAAAATACAAAAACAATGGTTGCGGTCGAAGCGCGGCGGCGCGGCGCGGCGCAGCGCGGTGGGCGGGGGGCATACGCACGCACAGCACGGCACACACGTTCGTTCGGTACCTACGATTTCTAGCGTTCTTCGATTCGCTTCGGATTTATTGGGTAGCATGGCACCGTGATATTATAGCGTTAACACACCTTCGCTCTCTTTCTATTTTCACATGAACGAACGAGATAAAAGGCGTGATAAAGCCGTGTAACGTGCTTCTGAACTAATATAACGGCATAACTACCTACCGCTTTTTCGTTAAGGGCCTATGTCGAAAAATAATTGAAGCGAAATGGGCGTGGCTTAGTCGCAGCAAGCGCCCCGCGCCCCGCTACCGAACATCGTCGCGCACTAGCCCGCGAAAATCAAATCACTCAAAATGCATAGAAGACGCTTCGCTGTTAAGATATTATTAGTACCTTTTGTCGTATGAAAAAACACAATATATCATAATTAAGTATCGTTCTATTTATCCTCCTTGATCAATTATTAATTTATTACAGGATCAATTACGGACAACCAATTTATAGATAGAAACAATACCTAACTAACGATACTCTTTAATTGATTTCACTTAAAAAACGTAAAACTCATTAATATCATACCTAAAATCACTGTACCTATCTAGAAGGAAAAAAACTATCATTACAGGATTTTGTTTTACTTTATAGTACGAGAGCTACCTGTTGGTAACTTTACGTCATTAGGTCCCGTAATCAAATCAATTCAACTTCTTATTTTGTACTTGTAATTGATATAATACAAGTCAAAACATTCTATGGTCAAAACATACCGACTATCTAGATGAAACCTGGAAGTTATTTTACGCCGTCAACAAAAATGTAAGAAGAACGTGAAAAAATAAGTTTCGTAATACTGCAATAATCTCAGTTATTCTCGATACCACAAGAACTTTCAGGTTGAGAAGTTGTATAACACTCATAAACCTATTTTGAAAATCCATAGGTAATTCTAAAATACCTCGCATCCCTCAGATGCATGGCATAGCATTGAAGGATGAGGATGATGCAGGATATTATAACAGGTATGAATGAATTTTATCAACATTTATTTACAAAATCACTAATAATATTTATCTTACGACCTAAAATCAACATTTATTTACATTAGTACATTACGATAAGTGTGACTTAAGTAGTTCATTATTGCACAGCGTCTTAAACGTATATGCAGGTTTAGGTTACAGAGTGCTGGAAAATTATTTACAACTTATTACCTTTTATTTTCTCTCATACTTCTGGTATGTTCCTTTCTACGTTTCAAATTTAATGTTTTGTTCCGTTTTGTTTTTCATTATCACTGTTTCTCCGAGTACCCCAGGAAAATTAGGTGAAAAAAAGGGTCAACCTCGGAATGAGAGATAATAAGCTACAAACTTCTTTAAATCATCGTTATGACATCCTATACGTTAGGTCAAATGTCACATAAAATCTCGTTTATGCAGGTCAAAAGATTCAAGGTAAAATGTCAAAAAACAGGTCTTTAGGAAATATCTTCTTTTCTATGCTCTAAATGACCTTTGAAGTTTTAAAAAAAATTGTAGAACTTTAAATTTTCTTCAAATTTGGTCATTTATAATATTTAATATAGTTAACCGTTCTTGAGATAGATAGGTAGAACGCAAAGAGTTGTAACTCCCATAACGGTTTGCTCCCATAGTAAAATGATACTTTTCCTTACACCCTGTATAATATTATTTGGCGTTATTAATGAAAATATATAATTTCAATAACTATACACGAAAGAAGATGATGAAGAATTATTTCGAGTTTGAATCAATCGGGATAGAAAAACGAGTACAGAATGGTGACCCTGAGCAGCGCGCATTGAAGATATTGAATGAAACCAGTCACCGCCTGCCCGACAGACGCTTCAAAACAATACTTATATGGAAAGAAGACGACATGAAGATTCCGAACAACTACAAAAACTCACTCAAATGGCTGCACAACCTAGAGAAGAAACTAGACCGAGATGAAGACCTGAAAAAGAAATATGAAGAAAGAATGCAAACCCTCTTCACTTTGGGCTACGCCGACGAAGCTACCACACCGACGGTGCCAAATAAAACATGGTACCTACCCCACTTCGCGGTCATTAACCCCGCGAAACTGAAGATAAGAGTATTACACAACGCCACAGCGAAGACAGCCGGACGCAGCCTGAACGATATGCTACTCTGAGGTCCTGACTTGGTGCAATCTCTGCCGGGAGTTGTAATGCGATTTCGTCAACACCAACACGCCGTGTCAGCTGACATAAAGGAATTAATGTTTATGCAAATATGAGTTCAAGAGGACGACAGAGAGGCACTACGATTTCTATAGCGGGGCGACGAGAGAGGGAACCAGCGACCGCGAGAGTACCGCATGACTTCGGTGATCTTCGGCCCGATGTCATCACCATGCACCGCGCTATACGTGAAGAATAGAAATGATTCAGACTTCAAAGAAAAGTATCCTGCAGCCGCACGAGTCATTGAAAAGAACCACTACATGGACGACTACATAACAAGTTTTCCGACCGAAAAAGAAGCCAAAGAAGTATCGAAATCAGTCGACTACATTCATCGGCAAGCCGGCTTCGAGCTATGCGGATGGGTGTCCAATACAAATTCAGTAGTACAGCAGTTTTCCGCCAAATCGGGCGGCGCCACGGTCTCTATCGGCGGGAGCGAGGTCAGATGGTACAACGGGCCGAGCTTCCTACGAAACCACGAACGAGAACGGCCACAAGAGACGAAGACAGAAGCACCGAAGACAGGAGAAGAGAGGGGACTTGTCACGTCACCCACCAGCGACCTGACCACGCTCACCTACCTCGAATCGAGCGATTTTCGTCGTTCCCACTTTTGCTACGAGCTACGGTGCGCATGCTACAGTTTGTCAATTTATGTCGAAAGAAGAAAAATGAAACAGTATTGGCTACGAAGCGCAAACGAACGAAAGAAAACAATAAAAACGACTCTGATTGAAAGATTAATAAGAAAACACGCAAGAGCGAGACACCGTACGTGAAGAAATGAGATAGCAACACCATCGGTATCGAAGCGCACTAACTCATTCGCGCTGAGAAACTATGGTGGAAACCTGTACAAGAAGATTGTCTTTCCGAAGATTTACGTCGAGTAAGGAGCGGCGCGGCGCCTCAGCCAGGAGACAAGCTGTCGGCGCTATCAGTGGTCGTCGGCGAAGATGGCTCAAAGGAAGAATCCACGTAGCACCTGACATCGTTGAAGACACTGCGAGCCCGACCGTACTCGACGGGAAACACTACTTCACGCGGCTGTACATACAACACGTACACGAGCGACTACATGGCAGTATCGAAACCGTCGTGAATGAGCTACAGCAGCGACTATGGGTACTGAAGATACGACCCACGGTGCGTGAACGTCATCAAACACTATCAACTATGCAAGATACGAAGAGCGAAGCCTACTTCTCCGGCAACCGGCGACCTGAGGAGGTTCGTGGCACGAAGAGGAGTGCCTAAGGAGCTATGGAGTGACAACGCGACGTGCTTCAAGGCTGCGGAGAAGGAGCTCGCCAAGGCCGCGCTGGCGGCGGTCAGCGAGGAGGCGACGGCGCGGCGCATCACCTGCCGCTACGTACCCCCGGCCTCCCCCTTCATGGACAGCGTGTGGGAGCGCATGGTACGCACTGTGAAGGAGGCACTGCGCGTCAAACTCCACGAGCAGTACCCTAGCGACGAGACACTGCTCACCCTGCTCGTCGAGTCGGAGAACACCGTCAACTCCCACCCACTCACACACGTGGCGGTGACTCCAGAAGAACCGGAGGCGCTTACACCCAACCACATCCTGTTGGGACCCAAACGACCTTACCGCGCGCAAGCGCAGCGCGCTCAACGCCTGGCGGACGTCTTCTGGAGCCGCTAGGTCAAAGAGTACCAGCCTCTACTCCAAAACCGGCGGGAGCCTCACACGACCAGCGCACGCTATCGGCGACCTGGTACTCGTCTGCGACCCCACCCTGCCCCGCAACACATGGCCGACAGGAAGGATCGTCGCGGTCTACCCAGGGCGAGACGGCGAGGTGAGGATCGTGGATGTCGTAACCAGCAACGGGCATGTCATCCGGAGACCGACCAAGAGGATCGTCGTGCTACAGGTTGGATCGCAGAGCTGCGACGGCAGGAGAAATGTGCACGACAGAACCTGAATTGACTACCTTTGTACATAGTGCAGTAGAATTAGCACGAAATAAAGCATCATTTCACATTAATTGTGGTACTAATGATAATTTCCCCATCAACAGAGTTATGTATGGATATGATTACCTTAAATTTGCAACCGATTTGGAATTACGGAAAATGGTGAAAATTGGGAAAAACCTTAATTATTTAATAACTCCAAAACAAAAATTGTGGTACTAGTTGCGATTATACCATTTATTTAGAGAACCAGTACCTACCTTCTCAGGAAATTTGGAGCGGTTGCGACATACGGAACCTACCTAAACTTGTAAAACAGATTTTTCGTCTTTAACTCCTAGGCAAAATTTGTGGTACTAGTTGCGAACTCTTTGACAACTTGTATTAGCCTTCGACATTTAGTTTTAAGTTCGCAACCGGTTGCGACCTACGGAACCCTAAAAAAATACTTTTTTCGAAATTCTACTTCGGGCAAAATTCGCGTAGTCTGGATTATTGCTTCTATCATATTTATAAGTCGAATTCTATCTACCTTGTAATCGCAACTTAAGAAAACATTACGGAACATTGTCTATTTCATAAATAAAAAGCGCGGGTGATGCGAGGGGAATGCGTTGCGGCGCGCGAGGGCGGGTCGCAGCTTGTGCGTGTACGCGGGTGTTGTGAGACGCGCGGGATGTCGCGGGGGTTCACGGCTCGTTACTACTACTCGTTATTACCTATTCTGTGACTTTACTAGACTTACCTTATACTACACATGGACGGATTAAAACCGTTATTGTACACAGCCAGCACACATCGTTCGTACGTATAGTCAGTTACAGAAAACGTATACATAGTCACATTATACAACGTGTTAATGAATTAACGCAGAACGAAAGTAGTTTGTTTAGAATCGAGAGCAGAATCGAAATATCATGTTTTTAACTTTTCAATTTTATCAAAATATTAAATAATATGTTTGTAAAATTTAAAATTTACTGAACTCGATCTCAACCCACCGCTCAAGATCTTCAGAGCAAGCTATGCCTGCGGTCACATACCGGAACAGTGGAGTAAGGTTATATTCATACCTAAGGCTGGAAAAAAAGACTTCTCATTGCCGAAGTCATTTAGACCAATAAGCCTCTCCTCTTTTCTTTTGAAAACAATGGAAAAGGTACTGGACAGACACATCAGAGATGGGGTCCTAATTAGCAGACCCATCCACCCCAACCAACATGCCCACCGCAGAGGTAAATCTACGGAATCTGCTCTGCTCGACCTGACCGACAGAATAGAAAGGGCACTGGAGGACAAACAAATTGCACTGTGTGCATTCCTAGATATTGAGGGAGCTTTTGACAATACACCGATCAGAACACTGGTCACGGGACTCGAACTGAAACAGGTAGACCCGATCACGATCAGATGGGTTAAGTCAATGCTCTCAAACCGAAGAGTAAAACTTACTCTTCATTCTACCACGGTGGAAGTGGCCACGACAAGGGGCTGTCCGCAAGGTGGGGTGTTATCGCCCCTATTATGGACCCTTGCTGTGGACCAGCTGTTGCATAAGATGGCTGACCTCAGAATTGACACTCAAGGCTACGCTGATGACTTAGTGATCACAGTAAGGGGCAATAGCCAATACATGATATCAACCATTATACAAAGAGCTTCTCAATACCATAAGTGCATGGTGTAGAGAAAACGAATTATCGGTTAATCCTGGTAAAACTTACGAACAAGTGAAAGCTTGACAGGCTTGTGCAGCCTACACTGAATGGCAATCAAATACAATTTTCCACGGAAGTTAAATATCTGGGCGTAACCTTTGACCAGAAGCTTACCTGGAACCCTCACTTAGAAAATGTACTGCAGAAGGCCAAAATTGCCTTGGGCACATGCAGTCGTATGGCAGGGCTGAACTGGGGACTAAGACCCAGAACAACCTCGTGGCTGTACACCGCCATTGTGAGGCCGGTAGTAACATACGCCTCTGTGGTATGGTGGAGGAAGACCAAACAGCGGACTGCAATCACCCAGCTAAGCAGTCTACAAAGAACCGCCTGCTTAATAGCAACCAGAGCCATGTCCACCTCGCCTGGGGAGGCGCTAAATGCACTGTTGGGGCTGCCGCCCTTGCATTTACACGTGCAAAGAGTGGCAATGGCCAGTATGCACAGAATCGCCTCTCAGACCACAGCGAACTGGCTTTCCGAAGGATTGAGATCTTTTAAAGACTCAGTCATGGCAATTCCTATTCTAGGCATGATAACAGATGTTATGCAGCCTAAGAACGTATGTATATAACGCTTTACTGTGGAGCTACCATCCAGAACTGACTGGCTAAGTGACAATGTGCACTGGAAAGCCGGCAGTCTTATATGGTTCACTGATGGCTCCAAGTCTAGAAATGACGTAGGCTGTGGAGTATATGGAGAGCGTCCGAGGTTTATGAAAAGAACAAATCTCGGAAAGTACGCCTCAATATTCCAGGCAGAGGTATATGCCATCCTAGAATGTGCGGAGGCAAATCTGCAAAAGCGCTACGTCAACCATACTATCTACATAAACTCCGATAGTCAAGCAGCTCTATTAGCGCTGGCTTCCGACACAATAAGTTCGAAGCCAGTGGAAAACTGCTTGACTCTCCTCAATACCTTGGGTGCATTGAACAAGGTAATTTTAAGATGGGTTCCCGGGCACTCGGGCATCGTAGGCAATGAAAGGGCCGAAGAACTAGCGAGAGATGGTGCTGGTGGCACGCAGTATGGACCAGAGCCGTTCTGTGGGGTCCCTAAAAGCCTATTCAATTTAACGCTTAGGAACTTATGTCTTAAAAAATCGACTGATCACTGGATGGATACGCCAGGACTAAACCATTCCAAGGCACTAATTGCGGCATACGACTGAAAAATGGCAAAGGAGAGAATCGCGCTCAGCACGACAAACTTGCGCATTATAGTGAGGGCGCTGACGGGGCACTGTAGGCTGAACAAACACCTTACAATCCTAGGCATCAGGGACACGAAACTCTGCAGATTATGTCTGGAGGAGGACGAACCCCCCATTCACATCCTTTGTGAATGTGGCCCACTAATGCACAAACGATATGCACACTTGGGTAAACACTTTGTTCATCCGAGTGAAGTAAAATCTTTCACTGCTAAAGAAATCCTACAATTCCTAAAGGAAGTGAGTATTAGCAGTGAACTGTAACTATTGTGGCGATCACAAAAGATCTAAATAAGGTCGAAGTGATACTAGTCTGCAGAAGACTCAAATAGCCGCTTTACAACAATAAAAAAAAAAAAAAAAAAAAACCCACCGCTCGGGCACTCTCACCCAGAGGTGGGCGCCGACCTGAAATTTGCCGGCGGCGGCGCGGCGGCTCTACGCCGTGGCGACAATATTTTTTTTTGTTGAAAATTCACACTATAGGTGTTAAATGTTTATCTAGAAGCTCCAGGAGCCAGAAATATAACGAGAACAAAAAGAAAAAAACGTGCTCATGTTATTACAACTACAAACGCGATCTCTCAACATTCAAAAAAACCAATCTGACTGTAAAAAAAAATAACGGGGTTCGTATTAGCAGGAATCGCTAGACTAATCCCGGTATGTGTAGAAACCCCGCTCTACAGTTTAAACCGGTAATAAGCGCTGGCTTGGCTTGGCTGTCAGCGCTGGCAGCCAGCTCGGCAACCCGCGCCGCCGGCACTTAACTCGGCAACCGGGGCGCTGCCAGCATTTAGCTTGGCAAGCAGCGCCGGCACTGATATGGAAAACCAGCGTCGGCAACCAAATGAGCGACTAGCGCTGTCAGCGGAGAGTGGCCCTTATAAAGTAGTTTAGGTCTGTAAGCAGCCAACTTGGCTGTCGGCGCTAGCAGTAATCTCGGCAACCAGCGACACCTGCACCTAACTCGGCAACCAGGGTGCTGCCGGCAGCTAGCTTGGCAAGCAGCACCGGCACTGATATGGATAACCAGCGTCGGCAAGAAAATGAGTGACTCGCGCCGTCAGCGAAGGAGTAGCCCTTGTAAAGTAGTTTAGGCCTGTAACGAACTTGGCTGTTGGCGCCGGCAGGTATCTCGGCAACCGGCGCCGCCGGCACCTAACTTGGCAACCGGGGCGCTGCCGCCAGCTAGCTTGGCAAGCTAGCTATATGGATAACCAGCGCCGCACACTGTTTTCAAATGGATAAAAAGTTGACTTAGGGATTTTGAACCTTTTTTTGGCTGGCATCCTATGCAATTTATCATTTCCTACAACGTTTGTATGACACACTTTTCAAAAAAGCTACAGTTTCAAAGATATTATAACTTATAGGATTTTTTTACCGCGATTAGCGCAATACCAAATGTGTCAAAAGTTATGGTTCGTACGTTGTCCAGTCACGGTTCAATCATCGAATATTTCCTGCGATTGCAGCCCAGTTCAGGCATGTAACTGTTATATGATTTAAATTGGAGATAATTATTAAAACACCATTGACATGTTTGAAGTCCAGTTCCAGAAGACCTTTATTCATTTTAAAAACATAAAACCTCATTTAACATTATGACAGTAACTAGCACCGACACCCAACCTGGCTGCCGGCAGCAAGCTTGGCAACCAGCGCCGGCAGCTAGCTTGGCAACCAGCGCCGGCAACCAAATGAGCGACTGGCGCCGTCAGCGGAGAGCCCATGTAAAGTACAGTTTAGCCCGGCAACTAACGCCGGCAGTACCTTAACTCGGCGGAGGCGGCGGCCGCGGCACGGGTAACCCGGCGCGGCGCCCACCTCTACACTCACCCGACTTACTACCAAAACAAGATTCTTAAAATGTATCTATGAGCACGCTTTCATTCATTGCTGAAATGATAATAAATCGTTTTTGCCTCAAAACTTAAAATGCGAATAACTTTAAATGTATCAAAATAATGAAATTATTGCTTCATTCTAATTATTTTGTTATTAATCAGATGGGGTGTATGAGGTTTTGCGCTTATTCATTAACACGTTGAAAAAGTGCGCACGTACAAAATGTATATACACACATACATACATAATAACATACGCGTACGTATACATAATTAATTAATTACATTGTGTTTATACGTACATAATGTATACATGGTGTCCCAAAATTCAACGTCAAGCCGAATACAGAAGATAGGTGAGTTTATAACTGTTCAGGGAAAAATACAATAAAAAAATCAAAGTTTAATAGTTTTCAAGATTTTGAAAAATTTTTTACATTTGAAAATTTCGCCACCCCGCGCTCAAGTTTTAGATGTAGTTACTACAAATTTGTAAATTTTTTCATGAAAATACTTGTTACGCATTTCATTTTAACGACAACATTTCATTTTAAGAAAGGTATCAAAATAAGGAAACCGTTTGGAGATTAAGTGATTCAAAGCTTGTATCAAAATTATCAGATTTTTCTATCCATTATTTTACTTAATTATTTTAGAGGTTGAATGAGATTTTATTCCTTGGCCTGCTGGGCTTTTCTATTGTATTTGACAGTTTTTATTTTTAATGTTATTGCGGCCAAGGTATCTTAGGCATAATTCCTACGTTTTTCATAAAATTCAAAAGTAAATTAAAAATAGAAATATCGGTCAAAAATAAAATCAGAAAAATACGTATCTCTTATTTTTTAACCTATTTTATATTTTTTATTAAAATTAAGTGGTTAAAAAAATTTATATTGTCAATTCTGAATAAACTTTACAGTCGACAATTCAAAAATAAAGAATTAGTTCCATACTTTTTACAGAAAACACCGTTTGCCATCAGACCTCTGCGGTGCATTTTGTTTTCTATGTCAACTTTGAGTTTACACCCTGTATCAAAATGTATCGTCCTAACCTGGCAAGTTATTTTAAAAGTTGGCCAATTGCGTCGAGCGCTCGAATCGAGAATTTTTTGTTAGAAATCGAACGAAAATCAGTAGAAACACCCGCGTCCACGCACAAGCTGCAACCCGCCCCCGCGCGCCGCAACGCATTCCCCTCGCATCACCCGCGGTTTTTATTTATGAAATAGACAATGTTCCGTAATGTTTTCTTAAGTTGCGATTACAAGGTAGATAGAATTCGACTTATAAATATGATAGAAGCAATAATCCAGACTACGCGAATTTTGCCCGAAGTAGAATTTCGAAAAAAGTATTTTTTTAGGGTTCCGTAGGTCGCAACCGGTTGCGAACTTAAAACTAAATGTCGAAGGCTAATACAAGTTGTCAAAGAGTTCGCAACTAGTACCACAAATTATGCCTAGGAGTTACAGACGAAAAATCTGTTTTACAAGTTTAGGTAGGTTCCGTATGTCGCAACTGCTCCAAATTTCCTGAGAAGGTAGGTACTGGTTCTCTAAATAAATGGTATAATCGCAACTAGTACCACAATTTTTGTTTTGGAGTTATTAAATAATCAAGGTTTTTCCCAATTTTCACCATTTTCCGTAATTCCAAATCGGTTGCAAATTTAAGGTAATCATATCCATACATAACTCTGTTGATGGGGAAATTATCATTAGTACCACAATTTATGCAAATTGATAATTTAATTCTACTGCACTAACATAGTTTTTTACATTACTTCGTTTATTTCGTTTTATATACCCTTTTATACTAGTAGGATAAGTTTAGGTTAAGTGTTCATTTCAATAAATACATTTGTCTTATTAGAATTAGGGCTTAGCACATAAATTATGTAAATAGTTCTAATAGGATTCTTATTTGATTTCTCTAGTGACTTCTACCCCAGATTAGATTAGGTACACTTCCCTATTAAAATTAAAGCATAGCACAAATAAATAAAACAATTAGAATCGAGTTCGAACTTATAAATTCCAATTAGAAATTACGCCAATAACCTTCACTACCTCATTAGAAGGGGTAGAATGCTATTAGAAATAAGTGTTAGAAAGAGACAGAACGCTCCATCTCTGTCAGCGCATACAGGCGAGCGAGGGGGGCCCCGGCGTCCGGAACCTGTGTTATGAGGAAGCGGGGGCCGGGGTAATATAAATATTGTACCTTTCCTTTACGTTCTGCACTCTGTTATGCACCGGCGGATGATGCACATGCTATTTTTAGAATAAGAAAATAAGTATCTTAACTATATAATTATATTGGTTTGTAAGCGTAGAAATTAAGATTGTATGAGAAATAAAGAGATTTGTATTCAGGGCAAGAGTGCGGGGTAAGGAGGGGTGGTCGCTTGAAAATAATATAAAATGGCGCCAAATCGGCGTAGATTCATTCCGGATCCAGCACTCAAGAAAGAAACAACTTGGAAGAAGAAACTCTCTGCGACCACTCGCCTTCCCTACCCTGCCCTCCAGCCTGGCTCACCATACTGACGACCCATACAATTAAGGGCCACAGAGTTTACAAACTCTCATACCAGGCAAGATGTTCCGAAGCAATAGAATCCTTCAACTCAGTAAAAATACTGACAACGGTTCATAAATACGTTTATAACCAGATTCCATTATGGCAAATAAATATAATTATTTGAAGAATTACGTGACCGACGACTTAAAGGTAATAACAGCTAGCTCTTGGTCTATGAAGTCCAAAAAAACTGCTATACATATTTGAGTGAGAAAAATACTTAAGAGAAGTTTATTCCGAATGCGTAAATGCGCGCTGCATACAAACGAAGTCTGGTGATATTTTCAATACTAACCAATCAGTAAATGAAAAATTTGCAGAAACAATCTAGAAGTCAGATTATAGCATAGATTAATATGTATATTGGTTGATTACATAGGTGAGTGTACAAAGTGGTGTAGCGAGAGAAAACGGTTTGCAGATTATAAATTCACTAGTGGTATGCCTGCGTAGTTTTTGGTTTTACCCGTGGGAATAAGACTTTTTCCCGCGGTAAAAATTATCCTATAAGTATGTTAAGTTAATGAAATATTTATTTATTCCATTCAGCCGTTAAAGCGTGATTGAGTAACAAAAATCTAACATAACAATTTTCGCATATACAAGGTCAACAAGGTGTTACAAAAATACAAATAAACATTTAAGGGGGTGGTGAACCACCATCGAAATTGCGAAAAAAAAAATTGATGTTCCATACTTTACAAATCGACTACTTAGAGCTAAAATATGTATAGGATATCAAATTTTTTTTTCGCGATTTCGATGTTGGTCCCATAGTGAAAGTTGTTCAGTTTGACGGTCGAAGTTCTAAATTGTTACTTATTAAACACCCTGTATACTGGGTGGCACTGAACGAGGGACTTTTCTTTTAAGGATGTATTCAGACAATGTATGTACAATTATTTAATTTCGAATACCTACAATGTTAATTGTTAATGAATTATGTGTACGAGAAAAAAATAAACTAAACAACCCTAAGGAACGTGGGTCGAAAAACGAACGCACTTGTTTGTCGCAACTTGCACTGAATACGAATAATGTAAACAAATACCCTCTCCCGCGCCGCTCGTCTCGCCGGCCGGCGCCCGCCGCCCGCGCCCGCGCTCCCCCCGCGTTCGCCCTTCGTGCGAAGAAGTCTGGTATTTTGTTCAAATAATAAGATTTCGTGGATAAAAACAGCACAAATTATGAATAGTGTTTTGTTACACTATAATAATCAAAACACGTAAACTCGAAGAACTTGCATTTTCTTTTGTAGATTTTACAGGGTGTTGAGATAAAAAAATAAAATATCTGTAAACTTCGTGGATGAATTCGACACAAAATATTTTAAACAACAGATATCAGTACTCTAAAACGCGTAACACCTATTTAACCTATTGTAATATTTTTTTGAGCTAGTTGGGCGACATGTTAGGTACTGGTTAAATATTTGGATTTCCGTGGACAGAGGTGACACAAAATGCCTATGTACATCAGTTACTACTTCGTTATTATCCTGAAAGTAAAATTTTCATCTATGATTTTCTTTTCGTCCAATACTGATCGAAAATACAAATACCTAAATTTCTACCTATGCAAGTACCTAAAATGACACAAACTTATGTATTAGGTTTTGCAAATGGTCCGGAACCTATATGCAAAAAACAAAAAACTTTAGAGTTTTTGAAACCTCAAAACCTAGCGCTATCGGTCTAGGTGAAGAATTACCTCGTTAGACCACAATGGTCATCCCATGCACTCTACTTTCCTATTTAGAACTCTGTATTCAACCCCTTGGCATTCATTATTCCACTTTGATCGTGGCAGTGAATAAAAGATAAGAATGAATCAGCTGATCAGCATCCCGCGTAAGTCAAGTGAGGGAATGGGTAATAGAGTTCAAAATTATAATCCTACTGCACGGTATAGGGCCTATAGATAAAGTTTGAAAGTAGCTTCCGTAATTGAAAAACTGCGCGGTAATAGATTATCGTGGTATGGGCATGTGATGGAAAGAGATGAGTGTCATATTACATTGAATGTGGATGGCTGCATGATGCAAGAGAGAATGACCAAAGAAGAGATGGATAGATTGTTTGAAAGATGACATGTGTAGAAAATGAGTGTGCGCTGAAATGATAGCTAAAAGAGATGAATGGAGGAAGACGTCATATTGCGCGGACCCCGAGCAAAGGGATAAGGACAGGGAGATGATGCAGGGTATAGGGCCTCTTCCACGGAAGAGTTTCACACTCACTGGCTCTGTATGGCCCGGCGTGATGGAGTAGGTATAGGTGCTTATAGAATAACAAAATTTTTGATTAAAAACATTTTAATACATACTCTATATGTTATCATCAACGGGAATGCTGCTAACATTGCGCACGCGGCTACAGACGCGCATCGTTCCTCCAGACATACCACGAGAGCAGAGTAGAGAGCAGAGAAAACAAAACACGGGCCATTGTGTACAGGCGCATCCGTTTCTGATGTAATTGGGGGAGGCCTAGTGGAGAGTGATTTAGTGGCTGATGGCTTGCATTGCTTTCAAATGATTTAGAAAAGAAATCTGTACCAAGACCTGTACGTATGTTAAAAGAAAACTTGTTTTCTTTCTGTCGCGGCTTGGAATGGACCACCATATTTCTTCCTGTGGGTGTCTTACGAGGCGAGGGTTCTAAGGAAAAGTAATGTTTTTGTTTTGCAGTGGGTTTGTAGGCAAAAAGCTAGCTATCTATCATCAAAGTTTACAGCTGTACAGGCATAAGCATATGCTCACGACTAAATTCCCAGGGGGTAGACAGAGATATTCTGAAACCACAGAACATCCACGTTTCACCAGCAGTACCGAAACGCTGTCCAGTGTAACGGGGAGTGAGCTGGTCGCTACTTGTAATGGTCAGTAGTTACAATATATGGCTCGAAATTGAAGCATGCCGGTTTCCTCCCGATGTTTTCCTTCACCGAAAAGCCAGTGGTGATACAAATCGTACATAAATCTCGTGTCAATTTACTCGTACGTGTCGATTAGGTGGCTAGCATTTCATCCTCAAAAATAAATCATAATATAGTCAGCTCAAATAACAAATAAGCGAAAATAGTACTACCTATCTACAAGATGCATGAGCTAAAAGGGCACTGCGATAAAAAGATGTCTGGGAAAATTCAGTGAATTTTGCAAGACATGAGTCAAAAACTGCATTCAGGATCACCTCGGAAAAACTAAACAAATACAACCTTGGCAACTCTTGTCTCAGTCTATTGCAAATAGGATAACTTGTAAAGAAAGTGTTTACAAAGCGGTCCTTGACATATCTGGTGCATTGAAGCAACTCTACACATGTCCAACTAGCTAACCAACTTATCTTTACCATCTCCAAAGTTACTATCCCAAACAAAATGTTGTTAAACCCGTGTTGTGTAGCAGTAAAGTTAATTTGGTATAATAAAATTTGCTATGCAGCCCGCGGCTAGGCATTTCGTCTCGGTTTTTGAACGCATCGCAATATTGCCACTGGCTGAATACTCAATGCGCCTTTGCCTCGTTATTTTGACAGTAGTTGCATTCGTTCGATTTGGCGCCAACTTTGGAAGCATCAAAATAAACATCTTGATGTTGCAAGATGCGAGTGCAATAATATGTTAACTTGTTTAGTTTCTAAAGCTTCTCCCTGAAAATGAAGGCCCCAACAATTTTATCATCATCAGCCTATTATGCGTTCCACTGGCAAAATCTTCCTCCACCCGGGAGCAGTGTAAATTGGTGGAGGCAAGTTACAAAAGAGGAACCCTATCACTTGGATGATGATCATATCATCCAACTGATAGGTCTATGAAAACCTTATTTGTGCTCTTGATGGAAAATGCATCTAGGGGGCAAATGCACCGGGCGGCACTTTACTAGAGATGGCAAATTGGCTTGGTGGTATTCGGGAAAAACATAGATTGATTGAACTCTGTCTGTAACCAATTCATAGAGCAGAGAAAAGTCGAGCTCGCTCTAAGTTTAATTAGAGTTTAGTTACTGTGCATAGCTTTTACTTAGATTACTTTGCACATGTTATGTACGTAAAAAGCTGTGGCTCCAACCGATTCGTATTGAGGAGAAAAGTCGAGCTTGCTCTATTTTTTCATGGATAAATCAAAAAATGTCTAACCACAACACGAATAGTTTTCTTATAAAATTTCGAGCTCGGATCGCTCGGTCTGTAATTTTTTTGTGTGAGTATTTTTATAAAGATAGTGAGGGCGGCAGAATCGGTTTTTGCCCCGGGCGGCAAATACCCACGCTACGCCACTGTCGTGAATTTATGATGTAGGTAATGTATTGGAAATCTCTAACTGTAAAGACCTTCTTTTTTAAAGGACGTCCTTTGTTTCAACATCCATCAATAACTGTTTCAAGATGTCGGAAACAGTTTCAGGATGCGTTAGACATTGTAATTGTTCATAATATTGATAGTATTATTATTTATTAGTAATTCATTAACATAACATACGGATGGCGAACGGTAGTGATTGGGAATTTATATCGTCATCGTGACGTATTGAATCCGCGTGTAGACCGTAATACGGACTACAACCATTATCGTAGCAAGTTCGTAGTTAGGGGGTTTCCCAAGGGGGGCATCCGGCCGTGTTCAGCTATCTATTACAGACACCTTTCAATTTTGGTAAATTTGTAGGGGAAGCTTCCTAGGAGGGAAATTGCGGTAAATAAATAGCAACTGAACCATATTTGGACCGCGTGCAAACCACAACTTTAAACACGTTAGGTATTGAGCTATTCATTTGACAGCCGTTTTAGAGCCGTTTTGACACGTTAAGGGCTGATAGTCCCATAGTAAATAAGTCAAGTTTAGCGCTATACGGAAATAAACACAGTTGAATAGTAATTGGATTGCAATGTGATAATAACTGAAATCGGATTAGAATTGAACTTGGTTGTTTTAATTAGCGCGATCGCCCTCTAGGGTGGGCAAGCTCACTAGTACACTTTATACTACTACAATCTTCAATGTTAGCAAGTGATGAGTTTTATTTTCATTGTCAGTACTGTTAACGGTTGTTTTGTATACTTAGGCCGAGATAGAGACGATTTTTTTAGTGTTAGCTCGAAGTAAGTAGGGCGAAAATGTATGGATTTTGACATACGGGAGTTCAAATTATGACTTAAAAATCGTCTCCGAATCTCGGCCTTAGTGCCTTTTCACTGGTTTCGGTTGCCGGGTAGCTGGAACACCGGGCACTCGAAGGTGTTAAAAGGTATTTAGGGTGGCTTGCACCAAAAAGTATGTAGGCGTATTTAGTGATGCTCTGCCTCTCACACTGATTATACTGTAAAAGCAATTATTTAAACATTGTATAGCCTTAAAACGGTACAAATCGTGATTTAGTCAAGGTATAAGGTGAAGATTTGATCTAACAGAAAACTTCTTACTGCGGTTTTTCACCACTTCGATCCGAGGCATCGGATGATAGATGTTGCTATTGGCAAAAATATCTTGTAGCCTATCCGTGCTTCAACCAATGTAAAGTGCATATTTTTACATTTCCATTCATTTAATTTTTTTGACATTTTTTGTGCTATTTTAAAATAAATGTAGACGTGTTATCTATCTATCTATCTAGATGCTGGATTGGTTTAGGTAACAAGTACATACATACATAAGCTCACGCCACTGTCCCATGGGGGTAGGCAGAGACCACGGACCGCCACACGCTACGACTCTGACACACAAAAGGTGACAAATAAATAAATGTAAAAGTGTACGCAACTAAATGTAAAATTGCAAAATAATGTCTTAAATTTTTTACCGCTATTCCTCCTGGAATGGGATATACTTGAGCTATTGAATAAGTCATAAATAACATAACGTGATTTGCAATTTTTTTCACATAAAACGCTTAACAAATCAGAAGTCATGATCGGAATCAATAATGCGAAACCGACAATAGAAAATTAGACAATCACGATCCGCTGAACAATCCGTTTGTACCTAATTACACGGTCCGATTTATTGATAAAGTGATCAAGTTGCGTACAAGGTCATAACATTTTTCAAACAGTCATAGGTTACTTTAGTTTTTCTACACTAATATTATAAAGAGGAAAGATTTGTACCTATTTTTGTATGTTTGTATGTTTGTAATGAATAGGCTCAAAAAGTACTGGGCCGATTTAAAAAATTCTTTCACCAATAGAATGCTACATTCTTCCAATTTGACATAGGCTACATTTCATTTTGAAAAAAATTTGGGATCATTGGTAAAATTTGAACAATGTAAAGGTGTAGAAAAATGAGTCTTAAAATTTATTTGTCTACCCCGTGCGAAGCCGGGACGGGCTGCTAGTATGTTATAAAAACGTGTAAGTTAGAACCAGCGTGCAAAATCTTTTTAGCGAATAAGATTTAAAAAATAAACTTAGCAGTCGAAAAACTTTACTTACGAGTATGTCCAAACCTCTTTAAGCTGATGAAACAGGAAACTGATCAGAGGAGGGGTCGAATGTAGTGACTCTAGTTGTTATGTTAGACAAATGCACGGTGCGGGCATCGAAAGATGTTGCCGATGACTTATTGTTTTCTCGCCTCTTCTATTGGTGCTGATTAAAGCAGGACACGATTATAGAAATAATTAAATACCTACTACGTAAATCATTGGACATAAAAAACGTATAAGCTTCTGTTTATCATCCTATTGTTAGGAAAGGTATCCCAAAGCTCTTCCTATCAAATTGTGTAGGTAATGTGTTTTTTTCATGACCATGATGATGATGTCCTCCTTGACGTATCCGTCAACGAAGACGCCCTGGGCTTCACCTAGTAGAGCGGGCTTGGATGTGACTGGCGAACCCAAATTTCGACCTTAAGGTCCGATTGCAAGTAAAACAGTAATGTTCTCCGCTGTCATTATACGTGTAGTTATAGCTTGGCTCTGGATCTTCCTAATTTGTCGCTTAGCGTCAAGATCTGCTAGACGCATTTCATCGAACTCCTCAGTTCGCTTTTTATAGTGAAGCGCCATTCTAGTCTTATTAGCGCACGTAGCTTCCAGTCCTTGATCGGTATGCTGCATGCTGTCAGATGCCGTTTCAGGATATCTTTGTAACGCAGGTACTGACCACCAGACAATCGTTTTCCATCCCGAAGCTCTAAGTAAAACACTGCTTTAGGAATTAAAGCATCATCTATACGTACCAAATGTCCAATCATCTCGCTAACACTTTCTGTGTCCTGCCACAATCATCATCAGGCCGGTTAACCCCACTTCTGGGTGTAGGCCTTTTCTATTTCACGCCAACTAGAAGTGTCGCACGCTAACCACATCCACTTTTTGCTGGCCACTCTACAGATATCGTCCGATCATCTGACAGCTGGTCTGCCTGCATCATTTCGCTTGGCCAATTGCCCTGCCCACTTCAACTTTAGAGTCCAAATCCGTTTGACGATATTACACACACAGGCAAAATTTATTGTAAAAATAGACAAGCAGGAAATAACGCAGTTAAATAATTCAATAGATTTTGTTGCAAAAACGACATCGTCACGAGCGCTGTGGAAGCTGGCACGAGTTGATAAAGCTATCAGAAAAAGCAAGGTCGGGGCGTGGGAAGCATCCACTCGACCGGTCAGTTGCAATGTCCGAGCAGATCTTAGTTGGCTCTCTGACTCACACTCTACAGTGTTATACCTACCGCTCCAGTATGATTTCTTTGACGCGCCTTCGCTGCATAGAAAACAAATTCATCCAGCGAATTTTAGAAAGGGAACGTCGAGCTCACCGCGAGAAGTAGTATGAAAAAAAGTTGAGTTACGCGAAAGGTAGAGAAATCATACTTGCTAATCAATCAATAAATCAAATCATTTATTTCAGAACATTAATTCCATATAATGTCACATGTTACAAGTTACAATTAATCTCACTGTTAGTATTGCTTACATACTAGGTTAGTATTTCAAAATTCAAATTCAATTCATATTGTAATAATGTAAAATGTCAAAAACTATTCGTCAAAACTATAAACAATGTCAAGATTTAATAAAGAAATCAAATCGTCTCATTATAATTATTAAATGAAAATACATTACAAAATGCTAAGAGGTCCCCCTTTTCTCTAACTTTCGCTCAACAAGCGTGGTCCAAAAGTCAGCCAATCCTTTGAAAACGTTGAGGCCTACATGACCCCAAATTAATACATGCATTATATTCACCCTCTTATGTTTGACCACGTTTCAAATAAACAGCGTGTATTATAATTTAATAGACTATTTGTAGTTGGGTAATTCTATTGCTAAAAATATACAGGATGTAACAAAACACCCTAGTAAAACTAACTGCTTCAGTTTAACCTCGAAAAATATTTTCTTAGCTAGCACCTTAGAAGTCAAAAGAAACGTGTTTCATTTTTTGTAAGCTTTAGAGATATAAGGATTGTGTGATACTTTACTTACTAATAAATCAATCAAATCCCAAGTACAAGATTTCTAGCAATGGACATCGAATCTAAATAAATATTGATACAGTTTGAACCCTATTCAAGTTTAAAGTGAGATTTCAAGAATAGCACACCTGGGTACAGATTGTAAAGTTACTGTGTCTAATAAAACATAAATGGGCTATATTTTATATTGTTAACACACCTAACCCCTTCTAATCAGGGCGCAACTGGACCAAAGAAGTTTGCATAATAATATTTGAACAATAAATAAATGTTTATGCCTATATCGCATTCCATTACATTTGTCTTAAAACAGTAACCTCAAAATAAAAATAGTTTAAAGTCTTTTTTGGTGTTCAATGAGGCGTTTTCATTAAAAAAAAAGTTCAAAGACACTGGTAGGATGACGTTACAGTCGTGTTCACTGTTTTTCTCGATTCCCTATTTTAAGGGAAACATTTTTTGATTTATTAATAAGATTAAGATGGTTTTCATATGAAAGACGTTGTGATACTTTGAATTCATTGAGTTTTTGTACAGTTAATGTTCATTTATTTATAACAAACTAAAATTTGGTAGTGAACAATTTATCCATTGGCAACACCACCTGTCAGACATTACACGCAAACCATAGACAAACAGCACTTTTTACTGTCAATGTGACAGGTTTTCTGGACTTTTTATTATTGTCATCTAGTGATTTTTCGTATTACTAGTCTAGTCTAGGAAAACGCCTCATTTAGAATAGCATCAACCGTGACGGCCGTAAGAGGCTATTCATGAATTCATCCCTTCAAATCAGACATCTTTAACATATCTGATGGCCACCCTAGGTGTGGGCTAGGTAAGACCCTGAAGTATCACAATATCACACATCCTAATTTATACTCTGAAGTGATGCAAATCTCTATGGAAATTATGTCACTTTCGAGTATGAATTTTATGAGGATGTGTGAAAGCAAAATAGTCGAAATGGACCATGAGCCAAAGCTCAAAACTATGAGAGATTCTGAACAAAATTTTGATAATTTAATATCTGAATATTTTGTGACCCGGGTTAAACGTTTAAGTTCGGTATTTTATTTACATCTGAAGACAGTCGTATTGTAACATGATTTACGAGTATAAAACCAGTGACGCATGAAACTGTAGGTACCTATAAGGCTGGCTGTAGGTAGACAAACAGCCGGACACACGGACGACCTTGCGTTGTAAAGACATACTTATAGACTAAGGGTGGAGTCACACTGAAACGGAATACAATATCTAGACGGACTTTCAGACAAAAATGCGACGCGATGCGACGTGGGCGTGGCTCATTGAACACACTTTATTAATGTTTAAACTAATTCGAAACGAATTAGTTTTCTAACGTACATATAAAAGTGCGATCGCCCATCACCTGTCTGTATCAGCTATACCGCTGAATCAATATGGATGAAATATTGCAGGGATCAACCATTGTTACTTACATCCTGAAGACGGACATACTTAGACAGAAATTTAACGCAGACGAAGTCCTGGATAACTGCTAGTATAAAATTGATTCGAATCTGTAATAATACAGTATGCAATCTGCAGAAATAACCTAAAATAACCTTACTTTATTGGATTAGAGAAACATACGAAGTTAACATTTACACTTGAATTACTAAACTTAACCTAACCTAACTTAACTTAACCTTTTAGAACGTCTGTTGTGATTTTTATGAATTTTAGAACAGAGCTATCATCGAATACATTCACTGATAATAAAAGATGCTCAAAATAGTGCAGTCTGTCACAATCCTTTCAACTTCGCCCTTTTAGCGTTAATTCTCTACAATTACGTTGTAGGCGGTCGCTTCCGCAAGTTCATTATTTGTGCCCAGTGTATTTTCAGATCTAGAATCTTAAACTAATAATGAATGAATGAATAAAATATACTGTTTAACACTAAAAACAAAAATAGAAAAGATAGCATAGCATAGCATACGCTCACGACTATATTCCCCGAGAGGGTAGTCAGAGATATTCTGAAACCACAGAACATCCACGTTTCACTAGTACCAAAACCACATCCAAGAGCCTGTCGCCACTTGTAATGGATAGTGGGTACAATACATGCCTGCCAAATTGAAGCATGCAGGTTTCCTCACGATGTTGAATAGAAAAGATAACAGCACTTTATACGAGTATTGGACCGAATAAAGCCCGATTGAACCGATAAAAAGCAAGGATCAGTAAACGAAATGCAATTTAGTCATTTTGTAAATAAGACAAGGAAAATATTTGTGGTATTAAACGCATTACAATGTTTCCAGTTATCAATAGAAGATACTCGAGCTCAATGCAAAATACCAATTGCAGGTTTAAATAAAACTAAAATTAGTCCTTTGAAACTTTAAATAATAATTTTAGCGTACCAATTAAGCTGGCCATACAAAAGACGTCAACGGGCGATACAAACAATATTACAATAAGTGCTTTGTAAATGGCGACAAACTTTTAGAAAAAGCCCTAAGAAAAAACCTATTTTTTTTGCAAGTAAAATATAAAAAGTTGATCGTTATTTCTAAATAAAAAAACTTGTAACATGTAAAATTAATTATAGAATTTAAACCAAGCACAAAAATTTTATTACCTATGTATTTTATTGGAAAACCAACACTAATTTAATACAGTAAGTACTAAAGTGGCCAATCTCAACCATCACTTTTCGCTGATAGTAGTAATACTTAAAACCCAATTAACGTTTTATTATATATTCTCTAAAATCTTAAACAAAACTCTTAGATTAACAAAGAAAAGATTCAATAGTTCAACAAAAACCCAGAAGCTTCTGATTGGTCGAGCGCAGTGACCTTGACACAGCGGCGCCTGCGCAGCGAAAGTGAAACGAAAACTGCACGACAATAGATCTGACTTGACAGAATGAGATGAAATTTCATAGTTCGTATTATAACACAAATATCCGGTTACTAGTGTGGTATATATTTACTACGATAGGTGTATTATGATAATTTCTCACAGCTGATTTCGACTAAAGAGACAATTTTACTTTGATCTAAGTACAGAGCTCAGAGGAAGGATCTCCATAGAGTCCGCATAAATTTACGATTGCAGTTAGTCTCATGACGTACCTTTAATAGTAGAAGAAGATGGAACTATAGATATTTGTTTATGCGGCTGTCCACTTTTTTTTGAACTAGTGTGTGTGAAAAGTGACCGTAAACATAAGGTCACTTGGTGCCTTTTGTCCATACTACTTGACACCACACACTCAAAACTAAACGTCAAAAAAAGTGAACACTTTACAATTGGTATGGCTCACTCTATTAGGGATAATCTCTTTGGTACAGAGACTGTAATTATTTAGAAAAATCTGGTATGTTGTATCAGGAACGCAGCCGCAGCATCAGGAGTACGTAAAACCTATTGTACTGAGTACTTCTGTTCTATCCTCTGGAGTTTGGCTTCTATCCTCTAAGTAATGGCAATAAAATAATGCCGATGCCGGTTGGTGCTATACTTCCAAAGTAATAAGCTAGGGTATCTTGTCATGACATATTTTGTTAGATTATGGTTTTTGTAAGTGACCCCCCGGGTACCACTGAACGAGATTTTTTTTTTCGCTTACGCTGGTAGACAGAATTTCAGTGTAACTGTATACATTTATATGAAGTGTCATTGAGTCAGGTGGCCGATTTATATGAAGTGACATTCAGTCAGGCAGAAAAAAGTGGTTACCTCGATAAGGATAAAGTCAAAGTCAAAGTCAATATAATTTATTCAATATAGGAGCTTGAAGCACACTTATCAAACGTCAAATCTTTTTTAAAGCTACCACCGCGTCGGAACGTGTTGTCGCTGTAGAGAAGATGCGGCTAGAAACTCTACAACATAACACGACTTAATAACTTTACAATATACATTCTTAAGCTAAAGTTATGTAAACAATAATATATAGACTGCTATAAGGAAGCAATTTCCTTTTTGAATTTAAACTTCTTACGGGAGGGTTTTGAAGTTCTGATCCGCAACCTTTTGGTGTGATGTTTTTGTTCAAAATCGGGGGCGGAAGTTCGAGATTTAAATCGGGAGAAGTTTCACATCTGCTGGGAGTCCCGTGATGACCAACTTTTTTTTAATTAGAGCGAATTTGCTGTGTGCATCTCTTATTGAGTGAATATGACAAAACACGTTCTGACCTCTATTACTTCTTTCTCTACGCGCCCTACTGACCGAAATGAAAGACGTTTCACGTCATTAAATAGTCGGGTACGCAGGATATTTTTAATTGCATAAGTGTGTGTGCTAAACATAGATGCACTCTCTCATCCTTTGAATGGGAACCAATACAATCAGAGGTGGGGTCGGAGGCAGTGTCTAACTGGGACTTTCTCCGCAAAATGATGTGGACATAAGAGATGTCGACGATGCCTGAAGGGGCAAAATAGAGTGGAATATAATCAATTTATGCACCCGTCTGGTTAGGTTATACTCAGAAAAGATAAAAAAACACACTTTTGCGAACTACAAATTATTTAGGATACTGAGTTCACCTCAGTATTATTTTTAATTGCTTCGAGTTAGCTTCTGTTTTACGAAGAATCACTACTCAGTACTAGATGTCTAGCGGGAAGTACCGTATTTAAATGCACCATAAACCTAAACCTTAAGAAAGAGGTTTTGCTTTCGACCACTAGATGCTTTTTGTCTCTCCACCCTCCCCTCACCCGTCCTTCACCCCCTTTGGTGGCTACAGCAGTTTCTATAGAAACAAGTCGATATGCCATCTCCTCTTACTCCATGGATTAGATGCTATTATACCGTACATCACACGACAGGTCTAAGATACAGTCAACACAAAAAAACCAAACATGAAGACTATATAGGTACAACACAAACAACACGCAACATACAAAATAAGGACCACATTCTCTTGAGGGGTGAGAAGGAGAACACGTGATCAAATTTTAATCTTTTGTAAGAGCTACTCCTTAAGGTACTTCATAATGTAAAGTAGGTATTACTTTAGAGAACCACAAACCTAATACACTTCTGAATGAGTTATGTGTACTTTATACGCAGAAGCTGCGGTGGCTGAGGTAAGTGAAGCAATTGTTTGCGGTCGCTAATATAGAACTTGAACAACAAAATCCACTTTACTAAGACATACATCTTTGTATAATGTTAACGACCTTACCGTATTCTCATTCTGAGACTTTATATCTATTGAGGAACTCAAGGAATTGAGAAACTCTATTGAGGAACTTTAATGAACGTACGGGCAGTTAACATATTTAACACAAAGTCAAAGTCAATATAATTTATTCAATATAGGAGCTTGAAGCACACTTATCAAACATTAAATCTTTTTTAAAGCTACCAGCAAGATTCACCTTCAGCATAAATGAAGGTTTTAAGCATGACGTTTGAAGAAATTATAGTTTACTAGCATTTTAACAGTGAAAATATGCTAGAACCTATAATATATCTCTATCTGATTTTAATACACGTTTTAAGAAATGTTTTAAACCAGTTACAGCAGTACCAGGTTTATAATTCTTACCGATGTACCTGCAAAGGTGACAAATAGGGTATTTGACATGTTATTAAAAACTATTCTACGTTAATCACTTATTACTAAGGACTCTATAGAAAATGCATATTTTAAGTTCCATTAAAATAACGAAAAAACGAAAACAAAAATTATTATATTCAAGTATCCCACGAAAACGCTTAAGAAAAAGAAATATTATTTTTTGATGTGTACCCTTTTTTCCTGACAATATACGTGGCTACAAGCAGGTGACGTCACGATGACGTAAACTTTGTACGACACTCACACTCTACACGCAACTGTTTACAAGCAGTTGACGTCATCCACCATTTGGCCAATCACAGTCGTTTACGATCACGTGACTAAAGTAGAAAAAAAAATGTTTCTTTGTCGATTTTCTCTTAAAATATCCAGTATTTTTCTTAACTGACTAAATTTTTTTCCAAAATTCGTATTCAATACGGATGCCCTCAATAGAACCTTTATTTTACATGCTGTCAAATACCCTATTTTAATAGCGCGCGAAATTATATTGACCAATCAGAATGTGCCACCTTCAAACCTTTGCCGCTATTGGCTGATTGTTTTCGCGCCCTTTTCGCTGCTATTCGACTTTACACCCTTTGATTACTAACTGACTTCGGGTTTTGACGGGGACTCGGGTCTGCTCTGCGCAAACGAAGATTGACGAACGGAATTAGTTTCCTGGTCGTACTGTTCTAAACTGTAAACAAAGCACGAATCGAATATATCAAATGCAATAATTTTTGTGTCTATCTCGGCCTACAGATAAATGATTTACTCTTGTAATTTTGAGCAGAGCTTTTTGCCATCAGTTGATTGTTTTGGTTGATTGAAACTGCGTCAGGGAAATCACTAAAACCACATTCAGAGTTAACTTGACTGGCTTTTATTAGACAAACTTAAAGCCTAGCTCACGATCTACGAGATTAGCGAAATGTCAATGCTCTAATCCAGTTTGGACTAATTTATCGACCTAGTTTTGAGATTCGTATTTATTTTGAATATTTTAAACTGGTTTCCAAGTTTGCGAACTCCCGTTATTTTAGTAGTTTCTTGGCAAAAGAATTTTCGTTTCTGCAAGTTGACCACTACGTTTCTTCTTATGCCAACTATTTTACCATACAAAATTTCATTCAAAATCTTCAAGAGAATGTCATAATTAACAAAATTGATTTGCATGCGAGAACTACCTATGGATGAATAATGTATGGCAAGTTACAATAATTAGCATGAGACTAAGTAACTGACATGTCGTAACATAACTGAGCTGGCTTACTGAATTATGATTTTAAATAACTAATTAATGTAAGTTAGTAGTTGAAGAATGAATAGGATTCAATCATGAGTAATAATTATAGTTGTAAATATGATCCAAAGGTATAGCACCGATACTTAGGTTACGATAGAGATACTTAGTTAGATGCTCTTTTTTTTAGATGACTAATACAGCGTTGCTCAGGGAGCAGTTACTGCTTTTTACTGCGGACTATTGGAGGGACCACGAAGGGTCTACCGAGCTAAATGAATGAGACTTAAGCTATCGACCTAGGGGCACCCAGAGGGGTACAGACCTCGGCATAGAACGTTGCTCGAGCTACGCGGTGGATTGGGTAGCGGGGATCGCTAAGATGCTTAGATGCGAATGTTGATGATCTATGTATGTATGTACCTCCTCAATCCTGTCCTTGACTTGACTTGACTTGACTTTCCCTGACCATCTCGAGTTTCTCTGACTTATCCTAGACTTTCCAGAAATTGGCAACCTTGTAAACCTTGTTGCTTTCGTAGTAAAAATTCCAAGAGTGCAATTTTTGAAAGTCACACGGTCAAATCAACAGCAGTAGAAAATGACAAAATTCATCTGCTAGAGTGTCCGCTGTGCCCGAACACCTGCATGAGAGAGGATTTAAATACAGCTGCACCTGACGCTGTCAGGCTTGCCGAATACCTGGCTACTACAATACAGGGTCCTTCTTAATATGCTGACACTTTTCTAAGGAGATGTTCAGACCGTCAAACTGAACAACTTTCTCAATGGGACCAACATCGAAATCGCGACAAAAAATCATTTATCCCATACATTTGAATGGAGTAGGTTTGCAGTTTCGTATGGAACAGTAGATTTTTCTTTCGCGATTCGATGTTCTTGCCATAGAGAAAGTTGTACAGTTTGATGATCTAATCATTCCCTTAAAAAAGTGTCAGCATATTAAGAAGGACCCTGTATAAAAACACCACTGCAAAACCATTGAAAAGAATTAGTAAACTACTTATTTGTCGTTTACTTTGTTGTAACACCACTGACTTTTCGGTGAAAGAAAACATCGTGAGGAAAACTGCATACTTCAATTTCGAGACATGTATTCTACCCACTGTCCGTTAAAAGTGGCGAGGGGCTCACTACCCGTCACACTGGATAGAGAGTCGGTAGTCGGTTCTGAAGTTTTCAGAATATCTCTGATTCCTCGAGGAATATAGTCGTGAGCATATCTTATTTGTCAAAAAAATATACTTTCGCTCATTATAACCGAAAATCCTCAAATCTAATACTCGTACATGGTCACACTTTCTTCTTTCGTCTGAAGCTTGCACCTTCCATGCATTATTAATAAGCTTAGTTAACTACTGCAACTGACTCATTTCAATTAGGTAACGCTTCGTAATTATTATAATTATAAGGATTGTCTTACTGTTGACAGGATGCGATAGTTTGCTTTAGTTTCTGCCTATTCGGCGAAGAAAAACATCGTGATGATGATTATTTCATTATATGCTCACGACTATATTCCCTGAGGGGGTATTCAGAGATATTCTGTAACCTCAAAACATCCACATTTCACCAGTAGTACCGGAACTCTATCCAGATCCTCTATCTCCTATCTTTCGATTATTTCATATATTTATTAAATAAGTTCATGGAAATGTCAAGTAGTTTGTGAGGATCGGTATCTATCCTAATATCAAGGATAATTTTTGAGCTAAAACTCATTTCAGAAAAGATTTGGTGGAGCCTCGTGGCAAGCTCAAACGCAAACCGCGCGAACACCGTGAACACCGCGCGCAGTACCGTTCGTGGCTAAACTGACAACGTGACCTCTTTATTTCAAGTTACCTATCGGTTTATTATAAGGATCGCGATAATTAAAAGACCATATATTTTACTTGTGGCGTCATCTAATGAAGGTTGACTATCATTAGGGATATACGGACCCTGGAGACTGTATAGTCCTGAATAGGGAGGTGGTGTTCATATCGAACTATTCCCACGAGTTCTTAAGCCAGGAGGCCCAGGAGACCTGAGATTATATAAATATTAGATAACCCAATTAAGACATCTCTACCTCTATCTCCTTTACAGCTCCTCTCCTCTCTTCACTGGTTGTTAGTTACCAATGTTTTGATATCGGGTTGTACCGTCCTGTAAGGATATTGTGTAAGTTTCCGATTATATCGTTAACAAGATCGGTAACGTATTACGACTGTACTAGAACTATTTTAAAGTAAATATTATTTAGTTTCTGTGATCATTTCATTAAAGAAGCAGAATCGGTTAGAACTTCCAAAAAATACCATGTCGATTTGATACCGATCGATAATAAGACCCCAAGGTCTATTGAGAATTCATCAGCGGTACTATTTTTGAATTTTGACGCATTTTTTTTTTCGAAAATGTCACCTTTCATTCGTACACGGATCAGAGTGTGTGGAATTAAAAAAGGACTCCATGTTTTCAATGTGTGTACCTACTTTGGAAACACGATGACTGTTTCATACAGTAATTTAAAACTAAAGAAAGATATATAACCTAACACAGACAAAATAAAGTGGTAGTTATAATACTTTGTGCCTAATAACAAGTGCTTACACTTTACTTTCTCCCCGATTCTCTTCGCTTTCAATATTCGGGATTATCGATCCAGGAAGCTTGATCCAGATTGATCCGCGATCGAATTCGAACCCGACAGTGAAAACATCCAATGTAATTAATATAATATTAGATAGGGGGGGAGGTTATATAGTGACTGCAGCGGTTCGGCCGCCATTCGCCGCGCATACCCTACGCGCATGCGCCCGCATCGCGAGTGAAAAGTGACAGTTAACCCCAAAAAATGGCGGCCAAAATTTACGTAAGTGTCAAAGTGGCATAAAATGTGGTTTTAGAACGCACCCCCCCGGATTTCGGATTTCAGATACAGTGTAAAAAGTGTTTTAATTAATAAGTGGCTGGGTTGTAAATCGTCTGTGTGTCGGTGGTTCTAAGCCACATTTCTATGTCCATTGTTGCATGTGAATAGTATAAGAATGCGTGCGGTCGACGGTTGTGACTCGTTCTAAATGTTAACATCTACTTTTGAATGGCTTGCTCTGTTGTGGTTTGATTTAAATTGGGTTGTTATTTGATTGCGTAAAACTTTCAGTTGTTATGCATAAGCGTATTGTATAAACGATTTTTTCTGGTTCACAATTTGTCAAAGAAAAAAAAAACCAATTGACACTAAAAGTTCAACACGCTTTCGAACGTGATTTCTAAAAAAAACTGTCATAAACAAGTATACTTTGGAAGACAAACACTAGGTACATAAAACATTACTCTCCTGGGGCAGTCGGGTAAAAACAAATCTTGCAAACAAGGCATACTTTTCCCATAGACAGTTAGACACAAATTGGCAGTCAACCGATACTTAGGTACGAAAGTTAGGCAATACGAGTAATGCCTAAGTCTAGCCCGTGCCTGAACCGAGCTCACTTAGAAAGGACAATCGTTTGTCCGGGTCGTTCACCCCACTACCACCGGCTAGGAACCTATTTTATTTAAACCACATAAGTCCTAGTGACAAAGTTACAACCATGGAACAAGCTGCTTGTACGAACAACATAATATTAATTAAGTCAATTAAATTCTTGTATAATTTAGAACGTATCTGCCTTGAATTTGCGAATATATAAAATACTCAATAATTAGTTATAAGTGACAATAAAATAAAAAAACCTGTCTACATAAATAACTATAAATATAAGCATGACAATATTTTTTTTACGAGAAAAAAAAAACAAATACAGGGTCCAACTTAATATACTGACAGTTTTTTAAGAGGATGTTCAGATCATCAAATTGAACAACTTTCTCTATGGAAAAAAAAATCTGGTGTCCCATACATTTGACTCGAGTAAGTTTGCAGTTTTGTATGGAAGAGCAGATTTTTTTTTCGTGATTTCGATGTTGGTGCCATAGAGAAATTTGTTCAGTTTGAATGTCTGATCATCCCCTTAAAAAACTGTCAGCATATTAAGAAGGACCCTATATAGTATATGGATGAGGTGAACTCAATCGATATTAAACAATGAATGTGACAATTAGTTGAACCTAATAGTGACTACTTAACTTTTGTCTTTAACAAAATGTTTTAAAACCAACGTAAGAAAGTGAAACCATCGAAAGTGGTCAGTTCCTTGGAAAGTGAAAACAGACGCAAGCGCAAGTCGCAGGAAGTCTGTCGGTTAGCGGACAAATGACAAAACAATACCTGTTTTATTTGGACATGGTTAAAGAATAATTTCTGGGCACAATTGGAAATGTCAATGATTAGAGCTTTGACTTTTATAGAGCACTAGCTTTTGCCCGCGGCTTCGTTCAAGTAACTTTATGTCCTTCATCATTTCTTAAATATATAGGTTAACAATGTGCTATTCATAAATCGTATTTCCATATAAAAGACATCAACGGGTAACACAAATGGTAACAAAATTATCCTTACTTGAAAACCGTTTGTTATAGAATCAATATATAGGGTCCAACTTAATATGCTGACACTTTTTTAAGGGGATGATCAGACCATCAAACTGAACAACTTTCTCTAAGGGACACATATAAAAGTCGCGAAAAACAAATTTGCTGTCCCATACATTTGGCTCAGGTAGGTTTGCAGTTTTGGAAGGAAGAGGTGATTTTTTTCTGCGATTTCGATGTTGGTGCCATAGAGAAAGTTGTTCAGTTTGACGGTCTGATCATCCCCTTAAAAAAGTGTCAGCATATTAAGAAGGACCCTATATAGTGTGTAGAATACGAACAGCGCTTCTAATTCAAAGTTTTGAATTGTGTACTTTGCCTCTAAACTTCAAGGTTCATTTTTCTGTGCTGAATAACTATTGGAATTGAAGTTCAAGTAAGAATTGAAAATATACTTGGCCGTATTCATTGTATGCCCTAAGGGAACCTAGGTCATCTCTAGATTGTCTCTCATTAACTAGCAGACTCCAAGGATTGCACATTTCGAAATAATGGCCTCTAAAGTTATTGTAGCAAAGTAGAAATTACGCTACAGGTAAAAGTTTTACCAAGAACTTGCGGAGTTAAGGTTATATCGGCTTAAATGTCGAATTTAAAACAACTCAGGTTCACCGTTAATACAAGATTCGTTTTTTTTTTAACTACATGTTGCCAGTAGCTTTAACCGTAGTTTTTATTAAATGTAGGTTTTGTAAGGGTTCCGTAATCGAACAAGAAACTCTTATAAAAACGTCTGACAAAAATCGAACAGCAAATATGTTATAATTAGGTAGGTTGTTAGGTGGTTGTTGCACCACCTAAAAAAAAACTATTTTCTTATTAGATTACTTATTAGTCCGTCCGTTTATCTCAATGTCCATATGTGTAAGCTTGTAATTGGCCTAAAGTCATCTTAAAGTCTAAATGTGGAAGCTTGTAATTGGCCTAAAGCCGACAATATTTTGTAAGTTACTTGTCTTATTTAGCTGTAAGCTCCCCAAATATAGGGTCCTTCTTAATATGCTGACTCTTTTTTAAGGGGATGATCAGACCATCAAACTGAACAACTTTCTCTATGGCGCCAACATAGAAACCGCGAAAAAAAAATCTGCTGTTCTATACAAAACTGCAAACCTACTCGAGCCAAATGTATGGGACAGCAGATTTTTTTATTCTTCGAGAAACTTGTTCAGTATGATGGTCTGGTCATCTCCTTAAAAAAGTGTCAGCATATTAAGAAGGACCCTGTATATCAAAATAAAAGCTTCCATCTTAACAACTATAATTATGAAATGAAATGAACGTTTGCTGTACATACAACATTTTAAATGTAGATTACATTTTTTCAAGTTAAACGTTAGTACTTTCAACAGGTTGAATTTACTTACATATAAATGGGGTCGTTTTTCATTTAACGTTTACCCTCTTTCCATGTATAGTTGATGACTTTTTAAAATGAGGCAGGATTTCAGTAGCACATCATTTTTAATTTGGAAGGTGATTGTAAATAAGTTTGGGCTAGAAACTCCAAAACTAGTGCTGTTATTAATGTTGTTAACATCTGTTTCATCTACTTTCTTTAAATCACATTACCGTTATATTGCAAATTGAAAATTGTTTATTCAAAAAAATATCACATACGAGTAGATAACTTTTTGACGTCATGTTTTTTGAATCTACCACCGCTTCGGAAGGTTGGTTCGTTGTAGAGAAGATGCGGTCAGAAACTCTACAACACACTTCTTTTTAACAAAACAAAATATACAAAGTACAATTACAAAAATCCAATATTAAATTACATAGTATAACATTGTCAAGACCAGACATTTTGGTCATTTAAATAATAATAGAGTTTATAGTAACCTTAACTAACATCCCATAATAAATCTTCCTTGATAACTTTCTCACGGAGTTACCAGATGAATGAATCATGAACACGAACATAATTTCCATAGCCAATGGTAAATTATGTAGATAATTGTAATAAATCTATTGTACTGATACTCTGCTCCTACGCAACTCATTTGGTAAACTTTACCTCCCTTGTGGGTAGTGGCTATTAGGAGTTAAATCTATTTAAATCACTTAGATATAAATTATATAGGTACATTGTTATAAATATATACGGGGTTGACTAGGTACACCCAACAATATATTTCAACCGAAAAGAAAATATTAAGTTAATATAATATTTTTCGTATTTTCAAAATCATCTGTATTGTGATTGGGTAATTACCAATGAAAAAAAATGTAATAATCCCCACTTAATTCTACGTGTGAGAATCCGCTGATAGAAGCTGCTTTTTGTTATAAATTTTATAATACATAATTTAATTATGTCTCTATATTTTGTCAAATACATAAAACTATAAGCTGCTGTACCTAATGCTCATTACAAGTGGCGACGGGCTCACTCCCCGTCACACTGGACACAGTTTCGGTAGGTACTAGTGAAACGTGGATGTTCCGTAGTTTCAGAATTTCTCTGAATACCCCCTCGGGGAATTCAGTCGTGAGCATATGCTATGCTATGCTCTATTTTAAATTTTCACAAATTATCTTTAACGAAATCAACGAAAATTTATAACAAGATGTATGGATCTAGAAGAAGCTAAAGAGGTATGTCAGGACCTTCCGAGGTGGAGAGGCATAATCTCTGCCTACACCTTTGGGAAAAGGCTTATGTTTATAATGTTTGTATGTATCTTTAACAAAGCAAAATAATGTATACCTATTTTATGTAACTAACCTCTAATATCTCAATGAACTTTTCGTTTATTCATCTATAAAGAGATCTTCCCATGCAAATCCGCTCATCGGCTCGGCTTCCGCGTCCTCGCTGGGAACGGGGACAGTTGCGACATGCGCGTGCGCATCGACGGTGCGGGGGGCTCGTGACCCCGGGGGGCTGGGGGAGCGCGTGACCTGGGGGAGGGGGGCTGTGAGATTTTGTGAATATGTAATGCAATTGTGACTTTGTTGCGTTTGAACTCTTGTAGTTGAATTCGTAGCTTTATAAAACTTTGAATCACTGAAAAAATTTAACACCGTAAAACAAAATATGAAAATTGTTTATTCGGTTTTATGTCACTGTTATTTATGAGTCGTCAGCCGATGGATGTCTACTGCTGGACATAGGCCTCGTTTATTTAAAATTGTTTTTTACGTTATACCGTACTCGCTTCAATTGGCCCATAAGTTTTACAAAAGTTCGGTATCGAACTAATATCCTTTAGTGCTGTACTACTGATGTTAGATTTTATGTGAAATCCCCATTGGTCTAATTACCGTTTAGTCTAATTCGCGTTAGGTCTAATTCGCAGATAGTCAAATCCCCATCATATAGATACAACATAATGAGTACCTTTTACGTTTTTGGTACTGTATTCGTCAAACTGTTATATTCTATTATCAGTTCTGTACAAATAGGTATAGTTTGTTTTGTTTTAAGCCGCTGGGTTCTTGAAGCCCAGATGACAGGAGGTTAATCTCGCCATCTAGAGAGAGAACTCTGTACATATGGGTATGGGTTTCAGGTCATGCGCGTCTCAACACCATAATATAAAAAACTATTTTTTTAAATTCCTATAACAAAGTCCATAACACACCGACGCTTAACTAATAATATAGCCTCAGTATATACATTAAACAACTTTTTCAAAGACAAGACAACCGTGGGAGAGGAGCTCTATAAGCGAAACTTTGATGAAAAAACTCATTGTACTGCTGTACTATGTACCTAGTTATGTGTTGTATCTTACAGGTGTACATAAGAATAATAGTCGCAACACCATAAAACAATATCAGACACTTGGACATTGTCACAAAGATTATCTAGTCCCATTTAAAGTACCTGAATCAGATGTTTTCTGTTTAGGATTTTTAGGGTTCCGTACCCAAAGGGGGAAAACGGGACCCTATTACTAAGCCTCCGTTGTCCGTCCGTCCTACCTATTTAGGGCTGTAACTTTTGAACCGTAATAGCTAGTCAGTTGAAATTTTCACTGAATATGCGTTAATACAGCAGATTTCTTTACAAATAATTAAAATGTGAAAAAAATCAATTTAAGGGGGTCCTTATACAAGAAACTAGTTTTTATCAACGTTTTTTCTTCTCGCTCTATCGTAAAAACGGTAATACATAGAAGCGTCAAACTTACTGTGATTATAGAGCAAACTTTACAGTATCACAAAAAATAATAAAAAACGGCCAAGTGTGAGTCGTTCTCGTGGTAAAGATCTAGGACAAAAAATATCTTAGTTATTATGTTGTGTGGTGGTGTGGTACGGAACCCTCGGTGCGCGAGTAGCCTAACTCGCACTTGACCGGTTTTATTTTAACATGGTTTCTGTGTATTTAGAGGTTTTATTTGAGGTTGTAATTGTAGTTATTCTTCAGTAATAATAGGAGAAATGATTTTGATTAGCTAATCTTTTCTCGAAATGCTACCCAAATTTTAAAAAAGTGCGGTCCCTACAAATAATGTTGTAGTTATAAGTAACGATTTTGAGGAACTAAGCACTTCTCGAAATGTAACCCAAATCTAACAAAAATGCGGTCACTACAAATAACGTGAGTGCTACGAGTTCACTTAATAGGCACACTTAAAAATTAAAATGCGGTCAACTAAAAAAAATCTAATCGATAGAGCGGATATATTTTATCGATAATTTTATAAATTGATTGTCTAATCACGTTCTAATCGACTCTTACTGTCCGATGGCAGCCAATTGATCTGTACTTTATGATAGCTACGTAGAACATATTTTTAACTGCATTGTGTAAGATTTTTTTTTAGAGTTCTTGTCACTTTTATAAAATCCCTTCACAAAGCTCTTACGCTCACTTCTTAGGTGTGAAAATCCAGTGATTCGAAGGAGATACAACGATCTACAGGCTGTAAAAATTATATCATTGTATAATAGTAATCGGGCGACTTCATCGGGTTGTGAAAGAGTTACAAAAGGCTTCTTAAAAATGCAATTTGAAATTTGTATGTTATTAATATTATGTCGGAGTCGGTACAGATTGCATGTTTCGATATCAGACTAGAAAGTGTTGTATACATGATTCTTTTTTTAAATAGTATTGTCGGACATTGCATATTTATACATTGCCAAAAACGTTTTTTAATTGTACTTGCTTGCCAATAGCTCATGTGTGTATAAAGTCTAACAAAATTAGGTGAAACTATTTTAAGAGGATGACCAGACTATCAAACTGAACAACTTTAGGTCGAGTAGGTTTGTATGGAACAGCAGATTTTTTTTTCGCAAATTCAGTGTTGGTCCCTTAGAGAAAGTTGTTCAGTTTTATGGTCTGATCATCCCCTTAAAATAGTTTCAGCTAATTTTGTTAGACCTTATATAGGGTGTAAACTTCGATGCCTTACATAATTCAGGGGGAGATTCAGACCATCAGACTTAATTGAATGGTCTTAATTATACTTTTTATTTCTCCGCTTACTGTTTTTACAACACGCAATGGATTTTGATACGGTTTTCACTGTCATTTAGATGATTTCTACCGGAAGGTTTATGTATATAATAAGTATACTTATTATATAGATTTTATAGATTGCCCACCATGATTTGTGATTTTTTTCTCGCTATTTCTATGTTGGAACAAGTGAAGTATGTAAAGGAACAAATGAAGGAGGTTGAACATTACCGACTGCTATGGGCAATTTTCGTGTTTCCATGCTTGTAAGGAGGTTTGGTATCCTTTATCATTGTAACATCTTTGGTCTGAACCTATAGCCCCTTAAAGATGAAAAGGAAGATATCCAACAGTCTTTGACTATTTATATGTGGACTGGTTACGCGTGTAATTCTACTAACAAACATTTCTGCCACTTTTTGCGGGGGGCGAGGTAACATGAAATCCTCAACTTTGGATTTTATTCCCCATAACTTTAGATTCTAATTTTGAATGTCAAAAATCATGTAAAGAAGTCTGTGTGAACCCCAAACGTTCTAAGTTCGAAGTTATTATTTCGCAATTATAGGCTGTCTCCTTTAGTGATAAGGTGTAAAATTGCATGTAAATGCACAAGATCAATTGTGCTTATACCGTGGCAGAGGGGAAATGCTACCGCAAGGCTAGTCCTTATAATAATTAGTCAAAGCCAACAGTATATTACTGGCTCTATCTAAGGTAGTAACGTTTCCAAGGATGACGGAGCAAGTAATCTTTGTAAAGTCTCAGCTAAGTTAGCATTTTCCCACGGTTCTACACTCGACCAACTTTATTAACGCGAGGTTTCATTTGCATGCTAATTTTTTTGTTTAATTAAATGTCAAGCTTCATAATAAGTGCCATTAAAAAACTAGAGCAGTTTTAAAACTATTAATGGATCGGTAAAGTTGATTTTTATTGGTTTGTATAATTTATGTTTTGGACATACAATTATTATTATAATAAAATTCGCAATGAAATAAATATAAAAGAAACCTTATTTGTACATACATAAATCACGACGATATTATCTTTTTCTGGAAGATCAGAAACGTCTCTACAATTATCAACTATGTAAACCAAAATCAACGTCCGAAAGTCATTGTCAACAGGGAAAAAAATATCTTTGACGACCCGTTTATTTTGTGGTTTGTTTAAAAATTGTTGTATTAAATCTAATTTTTGTAAATTTTACTGAAATCTATACTTAAAACTACAAATCTTCTCATTAAGTCTATTAAAATAAAAGAGTTTTGTCATAGATATACAGGGTCCTTCTTAATATGCTGACACTTTTTAAGGACATGTTCTGACCATCAAACTGAACAACTTTCTCTATGGGACCAACATCACAATCGCGAGAGAAAAATCTACTGTTCTATACAACACTGCAAACCTTCTTGAGCCAAATGTATGGGACAGTTGATTTTTGATTTTGGAATTTCGATGTTGGTCCCATAGAGATAGTTGTTCAGTTTAATGGTCTGATCATCCCCTTAAAAAAGTGTCAGCATATTAAGAAGGACCCTGTATTTCGACTTTACAAAAAAAGCTAGGTGTTGTTAGCAGATTTCAGATAATTCTATCAGAATTAGATTTATAACAACAAATTTTCTAGTAAAGTCTACAAAAAGGGTTGTCACAGATATTTATTCCGCGAAAAGCTGCAAGCTTCTTAACAGTAAATAAATAAAGTATGCGTGTGACTTGTCTGTCCATCACGGTGTAATTAATAATGGGTTAACACCGCAGTTAGAAGCAGAGGTCAAGATCAGTGCTTGTGTTCCGCTAGCTCTTCCTAGGTCGTGTGAGTGACCCTAGTACAAGGTACCCAATGAACCATGCTTAATACTTCCTAATGTTTTGTTTGCCAATTCGATGCGAATATGCTTAGTTATAGGTAGAGAAATATAGCCTGCAAAACTAACTATCACACTTTTAAAATTGCAATAACTTTTTAAGTACACAAGATATAACTTTCGAAATAAAAAGGATTCGAAAAAGAGTTAAATTTTTTACTATAGGTACAAAGATAAAATTTGCTATAAAATGTTTTTTAAATCTCGAATTTATAAAGTTTAGAAAATTTTTAAAGTGTAGTACTTAGTATTGCAGGTCAGTGTAGAAACAGCGAATCAAAAAATGTCATTCATTTAATTTTGAGTCGCGACGTCATTGAAATTTTGTGAACATCAACTATCTACCTTAAAACCCCTATCTACCTTAAACCCCCTAAAACATGTAACGCATTTAAGTTTAAAAACGAGACAGTGTGTCTGTAACATTGTTACGTTACGCGTAAAAATGTAATTTTCAATCTATTTGTACGGATTTTTGTCACAAACATAGCATAGCATAGCATAGCATATGCTCACGACTATATTCCCCGAGGGGGTAGTCAGATATATTCTGAAACCTCAGAACATCCACGTTTCACCAGTTGTACCGAAACTCTGTCCAGTGTGACGGGGGGTGAGCCCGTCGCCACTTATAATGGACAGTGGTTACAATACATGCCTCGAAATTGAAGCATGCAGGTTTCCTCACGATGTTTTCCTTCACCGAAAAGCCAATGGTGTTACAAATCGTACATAAATTCCGAAAAAACTCATTGGTACGAGTCGGCCCGGACGGGGATCGAACCATCGCCTCCAGCATGGCAGGCAAGGTTACTCGCCACTGGACCACCACGGCTTTTGTCACAAACACTATTTGATATTTCGTTTACAGACGTTGGTTCTTAAACTAACGACCCTTCTGTCTTCTATATTTTTAAGATACCCAGCTATGGTATAGTCAGCCTAGCCTTTTCTAAGTTTAACCACGTGATCTAGATATCTATCACTTTCTACAATAAACTGTGAGAGTGACAGTGCATTTTCTCTTTCTTTCGCACGATTTTACTTCCTCATTGTGCTGTATGAGATGAGAGAACAATAGTTGTTTTTATTGTTATGATGCATGAAGATTAGCTTATTTTTAATTTGACTCTTTTCTATTTAGATCATCCTGTTATCTTGACTCTTGACATTGTGAGAAATTATTTTATTTAAACAATTGTAAATACAGTGCCAACTGTTTCTCTGTCTTTAACAATAACAAAGGTAAATCATATTGTTGTATTTCACTTTTACTTTTTAAGTGATCTATCGAATCGATGGCATGTCATAGAGTTTGACTTGCTATCGTGGTAAAATGATTCGCCAATTATCATTCGTTTATGGTTTAAGATATTTATTTCTCAAGAAGAAAGAATACAATTCACTTAAAATATTGAGAAATACAAGATAGATATTAAAACACAATTTTTGAACGTACAGGGAACAACACGATAATTTAGGTTAATACACATAGTTTTAAGACTTAGGGTGAAGTAAGGGTTTAAATAAACAACAAAATAGCAAACTCCAAAACTTACAAACAAACACTCAAAGGTGTCCAAAGAGTAGGCATAACAACAAAAATATGCATCGAATTGTAATTTGAGGGTAGATAAAAATATGAGATGAACAAACTTGACGAAAGGAATATAATTATTACGTGTGATAACAATAGCAATTTAATACTATCGCCATTGACACCAACAATAGAAATTGCTCTCTATTGATACTATCAATAGAGACAGTATCAATTTAAAAGAATTCAAAAACTAGCCTCTACGAAACAGTCATAAATTATGACAACCTCGCAAAGGTCAGTCTCCAAACTAAAGATCACTGATCTTATCTTACCCTATCCTAAACTCTGGTATGAATCCGCATCAGGCACGCGTGGTGGACTAACGCCCATATACACCCTACGTGGGAGGTAAACCGTATACAGGGTGTAAGGAAAAGTATCATTAACCTTTAAACCACATACTACTCTACCCATCAAACTGAACCACTTTTACTATGGGAGCAAACCTGTCAGAGCAAAAAAACTATCAGCCGTCTCATACGTTTGAATCGAGTTAGTATATATTTTTTGCTCTGACAGGTTTGCTCCCATAGTAAAAGCTGTTCAGTTTGATGGGTAGAGTGTGTGGTTAAAAGGTTAATGATACTTTTTCTTACATCCTGTATAGGCTGGATGATGATGATTTGATTATTGTTGATAAAGGGTGCGTTGAAGGGTCCTTAAGTGACACAGGGAGGCTCTCTATGGGTAATAAATAACAGCTCCAAGCGATTTCGATTTAAGCGATAGCTCAGTTGCAAAAGCAGGCATGATTGATTGATATTTTAGGTGCATAATATCTTGTGCTTAACACTGATGCATTATCTCGTTCTTAACATTTAGGTTGTCAACAAACACAAAGTTACGGCGATAAGCCCTTTCGAAGACACACACCTTTACTGGTCTAGAATACAGGGTGTATTCAATTCAATTCAATTCAATATAATTTTATTCAATATAGGAGCTTACAGCACACTTATCAAACGTCAAATCTTTTTTAAAGCTACCACCGCGTCGGAACGTGTTGTCGCTGTAGAGAAGATGCGGCCAGAAACTCTACAACATAACACGACTTAATAACTATTACAATATAAATTCTTAAGCTAAAGTTATGTATACAATAATACATAGTCTATTTAATAAAATAATTGATACTATACAGTAAAGTAAATAAACTATAAGCTAGTGACCTCAGACCCAAGCATTTTGATCATTTAAATAATCATCCAGTTTATAATATGCTTTCTTACAGAGGACTTTTTTGATTTGAGTTTTAAACATGTTTTCGGAAAGATTCAAAATGGTCTCGGGGATTTTATTATAACAACGTATACAGTGACCCATGAAAGACGTGTAAGTGACAGCCTAGCAATTACTGAAATGGTGAAAGTGGTTCAGTTTGATGGCATGAGTTCACAGTTTCAGTATTTGCTAGGCTGTCACTTACACCCTGTATAAGTACATTAATTCTAACACCTTTCTAAACATCTTACTCAAATCTAAGTAATTACTCAAATTCAGTTAAGTTTACTGCAAGTTTTTGCATGGAAAATTTAATTAAACAAAAAACAAGATGGCGGGTTGCACACCGTACATCGTGATCGGCGTATAGGTCACTTGGTCTGGGTCTAGCCTAGTCCTAATGCACTAACTATCACTGTATGAGACGAGTACTGTGGGATAATGTGTGTTTGCAGTTTAATGTATGTTGTGTGCTGGCTTAATGTCCATAGTTTTCATTCATAGCTAAAAGGTTCCGTTTTATTTTCTTTTAATTCCTCTTCTTAAAGGTTGTTCGGACGAAGATTTTTTTATCATAAGGATGTAGCGTTCCTACTCTTGTATATTCAGTTTACTGTGTTTTAGTCAGGTACTCACGCACCCAGGGTTCCGTACCACACCACCACACAACATAAAACAAAAACAATTTTTTTTGTTCTTGACTTTTAACACGAGACCGACTCACACTTGGCCGGTTTTTATTATTATTTGTCATTTTACTGTAGAGTTTGCTCTATAATCACACCAAGTTTGACGCTTGTATGTAGTACCGTTTTTACGATAGAGCGAGAAGAAAAAACGTAGATTTTTAATTTTTTGACATTGTTATTATTTGTTAACAAATCCGCTGCAAATAACTGTCTAACTATTACGGTACAAAAGTTACAGCCCTAAATAGGACGGACAATAGGGTCCCGTTTTCACCCTTTGGGTACGGAATCCTAAAAAGACTAAGACCTAACTTTTTGTTTAATAATACTTTTTTTTAAATAAATTTAAAACTTATTAGGAGTAATTTGCGTTTGGATAAATCTTACTACGTAGGTTGGTAATAATTTAACAAAGTTTCTGGCAACCAAGGAATTTTGCCTGTGTTTTTATGTACCTAATTACATTTTCTAGTCTAGAGATCTAGACGGTTCGTAGATTTCAGGACATAATTATATTTTATCTTTAACGTACATTATATTATAAACTAAAAGGACAAGTATATAATTAAGAGCTCCAAGGTCGCCAAGATTACAATACAATTGTGCTTCGGCCACAATGAACTTATCGCGTTAAGCACTTAACAACCAAGGTCGCTTAAATTAACTGATTGATTTATAGAGGATATGATCGAAATTTGAATTATTAAATGACAACGATTTTTAGATCCAGTTTTTATATGATATAGGTATAACTGAAATAGATTCACAATCAACGTTCGAAAAATGGCGGAACCAAAAGAGCTCAAATGAGCTCTTTTTGTACTAGCTGACAGTAAACATGCCAAATACGATTAAGTTTATGAATCAAATACAACATATTAGTGCCAACCAATAGCATGCATACTTAATTTGTGTGGGTTATTGTTTCAATGTGGACATAAAATTTTGCTAATATGAGACTGGAGGTCAATGGTTTATAATTAATTATTCTAAGCTACTTTGTTACTATGGATATAAGAGTATTTATGACCGTAAGTTTGCTGTCGTATTGTCTCATTATCGGCTTATATACCATCCACTGTAGGCGGCAGAAAGGCCAAGAACGAGAGTGTGGACGCACGAAGTTGTTCTCGCGGCGCCGGCGTCCTGAGCCGTAGTAATTTGGAAGTCCTGGAACCGAGTCCTGTCCGAGTTCTAATTTGGTCCTTGGAAGTTCACGCCAAGATGTTCTTGCGAGAATGTAGTGCCTTGATTAACGAATAACCTTGAGTGGAAGCATCAAACAGTCCATAGACCACCACGTGGGCCCATTGCGTTTTGGAGGCAAGTTAGTAGTCAATTTGCTGTCAGAGTATTTTCAAACAGATTTGTAAAAGTACCTTTGCCGTTGTAGAAACACTCACTTTTAGCATACAAATGTTCTTAGTGATTATTTTTACTGAGATACCTATTGACTCCATACGTATGTTCAATACTATAGGTATATTCTCGTTCGGAGTTTTTAGAAATAACATACTGTTTAGCATTTACCTTTCATGTAATATCCGTTGCTGGTCGTAGCGGTTTCTCTTCCACATGATGCAGTGCAACGAGGTGCATTCGTTTTTAGCACGCACTATGTACACACGGCGACACATCAAGCTACGCAAAACCATTATAAGCTAGCCGCGCAACGTTATTCATTACTCTACCTACGCGTGGTCAGCTTAGTTTGGTTTTGTGTCGCAGTGTGTACTACGTATCCTGCTTTAGCATCAAAGCAGTCGCTGTACTCGAAATCAGCCAAGAGCAATCAATAGTCATCATCATCATCAGCCCATCATCGTCCACTGCTGAACATAGGCCTCTCCCAAGGCGCGCCACAAAACTCTGTCCTCGGCCTTCCTCATCCAATCGCTCCCCGCTACTTTTTTTAGGTCGTCTGTCCAGCGGGCAGTAGGGCGTCCCACACTACGCCTACCAGTTCGCGGTCTCCACTCTAGAACTCTGACACCCCACCGGTTGTCAGTTCTTCGGCAGATATGGCCAGCCCATTGCCACTTCAGCTTGCTAATTTTCTGAGCTATGTCAACCACTTTATTTCTCTGACGTATCACTTCATTTCTGATGTGATCTCTCAGAGAAACACCGAGCATAGCTCTCTCCATAGCTCGCTGAGCGACCTTGAAGTGATGAACTAGTCCTATCGTCAGGGTCCAAGTTTCCGCACCATAGGTCATTACTGGCAGGACGCACTGATGGAACTCCTTTGTTTTGAGGCATTGTGGTAGAGCCGAGGAAAATCAATAGTCGCCACATTGTTATTCCAAGATAAATGTATATGAAAAATTCGATAAGAAATAAATAGGTATAATTCGATCTCCAATCACGACAGATTAATCGTATCGACCGCTGTGGTCCGATATATCAATCATCATTATCAGTTATTTTTAGAAAGTTGAAGAACGCGTACGTTTTGTAACGTTTTTACATTAATCTTAACAATGATCTGGTTTATATAGAGACGAGTCACGGATCAAAACTGTAGTTAACAGACAGATAAATGAGTTTATATTGTAATAATTGTTCGTTCGTTTATGTAACAATGGTGTCGGGCTGTTGGATAGCCAAGTCTATGCATATTTGGCATGCACCATTTATTTTCTGTGCACGAGAATCATTAATCTTAATATTTACCTACACATCAAAATTATACAATGCTGAAATTGAAACCGATTCAACACATTGTGTGTAGAATTTATTCATTGCATGAAAATTATCCATATTAACTTTTCCATCGACACTTGATAATTTTCACTTCTGCAGACAAATTAAATATAAAACTGCCCGTTTCTTTATAAATACTGGGGTAATATTAAGATATTATGCTGACAGTTTTTTAAGAGGATGATCAGACCATCAAACTGAACAACTTTCACTATGGAACCAATGTCGAAATCGCGAAAAAAAAATCAGTTATTCCATACTAAACTTAAATCTTACTCGACCCAATTGTATGGCACAGCAGATTTTTTTTTCGCGATTTCGACATTGGTCCCATAGAGAAAGTTGTTCAGTTTGATGATCTGATCATCCTCTTAAAAAACTGTCAGCATGTTAAGTTGAACCCTGTATGTCAACTGGTATTCTTAAATATAATAAAAAAATATTAAATTGTTGATTCATTTAGCGACGTATAATACTAAAAAACAAAGCCTTTTCATAAATCAAGAACTTGGCGCTTATGAACTTACTCAATATTAATAAGTGATTCTATAAATTTTATGCGTAACGAGATTATAACAATATAGTAATAAAGTAATATAGTAGGTATGAGAAACGTTACATAAAGGGCTCTTGTCAAATTATGTAGATTATAAACAACCTAAAAATTGGGCTTAATTTGTGTGAAAGTGAAGTTGTTATGTGTGAAATGCCCATTCTTGTATATGTTGGTAACAATGTTAGGAACCTATACTTCATTTCAAATAAAGACGAAATGATTTTCCGATTCCTATAATATAGCTTTCTGGTCAATTCTGATTTGCAAATAAAATTTATTTATCAGAAAGACATACTGTCCGACATATCTTGGACGTTACTAAAGCTGTTCTAAGAATAAGTGAGAGGAAGTTTTTCAAATCTCTGTTTCTGTAATTCAAAATAGCCTTAAAATTTCGTCGCTATTTTGAATGGGTTATAGTTACCAATAGGTAGGAAATGGTGAACATGGAAGATTGAATATTTAAAAGTTCCAACTATGAAAGTATCTAGAATTCGTATACCTTATCTTTGTACACATTATAGCTGCCAACTGTACCAACTATGCGCAATCCAACGAAATATTACAACTATTACAACATTAACACCTTTATCACAATGACATAAGGTGTACTAAAAACGTCAGCACGTCAGAATCTGGGTCGAGGTCACTAAAATTTGTCATGTTAATTTCTTTAGAATTTCTTCTTGTCTTTACATTCTTTGACTAATGAATGAATTAGTTATGGACTCTATCACAATGGTTATAAGAGTGGTATTGCTAATTGTAATTCCACCCACTGTTGTCTATCTGCCTACACATGCTTGGCGAAATATTATGTGGTAGTATTTCCGAGATGTTTATGAATTAGAGTTGCAGCTGTATGGCTATAGAATATTGACAATAGTACCTACATCTATATACTTGTATAAACCCTCGACCATAATAGTGGTGGTTCGTTGCCACTTTTTAGGAGTCCAGTTGTAAAGGCTCGTCTGACAGACGGGTAGGTAATTCAATTCAATTCGAATAATTTAGTCTGATGTTCTGATAGTTCTGAAACTAAACAAAAGCCCATATACAGGGTGAAATTGATATCATTAGCATCCTTTTAAACTTAGATCTAAACATCAAACTGAACAACTTTTACTATGGGAGCAAACCGATCAGAGCAAAAAATAAATCAGCTGTTCCATACTAAACTACAATGCCTACACGACTCAAATGTATGCAACAGCAGATTTTTTTTGCTCCAATCTGTAATGCACATAAAACTATTTTTTTTTTCTATAAATAGAATAAATCAATGACTAAAATTGACGTGGTTTTCGTTGTCGCTCGCGTTGAAGTCGTTTCTTCCGCAAAACATCATTGACTCACAGCAGCCCCTTAAGTATAATTTATCTACTTGCGCGCGATTTGGTTTTTTTCCATACTACCTACTTACTTGTAGCGCTATGCAGCGAGGGCTCTTAGGCTAGAGGAATCATACTTAGGCTGGACTAAGTAACATTATAATTTATTAGAGTTAATTTCGTCGTGAATCTTGCGACCCTCCTATAAGCTTCCTCCAATCCAGTCTGGAGCCAACTGTTCTTTTTTTTCCATTTATTTTTTTAATCTGTTTCGTCATACTGCTGGGCAAAGGTCTCCCCTAAACTATTATTAAGTAAAAAAGTACGAATTTTGGGTATAATATGCTCTACCAAACTATATAGATGCTCTTTCTTACACTGTGGTCACATGTGGGAACAGTTTTTCGGCATACGAAGAACATTGCTACTTCTTAGATCCCTACTCTCAGTATCTGCTTTAAACCTCGAGGAATATTGGCGTGCACATAATGTCCGACTAATTTAGTCACATTAACTGGACTAGATCGTTGTACACGCGGGACCGGTGCATTGATCTGCGCCGGCGCAACAACGCAGGAACAACTCAGTTTCCTAGAACTGTATCTTGTTACAGACACGTTATACTTTCTCTCTCGCCAATATAGATCGTTTAATCTGTTATGTCATTTTATTTGGGTTCCGTAAGGAGGAAAATTAAGATTTATTGTTATACTAAAAGTTTGGACTTTTATTTTCTATTCTACTGCTTATATATTATACAACACTACGATAGTCCTACGGGCTGGATCAAGGCATTAGTAATGTTGTTTTGGAGATAATTCTTTCAGACAGAATCTTTCCCCACACCTAAAAAAATCAGCTGTTCCATACTAAACTGTAAAGCCTACTTGACTCAAACGTGTGCAACAGCAGATTTCAGGAGATTTCCTGCTCCGTTCGGTTTACTTCCATAGTAAAAGTTGTTCAGCTTGACGGGTAGACTCTTAGTTTAAAAGGATGCGAATGATATCAATTTCACCCTGTATACTTGGATATCAAAAATACATATCATTATAATTATACTCCCAATACGAATACCTGAATATCAAACTTGTGTTATTATGACTGTAAACAACAATATATTTATGTATGGGACATAATATCTAGTTGTAGATACATAACATCCATAACTTGGTTAAATACATTCTTATAAGTCATATAAATATTTGTGGGACTCAAACTTTCTACCCTTGTCATAGCAGGTAGGCATACCAACTGAGCTATCGAACCGCAATTTACCTCTTTCAGATACTATCATGAAATAACTTTTAAAATTCGAAAATCGATCTATTTCCGTATCGAGGTCAAAGTCGACCAAAAGTATAACCCGACCCTTACATCAACATGCTCCACATACCGCCCTTCAAACCTGCCTCACCAGTTCTTACATAACCCCATTAGTCTCTGCCCAGCCTCCTTTGTACAAGACGAAAGCTGTTTATCGGTCAATGTTTGGTAATTGTTACAATTACAATGTCGCTGGCTCTTTTGAAATTGATGTTATGTCGTCATGAGGTGATGGAGGAATTTTCCGCAATTATAATAATCTTGTTCAAGTATAATTTCAATACCATGTTCGATAGAAACATTCAATTATGGTCATTCGACCCAGATGTGGGACAGCTCTTTCTTTTTTCGTTATTTCAGTGTTGGTCTCGTAGTGAAAAGTTGTTCGGTTTGACTGTCTAATACACCCTCTTCAGTTTCACAAAGTTTGCTCCCATAGTAAAAGTTGTTCAGTTTGATGTGTAGAGTATGTGGTTTAAAGGTTAATGATATTTTTTCGTACACCCTATGCTTCCTTCAGATCTGGTGTTTCCTAACGATCAATACTACCGATGCGGAGTTCTAGAAAGAAGACCACGATCTGATAGGTGAAGTGACAAGAGATAAGTAGCAGGGAGCGACTGGATGATGCCTATATTTTAGCAATAGACGATGACAATGCAGACATGGTCATCTTATATTAAACCTTAGACATTTTACCTACAGAAAAAAGGGGAGAAAAAGAATAAAAAATACAGGTCCAGTAAAGTGATTCATAGTCGTTGTAGTGTTGTAAACAAAGACTGCATTTCAAATACCATTTCCATAACAAGTCCAAGCCACGCCCTTGCGGAAATTAACACGTTCCAGTGGGTACTTGTAATTGAATAGTAGTCCATATTTTTTTTCACCGATAAAAGTGAAGAAAACAGTAAGTTGTTGTATATCTAAAGCACTCAAAAAGGGTGAGCAAAAGTAGGATTTGATCCCGGAGGATGATTATCGAAACTCGGGTCGACCTAGGAAGGTAATATGGAGGACTGTGACGACAAATTTTCAGAACTGACTTAAAATAGCAATGCGTGGATGATGAAGAGAAGGTATTTATCGAGCGGTAGGATGGAATAAGCTAGCCAAAAATATCAGGTAGAATCCCATACATAAGAAAAGGTCTCATCACACTAAAGGACTGCTCTAGAAGAAGAGCGGACTGGCAAATGCAGGTAAAAATATAGTAAAAGAAACATCATATCATCATATCTTATCTTCGGCGGTTTAGGCTGCGCGTTGTCTGCCAGTCAGTCATTCAGTATAAGTATAGAAGAAGAGATGATGTTCCCACAAGTGTGGTATAAAAAGTAGTGGATGAATTAGGGCTGATGATGAGGATTCAAAGCAGACGAAATAAATTATCCGCGAAATTAGTTAACGTTTCATTATGCTAATGATTTAGTGTCTCGTGACTGCGCAGGCGCAGACGCTCTGCCGATTATTGTTTATACATTAACATCTACTACATTTAAATCTCTTAACAAACCTTCTCTGCTAATGGAATACATTTGAAAATGGCTCGATTTACAGGACTTCCAATAAACGTCGATAATTATATGACTATAAGCTATTGAGAGTCAAATTACGTGTCTAAAGTCTCTAAACTAGATTCTTACGTCAATGGTAACAAATATGAAAATGGCTTGATTTAAGAGCCTTCGTACTTAACCGATAATTATATTACGACCAGCAGTTCAGAATCAATTTACGTGGGAACTAGACGATGTTGTATAATATGGAAACATATGTTCTCATGCTCGTAATATTGGATAAAAAGATGTTACCGTAACATCTCCATCTTTCTAGGAAGAAAACCTTTTTTTTCGACACAATTATTAACGACTTGAGGTCTTGAGGCATTCGAGATGTGGGTAAACAGGAGGATATTAGAGATATAATTGGCATACAAAATTAGCAAAGAGACGGTCCTGCAGAAGATGAATAAGAGAGAGGAAATCTTGAAAACGATAAACTCTCGTAAACTACAGTATCTCGTTCATTTTGTACTTAAGCATATGCTCACGACTATATTCACCGTGGGGCTAGTCAGAGATATTCTGAAACCTCAGAACAATTGTTCATTTTGTGAGATGTGATAAACACCAACTTCTCCAGATTATTCCGCAGGGGAATATTTTGGACAGACATATGCCTGGTAGAAGGACTTTCTGGTTTAAGAACCTTTGCGAATAGTTCGATATGAACACCACCTAACTGTTCAGTGCTGCAGTCTCCAGAGTCCAAAAAGTCCTAATGACAGCCAACCTCCGATAGGAGATGACACCACAAAAGAAGAAGAATTAATGGCTATACCTCTTACTGACTGGGACTTCTGACGAGGTCTCCGAGGGGGTAGTCAGAGATATTCTGAAACCTCAGAACATCCACGTTTCACCAGTAGTACCGAAACTCTGTCCAGTGTGATAGGGCGTGAGCCCGTCGCCACTTATAATGGACAGTGGGTACAATACATGCCTCGAAATTGAAGCATGCAGGTTTCCTCACGGTGTCTAGGTTATACGTCAGAGAACTAAAATGGTTGATTAAACAAACACAATCGACTATTCAAGCTCGCAATTCTTGGCTTTGCAGACAGGCTTTATACCAACTAAGCCGTCTATTATACGTGAACTAAGTTACAAGTACACGTTACTTAGAAAATAAACAGTAGTTAAACTCAAGGTAAAAAATAACTGGCCCTTAAAATAATTGCAAAAGCTTAAACAAAATAATAACACGATTTCAAATCGTAATATCTTAATCAAACAAATAAAATTGGGCATTATAACCTTTAAACTTAGAGATTAGAATCTTTCGCACGCATCAGGTGCCTTGCATCATGTAATAACATATTGTGGCCTTACTATGTATTGAAGATTCGGGACCGAATTTGTTTTTTTTCTCATGCATTTTTCACTGAGCATTGTAGTTGTTGAGAAACTAGGCTTTGTTGTGTAGAGTAATACACTGAGGATGTTTGTAAATCTTTACTACGAGGGTGTCAGATACTTTACTACAACTTTGATCTAATTTGAAGAGTTAATTTACATCCAAATGACAGTTAAAATTTCCTCTCTTGTCATACCTGGCCTCAAAGTGCCCATAATGCTGGCAGAATTTCACATTGCACAGGTACAGTGACAGCCTAGCAAATACTGAACCAGTGAATTTAGACCATCATCATACTGAACATTGAACAACTTTCACTAAGGAGCCACCACTCAGGAATCGTGAAAAAATTACTGTTTTATACATTTAAGTCGAGTAAGTAGCTGTTTTGTATGCAGCAGCAGATTTTTCTCGCGTTTCCTGAGGGTGGCTCCATAGTGAACGTTGTTCAGTTGGATGGTCTGAATTCACCGTTTCAGTGTTTGTTGGCTGTCACTGTACCCTGTATATTTTACTGAAGTGGAGAGATTCGCCAATCAGCAATTCAGCATTCGATATTTTTGGATTTTAGATTAGTAAGTTGACGAATCACCTCATTAATAGCTGTTGAATTATATATATATGATTGACGAAGCATTTTCTGACTGCTTGTTTTTGTAGACTTAGCCAAATATCCGGAAAAATAAAACATTTTTTTATATTACAATACAATGCAATACTCTTTATTTGCACATCAATACCATAAAATAACAATATGTTATTCCTTTTATACTAATATAAATCATCTTGAAAATAATAGTAAAGTGAAATCAGCACATTAAACAAAGTCACACATACCGTGGTATCGAAACCAACAAAGAGGTAGAAATATTTACTCACGAATGTTAAGAAAATTCCACGCTAGGAATTAGTTCAAGAATTCTCTGTATTTTTAAATTGGCTACTGTATTATGACTTTGAATTACGAGGATTACGTATTTCTTATAATATCAAATGTAGCTTGAGTATATGCACAGATTATTCAATAGTTATATACTTGTTTCGAACAAGTAAGATACAATTTGTCTTTAAGGACTGTTGGTCCCACAGCTTTGTACCACTAGTTGGTCCAGCTAGATTTTCAAGTACTGATGTCTAGACTTAGCATAGGCCTATAAAGATGTCTTTAGCCATACACGAAATGTAATATAACTACGAATGCTTCAGCATTTAAAATATAACTATTTATTATTAATTCTGTGACGATGGTGTCAAGTTTTAAAATAATACTTCCTCTTTATGAGTTTTTGAATTGTATTTAATGATTTTCTTTTTTGTTTCAGGTAAGTATTTGCAATTTGCTCTGGTGGTTCGTAGGGAGCGGTCGACTTTCCGAAGAGTGAGCCAATATGATTTTACGAATTAGAGGTAAAGGTGAGAGGGAGCGGGCCACGCTCCTAAATGAGACCCTTTTGAGGATTGATGGAGTAAATGGTAAATAATGGATAAATGATGGTTGTTACGTTTTTTGTGTGCAATAAAGTCGTAATTGAATTGAATTGAGTAAAATTAGTAGTCAACTTGCTGTGTGAGTATATTCTTAAGCTCATTATACCTCTGATCTGATGGTAAAAGAAAAGGATGAACTAAAGGTGATATTACATAATTTATAGCCATAAACTGGTAACGGAAGCGGATACTTATTTGAATTGGATTTCTATATTAACATTCTCGATATTTAATAGCATAGCACATAGCATAGCATATTCTCACGACTATATTCCCAGAGGGGGTAGTCAGAGATATTCTGAAACCACAGAACATCCACGTTTCACTAGTAGTACCGAAACTGTCCAGTGTGACGGGGAGTAAGCGCGTCGCCATTTGTAATGGACAATGGGTACAATACATGCCTCGAAATGGAAGCATGCAGGTTTCCTCACAATGTTTTCCTTCACCGAAAAGCCAGTGGTGTTACAAATCGTACATAAATTCAGATAAACTCAATGGTACGAGTCAGCCTGGACGGGGATCGAACCATCGCATCCTGCACGGCAGGCAAGGCAAATATGAATTGTTCTAAAAATTCATAAATGAAACTTTCGTTTGAATTTTCGATGTAACTATTACCAGACTCTTAACTTACTGTCGTATGAGAAAAAACAGTGAGTCATACAGCATACTCATTACCAGGCTTCTATAATAAGTTCTCGTCGAGACCTTTAGACACTTTCCGCTGATATTTCCAAACTGGTTTTGTAGCGAGTTTATTTTATACAAGTCGAAATCCTTGGTGGAAAATTGTGTTTCATCGCAAATATGTTTTTAAATTGATTATCGATAAAATAATTACAAGTTAGAAGCAACGTATTCTATCAGAGCTGTGTAATATTAGTTGGAAAAGAGAGAGAGAGAGAAAAGAAGAGAGTTCGCTTCACAATCGCAAAGTTGTGGGTTCGATCCTGATCTTCAACTGCGGTGTTTTCTTGAAGGAAATCTACATATTTGCTTAAATTTTGAGGCATGTGTTGTGACCACTGTCCTCTGCCCAATGTCCATCATAAGTGGTGATGAGCTCTACCATGGTGCATGGTTAGGAATCTACGTTCACGTTACTCTATTTATATCTTTCTCGCGATAGAGTAGTGCAATGTGAGTGCGCTGAATAAGTTAAATTTTGAACATCTCTGACTACCTTCTGGGTGATATTTATTGTACTTTAAGTACCTATATCAAGGTATCGTGCATACCTCCACCATAAGTAATGTGTGATATTCTTGTCAGTGGTTAGCGGACGCGGTCCAACCTTGCGAGCTAGTCCTTTCTAATACCATTCCTGTGTCGGTTCCGACTGTCTGTATGTTTGGTATTATCTGTACCATACCGGTATGAGCCTGGTTGTAACTGTTAAATATTGTGGTTTACTTTAAGTGGGAAATCGTTTTTTAAATTATGTGTTTCTTTTTTCGTTCGTATTTTCTTATAAAGTGAAAATACAAAGCACATTATAAAGCGATGGTGATTGTGTTTGATTCATAAAGATTTAGACGGTCAAAAGTTAATAGGTGTTACCTATTTACCACCTACAAACAAAGTGATTTAAAATCGAATTCAATGTTTTTTATTCAAAATAATAGAAACATTTATTTGCCAGTCAAATATACATTGCATATTGCATTGTATTACTTGGATGCATCGGGTACAAATTACTTCTAAGGTCGTATGGAAGAAATCGCTATTTAGCGCTAAGACCGCCTTGTTCTGTATCTTCTGTATTTCTTAACGGTATATTTTGCTGAGTAGGTAGTATGTTTCGATTGATTGATTAAAAATAAGCTGATTCTTAAAGGTTATGGTTACTTTATCATAAACCTTCAGAGTTAAATGTCTCAGCTCCGATGTCAGTTAGGCCATATTGTTCAATACAAAATATGATTTTTATAGTATAATACTTTCATTGGTGGCTTTGGCCCATTATTTAAAAAATGACAAAACCTTTACTCATACCCTTTTGATGTGAATACTAACACTACATTACACTTATTTTATGCACATATTTTAAAATTATCATTCCGTTATGGAAATTAAACCGAGGTTCCAAAAATGTGTCACGTTTTCAGTAGCATTCGCTACAGATATATATAATTTGCATCAATAACTGTATTTTTGGTAAAAACTAGGTCAATGTTCATAATGCTAGACTTATTTGTCAGGCTATACGTATACTTATCTAGTCTAACGACGTGTTACTTTAGTTAAAGTTTGATTTAAATTTTAAAAAAAATGCAAAAACTGTCCTTGTTACTAAACAAAGAAAGAAACTGGTCTAAATCCCTAAAAATATTTTGTATTCGAAGTTAAAATAAATGCATGCATACATGAATATAAGAGCAACTGCACGTTCATGTAGGTGAGACAATGGGATCAAATATACATAACCCCAACAGCACAAATGTCTACATAATATCGAATAGATGTCTACAAAATATCCAAGTGTCTACAAAATATTTAATAGATATCTAGTAGATATTCTGTGCTGTGTGGGAAGTGTACATTTTGGGAAAATTAAATTTGTACATTTTTGACTTCACACTCATAGTGTCATGTCATTGTTTAATAGTAACTTCTCTAAAAGTTTCTAGTTACTTGGAAGATTATAATTTTCTTTCTTTCTATAAGGTCCTTCTTAATTTGCTGACGGATTTTTAAGAGGATGATTGGACCATCAACTGAATACCTTTTTCTATTGTTCCAACATCGAAATCGCGAAAAAAAAATCTGCAGTCCCATATATTTGGGTTGAGTATAACTGCAGTTTTGTATGGAACAGCTGATTTTATTTTCGCGATTTCGACATTGGTCCCATAGAGAATGTAGTTGTTTTTAGCATATTAAGTTGGACCCTGTATAATAAACTGACGCTGGGCAGGATACTTGGCTAAACGGGAAAACGGCCGGTGGTGGACCAAGGCAGTATCAGAGTGGTGGCCAAGAGAGGGACGGAGGTCAGTAGGCAGACCAGCAGCACGTTGGTCTGATGACATTGTGAGGGTGACGGGTTCGCATTGTATCAGATTAGATCAGGACCGTGAATAATGGCGCATTAAAAGGGCCTATGGCCCATGCCCAGCAGTGGGTTGATGTGGGCTGATTTGATTGTATAATAAATACAAGTCAAGTGTGAAAATGTAGCACAATAAACCTACAGTAGTCATCAGTGACATAAACATAGATGTAACATTGATAATCGTATCACACGGATTCACTTTGCCGGACAGGTGTAGCCAGACATCCGTATCGTGACGGTAATGAGCGTCGGCACGCGAACATTCCACGGTAATGATAATATTGAACACGGTAATGATGCATTATGTAATAGAGACGGTTCATGAAATTTCTTGATCTACCGTGTTTAGTATTGTTAGTCGGTGCTACAGATATCAACTAGGCATTTAATCGTATTGTTATATCTTTTACTAGAGTTTGACAATGGAATGACATCAATATACATCAATTTGGGAAAACATTCTTTTCAAGGGTTGTAAATTTTTTTTAATACCTGCTATTTTTTTTCTTTTGATAATGCGACTTTCTTAATACGCTGAAGGTCTTTCAAGATCAGACCATCAATCAACTATGGAGTCATAATCGAAATCACGAGAAAAAATTAGTTCAATTCAATATATACAACACTGCAAACCTGCTCAAATGTATGGAACAGTAGATTTTTTCGTGGTTTCGAAGATGCTCCCATAGATTCAGTTTGATGGTCTGATCATCCCCTTCAAAAACCGTCAGCCTATTAAATAAAGAAAGACCCTGTATGCTAAAAGTGAACTTTAGTGCAATTAAATTGTGTACACATTGAAAATGAATTATAGTTGTAAAGTTTCTGCTCACTACACAAGGAATACTATACCTATTTCCCTGTCTTTCGGGATGCATACCTAATCTATAATCGATTATCATCTAGGAATAATTCATTAACAAGTCTCTAGCTTTACGTCTTGAAATAAAGTTAAAAAGTTTCAGTAGATGTCAAGAAAACAGATTGACAAATAGTTATGTCCTTTGTCTCCCCGTAAATCTCCCACGGGTAGAAATAACATGGTCTATTGACAAATAGTTATCTTTTTGTCACCCCGTAAAACACCCACGGGTAGAAATAACATGGTCTATTCCAAGTCGGAACCACGACAAGCCTTTTCTTACATTATGGTAATAAAACTTACGTACGTCTCGGGTAATCATTGCACAAAACTTACATGTTCAATTCAAACAAACAATTTACATCTCACTGTTTTCTACTTTCGCCCAATTTTTGCGTCGCGTTGACTGCGCGCGCGCATTACGCAACTCCTTTCATACGCTGATGTATTCAAAAAACAATGCGTTGTAAATCTTTTGCTCCAGTAAAAGCTGTTTGTACAATAGTAAAATGTAATTATTCTTTATAATTGGTCTGAAGACATGAATATGGGGATTTAATTATGCGTTTGGGATGTGAAAGCTATTTATATTAATGATGGGTGAATGAACGGGATGTCTGCATCAATTAAGTTGGTTTTTGAAGGCAAGAACTGGCTACAAGACACCTAGGTCTAGTGGCTTTCAAAAAATAACATAAGTGTACATTATACGTAATGTATTGTATAAGTAACTAGCGGATGATCAATCTTTTGTTAGATTGATGCCTAATTACCCGACTGCGCCAGAAGAAGGGTTGTTTTCTTTTGTTTTTTATAATTATTGGAGTTCTTGCTTGTGCGTTAGCACCGCATTTCCGCCAGTGTCAAATGGTTTGAGGGATTATCTATCCAATCTCGAGGATTGTTTTTGAGTAAGAACACAAATGAGAAGGATTGCGGAGCCTCGTGGCAGGCTGAAATGCGAACCGAGCGAACACCACGCGACGGTTATTTTAACTTTCATGAGACAATAGCTTTTGCACGCAATTTCGTCCGGGTGGACTTCGGGAAACTTCAACACCGTGTGGTATCCCTTTAGGGGTTGATTTTCGAAAAATCCTTTCTTAGTGTACCCCTACATAAAATCTTCCCCTCTATAGAATAAATATAGGGTCATTCTTAATATGCTGAAACTTTTTTAAGGGGATGATCAGACCGTCAAACTGAACAACTTTCTCTATGACACCAACATCGAAAATCGCGAAAAAAAAGTCAGCTGTTCCATACGAAACTGCAAACCTACTCGAGCCAAATGCATGGGACAGCTGATTTTTTTTTACTCCCTACTGACCGAAATGAAAGCCGATTCACGTCACAAAAATACTGGCAGCCCTGGATCGAATTGTCTGTTTTCTGCACGTTACTAATCACTAGATCTTTGGGTTTTTTAGGGTACCCCCCATCAACAGTTAACCAAGCATTGGTAGGGCAATCAGAAAATCATTAGAGGTAGAGGTACCTAGTCAAAATTGGCAAAACAATAAATGAGGCACGACTCGGCCATTAAGGATGACACCCTATTATATTTTTAAAATTAAAAAACCGATATTAGCCAACCACTGTTGGTAAAATGCCTCTCATTGATTGCGAATAATGAAGTGATTAGGATTTCAAGGTCATTTTTCTCCGTTTGAGTTTTAACAGAAGAATGTGTGCTATTTCATTCGAGGTAGGTGCCAACTTAGATGTTGATAGGGAAAAACAATAGTAGTTTTCAGGCGATCAATACTAGGAAAAATCTATACATTTAAAACAGATCCGTGAATATGTGCGTTGACTGTGTGACAGACAACGCACATCCTAACCACTCTACAGGGTTCTCCTTAATATGCTGACACTTTTTAAGGGCATGATGAGACCATCAAACTGAACAACTTTCTCTATGGGACCAACATCGAAATCGCGAAAAAAAATTGGCTGTCCCATACATTTTGCCCGAGCAGGTTTGCAGTTTTGTATGGAACAGGAGATTTTTTTTTCGCGATTTCGATGTTGGTGCCATAGAGAAAGTTGTCCAGTTTGACGGTTTGATCATTCCCTTAAAAAAGTGTCAGCATATACCCTATATAGTTTTTCTATCCAATTATACAACCCACTACACCAACACTTGTACAACTTTTTGCATAGTGCGGTTTTAAAACGGTCAAATACGTTCAGTCGATATCACCTTGATATAATCTCACACGATCTCAGGCTAATAAACGAGATTCACACAACTTTCACTACTCTTGACCCCGTGTTTGCTCGCCATGCCTGCCACATGGGTTCGATGTACAATATAGGAACCTGTTCCACCACGTACCTATGGGGTATTAAACTCTAATTGAAACCAGTATTGCTTACTTGATCGCTGTTATTATAATGAGACATTGGTATTGAACATTACTTTAGTTTCTAAAGCGTGGATACTTCCTTTAGATGGCGATGATCGTCAAGCCAAGTCAAAGAGGCGGCTTGAAAATTCTTTAACGGCAAGTTGATTTATTTTGCATTATGTTGTCATCATCAGCTTTCGTCTAACCACTGCAGGGTCTTTTATGCTACTCTTTCCTGTCTTGTGCCAACACTCATCCAGTGCCGCAATCGCGGTAAATATTCGGTGATTGAACCGTGAGTGGACTACGTACGAACCATAATTTTTGACACATTTGGTATTGCGCTAATCGCGGTGCAGCTCATGACAGCGCCGTTAGAGCCGTTTTGACAGATCGCTCAGACGTTAAAGACTGTCAGTTACATAGAGTTTTGCGCGATGCGGAATTCAGCACAGTTGAACGGTAATTTTATTGCAATGTGATTAGAACTGAAATTGGATAAGAATAGAACTTCGATGTTTTAAATTAGCGCAATCCTGTTCGTTCCAGTTTTATAAGTTAAAGTTTAAGTTAAAATATGACGAGGTGCAAATCGACCATAAGCGTAACTATATTAATTTATAGAATTGTTTACAAACTTTGAGAAGTACTACAAGTTAAAATCAACTTTAATTCTAAGTGTGTAGAACTCATTTCAGTAATGATAAACCTACAATACGAAATTTTATGGCAATTCACTAAAAAGTAAGCACTATCTGGGTTAGGACAAAGCCTTGAAAGCTTGAAATTGCAGCCAGTCGCTGTGTGCACAATACATTTCTCTCCATTCTCTTGAATATGTTGAACTATTGGTTATTATAGGCTGTAAGTGCAGTTGCATTACTTTTAAAGGGTTTTTGGATTCATTATTTGTACCCGAGTCATGGATGTTTGTATCTTTATATGTATGCTATATCGTTGTCTAGTCATCATAACACAAGTCCAGGCTAGATTCTGGTACTTTAAATGTGACTAGATAATTTGTGTGACAATGTCCAAGATATTTATTTATTATTTATTATTATTATACTGAGCAAGTTTACCCAATGGACCGAAGGGAACATTTGGACTTGCCAAATACAATCAACTGCGTCCGTGGTCTAATGGTTAAGAGCATTGGGCTCTTGACATGGAGGTCGTGGGTTCGATTCCCACGGGGGACACCTTATGATATGTCACTTGGTACGTTTTTCTCCAGTTGCTTAGGACATTGCAGGCCGAATCACCAGATTTTCTGAAAAGAAAGATGATTCCCGGCTTATATCTCTCGTGGTAGTAGTAGTTACATAAAAACTACGTCAGAAGCCGTAAGGCGGTCTGAAAGAACTCTGATACCAGGGCTTGCCCACACGATAAGAAGATCGAACGTTTGTATGAAAATTTGAATTTTCCCTTCGGTTTCATCGGGAAAATTGTTGAGAATAAGGAGGACCACCTTTTAAAGTAATGCTCTACACTTGCCTGACATACATAAAATATTCTGTGTTCGCCAAATCAAACATAAAAAGTAAGTAAGTTATAATATGTAGGATCCCACTACTGGGCAAAGACCCCATGAATAAGGGTAAAAGAATATTTATTTAGTGTCAGTTGTCTACGTGTTTCGTCCACGCGTCGCGGTAACAAAAATTTGCAGCAAGCTTAATATTTCGCTAACGGATCCCTAAATCGAAAATTGGACACTCATAATATTTTTAAAAGACCTACCCAACGATACTCCACGACTTGGGACCAACGAGAAAAAAAGATGTCATCTCCACTTCACGTGCATCACCATAAAAAAATATTTTTCAAGATTTTATGTTACCACTTTGTCGGCGTGATTAATATGTATACTCAGGTCAAATTACAGCTTTCTAGTACTAAGCATCTCTGAGCTAAGCCGCGGACAGACAGACGGACGGACATGGCGAAACTATAAGGGTTCTTCGTTAACTACGGAACCCTAAAAATTACGGAAATAATTACCAACGTATAAATGTCTACATCCTGCTACATTAAGTATAATTAATATGTTAATACAAGATGCATCTGCATCAGATGATGGAGACAAAAATTGCAAACCTTCACCTTTCATTCAAGGCTGTACAGAAAATGGCGACATTGCAATAAATGTAGGTAGGCCGTAGGTACGGTATGATGCTCTTTGACAATGGAATAATACTAAAAAGAAACTCGATCAGCTGTTTTTGATAGCACTTAAAAGCTTCTTGTATAATCGTTCTTAAACAATACATACGTAAACTCACGACCATCACCGATCCCAGCTACCCAATCCGCTGCGTAGCCCCAGCAACGTTCTATGCCGAGGTCCGTACCCCCTGGGATGCCCCTAGGTCGGTGGCTTAAGTTCATTCAATTGGCTCGGTGACCCTTTCTGGTCCCTCCAATAGTCCGCAGTAAAAAGCAGTAAATGCTCCCTGAGCAAAGCTGTATACGTCATTCCAAAAAAAAAGTACCAGTTATCTTATTATATAAGGCGTGCAGTTGTAGCCACGTTCACTTTTAGCATATTTAGGGAATATAATTCGGAGCGTGCTCCATGCAAACGAAGTCTGGTGATACTTTCAATACTATCCAATTAAAGTCAATGCAATTTTTCAGAAACAATCTAGAAACTAATCTCCATGCGTTAAAATTTTAAAGTTACAGATCCACAGAGATTTCCATACAAATCTTAAATTAATCCTAGCATTAAACCTGTATATTTTAAAGAAAATCTGAGTTCATAGAAGCATAGAGATTAGTTTCTAGATTGTTTGTGAAAAATTTCGTTGACTTTAATTGGTTAGTATTTTAAAATATCACCCGACTTCGTTTGTATGCAGCGCGCATTTACGCATGTTTCAAGTTATGATAAGTGGCCTTACGCGTACAAAAATACTGCATAAGAAACCTTAACCATTGATGATTTGTTGGTTGGGTTTGGGCAAGCAAGGGTCGTTATGTAACACTGAAACCAGCGCTGGTCCTTTGTGTTCGCCCCAAGCTCACCCATATTTTACGCATACCTCCGAAATTATGGTATTTTCTTTTCATTCTCGGGAATGCAGGTTTCCTCACGAGGTATTCCTTTTACGCCGAGCTAGAAAATGATAAATACAACCGTACATAAATTCCGTAGAACTTAGTAGTACAGGCCAAAAATCGGACCTCCGCCTAACTTTATCCCTCGTTTGACCCACACAGGAAGAAATGCGGGATATTTTTTTCAATTTTAAAATAAGTCTACGTAGAGTAGACATAGACAGTTATTGTATATTTTTATATTGTATGTCTAACAAATCTAGTTAGACAAGGATACTGAACACGACACTATTGTCAAGGACACGTCTGTCATTCTGAACACGCAATTAAAAAGTTAAAACAAAAGTAACTGACTCGTAATTACTATAATGGAATAACACAAGGTCAACTGTCAGGTGAAAGCGCGAGATTAGTATGGATAAGACTTTATAACTACTTTTAGTATTGTGCCGATAAATACCTATACTCCATTCCAAATAGCAACGAATGCAATTTTCAATAAAAAAAACAGAGATTTGAAACACTTACTCTCACCTTATTCTTAGAACTGCATTAGTACCGTCCAAAATATGTCAGATAGTATTTCTTTGTGATACATAAAGTATATTTGCTAATCAGAATTTGTCAGAAAGCTAAATAGGAATCGGAAAATCTCTTCGTCCTTATTTGGAATGAAGTATAGGTACTCTAAAAATTTAATTTTGATTCACTTATTATTATTATAATCTTTGAGTGTTCCGTGTCATTATTTAAAACAAACGTTTAACATTTTAATTGAGTTTTTGACGAGCTTAAATGAAATTGGGAACTCAAATAATGCTTTACTCGCTAAATTGTTGTACTCTTCTGGTTCAAACCCCAAAGTTAAAGTTTGTTCTCCCAACTCATAAGGAAATCCATTTCAATAGAAAAACCATACCTAAGAATGAGTAATGGGCTAATCCGATTTCGATATTCTTGATTCAATATAGAGTTTTGATAAATTAACTGATAGTAAAGGTCGAGGGCAGGCGTTAGATTGATTTGGATTATTGTCCGATTGTATTAAAAGGAAATAATGGATTTGATGGCGGCTATTGAGAAACTAGATTTGGTAAATCGTGTGAGCGTCATTGAAGTTTGAATCTGATTCATTATTAAGATGATAATGATTATATTAATCTTGATAATATTGCATTATAGTCGTTGTAGTAATTTCAAATTCGAAGAAATACTTCAGACTTTTTTTTAAACCCCCAAATTGTTCAATTAATATTATAGGAAATTTTTATAGAAATTTTTTTATGACTAAAAATGTATATTGGTGTGTCCGCAATAAGATCAGCATAGCAATTTAAGTTTAAGTTCACTGGCATAAAGATAAATGTGTTGGAGTGTTTTTATTTAAACACAATAATTATTGTTGTTAACCGCAGGGAGATGAATGAATGCTGCTGATAGGTCAGAGGCTGTGGTAGAGTGACCTTGCTGTACTTTATGTAATACCTAAATTTAAACAAATTGAACTTAGCATTCATAGGTTAAAGGATCGTACACCTACCTACACATAGGCTATATAACGCTATATAACGATGTACCTAGGCATAAGATTATACAGGGTGTTAACTTAAATGCTTTACATAATCGATGCTTCATAGATCTTCAAACTGAACAACTTTCACTGTTCCATGTAAATCGGATATTCCATGTATTTGGGCCAAGTACGTTTTCTATTGAGTATTGTTTTTTTTTAATGTTCTTCCTGATTGTTTTTTTTATCCTTTAGGAATATATTGTCGACTTACTCTACTTCCTGTAATGTAGTTTACCCACAATGTAGTATTATGTTTTCCTCTATGTTTTATGTGCCTACAAATATGATGTACTTATGTATACTCCGTCCGTTTAAAGTCAACTGGAAAATTGCATTTTACATGCATGTAATTTGTGTCATATTGAAAGTTGCAGCGTTTTTGTGGGAGAAAGGTTAGCCACCTGTTATAGCATCGCATGACACGCTATACCGTTCCGCAAACACTAAACGATATGCTAAAGGTTACCTAGCTGCCACCACACGCTTAGATATGCAGTTATATCGAAGCTACTGACAATCTTAACGGCCTACACATAGGGTAGGGTTCCGTAGTTGCCCGTCACAATAAACTAGTAGTCAGGGTAGTCAGAGATATTCTGAAACCTCAGAACATCCACGTTTCACCAGTAGTACCGAAACTCTGTCCAGTGTAACGGGGGGTGAGCCCGTCGCCACTTATAATGGACCGTGGGTACAATACATGCCACGAAATTGAAGCATGCAGGTTTCCTCACGATGTTTTCCTTCACCGAAAAGCCAGTGGCGTTACAAATCGTACATAAATTCCGTACATAAACTGACTTAGATGGGGGCTTTTTGTTTTATACTACGGTTTAACGGCTAATAAAGTCTAAAAGTGCATTTTACTAGTTGGTCGACTATTACTCGATAAATAGTAAAGCATACTAAGCGGTGATAGTTTTCCTTTTAAATTCGTTATATACACTACTGCCGCTAATTTTATTTTACCACTTTGTCGGCGTGATAAATAGGTATGTGCCCATGTCAAGAGACTAAGCGTCTCTGAGCTAAGCCGCGGACAGACGGACAGGCGGACGGAAATGGCGGTACTATAAGGGTTCCTTGTTGACTACGGAACCCTAAAAAAGCTAGTATGAAATAAGCAGTGTGCAAAAAGCGTATAGGTACGCCGCAGTTTTCGTTGCCTCAAAAAGTTCCATGCGGTGTATTTCCCCGGATAAAAGTCCAACATTGTGTGAAAGGCCCTAAATGCAAATTATCCGTGAAAATTTTCAGAAAAAATCATCACACTTCATAAAAGAAAGTGAAATTCGTTCCCTAAACTCAAATTAGATCTTTTCTCGGTTAAGCCGCCAATATTTATGAAATTTTCAGGGCGATAGCCTGCATTTGGAAGACGAAAATAGGCATAGGTATAAATTACATGCATACGAAGTCGCGGCTAAGAGCTAGATTTAATAATTTTAGTCCGATATTGGTTATCAAAACGAAGAACCCGCCATTTTAACTAAAATGGTTTGTGTAAAGTTGGCGTCATACATTCGCGGCCACTGATGGAAGTTCTGAAATTAAGAAGAGGATACTAAAGTAATATCCATAACTATTTGAGACATTTAGACCTGCATTCACAGATTTTGAAAAAATGTACTGATTGCACAAACTCTTTTTTTATGCCAATCGATCCTGTTTCTTATAAGGATCAAAAACTCTAAAGAACAAACTGAGACTACAGTAATGGAAATGTCAGAAATCGCAAGAAATCCATATCCATACATTTCGTAGAAAGTGAGACTCCAATAAAGTCAAAGTCAATATAATTTATTCAATATACCACAATCTACCACCTTTATGCTTAGCGAGTGTGGGAACCCCTCAAATGTGACGCCATTGGCCCATATAAAGTTACACAAACCCCTTTAGTCACCAGAGAAAATAAAACCGTAATTCTCTACGTACTTCTTAAACCTTGCTTTATCTAACTACCGATAAAGAAACAAAATGGAACCTTGAAAACGGACTATTGACGTATTATAATTGAACATATGCGCATGAGAATAATACTAAAAGATCTCTCTCACCGAGCTGGCAGTACGCAGTGGCACGAACAATATTATCACTTGCGAAATAACATTGTAATGTTACAACACTGGCCCTCACGCACTTGCAGATGAGGTCTTTTTTAGATAACTTTGAACCAAGGTAGAAGGAACATTTAAAACCTCAGAATATCCACGTTTCACTAGTACCGAAACTATGTCCAGTGTGACGGGGAGTGAGCCCGTCGCCACTTGTAATGGACAGTGGGTTCAATACATGCCTCGAAATTGAAGCATGCAGGTTTCCTCACGATGTTTTCATTCAACGAAAAGCCAGTGGTGTTACAAATCGTACATAAATTCCGAAAAACTCATTGGTACGAGTCGGCTTGGACGGGGATGGACATGCGATGTGAAGAGATGGACTAGACATTTCTAGCATGTGTATATCGGATTTAAAATTCAAAATAAGCAGTAGGATTAGTGGTCTCGAATGGCACCTCGGAGGAAAATCGCCTACCTTGGTCATATATTGAGGAATGAGCTGCTCCAGGCAAAATAAAGGGCACAAGAAGCATCGGTAGTCACTGAAAGAGTGGACAGGCATCGCCATCATCGAGGATCTGTTTCGTTTGGCGAAAGATAGGCAGGAATATGACAGAGCTGACTGCCAACCTAAAGTAATAGAGAGAAACCCGAAGAGAAGAACGACACCTACTATAGACACTCGTTGATCAATTAATTCTCGACAAGAATCATTCAACATGTTGATATCATCATCAGCCTATATTATACGTCCCACAGAAGGGCACAGGCCTACCCTTAAAGTGGGTGTATGGGCGTCAGTCCGCCACGCGTGAACAATGCGGATTGGTACACTTCACATTCGCATGAGAATTTCTTCTTCAGCGTATGCAGATTTCCTCCCTATATTTTCTTGACCGTTTGAGAGCAGCAGGTATTACGTACACCAAACCATGCAACCTCATGGTTGAGTGTCCATACCTCTCCGTAATATGCCACGATATCTTTAAGCTAATGTGTCTACCTACTCTTTCGGTTTAGTATTCACCTAAATCATCACCAAGTCTGTTCTCCATTAAAATTCTTTAGATAATCTTCTAAAAGCTGTTGTGAAAACTGTGTTTAACATTTAAAGCACACCAACGGGGTGTTTTATAAACCTATCACTGTCAACTGGCGTCACGCTTATGCCGTTATCGTCCGTTAATCGAGACATGCCGCAATCGATTCTGTATCGATTCACGATCGAGATTTATGTAATCGATGCGAGATTTAACATACAATATGTCTATGCGTTGTTTGATGATAGTTGTCTAGTGTTACGTGTGGGAGTTTGAGATTATACATAATAATATCTTTCATTGTGTGCAAATTTGATTTTTTTTCGAAACATTTTGTTGAAAATATATTGTGCGATATAACTTTTGGGTCTGAATACCACCGTAATTTTATATCATTTTTAACACCCGACGCAAAAAGACGGGTGTCTTAAGTTTGATGCCAATGTATGTGTGTCTGTCTGTCTGTCTGTGGCATCGTAACTCCCAAACGGGTAGACCGATATCGGTGCGGTTTTTTAAATAGAAAGCTGATTTTTGCGAGAGTGTTCTTAGCTTTGTTTAATGAAAACCGGTTCAGTATTTTCATATAACTTTAAATATTATGAAATAAATGCTTTAGTGGGCGAAGTAATTTTCTTTGGCTAAGAGTGAACCTTGTTTGCAATTGCACTCTGAAAGGCTATTGCTCTTTATAGCAAAGTTTTTGTCTCATTCTCATTTTAGAGAGCTCTATAAAGGTGAAGATCACAATTTAAATATCAACCCTAACTAGTCCAATTTCAATCTACCAAACAACAAAAACAAGAATCACTGACATCCCCACTTAAAATTCACGATTCGTTCCGATTATTCGATTAAACAATCGAGTAGCATCGGTATTCGGTGCGGTACCGATTACAATCGATATTTGCGCAATTTGTTCGTTCATTAATAACTATTTCGTTGTTTGTCCGTCCGTCCGTGATGCAAAGTTTAGAGATAATGCTTTGATGATTATAGACGTTCTTAAGATATTGATGACTTAAGTGCTTTAAGGAGGCTCTGGGTGTGTACAGGTCAATAATGGATATTAATTGTCCACTTCTTACTTTGGTCCTATACAGGGTCCTTTTTAATATTTTGACACTTTTTAAGGGGATGATCAGACCATCAAACTGAACAACTTTCTCTATGTGACCAACATAGAAATCGCGAAAAAATATGTGCCATAGTGAAAGTTGTTTAGTTTGACGGTCTGATCATCCCCTTAAAAAGTATCAGCATATTAAGAAGGAACGTGATAACACCTACTGATATTAGGGACCTCCTCTCCAAATTCATAACACAGTTCATGAACTCCGTGGGCCTAGGAAATGACCTTTAGGTCAAGAGTGACAGCTACAATAGATCTGGGCTGCAATCGCGGTAAATATTCGGTGATTGAACCGTGACTGGACTACGTACGAACCATAACTGTTGACACATTTGGTATTGTGCTAATCGCGGTACAGCTCATGACAGCCGTTAGAGCCGTTTTGACAGATCGCTCAGACGTTAAAGGCTGTCAGTTACATAGAGTTTAGCGAGATGCGGATTTCAGCACAGTTGAATAGTAATTCGATTGCAATGTGATTAGAACTGAAATTGGATAAGAATATAACTTCGATGTTTTAAATTAGCGCAATCGGCCTCCTGTCCAAGTTACGGTAGCTATTGATTATTGACCAAGCCCTTACTAACAAATCATAAATAAGGGCATCAGATATGTTGGCGATGTATAAAGGAATTATTTTTCCGTGTGACGTTAGACTTCAAATTGCACCAAATCTGAGACATTATCAGCCATTAGTTCATTTGTTTTAAGTCAATAAATCTTATCATTGACTAAAAGCACAGCATATTAATTAATCAATCAGCTTTCACTATAACCTGCGCAGTGACTAACGTGCATAGCACTGCACCGCGCATGCGTTAGAAAGCTCTCAGGCTGACCGGTCGACGGTCGGTGCTTCAAGTGACATTGTGGTCTTGACATTGTGGATTATGTAATGCAAGAACTTTAACGTTTTTTGGGTTAGAGAAGACCTTCATTAATTATCATCATCATCACAAGCTGATGATCCACGCACCTAAACGAATAAGATGTACCGTCGCTTCATATATTAAAGTTAGTAAAATATAATTTGACCAAAGGGTTTATTTTTAGCTTTTGCAGGCTGGTTTAAGTAAGTCTATAGATATAGTAAATGATAAAATAAAGTATAAAATACCCGGGTGTAAGGAAAAGTATCGTTTAACTTTAAACCACATACTCTACCCATCAAACTGAACAACTTTTACTATGGGTTAAACATGTCCAAACAAAAAAAAATCTGCTGTCCCATACGTTTGAATCGAAAAGGTATTGCAGTTTAGTAAGAGACAGCTAAATACTACTAAAACATAGGTACGTACGGTGTAAATAGTCATAACAAAAAACTATGGTGCCCAAAGGAACCGTTCCGACTACACGATCAAGTAATTTCAACCAAAAGATTTATTCTAGATAAACACTCACAATGGCTTCCAAGTGGCTGCCATTATGCGCAGGACTCGGTAGCAACCAGCAAATTGTTGTGTTAAATTATTGCGGAAATATCAACCAGATTATAGGAATAGATCAATGACAGACCCGATGACGCATAAATACTTGATTTAGTGAACAACTTCTAAATTATGTAGAGTAAGCCGGAATTTATTATTTATGTTTTCATTTGAGATAAACATAGTGCTATTTTCCTTCGTGGTTGCAAAAATGAAAATATTTCATGTTATATTGATATTTAGTTTAACTTGAAAGCATAGCATAGCATATGCACACGACTATATTCTCCGAGGGGCTAGTCAGAGATATTAACTGTATTAACTTGAAAAACAGAAAATATTTTGATTGATTGTGTTGCGTGTGAAACAAGGGATAATTTAATCTAGAATTAAACATTTTAACGGGTTCTTACCTCGTTAAAATTAAAACCAACAGTTAGTTACACCGTATTCGATTTTTGTGACTCCTAGAAGTTTAGTATCCACCCTACTTCATTTGTTTATTTAATTAATAAAATGAAGAATGAGATTGTGTGTACACTTTTATTTAATAGGTATCTTAAAATACCTCATAAAAGTGTACTAGAGTTTTGATGAATCTTTAGATCCATCCACCCATCACAGCCCTTGATCAGTCCGTCTTCGGATATAGGACTCCTCCATATTTCCTCCTCCATATCGCAATGACGTTGTGTCCCTTGGCCTTTGCATCCTCATCCATTTGGGATAGTCTAATCGCTTCTCGCCTAATATCAGACTAACCCGCGTGGTTTCTCTGGGCCTCCACTGACTCCAATGTTCTTCTTTCTTGGAATCTTTAGATATTCAATTTCATCGAATCGGTTGAAGCGTGATATAGGTGATAAACTGATAACATACATAGTATACATACAAAGATGCATGCTCCATAAAAGCAACACCTGCATCACCTAGCTACGCCCCATTCTGATAGAGCTCGTATTTATTGTACCGTACAATTCTAACACAAAAAAAATATTTGTGATAAAGTGTATTAGTTTCTCAACAGAGTGCTTGTGTCGAAAGTGAAACGGAAACTCAGATTGTCATATGATTAGAGCAATTTATTTGTCGTTTGCGGCGAGTGGGCTTTTCCTTCGAGACTTTCGACATTACTCATTCAATATGTGTCTCAAATATGTCGGAATATTATAATGTATGGTCTGAATGGGTCGATATTAACATGAGGGGATATTCTGGAACTTGTATATGGTTGATAGTGTGAATGAGGCTAAATATTGTGACTTCTATGAATACCTTTCATTCCTACGGATATCAAGTCAGCTCTACTGTAATAAGTAGTTCAATATAAATCGTTGCTCTTAATTAAGTATACCTAAGACTTCCAAAAAATATAATATAAGTCCTATAATTATGTATTGATGATGTAGATTCACAATCAATTTTAGTTGAATTCAAAAGGCAACGAGAAATATTAGCTAGAGTAGCAGAAATGAATTGTAAAAATTTTTTTTCTAAATAATATAAAAACATACTACCTATTCTAAAATATACAGTAACCAATTTCTAGATCCAAAACGAAATAGCCAGAGAGCAATTAATTAGCCTTTAAGAGAAGTTAATTCCGAACGCAAAAATGCGTGCTGCATACAAACATAGTCTGGTGATATTTTCAATACTAACCAATTAAAGTCAATTAAATTTTACAGAAACAATCTAGGAACAAATATCGATGCTTGTATGTCGTCTGATTTTCGTTAAAATATACAGTTTCAGTGCTAGGAATTTAAGATTTATATGGAAATCTTTGAGGTACTGTAACTTAAAAACTATACATTTTAACGAAAATCTGCCACTACTCAAGCATAGATATTTGCTTCTAAATTATTTCTGCCTAATTTAATTGACTTTAATTGGTTAGTATTGAAAATATAACCAGACTTCGTTTGTATGGAGCGCGCCAACGGGAATATACCCTTAACGTCTTCAACTGTTTACGTTTCATTAAATAATTATTTCCTTGAATAGAAAACACGTTTGAAATGAAATGAAATGAAAATTATTTATTTCTCCTCAGAGTAGGTAGGTACATTTCCAGTAAAATTTAAAACCAAACTAGAATTAAACAACGAACTTAAAATTACATATAAACAAATACAGTACAAATTAACTTTAACATTTTGGGTGGAATGTACATCGACTGTTACCAGGGGTCCTCAATACAGGCAAGGCTTGAAACTTGAGGAACCAATTACAATTTGTTTCTTTGACAATTTGGCTGCGTACAAGTAAGTCCACACACTAGTAACTATATAATAATACATAATAAATAAATAATAATAATAAATTAAATATATACGAGTAACTGCTGATTAATATGGTGATATTGGTGAGGTTTGTAGAAACTGATTGATTGTAGACAGCCTGATTAGGAAAGAATAAATAATAATTTACAGCAACATTTATAAACAACGTACATATTTGTAACTATGGGTATTACAAGTATTACAACCTTGGACAAATTCTTATTGGGAATTACATTCAATTAGGTATGTACTTACAGGTAGCATTCATTATTTTTTACACATACGGTATCATAGAAAAATGCTTTATTATTTCTATTGGGTTACACTCATAATCCTCTAATTGGTTACACCTTGGGTTACATTCAATGAAGAAATAAAAAATAAAAACCAGTCAAGTGCGAGTCGGGCTACCCGCAAACTTAGGGTTTTGTACCACACCACCACACAATATATTGACTTAGAATACAATTTTGTTTTCTCTGGGACCTTTACGGCGAGACCGACTCACACTTGGCCGGTTTTTATTATTTGTTGTTATACTGTAGAGTTTTCTCCATAATCACACGAGGTTTAACGCTTGTATGTGTGACAGTTTTTACGATAGAGCGAGAAGAAAAAACGTTGATAAAACTAGTTTCTTGTATGAGTCCCTTAATTTTTTACTTTTATTATATTTTGATTATTTTTTAACAAATGCGCCATAATAACACACATTTTACAAGACAAGTTACAGCCCTAAATAACATACAGACGGACAGACGGACGGAAAACGTAGGCTTAGTACGTAATAGGTCCCGTTTTCACCCATTGGGTAAGGAACCCTAAACAGCGAAAACATTTCATACCCCTAAAACCTTACAGTTTTTTTGCAAACATTGAAAAAAATTAAGATTCGACATTCTCTAATTTATCAGCTCAACTACCCCTTTAATTTTATATAAAGAGTCGATTTTTTAAGAGGATAATCAGACCATCAAACTGAACAACACTCTCTATGAAACAAAAATTAAAATCGCGAAAAAATCACATGTCCCACTGCTGTTCCAAACATCCTCGACCTTTTATGGTAGGAACAGCAAATTTTTTAAATTTTGGTTTCGATATTAGTCCCATAGACAAAATCATCTTTGGTCGGAACATTAAAAAAAAATTTTGTTATTTTAGTAAATAAAATTTTTAATATTCCTCGTTAACGGGCTAGCATGCAGACGTTCCACAGGGCGTTACAATACATACCGGTTTATTTCAGGGCAAGTTAAATGATCCGTGTTATTGGGCAACCTACTTGTTTCTAGTTGAACACACATGCGAAACTATTACACATTACATTGAAAACTTCTACGTCATGGATGAATAAACTTGTTTAGTGATGTTAGAAGGCTCTAAAATGTAGCACAGTTATTTTGTTATTGGACTAAATTCTTCGTTGTTATGGTTATAAAGTAAGGGCTGTAATCACAATATAAACTCGCAATCCTTTCGGGGTGGTTACAACCTTTACTGCAAGTATCAATTAACTTTATAGGTTGTTGGAGTAACACGCGGTACACAAGATGTTACAAAAGTAAAAATAAATATTTAAATTTTTATGGGGGTTGTTTAGACAATCAAACTGAACAACTTTCACTATGGGGCCAACATCGAAATCGTGAAAAAAATATTAGCTGTCCCTTACATTTAACTTTTGTAGTTTAGTATGAACATCAGCGTTTTTTTTCGTGATTTCGATGTTGGTCCCACACTGAAAGTTGTCTTAAATGTTTATTTGTATTTTTATAACATCTTGCATAGATCAGTAAGCACTCTCAAAATTTCAAGATCACGTTACGTGTTACCGTGTTCATGGTGGCTGACCTTTCGTCCACAAAAACACTGCGTAAGAGACCGTCGTCTTATACGACACCCACGATTTATTCTAAGTACATGGTGAACTAGTTCTTTTACCCAAATGGTGAAAACGGGACCCTATTACTAAGCCTACGTTGTCCGTCCGTCCGTCCGTCCTACCTATTGAGGGCTGTAACTTTTGAACCGCAATAGCTAGACAGTTGACGTATTCAAAGAATATGCGTTTGTTTCTCGGATTTGTTAACAAATAATAAAAATGGCAAAAAGTTAATAATTAAGGGGGGTTCTCAACAAGAAACTTGTATTTATCATCGTTTTTTCTTCTCGCTCTATCGTAAAAACGGTAATACATCCAAGCGTCTAACTTGGTGTGATTATAGAGCAAACTCTACAGTATAACAACAAATAATAAAAACCGGCTAAATGTGAGTCGATTTCGCGCTAAAGGTCCCGGAGATATATTTTTTTTGTAAGTTATTATGTTGTGTGGTGGTGTGGTACGGAACCCTCAGTGCGCGAGTAGACCGACTCGCACTTGACCGGTTTTATTCTCTATTGTTTGTGAGCTAAAGCAACCATTACCTCTTGAAAGGCCATTCCGCCTTCATTCCGCCCTGAAGCAAACAAATGCAAACGATGTCAACGGTTATAAAGTCGCGGACATAAACTAAATTGATTGAGTCACACGACTGCCATTATAAGTAATATAGATCAAAGAACATAAAAATAATCACCGATTTGGTAATATAGCAGTCACGATGGAAAGTAAAGCAATGTCCAATGTCGCCCTGAGCTATGGGCTGAAATTACCGGTTCCAGCCGCTAATTAAATTCGTACGAAATTCAATTTGCTAGCGATAAGTTGAGAAGATGTGTCGAAACGTTTTGGTGATAAATTTCTGTCATTACTTTAAACTTGTGTGTAATATACCGCTGCTGTAATTGGGAAATTAATATGCTCTTGAATTGACAACATTTGATTTTAAGAATGGTACCAAAATAAGAAAACCATTTGGAGATTATGTGATTCAAAGCTTATATCAAAATTATCAGATTTTTCTATCCATTATTTCTCGAGTTATTTGTAAAATACTGAAAAATATAATAGAGATTGAATGAGATTTTATTCCTTTGCCTGCTTGGCTTTTCCCAAAAAAAAAATTGTTTTTCTATTGTATTTGACAGTTTTAATTTTTAATGGTATTGCGGCCAAGGTATCTTAGCCATAAATCCTTTGTTTTTCAGAAAATTCAAAAGTAAATTAAAAATAGAAATATCGGTCAAAAATAAAATCGGAAAAATACCTTACTTATTTTTTAACCTATGTTGTTTATATTTTTGATTAAAAACAGGTTGTTAAAAAAAATGCAATGTTGTCAATTGAAGTATGATTGTAAATTAACTTGATAAATTATGTTCATTAGGGAACGATATACAGGTCCGGTTTTAGTTCTATTTAGATGTTGACCTTGATTTGACCGCGGAAGATGATCTTTCTACTTCTTATCGTGTGGGCAAGCCCTGGTGTCAGAGTTTTTTCCACAGAACATTATAAGAGGGTTTAGAAGTGCAAAGTGAAAGTATAGGCGTGGAACGTGTCGCCACAGGTTATGCAATGATTTGCATAACACCATAAGGCGCGCGGCGTGGTGCGAGCGAGTGGGCATGAGTAATTGTAGCAGCGTGAGCGGGAAGACAAGTGGCGACAGCCGTCTCCGAAGCAAAAGCGCTACTTTGCATTTCTAATCCCTCTTATGATGTTCTGTGGTTTTTTCAGACCGCCTCAAGGCCTCTGACGTGGTTTTTGTGTAACGACTACTACCACGAGAGATAGTAGCCGGGACCAATGGCTTAACGTGCCATCCGAAGCATAGAATCATCTTTGTTTTCAGACAATCAGGTGATTCAGCCTGCAATGTCTTAACCAACTGGAGAAAAACGCACAAAGTGGCACAAAGTACTACTGGTGAAACGTGGATGTTCTGAGGTTTCAGAATATCTCTGACTACCCCCTCGGGGAATATAGTCGTGAGCATATGCTTATGCTCAATACTATATTTCCGAGAGGTAGTCAGAGATATTGTAAAAAGCATGTTTACAATTATACACATATTTTTCACTATAAATACCTACTCAGTCCATATTCAGTGTTTCACGTAAAGTCAGTCACAGTTTTACTGGGCTGCAATCGCGGTAAATATTCGGTGATTGAACCGTGACTGGACTACGTACGAAGCATAACTTTTGACACATTTGTTATTGCGCTAATCGCGGTACTGCTTATGACAGCCGTTAGAGCCGTTTTGACAGATCACTCAGACGTTAAAGGCTGTCAGTCACCTAAAGTTTGGCACGAATTCAGCACAGTTGAATAGTAATTGGATGAGATTATTAATGTGATTAGAACTGAAATTGGATAAGAATAGAATTTAGATTTTTTTAATTAGCGCAATCGGTCTCCTGGGCAATCTACGTCATACGCCCACGAATATTTACAGAGCATTATACATTTTATATTTAAAATATCTCTGATAATCGAAGAATATAATGTGAGTCCTATTTTTTTGAAAAAGAAAAAATGAAATGAATGAATAAAGTTTAATCTTAAAAAGTTATTCTCAATATGTTAGGTCTCTATCGGTTTGCCGCTGAACTTACAACCTAAATAATATTACGCATAGCTTTTATTTTAGAGTTGAGTAGTCAACCAAAACCACAAGAGGAAAAAAAGAGTTAAAGGGCGGAATGGTTGACCGATATCTCAAATATACATACATAAGTTACACAAGTGTATTGCCCAAGTGTCAGCGTATGATATTTGGCTAACAATACGTCGTTAGTTATAGGTATATCAACCTGTCACGGTGCGGTCGGATGACAAATGAGTTGGATGTAAGTTAGTGATCTTTTTGTCACCGGTGATCTGCTGTGTGACCCTGGCCTAATTTAGGGGTAAATAGAGTTTGGTAATAACTAATTTAATTCAACTATTTTATAATTTCCATGCTCCGATTTCTCACACATTTTTGTAGAATCAAATAAAAAAAAAAAAAACTGTATGTTACACTAACTGAACACAAAAGCAACAAACATACAGAGAAATAAAATAGGCGAAAAATAAGGCAGTGTTATCGATAAGAAGCGATTTCTTCCAGACGACCTTAAGGTAAAAGAAAAGGTGACCAAATATAGGAGGCGGTGTTGCTGTTGAATGAATGATCAAGGGAACAATGTTTTAATAAAAACTAGAAATAGGTATACCTATTTGTATTCATTGGCATTTAAAGCATTATTCTTTGAAGGCTGATGGCCTAAAGCTTTGACTATTTAAATGTGGACTGGTTACGCGTGTAATTCTACTAACAAACATTTCTGCCACTTTTTACGGGGGGCGAGGTAACATGAAATCCGCAACTTTGGATTTTATTCCCCATAACTTTAGATTCTAAATTTGAATGTTAAAAATCATGAAAAGTAGTCTCGTGTGAACCCCAAACGTTCTAAGTTCGAAGTTATTATTTCGCAATTATAGGCTGTCTCGTTTAGTGATAAGGTGTAAAATTGAATGTAAATGCACAAGATCAATTGTGCTTATACCGTGGCAGAGGGGAAATGCTACCGCAAGGCTAGTCCTTATAATAATTAGTCAAAGGCCTAAAGTCATCATGCTACTCCCCTTAAACCCAATATTTGGGGTCGGAGTAATGGGCTGGGTGGTGGTGTGAATTGCACCAGCCCAGAAGAGTGTCGTAAGAGGCGACTAATCCCAGGCATCGTCAACATCTTTTGACTACCATCCCAGCTCTGATCTTAGTGGTTCCCAGCTCCATCCGATACAGCAGGTTACGATGAGAGCATCTGAGTTTAGCGCATACACTCACGCACATAAATATCCTTCCTATCTGTCTGTTTTTGTAAATAAGCAGTCGTTTTAGTTGAAATTGGGTTAAGATAGTCATTTGGGGTCGAAGCAATTCGTCATTTCCTTCCATTCAGCATCATCATCTCAGTAAAAAAGACGTCCACTTCTGTACAAAGTTCTCTCCCGTAGAACAAAGTCCTTACGATACCCTTATCCCACGGGTACTCGCCTCCTTCACCGGCACGTTGGGGTTTACCATCTTCTTATTCCTTCTCATCTTCAAGATTCTTAAACCGTATGCTTACGTTATTATTGAGACGTTTTCTTTAAAGATTTTACTGTCGTCATAAATACAGTCATAAGAAAGACCTATTTAGTATTTGAAATGCGTTGCGCTTTCTCTAAATTAAGTAACAGTAATGCAACTTGGTTGGTCTATGGCTAAGAAAGCTACGATGAAAAACGTTCCTATAAATATTGCAATGTTATCCAGAGCCAGTAAGTCTACCACGAAATTAGATTTTCGCAATTGCGTGAACGTTTTCGTTCCAATATCAACTCTATTCCAATGAAGTTATGACAGAAACGGTCACGATATAAAAAATATTATCTGTTCCACAAATTAGGGTTTCAAAACACCCTAGTAATATTAAGGGGTTGCTTCAGACCATCAAACTGAACAACCTTCATTATGGAGCCAAAATCGAGAAAAAATTTAAAAAATCTGCTGTCCCATACAAAAGTGCAGTACCGACCGATTCGACTAAAATGTTAATGGACAGCAGATTTAAAAAAAAAAAATCTCGATGTTGATGTTGGCTCCATAGTGAAATTATTATATTACAAGAATGTTTTGTTGCACCCTGTAGAATGTACGGTCGGCAACAAAAGTATAGTTGTCTTCTGATTGGTATTCGTTTAACTTTCCTTTCCGAGTTTACAATATGTCTTTCGATTCGTCGAATGTTCGTTAAATTGAAAATGTATACAAAAGATGGAAGTAATGAGAGATCAGAAACATTCGATGACTCTTGATAGTATTTATAGACGTCATAAGACGACAAGTCAAGAATAAAACAATGAAATATTAAATCTTTCTCAACTCACTAATAAACACATTTTATGATTATTTTGTCTAAAATAAGATGACGTCATTTAGTATACTTGCGTACGTTTCACAGGACTTTCACTCTTTATTGACAACTGTTATGTGTGTGCGCATGTGTAGGGTGTACCTGTTGTCAGGAAAAATTTGGACAAGTTCCTTTTTATGCCTGCCTTGTTTTACTTTTGTATTTTTTTAGTTAAATAGTGTGGTATTTTTTCTTGGATTTGCTACCAAAACCATCGTGTATTGAAAGATTAAATTTTTTTAAATTATGTTTTGACTCTTAGCTGATCTTCCTAAATAGTTATTGAAATTCTTCTAGAGAACTCTATTACTAACGTAAACTAACTAATTAACTATAACTATAAACAAACTAACTACCAAACTATTAACTATCAAACAACACTTAACTATTCACTATCAAACATGTGTGTGGACAATATAACATTAAATTACCAGTATTTTATGTTATAGTTAACCTTGACTATTTAGTGAACCCCACAGCAACGTTTTGGACGGTAATTTTCCTAACATCATGGTCACCCTGATATTACGTCACGGCGTAACTAGGGCGGTATGCGACCGGTTTTATAATTAACTAACTATAGCAATACTACGTGATACTAAAATGTAGTGTTACACGCGTCGGTACATATTATGTTAATTAATTAACTTTTGTTTGGGGGATGTCCTAAATTTTCCACGCACCATGGTTACCCCAGCGTTACGTCACGGTGCAACTGGGCCGGTATATGGCCAGTTTTGTAATTAGATAACTGTAGCAACTTGATAACTGAGCTATAGTGTTACTTATTAGTCGCAAATACGTAATTATTACGCACTATTTTATAATCTGCGTAAGAATAATCATTATTACGCTCTTGAATATTTTCCTTCCCCGAGGATGTCGTCTATTCTAAATATAGCATAACCTGAATATACTGCCTCCGTAGTCTAATGGTTAAGAGCATTGGGTTCATGACACGGAAGTCGTGGGTTCACACCTAGTGATATGTCACTTTGTGCGTTTTTCCCTAGTTGGTTAGGACATTGCAGGCCGAATCACCAGATTTTCTGAAAAGAAAGATGATTCCGTGTTTCGAATGGCACGTTAAGCCGTTGGTCCGGCTACTATCTCTCGTGGTTTTAGTCGTTACATAAAAACAACGTCAGAGGCCGTAAGACGGTCTGAAAATTTTTTGACACCAGGGCTTGCAGGACACACGATACACAATACACGAAGAAGTGGGAAGTGGATACAATACCAGTATCGAATTTGAAGCCTATTTACGTATAGGCTTCATCCCGATGCCAAAGCCTTATTTATTATTGTAGTACTAGCTGACCCGGCAGACGTTGTTCTGCCATTTTCCCTACCCTACACCTACCCTACAACTACCCTACACCTACCCTACACCTACCCTACACCTACCCTACACCTACCCTACACCTACCCTACACCTACAACTACCCTACACCTACCCTACAACTACCCTACACCTACCCTACACCTACCCTACACCTACCCTACACCTACCCTACACCTACCCTTTTTTTTTTTTTTTTTTTTTTTGCTGTCGAGGGGGAAATCTTCGAAAAGATACCCGGCTCCTTAGGGGAGGAGTCGGGTTATGTGGGATTTTTACCCACTAAAACCCCCCCGGTAGTCTCCTAAGCGCATGTCGAAGGGCTATGGGGAAGCAATGTGCGTCCACGGCCCTCCTAGCGCTTCGCCAAAGCTCTCCCGGCTCGGCAATAATGCCGGGCCAACACTCCCGCAGCGTTTCTGCGCTGCAGCGGGACGGGACTACGCCGTACTACCGCTGCCTTCCAGGGGTCGCTTGGAAATGGACGGCCTGAGCCCCTTCTCCGACCGTCCGCGACCCTGGGCGCCCTTATCCCGGGGCGTTGTTGTGACGCATCGGGGGGCCAACTTGGCGTCCCCGGCGTCTCCGTCTTCGGGCGGGATTTGCCCGCTCGCGGTCTCGCTCTGCTCTCTCCTTCTGCTCCATGACGGTCTCGCAGAAGGCGACCGCGGCGTCCCATGCCGCCCGGCTCCCCAACATCGCCGCTACTAGGGCCGGTGGGGAGAGGTCTTCTCCAGTGTGTTCGACCAGGACTTGCCGCTCGGAATGCCACGCTGGGCACTCCTCGAGCGTGTGCTGTGCAGAGTCCTGATCGCCTCCGCAGTGGTGACACTGCACTGTAGTCTCCCTCCCGATCCTGTTCAGATAGTCACCGAAACAGCCGTGTCCGGTGAGCACCTGAGTAAGACGGTAGGTGACGCCTCGGCCTTCCCGGTCCAGCCAGGCCTGGAAGCAGGGAAGTATTGCTCCGACGACGCGCTGCCGTGTACTTCGCGGCTCATGGAGCCGCTCACGCCAGCAGTTAAGCGCACGTCGTCGAGCCTTCCTCCGGAGCTCTGCGACCGCCCTCTCGGGTACGGTCCCGCCTCTCTGACGTAGGACACGAATCCGGTCGTAGACCCTCGCGTCCATATCCGCCAGGATATCCAGGGGCGGGAACCGCGCCAGGATATTCGCCGCCTCGTACGATATTGTCCGGTATCCGCGTGCGACCCGAATTGCGATTTGACGCTGCGCGGCGTTCAGTTTGGCCGCGAGACGCCGGACGCCCGATAGTCTCTTCGACCATACGGGCGCCCCATAGAGCGCAATGGATCGCACGACTCCTGCGTAGAGGCGGCGGACTCCCTCCCACGGTCCCCCGAGGTTGGGCAGCAGTCTGTGCATAGCACCCGCTACCCTTTGTATTCGGGGGACCAGGCGGTCGATGTGCTCCTCAAAGCTCCAGCGACTGTCTATAATGAGGCCCAGGTACTTTATATGACGGCCGACCTGGACCTCTGCGTCACCTACTCGCACCGTCAAGCTGGGAGGTATCGCTCCCCTGCACCCTACACCTACCCTACACCTACCCTACACCTACAACTACCCTACACCTACAACTACCCTACACCTACCCTACAACTACCCTACACCTACTCTACACCTACAACTACCCTACGCCTACCCTACACCTATAACTACCCTACGCCTACCCTACACCTACCCGACACACACTTGGCCGTTTTTTTTGTTTATAAACCTTCCCTGGCATATGCACAACAACCCATCAAAGTTTCATCGCAATCGGTCCAGCCGTTCAGGCGTGATGCCGTGACCAAGGGAAATAGGTATTCATTTTTATATATATAGATTTACACAATAGACAACACAATACAACATTAGAGTTACACTCCTTGAAAGAAAAACGGTGATATTATTATTCAGAAAATTGGCCTAAAAGATAGTCAATCTCACGATCCACTTTTGTTTGATAGAATGAATCACTGAATACTAATCGTTACTATACATGGTGGATCTTCTAAGTATATCAATAGTTATGTAAAGCGGATGACAGGTGAATGGCCGGAGATGAGTGACCTAACCTTGGATCATTGACCGTCAGATGTTCACTATGATTATGATGATCTTTTAATCTAAGTTTAAGTTTGGATAAACTTGTGACTCCCTTTGAATTAACCACCCATGTAGTATCGGTTTAGAATTGGACTACGCCATTTCTATCCGTGGGTGTGTCGTACGAAGCGACTAAGCGTTATAAGATTTCTTATGCACGTTTTTGTGGGTGAAACACGTAATTTCATCCTATAACCTTGATTAGACCTACTAAACTACAAGTTGGACCAACGACCTGGTGAAGGCGGCGGGATAACGACCGGTCCTCATCCAGCGGGTGGATGAGGGCAGAATGGCGGTCCTTGGGGGAGGCCTATGTCCAGCAGTGAACGTCCATCGGCTGAGATGATGAGACCTACTAAAAGTGAGTCTTGCTACAACTGCACGCCTCAAAAGACTGTAGTTGTAGCAAAGCATCACACCGAAGGAATATATGATCGTGAGTTTATGTATGTCTTTGTGTGTATGCAAGATGGATGTATTGTCTTTACAAATAAAATCTTAAGCTCTAGTCTAGTCAATGAAATATAAAAAAGGGTGAAGGCCTCCTCTCACGAATAAGGATGAGAGGGAGTGGGCCATACTCTTTCACGCGGGCCCAGTGCGAGGCAAGTTAGTGGTCAACTTGCTGTCAGATAATTTTCAAGCCGCCTTAATAGGCATCAGGCTTAACGAATGCGAACGCCATCTGACGAAACATTCGAGACCAATTGCTTAACGTGCATTCCGAAGCATGGAAAAGCTCGAGATGAAATACCACTTAAGGGTCACTCATCCAAAGACTGATCGGACCTGATGTTGCTTAACTTCGATGATCGTTTCCACTACCGAAGCTCCACTATGCCAACAAGCACATCCACACACACAAAAAAAGTTGTTGTATTGTTAATGAGATGATTTTGCCTTCCTTATTTCACACATCTGCACGTCTAGTATGATTTTTCAACACGCGCGCGACGCGACTTCGCTGCATAGAAAATAACCTGTTCCCGCGCTTTTTGGATAGCGAAAGCCGCGCCTATCGCGACTTGTAGTATGGGAAAAAGCCGAGTCGCGCGCAAGTAGAGAAATCGTGCTAGACGTGCAGGTTATCACAGAAGTGCAGAATACAAATTAAAAACAGATTTGTTTATAGACGTCAAAACCTTGAATTCGAGACTAGATAAATTCGATGCATTAGTATACCTATTACTTGTTGTTATTTGGTATATCCTTGATTGGTTTTTGATGCTACGAAAATTGTGCAATTTCATTTAATATGTTTGTCGACTTATTAGGTAAGTAAAGGTTATTAAAGTGATCGGACTTTTAAAGTTATAGTGTTAATGAAATCATTTTTGCCTGAAAACTTAAAATGCGAATAACTTAAAATTTTAATTATCAAAATAATGAAAGTATCGTTTCAATCTAATTATTTTGTTATAAATCAGTATGAGGTTTTGCGCTTATTCATCAACACGTTGTATATACACGACGTGCCTTGTGCCAATTAACTTTTCTTATGTACCAATTATTTCTTTCAAATGGCGAAGGAATAGATCGTGAGGATCCATCCCTATACCATAGATTAATATAATGTATATTATTGGATCCCTATACTGTGACAAATTACTGTCGTTGTTGACACTAATTGACGGGACTGTACATTACCCAAACCATGCAATGCCTACTTTACACAAAATGTAGGTACGGAACTGATGTTGGCCCCAACGACAAAATTGTCCGGTTTGTTGATATACACCCAGTTGCAGAAACGCTCATTAGACCTAATCCTCCATTAAATCTCTTGCTAGCTTTTACTCCGTCAACAAGACAAAAAGTGACAGTAAGAGATTTAATGGAGGATTAACTTTAATGAGCGTTTCTGCAACGGAGTGTGAACCACTATATTTTGAAAACGCTTCAAATTAGTAGGAGGTTTAGGCTCAATATAATGTTTTCGTTGTTCGTTCGTTTCGTTCGAATACGATACTCATATCTTCGTTTGGATAAGATAAGGAATGAGTATATTAGAGGAAGTTTGAAAGTTGCACCTATGATGGAAAAATTGCAGGGTAATAGATTATCGTGGTTTGGTCATGTGATGAGAAGAGACGAGTGTCATATTACGAGACGAGTGTTAAGTATGAATGTGGATGGCTGCGTTAGGAGAGGAAGGCCGAAGAAAAGATGATATGCATAAGAAAGGAGTGAGTGCTGAAATGACGGGTAAGAGAGATGCATGGAATAGGATGACATATTGCGCCGACCCCAAATAATGGGAAATGGGCAAGAGAATGATGATACGAGTATGTCTTCGTTGTTCGTGTTATCTGTTCGATTTTGTCCGAAAGTTTATATTGGAAACACACGTATACATAGCATATGCTCACGACTATTTTCCCTGAGGGGTTAGTCAGAGATATTCTGAAACCTCAGAACATCCAGGTTGCACCAGTAGTACTGAAACTCTGTCCAGTGTGACGGGGGTGAGCCCGTCGCCACTTAAAATGGACAGTGGGTACAATACATGTCTCGAAATTGAAGCATGCATGTTTCCTCACGATGTTTTCCTTCACCGAAAAGCCAGTGGTGTTACTAATGGTACATAAATTCCAAAAAACTCATTGGTACGAGTCGGCATGGACGGGGATCGAACCATCGCCTCCTGCACGGCAGGCAAGGTTACTCGCCACTGGACCACCACGGCTTTACACGTATACACATATTACAAATGTTCTTTATAATGTTCGTTAATATCATACTCATATAAGTGTAATCCTTTTTAAACTGTTTATGGATATATGAAGCATTAAGTAAGCTGTGTACAGTTTTAATTGGGCTTCAGATTAAGTACTGTCTGTTCACTTAGACTGTAAATTTGTATTGTTGTAATCTGTTGCCTGTTACTGCACCTAATAAATAAAATAAAATAAATAAATTATACTAAACAAAGCCAAAGTTTAAGGTACACTATTATAATATTTATCTAGATGTAGTTATCATATTGTGAAGGCTATTTCCGAAAAGTTCAAGATCGTAAGTGACACATAAGTTTAGTGTTGGTGGATCACCTAATTATATGTTACTACCTTGTTATTATTGTCAAGGAGAACCGTGTAACTTTGTTTACATTGCTATTAGGGTGAACAGAGACGTCTAATTGATTTCTTCCATTCTGGTAAAAATATTTTAATTTTACTTTTTTTTTTTTATTATTTATAATTAATGGACTTTTTGCTTGTGCGTTAGCACCGCATTTCCGCCAATGTCAAGTAGTTTGTGGTAGTATCTATCCCAATCTCAGGGATTGTTTTTGATAAAGAACAAGAAGAGATTAAGGAATGCGGAGCCTCGTGGCAGGCAAAGACGCGACGCGCGGACAACACGCGAGACAAGTTCTCGGGTCAGAACCTGCAACGTGACTCCCTTAATTTTACTTTCAGAAAAATATAAATCTTGAATTTGGCACTTTAGTAGAGAAACGTCAATTAAAAAAAGATATCGTTCACACGGGTTTAAATTGTTGACCTCGTAATTTTTTATGTCAGTAATTTGCACAATACAGCTGGTTTAATCATAGAATAATATGATTTTGTTGAATTCGATACGACATCCTGAATTTACGTCTTTTCTTTCTTTTATTTTTATTAAAATGTTGGTTTCCAGTAAAATTGCGACATATTTACAATTGTCGGATAGTAATATTCATTCGAAGTTATATCCAGTTGATTAACTCTATCCATCTCGCTCTTGCAGATGATATGCCTGATACTGGGGACAGGGATGGTGACGGGAGCTCGCCCCCGCGCCCGGCTACAACAACCGGTCCAGGACCAGTATGACTACGAGTCGCAGGCCCAGGAGCGCGCTGCTGGAGACCAGGTAACTTTAGTTTTCAATCTATCAAACTAATATTTTTTACGTAAGCAATATTTTGTTAACCCACATGTAGGGAAAGAAGACCTGACGATGCAATCATAAATTCTACAATTTATTTTCATGAGAATTTGTACTAATAATTAGAGATACATACATACAAAATTATATAAACTCACGAGCATAATTCCTTTCGGAATGACCAGAAACCCTGCTACAAATATCATTACATAAATACCTACTCTTTATCTAAAATCGAATCTCAATTATAGTAACTACTATTTAGCGAGAGAATTTAATGTTTACTTATTAAACGGATAAATTCGTTGTTAGAGTCAAATTCTTCAACTAAAATTAATCCAGACTAAATGAAGAAACCAATATCACAAATTGGAAGGAACTCAGAGTATCTATCTAAATTCACGAGTTACCTATCTTCTAGTACCCAAACTCTGTTCATTATGAAAGATTGAGCCTCGAAATTAAAACATAGAGCTTTCCTTACGATATTTCTACCTCGATGTGTCTCCTCCAGCAAGAAAGGTGATTCTACTTGCCAGAACTACCACAGCATTCTTAATAACCCTTACTAAATCCGTCCCCAACTATTTCCAGGTGGTGCTAGTATCCCAGGACGCGTACGACGCGCTGTACCATGCCCAGGATAGGCTGGACGACGAGTACGAGCCCAGGGCCCTGAGCAGAGCACCTTCGAGACTGAAGCAGCCTCAGCTCCACGAGGCACCGAAACAACCGCCTGTTCAGACCATCAGGAATTACAACAAGGTAGGCTTGAAATACCGCGTGGATGCCGTTAAAGGCAACTTAAATAGAGGCAAACTTAACCTAATCTTGTTAATTCACAACAATTAGCGATATCATCTAACCGGTCTCAAAACTTTTGCCAAAACCCTAAACAATATGGATAGGGGTGGGGAGCCAGAGATTGAGAATATCCACATTTCAGTAGCAGTGCTTGAACTCTGTCCAGTGTGACAGGAAGTGATCCCGTCGTTACTTTCAATGAACAGCGGACACAATACACTGATTAAGGGACTTTTCGATATTCACCAAAATCTGCAGATCTAGAACCATACTGGTTCTAGCTATTCTTTAAACCACACTGATTTTGTTGCGAAAAGTTAATGAATTCATATTTGGTGGCAATTTAAAAAAAAAGATTCATATCTTTCCCAGTTACAGCTTCCTTATGGTCATAAATCGTGACTACGTTATTACGTGAAGTCGTTTAGATAATGATCTATCATTGTTCCGAATTCCTGCTTAGCAAACAATTTAAAATTACAGGTGAATGACGACGGCAGCTTCACTTTCGGTTACGAGGCAGCCGATGGATCTTTCAAGGAGGAAACCAGAGGAACTGACTGCGTAGTCAGGGGTAAATACGGCTATGTGGACCCTGACGGCAACAAACGAGAGTTCACCTACGTATCAGGCAATCCTTGCGACCCCAACAAGCCTGACGAAGAAGAACAAGAAGCTCAAGCTCCCGATTCCGCCGAACGTGACGACGGAGTACCAAACTACCCGACCAGGCCAGCAGTAAGGCCAACGACAGCCCGACCAGCTACCACCTACTTCCAAAACGACTTCAGAGACGCTGACGAAGACGAGGTCGAAGAAGAACCTCTGCAGCACATCAGGCAACGTGTCGTTCAGCGCCCAACACACAGACGCCCTTCGTATCAGTCGCAGATCGCTATAACTCCTCGTCCATTACCAGCCACTACTGCCCGAGCATTACCTCCAGCGACTACCTTCAGGCCTCAGCTGCTCCAAGTGACAGCTAAGCCTCAGATTCAATACACGCGCGAGCCTCAATACTCCCCGTCTCCCGCCCAGCAGTACTCTCCGTCCCCCGCCGCGCAGTACTCTCCCTCCCCCGCGCCCATCGTAACCACCGCCAGGCCCGGACAGATTGACTTCGCCGCTGAATTCGCTAAGTTCCACCGCGAGAACCAACAGCAATCGACAACGACTGCCGACGCAGCCAACCCAACGAAATCGACTATCACATCAGCTCCAGTGCCGAGCGGAAACCCTCTATACTCGACCGAATTAGTTTACGATCCTTCAAGCGGATCTTACAACACTCAGCTCTTCCAGACCCTTCCTCAGACGAAGGGAGAATTGAACTTGAATCAAAGATTGCAGCCGTACGTAGCACAGCAACAGCCGCAGCCGCGACCGTTCATCCCTTCCCCACAGATCCCCTCAGCGCCAGCCTCTCAAGCTCCCAACGTGCCGCTGTTCAGACACCAGATCCAGCACGCTAATCCTCAAGAAGTTTACCAGAGGCAGCAAGCTGAGAATCAGTTCCAGAATTCGCAGCAGCTGTTTGCGCAACAACAGCAGTTACAGCAGAGTCAGTTGCAGAGAGATCGTGCCGCGGCGAGAGCGCAGGCGCAGAGACTGTCCCTGGCTCCCCAGGGCCAGTCCCAGAGACCAGCACCTCAGTACTACTTCGTTGCTCCAAGAGGCGAGTCGGCATCCACGGGACAAATAGACGCTTTCCTGAGAGGCCACGGCATCCAGTTCTAGTTGTTAGGTAATTACTTGAGCTAGGTTATCCACTATCGACCAGAAGCTACAGTCCTTGAAGGCCATATCTAAAGTACAAGTTGGTCGTATAGTACAGTCGTGATGGAAAGTGTTAAGATATCTAGTTCGATGGACAGTGGCGGCCGGCCGCACCGTGTACATAATACGCTGTGTCTAATCAGTACCTTAACGTAACGCTAGTTTAGTTGTAGTGTAAAATGTAAAATGAAAGGTTTTTGTGCGTGATAGTCCACGAGCGCGCTCCTGTGTCGAGCGTATTGTAAAAACTTAACAAATAGTTATGTGTAATATTTTTGTTTTAAATAAATTATATTTTTATACTGAAATAAGCATTTTGACTAGAATTGCATTCCTATTATTTACTAATATCATTATAGTATTCTCTTTCGGAGTGATTAGACGAAACTTTGCTAAGACTATAACATATTTTCACTGTAGCAAGGTTCACTTCTAGCATTTTTAAAGTCTAATTTACCATCCTGAAACCTTAAAAATGTTGACGTGCTAGTCTTTATCCCACCAAAACACTGCATAAGATACCTCATCCGGGTACGACAGTGGAAGAAACATCTCAATAATTCTAAGCCGGAACCACCAGACCGAGGCGTAACTATTATCATTCATAAGCAATATTACCATTAAAATACTTATAAAAATTACGCAATTGCAGTAGAAAACAGCTTACATGTTACATTACCATGTTACATAGTAACAGACTATAATTAGCACTGTTACCCTACTTTGCTGTCTAATTTACATGTTCCTTGAATAGGCACTGCAATAGGGTAAATGGTCATGTTAATGACTGTTAGTAGCCGGATTCTGTTTCATTATAAACTGCACTACAAGATGGTTGGTGTCAGATTTCAAAACCTTTTTTTTTTGAATGAAGTTATACAGTTTGCTCAGGGAGCAGTTACTGCTTGTTAATGCGGGCTATCGGGAGGACCACACCAGTGACGGTGGCAGACGAAGCACCCTGGTAGGTCTACCGAACCAGTGAATTAAGCAACCTGCCCTAATGTGTACGGACCTCGGCAATGGCCGTTGCTGGGGCTACGCGACGGATTGGGTAGCAGGGATCGGTGAGAGACTTCAAATACTACCAACCTAGAGGGGTGTGGTAAAAGGCGATTAATCCCTTCAGGCTTTTACTACTGCTTTTAAGAGAGAGTGTACGCCAGAGAATGCAGCAATGAAAAAGAATTGCGTCACAAAATTATTATGGTAAATATTCAAATATGAAAAAAAAAATCGAAAAATAAGGCGCCACCTTCCATACAAAAACCCGCATTGTCTTTTAATTTTGACATAATTTTGATCTGTAATCTCTAAATTAAAAAATGATAGCTAGAAAATCATTCAAACTCCATGGAGAAAGCCAAAGGTTTAAATTCTGCCTTTGATTATACACGTGACTTAATTTATTAATAAAAAAATAAAAACTACATTATTTTATTACAAATAAGTATCTTTTAATTTTAAAATTTCTGACATGAAAATATTGTTATGGAGACAATTATCTCGAAATGGTTTTCGATTCATCAAAAAAAAAACTTGACATACCAAATTATAAATTCACAAGCCTAATATCTTTTGGGGTATACAGAAACCACACAACAATTAGGAGAGAAAGTATATTTGACTTACTTTTAGGTGTTGATGAAACAATGGACTTTTTATCCTTCGGACGTTATAAGAGGACAGATATTATAGTACTTTCGCCAGATCTTTTCGAAAGGAAAATTAAAGATTATTTTGATTTGACACTAAATAAATAAGTCATAGTCATAGTAATATATTTTATTGCTTCTTGTGCTACAAAAACCATACACTGAATCTAAGAGGCAACATAGAAGCCAACGGCATTGTTAAAAGTTATTAATAGCTAATTAGCTAAAATGAACTAAGTTACCCACATTGTACTAATAGTAAGTAGGCATAATATTAAGACCTCTAGTTTGGTCAAAAAATAAAGACCCTGAATGTACGAGGCAACATAGAAGCCAACGGGATTGTTAAAAGGTATTATTAGCTTATTAGCTAAAATGAACAAAGGTATTCCACATTGTACTAATAGTAAGAAGGGCATAATATTAAGACCTCTAGGTCAATAAAGAAAGACCATACACTGAATGTACGAGGCAACATAGAACTATAGTAATACTGTGATATAAGCCAAAGGCATTGTTAAAAGGGATTAATAGCTTATTAGCTAAAATGAACTAAGTTATCCCACATTGTACTAATAATAAGTAGGCATAATATTCGGTCCTATAGTTTGGTCAAAAAAGAAAGACCCTGAATGTACGAGGCAACATAGAAGCCAACGGGATTGTTAAAAGGTATTATTAGCTTATTAGCTAAAATGAACTAAGTTATCCCACATTGTACTAATAGTAAGTAGGCATAATATTAAGACCTCTAGTTTGGTCAAAAAAGAAAGACCATACACTGAATGTACGAGGCAACAAAGAAGCCAACGGCATTGTTAAAAGGTATTAATAGCTTATTAGCTATAAAATGAACTAAGTTATCCCACATTGTACTAATAGTAAGTAGGCATAATATGAGGTCCTCTAGTTTGGTCAAAAAAGAAAGACCCTGAATGTACGAGGCAACAAAGAAGCCAACGGCATTTTTAAAAGGTATTAATAGCTTATTAGCTAAAATGAACAAAGGTATTCCACATTGTACTAATAGTAAGAAGGCATAATATTAAGACCTCTAGGTCAATAAAGAAAGACCATACACTGAATGTACGAGGCAACATAGAACTATAGTAATACTGTGATATAAGCCAAAGGTATTGTTAAAAGGGGATTAATAGCTTATTAGCTAAAATGAACTAAGTTACCCACATTGTACTAATAGTAAGTAGGCATAATATTAAGACCTCTAGGTAGGTCAAAAAAGAATGACCATACACTGAATGTACGAGGCAACAAAGAAGCCAACGGCATTGTTAAAAGGTATTAATAGCTTATTAGCTAAAATTAACTAAGGTATTCCACATTTTACTAATAGTAAGTAGGCATAATATTAAGACCACTAGGTCAATAAAGAAAGACCATACCGAATGTATGAGGCAATAACAAACACAACGACATTTTCAGAAAAGGAATTAATAGCTGAGTAGACAACATTTAATAATATTGACATTAAGGGCCTATGTCGAAAAATAATTGAAGCGAAATGGGCGTGTGATAGCTTGTATTACTGCCTGATGCGAGAGAAAGAGATAGGGCGGCGCGCGCGCCTGAAATGACGCAAGCATAAAACAAACTTTATTTAATTGAAATTGCGCTATTTATGTAAGTTCAATTCTGCTCTAATCAAAATTTATAAGAAATCAATCTCTTTTTTTAAATCAAGCCTCTTGTTTCTAATATTCACCGTTTAGCACTTCCAATCGTTTATCGATAAAGACGGAGGCTACTTTGGCTTGTTTTTCTATCGAGAAAATGTCTCTTAATCGTGTTTTGGCTCTAATCAAAACTTCAATTATATGTTCAATTTACGCATATCCGCCAATCATGCTCCTACTGTTAGTACTTCATGATATATGATGCTTTGAAGAATCCTATTTTATTCACATATCCTCTTAACAAAGGGTTAACAGTTAACCATCTGAGGATGATTTTTTTCTACAACAAAACAATATTTTTTACTCAGCTCACGAGAAATCTGCTAGAAAAATATTATCAGAATAGGTCTGTGTAAAATAGATCCCCTTATTTATTTATTTAAGCTGGACTACTGACACAAAGAATGACCCGATATTATACTATCCAAAGCAGGTAATGAAATGTGGAAATTCAGAATAGTCCTGACAATGACTATGTAGTTGTGCGCATGACATGACACGATGTATAGATCTAGAGAAAGCAGGTGTTGAAATCCACAGTCTTTGCCTACCCCTCTGGGAAAAAGGCATGAGTTTATTTATGTATTTATATATATTTATAAAGATGTCTGGAAAAACTTGTTAATATGAAGCCCAACTTTAGAAACGACGTTTCTTTGTCCTGTGATCTGAAATGAAAATAAGAAATAAACGAATCAATCTAGAATCTCTAGAAATAAAAAAAAATATAAAGGGCGTCAGTAACAGCCTAGCTAATACTGAAACGGTGAATTCAGACCATCAAACTGAACAATTTCCACTATGGAGCCACCCTCAGGAAACGCGAAAACGAAAGAAAAATTAGGTATAAGTAATTTTTACTTTTGAATCTTCTAGAGATAGTGAAGAAAATTATCTTAGTAATTCAATAGTAATATTTTTAAATAGAACATTACTAATATATTTATTCTGAAGTTTTTATTTTTTACGAAATATTAAAATTATATATAACGTGGATCGGAACGTAATTGCAAAAACAGATCAGCGCAAAGTGACGAAGCGATTAGCAACTTGCGTGCGTTAAAAGAGTACAGCAACATATTATAGCGGATGATTTGTGATGCTTCACGCGTCATGAAAAGGAGTGACGTCACTTCATGGTAGTGAGCGTTTTGGCGCGGTATTTAAAGTCAACTTTTAAATAAATGATTTGTGCATATTTTACTAATTTTGATTTGGTATTTTTATGTACCTAAGCCTTTAAACTTTATAATACACTAACAATATCAAACTGTGCAAGTTCCCCATTATGAGCCGGCACCAGTACTGCTTGTAGCTTTAGTAAAATATACTGAATCGTCACCCTTCTTTGTAAAATCATTAACTCCAGAACAAGATCGGAACATAAAAAGGACTCTTACAATTTAGACGACCGACCGCAAAAAGGAAACCCCTGTGATTGCTCGTGTCCGTTTGTCTGCCCATCACAGCCTGTTTTGTTTCACCGTCGTTACTTGTTGGTTCAAATTAAGACACATTTTCTTTGAGCCCACCAACTAACTTGCCGTTACAATGTGCAAGATTGTTAAGTATAGATTGACACATCGACTTATATAAGCACCAACGAATTGCACGTTACTAAGTGCCGAAGATATAAAACTGTTTAAATGTTTGTAGTACTTACATATTTATTTATAATTTTACGGAGTATGACACAATTAACATCTTCAGTGTTCACGGACAATTTGTAGTAGGAATCCCATTGCAAGAATTTATATATTAAAACGCTATTGTATTATTATAATAATACAGGGATCATTTAGAGGTTGATTCCCGCCAAACAAAATACGGAGACAAACATTAAAAATAACTAAAATTTCATAATTTAATACAGTAGGCTGTTTTAAAACATAAACAATTTTGAGTTTGACTACGGAAGCATGACGGAAGCCCTTTGATTAAATTAAAACAGGAAGATAGGTGACTGGCTTACAGCGTATGGACTGCAAAAATTGAGTCCCCGTCGCCTAATTTCCTTAGTTGCAATACGAGCGGCATTGCGTGATTGAGTTACTTTTTTTTATTTTAGGCGGAATAAAGGTACCACAATGCCTTCGTGTGCTTTAACTCGTTGTACAAATCATATGTGCAAGAACGTCACCTATCTTCCTATTTTAATTTAATCAAAGAGGAAGCCTAAAAAACTAGGTTTTACTGCTGGATGTTATCGTTTAAGTATCAAGCCGAATAGAACACTATTTTAATATTTGACTTTGACTAGGTAGAATGATATAACTTTTTAGCGCACCCCATATAATCGAAGTTTAGTTATATTTGGGATATTAACCAATTAAAGTCCGTGAAAGGTTTTTCAGCACGATCTAGAAAATAATCTTTGTCTGTGGTTTGACAGATTTTCGTTAAAATGTATAGTTTCAAAGTTACAATGGCTCATAGATATCCATACAAATTTTAAACTAATCCTAGCATTATACATTTTAACGAAAATCTGACAAACCATAAAGATTAATATATCGACTGTTTCTAAATATCATTGACTTTAATAGGTTAGTACGTAAATAGGATCTAACTTCATTTGTATGCACCGTATTCGGTCGCTCTGCAAGGACTATTTTCTTAATTAGTTGCTTCTTTGTCTTATCGGTCAATGGCAAGTCATTGAGTTGAGTTCGTTGAGTTGCCATCGCTCTTCCCCACGGATGAGGAAGACATATTATAACCATTGACATACCAATAATGGACGCCGGGTCTAGTACAAAATTCTCGAAAAAAGTGTCCGAGACTAACGTAAACAAAACTAAGTACGTATCTTTGACTAATTATTATAAGGACTAGCCTTGCGGTAGCATTTTTCCTCTGCCACGGTATAAGAACAATTGATCTTGAGCATTTACATTCAATTTTACACCTTATCACTAAACGAGACAGCCTATAATTGCGAAATAATAACTTCGAACTTAGAACGTTTGGGGTTCACACGAGACTACTTTTCATGATTTTCAAAATTAGAATCTAAAGTTATGGGGAATAAAATCCAAAGTTGCGGATTTCATGTTACCTCGCCCCCCGCAAAAAGTGGCAGAAATGTTTGTTAGTAGAATTACACGCGTAACCAGTCCACATATAAATAGTCAAAGGTACGTATAGTAATATAAACAAACTGGAAACATTGAAAATGCTGAAATTCTTAATTTTGCTTGCGTAGTTTTTAACCCATCGCGGCACGGCATGGGTTAAAAACGTAGCCTAATTAGTTATCTTTATACGTTTTGGTGCTTTTTTGGTTCGGACACTTTTGAGCGCGGCCCCTACGTCCAGGTAGTTGGTAAGTCAATACATATAACAACCAGTGTAAGAAGTATGCGGATTGTCCAGGGTGCACAGGACGTGGGTGTATCGTAGATATTCTTAAGACTGGGTCTTTGACTAATTATTATAAGGACTACCCTTGCGGTAGCATTTCCCCTCTGCCACGGTATAAGCACAATTGATCTTGTGCATTTACATTCAATTTTACACCTTATCACTAAACGAGACAGCCTATAATTGCCAAATAATAACTTCGAACTTAGAACGTTTGGGGTTCAAACGAGACTTCTTTTCATGATTTTTAACATTCAAAATTAGAATCTAAAGTTATGGGGAATAAAATCCAAAGTTGCTGATTTCATGTTACCTCGCCCCCCGCAAAAAGTGTCAGAAATGTTTGTTAGTAGAATTACACGCGTAACCAGTCCACATATAAATAGTCAAAGGACTGGGTTAACATTGCGCAAAGTTTAGTTTGGTAAGTCTAAATTGTTAGTTAGTTTCACAGAATGCTGTTTTAGTTTTAAAGACGGCATTAAATTTTTCATATTAATTTTTTTTTGACCTGAGCTTGAAGTAGTTATGTACAATATATTTTAAGGTCATTTTAGCACATAGAAACAATGAAACAGTTTTTATGAAAAAGCTACGGTAATAAATTTTCATTAAAGCATGAACTACCAATGTCTGTTCCAAGCATAAATTTGTATATTTAAAATTAATTTTTTCTTTAAAACGCACCTATAAACTCACCTCTAGTTCATTTAAGTTTTCAGGATAGAACTTAAACTATTTATATATGGACAAGTTACGCGTGTAATTCTAACACACTTTTTGCGGGGGGCGAGGTAGCATGAAATCCACAACTTTGAACTTTATTCCATTCCTATAGATTCTAATTTTGAATGTTAATATCATGAAAAACAGTGTCGTGTGAACCCCAAACGTGGTAAGTTCGAAGTTATTGTTTCGCAATTATAGGCTACGTTTAAAAATAACGCTAAATTCACATTTTCAGTAATTCTTTAGCTCAAATAATTACTTTAATAACAGAACGAACAATAAAAAGTAACGAAATGTAGATGATGTTCATACGATGCGTTGTAAGTCAACCCTACACATAAGTCTAAGATAATTTGCACCAAGTGCGCATGTGCGAATGTCAAATCCAAAACGTTGTTCGAGGTGCCGGACCTGCGCCTATGGCTAGTCTTTTGCTCACATAAACACGGCATGAGAATCCTTATCCCTTAATCGCCTCAGTACGACGCGAAAACGGGAAGAAATAGAGTGATGCAGTCTAAGGCGGAACCACATCGCGTTAGTTTAAACAGTTTTTGTACACATACATACAAAAAAATCAGAATAAGTTTTTACATCAGAAAAAGTTTTTATATACATAATTATTATATTCTGATCCGTGATAAAGTAAACAGGGTGTAAAACTAAATGCATTACATATTAAGAGGGGCATCAGAGTGCCCGAGCGCACTGCATACATACGAAGTTTGATCCTATTTTCAAAATTAATCAATTAAAGACACGCATTTCTACACTAATATTATAAAGAGGAAAGATTTGTACCTATTTTTGTATGTTTGTATGTTTGTAATGAATAGGCTCAAAAAGTACTAAGCCGATTTAAAAAATTCTTTCACCAATAGAATGCTAAATTCTTCCAATTTGACATAGGCTACATTTCATTTTGAAAAAAATTAGGGATCCTTGGTAAAATTTGAACAATGTAACCGAAGGTGTAGAAAAATGAGTCTTAAAATTTATTTGTCTACCCCGTGCGAAGCCGGGACGGGCTGCTAGTTATAAATAAAATTAATATTCGGTCATATGGTGCGTGCTAATTAATGGGCACTATCCTCGTAATCGGGGTACGCTTGAGACAATCAAACTGAACTTGGAGCCAACATCAATTCGCATTTTATAAAAACCGTTAATGGTTACTCAACCCAAATGTATGGAATAGCAGATTTTTTCTTTGCAATTTCGATGTTTGTTCCATAGTGAAAGTTGTTCTATTTGATGGTCTGAAGCTCCCACTTAAATAATTAACGCATATTAATGTACATCATCATCATCTTATTCAGAGCTCTTGTCGGTGGAGTATCCTGTCTCTTTTCCGATAGTGTCTTGAGTTCTTGATATGACACGACATCAACCTTTTCCTTCACTTGGGCTAGATAACTCTGTCTGGGTCTTCCTCTGCTTCATAATAAAATGTAAACGCATACAGTAGCGCCCTCTTGCTGTCATTAGACACAAAAGTTTAGAATAGTGAATGTATCTCAGAGTTAGAAATAGCTACACTCATGGTTACGCTCACTCCCACGTATAATATGGCATTATTTGTGTAGTTAACAAAGTTTCTCATTGTAAAGTTAGATGTCGTTATAATCAAACGTTCTCTGTCGGAGAGAGAACTGTGAAGATGAATATCTTCAAAGAACCATGGCGAATTTGGCACTAGTCATTTTTTACGAAAACTAAAAGCCGTTCAGGACGGCGGTCATAATTATAGTACTGTGTAGCACCGGGACTTTTTAATTACCATAAAGATTACCGATTGCCCTTTAGAAATTGTTGTAAGGTACGAAATTACTAATGACTGAAGCGATTCGGATGGGGTTTTCACGAAAACATAGGGCTTAGTTTGAATTAACATTTTGGCTTTGTTTCATCACAATCGGTTCACTCGATCAAAAGTTATTAGTATTTAAAGTCAGTGGTCTGCGCGCACGGAATCGCGGGCGCCGCTAGTCAACCAGTAAATTTCTAAAATTTTTTTAAGACGCGATCGATGTATCTCACCAGATGTTGTGAATTTGAAACATCTCCGCTCCGCTTTGGTATAGATACAGGGCCTTATTGGTGACATTAATCATCAGCCTATCATCATCGTCCACTTCTGAACATAGGCCTCTCCTAAAGCACGTCACAAAACCCTGTCGGCCTTCCTTATCCAGTCGCTCCCCGCCACTTTTTTTAGGTAGTCTGTCCAGCGGGCAGCAGGGCGTCCCACACTACGCCTACCATTTCACGGTCTCCACTCTAGAACTAGACATCCCAGATATGACCAGCCCTTAAAATAGACATTAACAGGAAAGGCCAATTATAAAATAATCTCTTTTACAGTCGACTTGTACAACAGGCACGGGAACAAATAGGTTTGTCTATTTCAAACCGGAAACCGCACGGCACTAGATAAAATCTAGTTATTGTTTTTCAAAGGTTGTGCCTCCCATGAATAAGTGAGTCGATCTGATGATACATAACGTAACATGTAGGGTGAGAAATGTAATGCGAATCTTATCACAAGGATTATGTCACATATATGCGGATAGAAGGCACGCGAGATCGTAGCGCGCGTGTACGCATATCTTTTTTGATATTAATCTGTTTGTGTAATACTGGTGGAGTTTTGATGTTTGAAAGAATTGGCTATTTGGTTCTTCCGGTCGTACATTTTAGGTCAAAGAAAAAGGACGTGATACATAATTACATACATAACCTCAAGGTTATAATCACTAACGGGGTTGTGAGAAGCTTTTCTACAAATCACTATAATTTGAAGCATGCAGTTGTAACAATGCTCTCTTTTAACATATACAACGTGTTAATGAATAAGCGCAAAACCTCATACACCCCAACTTATTTATAACAAAATAATTAGATTGAAACAATAATTTCGTTATTTTGATAGCAAAAATTTAAAGTTATTCGCATTTTAAGTTTTCAGGCAAAAATGATTTGTTATCATTTCAGCAACGAATGAAAGTGCTGGCTTGCTCATGGATGCATTTTAAGAATCTTGATTTGGTAGTAAGTAGGGTGAGTGTGCCCGTGCGGTGGGTCGAGAACGAGTACAGTAAATTTTGAATCTTACAAACAACTTATTTAATATTTTGAAAAAAAATACCTATGTTGAAAACATGATAATCCGATTCTGCTCTCGATTCTCAACAAACTACTTTCTAGTTTTGCGTTAATTCATTAACACGTTGTATATAGATTCCAACTTAATATGCTGACGGATTTTAAAGGGGATGATCAGATCATCAAACTGAACAACTTACTCTATGAGACTATACCTACCAACATCAAAATCGGGAAAAAAATCTGCTGTCCCATAAATTTGGATCGAGTAGAATTGCATTGGATATTAAAAAGGACACCTGGGAATTAATGGGTGATCCATTCTCCATCAAAAGGAGGCCCTTTAAATTTGTATCTTTCATACCGTATTATTACATCAACTCACGACCATTATTCTTTTCGAGGTGGTTAGAAAATTTATAAAGATCTTAAACTGCTTTGAATATATTTTATTTTATAAAATAGGTCTTATATAATGAAGCAAAACATAGTTTGGGACTAGACTAGACTCTTGGTATCTCTAAAAATATACCGAATGTTTTTTTTACCGTTCCGGTACTTTCAGGGGTGGTTCAGACCATCAAACTGAACAACTTTTACTACAAGAGCAAACCTGAAATCGCAAAAAATAAATCAGCTATTCCATACTAAACTGCAATGCCTACTCGATTCAAATGTATGAGACAGCTGTATTTTTTAACAAATTCATTATTGCTTCAATAGTAAAAGTTGTTCAGTTTGACGATCTGAACCACCCATGAAAGTTTTGGAACAGTAAAAAAAATCATCCAATATAATTATTACCTTTCGGCGGTTTTGGACCACAAATAAAAATGACTACATTTTACAGATACGTTGTAGATTACATATAGGTACTTCATTCCAAATAAGGACGACAAGATTTTCCGATTCCTATTTAGATTTCTGGCCAATTCTGATTACCAAATGTAATTAATTTATTACATGTAATTAATTTGTAGCATGTGTCTCTGCCTACCCCAGTAGTAGGAAATAGGCGTGAGCATATGTATGTGCATGTATGTATTAATTTATTGGATACATATAGGGTCCAACTTAATATGCTGACACTTTTTAAGGAGATGATCAGACCATCAAAATGAAAAACTTTCTCTATGGGACCAACATCGAAAAGGCGAAAAAGTATCAGCTGTCCCATATATTTGGCTCAAGTAGGTTTGCAGTTTTGTACGGAAGATATGATTTTTTTTTCGCGATTGCCATGTTGGTGCCATAGAGAAAGTTGTTCAGTTTGATGGTCTGATCATCCTCTTAATAAAGTTTCAGCATATTAAGAAGGACCCTATAGGTTCCTTGGAGAAAGTTGTTCAGTATTATGAGTGTACAATTACCTAGTAAAGTAATGCAATTGTCTAGACTCACACCGTTATATTTAAATACCCGACCGCAAAATTATGCACCTATTTGTTTGGTGAACGAAATGTGATTTAAGTGAAAAAAAAATTTTCGAAAAAATTTTCACGCGCGAAATGAGCCTTAAAATTTCGTTGCTATTTTGAATGGAGTATAGAGACTAATTACCTAGGTATTCGTTATTTTTTTAAATTTTGTGTTAGTATAAACTTCTTGCATAGTTTCATGAAATCTCGTTTTTCCCACATCTATTATAAAAACGTGTTTTGCGAATATTATAAACGTGCCTGTTCATGAATAACCAAATGAATGTTTTACAAGTTGTAATTAACACGAATACAACAGAATCTATTTGGCCTCAATTAAAATAAGATATAATAAATAAGACGAACATTATACCTAAGTACTTATACAAATGTTTCTAGAAATAGCTAGTAGGTACATTAAAAGAACATTAGCAATAAATTTTCCAGCGATTTAAACAAAATATAACAATACAGCCTTTGTCCCAACTTACAATGACATGCTTTGCTAGGTACTTGTCAGGAACCCACCGGTGTAAGGGCTATAGTAACGACTAAGAAGTACTAACTACCTTCCCACGGCTAGATAATAATGCTACAACCATCAGAAAATTCATAACCCACACCACGGAATAAAATTATGGGAAGCTAACGCGGTAAACTTAGAGTGGACTTTTATAGACACAAACAATTTACAATTTAGCCAGACCGCAATCCTCACCCTACCAAATGAGAAAATTAAAGCCTTTTAGCGTAATATTGTTGCAAAATTAAAACTACCAAAGCACAATAGTTTTGAGTCCATCAATTTTAAAACCCGACCTAAAAAGCAACCACTGTGCAATTATAGTGACATTGACTAGTACGTGGGAACCCACGAACAAACATACTGCCCCCGTATTCATTAACCAACCATATTTTAGAAACAATCGACCAATTAAACTACAGAACACAATACATAATATTTCACTCAATCCGACCTTACGTTATTGCCAAAATATGGTGTTAAAACCCCCTAAAAAAGTGTCCACATGCTCATAGATTTACAAAACGGCTAGGACAATTAAACAATTGGGATCTTACGGCATAAGTATATGTAAAGAAAAAAGATTTTCCGTTTCAGATAATGAAATGACAACAATGGTGGAGTTTGCGCAAGGCGTTCGCACGGCGAGTGCGCGGGTGGGGCGAGTGTGGCTATATTTTATATAGGGGAGCCGGCTGCGCCCGCGTCGCCGTAGCGCCGACATGCCGCCGCGCGCATAGCGACATGATCCTCCTCGTACTCCTCGCGTGCCTCGCCTCCGCAACAGCCACAAACTCCACCAAAGATGCCACCACTGAATCACCCACTAATAACACCACCAAAGAAATCCTTAAAGCGAGTGAAACTGGCGATCCATCCAAAGTTGAAATAGTAAAACAAATCCGGAGGCTAAACGAAGATGGATCGTACACGATCGGATACGAAGCCGACGATGGCACATTCAAAATAGAAAGTAGAGATGTTTTGGGCAACGTGAAAGGTACTTTTGGATACATTGACGGAGATGGTGAAATAAAACGTGTGACGTATTCCTCGTCTAGTGATAGCACGCCAGTGCCAGTGACAACAAGTAGTACAACACCGACTATTCCAACAATGGTGGTGAGAGTGAACAAAACAGTGTCGTCGACTACTAGAAGACCCCTTGCGACGGTCGTGTATCCAACCAGAAGCAGCCATACAACTAGAGGTACAGTAGTCCAGCCTATACCACGAAGAAGAACTACTCTTAGAACATCCACCACTGAAATGACAACAGAGAAACAGCCAGACGATGCACCCAGTAACATCCTGAATCTATACAAGCCAAAGATGGAAGATAGTGTTGTTAATACTAGGACTCAAATGTTGAAGCCGATGTCTGGTACCAAAGAGGACTTGATCACTAAACAGACTACCACAAATCTGCCTCATACAGTGAAACCTGTTTATGAACGTGTGACTGAGAAAGAACAAATGATTGATCCAAACAAAGCAAACACGATAAGGAGAGAGCTCTCAGGAACAAGCCCTAATCCTCACATGATCAACTTACAGCAATCAGCTGGCGATGACTCCACTGATGTTTATGGAAGTCACCTTTCCCTCGGAACTGTAAGACCACTGTTCACAACCACAACTCCTCGACCGAGATTAGTGCCAATCCATTCATTAGTGGCTGCAAGGCAGAGAATACATCAGCAGTACCAAGAAGCACCATCACATGAGCAGGAAACAACAATAGAAGCTAGTACTGGACGCGTGTTCGATCAAGAAAACGTTGTGACATCTAATCCGGTGCCAGTTGTTCATATTGGTCCAGGTAGGGTTCACGATGATGTATTATATCAACAACCTATTTACAGAAGACCGCAATCAGCTATTCATTTCCGCACCAATGAATACATAAGAGACAATCCTGGTGCTCCAATTCCTATCGGAAACCAGCGGCCCTTTCTCCAATACGAATATCAAAACAAGATACTGGAGCCGCAGTTTGTAAAGGAAAACTCTTCACCACCGCAGCAGACCAAGGCCACAGCTCCTGAAGCAGCAACAGCACCATACGATGTGAGACCAGTAACTAGAATCATACCTATAGCTGTTGATGAAAGAGGAGTTCCGATCCAAGGTTATCAACCTAGATACGTGAATGCTTACAGACCAACCCAACAACCAGTGATTCTGCAACCCCAGCCGCAGCCCCGGTACGAACCTATCGAAGAAATGAATTCTATCTCAGCACCAGTGAGTACCAGAGACCTGAAACGTTTGCTCCAGATTCTGATCCTAAGGCAGAACCGTTTGCAGTCTCTGATGGACCAGATCGTGGCGCCAGGTCCTCCATATCAGCCCCTGCCTTTATTCAGGGCAGAACCTCAATACAATTACAATAGATACCAGAATCAGCAGTACCAGGAAGACGACCGCTACGATTATAGATACGATCAACAATATAGACAAGATGTTTACTCCAACCAAGTCGGCAACTACGACAATGGACAATACGAAAGTCAGCGATACGTTCCGAGGAGGAGACTGTATACCAGGCCTTATGATACAGCTAGTTCATCCTCCAACCGAGTGGAAGATGGTCAGGAGTATCTTCCAGCTGAGATCAGAGAGGCATTGCTCTTGAAGATGCTTATGTTAGCCATTAGCCCTGACTTCATGCCAACTGCTGCTCCACCGACAGAATTAACCACTGCTGCACCGCCAAGGAAACAAGTGAGAAATGTCCAGATACTTGGAGAAGAAGGGTCCATGGATGAAGCTAAGAGAAACATGCAGAGGCATTAAGGTACACTTTTGAAATTTCTGTAGAATAAATTATTCGGAGTGACATTTTTACCAGTAGAATACTCAGTAATGTAAATATTTTTATAAGCGATTTATATAAAGTGACTTTTGATAAAAACTGATGTTTAATTTCTCTAGTTTCATAAAGTTAGAAGCATTTAAAAAACTAGATTGAATGTTGAAACAAAAATAGGTATCTTAACTATTATAAAACTGTAACAGAAGTGTGTTTGTACATTGAAGATATTTACATGAAAAAGATTACGATATAGTTTTTAGGTATCCCGGACTCCAAATCAACCTTTTTTAGAATTTTTGTCTGTCTGTTTGTTTGTTTGTTTGTATGTTTGTAACAGTATCACGCAAAAACTACTGAACCGATTTTGATGAAACTTTTTTTGTTTGATAGCTTATGATCTGAAATCTGGTATATTAATAGTGCGGACGAAGTGGTGGGTTAACTCTAGTGATTAAAAAAGTTATGACAGTGACAAATACACCAATCGTAATGAATTCCAAATTCAAATGTTCTCTATTGTTTGGACCGATATATCATGGCCGCCATCAGCCCGCCTACTTTAGGACCCACATTATATTTGATATAGTCTATGTAGAACAAATAAGGCATTGATAATATTGCTAAATAACTGTTTCACATTTTATTAAGCTGTTTTACCATAAAGTTATAGATTACTTGCATAATAATTTTATGTTTAGGCTGTTTAGATATAGATATGCAAGGTCATTTAGTGACATTTAAAAAATATTTGACGCACGCTGAGGAAAAAAAAGGAAATAGAAATAGAAGTAGAAATAGTTTATTTGCCAAAACACTTTGTTAAAAGGGTGTTACAAAATTGTTCAGTAGCTGTATTTAGCCTGCTTGCAGGCGTGCAAATTTAGTTTGTTCGTCGATAAACCTTATTAAAGCTAATATAGTTAACTACTTATCTTCTACTTTTACTTACAGTCATAAATCAAATATTCCTCACATTTCACACAGCCATTTCGTTAATGTGGTTTTGAAAAACTTTCCCTGTAGCAGTTTTATACAATCAGGTAGTTTGTTATATATAAGTATGCTCATATTATACACGTTATGTTTGTATATATATTTATGACAAGAAGGCTGATATAATTGGTGTAAGTATTGTGATCTAGCTTGCCTAGTGTAGACTTCAGAACGCCAAAAAAGAAAAAAGAAAATGGCCATTATTGGTCCACCTAAAAGAGATCAAATCAAAACATAATTTCCAATACATGCCTATTCCAATACCTATATGCCCATTGACTTTTAGCGCAAGACCGACTCATACTTAACCGTATTTTTTTATTATTTGTTGTTATACTGTAGAGTTTGCTCTATAATTACACCAAGTTTTACGATTTTGTGACGAAGCTTTGATTACGACAGAGCGTGAAGAAAAAAACGTTAATATTATAAACTAGTTTCTTGTATGAAGACCCAACTAATTTTTTTTTTAATTTTAGTTATTTGTTAGAAAATCCGCTATAATAACGCATATTCTGTGAAAATTTCAACTACCTAGATTTTACGGTTCAAAAGTTACATAGAAGTTACAAGAATAGGTATGATAAGCGGACGGACGGGCAGAGGGACAGCGTAGGCTTATGAATAGGGTCCCGTTTTCACCCTTTGGGTACGGAACCCTAAAAAACCAGATCAACATATTCTAAGAACATTTGGTACCATTTAAAAAAGACAAAATGTAGTAATTTGTCGCAAAGCAAGGTCCCACAATGTTGGTAATGCCTCACAATGCACGGATCTCGGTCACAAACCGTGAAGGTTCAGTTTATTACACAAGGGGGGTAGGCAGCCTCTAATCTCAATCATTCATACTACAGGGTGTTGGGGTAAACAGTTGCATTACTTTAAGGGGCGATTGTACCCATGATACTAAACAACTTTCCATAAGAAACATATCGTCGTTGATAATGCAATATGTCACATGTCAAATAAAATCAATTTTCGATTTTAATAGCAATATATCCGATATAAGGTTACTAGCTTGTGGCAAATCGTCACATGTCTGCTAATGCAAAACATTGCAATTTGTTATTTGTCAAGTCGGTCAGCTGTGGTGTCTGTGGACACAATTCAATTCAATTCAATATAATTTTATTCAATATAGGAGCTTACAGCACACTTATCCAACGTCAAATCTTTTTTAAAGCTACCACCGCGTCGGAACGTGTTGTCGCTGTAGAGAAGATGCGGCCAGAAACTCTACAACATAACACGACTTAATAACTATTACAATATAAATTCTTAAGCTAAAGTTATGTATACAATAATTCATAGTCTATTTAATAAAATAATTGATACTATACAGTAAAGTAAATAAACTATAAGCTAGTGACAATGTTTCACCTTCTTCCTGAGAAATTGTCCCCGTCCGATATGTGACTAATTGAAGTATCAACAACGATATAGGAAATTCGCAAAACAAATTTTGGACTTATAATAAATGCAATCAGCTGATCCAACGTTTGTATGAAAAGTTGAAATTTGTTTTTGTGAATTTCCTATAGGTTTCATAAGTAACGTTGTTCAGTATCATGAGTACAATCACCCTTTAAAGTAATGCAACTGTTTACCCTAACACCCTGTATACCGGGTGTAAAATTAAATACGTTACGTATCGAACAGGGTGTTTCAAACCATCAAACTGAACGACTTTCACTATGGAGCTGACTTCGAAATCGCGAAAAACAATCTGCTTTATAACATGTCGACCAAAATTAATGAAACCGTTGAATTTCTTTCGGGATTTCAAAGGTAGTCCCATTGTAAAAGTTGTTCAGTTTGATGGTCTGCAACGAAGCACCTATACCACAGTATAAGAAAGAGTATCTAGCGTGTCATTATTCTATGGAATTATACAACGTGTTAATGAACTGATTTATAACAAAATAATTAGATTCAAACAATAATTTGATTATAATGATAATTAAAATTTAAAATTTAAGTTTTGTGGCAAAAATTATTTGTTATCATTTCCGCAATGAATGAAAGCGCTAACGTGCTCATGTATACATTTTAAGAATCTGGTTTTGGTAGTTAGTAGGGTGAGAGTGCCCGCGCGGTGAGGTGAGATCGAATTCAGTAAATTTTGCAATCAAATTAGGTATTTAATATTTTGAAAAAAATTACCTATGTTGAAACCATAATAATTCGATTCTGCTCTCGATTCCAAACTAACACTACTAATACATACTTTGACTATTTATATGTGGACTGGTTACGCGTGTAATTCTACTAACAAACATTTCTGCCACTTTTTGCGGGGGGGCGAGGTAACATGAAATCCGCAACTTTGGATTTTATTCCCCATAACTTTAGATTCTAATTTTGAATGTTAAAAATCATGAAAAGTAGTCTCGTGTGAACCCCAAACGTTCTAAGTTCGAAGTTATTATTTCGCAATTATAGGCTGTCTCGTTTAGTGATAAGGTGTAAAATTGAATGTAAATGCACAAGATCAATTGTGCTTATACCGTGGCAGAGGGGAAATGCTACCGCAAGGCTAGTCCTTATAATAATTAGTCAAAGAATACAAACTACTACTAAACACTTCTACTATGTAAACTACTTATTTGGTATTAATTGAACTATTATATACTACTACATTACATACTAGAATTAATACGACAAAGAAACGTCGTGCGCCACATGAGGGTACGACGACCGCAGGCGAGTGAAGGAGTTAGCGATAGCGTATTAATAAGAAAGTGTGGCGTTATCGCCACAAAGAATGTTTAAGAAAGAACGGGACAGCGTTGTGACGTGCAGCGTTATTTCTAGTATACGTAGTACCTACATAATAGTTCAATGGTGCTATTCTAATAAATTGGACGAATGCAATATCTAATGGCAATTTAATTTCAACATTAAAATCACGTAAACTTACCAAAAAAAGAATGTCAGCATCTTTTGGTCACTTAACAATTTAATAATTAACATCACACAAAAGACATGTTGGAAGTAATTGAGATAATTAGGCGTTTACAAAATAAAATGCAATCTCATCATGTTACCGACATAGATCTTCAATTGTTTTCATGCCTCGTTTCTTTTTCCTCTTTGCTTTATTCAGCCAGTAATAAAAGATGCGATGGTATTACAACCTCATTGGTAAAGTTATTGTTGACATTAATAACCTCTTTTGTGTTTGTTAGTTTCTTTTAAAAAAAAACATTCTTTTAAAATAGTTTATAACTTTGAAAATATCACCGAACTAAAATGCTTAGCATAAACTTAATATAGCATAGTATAACATTAGTTCACGCTCACGACTGTATTCCCCGAGAGAGGTAGTCAGAGATATTCTAAAACCTCAGAACATGTACGTTTCACTATAAACTCTGTCCAGTGTGACGGGGAGTGAGCACGTCGCCACTTGTAATGGACAGTGGGTAAATACGTATGCCTCGAAATTGATGCATGCAGGTTTACTCACGATGTTTTCCTTCAACGAAAAGCCATTAGTGTTACAAATCGTACATAAATTCCGAAAAACTCATTGGTACGAGTCGGCCTGGACGCGGATCGATCCATCGCCTCCTGCACGGCAGGCAAGGATACTCGCCACTGGACCACCACGGCTTTTAAACTTAATATACTGCTAATAAGGTGTATTCTAGTACTCTAGACTTGGCGTGCCAAAATATTCCAAGGCTAAGATACAATGGAAAGGTAGATAAAATGTATTCAAAACACAAATATTTTCTCGTAATGGGATTATACGAATCTGAACTTCATATGAAAAATCACATAGTCGCATAAGCGACTATATGTGCTCTACAAGATAGCTAGTGTAAAATATAGTATATTTAGAATATCCACATTTCAGTAGCTATCTGTATGTAGTACAGTATACAGGGTGTAAACTTAAACCCGTTAATTCTTAAGGGGTTCTTTTACTATTTATAATATTAAAAGCACGAAAAATAAATTGTTTGTTCTATTGAAAATGACAATGGCTACTCAACCCATATGCATGGAACAGCAGAATTTTTTTCGCGATCTCTATACAAGGTGTTACAAAAATAAAAATTAACATTTAAGGTTTACACCATTAAACTGAACAACTTTCACAGTGGGAGCAATATCGAAATCGCGAAAAAATTCTGATGTTCCATACTAAAATACAATTCGACTCGAGCAAAATGTATGGGACAGCAGATTTTTTTTTCGCGATTTCGATGTTGGTCCCATAGTGAAAGTTGTTCAGTTAAATGGTTTAAACAACCCCCTTAAAATTTTTAAATATTTATTTTTACTTTTGTAACACTCTGTATTGGTCACATAGTAAAAGTTGTTTAGTTTGTTAGTCTGAAGCACCTAAAGAATGTAACGCATTTAAGTTGTACTCTGTACCCTGTGTACTCTGTGCTACTATTTCACAAATTAAGGTCACGTCACATCACAATACACTTACAAACGCATTCTAAAAACCTCCTCATTTAAAATTCAAATAAAAATCAAAAAGTGACGCAATATACTGGGAAATAACTTGAAATAAGGCACATATGTATAGTAGGTTCCCAGACAGGTGAATGAGATCCCACGGCCTCGTGGTTTGATAAAAATATAACAATGGGAGTGCGTTATTAAACAATGTTACTGCACTACTGTTTGTTGGGTAACCATTGTGTCGTGGGCTCGTGGTAGACTGCTGATTGTATTTTGAACCCTGAAAATTGAGAGCCAAATGTTTTCCGGAAGCTGCACCGTGTCTAATGAACAATGCCTTATCAAATTATACAGGGTGTAAGGAAAAGTATCATTAACCTTTAGACCACATACTCTACCCACGTTCAGTGTGATGGGTAGAATATGTGGTTTAAAGGGCAATGGTACTCTTCCTTACATCCTGTATAAGGTTTAACAAAATTAGCTGAAACTATTTTAATATGATGATCAGTATGGGACCAATATTGAAATCGCGAACAAAACTGCAAACTTAAGTCTACTGAAATGTATGGAACATCTGATTTTTTTTCGCGATTTCGATATTGGTCAGAGAAAGTTGTTCAGTTTGATGGTCTGATCATATCCTTAAAATAGTCTCACCTAATTTTTTTAGACCTTATACAACGTGTCAATGAATTAACGCAAAACTAGAAAGTAGTTTGTTGAGAATCGAGAGCAGAATCGAATTATCATGGTTTCAACATAGGTAATTTTTTTCAAAATATTTAATTATTGGTTCGTATAATTTAAAAATTTACTGAACTCGATCTCAACCCACTGCACAGGCACACTCACCCTACTTACTACCAAAACAAGATTATTAAAATGTATCCTTTGCTGAAATGATAACAAATCATTTTTGCCTGAAAACTTAAAATGCGAATAACTTTAAATTTGAAGTATCAAAATAATGAAATTATTGTTTCAATCTCAATCAGTTGGGGTGTATGAAGTTTTGCGCTTATTCATTAACACGTGGTGTACGGCTTTTTGCCTTCTCCATTTCTCATCGGATTGCGGGATCGAATCAGAAAATGATGAGATCCGAAGGCTACCCAGCCGACATAGTCCGAAGAAATGCTATACTAAGTTGGAAATGGACAGGGCACATTGAAAGATAGATAGAGCTGATGAGTTCTCGAATGGCGACCGCGTAACAGAAAGTACAGCGTGAGTAGGCCCCCACAAGGTGGATCGACGACCTGGTGAAGTGGCGAGCAACCGTTGGATCAGGGCAGCGCAGGTCCAAGAGTTTTCACGATCCTTGGGGTAGGACTCTGTCCAGCAATGGATGTTTATCGACTGAGATGATTATGATGATGATGATGTAGTATAAAGCGTCGGAGGCGTATGATTCCACTTTAGTGAGCGTCGGTGCGGTGGCGCATTGCGCAGTGTTATGGATACTCAATTTTGAGGGTCCCGGTCTGAATCCGCACTGACGATATGCTATGTAATGTACCAATGACATTTCCTAACTTAATATGTACGTAATACCGACTGCTCTATAATATAATATACAAGCGATAATTAAATGCATACACATACATAAACTCACAACCATAATCCCTTTCGGGTTGGTCAAAAACATTGTTATTGCAGGCAGTTGTAGCAAGGGTCATTGAAGGTTTCAAGATGTAATAACGAGTAAAGCGGTGATAGGTGGCTAACCTTTTACCTATAAATACACTTAAATAGTCGCCTTGTATGATACCCACGGGTAGTAATGTTGTGGTTCATACTAAGCTGGAAACACACGGCAAATAGAAGGCGGTAATTCGAAGTAAAATCAACAAATATAAGAATTTACAATAATTTTAATTAAAAATTTACTAAATATTTACAAACTGAGATATCATCTTAACCTAGTAGGACCCGAATGTGATGTCATGGATGGGATTCGAACCGCCTTGAGGTAAGGAGTATTCTTTCAGTAGCTGATCCAGCATGGAGAAGGGCTGGGAATTCCTTTGTTGGGGGAAGTTTGGGGTGTATTGGGATGCTGGAGCGAAGTTGTCCTGGGAATACTCGATCTGGGGTTTAGGGGTGAAGCTCTGGAACTGAGGTGTTGGTCGGAAGTCCTGTAAATTCAAATCCAAGATTATACACAGAACTGTACTTACACAGAAAGTATAAAAACTACAGGTTGATATAATTTCATTGACATCGTAAAGACATACGGTAGGAAATAAAATTGATCTGTACAATGGATCTTACAATCTATTGTCCAGGTTAATTTTATTATTGGTTCTAGTGAGAATGTTTTTCTCATTTCTCATTTAAAACACTTTAATGTTAAATATAGACAGAGCTAGTAGTAGCACCAGTAAATCTACAATATCAATATTATTGATAAACTGACATGAACGCCTACAACATTTTTCTTGTCGGGCTCTAGCGGCCCAAAAACTACGAGACAATGAAATGTTTTTGTATTTTGCTTTTTACTAAATCCACTGTCTATCACTTTCTAATGGTCAACAATTGGTTTTCAATGGGTATTAGATGTTATAAAATAAGTTGGAACTTCCAAAAGGTTGAGAGGTAACGTAGACGACAACAGGTTTGCAGTGCAGTAGCTGTGCGTCTAGTGCACTATTATTTTTAATTTTGCGTCGCTGCCTCTATCTTAAAAGTTATCTGAGATGAGCCTTAAGATTACCACTGGAGTTGAATAAATGAATCACTATTCTCTTTCCCTCACCCTATTATTTCGGGTTAGTGCAATATGAACGGAAAATAGTTTCATGAATATCAGATTGTTAAAAAAATGTTGCTACCCTTTTTGGAGGGACATGTTCACAAACTTTCAATCACTTCTGGAGTTTCATGCCGGCAGTGCATATATACCTGTTTAGGCCTGTATTGCTGTTGTCGCGGCTGGGGTGCCGGGCTGAAGAATCCTTGGTTCTGGGCTGGTTCAGGCGCCGGCGCTGCTCCGGAGAAGAACTGAGGCTGGGGAAGAATATATAGATGGTCAGTTAGATACAGTTCTGTTCAATTATGAACATACCCATGGAGCTGTTTTAAAAATAAAATCTCCTGTAGAGTATACAGGGTGTAACAAAACACGATCATGCTGAACAACTATCACTATGGAGCCAACTACGAAATCGCGAAGGATAAAATCTAGCGTCTAAACCAACCCTTTAAATATTATTAGGGTGTTTTATTAGACTCTGTATATCCATAAGATAATAAACTCATTAATGTTTTAAAACTCTGACTAGAATAATTAAGTGTGTGACTTTTGAAAGTAGGCTAGAAATTGTGATCGATGAGGCGAATACTCGTTTACGCAAAGTCTACTGATAACAATCTTTATCTTTGTGTCTGTCATAAAAATTGCATATTCTCACGGTTATACCCTGATATTAAAATATATTGTGTCTCTAGCTCTAACTCTATCAAGCGTGAAAAATAGTTCGGCCAGAAAGGTATACATGGTCCAACTTAATAAGCTGACAGTTTTTTAAGAGGATGATCAGACCATCAAACTGAACAACTTTCTCTATAGGACCAATGTCGAAATCACGAAAAAGGAATCAGCTGTCCCATACAATTGGGTCGAGTAAGATTTCAGTTTAATATGGAAAAGAAGATTTTTTTTCGTGATTTCAACTTGGTCATATATATATATAGGGCCTTCTTAATATGCTTTTTCCATGGCATGATCAGACCGTCAAACTGAACAACTTTCTCTATGGCACCAACATCAAAATCACAAAAAAAAAATCTGCTCTTCCATACAAAACTGCAAACATACTCGAGCCAAATATATTGCTGAGAGCCAGCTGTTTTTTTTTCGCGATTTAGATGTTGGTCCCATAGAGAAAGTTGTTCAGTTTGATGGTCAGATTGTCTCCTTAAGAAGTGTCAGCATATTAAGAAGGACCCTGTATAGGAATTGAAAAATCTTATTTGAAATGAAGTATAAATACACTCGAAGATGCGAGCGCTCAAGATTCGAGCCGCGACGTATACTCATTCTTATACTGTGGTATGAATCTTAGTCCACCACACGTGTCCAATGTGTATTGGTGCTAAAATACCTTAGGAGGAGTAGGCGCAGACTGTGCCCTGTACTGTTGTTGAGGCTGTGGTGCAGGCTGGTACTGCTGCGGTGCGGGCTGGTACTGCGGGGTGGGCTGCGGGGCGCGGTAGGGGGCGGGGCGGGGTGCAGGACGGCGCGGCGCCGGCGCCGGCGCGGGCTCCTCGTAGTCGTAATCTGACTGGGCTTGCTGGGCACGGTATTGTGAGCGACCCTGGAATGCGTAATGATAAACAATCTTGAGCATATTGTCACAGATCTTCGAGTCGGCATGTAGGTAATATAGGCTATAGTGGTGAATAAATGCGCCAATCAACGTTAAAGTATTGCTGATTGCGCACAGTTTTTCTCGTCTCATAAGGATCTGTAGGGCTAGCATAGCACGCGCAACAACGGAAAAAACGAGGAAACCGACATCTGCGCTCATTTTGGCATACGCAAACAAAACTGTTATATGAAAAAGCTGATTTTTTTCTCGATTTCGATGTTCGCTCTATAATGGCCTGAAGCACACCCTTAGATTAGTAACGTATTTAATATCACACCTGTATAATTAGATGAATATTGTAAAAGACCAGAAAGAAAAGATATGAGTTTGTAGAGCAAGTTTATTTCACCTAAAACTGACAACATTATTTCCTGTTTCGTCAATGACCTATTAAAAACGAATTCTGCTACGACGCTACGCCGTAGACCTCTCGTAGTCATTTTGATTCAGAGTGCATTTCAACTGAAGCGGAGCGGATATGAGTCGAGACGTGCGGGGAAAGAACAATCGTTTGGAGATCAAACTAAGATTAGTTTGAATATACAGAAAAGAGAACCAGTAGAAATATCATGAGGACTTTTTAGTTAGAGAACTAGTCTGACCAAAAAAAGAAAACTTCATTAAATGAAATTCTACCTTTATAAATGAAATGTATGAACAGCTAAAATCTATAGAATGTATATAAAGTCTTTGATGATCATTTCGTATCTGAATGACTAAGAAGCAAAATGACATGCATCATAACGTCCTAAAAACAAAACGTCCCAATATCAAATCGGCCTGAGAGCAAACAAATAAAAACGACCTATAGTGGACACCCATATCAGTGGCACGCGGGCTGCACCTACATCACAGGTCCAGCAATTCAAACAACGATTTGGATTTGACATGATGACGTTCGCACATTCGCACTTTGACATAAATGTAGGGTTGACTTACCACGCATCGTATGAACATCATCTACATTTCGTTACTTTTATGTACGTTCTGTTATTAAAAATAGTATTTGAGCTAAAGAATTACTGAAAATGTGAATTTATTGTTATTCATCAACGAATTTTATGCACTGAAAAGACTAAATTTTATGTAGTCAAATCCAACTGGTGCGCGCGCCTGACTGCATTCCCTTGCTCGGCTTCCCTCAAGTTTGCCAAAAAGTGTGATGTGAGGTGGGGTATCTGAAGCTAGAGGGGGGGGGGGGGGGGGAGTGGACGTTCTTTATGTAGAATTATATAATATTACCTATTCTGTGCCTACATGCCAATTTTTAATAAGGCGAAGCCGGGTTCTTTTGTTGTGTTTGAATTCCACATCGGGTCGACCTGATTGGTCTATCCCTACTCCTCTCGCCTCGTCTACTCTCCACATCAGTTTAGTGGAACAACTTCGAAAGACAATTTCAACGCACCTGTTGAGCCTTGCTCGGTTCCCTGGTGGACTCGTCGACGAGAGTGGGCGGGGCCACGGTGATGCCCTCACCCGCTGGCTGGAAACCATACTTGTTCGCTCCGTACTCTACCACTCGCACCTGCAATTACAAGGATGGCGTAAATCAAGATCTTGAGTAGGAAGAATATTTTGACAGTAAACTGTAGGTACAATGTGTTTTTGTTGTTTTTGTTGATTTGGAGTAACTGTTTTTAGGGTTCCGTAGTCAACAAGGAACCCTTATAGTTTCGCCATGTCCGTCCGTTTGTCCGTCTGTCCGTCTGTTTGCGGTTTAAATCAGAGACGCTTAGTACTAGAAAGCTGTAATTTGACATGAACATATATTTATCACGCCGACAAAGTGGTAAAGTAAAATCTTGAAAAATATTTTATTTTAGGGTGAGGTACCATAAAATAAAATAATTCCCTACACGAAAAGTGGGGATGCAATTTATTTTTCTCGTTTACTCATGGTGTAAGGTATCGTTGGACGTCGTCCTTCTTTAGACAAATAAATGATTGAGTGATTTTGAATTGATAATAAACACATAACCCTTGCTTTGCGTCGCACAGTCGGGTAAAAAACACGATTTTAGGTTAGAGTCAATTAAAGAATTTTGACGACGCATTATTTATTTATTTATCGTATGGCTGAGTCTATAACACTTCAAAAAATAAAAATTAAAACACTGAATATTAACATTTAGAGCAGCGCATTGAACTTATAAGGATTGAAGGAAACGGGCATTCATCTACAACGCGGGCCTAGTATGGTCACCCATCCAAAGACTGACTGGACCGGACGGTTGCTTAGCTTCGGTAATCGTTTCCAATACTGAAGCTCCACCTACACCAACGAGCATCTCATCGACGAAACCAAAAAGTACAATAAGTGAATACCTTGCCAGTATCATCCTTGTATCCGTATTTGCCCTTCACCTCTCCTGTGGGCGACTTTGTCTCGATCTTGAACGATCCATCGGCGGCTTCGTACCCGTACGTGTAGGAACCATCTTCGTTGTGCCTGAAATGCAACGATCACAATTTATTAATTACGGTTATTAAACAAATACTTCCAATAACTTTGTATAGGAAAATTATCGGGAGACGAATGCCTGGTAGGACTTCCTAGCTTAAGAAACTGAATGGTTCGATTTGAACACCACCTTGTGATATGATTTTTCTCTAAATTGTCTCCATTGTTCAGTTTGACAGTCGAACTAAACCCCCAACGCCTTTTAAAAACACCCCCTAGGAAAAACATTTTTTTTTTGTGAGAAAACTTGGATAGAATTAACTTGAATTCCCTGGGAATCTAGTCGTGAACATAATAATAATGCTTATGATGAAAAGTGACCAACCTGTTAATCTGTTTGAGAATGGGCACTGGTGTGGACGCAACCTTGGGCTCGGAGGCTATGTACCTCGGCGCGCGCTCGTCAGCGTACTGCGCGTGTGCGCACACGCATGCCAGGGCTACCACCACCTGAAAATAACACAGTATAAACATTTAATATACATTATAGATATCAAACAACCACAGCTGCTTACGGGATGGTCAAAAACTTTGCTACAACTACTAAAAATCTCTTAGGCATGCAGTTGTAGCGAGGCTCACTTTTAGATTTCAGGATGCAGACACTCTAGCTTTAGCTAATAGAAGCTTCCATTCTATTTTTTAATTTTGACTCCATTGTAATTTTGATGATTTTGCCAATGTCTAGTTTAAATAGCAAAAGTACTTGACTTTGTACGGAGTATATTATGGCGATCTAAATGCCTGTTTTTGAACAAAAACAAACACCCGAAACCACCATAAAATAGTGGGGCCACGTAGCCACTTAACCCGCGCGTCGAAGGAAAGACGTGAGCCCTCTAGCCAAACGTCATATTAGTTCGAAGTGCTATTAATATCATAAATATTTCGACCACTAGGAATGTGAATTGAATTTAATGTGGCACTAAGTTGTAGAGTTTTAGAACTTTAATCTTAAAACGTCAATATTAACGTATCAACTGAATCCAAGATAAATATAAGGCCGAAACAATTCATACATTCCATTACCTACGAGTATTTCGTCACACAAAAAACGGGTAAAAATCTAGTTCAATTACCAAATTGTTCGCAAAATATGACAAACTGGTGCCCTTGACATCGCGGCGCGGGCGCAGTATTGGAAGAAATTACGTAAACAATAATGTGTCTATAAAAAGCCAACACTAAGTTGGCTCAAGAGAAAAGTGGTAGCGGACGAATATCCTCTTAAGAGGATATACCGATATGGCGTCTGAGCGCGCGTTTTTAAATATGATCTATGTAGAAACGAATTTTTGTGCCTGTGGTTAGACAGATTTCCATTAAGTATCCAAATTTTTTTACAACGTGTTAATGAATTAACGCAAAACTAGAAAGTTGTTTGTTTAGAATCGAGAGCAGAATCGAATTATCATGTTTTCAACATAGGCATTTTTTTTCAAAATATTAAATAATTTTTTAATTTTTTTTCGTAAAATTTAAAATTTACTGAACTCGATCTCACCCCACCACTCGGGCACTTTCACCCTACTTACTACTAAATCAAGATTCTTAAAATGTATCCATGAGCACGTTAGGGCTTTCATTCATTGCTGAAATGACAACAAATCATTTTTGCCTCAAAACTTAAAATGCGAATAACTTTAAATTTTTACTATCAAAATAATGAAATTATTGTTTCAATCTAATTATTTTGTTATAAATCAGTTGGGATGTATGAGGTTTTGCGCTTATTCATTAACACGTTGTATATGTTTCCAGATAATCTTTTTGTCACTAAATGGTGCTGGTTACAGTTTAAAAGTCCCATTCATAATTACTTCCCACCCCTCTTAACAAAACTCCGTAAAATTACTGGGCTAGTAGTGTTAGCTGAACCTTATGAATTGGGCCACACATGACGAAAGTTTACGCATTGATAACTTTACGTGTCAGATTGTTTCTATTCTCAGTTCTTAACAAGAGTGCAGACAATACAGACTGTCTTTTGTTCTAATTCAAGGTGACCATTAACTTTATTAGATTCTGATCGTTATACGTATTATAATAACGTATCTTTTTAGGTGAATGAACACTATTGATAGGAACAAAACTTCACTTTTAGGGTTCCGTACCCAAAGGGTGAAAACGGGACCGTTACAAACGGGAAGTTAAAATGAAGGTCCTCATACAAGAAAGTAGTTTTTATCAACCTTTTTTCTTCGCGTTCTACCGTAAAAACGGTAATACATACAAGCGCCAAACTTGGTGTGATTATAGAGAAAACTCTACAGTATAACAACAAATAATAAAAACCGGCCAAGTGTGAGTTGGTCTCGCGCTAAAGGTTCCGGAGTAAACAAAACTATTTCTAAGTTAATATGTTGTGTGGTGATGTGGTACGGTACCCTCGGTGCGTCAGTAGCCCGACTCGCACTTGACCAATTTTTATCATCTCTTACTTCAGTCGACTCTACACCCATAGAAAGAAATTAAGTATATTCAAAGCCACGAACCACACGAGAAAGAATCTCGGGTGAAAAGCAAGTGATCAGAATGTTGTGTTTCCTACTCTTAGCTCATCAATTTCTTCATTTTCGTGTGAAGGTGATCATATTTTGTTTTACAATGCTTCTTCTCTCTTCTCCTTGTGGTTCCATGTCCTATCGGAGGTTGACTATCATTGTGGCTATTCAGACTCTGGAGACTGCAGCCCTGAACAGTGAAGTGGTAATCATATCTATTCATACACACAGGTTCTTAAGCCAACAAGTCCTTCTACCAGGCATTATTATTCTTGGCTGGGCTATTGCAAGCAAGGGTCGTTATGTAACACTGCGACCATCATCGCTGGTCTATTGTTTTCACCCCAAGCTGTCACATTTTGTACACATACATCTGAACTATTTTTTTATTATTCTCGGGTATGCAGGTTTCCTCACGATGTTTTTTCCTTCACAGCCGAGCAAGTGATAATGATAAATACAACCGTATATACATTCTCATAGAACTTAGTGGTACAGGCCTGTACCTCAGGAATTGAACCACCGCCTCGTGATTGAGTCTCTAGCTCTCTTCCGTATGGACTATCATCGCTGACAGGCATTTAAACTTTTCCCCTGCAAAATAATCTAGAGAAGTTGGTATTTTTCACTTCTCATAATGTGACCAAGGTAATGTAGGTTACAATGCTTAGCTAAGTCAATAGCTGAGGAGAAGCCTCTTTTAGGTTTTGGAGAGAATAAGGCAGGGTATAAGCTACACAGCGAAATAACTTAATTGACACAAAGGGATTGATATCAGAAAGTGGAAATATTTAGAGGCCACAGTCCGGTTCCACTCACTGCCTCTGTATCGTGTGTCTACCTGTATTTATATCTGTGGCAAAGATTGCTGGTACAGTACATTTCACAAATATGTTAACACCTCTAATTACATTCAAAGTAATAGTAAAATCAAAGTAAAATCATAATTCAAAGTAATCTCCGCACTAAATTTTTATCACTTTATTAACACTCACGTTGTATACAGGGTGGAACGTAACGAGGGCTTTCTTTTTAAGGTTTTATTCAGACAATGAAACTGAACAACTTTCCCTAAGGAACATGGGCCGAAAAATGAAAAAAATTGTGGACTGCCCATACAAAAATGCGGATCAGCCGATCTATTTTCTATGGGAGGTCCAAAATTTGTTTTCGTTTTTCGACTCATGTTCCTTAGGTAAAGTTGTTTGGATTCGAAACAGCACAACATAGCTGTAACATGTTTAAAATCAATAATCATTGAAATTTCTTCATATGTCTTCATATACACGTTTACTGTATTTAAACTAACTAAAGCCAAAAATTTAAACCACGTACCTACTCTACCCATCAACCTGAACAACTTTTACTATGGGAGCAATCCGGTCAGAGCAAAAAAAATCATCTTTTGCAAACGTTTAAGTCGCGTAGCGTTTGCAGTTTAGTATGGAACAGCTGTTTTTTTTTCGATTTGCTCCCATAGTAAAAGTTGTTCAGGTTGGTGGGTAGAGTACTCAAAGATTTGCCTTTAGTTTGGTAACATACTATATAAGTAGGTATGTACTAATGTTTTCAAAGTGACATAAGTTCAAAAAATATAACTGACTGTACCAGTAAGCAAAGTGCACTACCGGTCCATAACCGGTAGAGCAAAGTTATTTCAACTCATTCACTGTTGCCATGTAACCCTGATATGACCGTTTTATAGCTCAGCAAGGCAAACTGTCATTAAGCAATGCCAAATGTCACCACTATCAGGAAACTGTTTTTGGAAATACTTTCTACAAAGCGCCTTATCGTGTCAAACGTGATCATTTTTGAATGGCTACTGAACAAACGTCTTCTTTCTTCCTTACAAATAACTCAATACTTCATTACAAATAAAGAAATACTCATCATCATCATCATCTTGGATTTCTCTTCTGTGATTATTAGCCTATTTTCGTTCATATTGAACATGGCGTCTCCCAAATAGTTTTGAAGTAATCAATTAACTTCTGGTAAGAGTTCAATGGTTGGACAAGGGCTGATAATGATAATTATGATGAATCGATATACATTAGAAGAATAGTTATTGAGTTACAGGTTAGTTTGAAAAATAAATTATACATATTATGACAATTTTACGTTCTGTAATCCATAATTGACTTAAGAAAAATACATTTAACAATGCTAGGCAGAATGTAGATTGTAATACTGTTAGTAAAATAAAAAATAAAGGTAAAACTAGACCTAAATCTATCCTCAGTTTGTAGTAGTACAGACCTTACTAATAGTTAGTAAGTTTTCTAAGCCACAAAATCAATCGTGTACTTTGTTTTCACAAATTCGCAAAGGAACCTTGATTTATCACTCTCATTTTCAACACCATAACAACCGACAATAGATCAGCAACACGTAAACGGTTGCTAAACACAACACTCCACTTATTAGCAGTTGGTTAACAAAGAGACCAGTCACCGTGACACTTATCAGAGCATTATCACACGCAACACTTTCATCTATGATACCGTTGGATTAATGTCTAATACACTTCACTTTTCATGAATAATTATGATGTGCACTTGATAATTTGAAAGACACGCAAAGAATTTCAAAGGACTAGATAATAGTTAAGAGAAAAATCCCCAAAACTCTGACTTTCGGTCTTCGAAATATAGAGATCGTATCGTAAAGGAAGTTATGTATCAAATGCAATAATAATTATAATTTATAATATAATTTTAAGAGCTCTTTCCCACTTTTGTCACTCTTATAAACCAGGATAACCTGCAGCGAACACTCAAGTTAAAAAGCAAAGACAAAAACATAGTCGAAAATATTTGACACATTTGATTTGTTGACGCTATGTAAGAGAAACTGAAACGAATGTTTCGAAATCATAATTATAGTGCCTTAAAGCTTGTTGTCTAAGAAATATACAATACTTAAGACATCAATTTACACTCACAGAAGAAAAGCGCATGCTGATAATGATTAAGAGCTTATTTCAAATTAAATTACTGTGTCTTTTCCACAATATTTTCTACTTTTATATTATGTAGTATACGGAACACTATAGGTAGAAACAGTTACAAAATATACTACTTAACGGTAACACAACCCTTCAAATATTTTATGAAAACAAAATTAAAATAAAAGCGATTTATAGAAAATTTTAAATTACATATTTCATCATGGGATGCAGCCCATCCCTATGCTCTATAAAAAGATAATTTCTTTTAAAAATTTAAATGAGGAACAAATCCAACGTACCAATCGCACAAGAGCCGCCATGTTGTCAAATCGGAGGCGCGGCGCCGGCGCAGGTTGCTTTTATAGCTTTAGCAGCAGGGCGCACCTTTCACTATGTTTTATTATTTAACAGGGGTGGCTGCCAAAGCCGACAGCCATGTCGGATATTTTTTAACACTGGCTCACCACTGTTTCTTCCCACTGTTACTTCTATTGGGAAAGCATGAAAACGTATCGAATGCGACAATTTCTTCTGTTGATGATGGTGATGCATTCCTTGTCTATTTCGACTACGGTGACTGCTAATGTTTATAGAAAACCAGTCAGTTACACAGGACATTTTGAAGTGTAAGGTATGATTTCCTCACGGGTTGGTGGTCACAGCGGCCATAAAGCGGGCACCAGACTCGGCCGCAAAGCTGTGTTTAAAGTGTAGCTGTTTCTTTCCTCCTCTAATGATGGAGTGGGATAGATCACCTTTGCGGCAAAGTCTGGCGCCAGCTTATTGCCGTTGTTACAACCAACCCGTGAGACAACCATACCCGGTCTCCCCTCTCGTCCTAACTCTCCTATGATTGAACAGGAGACCATCCATCAGATGCAGTCACATTATATGACAAACAAAGCAAATTGAGACGCCTAAAGGAATAAGTGTCCTGTTACAACACCCGACTGGGTGCCATATGATGTCCAGCTTCAAATTCTATGATTATTATGATACGCTTATAATCAATTTTGCCTACAGAAGATTCTTAGTTTCAAAAGCAGACCGGTGTGTGTGTGTTAAACACAGAGTTGTACCGTTTCGTCCTTATCTTGAATCTGGTGGAACTAATCTAGGAAAAATAAGGTTTGAGATTGCATTAAAGACACTTTAGTAAATTTTGTTTGAAATAATATTACTGTTAGTTTATAACACTTTTGTCGAGATTTCGTGGTTATATAGGCTCAGGAACCTGAGAAATACCTTAAAATCGATATTAATGTACAAATGGCAAGCTTATTTCTAAAAATATTTCGACCAGCATACCAGCAATAGAGACAGTTAATTATCAAAAGGCAAATTTAATGTGTAAAAACAAACAGTAAATAATTTTGTTTTGAGGTTATAATTTTTGAAGACTTACAAAATATTAAACATCTACCCAAATTAACGATATTAACCGTGGATTATTATTGTTATAAGTAAAAAATATTGAACGAAGCCATCCTGTACAAAATCACCAGTTTTCCATTTTAAGTTCATACCTAAATTTAATGTTTTGTAAATATCTTAATTATTCAATAACACAACATGAAAAATCGGGGATTATTGAGAATTTATGTTTTTCAAGTGCAATTAATGCAACCTACTCCATACAAAAATCCGTAGATTTCCCCGACTAAACGGGAAACCGCTACGACGTGTCGAGAAAAGGGGTCGATGAGATGTTGATGTGGCTTGAAGGGATTATAGTCGATTATATCAAATCATGATCGCGCGATGATAACTTTTATGCCTTTTATTTCCATCTAAGTAGATGTTTCAAACAGCGTCTGTTTGGATTATACACCGACGTTCTCGGTTACGACCAGCCGCATTTGCGTCACTTGAATGATATTTCAATTTGAGGTGGCTAGAATCTTAATAAAACTTGATCACAATATAATAGGTACGAGTAAGTACGTACTTACTACTTAGTAAAGTAGCGAAGAGGTTTTAAGTCAAATCAAATCAAATCAAATATTTATTTTGCGTACTAAGTGTACATATAAGTTCTTAAATAATGTTACATTGCACTTACAACTTAGCCACCTTTTAAAGTATTGCAAAAGGAGTTAAGGAAAGAGGACAGTATTCCAATAACAAAATTAAGTTTACTTATATCTACAATAATCTTATTAATTTAAGCATACAATTTACTTTATTAAATAATATTCTTATTATTAGAATATTATTTTTAAGTTGTTAAGGGGAATTAAGTTAATATCGGAAAAATTTCGGTGCTTTGCTATAAAAAAACCGGTCAAGTGCGAGTCGGGACTCGGCAATTAGTGTTCCGTACCACCAGTTGTTTAACATAGGACGTTGATAATAACCTCTACAAATTAACACTTACTTAGTATATGGTCACATAGTAACTGAAGATCATTTTGCACTGGTGGTGGTTTTTTGGAAATAGAAAAAAATACTATCCAAGTTAGTGCCAGCCTGATAATTTTCCCGTCATCTACACCTTATTTCTAATACTCATGATTTTTTCAGATATAACATGACTCTAGTTTTTGAAATATCGGTGGAGACATCAGTTTTTCTGTGTCTATTGAAAAATTTTGTTAACAAAGATTCAAAGAGAAACAAAAAAAAAACTTTTAGACTTGTATTTTTATAATCTTTCATTTCATACCCCGCACGATATTGTAGATTTTTTTTTGTTGTTATTTATCTCTTTCTGCCCCCCAAAACTGCACCTCAATATAAACATTAAGTTTTTTTGACTTCATTTATGTCATTGGACCGTTAATTGCTTTAACTGTACCAAGTTTCAGCTTCCTATGTCTTACGGTCTCCGAGAAAAATGCCTGTGACAGACGGACAGACGTACGGACAGAGACCAGGGTGATTCCATAAGTGTTCCGTTTTGCCAATTTTGGTCCGGAACACTAAAAATACGTGCATTGTAACCGCAAGTAATTATATAGGTACTAGTGTTTATTCTGTGCTATAGCTACAGATTCACGTCTAGACCATGAATTACTCAATCTAGGTCATCGAGCAGTTTCCTAGGTGACCTAAAAGTGTATTAATTTAAATGAGAATGCATTTTGAATTGTGAATTTATTCGTTGTGAAGCCCAAATTGCATTGTTTTGTTTTCCACTCACGTGTGGAGTTACACTGCAGCCAAGAGTTTACAAAATGATTGATTGATATGCAATGGTAGGTTTAATGTGTAATAAAGTATATTTGATTATACAGGGTGTAAGTAAAAGTATCATTAACCTTTAAACCACACACTCTACCCTTCAAACGGAACAACTTTTACCATGGGAGCAAACCTGTCAGAACAAAAAAAAATATTAGCTGTCCCATACTAAACTGCTTGCATAATTCTGAAAGGTTTGCTCCCATAGTAAAAGTTGTTCTGTTGGATGGGTAGAGTATGTGGTTTAAAGGTTAATGATACTTTTCCTTACACCCTGTATAGTGTGGCGACTGGCTAACTACTTGTCACACTGGCTAAAGTTTGACAGTGTGCAAAATTAAATGCGTTATATATGAAACAGGCTGCTTCAGACCATCAAACTGGTCAACTTTTTGTATGGGACCAACATAAAAATCGAGAAGAAATAATCAGCTTTTTTCGACCAAAACGTATATTTTTAATTTTATATTATATTTCCATAGTTAAACAAAAATATTTTGAAAATTTTCTTTATACATGAAAACTCGGATTTTTTTTCTCCTTTTCAATTTTGATCTCATGATGAATGTTGTTCAGTTTGATGGACTGAAGTTACGTTTAAGTTCACACCCAATATTTAATAGGTACTAATTACAACCTTTCCCTTCTTTAATTTAGCATAGTGGGTACGTCGCAAGGCGTCTCTGTTTAATATTCACTTTATGGGTAGTCAGAAACTTTGCTTTAACTACCAACTGCCTTATTGAGAGAGCAGTTGTGACAAGGGTTACTTATTTAAGGTTTCAGGATAGTACCGCGTTAATTGATGATCACCATTATCATCCTAAGCCCATCATGGTCCGCTGCTGAACATAGGCCTTTCCCACGTGAGTCACACAACTCTATCCACAGCCTTCCTCATCCAGTCACTTCCCGCTGCTTGTCTCAGATCGTCGGTCCAGCGTCGACGTTCTACGTGATGACAGGTCTTTCGAATACAAAATCACTGCAAAAAACCCATCCCTTAGTGACCTTTGGGAATATGGTCTATTCTAAACATTATAAACATGTTATCAGCAAATGTTTCCTTGTTAAAGTTAGATTCTTGGAGTAAAAAAAACGGAAACTATCAAATAATAGCGCTGCCGCTTGGTTTACAGCGAACTGACGTAATGCACAGTGCACACTGACTGTGGTTCATATATTTTGTTCTAAAAACTATTTCTAATTTAACTGCGCACTAAGAGATAATTATTGTCGGCACTTATAGCATTCTAGAGTTTATAATATAAAATTATAATTGGAGTTAAACATCGTTGTGCAGTGCTTATCCTTTGACTTGTGATCGTTTAACTTCAGAGCACATTAACCAAATTTGTTAAAAACGAGACATGCAGAATACCAGAAAAATTTACGGTACGATCAAATCTGATAATGTTTATGTTAAATAAATATGTGATGCGAGTAAATGCGTTACAATATTTTAGGGGTTGTTTCAGACCTTCAAACTGAACAACTTTGACTATGGGACAAAAGTATCAGAGGCGAAAAAAAATTGGTTATTTAATAGAAAATGTCAATAGCTAAATGTATTATTGAAAACATCTTCATAGATGGAATAAGGACCATGATGATGATGAAATGGATGGAACAGCTATTTTTTTTGTAATTTAAAAGTTGGTCGCATAGTGAAAGTTGTTTGTTTGATTGATTGTGTGTGAGTGAGTGTGATGAGTTTGATCATCTAAAGCTAATCAAATTAAAGATTGAAAAATTAAGTCTCGGGTGGGACTTGAACCCGCACTCTTCCAAATTTAAATTGATACATTTCATTATGACCATAACCCACAACTAATTAAATATTAGACGGTGTACATTGGCCCTTACCTAACTTAAACCCACTAACCTTGGCTAGTAAACAATTTCTCGTAGAAATCTAGATTCCCAGCGCGTTCTGTTACAGTTGGCATCCCTGTCTGACCTCGTAGGGCTGTCTCAATAAAACATGAAGTAATGTACAATCTCAGCGCGTTGTCACCGTCTTTCCAGGGGGATCGATAGATTTTTGAACCTAGATTCTCGGTGAATTATTTCACAATAATGTATATTACACATATTACACCTCTTAAGGCGTATCCGCCCAGGAACACGATTCGCCATACTAATCGATGTAAGCGAGTGCGTGGCTCCGGTAAGGACATAGCCGTTTTCTTTAAAAAATGAGATGAATTTTTATGAATTTTCAATAAATAAGAAAACCACATCATTCTATATTGTATTGTATGTTTTTCATGATTCTTAACATTCAAAATTAGAATCTATAGTAATGGAATAAAGTCGAAAGTTGCGGATTTCATGCTACCTCGCCCTCCGCAAAAAGCGGCAGAAAACTTTGTTAATAGAATTACACGCGTTTTCTTTAAAAAATTCGATGACTTTTTATGAATTTTCAAAAAATATGAAAACTACATCATTCTATGTTGTATTTTGAACTATATTGTAAATTTTCATTTTCTTCCGATCAACAATATAAGAGTAAAATGGTTACAACTGGAAAAAAAGGGGTGACTTTAGATTCCTTTTTCTTTAGTTTTATTAATTAAAATAGATTTCGAGAAAAACCAAATCACTTCTCATGTCCGTTAGATCGTTCAGTTTTATTTTCTGCTTAAAAAGTGCCATAGTTAATGTATAAAATGGTTACAAAGCTACCGAATTTCACGGTAAAACCAGGAGGACTTAATAAAACTATATTCTCTGCTCGTTTTGTTACAATTGACATCTCAGCATTATCTAGGTAGGACTGCCAGAGAATATACACTGTCAAATATAGATTCCCAGTACAGACTGGGAATGATAATATGATAAAAACAGTTTTTATTATTATCATTGTCGCAGATCTGACAATGGGAGAGTTCTGAATAAGTTACCCATCGGAGGTTGACATCCCTACTTTACTAAGAAGGCCTGCCAAATCTATATTTTCGTCTAGTTTCGTTTCGTATAGTTGGCATCCCTGCCTGAACTCGTAGGGCTGGCTGCTGAATGAATCCTTGATCTTGTTAATAACATCCATGTGTTTAATGTGCTAATACAGCGATTGACCGCATTTTCATGTATTTAGTTAAGATTTAATTAGTCTTTAAGTTGCTTTGCAAGTTGTTATATAAGCTAATGAGAGTTAGAGATTGTACAAAATGTTATACTTAAATTTACAATCATATTCCCTTTTAATGTGGTAGCAATCTTTGGAACTCGGATGGTCTGACGTAGCCAACGAGGTCACGGCTAATTGGATAGTTACAAGCTCTCGACGATGTCCAAAACAGAGTGAAGTGGAAGAAAGAGATAAGGAATGAAGATCTTCTGCTCGGAGGGACGGCTAAGAAAATGATGTGGTCAAAATCCTTGCTAGGTACCTCAAGTTGTATATTTTCACGAATTTCCTTGTACAAAATAACTGTTTCATAGGCTAAATTCAAAGTGGTGAGAAGTCTTAAAATACGTCTGGTTACAATACCGTTTGCTTTATCAATTTCATTACTATATAACAGGCTTAATAGGTACTTGTACAAAACTAGTGGAGTGGTCCACCTCGGTGCAGTCTGCATTCTTTGTAGCAAAGGTCAATAATAGGAGCAGCTATCACCGTGCAAATGTTAATTAATTCACTATTTATAGAACCATTTCAAAAAGAAATTGGCCATCTTCCAGTGGAAGTGAAATTAAATTAAATTTAAATAAAATGTCAGTAAAAATCTAGAGTCAACAAATTTAAAATGTAGAATTACCTTACTTACCTTACGACCTTATTATTAAACGTGTATTAACGTCATTAAGCTTCTGTGAAACATATTTCAAAAAGTACATTATGATTAGTTTACCCATGCATGTATGCATGCATATGCTCACGACTATATTCCCCGAGGGGGTAGTCAGAGATATTCTGAAACCTCAGAATATCCACGTTTCACCAGTAGTACCGAAACTCTGTCCAGTGTGACGGGGGTTGAGCCCGTCGCCACTTATAATGGACAGTGGGTACAATACATGCCTCGAAATTGAAGCATGCCTGTTTCCTCACGATGTTTTCCTTCACCGAAAAGCCAGTGGTGTTACAAATCGTACATGAATACCGAAAAACCTATTGGTACGAGTCGGCTTGGACGGGGATCGAACATCGCCTCCTGCACGGCAGGCAAGGTTACTCGCCACTGGACCACCACGGCTTTTAAAAATATCAAAGAAATTACAATTTGGTAACAAAAACCCAGAGTTTCCTTGAAGTGCGTCTGGGTTCAGGAGTAAGGCAGTATGATCCGGTCGAGGCCGCGCTCACTAGTTTTTGAACACGAGCGAAACATGAAAAACAGTGTTTTAAAGTCTGAAAACAAAATGTATCTTATTTAAGGATCTGGCGGATAGGCGATTGCTCTTAATAATACGATTAGATTAAGTTTACTAGATAGAAAAACATCCCAAAGTTACCCCTTTCTTCTATGTTTTTTCAATATTATGATGAAACTGCTGATATTTAACTTTTTATTTTGTACTTAACTAAATACATTAAATATTTTTAGACACATTCGCTGAATTTGTAGCTTAGAAACACAGCAGCAGAAGAGAAAAGGTATGTTAAAATACGTTTTTTTTTTGCGATCCTGTTTTCAATTGAAGCGGGATGGCTAATTGCAAACTAATGTTTGCTAGAAAGAGTCGCTTGCACTGTTTTATTAATTTGTCAATGCTACCATCTCTATTACGGAAGGCTTGTTAAGCAGTTGGTTCCAGATAATGCTGGTTGTTCTTCAAGACAAATAAATTTTATCTATCTATTGGATTAGATAGACAGTAACTTCTAGTAGGTAATAAAATTATATTCTTTGCTTATTAACACAGCTTTAAAATACTTGGACAGCAAAGTTGACTACAAATAGAAATACCTTCTACATATTATTAATATCGAACTGATTTCCGACATACCTACCCTACAATATTGTGAATACCCGTTTGAATTCCTAATAAATACCTGGCAATACCTTCCTAATTCTACAAGCATTGTATTGTGTATAAAAGTCATCAAGTGCACTATTTGCACTTGCCTGTAGCAAGCTCTACCACGGAAGTATGGATACAGACAGATACCCTGACATTGAAACTACTTTCAAAAATATACTTACTCAATGTACATATAAAAACTATATCCATGATTAATCGTACAACAATATCCATTATGATTTTACTTTGAATAATTATTATAAGGACTAGTCTTGCGGTTGCATTTCCCCTCTGCCACGGTATAAGCACAATTGAACTTGTGCATTTACATTCAATTTTACACCTTATCACTAAACGAGACAGCCTATAATTGCGAAATAATAACTTCGAACTTAGAACGTTTGGGGTTCATACGAGACTACTTTTCATGATGTTTAAGATTCAAAATTAGAATCTATAGTTGTGGGGAATAAAATCCAAAGTGGCGGATTCCATGTTACCTCGCCCCCCACAAAAAGTGGCAGAAATGTTTGTTAGTAGAATTACACGCGTAACCAGTCCACATATAAATAGTCAAACAGATTTTATACCCTACAGTCTTTATTGTGGGCTGTGTGTGCGGACATCCTGAAAATTAAATCTCACAAAAAAAATTAAATATTCCTATTCCAATTTCAAAGCTAACTACGACTTTCTATGTTTAGATATTTTGCTACCAGGTAGGATCTTGGTGGAATTGCATTAAGAGATTTCCCTGACTGAACGATCTTGACCCTTTCAGACCGGCATCACCTCTACTACATCAGTTTAGTGGGTATACCTATTTTTGACTGGCTTGTAAGTACTTCATTATGTCACTATGGTGCCTTCTAATCCAAGTAAATCAAAAATCAAATCGAAAATCATAAGAATTTGCACCAATTACAATTATCTATTTAACTCATTAGATATTGGTCTTCAATTTTTTTTTAATTTCATAGCATTTTTAGATCTTAATATTATCTACACAATGGTGTGTGTCGCAAGTAAAAGAGACTTCAACTTATAAAGTAGATGCACATAATACAGATTTTTTCCTAAATTTTGGCTTTTCTTTGAACACATGTTTCATATAAAAATTAGAAATATACTTCATAGCAAATAATTCATATAAATAAAGCCGAGACGTTGAAGATCATTGCTATTTATTTTCTTTGTGTATTTCTTGCAAATAACGAGAAAATAAATAATAAATAAATATCTTGGACATCGTCACACAAATTATCTAGTCACATTTAAAGTACCAGAATCTAGCCTGGACTTGTGTTATGATGACTAGACAACGATATAGAATACACATGAATCGGGTACAAATATTCATATTCATCATACATATATTTGCCCCTTACGGGATTCGAACCCGCGACCCTCGGCACAGCAGGCAGGTTCACTACAGACTGTGCTATCGGGCCGTCGCCGAAAATAGCTTCTAAAAACCAGGAAAATATGACCAGGCCCTGCGTTAACATATGGAGGGCGTCTTAAGTTTGACGAAAAAGCCTTTCATATATCTTAAGTCACCTCGCACAGAAAAAGAAACCCAGTGAAGAAAATATAATTATGCGAAGCTATTTCCTCATTATTGTACGGTAATATTCGTGAGTGTTACACATTACCGCCCATATTATACTGATCGGTAAATAGTGTAGAGGTACATAACATTAAAGGAGACCTTTAAATACCTAACACGTATTATGTACCAGTTTTTCCCATACGAGGAAGTGACATTTTGGCCAGCCGAGATTTTTAAATTTATAGCTGTAACCTACACAGAGTAGCTAATACATTTTAGAGAGTCAGTTAATATATCGAATACTAAAATATTTACTATTCACATGCTAATCTATATTGCTAGTAATCGGCAACAATCTGAGGCTCAGAAGTATCGATCTTTACAGTACTTTGACTATTTATATGTGGACTGGTTACGCGTGTAATTCTACTAACAAACATTTCTGCCACTTTTTGTGGGAGGCGAGGTAACATGAAATCCGCAACTTTGGATTTTATCCCCCATAACTTTAGATTCTAATTTTGAATGTTAAAAATCATGAAAAGTAGTCTAGTGTGAATCCCAAACGTTCTAAGTTCGGAGTTATTATTTCGTAATTATAGGCTGTCTCGTTTAGTGATAAGGTGTAAAATTGATTGTAAATGCACAAGATCAATTGTGATTATACCGTGGCAGAGGGGAAATGCTACCGCAAGGCTAGTCCTTATAATAATTAGTCAAAGTTACAGTACGACCAGGATAATAATTCCACTTGTCAATCTTCGTTTGCGCAGAGCAGGACCGAGTCCCCGTCAAAACCCGAAGTCATTTAGTAATCAAAGAGTGCAAAGTCTGATAGCAGCAAAAACAATTAGCCAATAGCGGCAAGGTATTTAAAGTGGAACATTCTGATTGGTCATCAATATAATTTCGCGCGCTGTTAATATTTGTCAACTGCGCAGAGACATCGGTCAGACTAATAAACCTGGTACTATTGTACTAAATAAACTACAGGGTGAAATTGATACCATTCTACCCATCAAACTGGACAACTTTTACAAAAAAAGCATCAGTTGCATACGTTTGAGTCGAGTAACTAGACATTGCAGTTTAGTACGGAACAGCTGATTTTTTTTAGCTCCGGTCGGTTTGTTCCCATATAAAAGGTTGTTCAGTTTGATGGATAGACTCGTAGTTTAAAAGGATGATTATGATTTAGATTTCACCTTGTATTTCATATCTAAGGAACTCTGTTGGGACTCTAAAATGCGGGCAATATAAATGCGAAAATTGCTTATTTCACGATCCATCCTATGGGAAATGCATTATCAGTATAACTATCCAAAAGACAAACGAACAGGCTCGTAACTCGTAATTGGCTTAAATACAGCCACGAACGTCAGTATCTAATCCAAACAGATGCTGTTTGAAACATCTACTCAGATGGAATAAGGCCCATGATGATGACCTTTTAAAGGTGAAATTGTATCATTACTTTTGACATGGTTAATCCAATATCCAGTATTTATCAGATCTAAAATTCTTGCTTAGAACGAAGGATAATATTTTTGTTTTCAATACCTCTGTCTATTTCGTTACTCTGTGTGAATATAAGGCGTGGTTCATATAATAAGCACTTGTTAGCGCAACACGACTCGCGAAATTAATTCGAAATTAATTTAGATAGTCGTTTAGTTTTTAGATAAAGATACTATTTCCTTATACTTAGGCTGTTCCCTAAGTAAGTAGGTACTATTTTATTAATCGTATCCATTGTAATAATAATAAAGACTACCTCCGTGGTCTAATGGTTCAGAGCATTGGGCTCTTGACACGGAGCTCGTGGGGTCAATTCCCAAGGGGAGGGGATATAGTGATATGTCACTTTGTGAGTTTTTCTCCAGTTGGTTAGGACAATGCAGGCTTGATCACCTGATTGTCTGAAAACAAAGATGATTCCGTGCTTCGGATGGCACGTTAAGCAGTTGGTGCCAGCTTGCTGCCCATACGATAAGAAGATTGGAAACTTGCTTTATTTGTATGGCTTTAATGTATGCTCATGTTTCAAAAATAAATGATTCTTATTTGTATAATTTTTTTTACTTTTTGAGCATAGTCCGAGACACATATTGTGTCGTTATATAGGGCCTTTCTGAAGACGCTCCCCATAGGTAAACGCAGGGCCCGGCCATATTTTGCTGGTTTTGAATATTTAGTTATTACTAAAAAAATATTGTTTATCACATGGTTTAGTTGGCGACGGGCTCACTCCCCGTCACACTAGACAGAGTTTCAGTACTAGTGAAACGTGAATGTTCGGTGGTTTCAGAATATCTGACTACCAAAGTCAAAGTCAATATAATTTATTCAATATAGGAGCTTCCAGCACACTTATCAAACGTCAAATCTTTCTTAAAGCTACCACCGTGTCGGAACGTGTTGTCGCTGTAGAGAAGATGCGGCCAGAAACTCTACAACATAACACGACTTAATAACTATTACAATATAAATTCTTAAGCTAAAGTTATGTATACAATAATACATACCCCCTCGGGGAATATAGTCGTGAGCATTGTTAGAATAAATTTAATATGGTAACATCAAATGTATGTGGTGCCATCTGTTGTGTACAAAGTGTTATATTTTGTCTGTGCTACATCTGTACTCTATGCTTTATTAAAAAAGAATAAATCTTCCGGTCATCCGTTTTTTTCAAACCAACGTGTCGTTTTATTTGGTTATGGGCCCCGTTTAATTTTCCCAATAGCTAGAATAATACAGTCAGTGCAAGTTTTTAGATATCGTAGTTAAAAGGATTGTTTCCATTCGGAACGAGCAAAGTTACGAGTTTACGACTGGAAATGGCTTCGAACTCTTTTGTGACCAACGTTCCCAAGCTGAAGGGGCGTGAAAACTATCACGAATGGGCGTTTGCAGCGGAGAATTTGCTAGTCCTGGAGGGCATGTCAAGCTGTATAAAGCAAGAAAGCCCAGCAGAAGCAGCCGCAGAAGATGCAAAAGCAAAAGCTAAGTTAATCCTAACGATTGATCCTTCACTATACGTTCACATCAAGGAAGCTACAAGCACGTGCAACCTATGGAAAAAATTGCAGACAATGTTCGATGATTCTGGATTTTCTCGCAGAATTACTTTATTGCGTAATTTGATATCAGTACGTCTCGATAGCTGTGATTCGATGACTAATTACGTCACGCAAATTATTGAAACGGGCCAGAAATTATCAGGAACAGGATTTTCCGTGAACGACGAGTGGATTGGCTGTTTAATGTTGGCAGGTCTACCTGAAAAATACTTTCCTATGATTATGGCGATCGAGCATTCGGGAATCGCCATTACGGCGGATGTTGTGAAGACAAAGCTAATTGACTTGGCAGGTAATGATTCCGAAGCCGGAAGTGAAGATTTTTGAGCAGAGGGCAGCAGCAGCGCACTCGTCAGCAATATTCTAATGTTGGCGGCCATGGTAAAAATGACAAGTCAAGTCATCATGGCGGCGACAGTGGGTTGTCTATGACCGGCAGAAACGTAAACAAGTCTGATAAAACGAATGTGAAATGTTTTCGTTGCAAGCAGTTTGGACATTATATATCTCAGTGTAAACAAAATAATCAGCAGCAGCAACCAATAAAGAAGACAAATGCATTTTCCGCAGTGTTCCTGAGTGGAAATTATAGTAAACAAGATTTTTACTTGGACAGCGGCGCGAGCGTTCATATGACGACGCAGGTAAACATGGTACAGAATGCATCTTTCTCGCCGAGTGTCAAGGAGATTATAGCAGCAAATCAAAGTGCTATGCCAGTGTTGTGCTCGGGTGATGTGGATATCATGACCGTCACTCCAGATTGCAAGTATGAGGTTACTTTGAAAGACGTTTTGTGTGTACCTAACCTCACCACAAACTTGATATCAGTGAGTCAGCTTATCAAGAACGGCAATAGAGTGGAGTTTAAGAAACAGTGTTGCAATGTTTACAACAGAGAGAACAGTTTGGTGGCTGTGGCACAGCAGATAGACGGTGTTTATAAGTTGGCAGTGGAACGTAAACAATGTTTGTTTACACCTCCTTCTTCAGCAGCAAGCAGTGAAGTATGGCATAGGAGATTGGGCCACTTGAACATGAACGATCTGAATAAAATGAAAGATGGTGCCGTCACAGGAATATCGTACACGGATAAGTCAGTGATCAAGAAGAATACATGCAAAATTTGTTGCGAAGGGAAGCAGTCGCGTTTACCATTTGGTCATACAGGAACAAGGAGCAGCGAGACGCTTGATACTATTCACGCTGATGTCTGCGGCCCAATGGAGTCAAATTCGATTGGCGGAGCAAGGTATTTCCTTATATTTGTTGATGACTATACCCGTATGGTTTTCGTTTACTTTCTAAAAGCTAAAAGTGAGGTATTCCAGTACTTTAAAGAATTTAAGTCAATAGTAGAAACCCAGCAAAGCAGAAAAATTAAAATATTCAGGACAGATAATGGCTTAGAGTTCTGTAGCAATGAGTTTGAGAATTATTTGAAGAATGCAGGCATTGTACACCAAAAGACCAATGCCTACACTCCCGAGCAGAACGGGATGAGTGAACGCATTAATAGAACCATTGTTGAGCGAGCACGTTGTTTATTATTCGATGCAGGACTAGACAAGAAATTTTGGGCAGAGGCAACAAACACCGCTGTCTATCTCAGAAATAGGTCTGTCGCATCAGGTTTAAATAATAAAACTCCATATGAGCTCTGGACGAATACAAAACCAGATTTAAGTCATGTCCGAATATTCGGTAGTGATGTAATGGTACATATACCGAAAGAAAAGCGGCTTAAGTGGGATACTAAGTCGAAGAAGCACATTCTAGTTGGATTTGCTGAGAATGTCAAAGGCTACCGAGTCTATGATCCTACCAAGAGATGTATCACAACCAGTAGAGATGTGATTATCCACGAAAACAGTATAATGGATGAGGGTGCAACAGTCTCAGTTGGGGATATTATCCAAGGAAAGGAGTCAGGCAGTAATAGTGAGAACTATGATGAAGAAATAAAAGATGAACATGTTTCAAGTCTTACCGATATGAATATTTCTTCAGAATCAGAGTATCTTAATGCCTTGACTGATTTGGATTCTACATTGCAGCAATCCCAAGAGTTTGAAGAAGATGAACCAGTACCAGATGAATCAGTAGCTAACAAACGAGCGAGGAGGCAGCCAGAGCGTTACGGTTTTAAAACAAAGATACATACAACGTTAAGTCCAGAAGTCACAAGCGATCCTATCAGCATCCGAGAAGCTCTGGAGCGTCCGGATAGAGAAGAATGGATTGCGGCTATGAAGGATGAGCTGCAGGCGTTTGAAGAAAACGATGCGTGGATTCAGGTAGACGACTTACCTTCTAATAAAACTCTAGTGCAGTGCAAGTGGGTGTTCAAAAAGAAAGTCAATAGTGATAACAGTGTTCGGTACAGAGCGCGATTAGTAGCTAAAGGCTTTACGCAGAAGCCTGGTATCGACTATGATGACACTTTTTCACCTGTAGTAAGGCATTCTACACTTAAAATGTTATTTGCATTGTCTGTACAATTAAATTTTGATATCACTCATTTAGATGTGAAAACAGCTTTTTTGAATGGCTATCTCAAGGAGGATATTTATATGCATCGCCCAGACATAAATTGTGAAGTTAATAAGAAAAAAGTAATTGTTAAATTAAATAAAGCAATTTATGGGTTAAAACAGTCCTCTAGATCTTGGTATGAGAGAGTTGAGCAATGCTTATGTGAGCTAGGGTTCAAAAAGAGTCTCTTAGAGCCTTGTGTTTTCACAAAAATGAATGATAATGTCAAAATTATTATAGCGTTGTACGTCGACGATTTTTTCATTTACTCAAGTAATAATAGTAAAGAAGAGACTGAAAAATTAATTTCTGTATTAAGTTCTAAATTTAAAATAAAGAATTTAGGACAGGTTCAACAATGCTTAGGCATGAGAGTTAAAATAGATAAAAAATCTAATGTTATTACTTTGGATCAGGAACAATATGTTGAACAGTTGCTAAGTAAATTCAATATGTTAAATTGTAAAGTTGCTAGTACTCCTATGGAATGTAAGTTAGATATTGAGAAGTCTGAAAGTTGTAATAATGAGAATATTCCATATCAGCAGTTAATCGGAAGTCTGATGTATTTATCAGTTCTTACAAGACCAGACATATCTTTTTGTGTTAGTTTTCTTAGTCAATTTAATAAATGTCATACAAATGATCATTGGAATTATGCTAAAAGAATACTTAGATACCTAAAGAAAACTAAACATTATTGTCTGAAGTATGTAAAGGGGACAGCTGAGCTTGTAGGATTTGTTGATGCCGATTGGGCCAGCAATACAATAGATCGTAAATCATATACAGGTTTTTGCTTTGTAATGTCAGGCTCACCTATCTCCTGGGAAAGTAAAAAGCAAAGAACAGTGGCTTTATCGAGCATGGAAGCCGAGTACATGTCGATAGCCGAAGCTTGTAAAGAAGCTATATATTTAAGGTCTTTACTATGTGAACTGACTGGTAACTTAAGTAGCATTCAATTGTATAATGATAGCCAGAGTGCACAGAAGTTGGTGGCAAATCATGTGTGTCATAGAAAAAGTAAACATATTGACATTCGATATCATTTTATCAAGGATGCAGTTTGCAATAAAATTATAAATCTAGAATATTTGCCAACAACTTGTATGCCAGCTGACATACTTACCAAGGCTTTAAATCCCGTCAAGCATTTTAAATGTTTACAGGATATGGGGGTTAGTCAAATAGAGTGTTAAAATGAAATAATGTTAATTTCATAGAAACGTTTTGTTTATTTGATGTACACTCGCGTGCAACCAAATCGACTCAACCCTTTAACGCGCATGCGGGGTAACATTTCTTAAATAAGGCATAGCTGACATTTAAAAAACATACATCATTTCAAAGCTTGGAATCTAAGCTTTAAAAAAAAACATTAATCATGAAAATCGGTACAGTATTTTTTTTTATATTGAGGTTTAAATTAAAATACAGGAAAACATGCTACGCGTGAAACTCACGAGTTGCGCGACGCTATCGCTTATAAAACCACCTGTGACTGAAATTTTTTATCAGTCGCTTATCTGAAGTTGAGCTGATAACATCTCCACTTGTGAAGCTTACGGTTTATCCAAAATTATGGATACTACGCTAACTGAAGCCGCCCAAATTGTGGCTTTATTGCAAACAGGGCCTTAGTCAGCAAACTGTCGCTCGTCAGCTGCACTTGAGCCAGTCTGCTGTGTCCAGAGTATACAGAAGGTTCCAGGAGACCGGTGCCTTCACTCGTAGACCAAGATCTGACCTGCTAAGGCGCACGTCTGAGAGGGACGATCGTTTTATTGTCTCTACTGCACTGCGGAATCGCCACCTTACCAGTGTTGATGTCCAGCAGGAGCTGAGGCGAGTCCGAAAGGTGGCTGTCAGTGAGTGGACAGCCAGACGACGTTTAAAGCAAGCGAACCTGACCCCAAAACGGCCTGCCACAAGCCCAAAATTGACTGCAGGTCACCCGTAAGCGCGTTTGCAATTTGCACGGGAGCACCGTCTGTGGAGCATCGACCAATGGCTGCCTATCCTGTTCACTGACGAGTGCAGAGTATGTCTGCATGGCAGTGACAGGAGAGGCCGGGCCTATAGGCGTCCGGGAGAGCGCTTTGCACAGTGCTGTTTCCGTGAAACAGTCGCATACGGAGGCGGTTCCTGTATGATGTGGGCTGGCATATCCCTAGAGGGTAGAACAGCCCTCGTTTTCGTGCCTGGGGGAGGCCGAGGAGGCGGTCTGACCGCTGATCGGTATATCACCGACATCCTACTTGATCATGTGGTCCCGTATGCAGGCTTTGTCGGGGATAACTTCGTGTTAATGCACGATAATGCCCGGTGTCACACTGCACGTGTCACTAGGCAGTTCCTCGACGAAGTCGGTTTACGGGCCATGGACTGGCCAGCGCTCAGTCCCGACATGTATCTGATTGAGTATGTATGGGACCAGCTCAAACGCAAAGTCCGGGCCAGAGATCCAGCTCCTTCGAACATCCAGGAGCTAAAAGAGGCGTTGTTAGAGGAGTGGGAAGCGTTTCTTCAAGAAGACATAAAAAAATTGATCAGATCAATGAGGAATCGCGTAGAAACTCTTATAAGGGCTAGGGGAGGAAACACTCCGTATTAATTTAATAAATTTTCCTTGTTTTCGTTCAAATTTTTGGTTTTATTCAAAGGATTGGCTAACCTCAAATCATTTCTTAATTTATCATTTCTCCTATACCTATAGTCAAATTTCAATTTAAAAAAAAATACTGTACCGATTTTCATGATTAATGGTTTTTTTTAAAGCTTAGATTCCAAGCTTTAAAACGATGTATGTTTTTTAAATATCAGCTATGCCTTATTTAAGAAACGGTATCCCGTATGCGCGTTAAAGGGTTGAGTCGATTTGGTTGCACGCGAGTGTAGTTGGGGTGTTAGAATAAATTTAATATGGTAACATCAAATGTATGTGGTGCCATCTGTTGTGTACAAAGTGTTATATTTTGTCTGTGCTACATCTGTACTCTATGCTTTATTAAAAAAGAATAAATCTTCCGGTCATCCGTTTTTTTCAAACCAACGTGTCGTTTTATTAAGCATAATACCTATTCTTATGCTTATTTTAGGTATTGTCATTTAGTTAACTATTTACTTTAATATAGTTATTATCATCCTTAACTCAAGAGCATAACGCCCATAATATTTAATGGAACAGAAAACCTGTCTATTTATTAATAAAATTAAACTTTCGTCCATAAATCGTACTTGAAATTGATAGTTAATACAATTGTCGCAATTGGAATTCCGACCTTGCGACGCGACGGCTCACACTTGACATTTTGGTTGTCGATTTGTTATGCGATAGGCAACCAAGAATTGTAATGATTACAATTATAAGATTTTATTGCAAATATTTGGTTATTTCAAAACTGCAGTCCTACTCGAGCCAAATGTATGGGATAGCTGATTTTTTTTCGCGTTTCGATGTTGGTGCCATAGAGAAAGTTGTTCAGTTTGACGGTCTGATCATCCCCTTAAAAAGTGTCAGCATATTAAGAAGGACCCTGTATATTTTTTAGCTATTATACCTATTCAAAATAGTGGAAATATTTGGAAAGAATCAATTCTTCACGCTTTTTTATCACGATCTGCCACGCTTTTTGATTTATTCTATCCAAAAACTTCTTTTCTTCTTCAGCATGTTAACGCCCACGCTTAGGCATACATTTCTCTAATTATTTTCGTCGTCTTAATAGGAAGCGAAGCCCTTGCTCGCCTACCTATCCTAACCTCAGACAATATAACTATGAACGAGTTACGCGTGTAATTCAACTAAAAAACTTTTCTGACAATTTTTGCGGGGATGAGGTACCATGAAATCCACAACTTTTGATTTTATTGCATTACCTTAGATTCGAATTCTGATTGCTCAAAATATCTAAACCTCAAACGCGACTATTTTAGTGATTAGGTATAAATTGTGTGTAAATGCACATGTCATGATTAATTTATCTTGTAACATGGCAGAGGGGAAATGCTAACGCGAGTATGATCCCTAGTTATATGGTCTAAGAACCAAACCTTAAGTATGCTACCAAAGTCAACCATATTTGAACTGCTCCTTCAAAGGATAGCTGGAAGTTATAGCAAAGCTTCTGCATAGCATAGCATAGAATATGCTCACAACTATATTCCCCGAGGGGGTAGTCAGAGATATTCTGAAACCTCAGAACATCCACGTTTCACCAGTAGTACCGAAACTCTGTCCAGTGTGATGGGGGGTGAGCCCGTCGCCACTTATAATGGACAGTGGGTACAATACATGCCTCGAAATTGAAGCATGCAGGTTTCCTCACGATGTTTTCCTTCACCGAAAAGCCAGTGGTGTTACAAATCGTACATAAATTCCGAAAAACTCATTGGTACGAGTCGGCCTAGACGGGGATCGAACCATCGCCTCCTGCACGGCCGGCAAGTTTTTACTCGCCACTGGACCACGGCTTTTGACCACCCCAATATCACAACATCGTCGTCAGATTACATATGATGTAAATGTGAATTTTATGTAGTAAAAACCCTTATATTTAAACCTGGTTTACGGAATATGGTTACTGGTGCAGTTTGGCATAACAACGGGCGTGTCTAAGGCCGCCCACTCACGAGCCGGATGTCGACGCCCGCCCACGGCATTTCCGCTCTACGTATGTGCAGATATGTAGTACACTCGTTACCCTTAATATTTTTAATTTTCTTTAAATTATTCGGAAGTTGTTAACGTAATTTGGGTGTTTTTTTTTTAAATCTTTATTGATTGGTTTTGGTCATGTATTTGTAGATTGCAAAAGTTGGACATTTTGAAGGTTAAAAAATTACTTTATAGCAACCTAAAACAATTACTTTTTCTTGTTTATCTAATACCGACTGCTCTCAAACGGTGAAGGAAAACATCGTGAGGAAACCTACTTGCACTCAAGAAGAAATTCTTATGCGTACCTATGTGAAGTCTACCAATCCGAATGTGGGGTGTGCCCTGTGTCTATTGGGTGTTACAAAAGTAAAAATAAACATTTAAAACTTTTAAGGGGGCTATTTCGACCATCAAACTGAACAACTTTCACTATGGGACCAACATCGAAATCGCGAAAATAAATCTGCTGTCCCATACTTTTAGCTCGAGTAGATTTTTAGTTTAGTATGGACATCATATTTGTTTTTCGCGATTTCAATGTTGGTCACATAGTGAAAGTTGTTCAGTTTGATGGTCTAAAACACCCACTTAATTGTTTATTTATTTGGAGTATTTTTGTAACACCTTGTATAGCCGTAGCATAGGCTGATGATAAGATAAATTAAATGCTGTCTCTTTGGTCTTTAAAGGATTTAGTGTCATCCACTGATAATTTTGAAAATTTATTCTCGTTATTTAGTTTAATACCTATGTGGTGATATCCAGATATTAAGGATGTCCCTCCTAAACCTTTACACTTTCCTAGGTATACTTAGCTCTCGTATACGAAGCTCTCGTTGGTGTAGTGGAGTTTCGGTATTGGAAACGATCACCGAAGTTAAGCAACGTCAGGTCCGGTCTGTCTTTCGATGGGTGACCGTTTAGTGGTATTCCATCTCGAGCGTTTCCGTGCTTCGGAAGGCACGTTAAGCAGTTGGTCTCGGATTGTTCCGTCAGATGGCGTTGTAACTATTCGTTAAGTCAGGTCAGAGGCCTATTAAGGTGGCTTGAAAATTCTCTGACTGCAAGTTGATCACTAACTTGCCTCCACCAACACGCACTGGGCTCGCGTGGTGGAGTAATGCCCACTCCTTTTCACACTTATTCGTGAGAGGAGGCATTTGCCCTGCATTGGGATTCTACAGGCTATAACTTTTAGGTATACTTCGATTATTTTCGACTACCATCTCATTGTCAGGCTTAGACTACTTATATGAGGACAAGTTACGCATGCAATTCTACTAACAAACTTTTCTGCCACTTTTTGCGGGGGGCGAGGTAGCACGAGATACGCAACTTTGAATTTTATTCCATTAGTTTAGATTCTAATTTTGAATGTTAAAAATCATGAAAAACAGTGTCGTGTGAACCCCAAAAGTCAAAAGTTACAAATTATTGTTCCGCAATTATAGGCTGGTGCGTTTAGTGATAAGGTATAAAATTGTATGTATATGCGTAAGATCTTTTGATCTTGCACGTTAGCAGAGGGGAAATGCTAAGGCGAGGCGGGTCCGTATATAATTCGTAAAAGTTGTCAGGGCATAGGTTTGAGTGCATTTAAAGTGATAGTCGCAGATATTAGGAATGATACAAAGGCATAAAAAGATATTCTTGGTTCATGATATCCATGGACCTCGGAAATTACCGTTAGGTCAAGGGTGACACCTGCAATGGATCTATCCAGGTCGCAGTCAAGTCAAGTCAAGTCACTATAATTTATTCAATATAGGAGCTTGAAGCACACTTATCAAACGTCAAATCTTTTTTAAAGCTACCACCGCGTCGAAACGTGTTGTCGCTGTAGAGAAGATGCGGCCAGTAACTCTCCATCATAACACGACTTAATAACTATTACAATATAAATTTTTAAGCTAAAGTTATGTATACAATAATACATAGTCTATAGCATAGCAATTGGTTTTCGACCAAACCCTACCAAACAAAAAAATACCATCTAGAGATAGAAATAATTTACAGTCCTAAGCATTGCTATGTTATGCCATTCGTATGTTAATAACAAAATAACCTATTGTATAAGAACGGGAATCGAACCCAACACACTTTCACTAAACAAAAGAAAACAAAAGTGTTTATTACATAACATTTATTTAATTCTTATTAAACATTCTTAACACGCATTGTTTCGACGGCCGGCCATTTTGAAACGGCGCACGCGCAGGTGCTTTGATTGAACATTGATAGATCGGTATCATTCAACTACTACATCGGTTTTGTAATTAGTTTTTAAATGGATGTTGATAGTTAAAAAGCACCTAGGCAAGATTGAGCCAAATACTTTAAACTCGCTCATTAGGACTCGTGTCAAAATCAATAGGTTCTACAATGTATTAATGAATAAGCGCAAAACCTCACACACCCCAACTTCATTATTTTGATAGTAAAAATTTTAAGTATTTCGCATTTTAAGTTTTGAGGCAAAAAGGATTTGTTATCATTTTAGCAATGAATGAAAGCGTGCTCATGAATACTTTTAAATAATCTTGTTTTGTTAGTAAGTATGGTAAGAGTGCCCGAGCGGTGGGTTGAGATCGAGTTCAGTAAATTTTAAATTTTATAACAAATTATTTAATATTTTGAAATAAATTACCTATGTTGAAACCATGATAATTCGATTCTGCTCTCGATTCCAAACAAACTACTTTCTAGTTTTGCGTTAATTCGTTAACACGTTGTATATTAATCATGAATTTTATCTCTTCGTTTTTTCGTCATACTATGTGAACACATTTTTGGACCTCCCATAGAAAATCAATCAGCTAATCCGCACTTTTGTATGGAAGATTGAAAAAACCCACAATCGACCCATGTTCCGTAGGGAAAGATGTTTAGTTTAATTGTCTGAATACCCTTAAAGTTATGTTAGTAATTAAAAATTAGTGGTGTATAAAACTTCTGAATATTCTAAATACGATTAAATAGCAAAAGGGGCTGGTTGATTTGGAAAACTGAATAAAAAATAAGTGGTTATAAAGTTTTATTAAAATAAATCGGTAACAAAGTTGAAATTGGTACAAAACACGGTTTTTCTTTTAGAATCAACAGACACATTGAAATGGCACTGGCACCAATTTTTCCAGCCCTTTATATTTAATACAATAATGTGTATATTTAGGTAGGTCTATGCTTAGAGTTTATACTTAGTTACGGGGTCAATCAAGACCCCTTTAACAAATTGAATCAATAATTGTATTACATAGTATAAAGTTTTTAGGGAAATTACCTATTTGAGTTATTTTATGTCTTTGACTATTTATATGTGGACTGGTTACGCGTGTAATTCTACTAACAAACATTTCTGCCACTTTTTGCGGGGGGCGAGGTAACATGAAATCCGCAACTTTGGATTTTATTCCCCATAACTTTAGATTCTAATTTTGAATGTTAAAAATCATGAAAAGTAGTCTCGTTTGAACCCCAAACGTTCTAAGTTCGAAGTTATTATTTCGCAATTATAGGCTGTATCGTTTAGTGATAAGGTGTAAAATTGAATGTAAATGCACAAGATCAATTGTGCTTATACCGTGGCAGAGGGGAAATGCTACCGCAAGGCTAGTCTTTATAATAATTAGTCAAAGTTTTATGTACAACATTGCATAATACTTAATTGTATAGGTTGGTACATAGGTATACAACGTGTTAATGAATTAACGCAAAACTAGAAAGTAGTTTGTTTAGAATCGAGAGCAGAATCGAATTATCATGTTTTCAACATAGGTAATTTTTTTCAAAATATTAATTAACTTTGTTTGTAAAATTTAAAATTAACTGAACTCGATCTCAACCCACCGCTCGGGCACTCTCATCCTACTTACTACCAAAACAAGATTCTTAAAATGTATACATGAGCACGTTATCGCTTTCATTTATTGCTGAAATGATAACAAATCATTTTTGCTTGAAAACTTAAAATGCGAATAACTTTAAATTTTAAGTATCAAAATAATGAAATTATTGTTTTAATCTAATTATCTTGTTATAAATCAGTTGGGGTGTATGAGGTTTTGCGCTTATTCATTAACACGTTGTATAGGGTCCAACTTATTATGCTGACACTTTTTTAAGGGGATGATCAGACCGTCAAACTGAACAACTTTCTCTATGGGTCCAACATCGAAATCGCGAAAAAAAATCAGCTGTCCCATACATTTGGCTCAAGTAGGTTTGCAGTTTTGTAAGGAAGAGCAGATTTTTTTTTCGCGATTTCGATGTTGGTGCCATAGAGAAAGTTGTTCAGTTTGACGGTCTGATCATCCCCTTAAAAAAGTGTCAGCATATTAAGAAGGACCCTGCATACTATATTAAGTGTTTTGTTGATAAGAATAATATAGTTATTCGTAAATTATTATAATGTTAAGTAATCAAGTACAATTGAATTGAATGGAATAAGTTTGAAAGAGAAATATCAAAAATACTTATATGAAAAAGTATCTAAGAATAAATAAAAATGGTAGTCAGATAGTAATTTACTTGTTTTTTTTTAAATAATAATACATACTCCTCACGACGATAATCCCTATCGGGATGGTCGGAAACTTTGCTACAATTAACACTTTATTTTGATGCAGTTGTAGCAAGAGCCACCATTAGCATATTGAAGGTAACAACGATAATAATACTTAAATAAATAGTATTTTACTAATTATTAGTTTTGAAGTAATACAAAAATACATTAAAGCTATCATTATTTTGTATTTTTACAAAACGGATACATTTGAAAAACATTGACTAGCACTAAAAAATGATGTACAAAAATTCGTAGAAAAATAACATTCGTTCGTTTTGCATCGTCACTGACCCTTAAAATTACAGCAATCACTAAAAAATACTTTCTCAAATCCTCACAAAAATATCTAAAGAAATACTTTGTACAAATTCTTACTCTTCACTATTTACCAGTAAGACTTTCACTGTCAATTAACCAGTGAAATCAATAGTATAAGATCCAGTATTGGGATCAAAGTTCTGAGCGGGATGTCCAGTAAACGGATTGTAGTTTTGCTGCTGATAATTACCCTGGTACTGATTCTGGTTCTGGTACTGAGGAGTGAACGCTTGGTACGAAAACTGTGGTTGCTGATGATATATCTGACTCTGGGGCCTTCCTTGAGAGAACTGTTGTGGAGCCTGGTTGAAAAAACTCTGAGGTTGATACTGTTGCTGCTGTTGTGGTTGATATTGCTGAGGCTGATACTGGGGCTGATTGAAAAGACTGGTCTGCTGAGTATAGAGAGGAGATGATCTGAACTGTGATTGGACGGCTGGCTGTGGCTTAGTTTCTATCTGGTATTGAGCTTCAGGCTGGTAATGTTGGGCTGGTTGTTGGAATTGTCGGTTAGCTGAGGGCCTGCTCTGGGCTCTGCCGTTGTACTTCGGGTCTTCGTAGATCTTGGGGTCCTCTCTGTATTGTCCGTCGTCTTCTTGGCCGTCTGTTAGCGCGTTTGTTGGGTTGTCGTTGAGGGTCGGTGGTGGGACCATTATGCCGGCGCCTGGAAATGGCAATATGGTTTGATTATGAGGGATTTATGTTGATGAAAAATAGCTCCTTCCTAACATGTCTAAAAGAGCTAATCGTCTGCTTTTCCAATAAATGCGTTCCGAATAGACTCTCAATTTCTTGCCGTGGATATCGTCAGAGGCGACTAAGGATACGATCTCTTGCAGTGTTTTCATAGGCGAAAGACTATCACCTATCACCACTTGGATATGTCGTTCTATCCTTCCTTTCCTTTAATTTGAAGGAGAGACTTGCTACAATGGTAGGCCTAAAATAACAGTTGGTAGTTATGAGGTTTCCGATCACCTCAAAAGGGTTTATGGTCGTATGTGTATGTATGTATTCAAGTACCTACAATAATAATTCTTTTTTAAACCGTGAAACACACTGAAGAGGCACGACATCCGTGCCGCGCTGCTTCAGTATAATCCGCGAGTTTCCAACTAGTCAAATTAACAACTCTTTATCAAACGTGGTGCCGTGCCGTGAATGACGTGTTGGTCCAGTGGCGAGTAACCTTGCCTGCCGTGCAGGAGGCGATGATTCGATCCCCGTCCAGACCGACTCGTACCAATGAGTTTTTCGGAATTTATGTACGATTTGTAACACCACTGGCTTTTCGGTGAAGGAAAACATCGTGAGGAAACCTGCATGCTTCAATTTCGAGGCATGTATTGAACCCACTGTCCATTATGTGGCGACGGGCTCACCCCCCGTCACACTGGACAGAGTTTCGGTACTACTGGTGAAACGTGGATGTTCTGAGGTTTCAGAATATCTCTGACACCCGCTCGGGGAATATAGTCGTGAGCATATGCTATGCTTATCAAACGTCAAAACGCGTGCTTTTTATGAAATGTTGCACTAAAAATTTAACAGTGACGTCATTGTTTTTCCTCGTAGTATTGATACTTTTTATAGTTTATCCAGTTACCTATTAAAAATAGTATTCAAGCAACAGCATTACTGAGAATGTGAGGTTAGCATTATTTTCAAACGGTTTATTTACTTAGCAGTTAAAACTAAAATAAATTGTATGTAGTCAAGTTCCCCTATTCACGACGCACCGTTTTCATACATACTTATACTGTTTTTGATTGTTAATGCTCGTTAGCTCATAATATTTCTCTCAACATAATAGTAACTTTCGATTCATGTAACAACTATAAACCCACTCGTACGAGCAACAGACACGTTGAAACTTTTAATAACTTCATACACATTTACTAAAATACTACTTTTATCTAATTATCATAGTTGTCTAATTAGAAGATATTTATCAGGGCGCGAAGGTTGGCACTTAGCGGTCACCAGGTGATCACCCGACTGCTCTTAGCGTTGCATCATCTCGCCCATATGAGCAGACACCGAGACTGCTTTAACATTTTTTTTTTAATGTTTAGTTTTTCCTAAATGAGTTTAAACTGGATTAGTTAGATAAGATTCAAACGGTGTTTAATTTTTGTGAAATATTAACACTCTGTCTTTATTATGAAATTTAAAAGCAAATAGGTACGTAACTGGAAAGATCTTTATCACTTGAATATATTTTAAAGAGATCTCTTTCTTAAAATATGAAAGAAATATATCCGAAGAATACGAATATACAGGGTGAAATTCGTATCATTAGTATCCTTTTAAACTAAGAGTCTACCCATTAAACTGAACAACTTTCACTGTTATGGGAGCAAACCGATCGGAGCAAGAAACAAACTTTAAAAAACTGGAGCAAAAAAAAAACAACTGTTGCTTACATTTGAGTAGAGTAGGCATTGCAGTTTAGTATGGAACAGCAGATTTTTCTTTTTTACTCCGTTCTGTTTGCTCCCATAGTAAAAGTTGTTTAGTTTGATGGGTAGACTTTTAGTTTAAAAGGATGCTAATACTATCAATATCACCCTGCATAGCTGTTAAAATTCTGAAAAAGTAAATTCTGGACAATATGTCATATATTGTAAAACATAATAACTGATATATTTCCTGAAGAGTAAATATATTTTAAATATCTTACTTAGAATATTCACCGTTGAATAGCAGTGCCTAAACTCTGCCCAGTTTGGGCACTATAATTCAACTTCGAACTTACAAACTTGCCTAGTTTGACAGGTCGCCAGTTTTTGGACAGTGGACATAACACCTCAAAAGTTTTCCTTCACCAAAAAGCCATATACACAACAACTAGCGACTATGCGTGTGGGTAGGGTATAAACATAGCATAGCATATGCTCACGACTATATTCCCCGAGGCTGTAGTCAGAGATATTCTGAAACCGCAGAACATCCACGATTCACTAGTAGTACCGAAACTCTGTCCAGTTTGACGGGGAGTAAGCCCGTCGCCACTTGTAATGGACAGTGGGTACAATACTTGCATCGAAGTTGAAGCAAGCAGGTTTCCTCACGATGTTTTCCTTCACCGAAAAGTCAGTGGTGTTACAAATCGTACATAAATTCCGAAAAACACATTGGTACGAGTCGACCTGAAGTGCGATTTTTGAACATCACACGTTGTAATCAGCAATAGAAAATATCAAAATTACTATGGAGATTATGCATCTTTCTACTGCTGATTTGAATGTGTGATGTTCAAAAATCGCACTCCTGGACGGGGATCGAAACATCGCCTCCTGCACGGCAGGCAAGGTTACTCGCCACTAGACCACCTCGGCTTTTTAAACGGCAAGGTACAAACATCTAAAATTAATTTACTATTAAATAGTAATTAGGTTTTCTAGAAGTATCCGGTTTGAGTAAGTTCAATTTATCTTTCAATCTAAATACTTTTAAAAAAATTTTAACACTTTAAATATCTTATGACACGGCATGCAGTATTGAAACCAGCTGACACTGACCTCAACAGACATGTACAAAGTTTAGTTACCAAACTTGTAAACAAACATTAAAAAACTGGAGCGAATTACGCAAGTTTTTCTAATAGTACCTACGTTACTATGATACCGGTCATATGTACTTATGCCTATTTGAGAAATCGATTCAGAAATAACTGACTAATTGATATAGCAGGCAAGGCATGGTGTTGGTTGGTACTTTGGTATGATTTTAATGTGCAAATAAAGAATGTTGTACGGGTAGGTTGAGCTCGGCAGGTTATGCAGTTCTGAAAATTAGACGGCTAACCGATATAGCTACTATGAGACGTGTGTACTTCAGCTACTTCGATAGTAGGTATAATTTCTTATGGTTTTTGCTGTAGGAGCGAGCTACGGATGTTGAGGCGATCCATATTTTATCACAGTCAAGAAATTAAGAGAAGTTTATTCCGAATGCGTAAATGCGCACTGCATACAAACGAATTCTGGTGATATTTTCAGTACTAACCAATTAAAGTCAATGAAATTTTGCAAAAACAATTTAGAAACCAATCTCTATGCTTGTACTCGTATCTTGTCTGATTTTCGTTAAAATATACAGTTTCAATGCTAGGACTAATTTAAGATTTGTATGGAGATCTTTAAGGCACTGTAACTTTGCATAGAGATTACTTTCTAGATTGTTTCTGAAAAATTTCACTGACTTTAAGTGGTTAGTATTGAAAATATAACCAGACTACGTTTGTATGTAGCGCGCCAACAGTAATATACCCTTAATTGTCAAAAATACGGTCAGAGGTGAGAACTTTGCGGACCGCCTTGCGATGATTTACTGTTATAGTGATATTCGAAAGGCACGTTAAGCAATTGTTACCCGGATGTAACAGAGGTGGTACCAAATACTAAGTGACAGTTAAGGGTTATGATTGATACACATTGATCCACGGTGCGATCGACGGATCGTCTATTTTTTTTTTAATTTTGTTATATTAAATAATATCGGCTCAAACCGTAAAATGACTGGGCTATAAAGTCACTATAGTGGGACGAATCGAAGCTGATGATAATGAGAAAATCACAAACCTTGAGGCTCGAATCCTCTTTTACTACCAGCTCCATAAGATATCTCCCTCGGCTTTCCATCTCCGTCAACATATCCGTACTTCCCCGCCACGTCACCATTGGGGTACTTGGTCTCTATCTTGAAGGAACCATCAGCTGCTTCGTAGCCGTAGCTGTAGGAGCCATCGTCGTTCTGTCGGTTGATCTGTTTGAGGATTGGCACCGGGGTCGTCGTGGGCCCGTTGTTGTACTGGCACTGGATGGTCGTCCAGGCCACGCAGATTATTAGGGCCTGGAAGATTGAAAGAAGAGATTTTAGGTTATTTTAGGAAGTAAAGAGTTGGTTAGGAGCTTGGATTGGGATCATTTAGCTGTTATATAGGGTTCTTTGTATGCTGACACTTTTTTAAGGGAATGATCAGACCATCAAACTGAACGACTTTCTCTATCGTACCAATGTCGAAATCGCGAAAAAAAAAATCCGCTGTGCCATATAAAACTGCAAGAACCAAACGTTCCTATATGAAAGATCCTATAGAGAAAGTTGTTTAGTTTCACGTTCTGATCTTCCTCTTAAAAAGTATCAGCATATTAAGAAGGACCCTGTATATTGTCCTTCTTGGGAGGATGAGACCATCAAACTGAACAACTTTTTCTATGAGACCAAAGTAGAAATCGCGAAAAAAAAACAGCTGTTTCATACAAAACTGCAATCCTACTCGATCCAAATGGATGGGACCACTGATATTTTTATCCCGATTTCAATGTTGGTGCCATAGAGAAAGCTGTTCAATTTGATGATCAGATCATCCCCTTAAAAACCATCAGCAAATTAAGTTGGACCCTGGATATTATAGGTGACATAACAAGCAAACGTCATGCACCACATGCGGGCACTTTCAACTTAGGTATCCTCTCAAAGATCTATATAAATAATCTCTCTATAAATATCCATCCATCCCTCGCTTTCCGCATCCATGCTCCTCCGTTGTATTATTTCTATGTAACTTCGATTGTTTTCTTCCCTACGGTGACCTACAGTAACAGATCCAGTAACCAGTTATCATCATCTCATCCGACGGACGTCCACTGCTGGACATAGGCCTTCCCCAAGGATCGCCACAACCATTAATAACACAAATAACTTATTAAATTGAATGACGGAAAAAAAATTAAAAACAATGAAAAGACAAAAAGTAGTAAAACAAAAGTGCAAGTGTAAAAAGTAGAGCGCGACCTTGATCTTGTGCGCGCATGCGCGACGGATCGACTCGAGGTTCAGTATAGTTATTTATTACGTTACTCTTCACGCTTATTAGCTACTTTAACTCTAAGGTCTTTTCGCAAACGTTTGAAGCTATAATTAGATATGTCTTGTTAGTCGGTATCTTATTGCAATTACGAAGGTATTTGGTCATTCACAAGTAGACTAAAATCATACTGTCAGTTTTTTACTGGACTTGTTTAGTAGGCAAAGATACATAATTATATTATATCAGTGGAAATGTTACTTTCAGGATCTTAAACAATAATGCTGCCACTACCAAGCCTGTTCGAACCCTCTTATATATAGAGCCGATTCCTGTTTATTATGTAAAACCTTTCCATGAGAGAAGTGATTGCAAATTTGAAAGAATCATTTAAATCTGTCCAAGTTGTCGAGTAAATCTTCTTCACTCTTTGACTATTTATATGTGGACTGGTTACGCGTGCAATTCTACTGACAAAAATTTCTGTCACTTTTTGCGGGGGGCGAGGTAACATGAAATCTGCAACTTTGGATTTTATTCCCCATAACTTTCTGATTCTAATTTTGAATGTTAAAAATCATGAAAAGTAGTCTCGTGTGAACCCCAAACGTTCTAAGTCCGAAGTTATTATTTCGCAATTATAGGCTGTCTCGTTTAGTGATAAGGTGTAAATTGAATGTAAACGCACAAGATCAATTGTGCTTATACCGTGGCAGAGGGGAAATGCTACCGCAAGGATAGTCCTTATAATAATTAGTCAAAGTCTCCACTAGTACGACCAAAAATATTACGACAACCCTGCGATGCGACCATCATTGAGCTGGCTTTCTTATTTTTGGTGTAGCTGATAAGTTTAGCTTCTGTAGTTTCCATGTTGTATACAATTTATTGTCTAAACAAAATTAAGGGTATATAAAACCAACAGGAACACAATTTTTGCATTCGGCTACTAGGGCGTTGCGAAAAGCTTTAGGGTGTCAACTCTATTTTTTGGACTCTTAAACGATGACCTTTTTTTAGTTTTTTCGTTAAATATGTATCATTTTTAAACAAATACCGTAGAATACTTGCAATGGGATCTTGGAATATAGAGACCTTCTTTATATGCTGGCGCTTTTTATGCATTCGTATGCAGTTTTGTATGGAACAGCTGATATTGTCTTCGCTATTTCAACGTTGGTCCTATAAAGGAAGTTGTTCAGTTTGATGGTCCGATCATCACCTTAAAATAGTTTCAGCTAATTTTGTTGGACCTCATAAACATACAAATAATCTAATAGTCTACCCTCATCAAAGGGAATGTATGAAAAGATGTATGGACTTAGAGGAAGCAAGAGAGGTGTGTCAGAACCGCCCAAAGTGGAGATCTATAGTTTCTGCCTACCCCTCTGGGAAAAAGGCGTGAGTTTATGTATGTATGTATGTAAGTCTACCCTCATGGTTAGGATGTAGATATGGGCGTTAATCCACGGTGGACCGGTGGACTCTACGCATCAGAATTTCTTCTTCAGAGTGTGCAGGTTTTCTCGCAATGTTATGTACATTGTCTTGCGTATAGATTATAATTATATTATAGTGCGTAGTTGCTAGCTTTAAGCTTCGATAACTTTCAGGAAGTAAACTCGATCAAGTTACTGTCCATACCGGTACATAGATACTTGTTTTAGGTACTTATCTACCTGCGTAGTTGTATATAATATAGTTGTTGAATACATGACTAAACACTGACTATAAATTCCTTGGAAACATCAGAATGTAATTGCACACACAATCACAGAATGGCTAAAAACTTTAAACTACAATGAAGTGGAAGGCTTGCTTAAATACCGAGTATAATTTGTAGTTATCTTATTACTTAAGTATTTAGGGCCCACACTCTAAGGCTCACAATCATACTAATAGATATACATATACTGTAACACACACACACACACGCACATACACGCACACACCTACACGCAACTTTTTCATCTAAATTTTTCTTTTATGTTCTTTTATGTTCTTACTGAGTGTTCCTAACTTACCTACTTTGATATAGATTAATGGAAGAGCAGAATCTTCTGTAGCGAGTAACTCATGCTACTCAAAAGAAGATTCCAGCGATTACTTTGTACTAGATTTAAGGAAACTGAAATAAAACTTTTAAACTTTTTTTTTAAATTGCATTTCAAGACGGATAAGTTCGGTGTAAATATATTGCAGGTGATGCACTTATCTTTACCAAGCTATCCCAAAAGGGCTTAGTTATACAGGGTGTCAGGGTAAACAGTTGCATTACTTTAAGGGGTGATTGTACCCATGATACTGAACAACTTTCCCAAAGAACCATATGGGAAATTAGCAAAAAAATCTGTTGACTTTCCGTACTAAATGCAATCAGCTGATCGAAGGTTTATTTGGAAAGTCGAAATTTTTTTTTAGAATTTCCCATATGTTTCTTTGGGAAAGATGTTCAGTATTATGGGTACAATCACCTCTTAAAGTAGTGCAACTGTTAACACTAACACTCTGTATGTATGTTTTATTTGCTATAGTTTTTTTTCATGGTACATGTCAACCCTTAAGGTGGCTTGCACCAACAAGTATTTTCGGTGCGAAAGCCACCCTTAATAGATTGTCAACAAAAGGAAGATGAATGGACATCAATGAAAACTATCAGGAAGTCGTGTTGCAAGTGTGATCACGAGCGTTGTTCGCGTTCGAGCTTGCAACGAAGCCCCGACATTTTGTTTTATTTATAAAACATTTCTTGGTATTCCTTCCCATGTTGCACTTTATTAAGGTTTGATCCAAGTTCCGTATTGACCCAAATAATATAACAGTCAATACAATAATGAATAAGGTAATTTTTCATTAAAAAGATACAATCATTGGCAGTAAGGTCCGACATTTGTCCAGTGAATGGCCTAGTGCAGCCTTGGCTGTATAGACAGATATATACGCTTTATTTATGTGTTTATATGTAGTTAGATATACAAGTGGTGTTATTTACTTAAGCGGAATTATGTTTCATAGAGGTTTGGGTTCTTGGGAAAAAAACAGACAAAGAACGAAATAAAATATGTCTGCCTCTCTTTTAATAATTGTCACTGTTGCGGGTATGCTGGAAGAAATCTCTAAAGAGATAAGCTCACCCTTTGTACATGTCTTTTCTATTGTTTGTATCAATGTGTCTGTGTGTACAATAAAGTGTTATAATAAAATCTGAAACAATTTTAGTTCAGAAGACTCATCCACATCATAATGATGTGGTTTAATTCATTATACTTTTCATTAAATACATACATTTACAAAGTTCTAAACAAACTAACAAAGACTTATCAACCGTATCTGTTTTTTCTTATTCGCGTATTTTCAACTTTTCATAAAAATTACTGGGTTTAGGATTTTTATACTCATATTTTTATAAGTTAAAATATGAAAATAGAAAATAAATAGTGAATGTTTTGCTACAATTAACGCAGTAAACCTGTAACCGGATGGTAGATGGTTACAAACAATAAATAGACGCTATGAAAAATCAACCCTTTTCAGCAAATTGCAAATTGAACAAAGTTGGAATTCGCAGTTCAGAATCGAATATAATGTATTGTTCAGTATTCGATTTACTGCAGCTTTCATGTGTTCCATTCGTTTCAAAATAAGTATAACACAGAATTTAGTAAAATATATTTTTTTTCATATTTTTACAGTAATAACATAGAATTTAGTAAATATTTGGAACTTCTTAGGTAATGGACATTATATTTTCCTAGCATTGAGCAATAACAGTTGATTGTTTTATAATCTATAAACAATCTTTAATAATTGCTAAACCTTGCTCGATATTTTCTGCTCTCTGTGTTTGATTACGACATTACTTTGTGAGATTATGATGACATACGATACCTTTTTAAATTGTCTAAAAATACTTACTTCTTCCTACTTCATTACCTTTCAGAGTTACCTACGGGTTTTATGGAAGATCGAAAGAAAATGTTAATAGGTGAAATGTAAATATCATAGATGGATATATTTAAGGCTTTGACGCTTAGTTGCAGAAACGCTCATTAGAGTTAATCCTCCATTAAATCTCTTGCTGTAACTTTTTGTCTTGTTGACGTAGTAAAAGCTAGCAAGAGATTTAATGGAGGATTAACCCTAATGAGCGTTTCTGCAATTGAGCATGATTCAGTTATAGATTCTTTACAAATCAAAAAACCCGACTGCATAAAAAAACTGCTCAAACAAAGTTGTTATAGCTGATTAGTGATTATAGAGCTTGTTTTTCTCTTTTCAGTTAATAAGTTTTTTTATGCAATCGGGTTTTTTGTTTATCTTAATAATTTAGTTCATTTCATACTTTTTAGTCTTGTGTCGAAACGGTAACATAAAAGTAATATAATATTTATCTATTTGGAATCGTCTGATTACTAGCTTTCATTTGATACCCATATTGTAATTTAAACAAAAAAATGTGTTTATTCCCCCTCTCTTTATTAATTCGTAGCCGCCATCATGAAATAATATACCCTATGTCACTCTCACGATTTTTACGAATCCAATGATACCTCATACGTTAAAATCCATTAAGGGGATATAATTCGGAGCGCGCTCCATACAAACGTAGTATAGTGATATTTTCAATACTAACCACTTAAAGTCAATGAAATTTTGCTGAAACAACCTTGAAACAAATAACTATGCTTGTATGGAGTCCGATTTTTGTTATAATATACAGTTTCAATGCTAGGATTAATTTAAGATTTGTATGGAAATCTTTGAGGCACTGTAACTTTAAAACTATACATTTTAACGAAAATCTGACTCTATACAAGCATAGAAATTTGTTTTTAGATTTATTCTGAAAAATTTCATTGAGTTTAATTGGTTAGTATTGATAATATCACCATATTACGTTTGTATGGAGCGCGCTCCGAATTATATCCTCTTAAGCCGTTTAGGCTGTAGGCCGTGCCAAAGAAATAGACATACAAACACACATACATATATACATACATACATACATACGCTCGAAAAACGTAACCCTCCTTCTGGCGCAGTCAGGTAAAAAGATTTCGGATTGCATTTATTTTCAACACCTTTTATAAGCTATCCTTTGCCCTTTATGCATAAACTCCTATGCTCTTGCATATTAACATACCTACCGTATTACCTTTACTTATTTATGCTTGTGTTAAGCGGATCTCCATATAAGGGGGGATTCCACGGTCCAAATTCAATCGAACCTGTGACCTTTCGGTCTAACTGACTTATAGATAGATCAACAGTAGCCCTTGGCCACAGGAGCTTTATGGTAATTACGAAATTTGACTTAGAAAACAATGGCAGCTTATATTATGGAAGAGAGCTTACGTCTCGAACGCGATGGCGCGGCGGTTCGATTCCTGAACTGACCCAATACTTGTTTCGGTATTTAAGTACCTGCGGTACAACTACGTTTTTTAACCTATTTCGTCCCACTGTTGGGCAAATGTCTCAACCACTACGGTTACTAATAAATAATTTTGATTGATTGCTTGAATTTTAGGTCGTTGTGCAAGATGTTAATATTAATGCGTAGCTAGTATGGAAGCACCCTTTAAACTATAGTATTTATGTAAAATACTATAGTTTAAAGGGTGCTTCCATCAAAGAACAAGTTTTAGTAAGGTACCTACCAAGATTTAAATTACGAAAAAAAAGGTTTTGTGTGTCAACAGCTACTCGACCCAAATACAGGGTCCAACTTTATATGCTGACACTTTTTAAGGGGATGATCAGACCATCACACTGAACAACTTTCACTATAGGACCAACATCGAAATAACGAAAAAAAAAATCAGCTGTCCCATACAATTGGCTAAAGTAGCTTTGCAGTTTTGTATGGAGCGGTTTTTTTTTCACTATTTAGATGTTGGTCCCGTAGAGAAAGTTGTTCAGTTTGATGGTCTAATCATCCCCTTAAAAAAGTGTCAGCATATTAAGAAGGACCCTGTATTGAACAGGAAACGTTCATAGAAACTAAATTTAATAATTACGTTTTATTACAGCTTAATCAAACACGCATTTCAACAAACACGAGGCATTTACTCTTTAACAGCTTTTAGCCAATTTAAAAGCCTTAATTACCCTAATTCTCATATGATAAACTACTTAATAGTCACATAACCTTGTAAAGTAACGACATTCGATAATAAACCTATTCAAAGTGCTAATTAAAATTCATTATTCAATGAAGCAAAAAATGACCTTTCTTTCGATTCATATTGCTAAGTACGAGTAAGTAATATAATACTGGTTGTAATAGGCGTAACTGACCACATTCCTTGCGTACAACACGCTGGGATGCATAAATATATGGTAAGGTTGTTGGATAAATCTACCTATATTGTTTTAACATTGAAACAGTTTTAAAGATTCATTAATTGCTAGCCCACACCCAATGACATTCTATACACATAGACCCACCACGTCATACCATAACAAAACCAAAAAAACCGACCATATTTTTGACTTTGAGCGCATATATCTTGAGACGGAAGCATTTTATAAATTTATATTCCATGGGAGTTTTGTTCTATTGGACAAGACCTATCCAACGGACGCATTACTCGATTTAAAAAAAAATATTTTGTTCCAACCCCTCTTTTGCTGTATGGGACGGGGTCGAAAAAAATAGTTTTCTTCATAACTACTACAACTCTGTTTTTGAGTTACTGCTATCTTACAAAAATGAAATAAAAAATGTAAGGAAATAAAATTAAGTAGGAAAAAATTAAATAATTAATATTTATATTTCGAAGACAATAATACAAGTCTCAAACTATTCTTTAAAGACAAGGAAATTAAAGGTCTTTCGTCATGTTTATTCAAAGAAGTAGTAACAGGGTCAGATATTTTACAGGAATTTTTTTTCTGATAACCGGGATAGAAAATAAGCGATTTTCAGGTTTTTTTTCTCTTAAACTATAAATCGTAGACAATCAGGAGTTTTACGATTCGGAAAAAACTGGGTCACATCCGATTTTGGGGTCCGATAAAACACTGTGCCACGTAGCATGATAAGTATAGCACCTATCTAGATGGGTATCGTTATGCTACTAATCTGATAATCTGATCAGGCATCGTCAACATTTCTGACGCCACACCATGTTGCTACCAGTTTACAGTCTCTGCATCCCCATAATTTATGCATATTCTACTGAAACCGAAATGTATAGCTTGCGGTAGCTGATCAGCTGACCTGTGCCAAGGAAAATTCGTAGCTATGTCAATTAATATTACTTATTTAATGTAGGTTTTAGGTGTAGGCTACAAATAAGATACCCTCATAGAAAGCTTAAACGCAATAAAGCTTTCAATAATTCATATCAAATTCCTTCAATTCAATGACAAATCGGCATTGTTATTCCGAAGCCATAAACATTAGTATGCCGGCCTAGTTGAAATAATGCGAGTGAAGCAACCGGTCTACCTAGTTGTTTCGAAATAACTACAACAATTGCAATAAACAAAAGAATTTTTCGTTTAATTTATGCTTTTGAAAAGTTTGACAAGCCAAGGTTGGTGACCACTGAATTTCAGTGGGTGTTTATTTATCATTATAAACAGCTTCTGCGGATATGCTATTGAACAATAATGGACAGGAGCAAAGGAGCCAACATAATTGCTGACGGTTTTTTAAATAGTTGATCATACCATCAAACTGAACAACATTCTCTATGGGCCTAAAGTCGAAATTGCGATTTAAAAAATTCCTACTCCACCTAAATGTATCGGACAGCAGATTTCTTCTTCGCGATTTCGATTATGGTCTCATAAAGAAAGTTGTTCAGTTTGATGGTCTGCTCATCCCCTTTAAAAACCGTCAGCATATTAAGAAAATACAATTTTGATGGGGCCTACAATTGGGATTCTTAATTAAAAAGACACCTGGCCACCAGGCCTTTCTGGTACAGAGAATTTCTTTGGCCATCCAGAGGGGCAATGCGGCCAGTATCTTTGGGACCTTTGAGCCGGGGTTGCGAAGGGCAGTGCCTTTAGATTAGTTAGTGATTGTCTGACGAAGCTTGCATGCGGATTTTATCTTGTGTCCTGCCATTGACGAAGCTTGTAGCGGATATAGATGTATGTGATTAAGATTTGACGAAGCCTGCGTTGCGGATTAGATTATTTTTGTTATATTGTTTTGAATTTGAATACAGAAATTGGTATAGCTATAAAAGACACATCAAATGTTATTATAGCCATTATTCCCAATAATATCAGGTTTGGTGTTACTTCTCTACTTTTCTACTAGATTTTTCCGTGTTTACAATAAAATAATATTTGAATAAATAAAACATAATATTTCCAACTAAAATTATCTCTGTCGTTGATGTCTTTTGTATGAAACTAAAAAAATATAATATTAGCATGGCATTTACGAGAGGTTAGGCCAAGCCCACCTCCGATAATACATGTCAAATATACATTACTACCAATATATCAATTCACCTGCAAATGCATTTTAACGTCTACAACCATTTTAGAATTCAGCTTTAACATTCCATTTCACGTAGAAAAACCGATAGTGTTCAAATACATTTCAAACTTTAATAGCCCTTGTATCAAAGCTTGCAACGAATCGCGTAGGAATGCTAAATGCATAGCGAATAGACAGGTAGACGTGGGCGGGGCCGTTTACGCAATGCCTAGGTAGGACCTAAGATCTAGATGTTAAGAACTAGATCAGGAAGAAAATTGGTAGTCATAACTTGGTAATATTGACGATTATTGGATATTCTAGTAAGATGATATAATATCAGAGTAGAAATGTGCAAGCTGGCTACAATAGTCTATAAGTAAGCTAGCAATTTTTTAAGTATTTTTATAATTAAGGTAAGTAATGAGAAAAAAAACCGAACTATTTGTAAAATGAGGCCTAGTAAAAAGACTTCAACCAAAATGAGTTTATTAAAATGGAATAAAAACTTTTTGGTTATTTTCAGGCTTGGCGGCTGGGATGCTGGCTGGTTTTGTTGAAAATAAATTTACTAAAGCCATTTAATGAAAAAAAAGGAATTAAAAAGAAATCTCTAATGGCGTTTTGATATTTTTTTCTTCGAAATGAGCCAGATCCATCATATTTTTTCAAAACAGATTTCAATAAAAAGTCTGCTACCAAATAGATTATACTATACGCATTTTATACTTGTGTTTATAATGGGACCGTTACAAATTTAACAGCTAAACGTTTGAACAATAAAGCAATCAAAATTACACACGAATCCATGTAATCACACACAATCTACGTCGCTATAGCAACAACAATTAGTGTTACAAACTTCACAAAGAGAAGGATAATTTTATTATGTGTTCTTTAGTAAACGGACGCGTGAGAAATATGTATGAAATTGTATGGGAAATGAAGCTGTTAGGTAAGCTTCGTTCATTATCGTTAAGAAGTTTTTTCATTGAGTATTGTTTCTATAATCAACCAATTATTTGAATTGAATGAAGTCAATTATCAACCTTTTTTATTTTTTTAAAAAGGTGTGAAGATTGTTGAACAATTAAGTAATTAATTATTTAAAACTAAATAAGTACTTATTTGAATTATGATACCGATTAGGTAAATAGTACTTCTGAAACATGTCTTTTTAGGATTAGCAAAGTTTACGTGTCCTTTTTGTGATGATCTATGAAAATTATTATTATTGTCATTGCAATTGTTTTAAATAAAATAGTGGCAAGTACCTATACTTAACTCAAGTCGAGTTCAATTTAGTTTAAACCAGTTGTAACCGTGTGAATATGCATATTTTATATAGGTACATACGGCGAAACATCAAGCTACGCAAAACCAAAATAAGCTGGCCGCGCGTAGATAGAGTAATGTATAAAGTCGCGCGGCCAGCTTATGTTAGTTTTGCGTAGCTTGATGTGTCGCCGTGTGTGCATTAGGGAACTTATATCCAACCATTTATTGGATGCATAAATTAATTTGGATAAAAAACGTAAGTGTAGTTTGTATAATCTATAGGTATATTTATAAAAAATCTGCTTCCGTATATTCGTATTATTTATTAAAACATCATTGGATACCAATGACATTCTATACACATGGACTTACCACATCATACAATAAAAAAAACAAAAAAATTTCACCTTAATATTCTTTGAGAATACGTCAATATGCGTTTATTAAAATTATTGCTTTTAGGGCATTATGCGTCGAGAGCATGCTCGAATGTCAATGTCATACATACATTGACATTCCAGTCCTTTAAAATATCCTCTGTCACAAAGCAGTTATGTACAACCATTAAGCACATTTTAGCGGTTAATAGCGCACTGATGCGAAGTCCTTATTTATAGAATGTCATTGTTGGACACACATATATTCAATTCGTTGAAACTGAACACTTCTGCAGGCAAGGGCTAAACATACATAGCCTGACTGAGCAGATAGGTCAAGTCAACCTACTTATGTAACTTGAACCAATTAGGGCTACCACCTGAGCTCTATTTAATAAACGTGACTAGTCGAATTATTTATCAAAAACTGAATTTACCGAACTCTCTTTAATTTTTTACCAGCAGCTAGCTAAAAATAGCTTATGTTCATCGCGGAAAATGTAAAATGGTGAAAGAATTATTCAGATCGATCCAATAATAATGTTCTGTTCAATAAAAACAAACAAACAAAAAATGTAATCTTTCCTCTTTATAATATTAGTGTAGATTTACATAATTATAAATTTTTGTATGGACCACATAAACAGTAAAATTATGTCGCTTTTTGATAAATACATCCCTTTTGGGGTGGGCAGAAACTTTGCTAAAACTACTAACTTTGTTTAAGCGTGTAATTGTAGGTGTAGACGCTCTTTTAGCATATTGAAAGGGATGACTTTTCAAGCGTAGATTGAGTATGTTTCTATTCTGTTTCGTGTATGCGAAAGACATCATCTCTTTTAGTCACCTCGAACATTACCCACTGTATAGAAATGGGGTGGTCTATTCGAAGCCGGAGCCAATCTGTTAGTCGAGTTCTGAAGAGGTTTAATAAGTACATAATTTTGCACACAACAATTAAAAATAAAAATAACATACAACATTATCTACATCTAGGTTTGTTATGAAGTTAAAAAGCCTAGAGGTTTGTGTTTAGGCAAGGAAAAGATAATATTATGTAATAATTAAACAAAAATTAATTATTAATTAATATTAATAAAAATTATGATAAACATTGTACGTAAGTACTTTTACTCCATTCAAAATAGCAACGAAATTTTAAGGCTATTTTGCATTACCGAAACTGAGATTTGAAACACTTCCTCTCCCTTCTTCTTAGAACAGCTTTAGTAACGTTGGATACAAGATACCAACCAAGATATGTTGGATAGTATATGTATGCAATAAGTTAATTACATTTGGTAACCAGAATTGAACAGCAAGCTAAATAGGAATCGAAAAATCTTGTCGTCCTTATTTGGAATGAAGTATACGTATAAAATAATCTTTGTAGTGTTGCACTTTTGTTTAAACAAAATGTAGTTTTCAATTTATTAAAAGTACGAAAATGTCGCTATTTTGTTAGTATTTTGTTTTAAATAATTTTAATTTACCCATACGTTATGTTATTTATTATTATAGTTCTATAATAAACCTAGTCCATTTACCCATCAAATTCCCCAAAAACCCCCTTCCACAAAAGCACTAACCTTGAAAACAAACATGGCGTCCACAAAAAAAAACAGAAACGTCAAACTTTCCCGCGTTTTCTCACCGACACCGTTAACACGTCTGCGGCGCGCCACACCGCCACTTGTATTTATAATGTCGCCCATTTCGAAGTAAGTTCGTGCATACAATGTTTGTTATGCGGTGCGAGCCCTAATGTTGCAATTCACCCTCGTGGACTAATTCAGGGATGACGTGGTTAATTCGTTATAGAATATCTACGATATAGTATGATGGTTAGACCTAGGCTGCCGATTGTGCATGGTTCCGGTTATCGTATTAATGACTGTATTAGTTATTACATACTTAATTGTTTTATTTACACAGCAACGAACGCAACGAACATTGACATATACAACGTGTTAATGAATAAACGCAACACTAAAAAGTAGTTTGTTTAGAATCGAGAGCAGAATCGAATTATCATGGTTTCAACATAGGTATTTTTTTTAAATAATAAATAATTGGTTTTTAAAGTTTATAATTTACTGAACTCGATGTCAACCCACCGCACAGGCATACTCACCCTACTTACTACAATCCATGAGCACGTTGGCGCTTTCATTCATTGCTGAAATGATAACAAACCAATTTGCCTGAAAACTTTAAATTTTAACTATCAAAATAATGAAATTATTATTTCAATCGAATTATTTTGTTATAAGTAAATCAGTTGGGGTGTATGGGGTTTTGCACTTATTTATTAACACGTATACACTATAAAATTAATCTGAATAATATCTAACCTAATCAAACTTGCAGACAAAGAAAAAGGACAATGAAGAACCAAAACAAGCCAAGTAAAAAACTTCACTGACTATACTAGGTAATTTTAAAGTAATATTTTGTTTCTGTGATCATCATTATCCATTGTTTGAAAATAATTAACTGAATATCAAGAAGCTGAATCGGTTGTCAAAAAACTACATGTCGATTTGATATCGAGTGAAGCGGGTATACTTACTGTTCAAGTTGCCTACCCTAATTACTATACAACGTGTTAATGAATAAGCGCAAAACCTCATACACCCCAACTGATTTACAACGAAATAATATCATTAAAATAATAATTTCATTATTAAAATTATTAAAATTTAAAGTTATTCGCATTTTAAGTTTTCATGTATAAATGATTTGTTATTATTTCAGCAATGAATGTAAGTGCTAGCGTGCTCATGAATACATTTTAAGAATCGTGTTTCGGTAGTAAATAGGGTGAGTGTGCTCGAACGGTGGGTTTACGTAGAGTTCAGTAAATTTTTAATTCTACAAATAAATTATTAATATTTTGAAAAAATGTTACCTATTGAAACATTGATAATTCGAATCTGCTCTCGACTCTAAACAAACTATTTTCTAGTTCTGCGTTAATTCATTAACACGTTGTATAGTTTAACACAAAAAATTGTAATTCGCGCAGATATCTGATAATCATGCATATCATAGCATAGCATATTCGCGAAGAGTCTGATATTTCAGAAAACTCAGAACATCCACGTTTCACTTGTACCACAGAGTACTATAATTAGAACGAATAAATAAACCCGCCAAGTGCGAGTCGGACTCGGGCATCAAGGATTCTATACATTTGCTTTATGTACTTATCCAATTACGAAAAAATTGATATTTTGAATATGGTAATTAAGTTGGTAGGTATATAGGGTCCTTCTTAATATGCTGACACTTTTTTAAGGGGATGATCAGACCATCAAACTGAGCAACCTTCTCAACGGGACCAACATAGAAATCGCGAAAAAAAAATCAGCTATCCCATACATTTGGCTCGAGTAGGTTTGCAGTTTTGTATGGAAGAGCAGATTTTTTTTTCGAGATTTCGATGTTGGTGCCATAGAGAAAGTTATTCAGTTTCACGGTCTGATCATCGTCTTAAAAAAGTGTCAGCATATTAAGAATAGCAGCCTATATAGGTAAGTTCTTTCTCCCCCATAACTCTACCGAACAGCGAACATTCCACGAATATAAGTAGGTATGTAAAAAGTAAGGTAGGTATGTAGTAAAACCTACACTGCCTTTAACAAGAGGTAAACCAAAATAATCTAGATGATTAAAGCAAGGCCAAGAACAACCAGTTCGGAATATAGTCTGAGAGCCAGTCGTACAAAACAAAATCATGTAGCATACCCAATGCTCATTTTTAACTATAATATACTGAGAGGGTAGTCAGAGCAGAGTAATTCAAAGTATAGTTCTTCTTATAGTAAATATCGTATTCAGAATAATCGCAAGTGTCCAAACTCTGTCTAGTGTGACAGTTAGTGAGCTCGTCGTAATTAAACTGACAATTCCACATGCCTCTGAATGGAGCATGCAAGTTTCTTTCACCACAAACAGTTATTGTTCAGTAGTAGTAAATTAATATTGAGACGACCCAATAGCTGAGTTGATAGCGGATCCTGCATGCTGATCCTGAAGTTTGCGAGTTCGAATCCCGCAAGGGGCCAATATCTGTATGGTCAATATGAATATTTGTACCCAGGACATTGATTTTTGTATCTATATTATGTATTCTATATCGTTGTCTAGTCATCAAAATACAAGATTAGGATAAGGACTAGATTCCGGTACCTACTTTCAGCCCCGGATATACAATTTTTGATTTTGGGGCCCCTCCAAGGGAGTAGCAATAATTTTTTCCCAGGTCGGCCAGGTTCACATTAGGTCGTTGCAATAATACTTACCAAAAACTTAGGAGCGAAGTGAGCTCGAGATTTCACATGATCCAAAATCTGGACCGAATTCTGCAATAGGTATAACGACATATTACTAGGTAGTTTTAATACAATAAAAATCCAGGAATCGCAATTTGTTTTCAATATTTTCAAGTCGTTGCAATAAATTATTTGACAAACTCTTGATTTTGGCGCCCCCTTAACCCGGCCCCGGTTTGACCCCCCTAGATCCAGGGCTGCCTTCTTTCAAATGAGACTAGATAATTTGTTTGAAAATTCCAAGGTATTTTTTGACATATTCATAATCATAACCAGCTCTCGGACTATTAGATTGAATCTCAATGTGCATGACATGATATAAACACAAGAACACTATCTGTAGATCTGAAGTAGGCAGCGCATGCACATTGTGTGCTTGTGAAATCGATACCTTTGTGTCTCTATCGATGCATAGGTACCTATATGATGGACTATTTTGATTTTGATTTGAAACGACGCAAGTTATTTAATTTATCATAATATACGAGTAGCTAGGTAGGTATATAATTAATCGAAATAGGTAATTGGTCTCTCTTAATTTTCTCTAGTTTCATACGTGGAGTTTTGTACATATAATATGTAGAGATTTTCAACATGAACAACACGAACAACTTGGACTACATGAACAAATAGAACAACACGAACAACATGAACAACTCGAATAACTCTAACAACACGAAAGAATAGGACAACTTGAACGTGAATATTTTGGACAGCTTATACCCAATAAACAACATAGAAAAATTGTACAAATAAGACTACTTGCAAAACATAAACAACTTGGACATTATGAACAACTTGACGATATCAACAACTTGGACAACAGAAATAACGTTGTCAGCGCGCAAAAATTTTATCGCGCTCAATTTAGAGGTGGATACACTGTCACGTAAAACTGTCAAAAAGGAAAGATTTAAGCTCGCGTAGCTGTCAAACGTATGGGCGTATCACCTAAATTTCACAGATGGATGTGTTATACCCGCTATCACTCGCTTGTGTACATATTACGGTGGCTGATGTAATTCGAGATCAAGGGAAAAGTCATTAATTAAGGTAGGTATTCCGGATGGTTGCTTCACATTTGCCCCACCACCTGCGCTGCAAACAAGACACAACTATGTTAAAATAAAATAAGCCCTCCCCTAGAGAAATTATTCAAGCGGCTTTACGAAATACAAGTTTACTTAATAAGTAAACGGGGAAGTTATTACGAACTCAATTACTGGTGCCAAAGTTGAGTGCATGAGGTAAGGTCCTACATTTCGTAAATATTATGGGTTGTCAACCGTTACAGTCTGTTTGGTCCGATAGGTAGTATATAATAAGTAGGTAACTTAATTTTGTTTACCGCAGACTGCTTGCCTACTTTGATGTAATTTTGTCAATTGTGGGGGCCGAAACCATAGAATAACTAATTTCTTAATTATTTTTTTGATCGAAACATAGATTTTATTCTGCTGTAGATAGATCTCATAGATTGATTACGACATAAATTACCTTCGAGTGCATAACCCTTGTTTATTTATGCTTATGCGTTATCTTCATGTAGTTACCTATGTATAAACTACATAACCGATTTCAATGAAATTCAGGTAAATGAATCAGTACCTATCTTGGATTTTCATAGATTATCTTTAACCAATCAATCAATCAAATCAGCCCACATCAACCCAGTCCTGGGCATAATTTACTATTAACGCTCCTGTGCTAATCTGATCCAATGCGAACCCGTCACCCTCACAATGCCATCAGACCAACGTGCTGATGGTCTGCCTACTGACCTCCTTCTCTTGGCCACCACTCTGATATTGCCATGGTCGGCAGATTATTTTAGCCCAATAAAATGTGGTCTACCCGAATGTAGTCTAGACAATGATTGTAAGTACAATTTCATTAGATGACTTACAAATATTCGTATTCACAATAAGTACAAATATTTGCTCTTAGAGGGACAGGACAGCAGGCGGCTTGACTAACAACTGAGCTACCGGGATATATTTAATATGATATTTATTGAGAGGTAATTGTGTCAGGTTCAAGAATGAAAAAAGCAATTCTACATGGCACTGTAGAACAGTAAACCGCTAAAGAATCAAATTAAACTCTTCTTACATCGAAGTCTACAACTCAATTCAAACTATTCGACCAACATTCGACACAATATAGCCACAGGCAAGGCTAGCACAAGACAACCCGTCAATGATTCAACTCTACTTAACATCGCATCTACATAAACATGCTGTCCTGAGTACCTTCCTACCTACCAGACTAATCATTAACCTTAATACCTTCTCTTGCGCAAAGCAGGGAGCTGTTGACGTTATCACTTAATTGTGACGTCATTTTAAGTTGCTATACTAACGTGCCTATTGTCATATTTGTAATCCATCCATCCATCACAGCCCTTGATACTGATAAAAAGTTGGGATGGATGGATTGATGGACTGCCGTCTTCAGACATAGGCCTATTCCAATCACCATCATCGGCCTATAAAGATCCCACTGCAGGGGCACAGGTCTAGTGTCTACCCTCAGGGCGGGTACTTCAGGGTGGGTGTATGGGCGGCCTCCCTCTACAATACTTGTAAAATAATATATCAGGGTGGTAACGGGATGAAGTCTGGGATCCGCGTTAAACTCTTGCAAAGTTTTATTCTTCTCTTTGGTCACTGTTTGGACGAATCTTCGTTGCCTGTGGACGCAATAGAGAATATATGAGTGAAACATTGGTGTTGAAATGATCTTCATGTCCGGTCATCCTTTATCAGGGATGTAAGGCTCCTACGAATATAATTAATTCTTAGCTCCTGAAGCCACCTAAGCCCGTAAGTATAGGTCTGTCGATCCCTTCCAGATCGTTCAACTCATATTTAATGTTTTATTTATGCACTCTGAAGCTAAGCTTGCCCGCTCCAGTTTTTGTTCACCATACATTCACAATTCATTCACCGATTTCGGCATGAGCTACCCAGTTATTTTATTATGTAGTTAACATAATAGGTAATGAGCTCACTTCGCTAGCTCCACCTTTTTACTTATAAATGAATAGCCTTAATTTCGGCTGAAAATTGAGTTACAATGTATCAAAATCACGAGCTCGCTTCGCTCAGTCCTGGTTCTCATTCTATTCCAGCAAATTCTCTAGCGTACTTCGCTCGCTTCTCGTTTTTAATTGTATTGCAACGACCTAAGTCTCAGTGCAGTAAAATCTCGATCTTGCTACGCTCGCTCCCGGTTTTCGACCAAATTGTATTACAGAAAAAACTCGAGCTCGCTTCGCTAGCTCCTGGTTATGATTGTATCTCAGACGCATGGGATGTAAATCGTATTGCGGAGTTTGCAACAAGGTTTGCGATGACCTAATAATATTGTAGTAAAACCTCGAGCCCGCTCCGCTCGCTTTAGATTTTAGGTTGTAACAACCTCAAGCTCGCTTCACTCGCTCCTGGTTTTAGATTTTATTGCAACGACCTAACCTGGATCTGAAACTCCGTGGGAAATAATGATTTCTATCTACGTCCATGGAAGGAGGGGCCTATGTAAATTTTTTGCCAAAACTCGAAAAAATCATATATATCAATTTCTGGAAGGCCTCATTTAGGCCTCATTTGGTTGTACCTAACGAACAGGTACCTCAGAAATTATTTCACAGAAATCTTTTCTTATAGGTGCTCATTATGTATCATTTGTCAGCATTCTTGATTTGCGTTCTCATTGGTAAATCCGATGTAGCACTTGACTTGACCGAGGTGGGAATAAAAACAAAGTTAAATAAAGCTTCGTCCAGTTTGTGATCAAGGGCAGTGAGAGTTCCGCATTGTAAAGTAATGCGGGTGAGTCATGCATAGTCTTCTCTTTTATTTGTACCTAAGGATTTATTACTGTTTATGTGGAATTATTGGATGAAATTCAAGCGATAATAGGTGTAGTGTGATGTAGTTACCTATTTAATGGAAACTCCACATTATATAATATACTCACGCTCATTATCCCTGATGAGGCGAGCAGAACCCAATGTGTAATTATACACATAGTGTACACATAGTGAAATTGATATCATTGGCATCCTTGTAAACTAAGAGTATACCCATCAAACTGAACAACTTTTACTATGGGAGCAAATCGATCGGAGCAAAAATAGATTAGTTAGTTATATGACTCAAATGTATGCAACAACAGATTTTTTTTTTGCTCCGATCGTTTTGCTCCCATAACAGTGAAAGTTGTTTAGTTTGATGAGTAGACTCTGAGTTTAAAAGGTTGCTAATGATATCAATTTAACTGTAGATAGGTATTCGTGCCCCAAAGCGTAAACAAAAGCCTCTTTGACGAAGTTTACGTGGGCTAGCAAGTCAAAATGGATGTGTCTATACTCAGCGGGAACAAATGCTTCTAGTGACTACTGACAAATCAGTCACCTACCCATTCTCTCTTAATCGAACCCCATACATAACATATTTTCTTCATCTAGGTAATGTACCTACCTACTACAAAAACTTAGCAGGAGTCTTCTGCCACCACTCGTCCGCTATTCGTTCACTGCCTTCATCTACTGCAAAAGTTGACACTTTGTCTAGTATGGAGGATAGTACCTAGATAGGAAAATCTCACCGATCCCAACTACCCAATTCACCGCGTAGCCCCAGCAACGTCCAATGCCGAGGTCCGTACCCCTCTGGGTGCCCCTAGGTCGGTTGCTTAAGTTCATTCATTTGGCTCGGTAGATCCTTCGTGGTCCCTCCAATAGTGCGCAGTAAAAAGCAGTAACTGCTCCCTGAGCAACGCTGTATTAGTCATTTCCAAGAAAAAAAAAATAGAAAAATGCAGTTTTTCCTATAATTATCTCCCCTTCTCATCTTTGATAAATTTTTTGCGGAGTCTTCCCCCAGGTTTGCTATAGATACATTTCCTACGACCTTTTGATATTCAGCGGCGTCTAATTTCGACATTCGATCCAAGAGCGTGATCCAGATTTCCATGTTTAATTTCCTATCGATTTACAAATTCTTAAGTACCTCAAGTCAGTTAATAATGTGTAGGTACTCATTATCTTAATCGAATCTGCAGAGATAATTTAAACTGAGCTACCTAATTACCGAACAGTTATTGTTCAATGTAGGTACCTATTTGTGCAGATTATTATCTAACAATTACATAATGTGATCCAGTAACCATAATGTGGAATCGATTCAATAGTTCTATCGGAAGGTCTTTTATCGTACCAACTGCGAATCGACACGAATATTCGGTCAAATCAAAATTGTTTATTCAAAATAATATCACATAGATAACTCGTTGACGTCATGTTTTTGAATCTACCACCGCGTCGGAAGGTGTTCCGTTGTAGAGAAGATGCGGCAAGAAACTCAAATTATCATGTTTTCAACATAGGATTTTTTGACTCGATCTCAACCCACAGTTCGGGCACACTCAGGGTGAGTACTTACTACCAAAACAAGATTCTTAAAAGGTATCCACGAGCACGCTAGCGCTTTCATTCATTGCTGAAATGACAACAAATCATTTTTGCCAGAAAACTTAAAATGTGAATAACTTTAAATTTTAACTATCAAAATAATGTTATTATTGTTTCTGTATATCTTATTCTCTCTATATGAATCTGTTGGGGTGTATGAGGTTTTTCGCTTATTTATTAACAAGTTGTATAGGGACAAATATAATCGAGAAGCCGTACAAAGGATCAACGGACGAAAATCAATGTGGATATCTACAATTTGGTCATATGTTGAGGAATGAGCGATACCAACTGCTGTAGGCTATGATAATTGGCAAAGTAGAGGGTTAAAGAAGCGTCGCGTCGGTAGGCCACGAATGTCGTGGCTCGTGAACCTAAAAGAGTGGTCAGGCATCGCCAGCTTTGAAGAGCTGTTTCGTTTGGCGAGAGATAGACAGGGATATGCAGAGATGACCTCTAATAGTGGAGAGGAATCCAATGAAGACAAAGGACGAGCCAGCAGACCCACAAAAGAGACAATTTATCAGTTTTAATCTAGAATTAAACATTTTAAGAGGATATGTGAAAAAAATTGGATTCTTCAAAGCATCATATATCATGAAGTACTAACAGTAGGAGTATGATTTCCGGATATGTGTAAATTGAATATATGATTGAAGTTTTGATTAGAGCCAAAACACGATAAAGAGACATATTCTCGATAGAGAAATAAGCCAAAGTAGCCTCCGTCTTTATCGATAAACGCTTGGAACCGCTTAACGGTGAATAATAGAAACACTATGCTTGGTTTAAAAAAAAGAGATTGATATTTTATAAAGTTTGATTAGAGCAGAAATGAACTTACATAAATACTCGTAGTACAATCACAATTAAATAAAGTTTGTTTTACGCTTGCGTCGTTTCAGGCACGCGCGCCGCCTCATCTCTTTCTCTCGCATCGGGCAGTAATATAAGCTATCACACGCCCATTTCGCTTCAATTATTTCTCGACATAGGCCCTTAACGGGTTCTTACCGCGTTTAGGTATATTTGAGTTCCCGATATTTCGGCAGTGTTACAACTGACAATGACAATCGAGTGAGTTCCCATAGTAGTGGTCGGAGCAAACGACGAAGAGTGAGGGTAGACAGATTTGTCTGCTCTTAAAAAACTACCTGTAGTTCCTCAGTCATCCCGTGATCGTGGCAAATATCGGGAACTCAAATAGGTATACCTAAACGCGGTAAGAACCCTTTAAAATGTTTAATTCTAGATTAAATAATAACCGCGTAACTCTCAAAAACTTTTATCAGTTTTGTTTAAAACACTGCAAAAATTGAATTTTAAAAAATTTGTCTTTTAAAACTGATCGCAAACGGTAACAATAAAGCACCCAATTTTCACCGCATTGCGTTTCGCGGCGCGTGCGGCGGCGGCCATGACACTTGCAGTCATTTGTATTCCGTTGTCGTTAGCAAAGTGCGCGACAAATTGTTATTATTTCATTGCTACTGGTGTGCCAAAACACTTGTCTTTATTTTATAATACCTTGTAACATTTTCCTCAAGTCATTCTCGAGAAAGTCTAGAATTCCTAAAGACAACTCGTAGACCTCGATTCGAGGATCACCTAACAAAATGCTTCGTTGTCTTACGCCCAACTAACATTTAGGCGCTAAGATAAGAGTTACAATAGATGCATAGCAGCGCTAACGAAATCTTCAAGTCATAAAGCAGCGCTAAACTCGAGTTACAGCGGTGGTATAAAGGTGCTTAACACCGTTATACCCCCGAATTGGGCATAACTTGGGTACCGCCTTAGGTTCTTTAATGGCGATACAATAGCGTTGGGTACCGCCTTAGGTTTTTTTATGGCGATACAACAGAGTTAAGAAGTCCGATTAAGACTTAAAGCGGAGCTATGGTAGCGCTATAGAAGCGCCTCAAATTTCTTTGAGTCAAACAAGCGTGGCAACTGCAGCGAAACTAGCGTCTAAAGTCTTAGTACAGGTCTACAATGGCGATAATTACTTCTTTATGAGTGGTAAGGCTTCTGTGATCGAACTATCACGGAGTTACTTTATCTATATTTCTTGAAAATAAATCTCCTTTGGCTATAGAAAGAGTCTATGTCAAAAATAATGTATATTATGGTAATATGGAGGACAGATTATCGATAAAATTGAAAGTAATTAAAATTACAATTATCGACATAGTTTTCATGTTTGTGAAGTAAAATATTACTGCGCTTGTGAATTTCTTGTAAATATATAGGGTCCTTCTTAATATGCTGACACTTTTTAAGGGGATGATCAGACAGCAAAACTGAACACCTGTCTCTATGGAACCAAAATCAAAATCGCGAAAAAAAATCAGCTGTCCCATACAAAAATGGAAATTTAGTCGAGCAAAATGTATATAACAGTAGATTTTTTCACGTTTTCAATGTTGGTCCCGTAGAGAAAGTTGTTCACTTTAATGGTTTGGTCATCCCCTTAAAAAAGTGTCAGTATATTAAGAAGGACCCTGTATATATGGTTTTACAACTAAATTTCAATGCGCCTTCAATATACAGCAATTTAATAAAAAAATTATAAAACAAATGAATATAGTTCTTTCTAAAATTTGTCTAAAAATAAGTGAATTAAATAATTTTTTTCAATATATATTGTTTAATTCAGTATCTTTTTATTTATTTAGAGGTTATTAGGAGGATAAAAACAATGGCGTTGATTCTTTAAAGCCTAAGCCTCTTTTTACCTCACTAAAAACACACTCAGCTCTACAATATAGGTAGTTAGGTATCTAATAACGCCAGATATCTGACGTTAGAAGAGACTTCATTAGCACCATTATAGAACCTCTAGCATTCGTTATTACTATTGTACAACTACAAGAGCTTATAATTTCCTATATAGAACTTAATTGTTTCAATCTTTTTATTTTGTTGTAAACCAGTTGGGGTGTACGAGGTTTTGCGTTTATTCATTAACACGTTGTAAATCAAAGAAAAAACAAATTTTAAATAAAAGAAACTTTATTTAATTACTAAACGGAGAAAATAATATCGTACCTAAAATAAAATGAACAATGGCATCTATTCGCTTAGATCTAACTTACTGCTTAACATAGAGAAAGGAGCGACAAATCGTTTTTGTACAAGTAAAACCGAAGGGCACGCTTAGTTCACAAATCCATAATATCGACACAACACTACAGCCAATTCACAATTTAACAAACGCTGGAAATTTTCAATAAAATGTTTTCAATTAGGTAGTTACTCTTAACAATAAATTTCCGAAACTAGTTCATTAACAAATTAACGAAAACTGTTTTTTCCCGTATAGTAGTCCGACCAATCTGACCAATGGGCAATTTTAATCCCATTCGTTCAACTTACATCTATTTATAGAGGGTGTTACAAAAGTAAAAATAAACATTTAAAACTTTTAAGGGGGTTGTTTAGACCATCAAACTGAACAACTTTCACTATGGGACCAACATCGAAATCGCGAAAAAAAAAATCTGCTATCCTACACATTTAGTTCGAGTAGATTTGTTGTATAGTATGGAACATCAGATTTCTTTTCGCGTTTTCGATGTTTTGTCCCATAGTAAAAGTTGTTCAGTTTGATGGTCTAAACCACCCCCTTAAATTTTTATTTGTACTTTTGTAACACCTTGTATTGTATAGTTCGGACAACCGGGATTAAAACTTCCCCCACTGGTCAGATAGATCAGATAATTCGATCGGACCATCGGAAAAAGATAGTCATGGTATTCATTTTTGTAGACTGATCACATTTTATTAATAAGATCCTAGATTTTGGATTTGACAGCAGATTTTTCCATCTTAGTAAGACCTTTTCAAGGTAATTTGGTTTGAGATGTATGTAGGTGTTATAAAATTTACTTAAGCATTCTTTTTCTATGTAACTTTTGAGGAAATCTCAAATAATTATATATCTGGTGCAAAGGTCTATAGACATTTTTAGAGGCCAAAACCAAATTTCATGATTTTGTTGCATTCAGAGAATTGATTATACAGGAACCTTCTTAATATGCTGACACTTTTATAAGGGGATGATCAGACCATCAAACTGAACAACTTTCTCTATGGGACCAACATCGAAATCAGGAAAAAAAATCAACTGCTCCATACAAAACTGCAAACCTACTTTTAACCAAATGTATGGGACATCTGTTTTTTTTTTCACGATTTCCATGTTGGTCCAATAGTGAAAGTTGTTCAGTTTAATGGTTTGGTCATCCCCTTAAAAAAGTGTCAGCATATTAAGTAGGACCCTGTATTATATCATATCAATTAAGTAAAACTTGAATTCAATTTCAATTCAATTTTTGTTTAGTGGCATCCGATGTGTTATCACAATTCAGCCAATGTCTCGTTATGTAGATAGTATATGAAGGAAAATGATCAGTAGTATTTATTAAGTCTAGAGTGGCAGTTTTGCCAATGTAAGTAGGTTATAATCTCAAGTGATTGTTTTAAGGTTAAAACACAAAAGAGTTCACAAAATGGTGGAGCCACGTGCAATCCTAACGCGCCGATACGCACGCGTCCGTACTCCGCCAGAATTGCAGCGCGACTCCTAAAACTTGAACCAAATAATGCAGTCTCTTGTGTCATTTTTAACTGTCAAGTCCAAAACCACCAAAAACAACTTAAAACAAAACAACAATCGACATAAATGGACCACACTTGTCTAAATATACGGACACCGATACAATTTTTAAATATTTACAATCTTTGTTTACACTCTCCATCTAAAAAATACTAATAAAATCACTGATTTATTTTTCAATAGCTGTTTTTTAAATATTTTTCGTTATTCTAAATAGTTTTAATAATAGTGAAATGATGTCTTTTAAACATTATAAGAGTTTGAATTATATTTTATTACGATAAAATTTTGATGTTGCGATGTTTTTCGATGTATAAATCAAATATAACCAGATTTGGTTATTATAACAAACATTCAATTTCAATTTATTCTAAAGTTCAAACATTAGTCCAAGAAATAAGATCTGATCGTAATCTATAATTTAATTGTGTTTTGTCAACCCTGAATTATTCAGCCTGAATATCAACAATAACATGACGTTTCAGTATTGAAAATAAGGCATTTAATTGTAAATCTACACTAAAATACAGGTAGGCACTATTATTTCTATGGTCAAATTATAAAAATGCATTACAAATGTACCTTACTAATAAAATTTGTTAGTTTGCCAAACATTTGGCCGTCACTGTCAAACTCGTATTGGCTACTACATTTATACAACAATAGCAGAGTTCGCAAGAGTGTGGAAGCTTCTAACAAGGGCTGCGCAATGCACACGAACAAAGCGTGTGATTTACTTACACAGATAATCAATGAGCGAGCTTAAACACGGCAGGTATTAAATACCTCATTATATTAAATTGACAACCGTATTTGACGTTTTAAGTTGGAAATATGAAATATCGTCATTATTTCTCTATGGGTCAGAAGTGGGAGAACCTCGCGCTTGTGTGCGCGCGTGTGGTGTCCTCAGCAGCACACAAGTTCTACAGAAGCCGAGAGATGAATTGCCACTATAGCACCACTTGCCAGGCTAAGCTTCCCCACTCTTGTGCAGAGTGCACAATGGGCAATGTATCTGCATGACAAAAAACGATCAAAAACATTTGTATTGTGTTGTTTGGGTTGTTTTAATGACCTAGGGCACAGTATAAGAAATAATATCTAGTACTACATACCCAGGGTCTAAAGACCTGTGAAGAGCTCGAGATTAATGCCATCCAACCTAAGAGGAAGGATCTCCATAGAGTCCGCATAAATTTACGATTGTAGTTGGTCTCTTTTGTCTTATGACGTACCTTTAATAGTAGAAGGAGATGGAACTATAGATATTTGTTTATGCGGCTGTCCACTTTTTTTTGAGCTAGTGTGTGTGAAAAGTGACCGTTAACATAAGGCCATATGTCACTTGGTGCCTTTTCTCCATACTACTTGACACCACACACTCAAACCTAAACGTCAAAAAAGTGGACACTTTACAATTGGTATGGCTCACTCTAGTCTTAAAGAGAGATCCTTCCTCTTAGCATCAAACACATTTTAGTAGTAAGGTGCTTTGGTCATTATAATAATATCGAATACTTTAAAAATTATAAGGCAATCCTGATCAGAAGGCACGTTATTTTAATACGTATAAACGCAATAACAGTAAGCCAACTCCATTTGTTTTAGTTTTTAATACATTTTAGTATTAAAATCATTCTTTTACAGAAGGCTTGAAAAAGTCATGTAATAAAAATACAAATAAGCGATTTGCTAAATACTTGAAATATAAAAACATGATGACAATTCAAGTTTTAGATTTTTTGTCACAATAAAGAATTGGACTAAACTTCTGTTTTACTACAATACGTAGTATTTTATAACTGTTTTATTATAGACAGATATAGAATTGGATTGGTCTATGTCTTGCTCACACTTAAATAATCGTCCATTCTAAAAAGAGACGTAGCTATTATATTCTAGCATTTATCACATTTGTTTTTACTAAGCGCTCACATTTAATTCATTCGCGATGTGCGTAGTATATGGATGGTCGCAAACAGGGTCTTACATGCTGACGGTTTTGAAGACGATGAATACAGAAAGTTATTCTGCTTAATGGTCCGATCATCCCCTTTAAAACACCATCAACATATTAAGTAAGACCTTGTGTATACGACAGAGCACAGTTGTAAATTTCGCGTATAATGCGTCAGGGGACACAAAATGTGTTAAGGTGCACTTCCGATGCCGACGGCCGATGCGACAATACTAGTTACTATGAAAACGTATGGCACCGCTTCCGATGCCAGCGAATGACGCGTGCGTCAGACGCGCGCGGCCGATGCGATAGACATATGGCATATGACAGAACCACGCGTCAGTCGCATCGGCCGCTGGCATCGGAAGTGCTCCGTAGCCAATCCAATTCTTCATCTGCGCATGTGTATTTATATATTTTGTATTAATACAAACGTACAATTCTTGAACAATAAACTTGTGTAAAATTCTACGCTGGTTTTAGTCATCGTGGACGGTTTTACACTAATTCTTAAAGTTCAAACGTTTATCGAGGCACATTTAGAGGCCGTTGTAGTTATAATTGTTAGTAAAAATAATGTTTTCGTTTAATTAGACGATTTATTCCTATTTAAAAATGTTTTTGACGTTCAGATCATACTACAAGAGCTTGGCGCCACAAAAAATTGTGCTAGATTTTTTCGATTATATCACTTTTCGAATTGAACAAAGTTTTTCTTCTATAGTACTAAAGTATTTTTTTTTTAAGAGGCGACCAGTAAGCTGGCATATTGGTATTGTCTATCGACTAAACCCAAAGAGAATGGAATCTCTAGCGTTTTAAGAGACGTCACCGTCTAAATAGCTTCAAAATCACAAAAAAATAAGTTAGGACATTATATTCTTTGAGCCCATACAATCTAAGCGTTCGATGGTATGCCTTAGATTCAAAGGCATTTTTTACAATCATGATTTAGTTCAATTTGTCGCGGACTGACTACACCCTTCAGGCTTTGTTAACTCTGATGCCCATAGGAGGGTTTATTGAATGATACGACACAACTTATGGTTGCTGGTTCTATAGTATCCGCCTCTGATCGTATAGGTTTAACACACTAAGGGTAACGGTATCTAACACGGTAGTTACCCTCCTGGGTAGGGACGAGAGTGATTCTGTGTTTAGCGCATACACTTATGCATTAAAATCTATCCTGCTTATGGAATACCTGACCTGATTTCGCCATACTAGCTATAATCAACATATTTCAACTGTTCAGGGCCGTTTAATAAACGTGACAATTGTAATTTACAACGACAATTTAGGGTTCATTGCTCAGACTGTTAGGACACATGTTACCTCCTGCATGTTAATCGTAATTAGTAACCAGCAATGTAACCTGAATCGTAATTATAAATTACAATTGTCATGTTTATTAAATGGGGCCCGAAAGTCACCTTTTAAATAAAAAAATTGTATCCCGCTAGCACTTAAAGCACAATCTGAACAAATCAATGTATTTAAATTTACAAAAACATGCATTTTGCAGCAATTGTACTAAATAAGGCTGGGACATAGCACAGTCTCTCTTTTTGAGGAACTAATGCAAGCTTATTCAATATTTTGAGATCAATTTCTTTTATTTTCTGTACGATGTCCCGATTTGGTTTAAGACACGATTTTTGAAATTAGAATGGAGAATATCTCCAGATAGGTATTAAAATTTCAATTGTTAAAAAAATTACTTTCGATTTCTTGTAGCATTTCTTTGTAAGAAGAAAATCCAGAATCTATCTTTAGGTTCTCTGTAGTCAGAAGTATTCTAAATATCCATCCATATATTATATATTATGCAAAATATTCACATTTCACTAGGAGCGCCCAAACTCTGTCCAGGGTGACATGTAGTGAGCCATTTTTAATAGACCACAATACACGCCTCGAAACAGTAAGCATGCAGGTGTTATTTTTAAAATAACAAAACAAAAAAAGATGTTTTTCTAGACAAAAAGAAATGCTACAAGTATCTTCAAAAATAAAATTAAAGAAACATAATTATCACAATTTAAGTTTCCAATAAAAAAAGAGGACAAACATAATCCTCGAACGAATTCCTCCTCTCAATATATTTTCACGATGGCACAACATTACTTTTAACACCAGGCTAGCATGCTCGACAAGGCGACAAAACAGAGAAAACGTATGACGCGCTCTCGCTTTGTCATGTCACGCAAAGTAAAGACAGATGCATGTCTCGATTTTTGTCGTTTTCTCGGGGGCAGTATGCTAGCCTACAAAGGTACTAAAACAATTATAAACATCTTATTTATGTTATTTAGTACCTGACACTTAAAATAATTACAGTAGTAAATAGAACACATTCCCTTATTTCATAAAATAAAATATTGTAACCCCAGATAAAAATTTAAGAACATAACTAGGTAGTTAATACCTACAGGGCTATTGTGTTGCAGATCAACGATCTTTTCTATACTTATGTATGACTTTAGAACTGTTCTAATTTTCGAAAAGTTCCCGATGGAAATTGCCAACTAAATATTAAGAACAAGAATCGACATAACTGTCAAAAAACACTTAGGTATCATCGATAGATCATCAGCAAGTTACACAAAAGTACCTCTCGAAAAGTACGTTCGGATGTGCGCAAACAGTGAGCTAAGGTGCGACAGCGCTGTGTCGTGCTGTCATACTACATCATTTACACTTCTAGTGTGATTCTCAACAAGCGCGCGATGAGCTTTCATAAAAAAGGGAATTTTCTTCTCGCGCTTTTCAGAGACCGAACGTCGCAAAGAAGTATGGAAAAGAAGCGAGTAGCGCGCAAGGAGAGAAATCATACTAGAGGCGCTTGATGTGAGTTAATAGATAAAAACATGCAATCCGCGAGTTTCCAACTAGTCAAATTAACAACTCTTTATCAAACGTCAAAACGCGTGCTTGTACTAAAAATTGAATAGTGACGTCACGTAGCGATGTGTTTTTCGTCGTCGTTTTGATATTTTTTATAGTTTATCCAGTTTTTAAAAATAGTATTCAAGCAACAGCATTACTGGAAATGTGAGTTTAGCGTTATTTTCAAACGGTTTATTTACTGAGCAGTTAAAACTAAAATTTATTTTATATAGTCAACTCCCCTATTCGGGTCATCACTTGATCAACACTTTGAACACCATGTAAGGTGATATATAAGTTTAAAACAGATGGATTTGCTTCAGATTTTGATTTTCAATGGAAAAACTTTTAAAAGGGGTCACAATATAACTATATTAATAAAAGTTAAAAATAAAATTGCATTGTTTCGATGACCAAGCTCTAACTAAACACATACATACTTATGTATATGAAAAACTATATTTTGTCTTACTGTAGCTTTTACATTTTATTATATTACTAGTATAATATCATCAATTCAATTTTAACAATGTTTCAGACAAAAATTGTTGGGCAAATTTATATATTTTCAAAGCGCTAAACTAAATTTTCGTACACGAATTTTCCACCAAAAAGCATTATATTTACATCAATAATATCTTTTACCTTGTCATAAACTGTTAAGAGTATAATTATTTCTTATTATAATATGTCTTTATCATAATTATAATTACACTTATAAATAATATGACGTGTTACGTTTTGTAACTTGGACATTTATTTTGAGCTGCATTTTGAAAATTAATGCCAAAACGTTGGTAAATGCTTGGGGCTTCAGGTTGTACAAAATAAGCATGCAGATTTGAAATGGGTAATTTTATACAGGGTCCAGCTTAATATGCTGACAGTTTTTTAGGAGGATGATCAGAGCATCAAACTGAACAACTTTCTCTATGGGGCAACATCGAAAACGCGAAAAAAAAAAATCCGCTGTCCCATACATTTGCCTCTTGTAGGTTTGCAGTTTTGTATGGAGCAACAAATTTTTTTTTCGCGATTTCGATGTTGGTGCCATAGAGAAAGTTGTTCAGTTTCAGTTGATCATCCCCTTAAAAAGTGTCAGCATATTAGGAAGGACCCTATATAACCAGTAAAAACGGTTGCCACGCAACATGAAGTTTCTACTAATGTAACTTAGACTTTACACGCACTCTCTCCGATTACCTAAAGAAACAAACAAATGCACAGGATCCATTTTTGTGAGATTGACAATCTATTACCAGAATTCCGAAATACACAACACGGTGGGAATTTATCGCGGCAAATCAGCTAAGATACAGATGAGATAGCGTTGTGAGGAGAGCCCATTTGAGTGAGGACTTTATCCAGCCACTGAAGCGGACCGTGCAGATGAATCTCTATCCAACAGGGAGTGGAGGTCACGTCCTGACGGTGGTACTCAGCACCCCAACCTTTCACGAACGACATGCGAATCGTACACATCTTCGTCAACTCATAAACTGCTTCGAAACCATGGTTAACGCTCTGGGAGAGTAACTGCGCAAATTCGCGGTTGTTAAAAATCTTTAGCGAGCATCCCGGAGGTATCTTGCATACTGTAGAAGGATGAAAACCATGGTGATGATTGCAGTTGCGACTCTGAACGAAGATGGCTGCGTCGGACAAACACTCGGCGTAAACCTCTCCGCCTACATAATACAAATGTACCCCTTTCCCTATATGACGTCTAGTGTTTTCTATTGTAGAATTTCTGTTGACATTGCTAAGCTGACCGAGACAGAATCTGTCGCTGTTATTAGAGGGATCTGTGAAGCCATCGACGACGACAGAATGAGAGTTGCAGTGGAATACCTCACCGACTCTGCAGTTTAACTCGTAGTAAGCTACTGAAGCCCAGTACAGCGGTTCTTGGTAAGACACTGGGGCGACTTCTCCCGGTGGCTCCGTATCATCAGACGGAGGTGAATACGCTGGAGGTGGCGTATCTGGTAATTCAGAGCTAGCTGACGGAGGGAAGCCAGAACCTGAGTAGGAGACGTTATGCGGCATAGCCGGTTCGGTAGTCCTTTGGAATGGCAGCAACGAATGTCCCGGAGCGAATTCTGAATGCCTTGGGACTAACACGGGTGGTAATACGGGGCTCTCTACTCGTTTGTAGTGGTAAGGGTTTATGCATACTTCCTTTTGCTTGGCGCTGAAGGGGTACTGACATATCTCGAGGGGCTTGAGCTCGTGGTGGCTCTGGAGGTCGGGCCAACGCCACACGCGGCAGTATATCACGTGCGGCAGTCCTTTTCGGTGGGAGACCTGCAAGTGAAGAAGTGGGGAATTTATTTATGGCGTCCGTGGTAAAGGGGTTAATTAAGTCTACAGGATTATGGTATGAGTTGATGATATTATCTCAAATAATACGTAAAATGTGGTCTTCATATGGGGTGGTAATTAATTCATCACGATCTTAGTGATAGAATTATTCAACAATGCTTAACCCAAACTGTACCTAGAAACATGTATTTTAGACATGTTATTCCTTCTGTAGCCACACAGAAAATGGGATTTTGTCGAATACCATAAACCTCCGAAAATCGGAGTTGAGCAATAAAGCTAGTATCTATTCCAATAACCTTCTAATGATTGGTATTCTGAGACAAATACATATATCAAGACTTCGCAAAACGGTGAATCAGCTAGCTTTACGAATTGAATGACATATTTGGCACAGTTTTTGTGTATCTATCTGGCGATGGTTCCGGGTTCGATGCCCATTCGCGATACAGAGTGATTCGTATCATATGCAAATCTTTGGATTACTCCTATTTTGAAGATTTTCACTTTTTATATAGTTGCAAATTTTAACAATAACTATCTATGGTTATTTGCAGATTAGTGTCATAAACCTAACAACCTGTTTAATTTATTCACATTGAGGATGGGATCAGATGAAATAAAGAAAACTACATGTTATCTTGCTCACACTAAAAAAGTGTTCATTCAAGAAAGAGAAACATATGCATAAATGCAATAGCCTCATTTTACATTCACCTCATAGTCACACAAAGATCCGTTTTTCCTGTGAGATTGCATCAGTAATTATGAGACTTGCAAAACCAAGGTAACAGACATATCCTGAAGATAAGTAAACGTAAGTAGAATAAGCGTGGCCCATTGCTCGTAGAGCAGATGGGCCAAAGAGATCTCGCGACAGCGTACTGAAATGTGCAGCGTGGTGGAGGTGTATCGACGACCTGGTGATTGTGGCGGCAACAGGGCAGCACAACTCTAACTTATAGTTTATTTACTTTACTCTACAGTATCAATTATTTTATTAAATAGACTATGTATTATTATATACAGTCATAATCGTAGCTTAAAATTCATATTGTAATAGTTATTAAGTAAGTTATGTTGTAGAGTTTCTGGCCGCATCTTCTCTACACATTCTGACAACACGTTCAGACGAGGTGGTAGATTTAAAACGATTTGACGTTTGATAAGTGTGCTTCAAGCTCCTATATTGAATAAATTATATTGAATTTGACAGGGCCGCTCGTTGTGGTGATCCTTAGTAAGAGGGCTATATCTAGCAGTGAATGTATTTTCAGTGAATGTCTTTCGGCTGAGATGATGATGATGTGTAGTTTGTGGTATTCCTCACGACATCTTGCTTAAGAGGCCATACCACCCGGAATTACCTGAGAAGGGGTCTTTTATTTTTCGTTTTTCTACAAGATTTATACAAGTTACAGAAACGAAAAAAATACACAATATAATGATATCATAAATCGAATACACGAATGAAATTACTTCACACAATACTTTTTTTTTCGAAAAGTTAAGAAAATAACGCATTTTTAACATTATTTTCTCAAACTAGAATAACTTTCAACCATTTATAATTACTGGAATTTTACTCATATATCCCCATTAGTTTAATCATTAAAAAAATCAATAAAAAGTACTTTTAATTCATTTTAATCGAAAACGCACGCACTTTACGGAGGGCTGGGCAATCGCGTATCTCATAGAAAATATTCGCCTGAATCTATGGCCCCTTAAGATAATATTCAAGAAAGTGTCTCGTATTAACCTGTAGCCTGCCGTCAAGCGACCGCGGTATGGTGACGCACTTGGACGGCGTGCCTGGACACGACAGTGCGCGTTCCAGCTCCTCGATGGCTCCCTTCCTCTTCTTCAGTTTCTTCACCAGGCTGTCAACCGCTTTCTCAGCCCATTTCTCTTCTTCATCACCCTTTAATAGAATATAAAGAAATAATGGTTATGTTGTGGACATTTTTAATAGAAATCTTACTAAGTAATATTATAAATGTCAAAGTTTGGATGTTTAGATGTTTGGATGTTCTTCTTCTTATCGTGTGGGCAGCAAGCCCTGGTATCAGAGTTTTTTCAGACGTGATTGTTATATAACGACTTCTACCACGAGAGATAGTAGCTAGGACCAACTGCTTAACGTGCCCTCCGAAGCACAGAATCATCTTCTTTTCAGGCCATTACGTTCGGCCTGCAATGTCCTAACCAACTGGGGAAAAACGCACAAAGTGACAAATCACTAGGTGATAGGTTTCGATAAAAATTCACACATTGATCTACAGGAGATGTAACAAAACACCCAAGTAATACTTAAACCCCTCCAACCCCTGCTTCAGACAATCAAACTGAACAACTTTGAACCAAAATCTAAATCGCGAAAAAAAAACCGCCATCCCATATATTTGAGTCGATTCGGTACTGCAGTTTTGTATGAAACAGCAGATTTTTAAATTGGCACCATAGTGAAAATTGATCAGTTTTATGGTCTGTAGCACCTCCTTCAATATAACTAGAGTGTTACATCCTGTATACTTATGGCTATTTAAAAAAAAAACTAGTTATTCTACATTAAAAGAAAATGTTGTTTGTTTGATATTTTAAAGTTAGGTTACCTATTTGATAAATTGTTTTTATTAGTTGTTTTAAAAATACAGGGTGTTACAAAAATACAAAAAACATTTAAAGGGGCGGTTTAGACCGTCAAACTGAACAACTTTCTCTATGGCACGAAAAACAATCTGATGTTCCATACTAAACTACAAATCTACTATGGGACAGTTTTTTTTTTCGCGATTTCGATGTTGGTCCCTTAGTGAAAGTTGTTCAGTTTGATGGTCTAAACAACCCCCTTAAAAGTTTTAAATAATTATTTTTACTTTGGTAACATCTTGTTCAGATGTTTGTGTGATTCAGTTTCAGTTATGAGATTATTGCACAACAACAACTTTAATTTATTTATTTATAAATTGAATGACTAATCAGATATCTTAGAGAGAAAAATAATAAGACAGGTCATGTCAGAACATTACATGCTCTTTACAAATGTAGATTGAATAAAAAAAAATTGTAAACAACTTTTTATGACTCAACATACCAAGAATTGGTGACTGTAAAGTGCACTGACTCATACATCAATAATACCTATGTATCTATTCAATCTTACTTTATCACTAGTAATTAAAAGTCTGGCGGTGAGCGGGATTCGAACCCACGACCTGCCTATGCGGGGCATGCTCCACTCCAACAGAGCTGTCGACGCCCCGCAGGCCACGACTAAATTTTCAATCTATATCATCGTCTTTAAGGGACGTCAGCGCCATCTACCAGATTTATGCAAACTACTGACTCACAAGTCTAAATCCCGCTCGCCGCCCGTCTTTTTCAATCTTTAATTTGATTAAGCTAACATGGCATACATGTAGAATCAATAAATTCGATTACAAGGTGTAATCAACACTAGTAATATTTAACAACTTTCACTATGGCACAGAATAGGTGATAGTATAGTTCTACACACAGAACAGCCACTCCCCGCCCCCCTCTGACTTCAGATACCCCACCTCACCTCACACTTTCTGGGGAAACTTGAGAGGAGCAAGGGAATGCTGTCAGGCGCGCGCAATCGTTGGATTTAAATACATACAATATATTTTATTTTTATCTTCTCAGTAAAAATAAACGTTGGAAAAAAACACTGAAGTCATATTTTTAGTGATTCTTTAGCTTAAATACTATTTTTAATAACAGAATGAACTATTAAGAGTAATAAAATGTATAATAATGTTCATAAGATGCGTCGTAAGTCAACACTACACATATCGCTCATCCGGGAGAATAACCACACAATTGCAGTCTTTTCCAAAATTGAGTTATTAATTAATTTCACAATAATTAGGTGGATATATTTTATCTGAAGGAATAAACTCACAACTGTATTACCAGTAGTTTTCGCTAGATGGCAGTGTTATTGTTTCGTTGACGAAAAATTGGGCCCATCTTGGAGTGTGAACCTTTAAACCCTTCTCCTGTAAAATTTGCAATAATGTAATTGTGCGGTTATTCCACCGGATGAGCGATATGTCATGCACAAAATATCATCATGTCAAATCCAAAAAGTTGTTGTAGGGCCTGACTGAACTCCCCTAAAGTGTCCACAGAAAGTGTAAGATGAGGTGCGTTATCTGGAGTCAAGCGATGGGCGGGAAGAGGCCGTTCTGTGTGATTTTTATGCAGTCGTTTATTCTTCAGTGCTCTCAAATAATCATGTAGTATAATGGGTATATCCAGCAATCCTTGAACTGTTTTACCCATTTATGAAAATTTTCTATTTCTATTCATGAAATTCATTAGAATAGATAATTCCATGAATCTGGTAACTAAATATTAAACATGTTAAGTAGTGCATAACACAAGTTACTATTTTGTCTCTTAATTTACTTACTGTAGGCCTCGCATGCCACCCCCGAGAAAATGATAAAAATCGAGATGGGCCTCCATCCTTATTATTTTACGTATGCCAGAAAGAGCGCGCATTACATTTTTCTTGTTTAAACGCTTTGTCGTGGTTGGCATGCTAGCCATGCTGGTCCCTGTCTGTGGCACTAAGGCCCAGAAATGTTTACAGGATTTTTCAAAATGCTAATTTTAATAATTCTATGCAAATGAGTAACCTAATATTGTAAATTTGGAGGTGGCGTTTACTGCAATTAGCGGTCCATACAATTCAATTACTAACCTGCCACATACCACAATGAAATTACTAACATACAATGTATAACATACCCTACAGTCAAACCAAAATATTTACTCAATACAGTCAAAATCCGTTATGATATTGACTGGTCTACAGTCATATTAGGTTGTAAACTCATCACTAGTTGCGAGTTACAGAATTGAAAATTTTATCAATTGCTGGAGTTATCCTGCGACTTTGTCCGGTCAAATTATATACCAGAATTTAAGTCAGATCATAAGCTATCAAACAAAAAAAGTTTCATCAAAACCTGTTCAGTAATTTTCGCGTGATGCTCGCACAAACATACACACAAACAAACAAACAGACAGGCAAAAATTCTTAAAAAGGTTGATTTGAGTCAGGGACACCTAAAAACCATCTCATAATTATCTTTTTTTTGTGAATATCTATTATAAGTTATTCGAATACATGCAGCATTGATTGAAGAAGCATCCATAGATTCCACCTTAAATTTAGCTAAATAAACGGACTTACCATCAATTTTCTATACTTTCCTCTCTATCTGTCTCTTTCACTCTGCTAGATTGGCGCCTCGAATCTATTCGACAAGGCGCGCTCATTTGACGTATACTTCATAGCGTTTATAGATTTTACCGCGAATGCTTGTAAAATTTTTCTTAACCTTAAAACTTTGTTTAAAAACAGTGAAATTGTAATGTTTTTGACGTGTAAATTACACGGAAAGGTTGTTTTGTGAGTGTTCTGTGTGTGTTTTGTCAAAGATGTGCACTTACGGCTTGCAGATTATTAGTAGAAGCACTAATGAACGTCCGCTCTCGAATGCCGCTGTTTTGGGTAAAGAGCGGCCTCTACGAAGGGTCTTTTGACGCTTTTGGCCCTACAGGACAAGGGTGAGTTACCCCATCTCAGTTCAATCAAGTGGAGGATGGCTTTTTATTGCTTTCCAACAATTTTGTCACCCATGACTTTGTTGACAACTAAGCCAATTGATTACTAATTTTTCAGGATCTAGTATGATCCGATTGTATTTCGGCTATTTATGACAAAACAAAACACTCAAAACATGTATACTCTTGTTCCTAGGAACTTTAAACAACAGATTAGATGTCTGAATCAATATTTAGTCAATCCCTGTGACGTTAATGGGAATCTTAAGCTCAGCTAGGTGAATTACGTTCTAATATTGGCCAAAAGAACGTTATAACCACCCCCAGTAAGAAGGGAAAGCGGTCAAGCAGTGATTTTATGCAAATGTGGTTACGTTGTCACTAGTAGTTGCGATGTGGCTACATCGTGTGCAGACAGACAGATCGACTCTGGCGCAGGTGTGCGCGCATTGTCATTTTGTTGATGCAACATTGTGTCTGCGATGTGGCCGGCCGCTTTTTCGTGGTATCGCTGGTGGTTGCGTTGTGGTTGTGATGTGGTCGATATAACCCATGTGGTCGATAATGACAGCAGAATGTGGTACCCTGTTAAATTCTACTATTCATTTTCAATACAATATATGCATCCGCTCACGTGATGTGGTTGCGGTATGTGTTAAACAACCCTTATACAACCCCACCGAGCATTGAAATCGGCTTATTCAGCCAAGTGGCATTCTACTTGGTACATTTTAAATCATTAAGTGTCTCTAGTACGTTATACGGTATTAGTCTTATTACATACTTACAGTTAGAAACTTATTATTTACTAGGCATACTGTAGATAATATACATTTGAAGCTAATAATAAGCAGTAGGTAACAGCAGCAGCAGTAGCAGTCATTTGCTGTTTGATGACCAATAAAGATATATTAAAGATTAAAGGAGTTTTATACAAATCACTATAACTATGATTGGTATAACTATGATCACATACCTATGCAACCTTTCTTTGCAAGAATTTTATGTTTCAAAGATGGTTAAAAACTTAGAGAAGGAAACTCTAGATGTGCCTATTGAATATGTTTCTCTTTTTCAAGATGTTCTTGATAAGGAAGGACAAAATCATTTTTAATTGCTGTCTTATAATAATGATCGGAAACTGCACCCAGCCTTCCTTTTAGGCCTCCTGGACTGTTGTACTGTTATACAGCTTTATCATATTAGACCCAAAGAGTTCCTTTGACCCACAGAGATTGGTGTCTTGGTTTATGTAGACAATTTCTTCCTGGTCACACAACCATACTGAGTTTAAGTTAACAATACTGGCATATCAATACTCAGTAGGCTGCGCTTGCACTTTGTCCGGAACTGTAGTATTCGAACCGTTTTGTATTGTATAACAATACCATGAGCTACATTAGCATGCACTAGTTATCTACAGAGAAGGTAACAAGAATAATAGGCAGGATGAAAAAACCTAGTGCTAGTTAGGTCTCCTAGGCTTTGCCAATATAACCAGATAGCGATTATTGCAATATCGACCGTGTCAGTTCTCTACGAGGGACTTTTTCTCTGTCCCTGTGCAGCAGGAATTTTACTGATGGCGGTAGGCCATTATACCACAGTTCGGTGGTTCTGCACATAAGTTGACGCACATTTGAATCAGACACAGCGGATGTGGTCTGGGGTGCTCACTTCAGGTACAAATATCTATCAAATCTTGTTTCTAGTGTCGGAATGACACGACACTTGTCGCCCCCGACCTCGGAGGTCGTATACAGAACATGGGGCTTATGCAATGGCTTTACCGACCTGTTATCTAGGACGCAGTGCTGGAATGGCACTCGTACCCGCCCCCGACCTCGGAGGTCGTATACAGAACATGGGGCTTATGCAATGGCATTACCGACCGGTTATCTAGGACGCAGTGCTGGAAGGGCGCTCGTCCGCGCCCCCGACCTCGGAGGTCGTATACAGAACATGGGGCTTATGCAATGGCATTACCGACCGGTTATCTAGGACGCAGTGCTGGAAGGGCGCTCGTCCCCGCCCCCGACCTCGGAGGTCGTATACAGAACATGGGGCTTATACAATAGCATTAGCGACCGGTTTTCGAGGACGCAGTGCGGAATGGCGCCCGTCAACGCCCACGACCGCGGAGGTCGTATATAGATCATAGGGCATATATAATAGCGTTGCCGACTGTTTATCTAGAATCCAGTGCCGGAATGGCACTCGTCGCCCCCGGCCGCAGAGGTCGTACAGAACATGGGGGCATGTGCATTGGCATTACCGACCGCTTATCTAGGACGCAGTGTCGGAAGGGCGCTCGTCGCCGCCCACGACCGCGGAGGTCGAATATAGATCATATGTCATATACAATAGCGTTACCAACTAAATAGTCGAAGAGAAACATATAGAACCCAGTGCCGGAATGGCACTCGTCGCCCCCGGCCTCGGAGGTCGCATTCAGAACATCGGGCATACGTATCTAGGACGCAGTACCTGAATGGAGGCATCGTTGCCACCCCTGGCCACGGAGGTCGAACATAGATCATGGGCATATATAACAGAGTTGCTGACTGCTTAGCTAAACACCAGTGCCGGAATGGCACTCGTCACCTTGGGCCGCGGATGCCCTATATAGTACTTGAGTATTATACAAAAGTAATACCAACCAATTCCCTAAAATCCATTTCTGGATTGGCACTCATCACCCCCCGGTCGCGTAGACCATTGGCTTTGATTTAGTTGATTTGTTCACTTAGGAAAAGACAATCATACATAGTGATGTAGGTTGGTATTTCAGAGATGGTCCAACAATCTATTGCGAATGTTGCAAGGCATTCATTTCACACTGGCTCTTCCGGTTGGCATGGGTGCTTGCTCCCACCACCCAATATAGATCCACAATAACTGTACCACCTTCACTTTACATGGCATAATACATTTTGATAGTACCAAAACTTGGACACACAAGTGCTACCAACTGACAGTTCTTGGGGTAAACACTTGAGCCTACCACGAGTGGAGAAACTAGAGCCCTTAGCCCGGAAGGGGGGAGGGGGGGGGAGACTAATCAAGCAGTGCACTGACTGGTCATTAAACGAAAGAAACTCCTGCTAAAGAGAATCTGTCTTAACCTGCAATAACACATCTACCAGACACTGTACATTATAAAATATGGTCTGAGTAACTTCGTTTGGTGTAGATTCTAAAGCTCCATATGGGAATTACATAATGTGGGCAGGATTTTATGGACATCTCAGACAATACTCTGACATAGGTCAGTAGGTTCCACCTGCCGTGCAGCTGGACCATTATATAAACTATCCTGTTAACTAAATACCAGGAGAGAAGGATGTCAATATGTGTCACTAGTTAAGTATATGATTGGCTAGAAAATTAACCCAATGCAGTTATTCAAAAAAATATTAATAATATATATATATTTTTTTTAAATTATGGTTATAGATTTTAGAACCTGACTCTTGGATTGATAGATCCGAGAGTACCAAATAGAGTAGAAGTAGGAGTAGTGAGATAAACCTGATAATTATAAATAAACATTATAACCTAGACCTCGGCTCCAGACACAGAAAATGTTAACAATCCAGCTGACTAGCTAATGTGACAACATACTGTGGAGTTTTTATGCTCAGTGCAACATGTAATGAAGCTTGGGTCTACAAGAAGAGTTGTTTTGAGAATGATGTAATTAATCTTTTTCTTATCTAATAAGGATGTTATTAGGCCAGCAACCAGAACTCAAAACGGCCCACGGAGAGAATTATAGAAAAAGCTTCCTGGAAAATTTTATTTCGGAAAGTGTATTGTTCTCAAATAAACAGTACCTAATACTGTTAAGTATGAGGACCTACTATTAGATAATTTTTCATACAGCTACCTAATAAGTTCAGTGGTTTGAATTAATTATAATGATCTCTGAGGATTGTTCCCCTATGAGGATTAAGATTATGCCTCAATTGGGTAGAAATTTAATCTTAAATGTTTTTTCTCTTTCAACAGCAATCTGTTGATTTTAAATACCTAGTTATTGAACATTTAGTGAGATGACATTTAGTCATTATCAAGACTATTATTTTCTATTATGATTATGAAAGTTATTATATGGTGTATTTTTCCCTTTTATACAGGATTTATGTGTTAATGTACCCATTGTTGATGATGATGGCATGCACATTTTCATTTATTTTCACATAGCGTTTGTACTCTTTCACCAGCAGATAGCAAACAGGTCTTCAATCAATGCTGCATGTATTCGAATAACTTATAATATAACTGTTTTGCATTACAACAAAACAGATATTATGAGTAAGAGAATACATGCAGCATTGCAGCAAGGTGCTTGCTGGTGATTGATGAAGACTATGAAGTATACGTCAAATGAGCGCGCCTTGTCGAATAGATTCGAGGCGCCAATCTAGCAGAGTGAAAGAGACAGATAGAGAGGAAAGTATAGAAAATTGATGGTAAGTCCGTTTATTTAGCTAAATTTAAGGTGGAATCTATGGATGCTTCTTCAATCAATGCTGCATGTATTCTCTTACTCATAATATCTGTTTTGTTGTAATGCAAAACAGTTATATTACACTTCACGTCACTTCTGTTACAGTTTTATAATAGTTTTTTTATTTTATTTTTTTTTATTTATAATTAATGGATTTTTTGCTTGTGCGTTAGCACCGCATTTCCGCCAATGTCAAGTAGTTTGTGGGAGTATCTATACCAATCTCAGGGATTGTTTTTGATAAAGAACAAGAAGAGATTAAGGAATGCGGAGCCTCGTGGCAGGCAAAGACGCGACGCGCGAACAACACGCGAGACAAGTTCTCGGGTCAGAACCTGCAACATGACTCCTTTATAATAGTTAAGATTATATCGGAAACCTAAGCTTAACTCAAACAAACAGAACTTTGTTATGAGGATATTCACTTTGCAAGACCAATTTTACAGCACACACATAAATAGTGTAAGAGCACAGCAAATTAAAAATCGAAACAAAATTGTGAATGATCCAATGAATACGACCAAGCTTGACGTAACCTATGAATGGATCATCAATTGATAATTACGTTATTCATTCATAAGTTGTGTCTTGGTCGCCGAATTATCTTCTTGATAACTAGACATAATTTAAAAATCTAGAATAAAACTTTTTAACGGTTTCTTACCAAGTTTTGGTATATTTCAGTTCCCAATTTCAGAGCCCATTAGAATGTTTAATTATACAACGTGTTAATGAATTAACGCAAAACTAGAAAGTAGTTTGTTCAGAATAGAGAGCAGAATCAAATTATCATGTTTTCTATATAGGTTTTTTTTTTTCAAAATATTTAATAATTTGCTTGCAAAATTTAAAATTTACTGAACTCGAACTCAATCCACCGCATGGGCACACTCACCCTACTTACTACCAAAACAAGATTCTTAAAATGTATCCAAAGGTATGTTAGCGCTTTTATTCATTGCTGAAATGATAACAAATGATTTTCGCCTCAAAACTTAAAATGCGAATAACTTTAAATTTTAACTATCAAAATAATGAAATTATTGTTTCAATCAAATTATTTTATTAGAAATCAGTTGAGGTGTATGAGGTTTTGCGCTTATTCATTAACACGTTGTAGATTAAATAATAAATGTGTAACTCTCAAAAAGTACAATTTAAAATAACTGTGTTTAGGTAAGCATAAACTGATATATTCTCAATGTAACCAGTGCATCCTGACCAGACAATAGAATGCAGTCATAGAGCGAGCTTTATGACTGTGTTAGAATATCTTATACATCATCTTATAAACAAGGCGAAAATATTTGGCGAGGACAAACACCCACAAACAATCTCATGACCACATTCCCTTTTGGGGTGGACAGAAACATTACTACAACTTTTTTTTTCAAGCATTTGTTACTTGGCTTGCTTTTAGCATATTTAAGGTTTCCAAGATGGTATAATGAAGTACAAAATAACAAGTTAAATCAAGTCTACCTGTTTCCAACCGAGCAGCTTCTTCACAGCAGGACTGGTGAAGCTGAAGAGGCTGTTCAAGCTGGACATAGGCCCACTGCTGGACGATTCCCCATCGTCCGTGTCCATGGCGACTGATGCACGCGAATGAGTCACCAGCTATGGGAGCGAGAGCCCCGCCAATAATTATTCCGCGGAAACGCTTAATCCGCCATCGATCAACACTTGGTATTCCCCACGACGCCTGTAGTGCAATTACGAACACAAAATAGCGATTAGCGAGACAGCGTCTGTTCGATTCACAATACTTATTGTTTTATGTTCTATTGCGCACTGTTATCTTTTTTTAGGGACGATTTGGAGATGAATAGTGTCTTTTTGATTGATTTCAAGGAATTTTAACACAGAAAAACTGTTGGAAACAGAAATGAAAATAAAACGCTTGTCAAAATGCCTCCATTCTACCACAGATAACAAATTTTTGTTTTTTAATTTCTAGGAATCACGTTCCGTTTTTCGTTTTTATGGAAACTGTGTTTGGATAATTTTCATAACTTATGGAAGTCTCATCTGAGTTTCAACTCTTTTTCCCCATTTTCGTAATAAATTTTGGAAAACAAGACCATTAAAACGTTTCCCGAGTAATAAAAGTTTTCTCAGCACTTCCCTTCAGCAGAACGGAACGTAATGGGTGTGCTTTTTTTGTTCAAAAATAGAGCTCTACATTTAAATAAATGAGGTCACTTTGTATAGCTTTATCACTTTCGATGCGTCATTTTGACTAAAATAGATCGTAAAACACAACAACATTCGCATTTTGCCGAGAATTTTCTCGAACGAAACGTCAAAACCCTCTTCATTTGTCATTCATTTCTGCATTTGTTGAGCTCGCGGTTTGCGCTCGGCATTCAAAGAAAAGAAGAGAAACTGTGCGAACCTAAATACAATTATTCCCAAGTTTTATTTCACCACAAGTGCTACTAATTAGCTGTTACAAATAAAATATCACTTTTCAAATAATGGAACAGGTAAGGTTATGCCGATGCTTTGATTAAACATTTGTTAATGAAATAGCAGAATTAAACGTTATATATTTGTAGGTTAATCAGTTAAAAGAAAAGGGTAACGCAGCATTAGCTTCAGGGAACTACGATGAAGCAATCAAGAGTTACACTGAAGCCATAAACCTGGATCCGAAAAATCACGTCTTGTTCAGCAACCGATCAGCGGCACACGCGAAGGCTGGTAACTACGCGGCAGCACTCGAGGACGCTAACAAGACCGTGTCTTTAAACTCTACTTGGAGCAAAGGTTACTCTCGCAAAGGCAGTGCATTAGCTTACTTAGGGAAGTATGATGAAGCTATCGCGACTTACGAGAAGGGGCTGGAGTTGGAGCCTGGGAACCAGCAGCTGGCGTCGGGGCTGGCTGAAGTGAGGAAGCAGGTGCAGGAGGCGAATCTGAGGTCGGCGACGCTGTTTGAGAAGCTAAAGTTGAACCCACAGACAAGGGAGTGGCTTAAAGATCCGGAGTATGTTAAAATTGTTGAGGTAAGATGTTTTTGTAGTTTCATTGATGTATATTTACTGAAAGCTGTAAGGAGAAACGAGGGAATGTTGGCCAATGGGATTGAATAAAATCTCCGCTCTGAGATCTATGCAATCCTATTGGTTGATATTTCTTTCTTTCTCCACCCTGCTGCCTCGCTCCGCTTCAGTGGACAGGCAGCCTTAAGCCACCAGTAAGCCTATACTGAAGTTAGGGTCTCATCACAGGCAGAATGGTGGCTCTAGACAGTTACAGAAAAATTGCAAGTTGCAAAAGTGGGTAGAAACTACAAAGAAATGTTTATGTCATTGTTCCATGGGGTTTGGCAGAGACAACAGCCTGCTAAATGCTATCAACTTCTTATCGTGTGGGCAGCAAGCCCTGGTGTCGAGAGTTTTTTCAGACCGTCTTATGGCCTCTGATGTGCTTTTTATGTGATGACTACTACCACCAGATATAGCCGGGTCCAAAGTCTTAACGTGCCATCTGAAGCAGGAATCATTGTTCTTTTCAAACAATCAGGTGATTCAGCCTGATATCCTAACCAACATGGAAAAACATAAAGTGACATATCTATAGCTCCCTCGTGGGAATCAAATCCACTACCTGCATGTCAAGAGCCCAATGCTCTTAAACATTAGAGCACGGAGGCAGTTAAATGCTACATCCTATGATTCTGATACTTCCTTTGTATCATTGATACATCTTTTCAAGTGCTTTTACAATAGTGCTGTGTACTATGTTTTTGTATTCAATACTTTAATTAGTTTTTAAATAAATTAATGCTGTTTGAATGCTGCATTTTCCATTCTGCCAGTGTGTATCTCAAGTCTCAACTCAAAATGATGGAGCCTTGTGGCAAGCAAATGCAAACGACACACAAGCGCTTGTGAATCAACTTGCAACAAAAATTTTTATGTCACAGAAATTTAATATAATTCTTTATATGCTGACACTTTTTAAGGGGATGATAGTTGTTCAGTTTGATGGTCTGATCATCCCTTTAAAAAGTGTCAGCATAGTGAAAAGGACCCTGTATAAAACTGATTGATATCATTGCAAAACTGAGTTTGCAATAATGTTTTAATAGTCATATTTTGATTCACATCACCTGTAGCATTGGTTAATTTAAATCTGACAAAAATACCTAGCTAAATTCCAAGATTTTTCATTGATCTGTTTCATATAAACAATGGTATTCCAGTTTAGGAGTTATAAGTACTATATTTATTATATGAAGTAAGTTATTTTTCATTTTTTAACCAAAAATTTATTTCTACAGAAACTAGCTCAGAATCCCTTCGACATCCAAAGCCTAGACGCCAAAATAGAAGACAAACGTGTACTTACGACCCTCAGTGTCATGCTCGGTCTAGACTTCGGCTCTCCCATGGACGTAGACCCACCAGCACCCGAGAAGAAACCCTCACCGCCCCCGAAAGCCGAAGAACCACCAAAACCAAAATACGAGGACCTTCCCGAAAACCGTAGACAAGCTTTACAAGAAAAAGATCTAGGAAACGAATGTTATAAGAAGAAAGATTTCGAAAATGCATTGAAACATTATCAGAAAGCCGTAGATGCCGATCCTACAGATATAACGTTCTTAACAAACATGGCTGCGGTGTACTTCGAACAGAAGGAGTATGAGAAGTGTATCAAGGAGTGTGAGAAGGCAATAGATATTGGACGAGAGAATAGAGCTGATTTCAAGCTAATAGCCAAAGCTTTCACTAGGATTGGTGAGTTTGTTTTATTCTAAGTTTTTGTTTTAATTTTAAGTGTAAAGAAACGTAGCATAAAACACATACTCTACCCATCAAACTGAACAACTTTTACTATGGGAGCAAACTAGTCAAAACAAAAAAAATCTGCTGCTACATACGTTTGAGTCTAGTAGGTATTGCAGTTTAGTATGGAACCACAGATTTTTTTCACTCTGACAGGTTTGCTCAAATAGTAAAAGTTGTTCAGTTTGATGGGTAGAGTATGTGGTTTAAAGGTTAAATAATACTTTTCCTTACACCCTGTATGGTCATGGCCCAGGGTGTGACCGTGACTTCCTATGCGCAGACCAATGAATATGATACATATATTACAAATAAACAGACAAACAAAGGAAATTCAAAAAAATAAATACACTAAACCATTTTTTCACCAACATTGTCATGGCAACAAAGAAACCTTGTCCCATAATCATCTCAAATGACACCCACCACTGAAAGAAAGTGGTAGTCTATTATAAGCTGGAGCAAAATGGCTCCTATATTATATTTTGTAATATCCTGTCATGTTTCCAGCCACAAAACCACAACCTAACCTTTAACAGTCCAATGATAATTTTAAATAATTTGTGCGCCTATTCAATCTCAAATAAAACAATATTTCAAATGAAATCAAAATCCATTTAATCAATCACAACAATCAAAATTACATAATATAAACCATCAAAACAATTAATTATAAAATTGGCAACATGCCTCGTCCAAAAGGATTTACAGACAAATATCCACGACAAGCTTCGTCACAAGAAGGTATACACATAAATCCACAACACATTTCGTCAGCAAAATAAAAAGAACAATAATAAAAAAATATACACATTAATCGGCCCTTTCCCCAATAACCGTACCCGGCACAAAGGATTCCATCACACCAGCTGCGTTCCCACGCTGGATGGCCAAATGAAATTGATAGCAAAGTCACTTATCCCATTATTTACTACTAGCGACCCGCCCTGATTTTGCACGGGTGCCACAGACCTTTCTCATAATTCAGTCTATATAATAATGAAAACTGTATCAAAATCACTGCAATAGTTTCTGAGATTAACCTACTCTTATACAGACAGAGAACAGACAAAAGTTTTAAAGAGAAGAACAATTGCTTATGCTGGCATGTCACCTGACGAAAAGCATAGATAATTAGATATGCCAAAGCTGAAGAAGTTGTATTAACCCAGAATTTGAATGTAAATTATATCCTTGATTGTGAGAATCTTGTCTCTTCCAAGCATTTGGGGGCCAAACTACAACTGTTTGTAAATATGTATGGCCCAGTTGCCTTTTAACTAGTTGCAAAGCCAAAGGTCCATTTGAATTCCAGAATGAGCCAATATATTTTTGTCTTGTATTTATATGTTAATTCTTCTAGAACTAGAATAGACGGCAGTTCGTGTTACGTACATAAAGTTAGAAAAACTCATTGGTATGGCTAGCTTGCTACCAGAGTTTTGTAAGGTAGTGAAACGAGAATAGCTTCAATTTTCTTATAACATTATCGAGCTAGCAAGCTATTGGTGGATGTTTTCCTCGCTAAGTGGTAACCTCGCACAGCTCTGGTAGAACGCCTACCTGGTGTCGTGCCTGCGAATTTAAACCGCATGATTGGGAAACCCAAGGCTTTGTCAAATGCACTTAAAAGGCTATGTGCAAAAAATAGGATTCTTCAAAGCATCATATCTCATGAAGTACTAACAGTAGGAGTATGATTTGCGGATGTGTGTAAATTGAACATATAATTGAAGTTTTGATTAGAGCCAAAACACGATTCAGACACATTTTCTAGATAGAAAAACAAGCCAAAGTAGCCTCCGTCTTTATCGATAAACGCTTGGAAGTGCTAAACGGTGAATATTAGAAACAAGAGGCTTGATTTAAAAAAAAGAGATCGATTTTTTATAAATTTTGATTAGAGCAGAATTGAACTTACATACATAGTACAATTACAATTAAATAAAGTTTGTTTTATGCTTGCGTCGTTTCAGGCGCGCGCGCCGCCCTGTCTCTTTCTCTCGCATCAGGCAGTAATATAAGCTATCACACGCCCATTTCGCTTCAATTATTTTTCGACATAGGCCCTTAATTTTATTTAACTGACAAATTAAACAGGTAACGCATACAAGAAGATGGAGCAATGGAAGCTAGCGAAGACATATTACGAGAAGTCAATGTCTGAGCACCGCACCCCGGAGATCAAGACCCTGCTCAGTGAGGTGGGACGTAGGATAGTGGAGGAAGAGAGGAAGGCCTACATCGACCCTGTAAAGGCCGAGCAGGAGAAGGAGCTCGGCAATGATTTCTTTAAGAAAGGTTTGTCTTATTCTTTTCTCTTAGTGTTCGTTCTATCGTAAAAACTGCAAGTATACAAGCATAAAACTTGGTATGATTATAGAGCATACTCAGAAGCAGGCACTTCACTCTCGCGAGAACTTCTCGGCGAGAATTCTCGACGAAAACCCACGAAAACAATGACGAATCATTACATTCTCGGGTTCTCAGTATAGGTCTTGACGCCGTTCGATATGGATGTCAAAAATAGTAGCTATTGTTCTATTGTTATATTAACATATTTAAATATCTTAAAATAATTAATCTTCAGAAAATAATGCTAATATTGATTTTAATTTCCAATAGTGACAGATTTTATGTTTTTCATATAGAAACCAATAAATTAAGTAGGTAAAGAAATAAGTAAACAACAAATAATTCAACCCGAGAACGAGGCAAGAATTCCATGAGAACAATGAAGGGCATCCACACTCTAGTTCTCGGCCCTAAAGTAAAAGAACAAATAAAAACCTTCCATGTGTGTCTCGGTCACACTGACCAATGGATGCTGAAGAATAGAGTAGTATTTCGTCTTTCCAGTGATCTTTGCATTGTAATCAGCCCACCTGGATGCCTCACTTGTTTGATCTCTAAAACAATTTTTCAATTCAATTGTTGCAGGAGACTACAGCGCGGCAGTAAAGCACTACACAGAAGCCATAAAGCGTAACCCAGACGATCCCAAGTTGTACTCCAACCGTGCAGCCTGCTACACCAAGCTGGCTGCCTTCGACCTCGGCCTGAAGGACTGTGAGCTATGCTTGAAACTTGACCCCAAGTTCATCAAGGGATGGATCCGGAAGGGCAAGATTTTGCAGGTTGGTCTTTGAAATAGCACCAGAAATCATTGTGGAGTCATCATCGTCAGCCTTTACAGCGTGTTACAAAAATACAAATAAACATTAAAGGGGGTGGTTTAGACCGTCAAATTGAACAACTTTCACTATGGGACCAATATCGAAATCGCGAAAAAAGTAGAATTTTACATATTAAACTAAAAAATAAAAAATATACTTGAGCTAAATGTATGGGAAGCTGATTTTTTTTTTCGCGATTTTGATTTTGTTTCAATAGTAAAAGTTGTTCAGTTTCATGGTCTTAACAACCCCCTTAAAAGTTGTAAATATTTAATTTACTTTTGTAACACCTTGTATACACTGCAGTACAAGCATAAAGATTCCACATAACGCGAATAACAGTTAGTTTTCTGTATGTCATTACATGGAAGACTTCATAAATTATACTGGAATGTGTCCGGAATGCAGATCTAAGATCTAGATTTATTGGACCAAAATGGGCAGCTCAACTGCTGGTTGGCTGAACCTCTGTCATGCAGAGCAGTTAACCTTTACTGGTTTGTAGGTCTGTCCCTTACCCTAGATAATTAACAATTGTTCAATCCTATGAGGCTGGCATTGTCACTGCAAGTGACAGAAGCCGTGATAAAAATACATAAAGTAATTAATGTATATGTATGAACAGGGCATGCAGCAGCACTCCAAGGCGCTCACAGCATACCAGAAGGCCCTTGAGCTCGACCCAAGCAATGCGGAGGCTCTGGACGGATACCGCGCCTGTTCTACCCAGCTCAACTCCAATCCTGAGGAGGTTAGTTACATTCTTTATAAACCGCTCTTACGTGTTTTGCAGGTGATCTAAATAGGGCTTTTCGCTCCTTTACTATACAGGTGGAAACATAAATGGGGAGAGTTTCAGGCCTTCCGACGATCTGGTGAAGGCGGCGGAAACTCGTTGGATGACGGCAGCGTATACCCGGTCCAGCAGTGGATGTCTAAATGACCGACACTGACTGACTGACCCATGCATTTTTCGAAAATCACCCATCGAAAATGAACTTGATTGGACTTTTTGTATTTTGTGTTACAAATTACTTTGTATAATGAACAAAATTAGACTAACGCGTGAAATTTACAAGGCAAATGCGAATGGAATAATTGAATGTGTCCTGAAGCGTGAAATAAAATGGACCCGGAACCGACGACCGTGTATAAAGAGACTTATGGATGTTGAAGAGGCGAGGCGTTTTACAATCGTAGCATGAGACGATCTATTGTCTGTGCCTTATTGCCTACCCCAGTGGGAAATAGGCGTGAGCATATGTATGTACGTAGAAAGTTTTTAGTGGTTCATAACAAAACAAGGTTTCAAACTAAATTCTTATACAGGGTCCTACTTAATATGCTGACACTTTTTTAAGGGGATGATCAGACCGTCAAACTGAACAAATTTCTTTACGGTTGTTCAGTTTGATGGTCTGATGATTCCCTTAAAAAAGTGTCAGTATATTAAGAAGGACCCTGTATAAGCCAAATCTTTAATCATTTTAACAATGTGAAATAAAATCCGCAGGTACGCAAGCGCGCGATGGCGGATCCAGAAGTACAGCAGATCTTGCGGGACCCTGCCATGCGCTGCATCCTCGAACAGATGCAGCAGGACCCCCACGCGCTCCAGGACCATCTCAAGAACCCTGAAATCGCCGCCAAGATACAGAAACTACTAGAGTCAGGCCTTATCGCCATACATTAGGCTAGACTTACCTTAGGATCAAGTGTTCGAAAACTACCACTTTGGTAGCATTCCTTAACTGGCAAGCATCGAAAATCTACCATTTCTAAGCTGGCAAGACTTGGAAAACTACCATTTTGGAAGAATTTCTTAACTGGCAATGTTACGTCACAATTTTGAAACGTTAATTTTAAAATTTAATTTTAATTCTGGGTGACGTCATAGTTATGCAGTTTCCCGTTTGTCCCGAAGGTTTTAGGGAGTCTCGTCTATCAGAAATTATGGAAGCATTCGTATTTCTGGTTTTAGTCATGTCCTCGCGAACTTCGATTTGCGACTTTACCGTTTTATGCCTACCGAACAATTTTAAATGATAGGAATAACATAGGGTCACTGCTTGGACTCTGAACCTAAGAATAAATAATACACTATAGAAGTGAAACACGCGTTGATTACCTACACGAGACAGTAGAGTTTATCGGTAGGCGAATCTTGACCCAACGCATCTGGCGCGCGACGTGTTCCTGAGGTTATGCATTAACTTTGGCCTGATATTGAGATCATTCATTTGACCATATTTCACTATGGGACAAACATTGAAATCGCGAAAAAAAAAAATTTTATTGGGTAATAACTAGTGATGCAACGAATAGTACTTTTACGAATACGAATACGAATACTAATATCAATCCTACTATTCGGCGAATACGAATACGAATACGAATAGGGAAAAATAATTTAAAATGTTGAAAAGACACGTTAATCATTCGAAATATTATTTAAATAATCAAATTCGACAGCGTGTCGGACAAGCTCTAAAATTCCTAAAGTCCTGACCAATGTTTTGTTCCATTTTAAAAGACCTGTTAAAAGACACTTTTATGGGTGGTAAAAGAAAACCCTTTTTTGACTCTCGAAACCCTTGAAAAATTTAATTTTTGGAGACACAGTGGATAATTTGAAAGATGACTGTTTCTGGAAAAACATATTCAGCGGCAGCGTAGGAAAATGTATGTCTTTTCTGACAAAAATTAAGTGGGTTTTGCGAAAACATTTAATTACGAATGTCTTCCTGATATTCTCCGAATACGAATATTCGGTGATTGGCTGATATTCGGCGAGTACGAATATTCGTATTCGTATTCGTTGCATCACTAGTAATAACTTAAAGGGTGTATTCATACAATGAAACTAAACAACTTTCCCTAAGGAACATGAGTCGAAAAACGAAAATATTTTTGGACCTCTCATAAAAAATCGATCGGTTAATCCGCACTTTTGTATGGAAGGTCTAAAAAAAGTTAGTTTTTCGACCCATGTGCCGTTTTATCGTCAGAATACACCCTTAAAGTTATGTTCGTACAGTCGCCATCAGATATATCGTAACATACAAGGTATTCAAATATTTCTGAGCAGTGCTAATTTTCAATAAATTCTATACAGTAAATGTTACCAATTATATCGAAACGTGTATTTTGTCATAAATATCGGAACATCTTATTTTCAATTATTTCTTTACTATATTTATAATTGAAATGTATTACAACGTAGTAAGGTCTTTTTTTCCTAAACTGCTCAGATATTTATGATCGCTCTGGCTGCGTAGATAAATTGGATGTTCTAGGCGTTCAGATATTTTTAATTGGTCATGTGTAAAGAATTTATTGAAAATTAGAAGTGCTTAGAAATATTTGACCACCTTGTTTGCGACGATATATCTGATGGTGACAGTACCTAATTAAAATAATTTTTTATTTTTTTATTTCATTGTTTGTCCCAAAGTGAAATATGATCAAATTAACGGTCTCAATAACAGGACAAAGTTAATGCATAACCTCGGGAACACGGTGTATAAGGTACTAATTATTCTTATGCTCTGAATTTTATTTAAAAAGTTCGCTTAATGTATTTGTAGGCTTGTTGTCCATTCCAATCCAAAGCTTCAAAAATAATTATTATGCTGAAATAGTTCAGAATTGGTGCACTGGTTTTATACATTTATGTTTTAGGTTTATTTAGTGTATTGAAACGATATCTTTTTATGCTAATGTACTGCCCAATTGAGGAAATTTACATACATTGCAATTTTGTAATTTATCCAATAAAGAAATATGTAGGCAAGTTTTGTATCATTTCTTTATGCCCCATTTTTTGGAAATACACAAAAATAGAATATCCACGATTCTATTCACATTCGTGAGGTACTTATAAAACCCTCTTGTTGTCTTTGGTCCTAAGAGGAAGGATCTCCATAGAGTCCGCATAAATTTGCGATTGTAGTTGGTCTCTTTTGTCTTATGACGTTCCTTTAATAGTAGAAGGAGATGGAACTATAGATATTTGTTTATGCGGCTGTCCACTTTTTTTTGAGCTAGTGTGTGTGAAAAGTGACCGTAAACATAAGGCCATATGTCACTTGGTGCCTTTTGTCCATACTACTTGACACCACACACTCAAACCTAAACGTCAAAAAAAGTGGATACTTTACAATTGGTATGGCTCACTCTATTAGGTATAATCTCTTTGCACTATACTATTATAACCAGTATTATTATTATTATTTATTACGTCATTTTCCAGTTTATAGTTTTATCAGTGCACTTTTACGGCTAGTACCTTTTCAACAAGAGTGGAGACAAAAGTCCACAATCCTTCCTCTTAGTACTGGTTACAATAGTATAGTGTTAGTTCTGTTCTGCCCAAAGAGTAGTTTATTATACCGGGTTCTGCCCAATTATACTCCAATGCGACACGTTCCTGGCGACACATTTATAACACCCACATATATTAGGTACTTATAAAATATTATAATATAAATCAATAGTAATTGTTTAATTCTAATTATAGCATCCTATATTTAGATATTATCTAAGTACGACCTTTCTAATAGGAACAAGTACCTACCTATCTTTCTACAATATAATTTATAAGCTATACCTTATATTTCAGGTCAAATGGTCTACAGGAATAAAGTAGGTAATCATTAAACAAAAAACTAAGTACGATGGCTCAAACTGCGACAAAGGTCGTTGGCCAAAAATTTTTGATCATTCAATAGAATCATCATCAAATGTATTTTTTGAAGATTTTTTGTGGTCTAAAGTTATGGCTAGATTGACTAGTTCCCAGAGCCGTTTAAAAAAGTTAAATAGCGATGTAATGTGAAGCATGTAAACAAAAACGCTACGTTCCGTCGTTTTTCAGAACTGGCTTATACATTCCGAAAGTATAAAGATATAACCACATCCAAACAAAGACGTAGAAAAAATTAGAAGGACGAGTCAGAATTCCGTAGATTTGATTTTAGAGGGCGTGTTTTACGTCATTCTCATAATTTGATTATGGGACAATATACAATTATCTTGAGTTCATTCTTTACGGAAATATAAAATAATGAACTAGGTTAGTTAAGTTTTAAGTCATTTTATTTAATTTCTCTTATTTTATTCAAATGTTGAAATAAAAAAAGTTAAATAATATTATTGAATGCGTGGGACACTATTTGGAAAAACGCTATTTAGTTATAGCACAGTATAAGAAAGAGTATCTAGTACTACATACAGTACGGACACTCCCTGCCTCCCACCGACTATTTACCTCACCCCCTCTAGTTACTTCGTGGTTACCTCTTAATTCCCATTGCCCAATCACAGTAGTCCTACGCCAATATCGGATTGTGAATGGTGTTGCAGGATTAAACGGCGTCCGACGACCTTGAGCAAAATGTATGAAATTGCGTCTGTAGTCCTACTTGCAGGACAGTGTGTCGGCTTGCAGTCCTGTATGAGGACTACTGTGAGTGGGCCCCTTAAAGCAAATGCGTATTCCTGTCTCGTTCGCACGCAACAGTATCGCACATGCTTAACTCTTCTTTAAAAATTTTACCATGGGTATGAAATGACAGCTATCAGCTGACAGTGTCCAAGGTGTGGTTATAAGGCCTATGATAGCTGTAGTTCCGATCTAGCCATTTTGGTACTGTAATCACATTTTCCCTCAAGAAACGTCATCATTGGACGATGATAGGACGCCATATTGAACTTACAGCAACAGCAGCGTTATACCGTGTTGTTAAGCTTATATCTTGTGTTTTTCCTGGTATTTTCGCTTGAGTTGAGAATCCTTGAGAAGCTCTAATTCTTCTCCGTTGTATAACATAATAATATCATTGATTACTTTGTTCTTTGGTCAAATATCCCTATTTTATAACTACAAGTTCTATACAAACTACCTTGACGATGACGACTAACGGTGCGTCCCGAATTACGCCGAAAGCGCTGTGAGCGCGATAAATGTCGTTCTGATTTGACGTGAGCGCGTCCACAATCGAAAACGTGACGTCATTCATGACGTCACTTCAGACGCCATCTTGCAATAACAGGGCTGCGTTCAGAGCCTTTGGGTGCGGTTGTTTGGTTGTTTTTCAATCTAAGGTGCGGAACGAACAGTTGTTTTTTAACTCGCCAAAAGGTACGGAACGATCCCGGTTGTTTTATAACCTAAAATTTTGACATTGACAGTTAATATGGGCTTCCAGATCTTCCAGGGCTTCCATCATTTCCAAATACAATAAAAACTCATCTTCCATGCTAGAGAATCAAAAAGTACGTAAAAATAATTTGAACAAAACAAACTTTTATTCAAAATTAGCAAAAAGTCAAGTAACCACAGATAATCAAAACGTCAGAGTGTTTTTTAACCATCTAATTTGATGGTTAAAAGTTGCAACCCGTCAGAGGTATGGAACGGTTGAGTTGTGACAACCGAGTTGCAAAGGGCGTTTTTTCACCGAGGCTCTGAACGGCGTTAGTGCGAAAAGTTGCACCCAGAGTGCACTCTGGGCGTAGGCTCTGAACGCGCCCCAGTCCTCACGGCTCGTAGCGTTAGCACTGTGAGCGCGTTGTCAAAAGTGACGTTTTGGCAGTTTGGTTCTAGTAAATTTATGAGCGAATTTTCAAAAGTGACGTTAAACAGTTTTGCTGTAGAATATTTTTGGTTTTTTCAGGTCTCGATTTATGTTTCTTTAGTAGTATTGGGTTTGATTATGTTCTAAAAAAGATGAATAAAAGTCTAATAAAGATTAGTGATGAAGAAAATAATTGGAATATTTGAATGTTGTGGTGTAAACGGTGTGAGCGCGATATCTAGCGTTCCGAATTGGTAGAACGCTATCAGCGCTGTCGGCGCGCTAACGCAAATGGAACGGGTGTTAGCGCTGTAATCGCTCACAGCACTGTTTTTATGAATCGGAACGCACCGTAAGTGCAAATTTCACTGTCGCATCTGTAGCTATTTTCTCTTTGGTTATAGTGAACGGTTAATAAGCTATAATCAATAACGAAACACAAAAGAACGAAAACGCGCTGCCCTAGTGTCAATGTCAAACTGACAGTAACTGTCAAAAGTCAGCTGATTATTTTCGATGCTTTTTCAAATCGCAAACATGTATTGTTTGAATGACACGTTATTTTTGTAATATTATTTGTTGCAAGAGTTTCTAATCTAATTATAAATCAACAAAGAAAGCTAATCGACTGCAAAGTGCTCCAAGTTTGATAGGAAAATGTGTTTTATTTGCAAAATAAATCAGTGCACGAAAACATGAAGAGAATCAGCTAAAATTATAGAAAAAGTGTTCCAAAAGTAAACAAATAACGCGAAGGAATCAGTGTATTATTTACTTTTACGTGAGTAAGCGAGTTTTATTGATTTAAAACTGCATTTTTTATGTTCTTTAACATGATAGAGGTATAATTAACTATCAAATTTTTTCGACTTATCAATGTTTATTCTTGTGATAATTGATAGGTTGTTCCAGTTTACTAAATGGGACGAGTATTGTAACAAATATGCAAATTTGCTTGTAACTAACTAATCATCATAATGAGGGCTTTGAACTAGTAATAGCATAATTTATTTGTCTTATCTAAGGCAGGGACAGTTAGCTATTTTACTTTAACTGTTTAATATAATCAACAAAGGACGAGGATATCTCTGGAGAGATTTCTTCCAGAAGACTTGTGTTATAGGGAGCTTATGAATATACATACATAATCTCACGACCATAATCCCTTTCGGGGTGATCAGAAACATTGTTACAACTACCAACTTTCTGTTTAAGAATGTAGTTGTATCAATGCTCACATTTAGCAATTTCAGTTTCTGTTTGGAATAACTTGTCTAGTGGTGAGAGATGGCTAGCTTTTCGTCCATATAAACATTGCAAATTCTGTTATAGAATAATACCTATTCATATAGGATCCTTCTTAATATGCTGACACTTTTTAAAGGGATGATCAGACAATCAAACTGAACAACTTTCTCTATGGGACCAACATCGAAATCGCGTAAAAAAAATCAACTGCTCCATACAAAACTGCAAACCTACTTACTTAAGCCAATTGTATGGGACAGCAGATTTTTTTTTTTGGATTTTGATGTTGGTCCAATAGTGAAAGTTGTTCAGTTTGATGGTCTGATCATCTCCTTAAAAAGTGTCAGCATATTAAGTTGGACCCTGTATACACATAAAATATTACAAAAGATTCATGTTTCCTTACTTTTACACTGAGGCCGAGATTCAGAGATAATTTTTTTGGTCTTAGCTCGAGCTAAGCGTGGCGAAAATGTATGGATTTTGACATACGGGAGTCCGAACTATGACTTACAAATCGTCTCTGAATCGAAGGCCTAAATGAATGAAAGAAAATTCTTTATTTACACCAAAACCAAAAATACAAGACACAATAGGAAAGAAAATTGGTTATGGTATAAATAATGTGGTCTTATCCCTAAAAAGCAATTCCTGAAATTATAATGATAAGGCAATATAGCATAAAATAATGACCCTTTCTCACTAACTTGCATGCATAAATGCACGACTGTAATCCGCCTTGGGGTAGTCAGAAATTCTACTACAACTACCAACTATCTTTTAAAAATAATGCATTTTTGAGGTCTACTTCCTATGTGGTTTTTTGTTTTACTTATTTTAATCTGCAATCAGCCTGATGACCATAATCAGATATTATCTCTATTGTTTGCAAGTTTTTGCTATAGGTGATTTTTCATTGTTGAGACACATTACACGATGGCTACCGACGGCGGGTCCATACAAAGATGACATTTATTATGAGAAGCAGTCCACCGTGGTCGCCGCGTCGACGGCGGTTTCCCATACTAAATGTCATTTTTGTATGGGCTGGCCGTCGGTCGCCGTCGGGTAATATGTGCCAACCCTCACTAAGTCTGTAATAAATTTTTTCGCTATCTCGATTCTAGATTCGGAATATTTGTGTTAAAAGGGGCCCTTTTATCACATATCCAAGCCAACCCCTGGCTTGAATAAAACACCCACTGAGGGATAACAGAGTTTTATTGACTGCTTGTTACGCTATGGTCAGTACATTTCGTAGCTAATGTAGACAAAGAAAATAAACCTTGATTCCCTCTATATGGGACGCTGAAAACACAACGCTAGCGCGATTTATTCTACTACTAATGCCATCTATTAGAATTTAAAAACAAGTAAAGTTCTGAATTCAGACAGTATGCAAACTTCGCGGTACATTATGAAGACGAAAAATAATTACTACACAAAACATCAATTCACGATTAAACAATATGACTCCTCTTAAGTCATGTCTTCTGATTGAAATTGCACTTATTTCTGGCCAATTCAAAGTCAAAGTCAATATAATTTATTCAATATAGGAGCTTGCTGCATACTTATCAAACGTAAAATCTTTGTTAAAGCTACCACCCTAAGAGGAAGGATCTCCATAGAGTCCGCATAAATTGACTACTAGTCTTATGACATACCTTTAATAGTAGAAGGAGATGGAACTATAGATATTTGTTTATGCGGCTGTCCACTTTTTTTTGAGCTAGTGTGTGTGAAAAGTGACCGTAAACATAAGGCCATATGTCACTCGGTGCCTTTTGTCCATACTACTTGAAACCACACATTCAAACCTAAACGTCAAAAAAAGTGGACACTTTACAATTGGTATGGCTCACTCTAGTCTTAAAGATAGATCCTTCCTCTTAGCTACCACCGCAAAGAAACGTGTTATCGCTGTAGAGAAGATGCTACCAGAAACTCTACAACATAACACGACTTAATAACTATTACAATATAAATTCTTAATTTGTTAGTGTACTTCCTTTTTCATGTCAATCAAGTTTAGTGAAAGCCAAAGAACAGAATGATTTTGCAAAGTTAATGCCTAGCCTCAGAAACTGTACCTATACAGGGTGTAAATTTACTTGTGTTACATATTTTAGGCTTCACTATGGGACCAATAAAGAAATCACGAAAAATAAAGCTTTTCTGTAGAAAATATTAATGGCTACGTACAGCTGATTTTTTTTTTGATTTCATTGTTGGTCTTATAGTAAAAGTTGTTTAGTTTGATAGTCTGAAACATCCACTAAAGTATGTAACTTTGAAGTTAACTTAGTGATTATGCTATGCTGTCAGGTCACTCGGGTCACAGGTTCGATTTTCACATTCTCCACCAAAATTGTAGGTACTCAAACTAAAAAAAAATCAGTTGTTCGATACATGTGGGTCGTTTAGCCATTTACGTTTTGTATGGAACAACAAATTTCTTGCCTGACACCTTAACCACACCTTGTACACATTTTAACCCACACTTCCTACCAAAGTGGATGAGGTTAAAATATACAACGTGTGCGTCAATTCATTAATTAACGCAAAACTAGAAAGCAGTTTGTTTAGAATCGAGAGCAGAATCTAATAATCATGTTTTCAACATATTTAATTTTTTTCAAAATATTAAATAATTGGTTTGTAAAATTACAACATTTACTGAACTCGATCTCAACCCACCACATGGGCACACTCATTCTACTTACTACCAAAACAACATTCTTAAAATGTATCCACGAGCACGCTAGCGCTTTCATTCATTGCTGAAATGATACAAATCGTTTTTGCCTGAAAACTTAAAATGCGAATAACATTAAATTTTAACTATAAAAATTATGAAATTATAGTTTCAATCTAATTATTTTGTTATAAATCAGCTTATTCATTAACACGTTGTATATTCGTTTGTCTGTTTGTTTGCGCATCACTTAAAAACGAATGAACCGATTTTGATGGACTTTTAACAAAAGCAAAGGTCTTAGTTTGGATTAACATTTAGGCTGTATTTGATCGCACTCAGTTCATTCAATCAAAAGTTAGTATTTAAAGTCGGAGGTCTGCGCGTACGAAGTCGCGGGCGCCGTTAGTTGTACACATAAATTCCCAAAAACATACAAAAAATTGTTACGTAGTGTAAAAAGCAAAAGTAGGGTAGACCACCGATGCGATGGTCAGACGACATTGTAAGGGTTGTGGGTCGTACTTGGATCAGATTGGCACAGGACCGTGAGGAGTGGCGTAATAAAAAGGAGGCCTATGCCCAGCAGTGGGTTGATGTGGGCTGATTTGATTTGATTTTGAAAAAGCATAAACTTTTTTACGTCATGGTCAGGGTCGAAGGATTCAGTTTTCTGTAAGATAATGAAGAAGGAATTAAAATAAAATGTCTGTCGATTAAATTATAGAGGGGGCTTCCGAAAAATAGAAGGATTTTCGCCTTCTATTTAGAAACGTTCATGCATGCATAGCATATGCTCACGACTACATTCCCCGAGGGGGTAGTCAGAGATATTCTGAAACCTCAGAACATTCACGTTTCACCAGTAGTACCGAAACTGTGTCCAGTGTGATGGGGGGTGAGCCCGTCGCCACTTATAATGGACAGTGGGTACAATACACGGAACATACATAGGAACGTTCAAATGTTGAAATAGAAATTGTGGTAGGATAGGGGAAAGGTAGACTACGTTGGTATGTAGGTCGTCGCGGGTCAAAAGGTTGAATAACATTGTTTTTTCATGTTTTAGAGTTAACAATTTCAATTTTCCATCTTTTATGAAAATCTCTAAACTTACTGATGCAATCCATCCGATTTGAGCTACATTTCGCGATAACTTCTGCATTTCTTGACCGATTTGTATGATAATTTTTCTGTTCTGAAGGAGTTACCGCCGTTTTGGTCCCATTTAAATTTGGTGAAGATCTAATAATGCGCTTCGTAGCTACGTATATAATAGAACAATTTGATGAATATTATTGTGATTTTTCATAATAGGCTACTAGACAACTAGTCAAATCAGTTACTCTTTATCAGACGTCAAAACGTGCACTTTGTATGAAATTTGTACTCAATTCTGAGTTGTGACGTCATTATAGCTAAAAAATATTCAAGCTAAAAACTAAATGAAGATAAAAATTAAATAAATTGTATGTAGTCAAATACTCAATTATGTTGTTTTTATGTACAATCAAGAATCTAAGAACTCCTCAAAAGTTGACACCAAATCATCGGAGATTGAAGCATTTGCTTCATATCGATGTACCCTGTCTTAGCCAAACTTATATTATAATAGACTTAACCCAAGACTTCGTCCGCACATATAACATCCCAGATTTTAAGTCAAATCATAAGCTATCAAACAAAACAAGTTTCATCAAAATCGGTTCAGTAGTTTTCGCGTGATGCTCGCACAAACAAACACACAAACAAATAAACAGACAGACATAAATTCTAAAAAAAGGTTGATTTGGAGTCAAGGACACCTAAAATCGATATCGTTATCTTTTTTTGTAAATATCTTCAATGTACAGACACAATTCTGTTACAGTTTTATAATAGTTAAGAGTTCACCACTGAAAATCGTATACGTTGACGTGGTGATCGTGAGCTTAAATGTTGTAGTTGTAGCAATGATTCTGACCATCCCAAATGTGATGACGGTCGTGAGTTTATATATGTGTATGTTTAAAAATAGTGTAATAACTTTTTAGTTTTTATAACACCTTATATTATACAGAGTCCTTCTTAATATGCTGTCAGTTTTTTAAGAGGATGACCAGACCATCAAACTGAACAACTTTCTCTCTGAGACCAACATCGAAATAGCGAAAAAAAAACTGCTGCTCCACACAAAACTGCAAACCTACTCGAGAAAAATGTATGGGACAGCTGATTTTTTTTTCGCGTTTTCGATGTTGGTCCAATAGAAAAAGTTGTTCAGTTTGACGGTCTGATCATCCCCTTAATAAAGTTTCAGCATATTAAGAAGGACTCTGTATGTGTATGTTTGAAAATAGTGAAATAACTTTTTAGTTTTTATAACACCTATTATATTAATCTTATTAATTAACTACAAAACATATTTTACGAAAATAATGATTATGTTAATCATTTACTTAGATTAATCTCTCGATCGATACCTAAGTAACAAGATAACAGCGGATATAGATTTATTACCAAGCAGATTATATATTTTATTGGCTAGTCTGGTAAAGTTGTTCGAGGCTGTCGCATTACCAATGCGAAAACTAAATAAATAATAATAGCTGAAATTAATTTGTTAATTAACAATGTCAGCTACTAAAAATGTGCCTGAACAGATGGATTCGGTTAAAAATAAGACTGTAGAGACGATAAAAACTAGTGATCCAGAAAAAAATATTACTACAGACCGCAAAATTATCAGCGATCCAGACAAAAAAAACATCAGTGATCCAGGAAACAATAATAATAAAATAGGTAGGTAATTTAAGGGTATATTACCGTTGGCATGCTCCATACAAACGAAGTCTGGTGAAATTTTCAATACTAACTAATTAAAGTCAATGAAATTTTCGACGGTTAAGAACCAATTCGGTCTAAGTAATTTTTTGGGTAAACCAACTTTTTTATGCAGAACGATTTAAAATCGAATTTTAAATGCATGTCCTGTGAGAACAGTCTAGCTGCAATATTTGCAGAGATAACAGCCTGTAGAAATTCGGTCTAAATCATTATTATAATTTTTTTATTTTATTTGTAAAATGTTTTTTTCGCCTCCTGTAAAAAGTATTTTTTTGATTTAGACCGTTTTGATTCTTAACCGTCGTTTTGCAGAAACAATTTAAAAACTAATCTCTATGCTTGTATCTTTTCCGATATTCGTTAAAATGTATAGTTTTAAAGTAACAGTGCCTGAAAGATTTCCATACAAATCTTAAATTAATCCTTTTATTGAAACTGTATATTTTAACGAAAATCTGACAAGATACAAGCATAGAGATTTGTTTCTAGCTTGTTTCTGCAAAATTTCATTGACTTTAATTGGTTAGTATTGAAAATATCACCAGACTGCGTTTGTATACAGCGCGTATTTACGCATTCGGAATAAACTTCTCTTAATGGTATATGGAACATAGATTTTTATGGTCAATAAAGACCAGAGTTGTGGTAACCTTTAGATTTTAGTGTTTTGTTTGTTCACAAGTCTAGCAGATTGATGTTAAGTATAAACATAGTATAAGCTAATTAGTGTATACCTCTAATAGGTATCCATAAAATCAGTCGCTCTAAACAGTGTAACTTTTAAAAATAATCGTAAATATCTTTAATGTGTAGGTGTAAAGGGGCTATTACACCTTCCTAAATTCAGATTCTAATTCAGGGACAGAGCTATAGATTCAATAAGGACGTACTTACAACGCCCCGTTCTAATCTACAGTTCTGTCCATAGGAAGATGTAATAGCCCCTTAAGGTCCAACAAAATTAGCTGAAAGTTATTTTAAACTGAAAACATTTTATTGAATTTAAAATTTTGTAATACGTAATTATATTAATAAATTAAACATGTAAGTACCTATATGACTTAAAATAGTTATTTAACATTTCGATGAATAGGTTAAAACGAGCGTTAAAGATTTTTTCTCGAACATGCTCGGAAATTTGAGCATTATTTTGACAACCTTCTTCGAGATAAATCGTAATTGCTGTACTGGCCAAATAAATGTGAGCAGCGGCCGGCAAAAGTTATATATGAATATCCATATCTGTCGTGGTTTATCGGCCAAATAAATTACATAGTAAACTCATATCTGTCGTGTAATTTAAAAATGGAACGATCTTTTACTCCGAAACCTAAGAGGAAGGATCTCTCTTTAAGACTAGAGTGAGCCGTACCAATTGTAAATGTCCACTTTTTTTTACGTTTAGGTTTGAGTGTGTGGTGTCAAGTAGTATGGACAAAAGGCGCCTTATGTTAAGGTCACTTTTCACACACACTAGCTCAAAAAAAAGTGGACAGCCGCATAAACAAATATCTATAGTTCCATCTCCTCCTACCATTAAAGGTACGTCATAAGACAAAAGAGACCAACTACAATCGTAAATGTATGCGGACTCTATGGAGATCCTTCCTCTTAGTCCGAAACATGGCAACCAAGGAGATAACTTATCAAAGGTTTTATTTAAATTTCGAACTGGGTTGCAAATAGAAAGCTGTTTATTGAAAAAAAAAAACAAATGAACACTTTAACGCGGGAAAAATTATTGTTGTTCGTTGTTCGTCATTGATTTTGAAAAGTAATTGTACCTGTTTTAATTTCCGCGCATTATTTCAGAAAAGTACTACACAAGCCTTGGCCACAACTATACTTCATTCCAAATAAGGTCGACGAGATTTTCCGATTCATATTTAGCTTTCTGGCTGATTCTGATTACCAAATGTAATTAATTTATTGGATACATATACTATCCGACATATCTTGGACGTTGCTAAAGCTGTTCTAAGGATAAGTGAGAGGAAGTGTTTCAAATCTCTGTTTCTGTAATGCAAAATAGCCTTAAAATTTCGTTACTCTTTTGAATGGAGTCCTCGGCTTCTCCTCGGCCCACATTTACACGTTCGTCCATCAATGCCTCTTTTGCTGGCCGCTGCAGTAATGTAATATTAATTTAATTTGTATTCTAAATAAATTATCTTTTTTGTACAGTAAAATCTAAGAAAATGAAGACTGAAACGAAGAGTGCCCTGTTCATGGGTTTCGGCGCGTTCGCAGTTCTCCTTGGTGCAATCAGTGTTGTGTTCTGGCCTTCCTTATTTATGGCACAATTAAGAAGGGTAAGTTATATAATATCATTCCATTCTTTGAAAAAAGCTCAAGCTCAAGTCACTTCCGTTATTTCAACGCAAGCATAGTTGAGAATGGTTTGGCAGTGAAAAATAATATGCTCTACGCTTTGCCAGGTGTGCTCCGGCCCTTACAGTGGCTTAAGGCGCGGTTTATACAGAAGAGACGTGTGGCGGTGGCGGATAGTCGAAAGTAACACAATTATAAACCTTATAGTACGTAGGATAGCGTCGTTTTAAGAATTATGCCCGCGCCTCCAGGCGACGTCACCTGGTGGCGCGGGCGCGATTATCTTTTAGGACAAAAACGACGCTATGCTACGTACTATAAAGTTTATATTTGTGTTACTTAGATTATCCGCCACCGCTACACGTCTCTTCTGTATAAACCGCGGCTTACACTTTCGCTGCTAAGCTCAAAACAATGATATTCGCGCAGTGCCACTGTGGAATGCGATACAATCCTGACTCACCGGGCGAGTCGTGCGTACTAGGCACTGTGTAAACTACGTAGGTCGTCACTCGTCAGCAAAGTGTTAAAAACTGGCTGGCAGATCTTGCTAAATGGCAGGGACCCCGGGCCTGAATGGGCCCCGAGAAAACTTTTTCCCTTTAGCCTCCTTAAGCATTTACAGACAAGCTTTTTACACGCATAAACCGATTTTTACTTCGATTGAGGGAGCCCGAGGTCCCCGCTATAAGATTTTACCAGGAGCCTCACACGTGTAGCTATTCCGCTGGCCTTAAAGCTAATTTACACAATAAATTATAGTCATCATCAGCCTGTCATTGTGCACTGCTAAACTGTGCGCCACAAAATTATCTTCCGTCACTCCCACAGAACATCATAAGAGGGGTTAGAAATGCAAAGTAGCGTTTTTGCTTCGGAGACGGCTGTCGCCACTTGTCTTCCCGCTCACGCTGCTACAATTACTCATGCCCTCTCGCTCGCAACACATCATTGCATAACCTGTGGCGACACGTTCCACGCCTACTTTGCACTTCTAACCCCTCTTATAATGTTCTGTGGTCGCTCCCTACTATCTTTCTCAATATTTTATTTTTCTGTATAGTATAAAATGTAGCTAAAACTGCAATTCAGTAAAATTTAAAGAATGTAAGTAGGTACTTACAATGCACATAAACAACAATGTAATCCGATTCATGAGATAATTAAATTGTGCAATGCAAATTTCATACTTTTTATCAGTTATTAATGAGATAATAATGAAATTTTTGACAGCTTATATAGGTACAATCATCGAGCAAATGATTGCATATGGAAAGCGTTTTTTTGTTGAGAATTCTCTATAGGTTTCTTAGGGAAAGTTGATAAGTATGATCGGTAAAATCACCCCTTAAATTAATACAACTTGTTTTGTCCCACTTCTGGGCAAAGGTCTCCCCTAAACTCTTCCCATGACTGTTTAGCGGGTTCCCATGTTTTATAAATGTATATAGGGCCCTTCTTAATATGCTGACACTTTTTTAAGGGGCGGATCAGACTGTCAAACTGAACATCTTTCACTATCTGCAGTTACATACAAAACTGCAAACCTACTCGAGCCAAATGTATGGGACAGCAGATTTTTTATTTACGCGATTTCGACCTTAGTCGCATAGAGAAAGTTGTTCAGTAAGATGGTCTGATCATCCTCTTAAAAAAGTGTCAGCATATTAAGGACCCTGTATAATATACAGTGAGCTTCAATACTAATATTTGTTGCAGATGATGGTGCTAACAAAAGATTCGATGTCATTCAGCATTTGGCGCGAGATCCCCATACCGATGTACATAGAAATGTATATGTTTAACATAACGAACGTGGACGACATACTGGCTAAGAAGAATGTCTCCATTCAAGTGCATCAGATGGGGCCTTATGTGTTTAGAGAAACACATAGTAAGGTAAGAGCTAGGTGCCTCTGTTTTTAACCCCCGACTCAAAAAGAGGGGTGTTATAAGTTTGCCGCCAATGTCTGTGTCTGTCTGTCTGTGGCATCGTACATCTCGAAAGGATGGACCGATTTTTTTACGTGTAAGCAAGTTTCCTTGCGTTGGTGCTTAGCTATATTTGGTAAAAATCGATTCAGCATTTCAGCAGTTTCATGTAACTTTAAAAATTATAAAATAAATTAAATTACAAATTTAAAAAAAAACTTTCAACGCCAAAAACAAATATAAAAAAAGTAAAAATAATTCGGTCCTATTTGGGGATGTAAGATATGTTCTACTTCTTAACTCTTCAACAGTATATAGTCGGAAAAGTGACTTATTTTCCCAATTTCTTCGAGAGCTCGCCTATGCTCTTAATATCAAATCTTGTTCATTTATCGATTATGTGCCTACCAATGGTTTCCGAATTGGCGTCAACGTTAACTTGCATTTACTGATAACTACAGGGCTTAAAAGTTCATTAGTAAACTCAAAGATCAGGTCAGGTCAAATGATAACATTTATTTCGGTCGTATGGTCAAGGCTCGGACAAAATAAGTGCAGATAATCACTTTTAAGTAGGTCAATGAAGTAAACAGTTCCATATGACGATTAATAAGAATAACTTTACTTTGTTAAACCAATGGAATCGGACCTTTAGAGTTTTAAAGTAAATCACTAATGTTACAAAAGATTCACAGATGTTTCGATTGAATATCGGTAACTTGTAACAAGACAAGAAAACTTGTGCGTACAAAGGAAAAATTTTTAGGTACCCAAACTTTTAAAATAAATAGAAAACGCTCACGGGCGCATACATTGTAATGATCCTAAACGTAAGCTTTTTATTTTATACAGGGTGTGAGGAAAAGAATCATTAACCTTTAAACCACATACTCTACCGATCAAACTGAGCAAACCTGTCAGAACAAAAAAAATATCAGCTGTCCCATACTAAACTGCAATATCTACTCGATTCAAACGTATGGGGCAGGTGATATTTTTTTTGTTCTGACAGGTTTGATCAATAGTAAAAGTTGTTCAGTTTAATGGGTAGAGTATGTGGTTTAAAGGTTAATGATACTTTGGTTTACACCATTTAGAGGCTGATGATGATAATGACCACAAAATGGGCACAGGACCGTGAGGAGTGGCGTAATAAAAAGGAGGCCTATGCCCAGCAGTGGGTTGATGTGGGCTGATTTGATTGATGATAATGATGAGTTTAGCAATACCTATTTTAATTAATCTTATTGAAAAATATCGAAACCTAGCTTTTGCCCGCGACTTCGTTCGTATGGATTTCTGAAAAATTCAAACCCTCGTGCCCCGTTATAGTGCGTCCAAGATAGCTCCGTGACTTTGACAGATTAGACGTAGGTATTAGAGCGATTAATTTACTTTCTGAAAATTTTTGAACCGTCAAACCTTTAATGACATGTTAAATGTTAATTAATCTTGTACATTTTTAGTGTATCATAATATCTTTTGTGTTTAAACATGCATGCATGCATATGCTCACGACTATATTCCCCGAGGGGGTAGTCAGAGATGTTCTGAAACCACAGAACATCCACGTTTCACTATTACCGAAACTCTGTCCAGTGTGACGGGGAGTAAGCCCGTCGCCACTTGAAATTGACAGTAAGTATAATACATGCCTCGAAATTGAAGCATGCAGGTTTCCTCACGGTGTTTTCCTTCACCGAAAAGCCAGTGGTGTTACAAATCGTACATAAATTCCGAAAAACTCATTGGTACGAGTCGGCATGGACGGGGATCGAACCATCGCCACCTGCACGGTGTTGTCTAAAACCGCCTGTTAAAATCTCAGCTATCTTGGACACACTATAGGGGTCGATTTTAGAAAAAATATTTTCTACTGAACCCCTTTCATCCTCTGTTTTTTTTACCGTTCCGAACCTTTCAGGGGTGGTTCAGACCATCAAACTGAAAAACAACAACAACTTTTACTATGGAAGCAAACCTGAATTCGTAAAAAAAATCCGACTGTCTCATACATTTTGAGTCTAGTAGGCATTGCAGTTCAGTATGGGACAGACAGCAGATTTTTTTTGCGATTTCATGTTTTGTCCCATAGTTAAAGTTGTTCTGTTTGATGGGCTGAACCACCCCTGAATGTTTCGGAACGGTAAAAAAAATCAACCGGTATTGTAGGTACAGAGGATATAGGGGTGTCATTGACTTAGAATACTATGGACGCCGGGTCTAGTACAAAATTCTAGAAGAAAGTGTAGTAATATAAACCAACTAAAAACATTGAAAATGCTGACAACTTCCGGTATAATATTCCAAATTTCATGTTTCTATCTTCATCGGATTAGGTGGTGTGGTTGTTAGGAAACTCCCAAACCACAAATTATCTATCGTAAAACAGACTATCTAATAAGCAAAAGTAAATGTTAAAAAGTTCGCGTGTCCGCGCGTCGGTCTCGCGCCCGCCGCGTGCTATCGTGAGGAAGTGTTATTATTTTCAGTTTCATTTCACGCCGATAGTTCGAGTGGAATGGAATCGAAAGTTTTGCTTTTCGTCACACGAAAATATTATCTAGTTGTTGCGATTATGATTTTTATCTTTTTAATGAAACGATAATGCTTATCTTAACAATTTGATATAAATGTTAATTAACAGTACTAACAACATGTTATAAATAACATTTGAACTTGTTCGTATATTAACCCCAAGACATTTCCATTCATTATCACGAATTGATTATTTTGGACAAATATTAATTCATATTGTATCTACTGCAAATACATTTTGAAAATTTTAAACCGTTATCATAATCATTTATTAATTTGTGAAAACAGGTTTACATTGATGGTGTTACAGTGAAAGAATAATACAAAGAATAATTACTTGTTAACTTAAGCATAAGTTAAAATGTTCAAAATGTATTATTAATTTTGTTTTCTTTGCAATTTCTCAGCTTGCGCTGGTATTTTTGCTATGTAATTTCCGGGACAAAGCCAAGTAAATGACATATTCTTAGATTACTTGCATCTTCGTCTATTTCTAAAAACGTTCTTACGATTCGACACGTATTCAGTATGGCGGCGTTTTTAATATTATTATGAAACCGGTGTAAATAGGAATCGTCCAAAAGACTAAAATAATAACTGTGCCTTTGTTAATATAAAAACAAGTTTAAATACAACTAAGTATGTCCCATACATATTAATTTCATAATTTTAGAAATAATCTGAAAATTATACTTAGAAGCAAAATGTTTCACTCTACCCAATTACGCCAAAATGACTATGTATCTTTGACTAATTATTATAAGGACTAGCCTTGCGGTAGCATTTTCCCTCTGCCACGGTATAAGCACAATTGATCTTGTGCATTTACATTCAATTTTACACCTTATCCCCAAACGAGACAGTCTATAATTGCGAAATAATAACTTCGAACTTAGAACGTTGTGGGTTCACACGAGACTACTTTTCATGATTTTTAACATTCAAAATTAGAATCTAAAGTTATGGGGAATAAAATCCAAAGTTGCGGATTTCATGTTACCTCGCCCCCCGCAAAAAGTGGCAGAAATGTTTGTTAGTAGAATTACACGCGTAACCAGTCCACATATACATAGTCAAAGTTATGTATGGATTTAGATTTAGGCATATAGGTAGTTGAAATCCTTGATCATCACCACAGCCTATATACGTCCCACCGCAGGGCACAGGCCTACCCTCAGGGAGGGTGTATGGGCGTTAGTCCACCACGCGAGCACAATGCGGATTTGTAGACTTCACATACGCAACGATATTTCTTCTTCAGCGTATGCAGGTTTCCTGACGATGTTTTCCTTCACCGTTTGAGAGCAGTTGGTATTACGTACTTAAGTTAGAAAAACTCATTGGCACATGGCATGTCATCCGTGCGGATTCCTGGACCTTAAGATTGAGTTTCCATATCTCTCCGCAACGCGCCACCGACGCGCTCCTTGATTCACGTGATTGATTGACGCACCGAAAATCCTTGATTAATGTTAGGTATATGATATCTACTTTGTTCACATAAAATCGATAGACATGTCTTCGTAATTATTTATTTATTTAAACAAATATAATATTGCAGATAATTTACAACGTGCGAGCATGTCCTATGGAGAGATTTTTTTGACGCTGAAATGTTTTGCTAAATAAGTCGGACATAATGTGTACAAATAAATCAATTAAGTCGCACCAATATCGTAGAATTAGGTGGGCCATTATTTTATTCAAGCTACAATTTGAATAACATTTTGTTTTCTTTTATTGTATGAATTCTATACAACGTGTTAGTGAATTAACGCAAAACTAGAAAGTAGTTTGTTTAGAATCGAGAGCAGAATTGAATTATCAAGGTTTCAACATAGGTAATTTTATTCAAAATATTAAACCATTTGTTTGTTAAATTAAAAATTTCATTGTCTTTAATTGGTTAGTATTAAAAATATCACCAGACTTCGTTTGTCTGCAGCACGCATTTACGCATTCGGAATAAACTTCTCTTAAAACAGATAAAGACCCAGGTATGATATTTTCTTTGAAGAATCGACTCATTTCACGCAGAAATCATTGAGTCTGAACACCTAACAAACTATGAAGCTTATGAAATAGGTACCATATCTAATTATACATGATGAAACCTTAGTAAGTTACTAAGATGCGGTCAGTAACAGGACTAACTAGTTTTATAAGAAATATAAGCGTACCTACATTTTATCTTTCATACTTTACATTTTTTAACAAGATTTGATTATAATTTTGTCTTTTCATGAATATCATTTTTCGATACAACATTAAAATAATATAAAGGGTATAAGGAATAGTATTATTAACCTTTAAACCACATACTCTACGTACGTAAGTAGTTTGTTTGGAATCGAGAGCAGAATCGAATTATCATGGTGTCAACATAGGTAATTTTTTTCAAAATATTAATTAATTTGTTTTTAAAGTTTGAAGTTTACTGAACTCGATCTCAAACCACCGCACGGGCACACTCACCCTACTGACTACCAAAACAAGATTCTTAAAATGTATCAATGAGCACGTTAGCGCTTTGATTCATTGCTGAAATGATATCAAAACATTTTTGCCTTAAAACTTAAAATGTGAATAACGTGAAATTTTAATTATCAAAATAATGAAATTATTGTTTCAATCGAATTATTTTGTTATAAATCAGTTGGGGTGTATGAGGTTTTGCGCTTATTCATTAACACGTTGTATAAGTAAACGTACTGTTACAGAGTACTATAACTATAAGTACTGTGAAGAAATCATAACGCGAGTTTCCAACTAGTTAAATTAACAACTCTTTATCAAACGTCAAAACGCGTGCTTTGTATGAATATTGTACTAAAAATTGAATAGTGACGTCATTGTTTTTCGTCGTCGTTTTGACACTTTTATAGTTTATCCAGTTATTAAAAATAGTATTAAAGCAACAGCATTACTGAAAATGTGTGTTTAGCGTTATTTTCAAACGGTTTATTTACTGAGCAGTTAAAACTAAAAAGTATTTTATGTAGTCAACTATTCTTTATTTACAACAAACGAAATACAATTAATTTCACAAGTTTAACAAAAAACTGACCAAGTGCTATTATTATGTTTAAAACATGTAATTTTATGTATGCATCAAAGTGACTGATAACTTGATAGCAACATCTTTGATTCCTTAAAAACGTCTAAGAGCAGTAATAAAATTATCGATTCAGCGGATTAGCGCGCTTACTTACAATATCATTTTAGTTTTGATAAAATGTTTCCTAAACAATCGCAATGAAATCAATCCATAATGTTATAAATCTATTTGTCATTAAAATTATCAATACATAAGTTTATAATTTCCTATGATTATTGTAATCTTCCTTCGATATTGGCATAATGAGGCGTTTGCCAAGACTAGTAAACCGAAAAATCACTAGATGGCAATGTTAAAATTACTCATAAACCTGTCGCATTGACAGTAAAATGATGTTTGTCTGTGTTCACTACCAATAAATAGGCAATAGCAAAGAAAATGATAGTTTGTTATATAGGGTCCTTCTTAATATGCTGACACTTTTTTAAGGGGATGATCAGACCATCAAACTAAAAAACTTTCTCTATGAAACCAGCATTAAAATCGCGAAAAAAAATCAGCTGCTCCATACAAAACTGCAAATCGACTCCAGCCAAATGTATGGGACGGCAGATTTTTATTTCACGATTTCGATGTTGGTCCCATAGAAAAATTGTTCAGTTTGATGGTCTGATTATCCACTTAAAAAAGTGTATTAAGAAGGATCCTGTATGTAAAATGAACATTAACTGCACAAAAAGTAGAATAATTCAAAGAATCAAAACGTCTTTCACATTATAACCTTCATAATCATAGTAAAGAATTAACAAATTGCTCCCTAGCATATGCTCACGACTATATTCCCCGAGGGGGTAGTCATCCCGCCATCCTCCCGTGTCTTTGAACCTATTTAAAAAAAAATAAAATGCCTCATTGTTTTATAGTCATAGTTGTTAGTCATATTAATAATATGCAAGGTTACAATAAACTTATTGTTGAAACTGTGTGCCAGTTGATAAACTAATGGAAATGGTCTTTGACCGATACAATGCGCAAACGCTGATTATTTTGCGATGATTAATAAGTATTTGTTTGTGATGACACTACAACGTGATCACTGATAATGGTAGTGATAATATGCATATACTTATGACCATATTCCCGGAGGGGGTAGTCAGCGATATTCTGAAATCTCAGAACATCTACGGTTCACTAGTAGTACCGTTACTCTGTCCAGTGTGACGGAGAGTGAGCCCGTCAAAACTTAAAATCGAAATCGCGACAAAATGTTGTTGCTACATAACATCAATGGCTACTCGACCCAAATGTATGGATCAGCTGATGTTTTTTTCGATGTTGGCTCCATGTTGAATGTTGTTCAGTTTCATGGTCTGAATCACCCTGTTTAATATGTCGGTACCTGACGCATTTAATATTACACTCCGTATACTTGGAAACTATTGCGTTTCGGTACTACTACAGCACGTCTAGCATGATTTCTCTTCTTGCGCGCGACTCGGCTTTATTTCATACTACTTTTCGCGAAAAGCGCGGCTTACGCTCTCCGAAAAGCGCGGGAACGGGTTATTTTCTATGGAGCAAAGGCGCGTCGCGCGCGTGTAGAGAAATCATACTAGACGTGCTGGTGATACGTGGATGTTCTGAGGTTTCAGAATATCTCTGACTACCCCCTCGGGGAATATTCGTGACCATATGCTTATGCCGTATATTTGGAAAGGTTTATGTCATATCTTTTCCAGTTATAGTTTCTGGAAACCATTTCGAGGTGTTTGCGTTCTTGTGAAATAGCCGTGGTGATCCAATGGCGAGTAACCATCTCTGCCGTGAGGTGATGGTTCGATCCCCGTCCAGACCGACTCGTACCAATGAGTTTTTCGGAATTTATGTACGATTTGTGACACCACTGGCTTTTCGGTGATGGAAAACATCGCCAGGAAACCTGCGTGCTTCAATTTATTGTACCTCATCTACAACAGTAAATTTGTTTGTAACGTTATAAACATAAACATAATGTAACGTTTGTTCATGGTCGGTCAAAATTCGCTCGCAGTTGAGCGACTGCGAGCGAATTTTGACCGACCATGAACAAACGTTACATCCTGTATAATATTTCCAGAATTGATATTATTGCTATTATTAAAGTAATTTTATCTGTTTGTACTTACAATCATCACGTAAAAATTATGCAGGCACTGACCCTGAAGTTTCATGTAGTTTTATTTGATTGCAACCGCTTCATATAAAGTCTTAAAATAAAATGTTAACTTGCTAATTCGTCTGTTGCATTGCGAATCCATTACCACCAAGGTCGACAAGGTTCCATGTTAATATAATTTGTCCTGGATTGTAATCGAAGTTATCTATGTACTTACTAACTGTTTCTGACTATGATGTCATTCATTACTTTATGACAAATATGGTTTTGGTTGAAGGTGTTTCTGCATCACCGTCTTCAGCTCACTAAAACTTTGCTTTTTTGGCTCTTTAGGCGTATATAAATTTACCAAAAGCTCGTAACCCTCTGATCCTATGACCGTTATTAGCGTATGTACGTACATTTTTTCATCTATGCTGTTCACAACGAAGTACTGTTCCAACCGGTCAATATACAGTTTCCAGTCATCTTCATGTATTTTAAATTGCTTCATTCTTCCTATCGACATTTTGACACACGCAGATCCGTAATTTTTCGTCACCACTGACAAATATACTCAATTCGGGAGATGGAATGAAACACCTCTTGCTGGTTAACTTTCTAATCGCAGACAAAGGAATTCAAAAGTACCTACATACTAAATAATAATAAACTTAGTTCTACCCTTAACCGCTATATACATTAAACATTACTGCTATCATTTTGTTCATTTGTGGTATTATTGCCCTGGAGTGCGATTTTGTGCGAAGGCTGAGTAAAATTGCAGATAGGTATTCACTGATTTCCCAAATTTCGCATTTTTTAATCTCACCGGTGACTATATTCTCATACCCATGAGTTCAATACGAGTGCCCCTTCCCACAAGTATTGAACTCATTTGTATGAAGAAGGCTTTTGTATGAGTTTCAAAAACCGTTCAAGCTGGTGATATTCAAAAATCGCACCCCGATTGCCATTGATTGTTTATTTTATTTATTCGAATATTTACAGCATTTTAACGGTTAACACATCCTTAAATATCTGAAGGTTTATTACAAATATACACCTATATTAAATTAAAACGGTCAAGTGCGAGTCGGGCTACTCGCGCACCGATGGTTCCGTACCACACAACATATTAACTTAGAAAAAAGTTTTGTTATCTCCGGGACTTTTAGCGCTAGACCGACTTACACTTGGCCGGTTTTTATTATTTGTTGTTATACTGTAGAGTTTGTTCTATGTTTGACGTCACACATCACACAAAGTTTGACGTCTGTATGTATTACCGTTTTTACAAAAGAACGAAAAGAAAAAAAAATTGATAAAAACTAGTGTCTTGTATGAGGATACCCCTTAATTTTTAACTTTTTTACATTTTTACTATTTGTTAGCAAATCCACCATAATAACGTACATTCTGTGAAAATTTCAACTGTTTAGCTATTACTGTTCAAAAGCTACCTCCTTAAATGAGTAGGACGGACTGACGGACAACGTAGGCTTAGTAATAGGGTCCCGTTTTCACCCTTTGGGTACGGAATCCTAAATATAGTTTATTTTTATTTTTGTAACACCTTGTATAATACCAAGAACGCGGTAAAACCCCGCTAAAATTTTTAGTGGGTATTTACACAGAACATTATAAGAGGGGTTAGAAATGCAAAGTAGCGCTTTTGCTTCGGAGAGGACTGTCGCCTCTTGTCTTTCCGCTCACGCTGCTGCAATTACTCATGCCCTCTCGCTCGCACCACGCCGCGCGCCCTCTGGTGTTATGCAAATCATTGCATAACCTGTGGCGACACGTTCTAAGCCTACTTTGCACTTCTAACCCCTCTTATAATGTTCTGTGGGTATTTATTTACATGAATATTTTTCCCGTAGGTGAACATAACGTGGAACGACAACAGCACGGTGACATTCTTCAACCAGAGGTACTGGCATTTCGTGCCGGAAAAGTCAAACGGCAGTCTGTCCGACAATGTCACTAGTGTCAACCCTATTATAGCGGTAAGTGCTCATTATCATTATACAGGGTGTAAAATTAAATGCGTAACATAATGAAGTAAGAGAAAATGAGCAACTATTACTATGGGACGAACTTATGAATCGGGATAGAAAAACAACTGTTTCATAAATTTTGGTCGAGTAGCTATTGACATTTTCTATGAAACAACAGTTTTTTTTCGTGATTTCGGTGTTGACTCCATAGTCAAAGTTGTTTAGTTTGATGGTCTGAAGCACCCTGTTCGGTAAGTATCTAACACATAATTCGGTACGTATGTCAAGTTTTTTTGGGAGGGTTGAATCTAAAACCATTTCCAGCATAGAGTTAGAAAGAGAAGACATATGATTTTTATTTCTTAAAATGAAACAAAGGTTTTTCTCCATGGAGTTCGAATGATTTTCCGGTTTTGCTATTTTACAAATTACAGTTAAAAATTAAATTTGTATTGATAAAATCGATGAATTGCAATAAAAAAGAAATGAGTTTCTTAAAATTATGTCTTCTAACCGTAAAAAATGAAAAATATAGACAAAAAAAACATGACATACCGAATTTCACATCCTGTACACAACACAGGGTGTTTGCGAGCGTCTCTGGCTTCTAGAGCAAGTATCGCTTCTAATCCACTGAACCGATTTTGAAGTTTGGCAGAGAGATAACTCGCATCCTGAAGATGGACATTGGCATAACAATTCCAAGCAGACTAAAGTAGCGGGTGACAGCTGGTGGAAAATAAATTGCCATCTCACAATTTTGAATAAAAATTAGGTTTAAACAATGATCCTAAATCTGATGTGATACACTAAATGTAATTAATGATGATAAACAGTAGGTATACATTTCAAATATTATTGATGATAAACATTTTATAGCCATGTTGTGCTATTTAGAATTAAAGATTGAAAAATTAAGTCTCGGGCGGGACTTGAACCCGCACTCTTGCAAACCGAGGAATTGCGTTATCCCATTTCGCCACCGAGCCCATTACCCTAAGAACGAAATTTTCAATCTATTGCGTCTTAAGGGACGTGAGCGCCATCTACTGCAAGTTATTACAAACTAACCAATTCGCAAGTCCAGCATTACAAATGGAATTCATACGATATAGCTGACCCTGTTCCAATTTCAAATATTATTGACTCTGACTAATTATTATAAGGACTAGCCTTGCGGTAGCATTTCCCCTCTGCCACGGTATAAGCACAATTGATCTTGTGCATTTACATTCAATTTTACACCTTATCACTAAACGAGACAGCCTATAATTGCGAAATAATAACTTCGAACTTAGAACGTTTGGGGTTCACACGAGACTACTTTTCATGATTTTTGACATTCAAAATTAGAATCTAAAGTTATGGGGAATAAAATCCAAAGTTGCGGATTTCATGTTACCTCGCCCCCCGCAAAAAGTGGCAGAAATGTTTGTTAGTAGAATTACATGCGTAACCGGTCCACATATAAATTGTTGTGGGCTCGGTGGCGAAATTGGAAAACACATTTCCCCGGTTTGGAAGAGTGCGGGTTCGTAGAGTCTCAAGGTTAAGACACGATGGGGCTGGCATAACCTCAGGGTTAAAAGCCCCAATATAAAAAATATAAAGGGTCCTTCTTTATATGCTGACACTTTTTTAAGGGGACGATCAGACCATCAAAATGAACAACTTTCTATATGGGATCAAAGTCGAAATCGCGAAAAAAAAAAATCTGCTGTCTGGAATAAATCTGATGTCTTGGACCATAAAAATAAAGTACCGGCCGATACTTAATTTTTCAATATTTAATTTGAGTAGGTATAAATAAATTAAGTTTTATCGTTGTAATGAGCACATTCATCACCATTATCTGACATCCGTTGTTAGGCTGTAGGAAGGCGACATATACAATATGTACCTAATATTATGTATAGAGAAAATTATTTAAATAGGATATCAGAAGTGACTTAGTGGAGACTGTCTTTTGCATATTTATACAACGTGTTAATGAATAAGCGCAAAACCTCATACACCCCAACTGATTTATAATAAAATAATTCGATTGAAACAATAATTTCATAATTTTGATAGTTAAAATTTTAAGTTATTCGCATTTTGAGTTTTGAGGCAAAAATGATTTGTTTTCATTTCAGCAATGAATGAAAGCGCAAACGTGCTCATGGATTCATTTTAAGAATTTTGTTTTTGTAGTAAGTAGGGTGACGGTGCCCGAGCGGTAGGTTGAGATCGAGTTCGGTAAATTTTAAATTTTTCATACAAGTTATTTAATATTTTGAAAAAAATTACCTGAGTTGAAATCATGATATTTCGAATCTGCTCTCGATTCGAACAAACTACTTTCTAGTTTTGCGTTAATTCATTAACACGTTGTATAGTTCTATAAATTTCATGACCATAATCCCATTCAGGGTGATCAGAAACATTGAACAACCACTACTTGAAGTGATTGGCGGCCATAAAAACGCAGCAGGGAATGTAATAACATAACAATATGTACATACAAACACACAGTGCTACAGCACAAATCAGGCGGAAAAATGCTCAAATATTTCCGCTGATAAATACCTAATATCTTTATCGTTTTCGTCCTTATCAGATTGCTTGATCCTATTTAAAAAAAAACTATACAGGGTGTAGCAGAACACCCTAGCATTACTTAAGGGGGTGCTTCAGACCATCAAACTGAACAACTTTCACTATGGAGCCAATATCGAGATAAAAATTAGCAAATAATAAAATGGACTTTTTCAAACAATTAATGTTCGATCATTCGATTGCATTTAGTATGTAAAATACAAAAAAATTGTGCGAATTTTCTATATGTTTCTTAGGAAAGATTTATAGTATCATGGGTACAATCACCCTTAGCAATGCAACTGTTTACCCTAACACTGTATATTCTCGCCGAGAAGCACCCGAGATCAGACGAGAAAGGCCGAGAACGAGAGTGTTAATGCATTATTATTCTCGCGGCATCGTGAGCCGTAGTAATTTTCCCTGGAATTTCTTGCCGATAAGTTCTAGCGAGAACGTAACGAGATATTAGCAGGGTTTCCATTTCCATACAGTAGTACCAACAGAACATTATAAGAGGGGTTAGAAATGCAAAGTAGCGCTGTTACTTCGGAGACGGTTGTCGCCACTTTACTTCCCGCTCACGCTGCTACAATTACTCATGCCCTCTCGCTCGCACCACGCCGCGCGCCTTATGGTGTTATGCAAATCATTGCATAACCTGTAGCGACACGTTCCACGCCTACTTTGCACTTCTAACCCCTCTTATAATGTTCTGTGGTAGTACCAGGTTTATTAGTCTTGCCGATGTACCTGCGCAGTGGACAAATTTTAACAGGGCGCGAGATTATATTGACCAATCAGGAAGTGCCACATTAAATACCTTGCCGCTATTGGCTAATTGATTTCGCTGCTATCAGACTTTGCAACCTTTGACTTTGCGTTTTGACGGGGACTCGGTCCTGCTCTGCGCAAACGAAAATTGACGAGCGGAATTATTTTCCTGGTCGTAATATACCAACATTTGTTCACAGACTGTCGCTTACACGATGCGGTACCAGCGCACAGTTATCAAAGTTCCGGTGGACGTGTTCCTGCGAATGTTCCACGACGACATCTTCCTCACCGCAAACGTCACCTCCTGGCTGTTCGACGGCATCGACGACCCGGTGCTCACTATAGCAAGTCACTTCCCCGACCTGCCTATCAACATACCCTACGATAAGTTCGGATGGTTTTATGAGGTTAGTTCTTCTATACGTTTTTTAATTTTTACCGATACTTTTCTACCAGCGGCCTTTTTCATAAACGTGAAGAATATAATTTACAATGACAATATCGAGATACATTACTGAGAATGTTATGACACATGTTGTTTAACGCCATAACTAACTAGCAATGTATCCTGAATTGTCATGGTACCTATAAATGACAATCCGCGAGTTTCCAACTAGTCAAATTAACAACTCTTTATCAAACGTCAAAACGCGTGATTTGTATGAAATGTTGTACTAAAAATTGAATCACGTCGTCGTCATAGTGACGTCATTGTTTTTCGTAGTCGTTTTGATACTTTTTATAGTTTATCCAGTTATTAAAAATAGTATTCAAGCAACAGCATTACTGAAAATGTGAGTATAGCGTTATATTCAAACGGTTTATTTACTAAGCAGTTAAAACTAAAATATATTTTATGTAGTCAACTCCCCTATTGTCATGTTTATGACATCGACTCCAGGTGTGCGAGTTTTGAAACTCGGCAGTTGAAAATGTCAAAATTACTATGGAGATATGCATCTTTCTACTGATGATTCGATATTCAAAATCTAGTTAATCCGCCAATAGCGCACTCGCTTGAACACGCAATAGCGAAATCGGAGCGCTCTCATTGGTGGAATTTTCTTCGCTCACAGGTCAGCTTCCACGCAGAACTCTAGGGGAAAATCTTCCTTAAGGGTTAATTAATAAATAGGGTGAAATTGATATGATTAGCATCCTTTTAAACTTAGAGTATACCCATCAAACTGAGCAACTTTTACTGTGGGAGCAAATTGATCGGAGCAAAAAAAAATGTGATGTTGTATACATTGCAGTTTAGTATGGAACAGCTGATTTTTTTGCTACGATCGGTTTGCATATAGCATATGCTGACGACTATATTCCCCGAGGGGGTAGTCAGAGATATTCTAAAACCTCATAACATCCACGTTTCACCAATAGTACCGAAACTCTGTCCAGTGTAACGGGAGATGAGCCCGTCGCCACTTATAATGGACAGTGGGTACAATACATGCCTCGAAATTGAAGCATGCAGGTTTCCTTACGATGTTTTCCTTTACCGAAAAGCCAGTGGTGTTACAAATCGTACCTACATTCCGAAAAACTCATTGGTACGAGTCGGCCTGGAAGGGGATCGAACCATCGCCTCCTGCACGGCAGGCGAGTTTACTCGCCACGGCTTTTTTCGATCGGTTTGCTCCCATTGTAAAAGTTGTTCAGTTTGATGGGTAGACTCTTAGTTTAAAAGGATGCCAATGATATCAATTTAAACCTGTTAGTCTTGAGTAAATTGTCGTGACGTTTCAGGTGTCCGATCATTTTTCCTCTCAGTTAAATAGAGTGCACAGGAAGGCATAGACAGAGTTGAAAAGAAGAAGGTCGAAATTAACCTTAAACGCTTCATATTCTTCAAAAAATTTAATGGCCTGTAAGCAACGAAAGATCTGTTGATGTTTGTATTTACAAAGTGACGCATAAAGATCAAAACTAAACAATTAATCTGTGAGCTGTGAGTCACATTGTTTTGTATTAACATGTGTCACGCGTGACCGTTGGGTCATGGTTGGTTATCTTTGCACTTTACACTTTTAACTCAGAATTAAGGGGATATAATTCGGAGCGCGCTCCATACAAGCGTACTATGGTGATATTTTCAATACTAACCAATTAAAGTCAATAAAATTTTGCTGAAACAATCTTGAAACAAATATCTATGCTTGTATGGAGTCAGATTTTCGTTAAATACTATCCGACATATCTTGGACGTTACTAAAGCTGTTCTAAGAATAAGTGAGAGGAAGTGTTTCAAATCTCTGTTTCTGTAATTCAAAATAGCCTTAAAGTTTCTTTGCTATTTTGAATGGAGTATAGTATAGGTTTGTCATCTACGCACAAATACATATGATTTTGAAAATGTATTTTTATTATTAAGACGTGGAAGAAAATAATATTTATTATAACAATAGTAAGTGAAAACACTGCATTTGTTTCTTGTTTCAGAGGTATGAAGAACAATTATAAACTACAAATAAAGTCAAATTAATGTTTTTATGTTAATTAAATTTACTTTTCCATAGTAAGTAAATCTTACTTATTTACATACACAAATTGACTTATTTGTCTCTTACTAAAGATACTACAATGATCTTCTTTCAAAAAGTACGTAAAAGGGCATTATTCTTTTAAAGTTAAAGTTTATTTTGGCACGAAGTTTTTAATTTTTACGTGTAGAAGATAGAGTATAATCAGGCAAAGTAATGATTAGATATCATTTGTATTCAGAATGTATTTCATAAAAGCAAAGATAAAATGTCTCATTGAACAAACAAAAATAACGTGAGTTGGATAGAAGAGCGATTAAAAAAATTGTGACTTTAGCAAAAAATTCCGTCGACTATTATGTCATCGAATTGATATACAAGGTGGTCAGAGCAGAGGATATATACTTTTTTAGATTGCCGTCTTTGCGACCTACCAGGAAAAAAATAATGAAACATAGTTTTTCAACATACTTGCTCGTAAAGTGGCTCTTATTGCACCGCTTTTAGGTACATAATCCAGCTTATAGAACACGCGTGCGAAAATGCACTAGTGCGGTAATGTTACTTTTTTATAGTTCGTTTTTAATTTATAAATATAAAATCCTTAAGATAGAGAGAAACAAAAAATCTTTTCTTGTAATCAGGTGGGAACAGATTTTTTCCCAGTCGGGTCGTGATAGGTCTCCAAGTCAGCAATATAAAAAAAGTGTTATATCCATCTGGTCTGGGCCACTTTGTATCTATATTTTTAAGGAGGAAAATATCCAAGTAATTCACGACGACAGTCCCTGTCGAGGAGAATGGACAATTTGCTAATGCAATTTACTCTCTGCAGCAGAGACTCTTTTCTAGGTTACTTATGAAATCAAGCCCGTAATTTTCCCCCATGCAATTTACCCGTGCGTTATTGCGCTTTACAGCAGATTACTTCAAATTGTTCACCGCAAAATGCGCAGTGACATTGAAAAGTCGGCTTCTCGGCCTCGTACCATCGTGACCGAGAAAACTGGGTTACATAACATTGTTGTGGCGTCCATTGGGTCAAGTAATGGGAACATTGATAATGCTGTCATGTTTTTCTGTTATGCAAGGACTGGTTTTAAAAATGAACGGTAATTTAGACAGTAACTGCTTAAATTAATATACAAAAGTAGTCGTACTCGAAATTATTACTGTTAAATCGACAAAATGACCGTTCCGCTTATTGTAGCCAAAATTTTCCATGTAGGTAAATAATACCTACTTACTTATTTGTAGTTTACCTTTGATATTTCCTGTTATTGAAAGCAGTCCTTCGCGGCAAACAATCACTTTTCTTATCTGCAGTATACAAGGTGTAAAACAGAACCATAGTAATATTTAATAGGGTGGTTTAGACCATCAAACTGAACATCTAACACGATGGAGACAATGTTGAAAAAGAAGGTAAAATTTTGTTATCCCATACTTTAGAGTCGAGTAGGTACTACAGTTTTGTATGAATCAGTTTTTTTTCGCTATTGGTTACACCATGTATAAGAATTGAGAAACTATTTATAGACCCACGAATGACCTAAAGGTGATATCACGTAGCTGCAGTCTTTATTGTTCTCTCCTGCAACTGACAAATAAATTGAATGTAAATTACGTTTAGGTAGTTAGATTTATCTATTTATTAGACAAATCTAAAAGTTGAATAAGAAAGATTTTAAAGTAACTGAATTTCAATCTTATTCCCTTTAAAGCATTTTTTGGATTTCATGACGGAATGAACGCTTTTCTTTTCTTTAAAAAACTCGACAGACGGCATGTTTATCGCTCCATGGAGCCGTGCGCGAGATCCTGTCAAAATCATGACAAGACGGTGCCTGCCTTTTTTTGAAGGCCAAGGGATCGAGCCCATACAACCATGTCAGATAAGATAAGATAAGATAAGATAAATATTCTTTATTTGCACACCAAGAATAGAAAAATACAAGACGTAAACAGTATCAAATTTTCAATAAAATAATTCGTAAATAATGAAATATTCCATCAAAAGATGCGTTGGCATCTTTGTGATCATCTTTTCCCTCTTTATTATTTTAAAGCAACTCTTTTGGCAAATTTTGACCATTATTCCCGCAGAAAGTTACAAAAATAATTTTTTTTTGCTGTTTCGGGAAATGACCCTGCTTTATACAAATACTCACGACTTATTTTCCGAAAGGGTAGTCAACAATTTTCGAAAGATATTATAACATATTAGTTCTGCTTTATTGTTTTTCTATTATAACAATTAAGAATATACAGGGTCCTTCTTAACATGCCGACACTTTTTTAGGGTGATGATCAGACCATCAAACTGAACAACTTTCTCTATGGGACCAACATCGAAATAACGAAAAAAAATCTGCTGCCATATATTTGGCTCATGTAGGTTTGAAGTTTTGTATGGAACAACCGTTTTTTTTCGCGATTTCGATGTTGGTGCCATAGAGATAGTTGTTCAGTTTAACGGTCTGATCATCTCGTTAAAAGCATGTCAGCATATTAAGAAGGACCCTTTATTGCAAGCATCAGTCTCCACCCACAAACTCTTGTACTTAATCTAATATTTGTAATTTGTTTTTATTAATCTTGTGTTTGTGGTGAGAAAAATAAATAATTTTGTTTTGTTTTGTATTGCGCCTAGTTAAATCTACCGACGCACCATACAGCTGAGTAGCTATAGTACATAATATTTAGTAACATATTGCATACCGCGTTACGTATTAATTTCTTTATGGATCCGACCCGTGTGTACTGATGGATGACCATCATGCGCCCGCGCAGCTTTCTCTTCTTATATAACTTTATTAGTTATAACTTACCCACAAGTCTTCTGACCTATTTTATTATTTGTCCGTGTAAAGAAAGAATCCCAACCTGAAACTTCAAAGGCTAATTAATCTGAGCATTGCTTGCTACAAGTACATTCTCAAATAGAAAGTTGGTAATTGTAGAAATTTTTCTGTCCACCCCGAACGGGATGAATGTAAAGAATGAATATTGTTTTTATGTAAATAGGTATTTATTTAGTCGTATTATTCTAGCGCTCGTTGGCGTAGTGGAGCTTCGGTATTGGAAACGATCACGGAAGTTAAGCAACGTCAGGTTCGGTCAGTCTTTGGATGGGTGACCGTTTAGTGGTATTTTATCTCGAGCGTTTCCGTACTTCGGAAGGCACGTTAAGCAGTTGGTCTCGGATAGTTCCGTCAGATGGTGTTGTAACTATTCGTTAAGCCAGGTCAGAGGCCTATTAAGGCGGCTTGAAAATTCTCTGACAGCAGGTTGACCACTAACTTGCCTCCAGCAACCCGCACTGGGCCCGCGTGGTGGAGTATGGCCCACTCCCTCTGATCCTTATTCGTGAGAGGAGGCCTTTGCTCTGCAGTGGGATTCTACTGGCTATAACTTATATTTTTTTATTATTCTAATGCTTTCTGCATACAATAAACAATGCTGTAAAATAAATCATTTTATCAATATAAAGATAAGTAAGTAATAATAAAGTTAAATGTATAGAAAAATAAACAAGTTCTTACACATTTTTAGACGTTTTTATCGTGTCTTATGTGTTTTATAGCTAATAAACGGTATTAAAAAAAGAAGAAAAAAACTACAAATTGCAAATATAGGTAATCCACCATTTATAACACCATTCTGTCTTCCATCCTAATGTGTCCTAGTTACTGGGTGTTACTTAACAATGGATATACAAGGTGTAACAATACACCCTAGCAATAATTAAGGGGGTTCTTCAAATCGGAGAAAAACATAATAAAATTATAGGGTGTTTTGTTACACCCTGTATAATGTAATGTCTAAATATTATTGTACGTAGATTACGTTAGTACGCATTACATAAATTAATATTCTGTTTGTTTCTAGCTCACTAAAAGCCATTTCTGCCAAACTACTATACAACGTGTTAATGAATTAACGCAAAACTAGAAAGTAGTTTGTTTAGAATCGAGAGCAGAGTCAAATTATCATGGCTTCGATTTAAATTGTACAAACGAAATACTTTGTTTGTAAAATTTTCTAAACTCGATGTCAACCCACCGCACGGGCACACTCACCCTACTTACTATCAAAACAAGATTCTAAAAATGTATCCATGAGCATGCTAGCGCTTTCATTCATTGCTGAAATAAGAAGAAATCATTGTTGCCTCAAAACTTAAAATGCGAATAACTTTAAATTTTAACTATCAAAATAATGAAATTAATGTTTCAATCTAATTATTTTATTGTAAATCAGTTGGGGTGTATGAGGTTTTGCGCTTATTCATTAACAAGTTGTAGAATGAAAGATCAATGTTTGTCAACATTTAACTTTACATTTCTTTCTCCCCAGCGCAATGGTTCGGCGACATACGACGGTATCTTCGTAATGAACACCGGCGCCGAGGAGTTCACCAGTCTGGGCAACGTGGAGATGTGGCAGCATTCGAACAGGACTTCCTACAGAGACGAGTGCGGGAAAGTGCAAGGGTCCACGGGGGAACTGTGGGCCCCTGAGCTAGGACAACCTGAGGTCATGGTGTTTGCTCCTGATGTTTGCACGTAAGTGAATAGAAGCTGGTAGCAACACCCTTATAAGCAACACTGGTCTGTGTAGCCAACACACTTGGCTAGAAAGGAAGAAGGCGTGTGATCCAAAGCAGTACCAGAATTGTGGACGAGGGAGGGAAAATGAAAAAAAATCTGCAGCGACTCAAATGTATAGACTAACTGATTTTTTTACGCAATTTTGTAGGTGTCCATAGTGAAGATGGTCTGAATTTGCCTTTCGGATGCACGCTTAAAATACAGGCTGTTACTTACTGTAAGGGATTGCAGTTTATATTTTAAGCGTGCAAGTACTAGCAATGCCTTCTTTTAGCATATTGAAGGTTTCATGAATGACGTATCAATTGATGATAGGTCAATCAATAGACAAGGCAAGTAGTGATAGGTCAATAGACATATCAAGCAGTGATAGGTCAATAGACATGTCAAGTAGTGATAGATAATAGACATTTCAAGTAGTGATAGGTCAATAGATATGTCAAGTAGTGATTGATAATAGACATCTTAAGTAGTGGTAGGTCAATATACATGTCAGGTACCTAGTGATAGATAATAGACATTTTAAGTAGTGATAGGTCAATAGACATGCCAAGTAATAATAGGTCAATAGACATGTCAAGTAGTGAAAGGTCATTAGACATACGTCACATACGTTTCCGTCAAAGCATGAGTTTCCCCCAATGTTTGCCAAAACGATAAAATAATCTTGTACCATTTGTACCCATGTGCCACCCGCGGCCTTCACGAGGTCGTTTACTATCTTTATTGTAATAAAAACTGTTTATTGATACGTTTATCTTATTCGACAACATTTTTCGATTTTATGAAATGAATGAATGATAACTCTGCTAAAAGTTGTTCTTGCTTGAAATTTCTATTATATTTGTTTACAAATGAAATGAATGAATGATAACTCGCATTAATTGGTTGGGTAGTCGGAAAGATTCTGTCGACCTCATAAAGGACATGGATCGATAAATCTCCCTAGTTTATGACAAAAACGGTTTTCTTCTTCCGCAGATATATGATCCTGAGTGAGAATGGATCGGTGACAGTAGAAAATATAGATGGCGTTCAATACGCAGCCAACGACTCTGTGTTTGACAACGGATACAGATACCCTCATATGGTAAGTAAAGAACTGCAGGGCTATAGTACATGAATAAATATCCCTACAGAACGATAGCTTCATACAAACAGCCCTTGTCGTGTCGATGTCGACGCGCGAACAGGAGCTCATACTCAGCCGGGGTTTGTGCGCAATGTTATTAGGTAGGTATTGCAGGTGGGGACAAACCAACAAATAGGTAGGTTTTGTAATTTTTCTTTATCCCCGTTTGCGATACCTACCTTTTGACTATTTATATGTGGACTGGTTAGGCGTGTAATTCTACTAACAAACATTTCTGCCACTTTTTGCGGGGGGCGAAGTAACATGAAATCCGCAACTTTGGATTTTATTCCCCATAACTTTAGATTCTAATTTTGAATGTTATAAATCATGAAAAGTAATCTCGTGTGAACCCAAAACGTTCTAAGTTCGAAGTTATTATTTCGCAATTATAGGCTGTCTCGTTTAGTGATAAGGTGTAAAATTGAATGTAAATGCACAAGATCAATTGTGCTTATACCGTGGCAGAGGGGAAATACTACCGCAAGGCTAGTCCTTATAATAATTAGTCAAAGTACCTACCTAATAACATTCAAATTACATTTGCACAAACAAAGTTGGTATAGCTGATAAATAATTAAAGAGCTTGTTTTTCTCTTTTCAGTTAATAGTTTTTTCATGCAGTCGAGTTTTTTGTTTTTCTTAATAATTATGTTTATTGTGTTAACACCTAGATGCCAATTGAAGAGTCCGTAGTCTTTGTAGTTTTTGTGTTAAGTGAGTGTGTGGATTTGCATACATTCAAGAAAATCTGATACAGCCATTGATTTACAAACTAATGGATGTCGGGTCTCATACAAAATTCTCGAATAAAATTTCCTAGACTAAGTTACGTAAACGTAAGTACGTTTTAGTAATATAAACAAACTTAAAACAATTACACTATTGACATTCTTTTTGTTTTTTCAATTTTTTACGGCACAGCGGCAGGAACTATTTTAGACGTGCGCGGAGTAGACCAAACGAAGACTAGCGCGTAATAACAATTACGTTCTTTACGTCTTCGTTTGGTCTACTCCGCTTTATGCGTTTACTCTTTTGGTTCGGACACTTTTGAGCGCAGACCCGACGTCCATGTAGTTGATAAGTCAATGGATACAGCTTTAGAAAGTGCAAATTTATGCGCTGCGCTGCGATAGACTTGACAATTACCACCACCCACTTGGCACATAGCCAATAGGCACTACAATGTCGTATAGCTGTGAAGCAGGCCTATTTTCATGGTTAAGGTGTATGGGTTAATTAGTCCACCACACGTGGCCGTAAATTCAAGAAATTCATGATAATTGTAGTAATTCGTCATAAAGGTGCGCACCGACTATATCGTACATTGGTATTTATAACTAAAATAAAGATTGTGAGTGATTGTTGATCATTCGATTTTACTATATCCTTATTTCACATAATATCTATAGTATATGACGCAGTATTGAAATAAAGATATTTATTACAATTACCTATAATCTTTTATCGCGGTAAAGTTTTACGCTGCGCACACACACATACAAACACACATACATCTTTTTTTTTGGGTAAAATCGAGTTAGTAAAAATGTTACTAAAATATTACGATTTATTATTATATCACACTGGACAGAGTTTCGGTACTACTGGTGAATCGTGGATGTTCTGAGGTTTCAGAATATCTCTGACTACCCCCTCGGGGAATATAGTCGTGAGCATATGCTATTATTATATATTTTTTTAATTTCTTTTATCTCGTTTTGTCTTTTTCGATGTCTCCTGAATTTATCCAGGAGTCATGCATGTTCCATCCACCCAGCCCTCCTCATTGTTACACCTATGTATTTGCGATATTTACTGAATTTCACACCTATACAATAGTTATTTGTTATGCTCGGCTGCAAAGTGGTTGTTTGGCGCGAGTACTCGTATTGAAACCTGAGCGTAGCCAGGCGCAGAATACCTTGGATGTCGAGCGAAACGCACAACTATTCTCCTCACTACAGCGAGGAAAAAAGTGAATTGCACATAAATTGAATGAATTGAAGAAAGAGATGACAATTTCAAAAAGTTTTTCCTTTTTTGCTGTCGTCGTGCTGGCCAGTGCGATTTATCAAAAATCTAATGCATTTTCAGTGGACTGGCGGTATGGAAAAACATTGAATAGAAAGATTCGAATCTTAAAAACTCTTTCCATGGATAAAATACACTTTTGCTATCAGATTTCGAATGATAAACAGAATCATTACGAGCTTGTGACGTGAAAAATATATTTTAGTGCCACATTTAGTTAGAGTAGTGCTTTTACAGTGCTTAGCACTTTTGTGGCCTCTTTGAACATGTTTAAGAACATCAGCATAGGTAGCATGGCATCGTGATAAAGCGCTATCACACCTTCGCTCTCTTTCTATTTGCGTACGAACGAACGAGATAAAAGACGTGATACAGCCGTATCACGTGTAACATGCTACGGCTTCAGTAGTTGATATAGTAATAGTTCTTTGAACTACATCAAGCGTTATATTCACGCCGATTTCACGACGGTCAAACGATCGGCGGCGGCGGCGTAAACAAAAATAGTCGGTGGCGGCGGCGCACACCTCTAAATGTAGCACACATTAAAAACAGGTCAAGTGCGAGTCGGGATACTCGCGCACCGAGGGTTCCGTACCACACCACCACACAACATATTAATTAACTTACAAAAAAGTTTTTTTTTCTCTGGGACCCAAACCGACCCTTACTTGGCCGGTTTTTATTATTATTTGGTGTAGTAGAGTTTGCTCTATAATCACACCAAGTTTGACGCTTGTATGTATTACGGTTTTTACGATGGAGTGAGAAGAAAAAACGTTGATAAAAACTAGTTTCTTGTATGAGTACCCCCTTAATTTTTAACTTTTTGTCATTTTTACTATGTGTTAACAAATCCGCCATAATGACGCATATTCTGTGAAAATTTTAACTTTCTAGCTATTACAGTTCAAAAGTTACAGCCTTAAATAGGTAGGACGGACAGACGAACAACGAAGGCTTAGTAATAGGGTCCCGTTTCACCCTTTGGGTACGAAACCCTAAAAAGCAAAGTAAAATATATATTTTTTTTATTGCAGGCGTGCTACTGCGATGAGATCCGTGACGAGAACTGCCTTCCCCCGGGAGCTCTCAACGTGTCAGAGTGCCGCTTCGGGGCGCCGGCCTTCGTTTCCCTGCCGCACTTTTATAACACCGACCCTTACTACCCCAGCAAGATCGACGGCCTGGATCCTACTGAGTGAGAACACTAAAATTTACTCTTTAAAATTAAAAACCGGCCTAGAGTGTGTTGGACTCGCTCATGATAGGGTTCCGTAGCCATTGTATAAGTAGAATAGGATGAAAAATAATTACCTAATCTGTTTATCATATCTAAGAGAAACATAATGATATCGTGATTTAAGGGTATATTACTGTTGGCGCGCTCCATACAAACGAAGTCTGGTGATATTTTCAATACTAACAAATTAAATTCAATGAAATTATGCAGAAATAATCTAGAAAGAAATCTCTATGCTTGTATTGTGTCAGATTTTCCTTAAAGTGTACAGTTTTAAATTTACAGTGCCTCAAAGATTTCCATACAAATCCTAAATTAATCCTAGCATTGAAACTGTATATTTTAACGAAAATCGGACACGATATAAGCATAGAGATTTGTTCCTAGATTGTTGCTGCAAAATTTCATTGAGTTTAATTGGTTAATATTGAAATTATCACTAGACTTCGTTTGTATGCAGCGCGCATTTACGCATTCCGAATAAACTTCTCTTAACTTCATGCAGCGCCATCTCGTTTTTTATTCGTTATAATTTTCATTGAAAGTATGTAAAGCTACATTGTAAAAATAATTCAGATTTTCAGACTCGGAGTTTGTTCTTTAGCATATGCAGGTTTCCTCACGATATTTTCGTTCACCGTTTGTGAGCGGTCGTTAATTACATACTTAAGTTAGAAAAACTCATTGGTAGATGGCATTGACGATTTTTTGACGGCCCGATAGCACAGACGGTAGTGATCCTGCCTGCTGTGCTGAGGGTCGCGGGTTCGAATCCCGTAAGGGACAAATATTTGTATGATGAATATGAATATCTGTACCCGAGTCATGGATGTTTGTATCTATATATTTATTCCATATCGTTGTCTAGTCATCATAACACAAGTTCAGGCTAGATTCAGATACTTTAAATGTGGCTAGATAATTTGTGTGACAATGTCCAAGATTTTTATTTATTTATTTCGTCCGAATCTATACCAACTTTCCCTATTCTTTCGCAGAGAGCACACATTCCGTCTATCCCTGGAAATGTTCACGGGCATGCCGCTCAACGTGCGAGCCCAGCTGCAGATCAACATCCTGGTGCGGCACATCCACGGCATCACGATCAACAACCAGCTGCCGGACCCTGACACCCTGGTGCCCATGTTCTGGTTCAGACAGGAGCTGGAGATTACCCCGGACTACGCCAGGATGGCGAGGTTTGCGTTGACTGTTAGGTCCGCAGTTCCATATGTGATGTATTCTATCACTGTAAGTATAGTTTATTAATATGTATCTCACTTCAAACCTGGTGCATAGGTTCCGTTCCTCTCTTAAAACTCCGCTCCTGGCCGGCCTTTCAGGCGCGTATCCAGCCCTAAAAAAAGGTTTTGGTCACGGCCAAGTGCGTGTCGGGCTACGGACTCGCTCACGATCGATACATTGCATTCCTACAAAGGAGATGTTTTCAAAATGTATGAAGCCCTGGCCATGACCTTACTAAATTAATAAACCTAGTATGTTTGTCTGTTTGCCCAAGAAAATGACAAAAGGAAATGTGTGTTTGTTTGCACATCACATATGTCACATCTAGACTAACCGGTCTACTGAACCGGTTTTGATTAAACTTTTTTACAGCTTGAAAGCTTATCGATATCAATTAGGGTTGTGGGCATGCCCACCGTGCCTACAACGGTGGATCCGCGCCTGCGGCCTTTCAAGAACCCTGACAAGAGACACACTTCACCTTGACAGTTCGAATAACAAACGAAGAGATGTCTAGAATAGCTGCAGTGCATGGAAATTTGAAATCAGAGTTTAAATCTTTTGAAATTTTTGCTATTACGCGCACTTACTATTATACAGGGTCAAATAGATACCATTAGCATCTTTTTAAACTGAACAACTTTTACTATGGGAGCAAACTGATCGGAGCAAAAACATCTGCTGCTGCATATATTTGAGTCGGTTTGCTCCCATAGTAAAAGTTGTTGTGTGTAGAGCTGTTTTGGAGAAAAAATATATTATTTGCTGAACAAATATTGTGAAAATTTTAATTAATTATAGTTATTTGACTACTATGTCCTACCCTGACAGAAGGCCTGACAAGAGGTGAGGGCCAAATCTATCCAGCCTCTCTGCAGAATCGGGACCGTCGTGTAGTTATTATCATAGTTTATTATTACCATACAGTAAAGGAAACAAGAAGAGTGCTATTCTCTATACTAAGTGGCGTACTTCGGAAAAATGCTCAAAATCCCGTCTCGTAGATGGCGTTGACTCCTTGCCCGCGAGTATAGCTATAATACGCTAAGAAATTTTGATCTGTCTTCCAATATTTTGAACCAAACCAACTATACTCCATTCAAAATAGCATCGAATATTTAAGGCTATTTTGCATTACAGAAATAGAGATTTGAAACAGTAAGGGTCAATTCACACCGAGACGCGACGCGACGCGACGATACTCAAATACCTCGAGGCGCAGTGCTGCGTGGTGCAACGTAATCTGAATTCTCACAATGTAATGTGTATCTTTTCGTGTAGTGAATAAAGTATATTCTATGAAAAATGTGCGCGCAGCGTCGCGCCGCGTCGCGTCTCGGTGTGAACTGACCCTAACATCTTTAGTAACGTCCAAGATATATCGGATATTATATGTATCCAATAAATTAATTACATTTGGTAATCAGAATTAGCCAGGAAGCTATATAGGAATCGGAAAATCTCGTCGTCTTTATTTGGAATGAAGTATAGGTATACAGGGTACAACTTAAAAAGTTCACAGTTTTTAGGAGGACGATCAGACCATCCAACTGAACAACTTTCTCTATGGGACCAACATCGAAATCGCGAATGAAAAATCTGCTGTCCCATGCATTTGGCTCGAGTAGGTTTGCAGTTTTGTATGGAACAGATGATTTTTTTTCGCAATTTGATGTTGGTGCAATACAGAAATTTGTTCAGATTGACGGTCTGATGATCCCCTTAAATAAGTGTCAGCATATTAGGAAGGACCCTATATAAGAGAGATAGTTTTTAGGTAACTAAAAAGAGTAGTAGATCCGAAATTGTTAATTCAAAAATGAAGCAAAGTAAAGTAAATCTTTACTGTGCATAAATAAAAATAAATAAAAAAGAGCGAAATGATGCTCATAACAACATCTAGCGAACTAGAATTTACTAAATTCCGGTGTACGCTACTTAGTATGAAGAATAGCACTCTTCTTGTCTCCTTTACTCTATGTTATTATGTATCTCAGTATAGTAAACCAATTGATGCCAAGTTGTTTTTTGTATTTATTTTACAGATATTAGACATCATTTTATTAAAAATTTTTTTTGCAAAGTAATCGAGCTTATCATTATGAATTTAAATTTTAAAATATCTCGATCTGTGATCTCGAAATATGGTCGCGGCGAGAAAATATTTCAAACTCCATGTAGAAAAACTTTGCAAAGATAGAAAAAAAAAATCATTGGTCTTCTCATTCTAACTCTATGCCAGAAACAGAAGCGGCAGTCATAAAATATTTACGATATAGTTTTTAGGTGTCCCTGACTCCAAATCAACCTTTTTTAGAATGTTTGTCTGTCTGTTTGTTTGTGCGAGTTTCACGCAAAAACTACAGAACCGATTTTGATGAAACTTTTTTTGTTTGACAGCTTATGATCTGACTTAAAATCTGGTATATAATTAGTGCGGACGAAGTAGCGGGTTAACAATTGTGGCTCCATCTTACTGTTGTTGATTTTACCAATATTTTAGTTTAAATATCAAAAGTGCTTGACGTTGTACGATTATACAAAATAAATACTTTTTAATTTAATTTATAAATATTTGGTGACATCAAATATTTTTTTAATGCACAAAACATACACTTGAGCTACCATATGAAAGTGGAACTTTGTTGTGGAACAACCGACATGCGTCCACTCTATAAAGTTATTATACCTTACAGCAGTAGGAACTGACATGAGTTGTCAAATGAAACCGTTTTTGGAGGTTTTCTGGAGATTATCGGCAGGGTAAAACTCGAATTCTCGATAATAATTCTGAATCTAACATTAAATCGTGGATAATTTAATGAAATAGTGTTAGTATATTTCACAAAATTATCTACTACTTCACTTTAGATTCACAATTATTCACAGAAGCCGAATTTTTACCCAGCGATAAGATCCCCAAGAACGGTCCTATTGCGACACGTCACGTATCTCTTTCTATTATACAGTGGTGCCGTATACAATGGAGGTACATCTCACTCTCTAAGCTGTTAGTCACTCTAGTATATGCTCACGACTATATTCCCCGAGTGGTGTAGTCAGAGATATTCTGAAACCTCAGAACATCCACGTTTCACCAGTAGTACCGAAACTCTGTCGAGGGTGAGCTCGTCGCCACTTGTAATGGACAGTGGGTACAATACATGCCTCGAAATTGAAGCATGCAGGTTTCCTCACGATGTTTTCCTTCACCGAAAAGCCAGTGGTGTTAAAAATCGTACATAAATTCCGAAAAACTCTTTGGTACGAGTCGGCCTGGACGGGGATCGAACCATCGCCTCCTCTGGCAGGCAAAGTTACTCGCCACTGGACCACCACGGCCATAGTCACTCTATTAGTATCTTTATGGTCCACCCCACCCACACAATATTTCGTTAGATTTATAACACTATTATATATTTAATTATTAACACGTATTAAATACACTCAAAAGCTTTGTTATTAAGAAATTATAATAATTAAAACAAGGATTTTTTTTAATGATTTGACATTTGAATAAATTCAATAAATATCGTTGACATTAGATTGTATCTTGGATATTTATTGTTTGGTGCGCTCATGCATTTTGATGTTTTTTTGATACCTATTTAAATAAATTAATAAACATTATTTTAGTTTCATACAAAATTTGTTTGTTTTTTTACAGGCCGTTGGATTAGCGCTGCTATTAACAGGTATCATAATATTAGTTAGGAAACTATTAAAATCACCGGAAACCGTTCCGATACTTCAAGAGGCGGAAGAATCACAGTGACACCGGTGACAACGGTACTTTGTAAATACTAGTTACTTAAATAAAGGTTACGTAATCACTTTTGTACTTCGATACTGTTAAAACTATAGATTTTATGTTTACATGCGTATGAAATGAAGCCCATACATAGAATAATATGTATACAGGGTACTTTTTAATATGCTGACACTTTTTAAGAGGATGATCAGACCGTCACACTGAACAACATTCTCTATGGCACCAACATCGAAATCACGATAAAAAATCAGCTGTTATACAAAACTGCAAACGTACTGGAGCCGAATGTATGGGACAGCTGATTTTTTTTCGCGATTTTGTTGTTGGTCTCATAGAGAAAGTTGTTCAGTTTCACGGTCTGATCATCCCCTTTAGAAGGACCCTGTATAGATATGGCTAAATTAAAAGATGTGGTTGACGGTCTAGTCAAACTGAACAACTTAACTATGGTAGCAAAACTGAAATTGAAAAAGAAAATCAGCTATTTCTTGCAAAGCTGCAATACTTACTCGACTCAAATGTATGAAACAGCAGATTTTTTCTCAATTTCAGATTACTTACACTCTAAATATATTACCATACCTTTTTGTTACACACCCTTACGAGAAGGGCTATGTGGAAGGGAAAGAGCAAATTTCTGATGACTATAGTATGTCCAAGACTTTGACTATTTATATGTGGACTGGTTACGCGTGTAATTCTACTAACAAACATTTCTGACACTTTTTGCGGGGGGCGAGGTAACATGAAATCCGCAACTTTGGATTTTATTCCTCATAACTTTAGATTATAATTTTGAATGTTAAAAATCATGAAAAGTAGTCTCGTGTGAACCCCAAACGTTCTAAGTTTGAAGTTATTATTTCGCAATTATAGGCTGTCTCGTTTAGTGATAAGGTGTAAAATTGAATGTAAATGCACAAGATCAATTGTGCTTATACCGCGGCAGAGGGGAAATGCTACCGCAAGGCTAGTCCTTATAATAATTAGTCAAAGGTCCAAGATAGCTTCGTGATTATGACAGATTGTTTTAGAGATGTGACGCGTCCACTATTACTGATATTACTGCGAATACTAATTTGGTACTAGCTGCTAATATAAAAATAGGTAATGACTAGTAGCCGAGTTTGATAGGCTTATTTCCGTGTTAATAAGGGAAAGCAGTCTCCGTTTTACACGTAGCAAAGAATGCAGTAAATAAAACAGGTATTACGGAAATAGAATTTCTAAGTCACTAATATAATAATAGTTACGATCCATTTATGTCACAGACCTAGTGAAAATGCCGTCACGTTGGACCTTGCGCGAGCGGCATTTACCGCAGCTTGTTGTTAACTTAAGAAGATATAATTCGGAGCGTGCTCCATACAAACGTACTATGGTGATATTTTCAATACTAACCAATTAAACTCAATGAAATTTTTCAGAATCAATCTAAAAAATAAATTTCTATGTTTGTATAGAGTCAGATTTTCGTTCCAATGTATAGTTTTAAAGTTACAGTGAAACTGTATATTTTAACGAAAATCTGACTCCATACAAGCATAGATATTAGTTTCAAGATTGTTTCAGCAAAATTTCATTGAGTTAAATTGGTTAGTATTGAAAATATCACCATAGTACGTTTGTATGGAGCAGCGCTCCGAATTATATCCCCTTAAAACTAGTTTTTTTTTTATTATTTTACTTTCTGAAAATATTTGAGCAATCAAAACATTATGTATGTATGCAATATTAATGAATTTTAATTTTTATTTAATACATTAAATATTTAAAAAATAACGGCATAATTTAGTCGCCGTTTCAAAGTCACGACTTCCGACCAGATCTCATCTATCATAATCACGAAGCTATGTTGGACGGACTATAAGGGCGGCCGTACATTATAAGTATTTACTGTCAGAAAAATCTCGCACACCAAACAGATTCGACGACCGGATCCGGCGAGCGTCAGAATTCTTCTGTCAGATAAATTATACAGGCACCAGGTGTAAACTTAAACGCGTTTGCGAAATCGCGAAAAAAAAATCAGCTGTTTCATACATACTGATCCAGTAGCTATTCTCTATGAAACACAAATTTTTTACCCGATTTCAAAGTTTATCCCACTGTAAAAGTTGTTCAGTTTGATGGTCTGATGCACCCCCAAACTAAAGTGTGTAACTCATTTTAGTTAATATATACAGCCAGTTGCACGTAAGATCATTAAGGGCCTATGTCGAAAAATAATTGAAGCGAAATGGGCGTGTGATAGCTTATATTACTGCCTGATGCGAGAGAAAGAGATGGGGCGGCGCGCTCGCCTGAAACGACGCAAGCGTAAAACAAACTTTATTTAATTGTGATTGTACTATTTATGTGAGTTCATTTCTGCTCTAATCAAACTTTATAAAATATCAATCTCTTTTTTTTTTTAAATCAAGTCTCGTGTTTCTATTATTCACCGTTTAGCAGTTCCAAGCGTTTATCGATAAAGACGGAGGCTACTTTGGCTTATTTTTCTATCGAGAAAATGTCTCTTAATCGTGTTTTGGTTCTAATCAAAACTTCATTCAATTTACACATATCCGCAAATCATACTCCAACTGTTATTACTTCATGATATATGATGCTTTGAAGAATCCTATTTTTTTCACATATCCTCTTAAAGTTAATCCTTCATTAAATCTCTTGCTGTTACTTTTATCTCGTTGACGTAGTAAACGCTCGCAAGAGATTTAATGGAGGATTAACTTTAAAGAACGTACGTGCAACTGACAGTTAGTTACATATTAATAATTGTTAGTGCCTTTACATTTTTAAAACATTCTGACTGCTGTTTTTAGTATGAAGTATTTGTAGCCAGCCACCAGCCAGTGGCTAGCCACCTCTCACCACTTAACACGTCATTCCATCCTGAAACTTAAATAGTTAAATGTGAGCATTGTTACAACTACGTTCTTATACAGACAGTTGGTAGTTGTAGCATTTTATCTGACCACCCAGAAAGGGAATTACGGTCGTGAGTTTATGAATGTATGTATTTGTAGCCACATGGAAACTAAAATAAAATTATATTTCTACCCATTTTAACTTTTAACGACCATAATCACCCAACGGTGAGATGACAATTTTTGAGTGATAAATGTGTTAATAGTTAAAATTGTTTTGCTTTACATTAACATCGACTAAAATACTAATTGTTTAACCTTTTATTTAGTTTTTATAATTTGTTATTTCATACTTTACCTATTTATTTATATAGGTATATATTTTTTTAATTTACTCTATACAAGGTGTAACAAAAATACAAATAAACATTTAAGGGGGTGGTTTAGACCATCAAACTGAACAACTTTCACTATGGGGCTAATATCGAAATCGCGAACAAAATATAAGGGACGAAATGTATGGGACAGCTGTTTTTTTTTTTTTCGTGATTTCGATGTTGGTCCTATAGAGAAAGTTGTTCAGTTTGATGGTCTAAACAAAGGTTAAAGGTTTCAAATGGGTATTTTTACTTTTGTAACACCTTGTATAGGTATATATATATTTTTAAATCTTTTGCCTATTACTATATGTGAATGGCCAGAAAGAAATATATTTAGAATTTTATTTTTCATTTATTTTATTCCATGCCGTTTTTTTTGTTTTTTTTGCAGCTTAATTTTACATCAAACTTACGTTAAAATGTACTTAACGATAATTATTGACATTATTTTTATTTTATTTATGTTTTATGCAGTACATGAAAAATCTCAGTAGTAACTGAACGGTTTTGAGTGTTAGCCATGTTCAAAATTTTCAAAAGTTTTTAAGTTACCATTAGGCCTCATTCAGGGAGACGCGGGGCGTTGGGCGGCGCGTATCGCGGGCAATAAATCTATGGCAATTTGATGCGTGTGACAATGCTTCTCCTTGAACGCTCTATACCAAAGAGATTATACCTAATAGAGTGAGCCATACCAATTGTAAAGTGTCCACTTTTTAGACGTTTAGGTTTGAGTGTGTGGTATCAAGTAGTATGGACAAAAGGCACCAAGTGACATATGGCCTTATGTTTATGGTCACTTTTCACACACACTAGCTCAAAAAAACTTGGAAAGCCGCATAAACAAATATCTATAGTTCCATCTCCTTCTACTATTAAAGGTACGTCATAAGACAAAAGAGACTAACTACAATCTTAAATTTATGCGGACTCTATGGAGATCCTTCCTCTGAGCTCTATACATAGCCGTGTGTTTGTGTTTCCCGCTACCCGCTCCGCGCACTGCGGCGTCTGACGCCCCGCGTGTCCCTGTACGAGGCCTTACAGTTACTTGATATTGCTATAATAATATTTATAATTTGTAATGTTAGTTTTGGTTATTTGACATGAAATTTTACTATTATGGAGCATAATAGCATACTTGCTATGGTTTGCATAAAGGGGTTTGAAGATTAGTGGCATATGGTCCTTCGAGCGTACTTGAATTTTCACAAAAGTGGGGTCACAGACTAAAACTTTTATTTATATCGATAGCGGATACCTAGGAGATAAACAAATAAAATAGGTAGTTTTATTGTTATGATCGATTTATTTTACATTACTATTATAGTATTTTTAAACTTTTCAGTTTTATAACAATGTATTCTTAGATTAATTGTTTAAAGAGGTAACCAAAGATATACAATTAATTATCTCTTTTGTAAATAATAGTTGCGTGAAAAAATTGTTAATGAACAGTTAAGTGCCTATCATCATTAATTAACTGCCTTTACACGTCCCACTGGAGGGCATATAACTCCTCTCATAGGGTCTGTGTGGTGGAGTATGGCCCACAAAATTCCTTTTATTTTTAGGTCTGGGCTCATCAGTAGGGAATGAACGTAATACTTTGTACACAGACATACACATATAGAATACAATTAATGGTTGAATATATAAATGCGATGAAATGATCTAGGTTTCTACAGGAAAATTGTGAACTAGATTTTAATATTTTTTAACAGACATTAATTTATGCGCATACTGTGATCTGAAAAATATAATTATAGCATCCATGAACCCTTTAAGGGCACAAAAATATCTTAAAACTAATGAAAACAATACAATAAATAATTAAAACCGAAAAAAAAATCCTTTTTTTTTTTGTTTAACTTTGGATTTTGTAAACGATTTTCAAGTTTTGCGTTCATTTGAACATGCTGTATAGTCTAATGATGATGGTGACATGATTAGTTACTAATTTACTATACGACTTAAGATATAATTCCTTCTAGAAAAATGTATCAACATTTTAACTTTATTTAAGTCATGATAATCTAAACCTCATTTTAATCAACTTTGTATTTCAATGTCTATTATTAGTTTTATTAATTTAACTTTATGGGTCCAATATGTTATTTTTCATAATTATGCTTCCATAAAATGTACCTTCCAATTACAACTAGCATGTTATATTTCGTAACTTGATGCCATACTTATTCTAGTTTTATTTTCATTATAATGATCTATTTAATTCTTAGATACATATTAAAATGTTGGTTAGGTGGGTTTTGTTTTTGGAAATGACTAATACAGCGTTGCTCAGGGAGCAGTTACTGGTTTTTACTGCGGACTATTGGAGGGACCACGAAGGGTCTACCGAGCCAAATGAATGAACTTAAGCAACCGACCTAGGGGCACCCAGAGGGGTACGGACCTCGGCATAGGACGTTCGGTGAGAGGTTAGGTGGGCTGATATTTGATTCATACAAAAGCAAAACACATGCATAAAGGTTCAGAAGGGTTATTGTGTAAGTTTCCAATTAAATATTTTACAAAATAAATAACGTAAATTATATTTAATATTTTGTTTATGTGATTATCATATCTACTGTCTCAAATTAACTTAAGAAACAGAATCACTAAGAACTGCCAAAAAACACCATGTCGATTTGATATCGTTTAGATTGAATCGGATAGTTACAATTAGACAATATAACTATGGACGAGTTACGCGTGTACAGTCGCCATCAGATATATCATAGCAAACAAGGTAGTCAAATATTTCTAAGCAGTTCTTATTTACAATAATTTCTTTCCACATAACCAATCAAAAATATCTGAACGCCTAGAACATCAAATATATCTACGCAGTCATGGCGATCATAAACATCTGAGCAGTTAAGGAAAGAAGACACATGTAAACTTTAAATAAAATTGATAGAATTTATTGAAAATTAGCACTGCTCAGAAATATTTGACCACCTTGTAAGCTACGATATATCTGATGGCGACTGTACTTCTTCTAACAAACTTTTCTGCAACTTTTTGCGGGGGACGAGGTAGCATGAAATCCGCAACTTTGGATTTTATTCCATTACTTTAGATTCTTTTTTTTTTTAAATCGTTTCATGTGAACTCCAAACGCGATTAGTTTGAAGTTATTGTTCCGCAATTATAGGCTGTCTCGTTTAGTGATATGGTATACAATTGTATGCAAATGCACATGATCAATTGATCTTGTAACGTGGCAAGGCTGGTCCCTAGTTATATTGACTAAGTACTTACACAATGAGGCCGAGATTCAGAGACGATTTTTTTCAGTCTTAGCTTGAGCTAAGCGTGGCGAAAATCTATGGATTTTGACATACGGGAGTTCGAACTATGACTTAAAAATCGTCTCTGATTCTCGGCCTAAGACCCCAGATGTACCCATAACCGATGAGCATGCATGAAGAGACTGATTAATGTCGAGGAAGCGAGACAGATATATCAGGATCGTAGCAGGTGGCGTTCTATTGTCTCTGCCTACTCCAATGGGAGGTAGGAGATGAGAGAGAATGTGTTCATATAAACCTACTGATTGTTTTAAATTAGGTTAGTTTACGTTTTACATTTATTACATTGACAATATAATATATGGTGTTAAATTATTGTTTTTTTTGTTGGTGATTATTATCACTTTAAATTTTATTCGATATTTTGCCTTTTAGTAATTTTTTTAGCTATTTATTGTTAATTTGTTAATGCTTTCAGACATTGTTATTTTCTACTTTGTATATAAATTGTAAATTTAAAAAATATCAACAGGGCAATTAATAATTATTTATTGGTTTTAGAGTTTCTTATAAACGATTAATTGAAACATGTTTTTACATAGTTTTTTAATAGTCTCAGATAAAACCAAGAAGAGAAATATGCATTACAGTAATCACCAGTTTCAAACAAATTGGTTCTTTGCGACCCTCGACTGTTTGATTGAATCACGCTTGTGATCCAAATAATCGATATAAATCAATCGGACTTAGTTTCCAAGAAATATGAGCGGTATGTTCCTGCATCTTCCTCGGTCTGTTTCATCTATGTTAATATTAGTCAAATATTCGCAAGAATTTAATATGGAAATCAAATTGGTGTAGATGAGTGCGGGAAAAATCTAATGGTTATTTGATAAGATACGTGTTTGAACTGTTATAAAATAAGGTGCAAGATACTGCTACAAAAAGAAATATAAAGAAAAAAAACAGAATCTTTTTCGATAACATCGATACGGAATCTAAAAGCTATTTTCATATAGAAAAAAAACAAAAGAAACTGGAGGGAAGATTTCAATCCTTCAGGGCTAGCACCACCGAAAAATCTACAAAAATGTAGACGTGCCTCTGTTTTTGTTACTTTGCGTTCGTAGCGTGGTAGATACTAGCCCTACAGGTTCCGTACCCAATTTCTAAAATGCAATAATTGTTATTTCAATTTCTGTCCACTGAAGCGGAACGAGGATTCGGAGCGGAGAAACGAGGGAAGCAGCCAATAGGATTGCATAAAATTTCAGAGCGGATATTTTATGCAATCCCATTGGTCAACTTTCCCTCGTTTCTCCGCTCCTCAGCCTCGCTCCGCTTCAGTGGACAGGCAGCCTATAATTATTATTATAACCCAACTACCTATGTTATGTCAACAACCGACTCATCTACTAAACCCATTTTGATTCTGCTCATGCAATATAACCTCCACACTGATATTAGTTTAAAGTTTGTACCTTCAGCTACTTTACATCATAGCTGATCATTGTTACTGAATTTTTATAAATTTTAATAAAAGTTTTGTATATAATATAAATACACTGGTTTTATTTACTTACATACCTACACGCGATCAAATTTTATAGTATGGATCCTTCAAACTCGATCATCAGTGGCAGCTCTAGACTAACAGGCACCGGCACAGAATATAATTAACTACTACATACAGAATGGCCACTCCCTGCCCCTCGCTAACTTCAGATACCTCACCCCGCATTTCAGAGGCGAATTTAGAGGAGTGTAGCAAAAACCCGACTGCACAAAAAAATAGTATCTGAAAAGAGAAAAACAAGCCCTAATAATCTTGTTTGTGCAAATATAATTTGAACATAATTATGTAGGTATTGCAAACGGGGACAAAGAAAAATGACAAAGCCTACCTATTTGTTGGTTATTGGCTTGTCCCCGCCTGCAATACCTACCTAATAAAATTCAAATTATATTTGCACAAACAAAGTTGGTATAGCTTTTTAATGATTATTAAGGCTTGTTTTTCTCTTTTCAGTTACTATTTTTTAGTGCAGTCGGGTTTTTGTTTCTCTTAATAATTACATTTATTTCAGACTTTTTACTCTTGTGTCAAAATAGTAGCATAAAAGTATTAGAGTGTGAGTACTGGCTGGTCGCCTGTACTGGCACAGCAATGACGTAGTTTTATATTTCATTTGCTTCGTCAAATAAAAGATGTCAAAAGGATCTTTTATGTAACGTAATTTGTGTTAACGAATAAAGATGTTATAAACTATTTGTAAACGTTCTTCGGAGAAAATCCCTCACAAATATAATTTTTGGAATCTGCTATTCACTAGCTTTCATTCGATACCAATATTGTAATTTTTTACAAAAAAAATGTTTTATTCCCCCTCTTTTTTTTAATTCATAGACGCCATCATGAAATAATATACCCTAAGTCATTTTCAAGATTTTTACGAAACTAAAGACACCTCATACGTTAAAATCCATCAAGCCGTTTAGGCTGTAGGGCGTGCCAAAGAAATAGACATACAAACATACATACATACATACGCTCGAAAAACATAACCCTCCTTCTGGCGCAGTCGGGTAAAAAAGCACGTAATGCAAAGGCTACGTCTGAGCGATGGAAGGTACACACGGCGACACATCAAGCTATACAAAACCAACATAAGCTTAGAATAAACACGAATGTTTCGGTCATGTCTGCGGAACTAACCGCGATTGCCGAGGGACTATCGTATATTAGCTCTGTTGACTACGATAAGTTTGTCATCCTGTCAGACTCTAAAAGCTCACTTCAACATGTCACACGGTGTACATCCTCCTCTCGCTGTTACCCTATAGCCTATACAATCCTTAACCAAATTCTTAACTTACAGCAAAATAAAAAGACTATCCGACTGCAGTGGATACCCTCTCACATCGGCATCGCTGGCAACGAAAGGGTCGATACCCTCGCTAAGCAGGCGGTATACGAAGGGATCCCTACTTCTCCCCTGCTATTTTACAGTGAATGCCTATACATAGTCAAAGGAAAGTCAAACCTACTCGTAGCTTTCAAAGAGCACTTTGACCAAAGATCTTTAGAAAAGGGTATCTGGTTCAAGACCATACAACCGGAACCGCTTACAATCCCCTGGATTGACAACTGCCCAATGGCCAGACCTGATATGGTTACAGCGCTAAGGCTTCGCTCCGGTCACATTCCATCCAAAAAGTTCACGCACCTGATGGGGATTACCGCATCCCCCAATTGTGAAGACTGTGGTGTAGTAGAAGACGTCTTCCATGTACTGATGGAGTGTGTGCGGGGCGAGCCCCTTAGGAGACAAATGTTTGACGGCTTGCCGTCCCTTAATATCGGGCGTTGTAATTGTGCCTTGGCTGCACCTACGTCGGCTGCAGCAAAGGCACTTTACTCCATTTATAAGAAATCTTTAAATTTGTAGTCATTTATTTTTCTATTTCTTCATTCTCTATTAACTAGTTTTTGTAATTAATAATATAAAGTCTGTGAACCCACCCAAAAGAAAAACCCACAGAGCGACATGGCCTCAGGCCAAGCTCTTTAAAATAGATTAAAAAAAAAAACATAAGCTTGCCTAGCGTCGTTATACGTTACTCAACCGACGCTCGGCCAGCTTATGTTGGTTTTGGTAACCGAAAAAGAATTCAATTGTTTATTATCGTTCCATAGAAAACTTCAATGCCTCTATTCGACTCTAACTACTACCAAAATGTACAAATAAATTATTCTTTTTATCACTATCGCGATTTCTGTTTTGCTTCATTTCATACTGAACTTTTGAAAACGTTTAAATCCAGGAAATGAATGGATGCCCAGGGGATAGTCAAATAAGACAGTGTATCTGCGTAATGGCTTAAAAGTACTGTAACTGTAATCAATTTATATATTTTCTTTTCTTCAGTAATATGAAGGGCATTTTCGTTGCACTCAGGTATTTCTTTTTACATAGGTATAGTACGGGCATTTTAGATGAAGCTATAAGGGCGAGGTAAAAGAAAAAAAAGTGATAAGGCTTTATTGATGTTTTTATTTATTTTGTGTTGATGTTAGTTTAATGATATTGCTTTGTAACCTATTTTATTGCGAGGAAGACTGTATCTTATTCGGTCGATTGTTGTAACTCGATTACGTTCGTTATCTTTTTGTTACCCACTTTGTATCTTTAGTCTAAGATCTGCTTTGTATTTAGTAAATTCTGTTTCTATCAGCGGAGACCTATAATTGGCTTTATGTTAGCCATCCATATGTGTATCGTGTTAACAGCTGTTGGTCTTCCAAAGAAAATAAAAAAAAATAAAAAAAAATAAAAAAAATAAAAGTAAATCAAATTTTTTGTGCAAATTGTTCCTTAGAATTCCTGACTCCTAGGGTGCCGGTCCTCCCCCAATAAGACCATATTTTCAGTATTTTTTATTTTACTCAAAAACAGTTGGAATTAAGTGAAAACTGTCAAAGAAGCAAATAATCCTAATTAAATACTTATAAAAGTATATACTACAATTTTTTATATCATTTTGTTAAATACATTTCTATTCTTTTATACTAGAAGTGAATCCAAAGAAAAATCACCACTTTGTTTTTAAATAGAAAATACGAAATCGGTATAAATTTTAGTACAAACTTTACACAGTGTATGTAAGCAGTGTATGTGGACTATTGATAAAACTTTTGACTTTACATTATTATTTTCTCGCACGGTTGTCTTTCAATCTGGGTATGGAAGCAAAAACGGAAGGGATATCATGCAGTTTCTGCGTTTGGCAGCCCTCTCTGAGTTTGAATTTTGCTAAAAAAAAGGGTTGCTGAAAAAACCCTGATACCCCTCAATAGGATACGGTTTGGGCTGGCGATGTGGCCTGAAATCCTGGTGGACTCCAGGGTCACCTACCCACAATTTTCCTACGCTGTACGCCGAAGTGTCCAACGTTTTGGGTATATTACCCTCTTGGGAGGCCGCAGGCCAAGCCGATGGCGAGGCCCGAAGCTGAGCTGTACGTAGGCCCAATGCGCTAAAGCGACACCCCTGGAACACAATCCATCCATCAATTCCACCATGGAATTGGGCACCGGGATCGATCTGCCCGCTCAGTTAGGTCGCTGGCCAAGATCCGCGTAGGTGCACAACGCTGGAATGGCGGGCAGTTGACAACGGAGACTAGTCGGGGAAATCTACGGATTTTTGTATGAAGTAGGTTGCATTAATTGCACTTTAGGTGATCCTTTTGGAATATAGTAGATATATACCTGAAAAACATGAATTTTCAATAATCCCCGATTTTTTATTGTGTATTATTGAATAATTAAGACATTTACAAAACATGAAATTTAGGTGTGAACAAAAAATGGACAACTGGTGATTTTGTACAAGATAGCTTCGTTTAATATGTTTTACTTATAACAATAATAATCCCCGGTTAATATCGTAAATTTAAGTAGATATTTAATATTTTGTAAGTCTTCAAAAATTATAACCTCAAAACTAAATTATTTACTGTTTGTTTGTACACACTAAATTTGAATTGTGATAATTAACAGTCTCTTTTGCTTGTAGGCTGCAAGAAATATCTATAGAAATAAGCTCGCCATTTGTCCATTTATATCGATTTTAAGGTATTTTTCAGGTTCCTGCGCCCGCGGCATGGTTACTCGATAAACATTTTATCGCGCCTGCTAACTCGTTCGTTCGCGCGCAAAAAGAAAGGGAGCTAGGGCGCGATAGCGCTTTATCGCGCCATCATGTCGCAGGCGCTGAGCCTGTATAACCACGAAATCTCGACAAAAGTGTTATAAAATAATAGTAATATTAGTTCAAAAACAATTTACTAAAGTGTCTTTAATGCATTCTCAAACCTTATTTTTCCTAGACTAGACCAGGAGTGCGATTTTTGAAACTAATACTTTGAACTCAGCAGTTGAAAATGTTAATATTATTATGGAGATCTTTCTACTGATGATTTGACTTTCAAAAATCATACTTCAGGAGTGTTTTTTTTTCAAAAATCGCTCTCCTGGTAGGAAACGGCTGATTGAATTTTTGTTAAACATACGCCAAATGACTCCTGATATCCAATTTCAATCTACGCAATTTTTGAAAATATTTAAGTATATATTATAGTATTGTATTTTTCATTTATGTGTTTCGGAAAAAAACTGTAAAATAGATTTATTCTCTAATGACAAACTAGATGGCGTTGCACGAAAATAAACAGATTAAAAACTTTTCTTCTTTTTCTACTTATACAATGGCTATATATGGTACCCTATCATGGGAGAGTCTCGCTCATTGCTCACGCTCATTGCTGGTTTATATTATGTTGTTTTATAACGATTAATAAAAACCGAGGCAGATGTTATCACTATAGATTTTTGATGAAAACTTCTGCATAAATGCATTAATTAGTTACTTGTTAAGTGGCTTGGTATTATGAATTATGATCCTCAACAAAGATTTATTTCCATATTAAAATGCAAAAACATTTTACGAACTTAATTTTTAGACAAACTGACGTGAATTATTATTTGCCAAATAACCTTATAAATCATTCACTATCCTATTATTATTGTTTTGTCTGCAATATTAAATCAAGGATGCTGCTACTACGCGTCGTAGCTATCAACACCTAATAAGGCTTTACATCCATAGTTGGGCATCGACCCAATCTCGGTATACAAAGATCTCGCACGATTTTTCAATCCCGCTCAGCGGGATTACATGTGCAGGATCCCGTAGGATTTGCGGGATTGTAAATAGTTACATACATGTCCTTTTCCGAAAATTGTCGGCTCGGCTGCATTGCGCGTGATCGCCATTGCTTGATTAGATTTAATTATTAGTTTTTTTCGAATTCGTTTCGTTTCTTTGTAAAGTTATTCTAAACTAAAGCATGCTATATTTTATTTACTAGTTACTTTTATCATAAAATGCGGGATCCGCCCGAGGATGTAGTCAGAGATATTCTGAAACCTCAGAACAAATGCGGGATCCAGTTATATGGGAATCTCGCACAATTAAAAATTGTTGATTCTTTTATACCGAGATCCCGCATGGGTATGCGGGATTGGAAGTTCTAGACTAGGCCACCACAAAATGCGCACTACAAAACTCTATTAGAACTTACTTACATGTCACGCGTGATACGGCTATATTACGCCTTTTATCTCGTTCGTTCGCGCTGAAATAGAAAGAGAGTGACCAAGGCGCGATAGCGCTGTATAACGCTGGCATACTACGGCGGCAGATCATTCCTATATTTACATTTGGGCCGTTTTTTTTTCTGGAGCCAAAAAGTATCCACCCTCCGGATTTTTTTCCGTATGTGCGAAATTGCGAATACTTTCTAGTGTTATTAATAGGTTACAGAATTAGGTATGTCAAGTTTTTTTTTGTCTTTATTTTATATGTTTTACGGATAGAAGACTAAATTATAAGACACCTATTTCATTTTCATTTCGATTCATGGAGTTTATCAATATAAGTTTAATTTTTAAATCATTTTGTACTGTAATCTCTAAGTGCATAAATGGTGGAGAGAAAATAATTCGAACTTCTTGGAGAAAAACTTCACCTGCCTCCTCTTTCTAACTCTTTGCTGGAATCAGAAACAGCAACATCAAATGTCAAATTCGGACATTGTGAATGTATTTTTTTTCTTAATGGCCAGTTATTTTAAGTTTACCAAGGAGCTCACACGTTTTCCAGTGACGTCACTGGACGGACCGAAAAACAACGTTATTTTATTTAAACATATCTGTAGGTAATCCTTTCATTTTAAAATCTCTGACAATAGAATAGAACAATAGATACAGCCCTAAAAAAAAACTTGATATACCGAATTGCGAAGAAAATTACGCTCGTTAAAAAATCGCTGTGTGGACGAGCCCTTAGCTTAGTGGCATTAGGCATCCATATTTTCACACAAATATGATGATGTGTGTGTGTGTGTTGTTGTTTTTTGTGTATTTTGGTGTGCAAATAAAGAAGCTTAAGCATATGCTCACGACTATATTCCCCTAGGGGGTAGTCAGAGATATTCTGAAACCTCAGAACATCCACGTTTCACCAGTAGCACCGAAACTCTGTCCAGTGTGGCAGGGGGTGAGCCCGTCGCCACATAATGGACAGTGGGTACAATACATGCCTCGAAAATGAAGCATGCCGGTTTCCTCACGATGTTTTCCTTCACCGAAAAGCCAGTGGTGTTACAAATCGTACATAAATTCCGAAAAACTCATAAAAATACAAATAAAGAATATTTATCTTATCTTGCCAATATTTTTACATCCTGTTCAAAGCTAAAAATACTATTTATACAGTTTGTAACAAAACACCCTAGTAATATTTAAGAGAAGTTTATTCCGAATGCGTAAATGCGCGCTGCATACAAACGAAGTCTGGTGATATTTTCAATACTCAGCAATTAAAGTCCATGAAATCTAGAAACAAATCTCTATGCTTGTATCTTGCCCGATTTTCGTTAAAATATACAGTTTCAATGCTAGGATTAATTTAAGATTTGTAAGGAAATCTTTGGGGTACTGTAACTTTAAAACTATACATTTTAACGAAAATCTGACAAGATGCAAGCATAAAGATTACTTTCTAGATTGTTTCTGAAAAAAATCACAGACTTTAATTGGTTAGTATTGAAAATATAACCAGACTTCGTTTGTATGGAGCGCGCCAACAGTAATATACCCTGAAACGAACAAACACACCTTCCCCATCTAGTTATAAGTCTTACCGATGTGCCTGCGCAGTTGAGAAATTATATTGACCAATCAGGATGTGCCACCTTAGTATTGAAAATATCACGAGACTTCGTTTGTATGCAGCGCGTATTTACGCATTCGGAATAAACTTCCCTTAATGTTCTATCCGATGGTAGCGTCCAGTGGTTGTTCAGGCTGTTCGATAGTTAATGTTGTTTTCATTCTTATACCCCTGTGCCTTTGACTAAGGTCCTTAAAGAAGTGTTTGCATTCTTCAGAGTCTTCGTGTTCTTGAATTTTTCGTAGATTGAGACGGGCTTCTAAGTCAATACTACCCTGAAAGCATATATAAAATCTAGAAAAATTAGCTGAAACTATTTTAAGGAGATGATCAGACCATCAAACTGAACAACTTTTTCTATAGGACCAATATCGAAATCACGAAAACAAAATCAGCTGCTCCATACAAACCTACTCGACCCGGTCCCATAGAGAAAGTTGTTCAATTTGATGGTCTGATCATCCCCTTAAAATAGTTTCACCTAATTTTGTTAGACCTTATAAAATGCTCAAACTAATCATACTATGCTACGCTACTATGCATGCTTAAAAATTGTAGTTGATATTTGTAACAACGTTTCTGGCCACCTCTAAAGGAAGTAAGGTCGTGAGTTTATGTATTAATTAACACGTTATGCAGCGTGACACCTTGTTAACCTTCTTCAGGTTTTTCATATAAAACATAGCATAAATCACACACCAATCACAATCTCAATGGACTCTGCAGACTACTTGCAGACTACGCACTGGCTATTTTCATTTTTATCCTATTGACATACGTGACATTATCACTTAACGTTTAGTCGAGCTTCTAATGTCATACAAGACGGATGTGTCGGTAAAAATTTGAATTTGGAAAACATCGGACGCAATGTGTTTGTGAAAAAACTTTTAAATTAAAAATAGTGGATAATGACGTAAGAATATTATTAAATCATTTTAGTGCGATCTACAATAACAACTTTGGATAAAAGGTATGTAAAATTAATGTTTTCGGAATATATTTGGACGTATTTAAGGAAGATAATCGCCTGTTATCTTGCCATTGGAATTTATTTATGCGATCTTATCGTCCTAGGAAGGTATGTAAGCTAACACTTATTGAGTTTCTGTTGACAAAAGTTAATATTCGAACCAGGTATCTGATATATTTACCAACATACCAATAAACATAACGCTAAGTTGCTATTGGAGATCCTATATGTTTCTTGAGACTCTATTCCTAGGTGGGGTTTAACTTATATTGTTTGGAGATAAAATATAAGACCTAATTATTTTTAAAAGTCTTTGGCAGATACGTAAATACATTTATTTTTGTTTATCGTTTTTTTTTACAAAGGTCGTAGGTATATTAGTCAAGTTGGCATTCGATTAGTTACTTACGTACAATAAACTTACAATAATAATTAAAGACAACAGAATATTTATTTTTGTAATGTCGCTATCTAACTTCGTACGTAAGGTACCTATCTAACTAAGGTGACCTAAGTATTTCATAAATGATACTAATTCCTAACTACTGCATGAAAACCTTATTATGTACTTACATACCTAGTTAGTTAGTTACTGATTTATTAAAATAAGTTATATGATAACAACAATTTAACATGAACATAAATAAGTATTCCTTATTAATCTGCTCATCAAAAATATACCTACAGCAACAAAAATAGTATAACAAGAACGCAAGTGTACCTATAAATGGCGCTCTTATCACTAAAAGTGATAAGCTAATGTCATGATTAATACACCACTATTTTTTAATTACTAACAAAATTTTAAGAGTGTATTCAGACCATGATACTAAACAATGAAAAAAAAAGCCGTGGTGGTCCAGTGGCGTGTAACCTTGCCTGCCATGCAGGAGGCGATGGTTCGATCCCCGTCCAGGGCGACTCGTACCAATGAGTTTTTCGGAATTTATGTGCGATTTGTAACACCACTGGCTTTTCGGTGAAGGAAAACATCGTGAGGAAACCTGCATGCTTAAATTTCGAGGCATGTATTGTACCCACCGTCCATTATAAGTGGCGACGGGCTCACCCCCCGTCACACTGGGCAGAGTTTCGGTACTACTGGTGAAACGTGGATGTTCTGAGGTTTCAGAATAACATGGTTTAAAAACGAAAAAGTTTTCCCTTACAAAAGTGCGGATCAGCTGATCAATTTTCTATGGGAGGTCCAAAAAACTTTCTAGTTTTTTTCAACCAATGTTCCTTAGTTAAAGTAGTTTATTAGTTTCATTGTCTAAATACACACACTTTGACTCTACTCTTATACTCTTTTGTTAGTAAAAAAACTAGTGGTGTTATAATACAGACTTAAATATTCTTATTTTGCAGACACTTTTTTAAAGGGAAGATCAGACCGTCAAACTTAATCAAATTTCTCTATGGGACCAACATCGAAATCGAGAAAAAAAATCAGCTGTCGCATACTGGCTTAAATAGGTCTGCAGTTTTGTATGGATCAGCAGTTTTTTTTTCGCGATTTCGTTGTTGGTGTCATAGAGAAAGTTGTTCAGTTTGATGGTCTGATCATCCCCTTAAAAAGTGACAGAATATTAAGAAGGAACCTAAATACTTCTTATTGACATTATATAATATTACTCACGCCTATGTTCCAATGGGGTAGGCAGATACAATAGATTGCTTTAAGTTCTTAATTGCCTGTTCCACAGTCAGACCTCGGCCTCGGTTTCGGGAATCTAGATTAGGTACCTTCCTACCTAACCTAACCAAATTTTTGTAAAATACTTAAAACAATTTTTTTACAATATTGTACAGCTATAACAATACGGCAGATATAATTATTATGAAAGCCTTAAGAGGGTACCAAGCCTATTGTGCTGCCCTCACACACATTTTTTTATTTAAAAAAAAATATACAACATTTCCAAAAATCAAGAATGTCACATTGTAGCTTTGACTATTTATATGTGGACTGGTTACGCGTGTAATTCTACTAACAAACATTTCTGCCACTTTTTGCGCCGCGACTTTGGATTTTATTCCCATAACTTTAGATTCTAATTTTGAATGTTAAAAATCATGAAAAGTAGTCTCGTATAACTTCGAACTTAGAACGTTTGGGGTTAAACGTTCTAAGTTCGAAGTTATTATTTCGCCATTATAGGCTGTCTCGTTTAGTGATAAGGTGTAAAATTGAATGTAAATGCACAAGATCAATTGTTCTTATACCGTGGCAGAGGGGAAATGCTACCGCAAGGCTAGTCCTTATAATAATTAGTCAACGCATTGTAGTTATGATTGGCTGTCAATTTATCGAAACATTAAGGATTATTATATTTTATCCTTGTAGTTATTATCGTTAAAACCGCCAAAAGTGACCACTTTTCCAAAAACTAATTACCAGTGACCTGATAAATTGAAAATCAGCAATGACTACAATGTGACATTCTTGTTTATTGGAAATTTTGTTTAATCGTTTAGAAATAAAAAAAAATACGTTTGAGGGCTTCACAATAGGCTCGGTGCCACCTTAACAAACCACTGAAACACCTGAACAAACTTGACAATATTATCGCAAGGAGATTTTAGAAAAACGTTGTCTTTCTGCACTTTGCTATCCCCATATAGATTATTAACTGATAGGTATGCTATGTATGCTGTGCTATTGCATAATTTATGATGATGAATGATGCCGTGGTGGTTTAGCAGCACGGAATCGCATTTTTATCACGCTCCATCCTTTTCTGTTGTTCAATAACGTTATTTGCTAGAGTGAGAAAGATAGCGGGAATGCGACAGCACGCGGCAGTGTTGCGACCTTTCTCGCCCTAGCAAACGACGTTCCTGAGCGACAGAAAAGGATAGATCGTGAAAAAAATGCGATTCCGTGGTGTCAGATGAAGCTCAACCTTTAGTAAGCCGTGATGGATTAGTGGCGAGTAAACATGTCTGCCGTGCAGGAGGCGATGGTTCGATCTCCGTCCAGGCAGACCAATACCAATGAGTTTTTCTGAACTTATGTGTGTAAAACCACAGACTTTACTGTGAAGGAAAACATCATGAGGAAACCGGCTTGCATCAGCCATTGTCGAGTCATGTATTGTATGTCACTGCATCCGTTATAACTGGCGACCGAGCTCGCTATCCGTCACACTGGACATAGTTTCGGTACTACTAGTGAAACGTGGATGTTCTGAGTTTTCAGAATATCTGACTCCCTCGGGGAATATAGTGGTGACCATGCGTAATTATGTTTCATGTCGGTGCTCGACCACAGCGACTGATCAAAATACTTGCGATTTTGGTGTGAGCTCAAAGATGGGTGTATTATATAGGTATATATAGGGTCCTTCTTAATATGCTAACACTTTTTTAAGGGGATGATCGGACCATGAAACTGAACAACTTTCTCTATGGCACCAACATAGAAATAACGAAAAAAAATCAGCTCTTCCATACAAAACTGCAAACCTACTTGAGCCAAATGTATGGGACAGGTGATTTTTTTTCGCGATTTCGATGTTGGTCCCATAGAGAAAGTTGTTCAGTTTGGTCTGATCATCCCCTTAAAAAAGTGTCAGCATATTAAGAAGGACCCTGTATAAAGGGTATATTACATAACTTTAATAATCATATTTTGAAAATCCATAACATAAAATGTTGAATATCAAATATACAGTATTATATGACATAATAATGAAAATCCATATAAACTTTGAAAACTCATTTTTAGACCCCAGATCTAACTCAGTTAGGTTAGCGAGGAGTGGGGTTAGTCCACTCTGATCGAAGCGACGAGCATGTTAGGTTTCTTGCGATCACAGAATTGCTACTGTTTACCTAGTCCACCCGAACATAATGTGTATTCATTTAACGTTATGCATACGTTATGCATACATTTCAACATTATGGATGTTAATGATTGTGTTTAAACTTAAGCGTTTTAAATATAGGCATTTTTTATTATGGATTCTAATATAGATTCGGCTGATGAGCCTATCTTGACCTAAAAGGTCCGTTCCGTACCTTTAGTGCAAATTATTAATTATTTCTTACTAGCTGTACCCACAAGTGCGTACGCGCCGACCACTGAAAAAATTTAGAGACAAAAAAAGTTATTAAACATAATTATTACCTATCTTATTTATTATTTGGTTGTTATAGGGCTTGGTCAATGACCAATAACTACCGCGACCTTATTATATCTGATTACTATCTTATCTCATTTAATATTTTCTTTTGTTTTTAATTTGATGTACACACTAAGGCTGGCTTGCAATAAAAGTATATTTCATTCATTCATTCATTCATTCAAAAACTATTTAGGCTTAAAAGTAAGTGAGTTACAGCCTGTAGAATCCTACTGCAGGGCAAAGGCGAATAAGGGTGAGAGGGAGTGGGCCATACTCCACCATGCGGGCTCAGTGCGTGTTGGTGGGGGCAAGTTAGTGGTCAACTTGCTGTCAGATAATTTACAAGCCGCCTTAATAGGCGTCTGACCTGGCATAACGAATAGTTGCAACGCCATCTGACGAACCTATCCAAGACCAACTGCTTAACGTGCCTTCCGAAGAACGAAAACACTGGAGATGAAGTACCACTAAACGGTCACCCATTGAAAGACTGACCGGACCTGACGTTGCAAAACTCCGGTGATCGTTTCCAATACCGAAGCTCCACTACCCAAACGAGCGCTTCAATTTAGGCTTAAACATGTTTAAATATGATGCTGTCACTGTCGTTTGTATGAGCAGTATGAAGGATAGAACGATCACTAAATACGTTTATGCCTAAATACAATGTTGGTGCAAGCCAGCCTTAGAATGCATCAACATCAACATCAATGCTGACACTTTTTTAAGGGGATGATCTGATCGTCAAACTGAACAACTTTCTCTATGGCTATACTTGTTCCATACAAAACTCTAAACCTACTCGAGCCAAATGTAAAATGTATGGGACAGCTGATTATTTTTCTTGATTTCGATGTTGGTCCCATAGAGAAAGTTTTTCAGTTTGATGGTCTGATCATCCCCTTAAACATGTGTCAGCATATTAAGAAGGACCCTGTATACTGTACTGTACAACCTTAGTAGGAACTAGGAGATTGATCCAAGCTGGGCCCGAACCACCGCCTTCTACTTGAAATGCGAGGGCTTCTAACAACTAAATCACCAGGTTTTTTAGCTTAGGTATTTATTAATTTATTGTAAACAAATTATGAGTACGCACAATCAGTCATAATCATAATGAACACAATAATTTGCCTTCAGACTTTAGACTCTTGAACAATACTGCTCTTTATTGCTATTAACATAGAGCTCATCAGGTACATTGTTTATTTAGATAACAACGATCTCACAAGAGAGGTTATTGCTATACATTATCTAATCGTAAATAGGTACATTAAGGCTGCCTGTCCACTGAAGCGGAGCGAGGCTGCGGAGCGGAGAAACGGAGAAATATCAGCCAATAGGATTGCATAAAATCTCGGAGCGGGGAGTTGACGAAAATAAGATATTGGACACTATGAGGCGGTTTTATTAAAAAACAAATGGTTCAAAGACAGGGATGGATGTAGTTATAATCGTGCCATTTAGCTGTCGATCGAAAGTGTTACGTGTTTTTTTTGATTCCTTAACTTTAGGGAGCAATTTGTTAATAGGATTATGAAGGTAATAATGTGAAAGACGTTTTGCATTGCCATCTGGTGATTTTTTGATTTACTAGTCTTGGAAAATGCCTCATTATAGGAGTGATATCTATGCTGATTTTTAAGCTTAACTAAATAAATATTATTTATCAAGTCAGAGTTATCAAATCATAAGCTATCAAACCAAAAAAAGTTAGATCAAAATCGGTTCAGTAGTTTTCGCGTGATGCTCGCAAAAACAAACACACAAAGAGACAGACAAAAATTCTAAAAAACGTTGATTTGGAGTCACGGGCACCTATAAATACCTTAAATTTACTTACCTTATAAATATCTTAAATTTACACACACACTTCTGTTACAGTTTTATAATAGTTAATAAGATTCTATGATTTACGTACCTATTTGCAGACGGAACATATACAAAAATAAATACACGAAAGAATCGAACAAAAAGGGTTCTGGAGTGCAAATAAGTTATTTGAATTTGAAAATCATAATGATGCAAATGATGCATAATCTCCATGATGTTGACATTTTCCTCTGCTGACTTGAATGTGTGACTTTCAAAAATCGCACTCCAGGAGTGGATTTTTGAAAGTCACTCGTCTAAAATCATGATCGAATGACGCATAATCTCCATAGCAATTTTGACATTTTCTACTGCTGATTTGAACGTGTGAATTTCAAAAATCGCACTTCAGACTACGCCCCTACACTTACAGCGATGACGGTTTACTATGTCCTTAACTAATAGAGTGAGCCATACCAATTGTAAAGTGTCCACTTTTTTTGACGTTTAGGTTTGAGTGTGTGGTGTCAAGTAGTATGGACAAAAGGCACCAAGTGGCATATGGCCTTATGTTTACGGTCACTTTTCACACACACTAGCTCAAAAAAAAGTGGACAGCCGCATAAACAAATATCTATAGTTCCATCTCCTTCTACTATTAAAGGTACGTCATAAGACAAAAGAGACCAACTACAATCGTAAATTTATGCGGACTCTATGGAGATCCTTCCTCTAAGGTCTTTATAAATATTGAATCTTTATCAATTTGTTTTACATGTGTGGGTATTTTGTTGTAGATACTATAGATTACGTAGATAGAGCCAACCAAATGTTTTGGGTAATTAACTGATATATGGTAAACTAATAATGCTAAAAAAATATGGTTATATGGTGAAACAACTATGAATTTAAAATACTTACGCAGTATAAACGATGACAAATTATTTTTGCTAAAACATAGTTCGTATAGCTGATTAATGATTAGAGAGCTTGTTTTTCTCTTTTCAGTTAATAATTTTTCGTGCAGTTGTTTTTCTTAATGATTTTGTTTATTTAGTAGTTTTTGTCTTGTGTGAAAATGGTAGTAGAAAAGTACTATAATATACAACGTGTTAATGAATTAACGCAAAACTTGAAAGTAGTTTGTTTAGAATCGAGAGCAAAATCTAATTATCATAGTTTCAACATAGGTTTTTTTTTCAAAATATAAATAACTTGTTTGTTAAATTTAAAATTTACTGAACTCGACCTTAACCCACCGCTCGATGACTCTCACCCTAATTACTACCAAAACAAGATTCTTAATTTGTATCCATGAGCACGTAAGCGCTTTCATTCATTGCTGAAATGATAACAAATCATTTTTGCCTCAAGACGTAAAATACGAATATCTTTAAATTTTAACGATCAAAATAATGAAATTATTGTTTCAATATAATTATTTTGCTTTAAATCAGTTGGGGTGTATGAGGTTTAGCGCTTATTCATTAACACGTTGTACATAATTTGGTATCTGCTTAGCACAGCAATAGCTTTCATTTAATACCCATAGGTATAGTAGTAAAAAAAGAAAATAAAGAATTTTTCCCCTTTCGTTTTTGATTCGCAGACGCCATATTGAAATTATACCCTACGTCGCTCATACAAAGAATGTAACTTAGTTACTACATATTTTCAAAATAATCGTCTCAAAAGCTATTATATGTATTTATATGGTCACTGCCCTGGACTCAGCACTACAGACAAATGAATATACCGATCAATTTAATCATCTTTATCATTCAATTAAATACTCTGGACAATTTTTGTTCACTGCACCAATTCTAAGGTTAGGTTCATGTCCGTCAATCTGAATGATTAAGTGCCTACCACAGGAAAAAAACTCCCATACACCCTCCTTGAGGGTAGGTATGTGCCTTGCAGACGGACGTATACAACGTATTAATGAATTAACGCAAAACTAGAAAGTAGTTTGTTAAGAATCTGAATCTGAATCTATAAGAAATTGTTAAGAAGGAGAAGCGAATTATTATGGTTTCAACACAGGTTTTTTTTTCTTCAAAATATTAAATAATTTGTTTGTAAAATTTTAAATTTATTGAACCCGATGTCAACCCACTGTACGGGCACACTCAACCTACTTACTACAAAAACAAGATTCTTAAAATGTATCCATGAGTTCGTTAGCGCTTTCATTCATTGCTGAAATGATAACAAATCAAAACTTAAAACTTGTGGCACTCGGCACTCTAGAAACCCAACGCGTGGGTCGATTTTGATGATTCTTATGTTGATCGATTTGTTATTAATTTGAGAGTGTCACTAAAGACATGACAGTAATCGAAATTCAATATGGCAACCACCAGACGACATAATTGTGAAAAAGAAAAAAATTAAAGTTGACGAACTGTGTTGAGTGGGATATCATTTCATAGGTATTTGATAATCATTTCTCTTATCATTTTTCATTTCGAATGACCATTTAGGATCTATAACGATTTATAGTTTAAAAAACTAAAAAGTTCAAAGAAAAAAAGTTACCAATTTAAAAAAATAAAAAACTTGTCTGCGTAAAACGTGAACTTTAAATAAAAAAAAAAAACAATTCCGGTAGGTACCTAGTCTAGCGACATTAACAGTCGGGACCTCAGATCAATTAATTCAAGTCGGGACCCATTAAAAATTCTAGAACGAATCAAATTTTCCTGATAATGGGTCAACTTTCGTAGGTCGAATAAACGACCTTACTCGTTTTGCAGGTTTACCTACATCATCATCACCATCTTGTCAGTGAATGGTCTCTTTTCTACCAGCAATATACATGGTCCAACTTAATATGCTGACTGTTTTTTAAGAGGATGACCAGACCATCACACTGAACAACTTTCTCTACGGGTCATCGAAATCGCGAAAAAAATCTGCTGTTCCATACATTTGGCTAAAGTAGGTTTGCAGTTTTGTATGGAACAGCAGATTTTTATTTCGCGATTTTGATGTTGATGCCATAGAAAAAGTTGTTCAGTTTGATGGTCTGATCCTTAAAAAAGTGTCAGCATATAAAAGAAGGACCCTATAGTTTTAAATTAGTTTTAAAAATAAATTGTCCTGTCTATTATCCAGTGTCCGATTACATACCTACCTATGAAGTAAGACTTTTTATCTGATTTTGGAACCTCGGTTTTCAGGATTCGGTATCATTGTTTACGAACGCATGCATATTGAATTTTTCCAAAACTCCCATATTGCTTCCGTAGTAAAAACTGGAGACCGATTGCGCTAATTTAAAACATCGAAGTTTTATTCTTATCCAATTTCAGTTCTAAACACATTGTAATCCAATTACTATTCAACTGTGCTGAATTCCGCATCTCGCTAAACTCGATGTAACTGACAGCCTTTAACGTCTGAGCGATCTGTCAAAACGGCTCTAACGTCTGTCATGAGCTGTACCGCGATTAGCGCCATACCAAATGTGTCATAAGTTATGGTTCGTACGTAGTCCAGTCACAGTTCAATAACCGAATATTTACGGCAATTGACAACATTTCATTTTAAGAAAGGTACCAAAATAAGAAAACTATATGGAGATTATGTGATTCAAAGCTTATATCAAAATTATCCGATTTTCTATCCATTATTTCTCGAATTATTTGAAAAATAATGAAAAATATAATACAGGTTGAATAAGATTTTATTCCTTTGCCTGCTTGGCTTTTCTATTGTATTTGACAGTTTTTATTTTTAATGTTATTGCGGCCAAGGTATCTTAGCCATAAATCCTACGTTTTTCAGAAAATTCAAAAGTTAATTTAAAATATAAATAAAAGTCAAAAATAAAATCGGAAAAATACGTATCTCTTATTTTTTAACCTATTTTTTATCAAAAACAGGTGGTTAAAAAAATGATATGTTGTCAATTGCAGCCCTGTTCCGTAGTTTGAAACACCCCTTATGGACACTGATAAATAAATGTGTATCAAAAATTAATCAAATTAAACCTCATCAACTTTTTAAACTGGACAAAACCCACAAAACTGACAAGATTACACCGGCGGCCATAATCAAGTATGCACTTAAAACTTTTAAAGTGACAATTTTACTATGTTAAATTCTGGTGATTTTACATCCATTCAGTATCTAATTTTAATTTAATTTATCTTCACTGGTTATCTAATAGCAAATTACTTATTTCGTGATAACACGTTTAAAAAAACTGTTTATGGTAGAAAGGACAAAACGTATCAAATATGAAAATCTAGACAAATAAGAAAGAGCTTCTACAGGATACATACATAATCCCGTCTTAAAAACTGTTCTACTGTAAACTACCTAACCTACTTACTAACTATAACATAGTTAGTAAGTAGGTACGTATAATAAAATAACGATAGATATCTAAATCTGAACTATTATAAAACTGTAACAGAAGTGTGTCTGTATATTGAAGATATTTACAAAAAAAAGATTGTGATGTGGTTTTTAGATGTCTCTGACTGTTTGTGTTTGCTTATGCGAGTTTCACGCATAAACTAATGAACCGATTTTGATGAAACTTTTTTGTTTGATAGCTTATGATCTGACTTAAAATGTTGTATATAATTTGTGCGGACGAAGTTGCGGGTTAACTCATGTTTAAAATAAAACTGGAAAGAAGTTTTTGTGTTTCGGTTAATTAGTCAACTTTAAGCGATTATTTTGTACTGCGAGCAAGGTTGTTTTTGGCACTGATGGATTCAAAACTGTAAATCTTTTTATTGATCTTAAAAGATTCGACATTTCGGTAATGTTGCTAGTCTAGTCAACTTTAGGCCACTTAAGCCATCTAGATTTTTATTTTGTATAGGTGATAATAACATGTTAATGATTGATATAAAATGGTACCTAATTATAATTGGCAAACACGGATTCGCACTTTAAAGTCCATGAGGATAATATCGCGAAAAATACAATTAATTGATGTATTTAATATGAAAAAAAGTCCACCTCTGAAAATATCTCATTTCTAAGGAATCTGTCAGCTCTGAGCAAACGAAATAAAGAAAACTGTTTTCATAGCCTGTATAATCATCCCGCTAAAGGTCGTCTCCAGCTCTCATCTCTGTTCTGGGTCAGTTCTGGCCTTGGACTTGCTCTGGACTTGTCATCGAAATCATGAAAATGCGGAATTGTGAGGATCGTACGTGGAACTCTTCAATGGCTACTAGTCAACCCCTCCTCGAGTTTTCAGCTCATTTGGTTTGTTTTGTCGAGTCTCATGTACACACGGCACATCAAGCTACACAAAACCAAAATAAGCTGGCCGCACGACGTAATCGTTATTCACCCTACGCGCGGTCAGCTTATTTGATTTTGCATAGCTTGATGTGTCGCCGTGTGTAATTTTTAGTGCGTTACTGACCGAAGCGTGATTTTTAGTTTTTTATACTTTTTAACTAATTTTACCTTCAAATTGACAGTTTTTTGGATTTAACTGGAATTTAATAACTCTATCTACTGATCTTTTTTTTACTAATCTTGGAAAACGCTATATCTAAAGTATGTATGTATGTATGTATGTATGTGTTCACGACTATATTCCCCGAGGGGGTAGTCAGAGATGTTCTGAAATCTCAGAGCATCCACGTTTTACCAGTAAATCTAAAGATAAGGAAAATATAGGGTCCAACTTAATATGCTGACACTTTTTTAAGGGGATGATCAGACCGTCAAACTGAACAACTTTCTCTATGGGACCAACATCGAAATCGCGAAAAAAAATCAGCTGTCCCATACATTTGGCTCATGTAGGTTTTCAGTTTTGTATGGAAATCGTGATTTTATTTCGCGTTTTCGATGTTGATGCCATAGACAAAGGTGTTCAGTTTGATGGTCTGATCATCCTCTTAAAAACGTGTCAGCATATTAAGAAGGAACCTGTATATCGTTCCCATACTGGTGCATACTTACAATGAAAGCAAGTGCTCTATAGTCAGGGACAAGACGTATAATACAGGATGTGATCATTAGCTATTTGAGGCGAAGTCCAGAAGATCTCATAAATTGTGGCTAGTGCAGTTGGTGCGAGTGTACTACTGAGATTTGGGACAAGCAAGTAAGGTCCGTCCAGGAGTGGCACGAGTAACGGTCGACATGACTTGGGTACTTCCAGCTTCTTGCAAAGGGTACTGCAATCTATTTCAGTGATCATTCAGCTTCGATTATAATCATTCAGCGTTATATTTTTCATTATTTTAGTTTTCTTGAGAATGTGTTCCTTTCAGATTTTGTGGAAGGTTTTTTCCATCCAGAAATTTTTTTCTTTTATCAAAATAAATTGTATTTTTCTTAGGCTTTGACTAATTATATGTGGACTGGTTATGCGTGTAATTCTACTAACAAACATTTCTGCCACTTTTTGCGGGGGGCGAGGTAACATGAAATCCTCAACTTTGGATTTTATTCCCCATAACATTAGATTCTAATTTTGAATGTCAAAAATCATGAAACGAAGTCTCGTGTGAACCCCAAACGTTCTAAGTTCGAAGTTATTATTTCGCAATTATAGGCTGTCTCGTTTAGAGATAAGGTGTAAAATCGAATGTAAATGCACAAGATCAATTGTGCTTATACCGTGGCAGAGGGGAAATGCTACCGCAAGGCTAGTCCTTATAATAATTAGTCAAAGTTCTTAGGGTGTCCTGTAGTGTGAATGAATAGAACTAAACATTTTTTTATTACTGTCTTTCTAATTCGTAGTACCCTGATATAGACATACATCAGGCGCGGTCGCAGCCTGAAATTTGGGGGGGGGGGGGGTCACTAATAATAAAATTTGACGAGTAAATTAGACTTTATTGCACATTACACAATTTTATTGCACACATTATGATGATTTGGATAGGATTTGGAGCCAAAATCGAAAAAAAAAAAATCTGCTGTCTCATACATTTTAGTGCAGTTTTGTATGGGTCTGCAGATTTTTTAATTTTTATCGATGTTCGCTCCATTGTGAAAGTGTAAGCACCCCCATAAGTATTACTAGGGTGTTTTGTTACACCCTGTATATGGATTATGGAGGGTCTCTCTTTGTTGACGTAAAGAAAGTACTTATAGGTAGGTATGGAGAGGTCTACAAGAACAAGTGCGGATGTGTCAATTCTGTTAAATAGCATGATGACGGCCAGCAGATGACCTCATATTGAAAAATGGCTTCCGTCGAGCCCACGGTAACAGGGTAACAACATCTCGTTTGTTTCTCTTGTTAAATATAATACTGTCTACTTTATTAACCCCTTGTAGACCTGTCTCACTCCACAGCTCAGGCACGCTTGACGGTCGATCCCCACCGAGCGGTGAATGGAAATAGTTTAGGTATACCGTGTAAACTTCATGGTCAAATCTCATTAGACTTGCCGTCATTTTGTGAGTTGTCATGCGAGACCTGAAAACTCTAGCGATGTCACGCTGCCAGCACGTGAATGAATGAAAGAGGGAGACTATGTTAAGGAAGCTTTCATGTCTATTGACTCGGTTCATTTTTGTTTGCACGCGCGCCGTTGTGACAGTTGGTAGGTTATTCGCGAATTGTACTCATTGCACCTCATTGCCGCGCAGAGAGAGTCGCTATTTATTTAAATCGGTTTTCGAAGTGATTCTTCTGTACGGGTAGTACTAGTATTTATTCTGTGCTTCTTGTAAGCAGTAGTCTCTAAGCCCCACTTGCGTCAACCTGGATTACCAATAAACTCCTGGTTAAGTTGGTAAACCATGATTTTTCGAGAGCTATTTTACCCGGAGTTAATTGCTAACACAGATTGGTGGAATGGAGTCTAATCTTCGTAGTTCCGTAACGGGACGTTTGAGATTTTTCTGGGCGAAAATATCCTAAAGGTCACACTAGACTACATGTGGGAATACTTCAACGTATTTACTGGGATAAGACCCTTTTCTAGAATAGATTAGAAATTGTCAGCATCTAAGGTTTTCATTTTGAAGGGCCCTAATCTCATACTTTCTAGGGTTGGCTGGGACGAGGAGTCCCTGTCTCTGGACCGATCTAGCACATCTAGTATCAAGATTATACCGTCCAGTCGCAGAATGCCCCTTTCGCAAAATGATGTCCCCCTTTCGCAAAATATCCCTTTCTCAAAATGTTCTTGGGTAGGTACGACGACGACGACGACGACATACAACATAGGGTCCTTAATATGCTAATGGTTTTTAAGGGGATGATCAGACCATCAAACTTTCTCTATGGGATCAACGGCAACGTCGAAATCGTGATAAACATTACCTAGTTGCTCCATATAAAACAATATAATACAATGGAGGGAAGTTGGATATTTCTTTTTCGTACTCCTCCTATCTTCTTTGATTAATTCATTGTGGGTTCCAAGACAGATTAGAGTCATCCCCCGGGCTCGCTGGATTTCATTGTCTAGTGTTGGGAATGGTCGCTGCTGTTGATCCTGGTTTACAGGAGTTACAGCGGTGGAAATGTGTGGTGGGTCTAAACCCGTTAAAAAAAATACATAACTGCAATAAATACTACTTGACAATAGACTCTCGATATTGGTCCGGTCGATATTGGTTCATTGGTTGGAAAGTAGTTCAGTTTGACGGTCTGAGCATTCCTTTAAAAGACCGTCAGCATATTAAGTTGAACCTTGTAAATCATGGATATTTAAAAAACACACTTGAAGTAGGTGATAATGATAAACTATAGAATGCTCTCAAATGACGGTTAGTCGAGTAAAAGGCGAGTAAAAATCACAATTTAGAAAGGAGAGTCTTTTCTCGTTCCCGCTTCTCTTGTCACCATTCCTCTCTTCCCCGCTCCTCTTGTCCCAGCCCCTCTCGCCCACTCCTCTTGTACTGCCAGCTAAATGGTAGAAACAACCATTTAGCTGGCAGTACAAGAGGAGGAGATATGTGAAAAAATTCACGGCAGTATATAACGAATTTAAAAGGAAAACTATCACCGCTAAGTACGCTTTACAAGTTAACTTTTCAAGTTAAGTTTACAAAAGAACTTCACATTTTCAGTTTTATTTTAGCACTAGGTATGTTGATGCGTTTTTCTATGTCCTTCGGGGTTCATGCTCTATACCAAAGATCAAAATCGAGTCAGCGGTTTAGTCGTGAAAACGTAACAGATAGGCAGATATTCTTTCGCCTTTGTATTCGCATACATATTAGAACGGATTTTATATGAATTTTCCTCAAGTATACTCGTCGAAACGGAAATAGAATGCTAGTGAAAATCGCACTCATTCATGACATTGACCTTTTTAACAGATAGGCAGCCTATAAAGATAACATGTCAGCTGTATGTAGGTACTTATCAATACATAATATATTATGGTACTTACTCTGTGATAATATTAATTTCTTTGTTTGCCTCTCTCTCTCACGCTAAAGAAGAACGCTACGTTCGCGGTTTATATGGCAAAAGAATATTATCCAACTTTACGCCGGTTACTTTATGATTTTTCGCTAGACCTTTTGAGAATAATTATCATTGTAAGGGATTCCCTTAGGTGCCGGAAACTCTCGCTATGTACCAGTTTAGAGGTAGGACTTCTCTCTCAAGGTACCATTCGACCTCGTTCCTCCACGAGGCTTATTAACCTGATAGTCAGTGATGGTGACGATTGTCTAGTGTTGTGAGTGGTCACCGCTATTAAGTATAAGAGCTAAGACGATTTTTAGTAACCATCAGCTGCAAGGCTGGTTCAGTATTCATAGGGTGTAGAGCACCTCTATGATGGAGATGGAACAGGTCTGCCTGCATAACTTCAGTCGGTTTAGGAGTTACAGCCGTTGGCAAGGCTGATCATAGGATATTATTGTAATATGCACTGTAGCTCTGTGAAAAGTAGAAAAACTGTCATGTTCTGTCAGTCGGTTTAGGAGATACAGCCATTCAAAGTTCCGACCTTTGAACGGCTGTATCTCCTAAACCGACTGATAGACCATGTTAGTTTTTATACTGTTGGCTTAGTTGCTGTGCATATTACAATAAATGCATATTAATTTTTAGCAACCATACCAGACCTTTGAACTCCTAAACCAACTGGAGTTATTCAGGTAGACCTGGTCCATCCCCATCACAAAAATGCTCTCCACCCTATGAATACTGAATCAGCCTTGCAACTGATGGTTACCAAAATTCCTCTTATCTCTTATACTAATTTTTCTTTGGTTAATGGAGCAACAGTAGTGGAACGTACCGTGAAACCATCCGATATTACTCGGCGTAAATTACGCGTTCTATGACACACCAATGACAAAAATTGTTTTATTTAATTACCTGAAAACCCTAGCGATGTCACGCTGCCAGCACGTGTATGAATGAAAGAGGGAGACTATGTAAAGGAAGCTTTCATGTCTATTGACTCGGTTCATTTTTGTTTGCACGCGCGCCGTTGTGACAGTTGGTAGGTTATTCGCGAATTGTACTCACTGCACCTCATTGCCGCGCAGAGAGAGTCGCTATTTATTTAAATCGGTTTTCGAAGTGATTCTTCTGTACGGGTAGTACTAGTATTTATTCTGTGCTTCTTGTAAGCAGTAGTCTCTAAGCCCCACTTGCGTCAACCTGGATTACCAATAAACTCCTGGTTAAGTTGGTAAACCATGATTTTTCGAGAGCTATTTTACCCGGAGTTAATTGCTAACCCAGATTTTCGCGAATGGAGTCTAATCTTCGTAGTTCCGTAATGGAGCAACAGTTGTGGAACGTGTCGTGAAACCATCCAATATTAAGCATAAGCATAAGCATAAGCATATGCTCACGACTATATTCCCCGAGGGGGTAGTCAGAGATATTCTGAAACCTCAGAACATCCACGTTTCACCAGTAGTACCGAAACTCTGTCCAGTGTGACGGGGGGTGAGCCCGTCGCCACATAATGGACAGAGGGTACAATACATGCCTCGAAATTGAAGCATGTAGGTTTCCTCACGATGTTTTCCTTCACCGAAAAGCCAGTGGTTACAAATCGTACATAAATTCCGAAAAACTCATTGGTACGAGTCGGCTTGGACGGGGATCGAACCATCGCCTCCTGCACGGCAGACAAGGTTACTCGCCACTGGACCACCACGGCTTATCCAATATTACTCGGCGTAAATTACACGTTCTATGACAAAAATTGTTTAATTTCAGATGTTGAGTATAAGTACGAGTAGGTACCTACTGTACCTATTTACAAAGTTCTACCCTTCCTTGTTAAAAACGTAACATTACTACGGATTCCTTGTACGAGGATAAAAATTAAAAGCAGCCACGAATAGAAGTAAAGTTGAGCAATTTTTGTCGTTAAATAAATGATTTGATCTAATTCGTTATTTAATAAATTGTAATTTATGAATGATGTTGATGATCATTGTATCAGAGACGATTTCGGCTGATTAGGACTAATTTATAATACTTGTATTAAGTAGTATAGTAGCTTAATCGCTAAGCCGATATGGGGCGTAAGCCTGGTGAGATATACTGAGTCCTTCTTACGTTTGAATCGAGTAGGTATTGCAGTTTAGTATGGAACAGCAGATCTTTTTTTTGATCTGACAGGTTTGCTCCCATAGTAAAAGTTGTTCAGTTTGATAGGCAGAGTATGTGGGTTAAAGGTTTTATACTTTTCCTTACACCCTGTATTTTATTATCATATCACTTACAGGGTGCTTCTTAATATGCTGGTACTTGTTTTAAGGAGATAACCAGACCATCAAACTGAACAACTTTCTTTATGAGGTCCCATAACATCGAAATCACGATAAAAAAATCAGCTGTCCCTTACATTTGGCTCGAGTAGGTTTGCACTATTTTATGGAACAACTTAAATATTTTTTGATTTCGATATTGGTGCCATAGAGAAAGTTGTACAATTTGACGGTCTGATCATCCCCTTAAAAAAGTGTCAGCATAATTTAAGAAGGGCCAATATGTGATGTGATTCCTGATTATACTGGGTGTAAGGAAAAGTATCATTAAACTTTAAACCACATACTCTACCCATCAAAGTGAACAACTTTGACTATGGGAGCAAATCTGTCAGAACAAAAAAAAATTAGCTATCCCATACTAAACTGCAATTCCTACTCGATTCAAACGTCCCATACAGACAGACAGCGGATTTTTCTGACAGGTTTGCGCCAAGAATAAAAGTTGTTCAGTTTGATGGATAGACTGTGTGGTTTAACGATTTGAGACCTCACTCACCTATCTGGATTATTGAAACTCTTAGATCAATGTAAAACAATTTGATAAGTACCAACTAAGTATTCTCAGTGGAACTCAACATAAATGATAAACGAATTAAGATAGAAAATAACGTAAGCTAACCAAATTAATGAACAACTCTAGTTAATCGGAATTAGAAAACGTGTTCTTGTAATTTGTAATTCAATTTAAGGTATGTGTCCTTGATTTCCATCGTTAAATTTTTGACGTTTTTTAAGCAAAATTTGGTACCTGAAATGATCTGCTCTGACATTTCTTTGTAGGTGTCTAGTGTTCTTTTTACTACACTCAATATCTTTATTTCAGTATCTTTGATTCTTAGCATTTATCATCGATGGTTTGGATAAAGTACCTAACTATTAATTAATCAATCAATATTTATTCAAAGAATAATGTAGTAACCAATGTAAGTAGGTACATTAAAATATTTCAATGAGGGAAGTAAATAAGAAAATTGCAACCTGGATATCCTTAGCTACGATGTTACAGAAATAGTTTTAAAATCTTTGAATGACATCCTATTTTACTTACACACACATTCACGCACATACACACACTCACACTATACCGTTATCTCTTTAGCGTATCTAAAAATATATATATTTTAAGAAAAATTGTAACCGTAAAAATAAGTATAAAGCATATGCTCACGACTATATTCCCCGAGGGGGTAGTCAGAGATATTCTGAAACCTCAGAACATCCACGTTTAACCAGTAGTACCGAAACTCTGTCCAGTGTGACGGGGGGTGAGCCCGTCGCCACGTAATGAACAGTGGGTACAATACATGCCTCGAAATTGAAGCATTTAGGTTTCCTCATGATGTTTTCCTTCACCGAAAAGCCAGTGGTTACAAATCGTACATAAATTCCGAAAAACTCATTGGTACGAGTCGGCTTGGACGGGGATCGAACCATCGCCTCCTGCACGGCAGACAAGGTTACTCGCCACTGGACCACCACGGCAAAAATAAGTCAATTACCTATTATTAATAATTTGTGTCAACCGAGTTTGTATTTTGTATTCTATGTACTAGTAATAACTATATTCTTTAAATCTGGGCCGCCACAAATCGGGCCTTTGCTGCCTTGTGCGGGGTCCGCCAGGAAACTTTTAATTTGTAACACTTTTATGGTAATAAACGAATTTATTATTATTACATATTTTTTATCCGATATTATTCGGTCATTTTGCATTAAAAAAACGGGCATCATTTTTTGTAAAATTAACAAAATATGTCTACTGGCGAAGGCTCGTCCTCGAGATTAGCATGAATATACTTGTAGTAGCACACACGGTGTCGCCAGAGAGCACTGAATTTGAGGAAAAAAAATAAAAAATTTGTTTATGTCTTTGACTAATTATTATAAGGACTAGTCTTGCGGTAGCATTTCCCCTCTGCCACGGTATAAGCACAATTGATCTTGTGCATTTACATTCAATTTTACACCTTATCACTAAACGAGACAGCCTATAATTGCGAAATAATAAATTCGAACTTAGAACGTTTGGGGTTCACACGAGACTACTTTTCATAATTTTAACATTCAAAATTAGAATCTAAAGTTATGGGGAGTAAAATCCAAAGTTGCGGATTTCATGTTACCTCGCCCCCCGCAAAAAGTGGCAGAAATGTTTGTGAGTAGAATTACACGCGGAACCAGTCCATATAATAATTAGTCAAAGGTTTATGTCGACTCGGTAGTGTCTGACAGCTCGCTTGTCATTTAGTTCGGATATTCTTTATGTTAAAAACGTGACAAAAAAATTAAAATTGTCAAAATTAACAATAAACACACAATAGACATGGTTTATCACATATTTTGTCGACGCGTTCGTAGCTCCGACTGTCTATCTAGACAATACCATAACAAAGCCTAGCTAGTACCTACGTAAATGCACAGAATAAAATAATAGTTTAATGCATAAAGCATAGTAATTTAGATAAGCCGCGACATTTTAACGCTGGACTCATAGGCTGAGATTCAGAGACGATTTTTTTAGTCTTAGCTTGAGCTAAGCGTGGCGAAAAGGTATGGATTTTTACATACGGGAGTTCGAACTATGACTTAAAAATCGTCTCTGAATCTCGGCCTTAGAAAAAGTATATGTCTAGAATGAGCCCAACGCTTCTACCGTACAAAACAAAATGGGCCAACTTTTTTAGGTTGGTGTGCGGCGTGATACTAATTATGTCAGTGTGCGTGTATATGGATAGGGTTTAGAGGCCAGTAATGGTTGCAATTTTTTTCGACGCTTTCTTAGCTTCGACTGTCAATCTTGACATATATCATATATCATATATCAGGCTGACACTATCATAGGGAGCTACGGTTCTAACCAAAATAAGTACTACAAAGTAGGAAGCCCAAAATACGACCAGCCATTAGCTATAGCAGTTAACAAATGACAATGCAATGTATACTAATTGACCTACAGATTGCTTCTTTGTTTTGACAATCATGATCTAATCACAAACATTGTGTTCGTACGCTTTTGCGTTTGTGTTTATGTGTGGGTGTGTGTGTGTGTATACTTTACGTTATATGCGTAGTATACAATCATCTCAAGTATTTTTATCGTACAGCTAAAGGTGATTTAAGAGAGTTTTGTGTGCCTTGAAGCATGAAAAATATAACTTTAAGGTCTAAATAGGAAATTATTAGCTCTTGTAGTTGTACAATAGTAATAACAAATGCCAGAGGTTATATAATGGTGCTAATGAAGTATCCTTTAACGCCAGATATCTGAAGTTACAACAGACTACTATACTACATTTAAAATAGCAAGGAAATTTTAAGGCTATTTTGAATTATAGAAACAGAGATTTGAAACACTTCCTCTCACTTATTCTTAGAACAGCTTTAGTAACGTCCAAAATATGTCGGATAGTATATGTATCCAATAAATTAATTACATTTGGTAATCAGAATTGGCCAGAAAGCTAAATAGGAATCGGAAAATCTCGTCGTCCTTATTTGGAATGAAGTATAGTTTGGCACCACTTTCTGTTGCTTTATCCATTTAAAATAATAATAAGGATCAATTCAAATATTTTACGGTAAATTCTGTTTTTAAATGCATTAAACTGCAGTCCATGTTTTCCTGTTTGACGTTTTCCATAATATTGTCATAATAATGAAAAATTTGGTTCAGATTTAATTAAGTAATTCCTAGACTTTCTGGCCATACTGTACCTAGTTGTTCAGGCACTTAAGGGTATATACTGTTGGCGCGCTCCATACAAACGAAGTCTGGTTATATTTTCAATACTAACCAATTAAAGTCAGTGAAATTTTGAGAAACAATCTAGAAAGTAATCTCTATGCATGTATCTTGACAGATTTTCGTTAAAATATCTAGTTTTAAAGTTGCAGTGCCTCAAAGATTCCCATTCAAATCTTAAATTAATCCTAGCATTGTTACTGTATATTTTAACGAAAATCGGACAAGATATAGGCATAGAGATTTGTTTCTAGATTGTTTCTGCTAAATTTCATTGACTTTAATTGGTTAGTATTGAAAATATCACCAGACTAACTTTGTATGCAGCGCGCGGTTACGCATTCAGAATAAACTTCTCTTAAGGGGATATAATTCTCAGCGCGCTCCATACAAACGTACTATGGTGATATTTTCAATACTAACCAATGAAAGTCAATGAAATTTTGCTGAAACAATCTTGAAACAAATATCTATGCTTGTATGGAATCAATGTAAAAACAAATTTCTATGCTCGTATAGAGTCAGATTTTCGTTAAAATATACAGTTTCAATTCTAGGATTAATTTAAGATTTGTATGGAAATCTTTGAGGCACTGTAACTTTAAAACTATACATTATAACGAAAATCTGACTTTATACGAGCATAGAAATTTGTTTTTACATTGATTCTGAAAAATTGCATTGAGTTTAATTGGTTAGTATTGAAAATATCACCAGACTTCGTTTGTATGGAGCCCGCCAACAGTAATATACCCTAAAGGGGGCGCGGGCGTCCATAAATCACGATTTGTCGTCCAGTATCACTTAGGGTCACGTAGGGGTCTGAACAAGTGTCAGGTGACATTTTCTTTCATCAACGAAATGCTGATGCTGACCTTTGTCAGGTCGTCGGTTCATCAGGCTAGGGCGTCCCTACGCCTGCTAGTTCGTCGCCTACATTCTAGAATACTGATTCCCCATTTATTTGTGTGTCGGTTCTTCGACAGTCATGTCATGTAATATTGATTATAAACATGTTACAGCTATTGTGTGCTATTTCGAATCAAACTAAAGATTGAAAAATTTGTCTCGGGCGGGACTTTAACCTGCACTCTTCCAAACCGGGGAAGTGCGTTATCCAATTTCGCTGCCGAGTCCACTAGCCAGAGAACGAAATGTTCAACTTTAGTCACGTCCCCTTAAGACGCAATAGATTGAAAGTTTCGTTCTCTGGCTAGTGGACTCGGTAGCGAAATTGGATAACGCACTTCCCCGGTTTGGAAGCGTGCAGGTTCCAGTCCCGCCCGAGACAAATTTTTCAATCTTTAATTTGAGTCATGTCATGATCTGCACATTACCACTTCAGAGCTATGCCAACTGCTTTGATCTTTGACGTATCTCCTCATTCCTGATAATATGCGATCTCTCAGATAATATACAACGTGTTAATGAATTAACGCAAAACTAGAAAGTAGGTTGTTTAGAATCGAGAGCAGAATCTAATTGTAGTAATGGTTTCAACATAGGTAATTTTTTTCAAAATATTAAATATTTTTTTGTAAAATTTAAAAATTGCTGAACTCGATCTCAACCCACCGCTCGGGCACTCTCACCATACTTATTACCAAAACAACATTCTCAAAATGTATACATGAGCACGTTAGCGCTTTCATTCATTGCTAAAATGATAACAAATCATGTTTGCCTCAAAACTTAAAATGCGAATAACTTTAAATTTTAAGTATCAAAATAATGAAATTATTGTTTCAATCTACTTATTTTGTTGTAAATCAGTTGGGGTGTATGAGGTTTTGCGCTTATTCATTAACACGTTGTATACAAAGCATAATTATGTGCTCGTTGGTAACTTTGTCACACCTTCGTCTCATTCTCGTATAAATTATGATTTATATGAGAATGAGACTAGTCACTCGTGCTAAAATAATACTAGACATGTTAACCAAACTACTGATCTACGTTTTAACATCTTCTTGATAATGAGCAAACTGACTATAATATTTTGTTTTATTATGTAGGGGAGGCCTATGTCCAGCAGTGGACGTCCATCGGCTGAGATGATGAATATTATGTTTTAATACGACTGTTCACTCCATTTCAAATAGCAACGAAATTTTAAGGCTTATTTGAAATACAGAAACAGAAATTTGAAACACTTCCCTTACTCACTAGGTACCTCACTTATTCTTAGAACAGCTTTAGTAACGTCCAAGATAAATCGGATAGTATATCTTTCTGATAAATAAATTATATTTGCAAATCAGAATTGGCCAGAAAGCTTTATAAACATCGAAACATCTTTTCGTCCTTATTTGACTACCTACTAAAATAACCTCAAAATAAATAACAAGGTATTAGTTTTAGATTTCCGACATTTTTCTGTAGTTTCCACAATTACATAGAGCATGAATATAATTGAAATTGGTAGGTAGGTAGCTCTATTTTTGTTTACATCTCAAGACATTTCCCTTAGAACAGTAAGTAAAATCCCGTCACCCTGAATACGACAAGTCTTCAATTATAATACAATAGGTACAATAATTAATTTAGAAATGTACAATTATTTACCCACCTTCTTACATTGTTAATATACCTACTTATAGCATTGTAAAAAATGTAAAAAGTAGATAGGTAATTAAATTCTTATTACGATTACGACTTCAGGATTGCTTAATAAAATATGTAAGAATAATCCATTCACTTCCACTTCAGGCACTTCAGGCAATTCAGGCACTTGAATTGTTCTAAAGTCCGGCCGCTGAAAGATTGCGTTTGACAGTTACCATAAAATTGTAAAAAACTGAATGAAAATATTGTTTACCTGTGCTCACTCTAGTACACAGGGCACTAGCTGCCCTTTTAAGTTCAAAAAGCTACTAAATAATGATCGGCATTTATAGTTTTCATTCAGTTTTTTACAATTTTATGGTAACTGTCAAACGCAATCTTTCAGCGGCCGGACTTTAGAACAAATATTTCATATTAATTATTTTGTAAATAAATAAAAATTATAAAAAAAAAGTTAAAAAGGTTCATTGAGGCGGCTTGAAAATATTCCGACAGCAAGTTGACTGGCTTATATCGTCCAATCCACACGCACTGAGCCAGCGTGGAGTTATTGTAAGTGAATTAATTTGAAATTTAAATATTAATTATGCAAATCTTGAATATATTCAACTAATTTGTAATTTATATAGATTAGAATGTTTGATTTTGTGTGTTTTTGAGCTATTTTTGTCAACTTATGTTTTAGGTACTATATGTTTATGTGGATTTTTATTCAAAAATGTGCCTATTTATATTAAGCTAATTAATCAAATATATATTTGTTTTTCATGCAAATTAATAACCAGTTGGAGCTAAGTTTTTAGCAGGATAAAGGTTTTAAAGAAATTCTTTTTCAGCAAATAATAAGTACTCCAATCATAATTAAGTCCATACTTCCAATTCCATGTCAGGTCAAGAAACGATCCCGATTCGAATCCCATCCAATACTGAATTTAAGGTTTCCGTATCGGTTAATATTTGTTTAACTACGGAACTCTAAAAAGTCTCTAAAAAATCTTGCCATTCTTTTTATGATTTTTTTGGCAATAAACTGATTTGATCTGATTATGATTTGAAAGTTTCGTTTTTATATTATTTTGCATATAGCAAAAATAAAAATTGGCATGAAGATAGCTATAATATACTATCCATTAGTTTTTCAGAAAATTGAAAAGTAAATTAAAAATAGAAATACTTATCGTTCTAAAATGAAATTAAAAACATACGTATATAGGGTGTAAGAGACAGCCCTTCGCAAACTGAAACGGTGAACTCATACCATCAAACTGAACAAATTTCGTAACGTATGTTCATGTATGGGACAACTGATTTTTTTCGCGTTTCCGAAGGTAGGCTCCGTAGTGAAAGTTGCTCACCGTTTCAATTTGCGGAGGGCTGTCCCTTACATTCTGTATAATATCTGTGTATCTGTGTATCTGTGTATCTGTGTATCTGTGTATCTGTGTTATCTGTGTATTCTGTGTTCTGTATTTTTATATTTTTCCATAAAAACAGGTGGTTAAAAAATTATATGTTGTACATTAGTCGGGCCCGATTTTGGCATCCATTGCCTGATTTATTCCCTCTATTTTTAGCCCGATTATTCGGGTAATGTAATCGCACCTTAAGAGAAGTTTATTCCGAACGCGCTAATGCGCGCTGCATACAAACGAGATCTGGTTGTATTTTCAATACTAACTAAATAAAGTCAATGAAATTTTGCAGAAACAATCTAGAAACTAATCTCTATGCTTGTTTGTTATCAGATTTTCGTTAAAATATACAGTTTCAATGCTAGGATTAATTTAAGATTTGTATGGAAATCTTTGAGGCACTGTAACTTTAAAACTATACATTTTAACGAAAATCGGTCACAATACAAGCATAGAGATTAGCTTATACTTTAATTGGTTAGTATTGAAAATATCACCAGACTTCGTTTGTATGGAGCGCGCTCCGAATTATATCAAACGACGACGCGACGACGCCGACGTGGCCCATCGTTTGATTTTGATGCAGTTAATCATAGATTACAATGTTGCGCTTAATAATTGACACGTTCTATTAAATCCGTGTCCGTACACATTCGGCATCACAAAACAAGCGCGACATAAACACGAAGCGTCATAATTCGTAAACAGATGCGCAGTTAGTTTCATTCACCGGCTATAAACAAGGTAAAAGGTGTGTCTTGTCTTGTAACGGCTCTTTGTTTAACCATATCGATATAGTAGGTCCTATACAGGGTGGAAGTTAATTGCTTCCGAAAACTCAAAGGGGTGAAAGTATTCATCAATATGAACAACTTTTACTATGGGACCAACTAAGAGATCACAAAAAAAAACAGATTTTCTTTACATTTTGCGCGGTAAGAATTTAATGTTAGTAATGAGATTTTTTAAGAGTCTGATCAGATCATCAAACTGAACAATTTTCTCAGAGGGATAAACTGTGCCATGCATTTGGGTCGAGTTGGGTAATTGGGGTTTAGAGTTTTGTAAGAAATTGCAGATTTTTTTCTAAGGGACCAACAGCGATTTCGACATCGGTCCCGTAGAGGAAGTGGTTCAGTTTGATGGTCTGAAAATACAAATAACCGTATTTTTATTTTTATATTGTTTTTTATTATTCTTATTTAGCTGCTGCTGATCTAAAATATCAACTGTCCCTAGGGTTACCAACTTTTTTTAGACCAAATATAGTATTTCGAGCCTAATGCCCGAAAAAATATAGTAGATTAGGGAAAAATAAGAAAATATATAGTATTTATCGAATTTGTTAATTTAAAATTGTCAAAATGAAATTTATTTTTACACTTTTTGTTTTGAATACCTACTCATACTACTATCTCTCCATTTCGTATTCGTTAGATTTAGAAAATACATCCTGTAAACGCTGAAGTCGCTGGAGTTGTTACAGAAATAATATAATTTTTAAAAATTTGATTAACCTGACTTTAGGAAAACTTGTTGTCATTTTTCAGCAGTAGATTTAGTAGAAAATTGTTTAGGATGTATTTACATAGTCCAGTCTAGATCAAATTGAACTTTAATGAAGAGAGAAAATTGTTAAAATAATATTGCAGTTTAGTATGGGTCAGCTGATATTTTTTTTGTTCTGACAGGTTTGATCCCATAGCAAAAATTTTTCAGTTTGATGGGTAGAGTATGTGGTTTAAAGGTTATTGATATTTTTCCTTACACCTGTATAAGTACAGAATAAAAAGAAAATAAGACATTGGATAGTTATTAAGGTGCTACATAATATTATTCAAAATTCTTATAGTAAAATACCCAATAAACAATATGAGTCAGACAAACGATCTCTACCATACTTTACTACGCACTATACTATAGTAAACATACGCAATAACTCCACGTGTCAAAATACTACGAACTTTCCCCCCTCCCCGCAGCCCCGCTCCCCTCTACATGTGCAAGATATTATCTACTGTTTAAGTACCTATATCTCTTTATATTTGCATACAAAGTATTGAAAAATGAGTCATGTGGTTTATGCACGTGGGTTCTTTCTTGTTTGGCAAATTAAAACGGTTTTTTTAAATGTTTTGTTAAGTTTAGAAGGGGGGTTTTGTTTTGGCTTCGGTAGGTAATTAGAAATTTATTTGTGGTTTTGTAACACCACTGGTTTTTCGGTGACAGAAAACATCGTGTTTTAATTTCGTCCAAAGCGTGTATTTTAATAAATTAGTTTTATTTTTATTTCGTTCTCCATTTTCGCTAGGTATTTAACAATATTAAAGTACCCATACTCCATTCAAAATAGCAACGAAATTTTAAGGCTATTTTGCATTAGAGAAACAGAGATTTGAAACACTTCCTCTCACTTATTCTTAGAACAGCTAGGAACGTCCAAGATATGTCGGATAGTATATGTATCCAATAAATTAATTACATTTGGAAATCAGAATTGGCCAGAAAACTAAATAGGAATCGGAAAATCCCGTCGTCCTTATTTGGAATGAAGTATAGGCACCTAATTTTCATGCTAAAACTTCTACAGGGACCAACTCCGAAATCGTGACAAAAATCTACTGTTCCTTAGTTTCGTAGCAAGTCCTATTCAACTTTTTGTCGAATAAATGTTTACGTAAACTACTGACTGCTGAGCAGAGTTTTGAGTTTCGAAAGCTACTAGGTATTTCACATCTTGAGACTTCATTCCATCCTGAAACGCTCAATATGCTGAAATCTTAATGATAGGCAGGCAGTACCCCTACTACATCAGGATTTGAGGATCGAAGGTTGAAATGATAATTTTAGTAGCACCCCCGACTTTAAAGGGTTGGAGGGTGTTACAAATTTTAAATTATCTATTTAGTTATACGCTAAACCCAGTCTGCTTGCCAAATTTCAGGTTTCTAGGACTTCGGGAAGTACATAGTAGGTTTTGATGATCAACAATGAGTGAGTGAGTGACGAAATCAACGAAGTTTGCGTATTAATAAAATATGTATAAAGTAGCAAGGCTATAAATATGAAATTGGGTACATTTTATTTCAATGCTAGGATTTATTAAAGATTTGTATGGAGAACTTTGAGCTACGATAACTTTGAAACTATACAGGATGTAAGGGAATTGCTTCCGAAAACTTAAATTAGGTACCCATCAATATGAACAACTTTTACTACGGGATCAACTATGAGATCTCAAAAAAAACTGCTCTCATTCATAATAACATTAAATTCCTAACGCGCAAAATGTGTAGAGGAGCAAATTTTTTTTGAGATCTACAATAAAAGTTGTTCATATTGATGGGTACTTTTACCACCTCTTTAAGTTTTCGAAAGCAATTCCCTTACACTCTGTATATTTTAACGGAAATCTGACAAATGTAAAGCTCAGATATTATATTAGTTACTAGATCGTGTCTAAAAAATGTCATTGGACTTTAATTGATTATATCCAAAATATAATCAATTTTCGTTTGTATGGAGCGCGACAATGATCATTTATCCTCTATGAAGCTTTATTTGTGCCACTACAAGGAAGGTTGATATATGATTCAAAATCAAAGTCAAAATAATTTGTTCAATATATGAGCTTGAAGCACAATTATTAAACGACAATTCTTTTTTAAAGCTACCACCGCGTCGGAACGTGTTCTCGCTGTAGAGAAGATGCGGCCAGAAACTCGGACAGAAGATTGTTTAGCTGTTTACTTAATAATGAATACCTACAAAGTTGCAGTGACACTATTCGCAATGCGCAGCCCACTGTATTATCCAACGATGTGAATAATAAAGTCAAAGTTTAACTAAGTACCTACTTACTTAGATAAAGTGACCAGTTGCAAAATTGTCACGCTCAAGCATTGACGTAGAAAACTATGGACGCCGGGTCTAGTGCAAAATTCTCGAAAAAAGTGTCCGAGACTAAACTAAACAAACCTAAGTAGGAATATAAACCAACTAAAAACATTGAAAATGCTTAAATTCTTTTCCATCCCACTCCCCCATCGGAGCAAGTCGCGCGCCGTGTGAACGCGCGTAGTTGGCCGATCAAACAAAGACTGTTGCGTAATTGGTTCTCTTTCTACGTGTTGGTGCTCTTTTGGTTCGGACACTTTAAAGCGCGGACCCTACGTCCAGTAGTTGGTAAGTCCATGTGCTCAAGAATAATTATGTTAATAAAGCATCGTACGAGTATTTATTTATATCAAACGTCAAACGTACTATTAAATGTCAAACTACCTCCATGGTCTAATGGTTAAGGGCCTATGTCGAAAAATAACTGAAGCGAAATGGGCGTGTGATAGCATATATTATTGCATGATGCTGAAATGACGCAAGCATAAAACAAACTTTATTTAATTGTAATTGCGCTATTTATGTAAGCTCAATTCTGCTCTAATCAAAATTTATAAGAAATCAATCTCTTTTTTTTAAATCAAGCCTCTTCTTTCTAATATTCACCGTTTAGCACTTCCAAGCGTTTATCGACAAAGACGAAGGCTACTTTGGCTTGTTTTTCTATCGAGAAAATGTGTCTTAATCGTGTTTTGGCTCTAATGGTAGCTAGGCTAGGCTAGGTAATTTTATTCAAAATATTAAATATTTTGTTCGACAAATTTTAAATTTACTGTACTCGATCTCAACCCACCGCACGTGCACACTCACCCTACTTACTACCAAAACAAGATTCGTAAAATTATCCATGAGCACATTAGCGCTTTCTTCATTGCTGATATGCCAGCAAATAATTTTCGCCTCAAAACTTAAAATGCGAATAACTTTAAATTTTTACCATCAAAATAATGCAATTATTGTTTCAATCGAATTATTTTCTTATAAATCAGTTGGGGTGTATGAGGTTTTGCGTGTTTTCATTAACACGTTGTATACCAGATTTTAAGTCAGATCATAAGCTATCAAACAAAAATAGTTTCATCAAAATCGGTTCAGTAGTTTTTGCGTGATACAACATACAAACAAACAAACAGAAAGACAGACAAACATTCTAAAAAAGGTTGATTTGGAGTCCGGGATACTTAAAAATCATATCGTAATCTTTTTCATGTAACTTCTGTTACAGTTTTATAATAGTTAAGATTAGATAAGATTAATTAACCTAAAGTCGTGAGCATTATTTATTTGTGAAGTTGACTAATTATAATATAAACTAAATAATTATCGAAACTAGATTAATACAATATACAAGAACGTATAACTAAGTAATGAATTCGGTACTAAGTAAAGTAACGTAACTAATTTACATAAAGTAATGTACAGATGTAAAATAATTAAATAATATTATTTCTCTTAATCATCATCATCAGCCTATTCAGGGTGTAAGAGAATTGCTTCCGAAAACTCAAAGGGGTAAAACACCCTGTATACGTCCCACTGCTGGGCCTAAGCCTACCCTCGAGGAGGCGTTAGTCCACCACGCGTGCCCAATGCGGATTAGTCGACTAGGCGAACGCATCTGAATTTCTTAATCGGCGTATGCAGGTCCCTTTGACTAATTATTATAAGGACTAGCCTTACGGTAGCATTTCCCCTCTGCCACGTTATAAGCACAATTGATCTTGTGCATTTACATTCAATTTTACACCTTATCACTAAACGAGACAGCCTATAATTGTGAAATAATAACTTCGAACTTAGAACGTTTGGGGTTCACACGAGACTATTTTCATGATTTTTAACATTCAAAATTAGAATCTAAAGTTATGGGGAATAAAATCCAAAGTTGCGGATTTCATGTTACCTCGCCCCCCCCCCCCCCCCCCCGCAAAAAGTGGCAGAAATGTTAGTAGAATTACACGCGTAACCAGTCCACATATAAATAGTCAAAGGCAGGTTCTCACGATTTCTCCTTCACCGTTTGAGAGCAGTCGATATTACGTACAGAAATGATTTGTTTTTTTTTTAAAACTCATTGTCGAACACGGACCATAAGATTCGGAAAATCACCTCATGTTTGAGTGTCCATACCTCTCCGCAATGTTACCACCGACCCTATAACTCTGACATGACGTTCTCAGGGCAAAGGGACTTTGTTTTCAGTATGGGGTTATTAATGGATCCAAAATAGTTTATTTTGGACTTTGAGCGCAGATATCTCGTGACAGAAGCATTATAACCACAGAAAATTATAAGACGGGTTAGAAATGCAAAGTAGCGCTCTTGCTTCGGAGACGACTGTCGCCACTTGTCTTCCCGCTCACGCTGTTACAATTACTCATGTCCTCTCGCTCGCACCACGCCGCGCGCCTTATGGTGTTATGCAAATTATTGCATAACCTGTGGCGACACATTCCACGCCTACTTTGCACTTCTAACCCCTCTTATAATTTTCTGTGATTATAACGATTTGGTTTTAATGAAAGTTTTGTTCCTTTGGATAAGTGAAAATTGACGTGAAGTTTAAAACCTATTTCCAACCCCTCTTTCGGGGTCGAAAAAAAAAATTATATCTTCATAACTATTATATTTTTGTTTTTGGGTTACTGTTATCTGTCATCAAGTCAAATTTCGATTCAATAACAGACAGACAGACAGAATGGACGAAAGTATAATGGTTCCTTGTTTGACTACGGAACCCTAAAAAAAGGAGATCGCTGCCGTATTAATAATAATAATATTTTTTCATAAACAAATAACAAAGATCCAAGTGTTAGTAACAGTGTTTGACTTAATAACTATATTAGTTTGTATTGCTGTCCTTATCGACGTAACCACTATTTTGTACTACGACGGCCATCTGGCTCCTTAGTTACTTCATATAAATTGTATAGGATTTTATGACTATCGATATCAGTGGTGCGATTTTTGAAACTTATACGTTGAACTCAGCAGTTGAAAATGACAAAATTGCCATGGAGATATGCATCTTTCTACAGCTGATTTGACTTTCAAAAATCATGCTTCAGGAGTAATAAATTATACATGTGTCACCTTTGGAAAACATACTTAGGTATAAGGTGTAATCAAACAACCTAGTAATATTTAAACCGTCCGTCCGCCCCGGGCCTCCAAGAATTTTAGTGAAATCCAAAACAAGGACAAAATATGTTTAGTAAATAAGAGGCAGCTTGGAGTTGAAGGCCCTGTTCGTATTCAAAGACAGTCAAAAATACAGTAAAAATATATTGAGAATTTTCGAGGTCGCTCAATGTTTTTATTTCGCAAATGAATCGGCTCGATTTTGGCATGAGCTTGAAATCTAGTTATAATGTAGCCAAATTTCGAGCTCGCTCGCTTGCTGCTGTTTTCAAATCATGTTGCGATGCGATGATCACATAATATTTCACTAAATTCTCGAGCTCGCTTCGCTCGTTTCTTGTTTTTAGGTTTGTTTTCCTAGTGTTTGCTTCGACTCGAAAAAATCGTAGGTAGGTAAGTAGGTAGGTAGGTAGGTAGTAGGATATCAATTCTGAAAATACCAGGGGGGCCTCATTTAGGTTCGCTGCCGCGGGCCACGGCCTCCGGCCGACGGGCTTAGTCCGCCACTACCTATGGAATTTTGGGGAAAAATATTGTATTGTTGATAACAAACTTTTGTGGAAAATTTAATGAAGGAAAAAAAACGTTCAAACCCGCCTTCCTCGAGAACTCAGATATTAAATATAATCCAATAACCCAAGTAGCCGGTCCCAGGGGTTCAGGACCGTGGAGCTAAGTGGATTGATAGTGTATCCGACCTTGCAATCAATATTAAATACGATCGTAACTTGATTCTAAAGTCGCTCGTTGCTTGCGGTCTAGGTATCTACATACAAGGTCCTTCTTAATATGCTGACACCCGATTTCGATGTTGGTCCCATAGAGAAAGTTGTTCAGTTTAATGGTCTGATCACCCCCTTAAAAAGAGTCAGCATATCGCTCATCCGGTGGAATAACCGCACAATTACATTTATTCCTTCAGATAAATATCCACCTTATTATTGTGCCATTAAATAGTAACTCAATTTTGGAAAAGACTGCAATTGTGTGGTTATTCTCCCGGATGAGCGATATTAAGAAGGACCCAGTATATAGTTTAGAAAATAATAACTTAAGCTTCACGAAGCATCATCAGAGCAATCTCTTCTACTCTTTTATCTTTCTTTCTTTTTCACTACGGCAAATCAAAATCAGTGACATGTCATCGATTCAACAGAAGCAACTCTTTAGTCGATCCGCTGCTCTGCACAGCTAGCTTTCCACCCACGATAAAGCGACAATCCGAGAAAAACGTTATGTGCGCAATATTTGGCATACCTACGTAATATAATAGTTCTCACCGATCCCAGCCACCCAATCCGTCGCGTAGCCCCAGCAACTTCCTATGCCGAGGTCCGTATCCCTCTGGGTGCCCCTAGGTCGGTTGCTTAAGTTCGTTCATTTGGCTCGGTAGACGTGGTCCCTCCAATAGTCCGCAGTTAAAAGCAGTAACTGCTCCCTGAGCAACGCTGTATTAGCCATTTAAAAAAAAACGTAAAATAAGCATAAGCATATTTTCACGACTAAATTCCTCGAGGGGATAGTCAGAGATATACGTACGTACGTTCGTAAAATAGCATCTCGTTTTTTATCGTTTTCTCGGACTGACTGAGAGGACTGGGTCCAGTTATCCAAACGAAGACCTGCGCTTTTGTGTAAACCTCATCTAATTCGGTTGCACAAACAAACCGACAACAATTCTAAAAATGCTCTCACTGTATTCCATTAAGTACTACGTATTCTTAACGCCCCAATTACCTAACCCCCGTCACACTGGACAGAGTTTCGGTACTACTGGTGAAACGTGGATGTTCTGAGGTTTAAGAATATCTCTGACTATCCTCTCGGGGAATATAGTCGTGAGCTTATGCTATGCATGCCAATTTTCTAATATTTTTGCAAATATCTTAATGTTAAGTTTACAATGTTATTTATGTGCTAGAGTTAACCCGCCACTTTGTCCGCACAAATTATACAGGGTCCTTCTTAATATGCTGACACTTTTTTAAAGGGATGATCAGACCATCAAACTGAACAAGTTTCTCTATGGGACCAACAGCGAAATCGCGAAAAAAAATCTGCTGTCCCCATACATTTGGCTGTATACTTTGACTAATTATTAACTAGCCTTGCGGTAGCATTTCCCCTCTGCCACGGTATAAGCACAATTGATCTTGTGCAGCAATTTTACACCTTATCACTAAACGAGACAGCTTATAATTGCGAAATAATAACTTCGAACTTAGAACGTTTGGGGTTCACACGAGACTACTTTTCATGATTTTTACCATTCAAAATTAGAATCTAAAGTTATGGGGAATAAAATCCAAAGTTGCGGATTTCATGTTACCTCGCCCCCCGCAAAAAGTGGCAGAAATGTTTGTTAGTAGAATTACACGCGTAACCAGTCCACATATAAATAGTCAAAGTAAATAAATGATAAAACGCTGATTTGGGAGAGAATTTAAAAGAAAAATACAATGAACAGTTAGACCACTTGTTACTAATAAAGGCGACTATTCATGGCGACATGCTATACCAATTGTGACAAAAATGATTTTTGTGTACACATAGTTATACACTTGTACCTAGATCTGAGGTTTGCTTCATAATATTGTAATCAAAATTTCTTAGCATATATTCGCAATTCATCTAATCGCGGGCAAGGACTCAGCGCCATCTAGGAGTCGGGATTTTGAGCTTTTTCCGACGTACGCCACTTAGTATTGATTGATTGGCTGATTTTAATTTTTAGTATTATTGTTTTTAATTTTTTATATTGATTTTAAGTTTTGAGTCTAATTTCATTTCATAAACTTTTCAATATTAATGCCATTGTATTATATTTCCAAATTTTTAATCAATTATCGATTTTATTATATTGTTCATGCAATTAAAATTATTATTTTATTTGTACCTACAATTAGTTAACCGTTGTATGTCGCCGTAACCAATATAAATTATAATAATGCAATTTAATTCAATTCAATTATACTAATGATAATGTAAATAAAAGTCAAGAGGAGAGTGTTTGGTATCAGTATGACGGACTGACCTGCGTGTTGTGCCTAGAGCTCTACCCAACACTATCACTCATACTGCATGTATCCGAACCGAATTTAGTGAATAAATATATTTGTATTTGTAGTATTGAGTATAGCACTCTTCATGTCTTTTACTCTATGGTATAAGAAAGAGCACAGACAGTACCTATCCTCCACCAATTTTGACCTCACTCCATCTCGGTGGTACAGGAGGTGGACGACAACTAATCGAAAAAGGGGTGTAATCCTCTCACTCGTACTCACTCAGCATTTATAACCTCTTCTTGACAGTGCAAGCCCGTTTGTATGAAGTATCCTGGATAAGGGTGTGCCCAGGGCCAGATTAAGCCATGTAGAGGCCCCTAAGCAATGCAAGTCTCTGGATTACTTTTCCCGTGGGCGAGACAATGATTTGTTTTCAGGCGACCACCTATAATTATAGGTCGCAAAAATATATAAACCAAATAACATATTCAAATATGGAGCGAGCAAAGAGAGCTCGAGCTTTTACTACAATAATAAAGGTCGGTGCAACACGATCCAAAACCTGGAGGTCTGCACTGTGCCAGGAGCGATCGAAGCGAGCTCGAGATTTTACTGCAATATTTTTATTAAAGGTCGTAGCGCAATGCGATCCTCTGGAGCGCAGCGCCCGAAGCTAGCTCGAGTTTTTTCTGCAATACGACTAGGTCGAAAACCAGGAACGTGCGAAGAGAGCTCCAGATTTTGCTACATTATACATCAATTTCCTGTTTTAGATCTGTGTGTGTTTCCGTTTAGAAAAAAATAAGCATATTTATTAAGCTTAAAACAAGTTAAAGAAATATACCTAAAACCTTTGTAGAACGAAAGCATAAAATTAAAGCTACTATGATGCCTATGGCATTTGTCATAATTTTGTCACGGGCCGCTGGGTTAGGCAGTTGCCTGTGCCTGAAGCTCTGCTCTCCCCTTTAGGGATAATGAGTGTAATAATAAAAAGAAGTTAATCCCAAGTACGACTTATCTTCTCCAGACCCCAGGCTAAAGGTCAACTCTTGCACATCACAACTCGTGTGTTGACCTATTTATCTATAATTCTTTGTTGTGATGTAAGTAAGGTTATTAAGTTAACTTAATCGATAAAATGTCATCGTTCGACGTCTTTATTTTTTATCAGTCATTATGTAAACCCGCCCGGGTTGACGAGTTGAAACACCTGTATCAGGTCGTCAGCCAGATAGTGAATAGCGATTGGATGAAGGCCAAGGATAGAGTGGAATAACACGCTGTGGAAGATGCCTGTGCGCCTATGTGCTGCAGTGGATGATGACAGCTGTTGATGATGATGTAGAATTTAATTAATTAACATGATTTAAACGTGTACCTACATTGCGTATGATAGGCAATAAAATGTGATATTAATAGATATAGGGTCCTTCTTAATAATATGCTGACACCTTTTTAAGGGGGTGATCTGACCGTAAAACTGAACAACTTTATCTATGGGACCAACAACGAAAACATCGCGAAAAAAATTGAAAACGAAATTGCAACCCTACTTGAGCCAAATGATGGACAAGCAGATTTTTTTTGCGATTTCGATGTTGGTGCCATAGAGAAAGTTGTTCAGTTTGACGGTCTGATCATCCCCTTTAAAAAGTGTCAGCAGATGGACCCTGTATAATGACATAATTAGAATCATGCAAGTGCTTTTGTTGCGTGAGAAGTTTTCCAGCGTATCTATTTTGGTTCGATAACAATAATCAAAAATAACATAACTACAGTTTCAATCAGACAGATGACAGAATGAGCACTTGGCTAAGATAAGAAGATTACACATTAGCTATCATTAGTAATTAAAAACAACGACTGATATGAAACAGCTTGTCTGTGTAGCAAATATTTAAACGGGTCAAGAATCAAATGGTCTTGCTTGCTTGGGTTCCGTGAAACATGTAAGTTATAGGCTGTAAGTAGGATCCCAGTGTAGGGCAAAGGACTCTTCGTAGGTACCGAATGGTGGTCATACTTCTCCACGCTAAGGCCCAGTTTCAAATCCGCACGGACGACATGCCATGTATCAATGAGTTTTTCTAACTTATGTACGTAATACCAAATGCTCTCAAACGGTGAAGGAAAACCATTCAATTCAATTCAATTCAATTATACTTTATTGCACACCAAAACAGAACTTACATTTGAATACAGATAAAGAATTAAAAGTAGGTACAAATAAGGCGGACTTATCGCTAAAAAGCGATTTCTTCCAGACAACCTTAGGGTAGAGGAATCATCCTAAGGAAAACATCGTGAGGAAACATTACGCTAAAGAATAAATTCTGATGCGTATGTGAAGTTTACCAATCCGCATTATGCACGCGTGATACTACAACTAACGTACATACACTCGCACTGGAGGCAAGTAAGTGAACTTACTGTTGGAAATATTTCAAGCCATGTTTAAATACCTATTTGCAAGATTTTATTGTTTTAGATTTTGTCTGGGTCATGTGCTGAGATGTCCTGAGTGACTTTCTACGTGCAGTCTTAACGTTTGATAAGGTGTGACCGGAAAATTTTCAGCTTGATTATACTCTTTAGTTTTTGGGATTACTAAATGGGTCTGAGCTGTGCCAAGGTCGCTCGGGATTTTGACTATCGGATCCATCTACGGACTGAAATTGGAATGATTCGACATATTTGGGTCGGTCGTTCGGTATATAAGGGTGGTTCAGACCATCAAATTCAAGAACTGCGGGAGTAAATCCAAAATTGCAAAAAAACAGCTGTTCATACATTTGAATCTAGTTCTCGATTGTACCTAGACATTGCAGTTGAGTATGGAACAGTTGATTTTTTTGTGATTTTCTTTTTGCTTCCATAGAAAAAGTTGTTGAGTTTGAGTTGTGAGGTGATTTCAAGGTTTTAAGGCGCAATAGCAGGACGAAATACCTTGGAGGCATCTTTTATTGTTCGTTTTTCGACTAGATTTATACAATTTACCAAAGCCAAAGTCATACCTCAGTATTCGAGAATAGTTTATCTAGTGAAATCATAAATTGATTACACGATTGGAATTACTGCACTCAATAGAAAATCGTCACAAAGATGACGTATTTTAATGTAAATTCTCATTTGAGAAGAACTTAAAATAGTTTCAGATTTTTGGTAATTATACTCACATATTCATTAGTTTATTTAGTGAAATCATAACAAAATGTGTAGATACATAAATGCATTTGCCTATACAACGTGTTAATGAATAAGTGCAAAACCTCATACACCCCAACTGATTTATAACAAAATTAGTAGATTGAAACAATAATTTTATTATTTTGATAGTTAACATTTAAAGTTATTCGCATTTTAAGTTTTGAGGCAAAAATGATTTGTTATCATTTCAGCAATTAATGAAAGCGCTAACGTGCTCATGGATACATTTTAAGAATCTTGTTTTGGTAGTAAGTAGGGTGAGAGTGCCCGAGCGGTGAGTTGAGATCGATTTCAATAAATTTTAAATTTCACAAACAATTTATTAAATATTTTGAAAAAAATTACCTATGTTGAAAACATGATAATTCGATTCTGCTCTCGATTCTAAACAAACTACTTTCTAGTTTTGCGTTAATTCATTAACACGTTGTAGAACCCTAAACAAGCGAGGCCGATACAAACAAACATCAACTACACTTTTGATAAGTTTCATTGCTTTACGACTGTCAATAGTTTCAAATGTCGTCTGTTGTTTTCATTAACTTAAATGTCTGTTGTTTTATTAACTTTGAGAGGTAATAAATAATTAATAACATCATAAATGTAAATCTATGACGTGAATTAACCTTAATTGACGAATTGCATATGGGTACAGAATACAGCGCGCCAGTCAGCCTTTATACAATGTGTTAATGAATAAGCGCAAAACCTCATACATCCCAACTGATTTATAACAAAATAATTAGATTGAAACAATAAATTCATTATTTTGATATTAACATTTAAAGTTATTCGCATTTTAAGTTTTCAGGCAAAAATGATTTGTTATCATTTCAGCAATGAATGAAAGCGCTAGCTTCCTCGTGGATACATTTTAGGAATCTTGTTTTGGTAGTAAGTAGGGTGAGTGCGCCCGTGCGGTGGGTTAAGATCGAGTTCAGTACATTTTAAATTTTAGAAATAAACTATTTAATATTTTGAAAAAAAAAATACCTAAGTTGAAAATATGATAATTTGATTCTGCTCTCGATTCTAAACAAACTACTTTCTAGTTTTGCGTTAATTCATTAACACGTTGTATATACGTTGCTTCTTTCTGACCAAACCTAAAGCTAAAATTGGTGATGGTTTCAAATATCTACAGACAACCAAATTGTTTACTTTTCTACGTATTCATTATCAGTTAGGCTAATTCTTTAAACAGACTGTTCAATATTTGGCCACAGATAAGAATATCATTGTCCAAAATACGTCATGTAGGTAGGTATTGAATATGTTTGATCGGGATATGCATGAAGAATAATAGATCAAGCGTGACTTTATAAGCGTATTATCGTTGTATTGAATGCTTTCGTTTTGTATTTTATTTATAATTATTATCTACTGCTAATCGAAGGTTCCTAAGGGCCAAGACACTGTATATTATTTACAAGTATTTGAATACAAATCATAAATTAATCCTAGCATTGGAACTATACAATATTTAAGCCTAAATCTTACATACCACAGAGACACAGAGATTAGTTACGGAATCGTGTTAAAAAGAAAAAAATAGGATCAATTTCAGTTTTTATGCAGCGCACTCGGGCGCTCTGACGGTTATAGTTAACGTGTTCGTTAAACTTAACCCTTACAACAGAATAGGTCATAGTATATGTAGGCATAGTTTTACATATAGAACAGCCACTCCCCGCCCCTCTCTCACCTCACACTTATTGGGGAAACTTGAGGGGAGCCGAGAAAGGGAATGCAGTCATCCGTTGGATTTAACTACATAAAATATATTTTATTTTATCCTCAGTAAAAATAAGCGTTGGAAAATAACGCTAAATTCAAATTTTCAGTCACTCTTTAGCTTAAATACTATTTTTAATAACAGAATGAACTATTAAAATTAACGAAATTTATAATGATGTTCATACAATGCGTGGTAAGTCAACCCTACACATATTTCATGCACAATTTGCGCAAAGTGCGCATGTGCGAACGTCATCCTGTCAAATCTAAAACGTTGTTTGAAGTGCTTGACTTGTGCCCTTACTCATGACTGCAGGGGCGGTTGGATTGTCTGTGGCCCAGTGCAAGGTATAGCGCAGGCACTGAGGAACAAGCAAATTGGTCACCATGAATGAATGAAATATGCTTTATTTAACCCAAACGGGTGTCCAAACACATAAATACAGTACAGAGCAGGAAACAAAAATAATTAGGCATGCATGCAAATAAATAAATACATAATTTTTATCTTTTTTCGATCATCTATCTGCCAGAGTATTTTCATGCCGCCTCAATAGGCCCATGATATAGCCCTTATAATGAAGAGATAGCAGTACTGCTATCTACGTCAATTCAACAAAACATATTACATACATTACAAATTACAATACAATCACATTTTTAGATTAGATAAGAAGTTAAGAAGTAGGTATTTGTTCTTTGTGTAAATTCGTCAAGATTATCTTTCATGAGGTTATGGGATGTTATCGCTAATTCTGATAACTGATATTATAGCGTGGGATTTTAGACCGTCTATCTCTTGCATAGTTACTTTAGTTTTAAACCATGCTATAATTCGGAGCGCGCTGCATACAAACGTAGTCTGGTGATATTTTCAATACCTACTAACCAATTAAAGTCAATAAAATTTTTAAGAAAGAATCTTGAAACTAATCTTTGTTTGCATGAAGTCAGATTTGCATTAAAATTTATAGTTTTAAAGTTACAGTGCCTCAAAGATTTCCATACAAATCTCAAATTAATCCTAGCACTAATAAAACTGTATATCTTAACGAAAATCTGACTTTATACAAACATAGATATTAGTTTCTAGATTGTTTCTGAAAAATTGAATTGACTTTAATTGCTTAGTATTGAAAATATCACCAGACTTCGTTTGTTTGTAGCACGCATTTACGCATTCGGAATAAACTTCTCTTAAAAGTTTAAAATAAATAAAGCTTGCGAGCGAGCGAAGCGAGATACACTTCGCTCGCTCAAAATTTCACAATTTTTCTAATTTAGTAACATAACATACTTGAATTGTATTCTTAATTTGCGTACCAAAAAAAGAGACATACAATTCACAACAGGAATGAGAAGGGTACAAAAGGCGGCCTTATTACTAAAGGCGATATCTTCCAGGCAACTATGAACACAGCCATATATCTTATTTGAGAGTGAAGTACGGGCCCGATATTTAATCGGAGCGGCCAAATATTTTTACCAGGGTCGCATAATTTGTAAATGCACCACTGTGTGCATTATTCATATTATCTAGCGTTCTGTTGGTTTAAAGTTCAACCCGTTTGCCTCAGCAGGGTGCAGGCGTGGTCGAGAGGGATGCGCGGGCGCGCGCCGCGGTGGCGCTGGATCGGAGCAGGCGCTGGAGCCCTGCTCGCCGCCGGCGCGCTCGCCGCCGCTCTCGTCTGGGACACCGTCTTCGAATCCGCCCTAGCTTATGTAAGTTTTACGACCATAATTACGGTTACGGTTACGGTTTACGGTTTTAATTACCTTCGGAGTGGGCAGGAACCTAGCTACAACTAACAATTATGTGTTTTAGCTTTCTTTTGTAATTTGTAAAGTCAATCCAAGCCAAGGCTCACTTTTAGCATTATAAAGGATAGCTGTTACCCGTGACTTCATCTGCGTTGACATTAAAAAAGTAAATCGGTATTCTATGTCAATCCAGAACATAATAGGATGTGTATACCTACTTACCAATTTTCATCTAAATGCGAAAAACATTCAAACATACAAAAATGTCGTCGCAAACTTTTACATCTATAACATAATTAGGATATGATAGGATAGTATTCAGAATGAAATGAATGACGTATCGTATGGTGATAGGAGAATTTATAGTTACTACCTATAGCTTTTTGCAAATGTCTGCTACGTAGATACACCCTGAACACAGATTCTGCCTAGGGCCCCCCAAATTAAATCCTGGATCCACCTCTGCATACTACGCTTAACTTGTTACCATTCTCTGCTTTCTAGCGACAGAATACTGGACCAAAAAATATGAAATTAAAAAAAAACTAAACCACATTGACCATAATAATAAACATTATGTATTTATTTCCAAAACGCGTGTAAAAACAAATAATGCATTCCATTCCATTGCGTATAATTAAAATTTTTGCTAATATCTTAAATTTACATCCACGCTAAGTTTACAATTGTGTTGTATGTAGATATCTCTGACGGTAATAGGTACGCCTTATGAACGAAAGAATGAATGAAATATACTTTTGTTTACACCAAAACAAAATACAATGCACAATAGGAAACAAAACTGATTATGGTACAAAAAGGCGGTCTAGTCGCTAAAAAGCGACCATCGAGAAGCATATGCTTAAGATAATAATTTTAAATTGGTTTTAGTAATACTTACGTATCATTACATTACGGTAGAGTGGATTGAAGTACCTAATCCTTCCAAATTAATGCAAATTCCATTAACGAAGGTGATCGCGTGACTTCGAAGCCTTATGAAATTATGAAACTAATCTGTGAGCGTCCCGTGCTGCCATCTATCGAAACTGAAGTGGAAAAACTAAATTTTTTCAAAAGAAAATACATCAGCGGGCCTCGTCCCACTTTTGAGGCAAAGGCCTCACGTTTTTTCAACTCTATGCCATCGGTGAAAATTGTGAAAATAACAAACGTAATTCAGTAAGGCGATGTGTCTCACACTGCTCATACTTAAGGTAACATGAAATCCGTAACTTTGGAATTTATTCCCCATAACTTTAGATTCTAATTTTGAATATTTAAAATCATGAAAAGTAGTCTCGTGTGAACCCCAAACGTTCTAAGTTCGAAGTTATTATTTCGCAATTATAGGCTGTCTCGTTTAGTGATAAGGTGTAAAATTTAATGTAAATGCACAAGATCAATTGTGCTTATACCGTGGCAGAGGGGAAATGCTACCGCAAGGCTAGTCCTTATAATAATTAGTCAAAGTCATCAACAGCCTATACCTATACCTACAATATCGTGTTTGTTATTGACCGGTCCGTCGTGGGAGCTCCCTGCTGCTGTTGCAGCTTTGCACGGACCTCCTTACACGGACTCCATAGTGTTATACTGCCTTTATCTGTCACTGTTTATCCTGTATTGTTCTAATGAAATAAAAGAGTTATCTATCTATCTATCTATACTGGGTGTAAGGAAAAGTATCATCATCATCATCATCATCAGCCCATCATCGTCCACTGCTGAACATAGGCCTCTCCCAAGGCGCGCCATAAAACTCTGTCCTCGGCCTTCCTCATAAAATCGCTCCGCGCCACTTTCTTTAGGTCGTCTGTCCAGCGGGCAGCAGGGCGTCCCACACTACGCCTACCAGTTCGCGGTCTCCACTCTAGAACTCTGACATCCCACCGGTTGTCAGTTCTTCGGCAGATATGACCAGCCCATTGCCACTTCAGCTTGCTAATTTTCTGAGCTATGTCAACCACTTTAGTTCTCTGACGTATCACTTCTTTTCTGATGTGATCTCTCAGAGAAACGTATAATTTAACCACTTTTACTGTGGGAGCAAACCTGTCAGCGCAAAAAAAAAAACTTTTCCATACTTTATTTTTGTTTTGTTCTGACAGGTTTGCTCCCATAGGTATACTGAGATTATTAGGACCACAGAAAAATTACACGCTCCCCTAGAGTTAGGACACATGTTACCTACTGCGAGTTTAGCGTCATCACATCACTCATCAGTAACCAGCAATGTACCCGGAATTGTCATTGTAAATTACCATTGTCTTAAGTAGCCCTGTACAATAAGCAAGCCTCTAAATGCTGATTGGCAAATCTCTTCACCAAACCAAGATGATAAGTTAAGCTTAATGAATACCATCTGATATGCCATCGACTCTACTCTACAAAAGATCTAAGCCACGGTTAATACAGAAGAGACGTGTGGCGGTAGCGGATGGCGGTGGCGGATAGTCAAAGTAACACAATTATAAACCTTATAGTCCGAATCATAGGTGACGTCACCTGGAGGCGCGGGCATAATTCTCCAAACGACGCTATGCATGCAAACATGCATACGCTCACGACTTTATTCCCCGAGGGGGTTGTCAGATATATTCTCTAACTCAAAACATCCACGTTTCACTAGTAGTACCGAAACTCTGTCCAGTGTGACGGGGAGTGAGCCCGTCGCCACTTATAATGGACAGTGGGTACAATACATGCCTCGAAATTGAAGCATGCAGGTTTCCTCACGATGTTTTCCTTCACCGAAAAGCCAGTGGTGTTACAAATCGTACATAAATTCCGAAAAACTCATTGGTACGAGTCGGCCTGGACGGGGATCATACCATCGCCTCCTGCACGGCAGGCAAGGTTACTCGCCACTGGACCACCATGGCTTATTGCACCTAACAGTATTTAGGCCTAAACTATATTGAGTAATCGCTCTGTTTAACATATTTAAACATGTTGCAAGCCACCCTAGATCAAATAGTGATTTATAAAACTATTAAAAAGTTATATAACGAAGAAGCTTAACACGATCCTGCCAATTTGTTGCCGGGAGACGTGTCTATGACGTCAGAGGCCGCCCTCGGGACCACGTGTAATTCGACGCAGTTCTAGTTACGTAAGCTTAACATTCTACCGTTACGAGTCCTTTGACTATTTATATGTGGACTGGTTACGCGTGTAATTCTACTAACAAACATTTCTGCCTCTTTTTGCGGGGGGCGAGGTAACATGTAATCCGCAACTTTGGATTTTATTCCCCATAACTTTAGATTCTAATTTTGAATGTTAAAAATCATGAAAAGTAGTCTCGTGTGAACCCCAAACGTTTTAAGTTCGAAGTTATTATTTCGCAATTATAGGCTGTCTCGTTTAGTGATAAGGTGTAAAATTGAATGTAAATGCACAAGATCAATTGTGCTTATACCGTGGCAGAGGGGAAATGCTACCGCAAGGCTAGTCCTTATAATAATTAGTCAAAGTACGAGTCTAAATCTGGAAAACCTATTTTTTGGCTTAAAAACAATTAATAGGAAACGTCGGCATCGTTTCGATTCGGATTATTTCAGAAATCCCCATTGACATTTGCCGACTAGGGATTATTTTCAATGGATTGCAATCTGTAAACAGGGCCGTAGTCAATTCCCTAGATTATCGACTATTCCTGTAAAATCAGAAATTTTTTCTAAAGTTATTTTTTTAAGTTAAATCTGCCTATTCCCTGTAGTAGGAGTTACATACTTTAAGTGTTTCTGTACAAGCACTTTGTCGGCGTAATAAATATGTATACCCATGTTTACAGCTTTCTAGTACTTATTATTATTATTATATTTCTAGATTGACTAAGCATCTCTGAGCTAAGCCGCGGACAGACGGACAGACGGACAGACGGACAGACGGACAGACGGACAGACGGACAGACGGACAGACGGATAGACGGACAGACGGACAGACGGACAGACGGACAGACGGACGGACATGGCGAAACTATAAGGGTTCCTTGTTGACTACGGAACCCTAAAAAGGAAAAACGGTAATATATACAAGCGTCAAACTTAGTGTGATTATAGAGCAAACTCTACAGTATAACAACAAATACTAAAAACCGGTCAAACGTGTGTCGGTCTCGCGCTAAAGCTCCCGGAGAAAACAAAACTTTTTGTAAGTTAATATGTTGTGTAGTACGGAACCCTCGGTACGCGTGTCGCCCGACTCGCACTTGACCGTTTTTATTTTTTCTAACCATCCCTGTCGAAGTCAATGAGTAGAAACTAACCTTCAAGGCACCTCACATTTTAATTATTGCAAGCGTCAATCATCAGAGTCAAAGTGCAAATCAATAAGAAGCGAACCGCCTTGACAGACAATGAGTTTAATCAATTCGGGATAAGCTTTCAGTTCGCCCATTTGACCTGGATCCAAAGTCAAACGGCTTTAATACAATGGTACGATGATGTTGTTTGATAATCCTGGTCTTTGCTGCCGTCAGAAGCCTCAGGTCAATTTAGTTTGATAGTTTAAATGGATATTGACGTCATAGAAGGCAGTTGTATTTTGAAGGTCATTTATTAAGAGGAATAACAGTTAGGGATTCGATTACGTTTCAGGGTCTATAATATTCTGATGCCGATTTTTCAATTGAAAATGACCAAACCTGGATACACTGAGCAAGTAATCACTACGTCCTGGATATTGTATAACCGTGGATCGGAAGACATGGGCTTTTTCGTAAATAATATTTTGATACTCGTAGGTAAATGCAAAAACATCTTTTTGGAGAAATTTATAAAGAGAGTCTCGGGATACTGAGGGATCTCTCAGGATTTGACTCACCCAAAATAAAATCTTGTATCCGTCCTTAAATCGAGAACGGAGTAATTATTATACCCACAGAAGAGCATCTCTCTTCTGTGATTATACCTAACAAGTTGGTTCGTTACTAGGAATTTAAACAAACCGTGCTTGATCCTCAGCAATTGATCCTGACTCCAACATCACGCGCCTTCAAGGACTGGCGAGCCCCAACCGTTCCCCTCTACTTCGAGGTGTTCCTCTTCAACTGGACCAACGCTGACCGGTTTCCTGATGAAGCACCCCACATGGAACAACTCGGTAAGTATGTAAGATTTTATAAGTTAACTCCCTATGTTTTTATTCCTTTATCAAAGGATCAGATAACATGAAAGTCTTCGTCTTCTTCTTGTAAACATCTAGAGGGGTTGTCTCAAGACCTAGAATTGTGCACATGATAAAAAGAAAATCTAAAGTTTGAGGAATATCAAAAGAATAGCATAGACCTTCGATTAGGTTCTGGGTAGTGAGCGCAATGGTCTGGTTTTAGCAGAAGACGTCAGTTTTCTCCGATATAAAAAGAAAAAAGAAAAAGAAAATATTTCTGTTGATATTGGATTTGATATAAAAGCTATTCATTAAGAGGCTATTGAAAATACCCGTAATGAAATAAATACTGATATTTTTATCTATTTCGATGTTAGTCTCTAAATATAAGCTGTTCATAATACAGACGCTGAAAAACTTAGTAAACGACAATAAAAAACTAGGCCCCTTTTCCAAAATAATGATAATAAACGAAGCCCATCGCAAAATATAAACTTCTGAATAGAGATTCTAAATAAAGTTTATTCTAATTATCCAACAACATATAACGTGGTTATTTCAGCGTTGGTATCATTCTAAAAATGAAAGCACAATGATTCCAGGTCCATACCGCTTCAAGGAGCACAGGGAACACATTAACGTCACTTGGCATCCAGAAAACGCTTCAATCGCATACAGAACCTTGAGGAGGTGGCACTACGACGCCGAGGGTAGTAACGGCTCCTTGACTGATGTGGTCACTACTCTGGATGTCGTGGCTTGGGTGAGTACCTATTTTACTACAGACCATAAACATATGCAGCATCATGATTTGTTCCGTACTAAGACTGTAGTGAATAGCAGAGAACTTTACTCCTTTACCTTTGGATTTGACTCTTCTCTCATCTATTACTTTAGTAATCACCATTCTTCTTATCGTATGGGCAGCAAACCCTGGTGTTAGAGTTTTTTCAAACCGCCTTACGGCATCCAACGTGGTTTATATGTAACGACTACTACCAGAGACAGCTCTGTAGCCAGGACTAACAGTTTAACGTATCATCCGAAGCACGGAATCATCTTTATTTTCAGACATCAGTTGATTTAGTCTGCAATTTCCTAACCAACTGGGGAAAACGGACAAAGTGACATTTCACTAAGTGTCCCCCGTGGAAATCGAACCCACGACCTCCGTGGCAAGAGCCCAATGCTCTTAACCATTACTCATTGTTTGTTAACTCCAAAAAGACGTATCTAATCAAGTTATTTTCGAATCAAAAATCTACTGAAAACAAATAGTAATAGTAGAAAAGGACAGCGTACTGACGTATGCATACAAAATTGGGATTGGGACTATTATTCTGAAAGGGTTTAATATTATTTTGTAACAGGCTTAAAAGTGCAGAACCTTGTATCACAAACTTTTAACGAGGATCGACTGCTGGGTACTGCCAGTCTGTTAGAGGGATTATACTTTTTTTAATGTTTACTTGTATATGTATCTCAAACAAGGGTTTATTTGTATGTAGAGGAATAGGGGAGATCATCCATGAACGTGTTGCGACAACCAGGTCCACAGTTACACTGTTCTAAGTAAGAACTTGTATACTTTCTTATGCATTTCGATACTGTGTTCTGGATCGTCAATTGATTGTTTAAAACGCGTTCCAATCTTGTATGGACTATACTGAGATCTCTTTCTTGTTGCGATGGATTTGTAATTTCAACCATTTTATAGCCTTCTATCAGTTTCCGTACATCTTTGCTGCTAGGGTACGGACCTATCCTCATGGATAATGTACTGTTAGTTTGATTAGCGAACTTGATACGAATCAGAATGAATTTTAGCACTGGTTTCCTCACGATTTTTTCCTTCACTAAAAAACTGTGGTGTTAGAATATTACAAATCGTAAACAAGGTACTAAAAACCTGAGAGCCAACCTGCCCTCTGCAGGAGGTGAAGTTAGCTACAAGACCACGACACCTTTTTAAGCATTTTAATCTAAGTTTTGTCATTATTTTATTTTCAGTCAGCAATCTACCTTAAACGGTACGAGAACTTCTTTCTCCAGAAGTCTCTCTCCTTTCTTCTGGTGAATCATCAGATCTGGGTGACGAAGACAGCCGGAGAGCTACTCTTTGATGGGTACAATGACGCCCTCATGTTCATCGGGAGTCAACTGGACCCCAGTCAGAGGGGAGGTGCACCAGCTATGGATAAATTTGGCTGGTTTTATACGGTTAGTTTTGCTTAAATTTTGGAAAAAAAACATTAGTCTCTTTAATCTACTGTTGGAAATGGGTGTAATATTTAGTAGTCTAACACAGAACAATTAAAATATTTGAAAACAATAGGCAAGATATTATCTAATGACTCGCATCGTTCGGCAGTTGCTGTCTTACATCTCTGTAGATAGCCTTAAACTTTTTCAATTGAAGAATTAGGGAATCAAATCACATGATCAACGTTGAATAATCTGAAGTCGGAAGACGCTTTATCGCAGGGATATTGACTTTTACCAGGCCAATGTAGACAGTAGGTAACGAAATGTATTTTGTGGGGAGTCGATGGATAATACGTGGAAACGTGTCATGTAAATGATCAGGGGAGACTTAGGTACGTCCAGCAGTCGACGTTTTTCAGCTAAACAAAAAGGTCCAACTTTAGCTAATTTCGGATTTCAAAATGGAATGCCAGTGGAAAGGCTTTTATGCCTAATAGATATGCCAACAAAATACAACAAAGGCAACCATTATTATATTTTCACAGAGGAATAATTCCATGGACACGGACGGGTACATGGAGGTGACGACGGGTCAGGACGGGTCGCTACCTGGGCAGATACTGCGCTGGAACCACATGGAGAGCATACCTTACTACGAAGGGAGTTGTTCACAGGTATGCCATTCTCCTACCTATAAAATAATCTATGACAGTTTCCTTTGCAACTTCTTTGTAGATGTTTTTGGAACTGATACTTTACAGTTAAAGGAACAGGGACAATTAATATCAGGAACGTTTATCTTGCGGTTTTAGCAAGATTCACTTTTAGAAAATCTGAGTTTAAAATAAATTAGACATTCTGTACTAAACCTAAAACTTACCTAGACAGAACGACATTACTTTCCGAAAGAACGACTCACCATCATGAAAATTAATCTTGTTTTTTGTGTATTTTGGTGTGCAAATAAAGAATATTTATCTTATCTCAAACAGCTTAAAGGGAGGGATTAGTTTCCTATAACCACACCTGTCTGGGATCAGGCTTTTCTACGCATAACACCGTACGATGTAATCAATATCATAACATAATAATAACGCCTTTGCAGTTACAAGGCAGCGCAGGTGAGTTCTTGCCGAGGAACCTGACAGAGGACTCAAAACTATCGATCTTCATGTCTGACCTGTGCCGGACGATGCACATGGACTACTTAGAAAGCGGAGAGATCGATGGCCTCAGCTACCATAAGTACCACTTCACTGAACAGAGCTTCGATAACTGTGAGTTCCTTTCCTACTTCCTACTGTCTCCAATCTTCTCTTTGGAAATGCTATTGTTGAGGTTTTCCCGCCAATATACAGATGCGACTGGATGAGGAAGGCCAACAGAGTTTTCTGGGGGGCCTTAGATGAGACCTATGTTAAGCAGTGGACACATGGAAAGGATATGGTATTTGCCAAAGTCAAAGGGACATATCTGCCCCTTCTGTATTCGCATCTTACGACACCAGACTTTGAGTTGGGGTACCTAGTCCTATCCTTTTCCTGAAACTGGGTAATTAACTCAGAATTTCCGGGAATAACTCAGTAGGGCTTTTTTGGAATATGGATGAAATGAAACGGAAGAGCGATACGATCAGAGGTGGGGTTGGTCAGATGCAGTGGCTATTACCAACAACCACACGGTCTCACAGACTAAACCTATCGCTACGAAGTCAATTCCCATTAACATTATTCGTTGTAGAGGTGAAATTTACAAAAAATTACAAAAAAAGCCTGCTAAACTAAACTTACTTTGATCAACTTCTTCCAGCCACCACCTCAACTACGAACACGTGTTTCTGCAACGGCGAGTGTCTCTGGGGCGGAGTGATGAATGTCTCCGCGTGTCGCTACGGCTCCCCCATCGTCCTCTCACTCCCGCACTTCCTCTACGGAGACCCTCGACTAAGGGAGCTGGTGACCGGCCTCGAACCCGACGAGGATAAACATTCCTTTTATTTTGCCGTTGAACCTGTGAGTATAGAAAATCCGTAGATAAAAAAACATCCTAATCCTCTTTATCAGTCTTCAAGCTGGTCATATCTGCCAAAGACCTGACAACCGACGGGAAATTAGAGTTCTATAATGGAGACCATGAACTGGCAAGCGCAGTGTGGGACGTCTACCGGAACTGGACCCATGACCTGATTGCCTGTAGCGGGGAGCTGTGGCTGTAGGATGAGAAAGGCCGAGGACATGGTTTTGTTGCGCACTTTGTAAGAGGACTATGTTCAGCAGTGGACGATTGCAGGTTGATGATGATGATAAGTAAGCTATAGAATATATGATTCCACTGCAGAGCAAAGGTCTTCTTTCACAAAATAAGAGTGAAAGGGAGGGACGATACTATATAACACGGGCGCAGTGCGGTTAGGTGGAGGCAAGTTATAACTAGCCGTAACCAAATTTTCAAGCCGCCGCTGTCTGACCTGGCTTATATCGAATAGTATGGAGGTGCACAAGATGAAATAATTCTTAAATAGTCACCCATTCAATGATTAGACATGGCGTTAGACCAGGACCAGGCGTTGCTTAACTATGGGGATTGTTTCCAATACCGAACCTACGAAAGCCTAATGATACCTAATGAAAAATAATCATCAAAATCGGTTCAGAAATGGAGGAGTTCTAGCTTCATTCATAAAAATCTGCAATGGTCAGCATATTACATTCGCTAAACCATTTTAGTGGTCTTGCTATCAGTGATGATATAGGTATATATGCTGATGATAATGGTGAGTTTTTTATCTACTAGCTTAGTCTTTCAACGAAGCAGTAACATTTTTTTTTCATTTTTTCAGAAACTTGGCATTCCAATAGATGTGGCAGCCAGATTCCAAGTGAATGTGTACTTGGAACCAAATCAGAATCATGCGTAAGTAAACTTTTATTAACTTTAATTTCACCTACTACAGAAGTGCGGAATAGGTAGCCACCGCAAACTTTAAATTTCGATGAATACGATGACAGTAGACAGAAATTGAAAATATATTATCGTCAAAATTTGGAGTCATTTTAATGATAGAAAAGTGTGGATAAGTTCATATAACACTTTCTTCTTAACCAAATTCAAAATGGCGCTCACCGTTGATTGAGCCCTGATTTGGGCGCCAAATTTGAGTGTCATGCCTATATTTATTTACTCGTAAGGATTTCAGTTGCTCTGTTTCGCACTTATCAACGTGTGTTGCCTGGTAGTTCCAGGTATCGAAGTTACAGTTACAGGCCCTGTTAGATATTTTAATTATAATGGTTTAAGGCTGCAGGTGACTTTGGAATTTAACTGTTGTGCTTAGCGTCAAGATTTGGGTTTTTATTTCTGCGCCAAACATCTTTTTAGCCGGATTTGCTACATTACTAATCCTACAGGTACGTTAAAATTTGTGACGATACGATTTTTTTCTGTTTGGATATTTGTGACTCAATCGCACAAACGGCTGAACGGATTTGGATAAAAAGTTTTCCGTCACGGGACGCCCGGTAGATGTGAAACTTCTCTCGATTTAAATGTTCAACTTCCGCTCCCGATTTAAATTTCGAACTACCGTCGCACAAAAAGGTTGCGGAACAGAATTTCAAAAATGTTTCACTCAACTTCAAATAGAATATAATCTGGATTAACACATAAAATACCTATTTTTTTAAATCTAGCAGATGAAGTCGCTGGTGACATTTAACTAATTTATGTATAAAACAATATTTTGTTCTCCACAGACGCTACGAGAATATACCCAAACTCTTATTACCAGCCTTTTGGGTACAACAAAAAGTGAAACTAGAAGATAGCATAGCATCAGAACTTAAGACAGTCCGCGCCATCAGAGATTGGGGACCAACCGTATGCTCCGGCGCAGCGCTAGTTTTTGCCGTCTTTGCTGCCGCCGCGACCTGCTGCACAAAGAAACCTAAATACATACCACCACAAGAAATAAGCTTTGAGAAGCCTAAGGATGAAGCTGAAATGAAATTGTACCCTAATGGTTTCCAGTAAGGTTTATTATGATATCAGTGATAGATGAAAGTTACAAGGCAAAAATAGGTGGTGCATAGTTACCTACTAAAGCCATTGTCAATAAAAGACAAAATTAATCATGATGATGACATGACAAAAAGATAAATGACATGACAATGACATTATAGGTTAATTTTCCTACGCATGTCATTAGAATTTTTCGTGACCTAAGCCCTAAGAGGAAGGATCTCTCTTTAAGACTAGAGTGAGCCATACCAATTGTAAAGTGTCCACTTTTTTGACGTTTAGGTTTGAGTGTGTGGTGTCAAGTAGTATGGACAAAAGGCACCGAGTGACATATGACCTTATGTTTACGATCACTTTTCACACACACTAGCTCAAAAAAAAGTGGACAGCCGCATAAACAAATATCTATAGTTCCATCTCCTTCTACTATTAAAGGTATGTCATAAGACAAAAGAGACCAACTACAATCGTAAATTTATGCGGACTCTACGGAGATCCTTCCTCTTAGCCTAAGCCACGGTTTATACAGAAGAGAGTGGCGGTGGCGGACAAGCTAAGTAACACAATATAAACCTTATAGTACGTAGCATAGCGTCGTTTTTGTCGTAAAGGAGGATCGCGCCCGCGCCTCCAGGTGACGTCGCCTGGAGGCGCGGGCGTAATTCTCCAAACGACGCTATGCTACGTACTATAAGGTTTATAATTGTGCTACTTTGACTATCCGCCACCGCCACACGTCTCTTCTGTATAAACCGCGCCTAATAGTGAAGAATGCGGATGAAAGGAACTATTTTTTTATTTTATATACATGACTGCATAGGTAGTAAGTATAAAATTGGGCTCTAGTGCAGATATTGTGACGATATATTTTTGTATGATAGATAAATGTATGGAGGTATGAGGTAGATGGATGTATGGAGAAGCATAATTGTGAAACATGACAATATAGGGTATTTTTATAAAATGTTGGCTTATTGTTTTATAGCTAAGTGCCATTTTATACAACGTGTTAATGAATTAACGCAAAACTAGAAAGTAGTTTGTTTGGAATCGAGAGCAGAATCGAATTATCATGGTACCCACATTATATAGGTAATTTTTTTCATAATATTAAATATTTTGTTTGTAAAATTTAAAATTTACTAAAATGGATCTCAACCCACCGCTTGGGCACTCTCACCCTACTTACTACCAAAACAGGATATTTAAAATGTATCCATGAGCACGTTAGCGCTTTTATTCATTGCTGAAATGATAACAAATCATTTTTGCCTCAAAACTTATAAAGCAAATAACTTTAAATTTTAACTATCAAGATAATTAAATTATCGTTTCAATCGAATTATTATGTTATAAATCAGATGGGGTGTATGAGGTTTTGCGCTTATTCATTAACACGTTGTATAAGGTGTAACAAAAAACTTTGTAATATTTATAGGGAACATCAAACTGAACAACTATGCATTCTCTATGGAGACAAAGACAAAAAAAAACTGATATTCTACACATTTGAGTCGAATAGGTGAGGTACTGAAGTTTTGTATGAAATATCTGTCATTTTTAATTTATTTCCGATGTTGACTCCAAAGTGAAAGTTTTTCAGTTTGGGAGTCTAAACTAAACCACTCATTAAAATATTACTAGGGTATTTTGTTACATCCTGTATAATCATTGTGAGTGAGCTAAAAGTGAGCTTCGCTACAACTCCATTCTTAAAAAGATAATCTGGTAGTTGTAGCGAAGCTCTAGAAGTTAGCATTGTAATAAAACTTTCCAAATTTTATTAAATAAAAATAATATTAGAAAAATAAGCTAGGTATTAAATTTTAAGAGACGTTTATTCCAAAAGCGCTAATGCGAGCTGCATACAAACGAAATCTGGTTATATGTTCAACACTAATTAATTAAAATCAATGCAATTTTGCAGAAACAATCTACAAACAAATTTCTATGCTTGTATGGTGTCAGATTTTCGTTAAAATATACTGTTTCAATGCTAGGATTAATTTAAGATTTGCATGGAAATCTACGACGCACTGTAACTTTAAAACTATGCATTTTAACGAAAATCCATCAACATACAAGCCTAGAGATTCGTTTCTAGATTGTATCTGAAAAAAATCATTGGCTTTAATTGGTTAGTATTGAAAATATAACCAGACTTCGTTTGTATGTAGCGCGCCAACGGTAATATACCCCGAAGGGTTACGTTTCGCACCTTGTGTTTGAGTATTAACAATCTAAGAATTGAAGCTTACAAAACATACAATGATATTAATATTGGTTATCTAATATTTATACAACGTGTTAATGAATTAACGCAAAACTAGAAAGTAATTTGTTTAGAATCGAGAGCAGAATAGGATTATCATGGTTTCAATAAAGGTAATTTTTTTTTAAATATTAAATAATTTGTTTGTAAAATTAAAAATTTATTGAACCCGATATCAACCCACCGCACGGGCACACTCACCCTACTTACTACCAAAACAAGATTCTTAAAATGTATCCATGAGTTCCTTAGCGCTTTCATTCATTGCTGAAATGATAACAAATAATCTTTGCCTCAAAACTTAAAATGCGAATAACTTTTAATTTTATGTATCGTAATAATGAAATTATTGTTTCAATCTAATTATTTTTTAGTAATCAGTTGGGGTTTTGCGCTTATTCATTAACACGTTACATATATTAGGTATTAGAAACTAAATTTTATCGAACTTTTCTTCTTCATCGACTCTATGATATGATAACGGTCTCGACCGGTTGAATTCCTTCGAAATAAGATGAAACCCCATTCAATATGCCACCATACAAACTTGTATTCGTCCATGAGAACCGCCGGGTCAGGTACATGTATGTATGTACAGTCGCCATCAGATACAGGTGTAAAAAAACCTGTTGGAGCCTTTACCCCTAAAGGCTCCAACAGGTTTTTTTACCAGACCTGTGTGCTTCAGACCATCAAACTGAACTTTCACTATGGAGCCAACATTGAACTCTCGAAAAAAACAACACCAATTTCATACAAAACTGCAGTACCAAGTCTACTCAAATGTATGGAACAGCTGATTTTTTTCGCGATTTCGAATTTGGCTCCACAGTGAAAGTTGTTCAGCTTGATGGTCTGAAGCACCCCCTAAAGGCTTCAACAGGGTTTTTACACCCTGTATATCGTAACTTACAAAGTGGCCAAATATTTCTGAGCAGTGCTTATTTTCAATAAATTCTTTACAGTAAATGTTACCAATTATATCTAAACGTGTATTGTGTCAGAAATATCTGGACAGCTAATTTTCAAAAATATCGTTATTAAAAATTTAAATGTATAATAATGGAATAAGGTATTTTTTAAACTGATTGGATGTTTATGATCAACCTGACTGCGTAGATAATTATATTTGATGTTCTAGGCGTTCAGAAATTTTTTATTGGTTATTGTGTAAAGAAATTTTTTTTTTTTTTTCGAAATGACGTATACAGCTTTGCTCAGGGAGCATTTACTGCTTTTTACTGCGGACTATTGGAGGGACCAGAAGGGTCACCGAGCCAATTGAATAAACTTAAGCAACCGACCTAGGGGCACCCCAGGGGGGTACGGACCTCGGCATAGGACGTTGCTGGGGCTACGCGGCGGATTGGGTAGCTGGGATCGGTGACAAAAGAAATTATTGAAAATAAGAACTGCTTAGAAATATTTGACCGTTTTGTTCTTATTCTAAGTTTTAAATGAACATACAAAACATTCCTTTGGGTACCTACATCAAAGCTGTAAAAGTTTACAAGACACATTATGTTATACAACGTGTTAATGAATTAACGCAAAACTAGAAAGTAGTTTGTTTAGAATCGAGAGCAGAATCGAATTATCATGTTTTCAACATAGGTAATTTTTTTCAAAATATTAAATAATTTATTTGTAAAATTTAAAATTTACTGAACTCGATCTCACCCCACCGCACGGGCACACTCACCCTACTTACTACCAACACAAGATTCTTAAAATGTATCCCCGAGCACGCTAGCGCTTTCATTCATTGCTGAAATGATAACAAATCAGTTTTGTCTGAAAACTTAAAATGCGAATAACTTTAAATTTTAAGTATCATAATAATGAAATTATTGTTTCAATCTAATTATTTTGTTATAAATCAGTTGGGGTGTATGAGGTTTTGCGCTTATTCATTAACACGTTGTATACCTATATTTAATTCTCGTAATACACATACACATCTAAAACTCAGGAAACCCCTAAACCTTTTTTGTGTTCATTCGTATTAAAGAAACTATCTTATTTTCTGTTTTTATTATGGAAAAATCATTTATTTACAAAAATACTTGCCACAGTGTCATTCTTATTCGTATGTGAATAAAGTTCATAAGTGCTAATCAACTTTCGTTGCCAATCTACGTAAATGTTGTGAACGTATTAATACCAAATTGTTATTTTAATAGTAAAAGAAAAACATTTAAAAAAATATAAATGAGTTCAACGCAGTTAGTTACTAAGTATACCTCTGACTGCCCCATTAGGGAATATAGTCATGAGCATATTATGTAGAGTGAAATTGATATCATTAGCATATTTTTTTGTTGCTCCAATCTGTTTACTCCCATAGTAAAAGTTGTTCAGCTTGATGGGTAGACTCTTAGTTTCAAAGGATGCTAATGATATCGATTTCACCCTGTAGATTAGTTCACCTGTAATAAGCACAGTTAATTAAAAAAAAAGATATATAACAATCCCCTATTTTTTATATTCTGTGATAATGATAATGCATTAATTTTGTGATTAAAACTTTTGTAAGCGCCTTATTATAGTAATCGAGCAAAGTTTTCTTAAAGAATTGCTATGTAAATATTTGCAGGCGCAATTGTGTAAATGTTTTATTTAAGTTACTTTTACGAATCTAGTGTAATCTATGAATACTCGTGTATTTAAGAATTCCAGATGAGTGGCTGTGACGATTATAGTTTTATAAATGTTTTTAATTAGAGGTAGAGCTACCTTCCAAACTCTATATCTCTTGCGTCTATATCTCTTACTCTAAAACTGATTGACCTAAAGTTAATTAGGTATAACTATAGCAAGAAGATATCCTCGATAACAAATAGTAAAGTCACTATCCTATCTTTTTGATAAAATTTTTTGGAAATCTGCATGTGTATGTATGTCGAGTTAGAGACTAATGGGGGCCGAGGGGGCCGAGGGAAATACAGGGTCTTTCTTAAATGCTGACTTTTAAGAAGATGATCAGACCATCAAACTGAACTACTTTGTCTATGGGACCAAAACGAAATCGCCAAAAAAAATATATCTGCTGTGCCATAAATTTGGCTCAAGTAGGTTTGCACTTTTGTATGGAACAGCTTTATTTTTTTGGGCGTTTTCTATGTTGGTCCCATAGAGAAAGTTGTTCAGTTTGTTGGTCTGATTACCCCCTTAAAACACTGTCAGCATATTAAGAAGGATCCTGTATAGTCGTGAGCATATTTTTATACCTCCTTTAAGCTGTCTGACAAACATAACTTGCTAGCCCACGTCAAGATGCGAATTTGGTCGCGGTGGCTTCGGAGTTGGTACGCTCATAAGAAAAGGCTCTGCTCTGCCTCCCTACATAAAGAGCGTGAGCATATGTATTGTATGTATATAAATTGTATCGTTGTGTTTAATATTTAAGCATATTTGAAACCCGCCGGGTATATTAAGTGTTTGAAATGTTAATTTAATGTTTTGACTATTGATTGAGATTTTAGTTTGTATGAAACCAAAGCAAGAATTCTATCGCTAAAAAAAGTTACGTTATATTTCGTTCCTCAATTTTGTCGGTTAAATTCTGGCACTAAGTACAAAAATCATTCATTCATAACAGGTTATACCAAAACTAAGGGCCAAACCGGATAAGCCGAAAGTTTAGCAAAAAAATTTCACGTTAAAGGGACATCCTGTATATCATAGTCATCGGTGAAATTTATCGCCCTAAGATTACATTCAAATACAAAATGTTTTATTCAAAATAATATCACATGGATAGCTTTCGACTCTACCAAGAGTCAAAAATGACGTCAGAAAGCTATCTACACCGCACCGCGACGGAAGGTGTTCCTTTGTAGAGAAGATGCGGCCAGAAACTCTAGAACACTAATTTGTCGTTTGTGTCGTCACTACTGTTGTCATTACCTAGTTATTAATTCAAAACAAGAATTAAAGTAGGTAGTTGGGTTTGGTTCTGATAGTCTTAGGCCGAGATTCATAGACGATTTTTTTAGTCTTAGCTCGAGATAAGCAGGGTAAAAATGTATGGATTTTGACATACGGGAGTTCGAACTATGACTTAAAAATCGTCTCTGAATGTCGACCTTAGAAGTAACAGTAATAAAAAAAGAGTATCTATTTGTTGTAATCAAATACCTAAAATGTTATGTAAGTATGACATGTTGACTTTTCTAAATGTAAAATTCTGTTATTTAATTATTATAGTTTACTGTAAAATAAAACAATATGTACAAAAAATATTTAGGTTTAAAAGAAGTATTCGAAAAATAAATGGATGTAAATAATTATAAACGTTGTGGAATCAAACTGTACTTTGTTTTATTTATGAAACCATCATTATTTTCCTTTCTATTTATCTCTGACTACCCCCTCGGGGAATATAGTCGTGAGCATATGCTATGCTATTTATAAGATAAATATTCTTTATTTGCACACCAAAATACACAAAAAACAACAACAATATACACAAACAAGAAGGGTACAAAAGGCGGCCTTATCAAATCAAAAAGTGATTTCTTCCAGACAACCAGTGGATGGAAGAAGTCTTACATGAGATAAATGCTATGGCGGTGTACTAATTGATACATAATATTATAATTTACACAAAGAGTAAATATATATAAATACATACTCGTACATACTCAATATAACCAAATAATTGTATTTATCTTGTATTTATCAAATAAGTAGTAATAATAACTACTAAGTAATAGTGAACTTTAAATAAAAATTGGAAAGGAAAAAAAACAAGTTCAGTAGTCTACAATTCTGTTAATTTATATTTAAGCGACTATAGCAGTCGGGACCCATTAAAAATTCTAGACCGGATCAATGTGTCCTTACTTGTTCCCGACTCGAATGTTAAATTCGCGTCAATATTACCTAAATTATAGACAACTGAACTTGTTTTTTTGTTTTCAGTTTTATTTAAAGTAAATTTTTTACGCAAACGGCCATTTTAATTTTTAAATTTTTAGTGTTCCTTAGTTCCTTACCAAAATTTGCAAGACAGAACACCTATATATCGATTCATCTCGAAGTCTGTCCGTCCGTCCGTATGTCAGATACCTACATTTTACTAAGCATTTTACATAGAGGCACAGTTAAAGAAAATAAACGAAGTCAAACAGAGCTTAATTTCTATTTTTGGCTAGCAGTTTTGAGGGGCAGAAAAAAACAGTTTTTTTCTATCGTGTTTCAGAATACCTACACGAACTTTATGATTTTAGTATTGATTAAAAAAAAAATACATGGTCGTGTATTCTGAGACATGCGATGCGTTATGAATGACATTTTCATCATCCGCCCAGATTGAGTGATCTAGTTAATTGAACATAAGTTCTTGAGTTCAGGCTTAACAAATTGGTTACTTCACCATTAATTGAACAATTATTTACTAAATCCCCTCTTTGTTTCGTAAAGATTTAAGCAACTTCATGAAAAAATTGCTACGGGCACAAACACATCGGCTTATGAACATGTGACTTTAAAATTGTTTGAAAAAAATTATTTTGTTTCTTTCATCAACAAGTTTTCCAAAAGACAAAATGAAATGAAATTCCCGCTCCACCAGCATGTCGAAAAGTAAAATCCTATATAACATCATGGGCATTGTAGGCAATGGGTACCTGCCTAGATTGAAGGAACATTTTTAGGTTGGCAGATAGTTTTATTTCTAAGTATATCCAAAAAAGTTATGTTATCCTCAGAATTATAATTAAATACGAAAATAGCACTTATTAACGTTTGTAAAATGTCACAGACAAATAATAAGAGGGGTGACAAAATTTTGGCAAGTACCTAGGTACCTATACTTCATTCCAAATATGGACGACGAGATTTTCTGATTCCTATTTAGCTTTCTGGCCAATTCTGATAAGCAAATATAATTTATTTATCAGAAAGATGTACTATCATGTAAGTGTTTCAAATCTCTGTTTCTGTATTTAAAATAGCCTTAAATTTTCGTTGCTATTTTGAATGGAGTATAGGATGCGTTGTACGATCATAATATGAAATATATTGAGAATACACAGTACGATGTATGTTAGTATACTTTTTTTTAAGAATACAATTTTTGTAGATACGTTTTAGAGGCAATCAATGCAAAGATTAATGTTATCACTTCAAAGATGTTAACGATGCTGGAAGGGATTAGTTGCCTCTTGCAACACTCGTCTGGGTCGGTGCTAGTTTAATCAGGATTCCGTAGAATTTCAATAAATCAATAAAACTTCCTCCTCCTGACTTCTCCTTTTTACTGCACCATTTCTTAAAGTCCTACGCTTAATGTGATCCAATGCAAACCCTGCACCCCACAATTCTTCTTATCGTGTGGGCAGCAAGTCCTGGTATCAGAGTACCCCACAATGTCATCAAACCAACGTGCTGGTGGTCTGCCAGCTGACCTTCGTGCCCCCTTGGCCACCACTCTGATTGTTTTTCCTTCCAGTAGAGTTTCCTGTCTTTCTTCCTTTCAACTTTCTGATTCATTTAAAGAAAACCAGCTATCACCTCTACAAGTGGGGCCTGACGGAGTCACCGATGTGCGACTACGGGGCACCTGACCAAACCCTCAACCATTGTGGTACATTGGTGTACACAGTGCACTCTGCGTCGAGTCCCTGGTGGAATTGAAGAACTCCATAGGTTAACCCCAGCAGCGGAAGACTGGCTAAAATACCTCGACCTCGAAATTTAAACCTGCCCGCATCCATAAAAATTCCATACGATACGATGATGACTAACATCTTCGATTTTAGTTTACGTACCTACTCGCTACACAATCTCTTTATGCATGTTTTCATTATTCACCATCCTAGACAGTTATCTATTTATTTTATTGGAAAACCAACAGCTAAATAATACAGTAGTTCCAAAAATATTTAATAAAGCAGAAAGCCAATTGCAGGTTTTCACTGATAGATGCCGAAAATAGTAGAGGAAAAACAAATGGTATAGTTAGTAAGGTATAGTTATAGGTATATTGCATGTACACGCTTTCCGCAACGTCCTATACCTAATATAAATCTAGATTCAGTATCTAGAACGATCTAGATGCCTATATACAAGCGGATCCTGTTATTGTAAGCTACAATCAAGGCGACGATGCGGATTTGACGACATATTCCTATGCAATGACGTTCGCGAGAAGGAAACCGAACAATACAGAATGATGTTTTGTGAAGTTTATTATAGTTAAAATTATAATATTCAGGACTGTGTTCCTGGGGTGATCTGTAACTTAACTGTACCTAACTACAATAGTCTGACAAGTTTGTGCGTGACCGTCCCGCGGGGCAAAGACGTTGCGGGAGGGGAGGTAGCATGTGCGACTGCCAGTGAGAGGCGCGCGCTTCCCTTCCCCGCTATGCTACCCGCCCCCGGCTTAAATTTGTAGTATCTCGCCTCCCACATGTACCCCGAGGGACGGTTGCGCACTTGCGCATGAACAAGTTGACCATTGCAGTATTTAAGTGTGCTGTTGTTACGAGTTTCATGGGACATTCTTACTTTTTCGCAAAACAAGACGTTGAACCCACTTCTTCATTCTCTTATATCTTGTGAAGGTGGTCACAATGTCATCACAATCTCTGTTCCCCGGAGAATACGAAGAATAACGTTATAAACCTGCTTCAGTCCTACCACGCTTTTATACCAAGGCAAATAGCATTTGCTGGATAATAGGGCTAAACTCCAGCACCCTGTATCAAATGCCAACTGCACATCCACGAGGATCGCATTAAAACCGCTCCGAAGATTGAAGTCAGGTCATGAGAGCACGACTGCGATTTGTGTCTCTAACACGCTGAATCTAAAGCTCAAAATCCTATAGTTATTGAGTCACAATAGGGTTGCAATGGATAATAATCTTGACCTCGCGAATGTCTGAAGGATATTTTATCTTAGTTGTTGTTGTTTAATAAAACTTGTTCTTTTTTTGCCGTGTGGTTCCTAAGAATGGATATTTCTTCTCGTGGGTGTTGTATGAGAGGACTATGTAGTATTTTATAGGCGAAAGTTACCCTGAACTTGACACTTCTTTTCAATCAGAAACTGTCAATGCAAAAAGTGAACCTTCCTGATATCAATGGTCTATCCAATGCTCGCACCTAAAAACAATCCAGTGAAAAAAGAAAATAGTTTTCTTAATACTAATGAAAATGCAATAGGTGATTTAGGAATTGCCTTCGTTGAGCTGAAGGCTTTTTTATTAAACGAGAAGCACCTACCGAGGAAATATTTTATAGACTCAATCATACAATACTACAACATGAAACTCGATGTATCTATAGAATAATTCCTTACGTTAGTTTGAACAATTGTAATCCAACTCCACGAAACGTAGATTTCTAGCTTTAAATGGGAACGTTGATAAGTATTTGGGTCAGGTCCTACGAAAACAGGCAATACAAGCAAACTCTTACGTCGTGTCGACAGCAGCGCCTGGTAGAGCTTTCTTGAAGGTATTTATGAAGGGTGAACTCCCGCTATTTCTCAAATGAAGACTCATTTCGTCGGAAATATACAAGATTTTACTCTGATCTTGTATATGACCAAGATTTAACACGGTTTAAAGTTAAAGTAGTTATTCAGTTTTTACTCTTTCCTATGTAAAGTTTTTCGTATGGCATTTACACGATTTTTGCAAAATGCTAATTATTACGAGTACACTTTCCCCGACGATTTGTAATACTGTCCTTACTTAGGGTAATCAATACCTAAAGTATTTCAGAAGTGCGATTCGAACTCAATGTTTTTCAGAGAGCAATGGAACGCAGAAAGTATAAAGAACGGTTTGTGTTAGGGACATTTTACATTGCTTCATGATTCTAAATACCTACCTGGATAATTTGGACCATAGCATAAGCGCAGATAAATTAGTTACGTAATAGAATAGCCAATGTTCAGGAGAAAGTGGGCGTGGACCGGCCATGTCTGTTGAATGTTCCAGGAAAGATAGAGAAAATCGTAACGCCCTGAATCCAGTTTTATCATGGTTTTGGCATACTGTTACAACGCGACACATGTATCATAAAATACATCCTTACTCAATTATTTGGGATCGACGCAATATATCGTCTTCTTCCATTCATCTTTTTTAGTCGTCATTTCAGAACCATCTTTCATACAATCCATCTTATCTTCGGTCTTCCTCTTCATATCTAGATAACTCCATATCTAGATATATGTCGGTTAATCTTAATAATTCGTTTGTCACAAGATTCTCAGATCTCACCCCATCTATACTATCGTGGAAGATTATAAATATACATAAAGTTTCAACTTGTATGTGTGTCTATGAAAAGATTTCCTATGCAGGTGCATCTTCAATTCTTCATTACCTACTGAAGTTAGGCTGGATTACTGAAGATATGGCTGTTTGCTCAGCGAAGCATTCTCTATCCATCGCCAAAACTAACAATTGTTTCTCAGTAACCTATGCATTGACCTAATCCCTAATTATGATTTTATTGGTTGATCAGATGGTTGTCGCACCGGATTGATAATGCAATAGACACTGGATAAGGTGGAATCCCGATCCGGTTTCGCTAATGCATATTCCTCAAAAAATCTGTTGGAGATACCTACTTTTTCTACACTAATATTATAAAGAGGAAAGATTTGTACCTATTTTTGTATGTTTGTATGTTTGTAATGAATAGGCTCAAAAAGTACTGGGCCGATTTAAAAAATTCTTTCACCAATAGAATGCTACATTCTTCCAATTTGACATAGGCTACATTTCATTTTGAAAAAAATGTGGGATCCTTGGTAAAATAGACAATTGTCTACCCCGTGCGAAGCCGGGACGGGCTGCTAGTCGTAAATAAAAAGATTGAAAATTTAAGTCGGGCGGTACTTGAACCTGCAACCTGCGAAACCGGGGCTGTGCTCTCATCCTATTACTACTACACGTCCAAATAAGCTACTATAGCTAACCTACTACTGAGAAGATTTAGGGCCTTTCTCACCACTTGACACATCTTTCATACGAAATATGTCAAACGATCTGTCAAATAAGCTAACAATGACTTATCCAGAAGTGGAGAAACAGGCCCTAAGAATCCTAAACGTGTCTATTCCACTTTTCGTTTCGTATGTTCGGCCATCTACGATTTATATCAGATGAGATAATACGAAATATTAGTTTCCGAATAGTGTTAAAACCCACTTTTGATGATAAAGAAAGTTGATGACATTTCCTATCTTATCTTTTATTCCTCCATGAAAATCCATCGGGTTTAATTTAGCCATCAGTATAATATTGTGATCAAGACCTAGTGCAGTGATTGTTGGAGGTGGTAGAGCGCTTCATCAAAAACATAATAACAACAATTTCGTCGGCTTATCGCAAGAAGTCATTAACGTCAAAAGTCACTAAGTACAGCTGACCATACTACTGAGTTCACCGTGACGAGTCTTCGACTATTTATATGTGGACTGGTTACGCGTGTAATTCTACTAACAAACATTTCTGCCACTTTTTGCGGGGGGCGAGGTAACATGAAATCCGCAACTTTGGATTTTATTCCCCATAACTTTAGATTCTAATTTTGAATGTTAAAAATCATGAAAAGTAGTCTCGTGTGAACCCCAAACGTTCTAAGTTCGAAGTTATTATTTCGCAATTATAGGCTGTCTCGTTTAGTGATAAGGTGTAAAATTGAATGTAAATGCACAAGATCAATTGTGCTTATACCGTGGCAGAGGGGAAATGCTACCGCAAGGCTAGTCCTTATAATAATTAGTCAAAGTGACGAGTACTATTATAAGCAAAGATCATCTGGATAGGTCTTCAAATTTCGGCTTTATGACCTATGCATAAAGTCCATAACTTCATTTAGATCATTCGCTATCGACAATATTAGCAACGCTTTTTTAAAAACAGCAACAGTCAAATCACAAAAAGTCACAGTCAAATCCTAGTTTAACCTAAAGTCCTTGGTGCTTCGTCTCAAATAACTCCTATTCGTTCCAATCAAGCTTCCACAACAAATTGGTCAATTTAGCAATCTACAGGTACCGGGGTCCGACCATTCAGGTCTCGACGGCTCTACAAGACCGACCTTATCAACATGACAAGGTGTTAAAAAAATAACAAGGAAAAAAAAGAAAATTGTGCAACGGAAAACGGAAATGATGCTGCAACTTCTGCTGGTTTTGGCTGTTTCAGGTAAAGTTACTTGGATTTCTTGAAAACAATTTAATATCACTGGTTTTTAATTATGATTGATGATGAACATAATTCCTGGAAATCATTTTTCATATAAACAACATAGAAGTGTACATTTTAAAATTCGAAAAATATTTTTTCCTTTAACAAAACAGATTTCAGGATATCCGAAAAACTTTGTATTTGTAGAATAGAAAGACCTTAACATTGTAACTTACTTTCGCATTTTGCAGGAGAGCACATCAAACATTCAATTTTTATTTATATATAGATATAGAACGATCCTGGATGGACCTTTATAGCAAAAACATGATTGATTAAACATAATTGATTGATTATTCCTGATAAACCACATCGAAGTGTAACTTTTCTAAATTCGAAAAAAAAAATTTTGTCTTATTCACAGTTTAAAATGAATTTGAACAAAACAGATTTTAGGATTTCCGAAACACTTTGTATTTGTAGAATAGAAAGACACTAATATTGTAACTTACTTTCGCATTTTGCAGGAGAGCACATCAAACATTCAATTTTTTATTTATAGTTGGATCTAGAACAATCCTGGATGGATTAAATTTATAGCAAAAACATTATTGATTAAATACAATAGGGAGTTGACTACATAAAATATATTTTAGTTTTAACTGCTCAGTAAATAAACCGTTCGAAAATAACGCTAAACTCACATTTTCAGTAATGCTGTTGCTTGAATACTATTTTTAATAACTGGATAAACTATAAAACTATCAAAACTACTACGAAAAACAATGACGTCACTATTCAATTTTAGGTCAATATTTCATACAAAGTACGAGTTTTGACGTTTGATTTAGAGTTTTTAATTTGACTAGTTGGAATCTCGCGGATTGATTGATTATTCCTAATTCTAAAAGTGTTTTTTTTTAAACTTTGAAATACATTGATTCGACACAGCTAGAAAGTGAGTTACAATGTTATTCCTAGGGATCCGGGAGTGTCGAGAATAGAATCAAAATACTAAAAAGCGTTTAAATAATGGGAACCTCTCAAAACGGTAAAGGACACGTCGTGAGGAAAACTACGTATCTGAGATATAACGTTTGAAATGAGGAGGAAAATGACAAACCTTACCAAATCAGACCAGACAATAAATAATGTACTACAGTTTGAGTAAGGGCTGTCGATGTCGTTGTAAACCTCAATTTTACTGCGTCATTCTGATGATTTCTATCATCATTATCATGACGCAGTAAAATTGACTACTAGATGCGTAGACGCGCTAGCATCGTGTGTATATTAAGCGTATCAAAGCAAAGATCAAAGTCATATTTGAAATACCAAAACTGTATCGACATACAAATACTCTTCAGTTTTGCTATCGTCACTTGAAAAGTAGTCAACTATTTATTGCATCTTCAATTGCCAATTCCAAACACATGAAGATGAATCAACAGTAAACCTAATCTTAACAACCTCAATAACTTTTAAAGTGTATGAGTCAAACATTATGAGGAATTTCCTCTGACTACACAATCTAACCTCTTTACAAAAGATCTTACAGTACGACCAGGAAAATAATTCCGCTCGCCAATCTTCGTTTGCGCAAAGCAGACCCGAGTCCCCGTCAAAACCCGAAGTCATTTTAGTAATCAAAGGGTGCAAAGTAGGATAGAAAAGGGCCCGAAAACAATTAGCCAATAGCGTCAAAGGATTGAAGGTCGCACATCCTGATTGGTCATTATAATTTTGCGCGCTATTAAAATTTGGCTACTGCGCAGGTACAGGTGATTGGCAATATAAACCTGGTACTACTGTACCTATATGTATACATATGGAGGTGACATGGGTGCCACCGGAAAATTGCACACTCTAATAATTTGCCAATCGTGAAGAGTAGATAAGGTGATTTAAATTGATCCGGTCTGGGATGTTGGACGTGCTAAAACGTCTGGTCTGGGCAACAATGTTATTCGACATTGTCCCCCAGACAAGATACCTAGGTATTTTTGAAGAACTAGATGCTTAGCTAAGTTCCATGTCAAATCTTAGCAATTTTATGGTGGAATTGACATGTTTATCTACTGTCAGCAAAATGATAAAAGATAAACAGATATTCGTTTTAAGGCATTATTGAATTCGCCATTTTTTTATGTTGTTTGTGACTCTAGATTTTTATTCTTAGATTGATCTATGTTTGTGGTCTACATTTATGTCGACGTATCTAAGGTATTCATTAGCTCGTAACATAGCCCTCTCTATACCATAAGCCATTAACTGACGACCGCAAGTTCTTTCGGTATGGTTAGCATCTTTGCTACAGCCACCTACTTCCGATATTTTTAAGATCCTGTTATGTTTTCTTTTATCATATTTTAGGCCAACTTGATTTTTAGTTGCTTTAGCCTTTTTTGGAAAATGCAAGAGGATTAACTTAAGCTCCTTTATATCCTGAAAAAAACGCCTCTATAATTTGAAACAGCAAGAATGTGTTCACGTAAAATAGTTTGTGTCGTTTTAGGGCCGTGCCGTGCGGCCGCTTGAAATGGACCCGTTTCTTCTCGTGGTGGCGTACGAGGCGACTAAGGGATTTGGTTTTTGGCAATTTTTTGTGGTCATCGGGCGACTCGGGCTAAAGGCTAGGTTAACCTATCATCACTTAACACGTAATAATAGCCTCAAACTTCAAAACTTAAACTATTACCATCCTTCTGGAGCAGTCTGGTAGATTATACCTTTAACCTTGCTAGGATTGAACGCCTAAAATGGCAGTTGTATCAAAGATACTGACAACCCCGAAAGGCACGGTCTTGTGTTTATTTTGTTACTCGTGTATGAACGAATATACATGTGTGTGAAAATAAAGGGACTAAGTATACCGTCATGAACATAGAAGAATATCCAACCTAATAATTTAGGATGTAGGCTAATGGTAACCACAACTAAATGAAGCTTCAAAGTAAGCTCCAGCATATCGTATTTGCGCCATCAAAGCGTACATCAAACGGTGTTTATTCTGCCTTGATCTAGATTGGCAGCTTTCCTTCCCATGTTCTCGGCAATTAAAATCAAAATTAGTTGGGTAACTGGCTAAACTAAATTTAAACTAGGGCACAATCTGATTTTTAGAATTTCAAATGAAGATGAAGGAAAATAGGAAAAATAAACAATGATAGGTTTTGCGCGTGGCAAAATATAGAACTAATGATTCCGGCAGCCATTATTATCTTTTGCATAACAACTAGCGCCACCTCGGACTGTATTAGGTAAACAAGATAGTTAATTTCCCGTTGCTTTGTGAACACTTGGACATTGTTGTTATCAATCAGAATTAATATAAATTCCAAGTGAATTTGTCTCAGAAAAGCGTTAATTTTCATAGTAAGTTATAGAATAACATTAATTAACACTTTTTTTTATAAAATCTATAGTAAATAACGCACAATTAAACTTAAAATAAACAAAAGAGGACATAAAACAAACAGCTGATCACGATCTTTGACACAAGTTGACGCGTAACTAGAAATGTTGCCAGTTCGGAAATTTAATAATGTTGCCCGACTACAAAAATAAAAACTACTATGGATTTAAAAATGTTTATTTCGTTTCAGCCACGGTGGTGAGGACTGACGAAGAAGCAATGAAGAACCTAGCTCTTGTGAGCTGGGCTCACGCTGTCAACAACAAAACCTATCTGGAGGCTGCATTGGCAAGTATGTGTACTTTTATAATACAACATTTTCATCTTAGAAAATGGATAGTGTACTACTAGGTATTTGGGCATTTGAATACACGAAGTTCAATAAAAGTTTTTATCGGATGGATTAGCACTGCGCTGGTGGACTAACCACCATTCACTCTCACAATGGGTATAGGCCAGTACCCCAGTAGTGGAAACGATCGATCGTGGCTGATGATGAGGAAAAAGTGTAGCTAAAACACTAAATTTTACTAAGGTCGCATACAAGTGTTACAAAAGTAAAAATAAATATTTAAAACTTTTAAGGGGGTTATTTAGACCATCAAACTGAACAAATTTGAATATGAGACAAATATTGAAATCACGAAAAAATAACAGTTGTGCCATTATATTTAGCTTGATTAGATTTAGAGTTTAGTATGGAACATCAGATTTTTTTTTTCGCGATATCTATTGGTCCCATATAGTGAAAGTTGTTCAGTTTGATGTTCTAAAGTCTAAACCACCCCCTTAAATGTTTATTTGTATGTTTTTGTAACACCTTGTATATAGGTAGATATTCGAGCTCTATAGTTAATACATCTTAAAATTCGAGACTGAGCATTTTACAAATTAAATTACGAAAGAAAAATTTTGGTAAGTAATTCCACTTCAATGAGTTTCAAAATATAAGTAGGAACGCTCATCATAAGTTCGTAACACCCATAACGGTAAAGGCAATTCAGGTTTTAATATTGCTTCTTCCACTTCGACAAGGAAGTGAAAAATTAACGTAGATAATTATGAGGAAAGAAGATGACACTTAATTGACAGGTAAATGTCGATTAACGACATATATTTCCCTATAATCACGATAACTGTAGGAAATAAGACGAAAGCAAGAAGAATACGGAATGGGAATAATAATGTAGGTACTCCTTATAATTAAAAATACTCTAGTAAGTATAAACATTATAAATATACAGGTTTCAACTTAGTATGCTGACAGTTTTTAAGAGGATAATCAGACCATCAAATTGCTGTCCCATATATTTGGCTCCAGTAGGTTTGCAGTGTTGTATAGAACAGCTGATTTTTTTTTCGGTATTCGTTGTTGGTCCCATAGAGAAAGTTGTTCAGTTTGATGGTCTGGTTATCCCCTTAAAAAGGTGTGATCATATAAAGAAGGACCCTGTATATTACCATTATTATAATATAAACTTATCAACTCACGATAGGACAAACAAAAAGAAATAGAAGTAAGGAATTAACATGAAAATAGATGCAAAATCGAGTATACTACTCATAAGTAAACCATAATGACTAATCGAAAAACGTAAAATAAAAGCAAGTGTTAAAAAAATTCCTCACTTAGCTCCACTTAGGGAGAAAGCAAATAATACAAGTCTTGCATTCCATCCATCATTGCAAACTGCAGGCTGCACCGAACAAATTCTTTGGGCAAACAAAAACAAACATTCTTCGTCTCTGTTCTTCTCGTCGGTTAGAAAAGGATGATGATAGTGGTTGGTGCAAGAATGATGTGAGTTTGTGAATTTTACGTTGGTGTGAGGTAAACGCGATCGGCGTGTCAATTTCAAATAACAAGAAGACATTATCGTCAGCATTCGATTATTAGGTACCTATCCCACTTTCTTGTTAAGTCGTAGACTTATTGGTCTCAATAAATCTACGACTTGGCTTAACAAATACCGCCATCAAACGACAGTATCCGGCAACAATGAGTATATAATTAAATTGTTATCATTGTTATATTCTACCTTATCTTTCCGAAAGATTCCCATAAGACTGTCACCGTCGACAAAATTCTTTCGTCAGAATTCCCACAGTACAATCCCAGGTTCTCTAATCTCAAAATCCCTTATCGCCTCGTCTCCAGAAACGTCTTTAGCCAAAGTGTTCATCGGGAATAGGTATGTCATCCTCCTGCCCTTTTTCGATTTGTTATATTCAGCGCAATGTTTCATCTCCTTCCATTTGTGAATTGAGGAGGGAATTGAAATTTTCCCCAATGTTATAACATTTGACATCAAATAATGTCTGTAGCTAGCAGGATATAATACAAACTATTATAATACCTATGCTATGCTGTATACCAGTAGATATTAATGAAGACGATTTATGCATCCTGTAATAATATTTATTGGTTGGATGGAATAATGACTTTACGGATAAGCCAATCAGAGCAAAGTATTGTCGTTGCAGAACTATTTGTATGGAGGTCATTCTTAATCGGCGTTGCGTTTTAAAAGAGTTTGCAAGTCGTACTAGTACAATATAACAAAGGATAGGTCTCAACTGTTCTTTGTCTGCTTTCTTGAAAGTCTCTTTGACCATGTTGATTTTTTCACGATGTTTTCACCGAAAATCCATAGGTTTTGCAAATCTTACTGAAACTAATAAAATATAATCGCTTATCGTTTTTCTCCTGGACCAAACCCAGGATCAGAAATAAAGCGGCCGTCTGTTAGTCTGTACAATAGTAACAAGTAGCTCTTTCCTAGAACATTTAGCAATTAATAACAATTATAGTGACACATTCGGGCTTCACACATTTAAATTGTTCGTTGATATACTGCTGCTTCCAAAGAAAATAATTATGATGCGAGTCTTGTTGTTTCTTGAAATCGTAAGAGCAAGTTTTGTTGATGAATTCGTCGAAATAAAAATGTATACTTATCTTAATTTCAATTGAGTAGTCGAATCGAATGATAGAAAGAAACATCTACTTAATTGATAATTCCTACGTCAATTCTGTTACATTACATAAAATACACAATAGAAATTATTTGACAGTAGGTAAAAGTAGTGTTATAATAATTTTTAATTAAATAAATTAGGTAGGTACCTAAATGCCAAAATCTTGTGCAAATGTTCGCTTAAAAATTTTGTTCTTTGACAGTCGTAGCGTAGAGCGTAGCGGTATTTATGAAAACTCTAAAATGGAATTATAGTAAGACATTTTTATGGGTTTGAAAAGACAAATAATCATCGTAATTGCTATATCACCTGACTGGCCATATTTAAATTAACTAAATCAAAAGTACCTACAGGTACATAGATGACTTTAATTTGCACAAAAACACAACCTAAACATAAGAAAGTGGACAATGTGCTAATAGTCATATGTGTAGTTATAGTCCGCCCTTGAAACAATGTAGAGTTCGTAGTAATCAGGTTAAGTTTCATTCCTTGGCACGCTCTTCAAGAATCTTCACAATATTACAAAACTATCAATGACTACATGCCTTGTATTCCATTTTCTTTCAGGCGACGTCTCAATGCTAGAAGCCGATGTTGTCGTCGGAACCGTAAAAGGTAAAGAAGGTCCCCCGATCCCCATTATGGCACATCCACCGGCCACCACCTCTGACCTCTCCCTCGGGGACTTCCTGGCCGCCGTGTCCCAGCACAACAAGGGGCAATCCAAGCAGAAGGGCGTCAAGCTCGACTTTAAGACCATAGAGGCATTTGAGAAGAGTCAGGACCAAATTGCGAAGTACTCGAAGATAGTAAGTAACATTGCTAAATGCTTACTGTACGGGCCTATAGGTCCATCACTACCTCTTCACCAGGATCAACAACAGCGAAAGGTAGACTATGAATTCCAACTAGCGTCTGGTTGATATGACTGATGTTGTGGTTAGTAGCAAGGAAACATTATACCAATGGTTTCTAATGAGGTGTGATCGAAAATCGTATGAATGAATGAATGAAATTTACTTTTATTTACACCAAAAACACAGGATACAGCATAGAAAAAAGAACGACTACTGGGATCAACCCAAAGAAATTGAACTTAAAGTAATTTAATTATTTTGGATCAACCCGCAATATGCACAAAGGATTGATTTATTCTAGTAAGAAAAAGGAGATTTCATTTTCCGTTCAAAAAGTCTATCTAAAAACTAGTAACATATAATCTTTGACTAATTATTATAAGGACTAGCCTTGCGGTAGCATTTCCCCTCTGCCACGGTATAAGCACAATTGATCTTGTGCATTTACATTCAATTTTACACCTTATCACTAAACAAGACAGCCTATAATTGCGAAATAATAACTTCGAACTTAGAACGTTTGGGGTTCACACGACTTTTCATGATTTTTAACATTCAAAATTAGAATCTTAAGTTATGGGGAATAAAATCCAAAGTTGCGGATTTCATGTTACCTCGCCCCCCGCAAAAAGTGGCAGAAATGTTTGGTAGAAGAATTACACGCGTAACCAGTCCACATATAAATAGTCAAAGCATATAATATCATTGCTAAAAACCATTTCGATTGAATAGTTATAAACTCTTATAAAAGACGCAGGTAAATTATTAATGAAAACATTTTTCACTTAAAGAATGGCACTGTCTGTTCCTACTTTCTGTTAATAAATTAATCTTCTAACGAACACAAATCATCTCCGACTTCTCTTGAAATGTCTTTCTGCAAATATCTTATCTCGTAAAATTTAATTTCAACATCCTTTGCAACATAAATTGCACTCACAGTAAAATATTGTTCAGAAAGCGGCAACTCATAAAGTTAATTTATGACTCACAACACTCATAAGCTTGTTAAAAGCTAATAGCTTTGAACAGCCACATTTGAGTAATTAGAATCAGCTCCTACAAAAAAGTGTCCCATGAAGACGATCTTCATTTGTCAGACAAAAGTAAACTCAATCTGTATAGTTTAAAGACTCATCTTTACAACAGCAGCTTTCAAATTATCCGGCGTTGCTGAAAAAGGAATTTTGGGTTTTATTAACTGGAGTCAAGGATGTTTTTCGGTAGAGCTAACTGTTTAAGACATCTAAATTAAAGTATGACATAGCGTGTGAATAATGAATTTCAAAGGCCACTTGTGTGGTCGTATTTCTTTAGTAAGGAACGCCGGGAATCATTTTGAATTGTATGGACAGGACGTGCCACATTATCCAGATGCAAAATGAGCCAGAAACAACATTATATTATTTGAAACATTGAACCAGATAAATCATAAAGGAATAGGAGCAGACCAAAAATATAACCCTGGTGGACTCTGAAACCGACGGATAGAAGAGATGAAAGATAATGAATGTGAAATATTGTATAGGTATTAAATTAATAGTGAACTTGATTTGATAAGTTTTTCTTTGTGTTGGAGTAAACGTATGCGTTTTATTTCAAAAGAGAGACAGCCTTGAAAGAAAGACAGTTAAGATATCATAAGCGGACGGGAAATCACTTTTTTTATCATGTTAACAGCTAATTTGTGTTGAAGGTCTTAGGTCACTTATATTCTAATAATATCTTTGAGATAAGAATATGTATCCCAATGAAACATAGGCGTATGTACCTATCTATGTGAGATATAAGAACATGGCCACACGACAGGTCAACGATAATATTATAAATAAGTACGACAAATCTGCCATTGATAGTTTCCTGTAGTTTCGTATTAATTAATGAATAAAAAAAGGTACGCAACGGTACCCACAGAAAGACAGACGTAAGGTTTAAGGTTACATGAAAAGAGGACGTTTTAAAATATGGCTTACATACAGGGTCCTTCCTAATATGCTGACACTTTTTTAAGGGGATGATCAGACCGTTAAACTGAACAACTTCCTCCATGGCACCAACATCGAAATCGCGAAAGAAAAAAACTGCTCTTCCATACAAAACTGCAAACCTACTTGAGCCAAATGTATGGGACAGCTGATTTTTTTTCGCGATTTCGATGTTGCTCCCATAGAGAAAGTTGTACAGTTTGACGGTCTGATCATCCCCTTAAAAAGTGTCAGCATAATTATTAAGTTGGGCCTTATATAGTTATACTTCAAATTGAATGAAATTCTGGAATATCAAAAAGATTCCTTTTTATAACTTCGCTTAAAAATTTTTAAAATATCAAAAAATAGTAGCTATCTCACTGATACAGATAAAAGCCACATAGCTACTCATCAATGCAAGGCGCGTGCACCATGTGCTTTCGAGTGCGCTTGCGCCGGTGCGTCGCCGACGTTTCCGGGTATCATTATCAGTTATTATGATCATTTGCCATGTCTGCGTTATGTGATTTGTTATTATAGCATTTAGAGGTAAGGGCTAGAATATTGCAAAGGAACTGGAACCAGAGTCCATGTTTAATACCATATTTTGTAGTTGTAGACCTTTAGATATACCAATCGAAGATTGAGACTTTCTTCTTTAAGGGTTTGATTTATTAAGTTAATTAAAATGGTCAAACGAAAAGTAAATTTCTACAAAAATATCTATCTATCAATAGGTGTCCACGTTACAGACAGCACTGGCACACCCTCATTACCGCCTCTACAACTCTTCACTAGTCAGGAAAGAAGAGCTGACTGATGATGAAACTCATTAAGGCGCGAAGACTACAAGAACCAATGAATATGAAATAGCAGAGAGAATAACAACAAATTAACTTCTCAAAAATATACATATCCAGACTCCCTAATAAGAGAATTGCACTTTCTACTTAAAGACTGACAAAAACACCTTCAAATCTCAAAAAATTACCATCACAGGTAACCTTCCCCTTCTGGCTGAACGCTGACATCCTTCCTGGCCCAGTCGAATCCACCGTGAAACCTGTGGACCCAGTCAAGTTCCTCAAGCTGGGCTCCCAACATCCCCGCGCTGTCCTCTCAGTGGGATGGACCACTAATTACGGAGGGAACATCACGGAGGGAGAATATAGCAGGGAACAGATCGGCACCATGTTGAGGATGATCAATGAGAACCACGTTAGTCAGACTGTGACCTTCCCTGTAAGTATAATTTTCATGGTAATTTCTGGTAGGATATTTAGATAAGAACCATTTTATTTGGCTCACGACAACCTTTTGGTAAATCTGCCTAGAAAATCTGCGAAAGTAAAATAATGATATTTCTTTTCTTTTCTATGAAGACAAAACGGTTCTCAAATTAAAGGCTAGTTTTTTATGACCTTGTATGAGATACTGTGCGTCATCAAGCTCTTCTTTCATTTACTTATTGCATGCCCGTTCACGTAGTATCAAAATAAATTAAAAGGAAAATCACTGAAACTAATTTTTGAACTCACAACATTGACATTAAAAGTTAATTAGATTTTATCACCTATGCTTTGAAGGCAAAGCAGGTTTTTATTTTCTTTACTACTTTTTATCAAAACATTCATAGTGAAAACCTGTACTCAACTTGGTCCAACCAATTCTTATTAAGACCTAACTAACCCTACCTTAATCTCCAGGTCCGCGCAGCTTTAGCCTCAAACAGCCAGCCCGTTCTCCTGGATCTACTCCGAGAGACTTCTTCCCTCAACTCCTCGATGACCGTCTGGTCCAGCGAGGGGGATTCCGTAGAAGTGGACCGGCTGCGCGCTCTGATCCTCACCGTAGGCCTTGAGAGGACATACCTGGATGTTCCAAATGAGCTCGCCGTGCGTCTCCACCTTCCTCCACCCCCAGACACCAATTCGAATAAGCATTAGATTGGTTTAGCTGAATGGTGTTTTATTTGGCTTAAGGGTGTTTATGGAAATAGAAGAGTGAGATCACTTGTTGTGGCTACCAGATCTTGAGAATGTGAACTACATATTAAGAACTAAGTGATGTACTTTTTGATAGTTTGACAGTATCTTCAAGCTATAAAGAGAAGTCCAGAGTAAGTTCAGAATGTCTAGTTGCTACAACCAGTGGTCTTGTTCTCGATCTACGAAATGTACAAACACCTGCAGGCTATTTCTGTAGATATTCTTTAGTATCTGAGATTATATCTAGCATGTCAAAGTTGACCTATTAATCGTTTTACCACGACCTAATAACTATAATTATGTAACTAATTGATATTTTTACATGCGATTGAATCTTGGATTAAAAATCAGTTTTTGGACTATCCTAGTTTAAGGGAGGGCCGGTAGTGCATTAAAATTTGTTAACGTTTGGTTAATTCTAATCTTTTCACATTTAGTTATTAGTTTTGTATCTCAGTTAGGTAAATTATTATTGTAAAAGGAAATCTAGTTATCATTAACTTCGGCAAAACACTTGATATTAAAATTCTCATCAATGAAACATGCCGCCTTGTCTGCCATTTCCCTTCCCCTGTATTCCTCGATTTTCAACCTTTTATGCAAGGAAATAATGTTATAGTTGATGCAAATGGAGGTTGGTGAAAAGGGTGTCGACCTTAGAGTTTTTCCAACATTAGAAGTCCCATATCCAAACTCCTTTGTGAACCTAATAAGTATGAGATTGTCTTGTTTCTAGAGACTTGTTTTGTGGGAGGAACTTGAAGACATGTGGTGACCACGTGTATATGAGTGATTGTCATTCATGGTATCGGCAGGAATATGCGGTGCCGTTTGATCAGACTATCGATTCTTGGGACCACCATGATTTCTTTCCCACTATTAGAAAGTTCTTTGCAATTTTATACCAGTTGGAGAATTTCTTTTGATAAATCTAACTAGGAGATTAGTCTACCATTAGAGTTGTACGTACCCTGAAACTGAATACAATGCGGGTAAAACCACGGGTCAAAGCTAAAACTATAGTATAAAGTAAACTATTTGTTCAGATAGAACTTTTGCATAGACTCTTACATGACGTCAACAATGTCAACAATATAATAATGAATACAAATGCAAGAAAGCTTTGTGTATAAATTATATCTACACAATTATGACATTGTAACAGAAGGGTACATCCATAGAGGTACATCATAGATAGAAATATTAAGTATTTCACGTTAGGTTTAGATGTAGATCCCGTGGTACTAACTCCAAATCATAGATTTTTTTTTTTTTTCTGTCTGTTTGCTCGGGCATCACGCAAAAACGACTGGACCGATTTTGATGAAACTTTTTGTGTTTAAAAGCTTATGATTATACTTAAAACCTGGTATATATTTTGCTACGATATTAAGAGCCGCTGCGGACGAAGTCGCGGGCAAAACAATACTATTGTATAATAGGGGATTGGAACGGTCACAATTACAGAGCTAGCTGCACCAACATTGAATTCTGGTATTCAGGTCACGTCAGCATATCACGCAGGACAATGTCAACATGCAAATATACCGGCCCGGTTTAAATTTCCCGACTAGTTTTTTGTGGCCCGTCGCAAGTCGCAACGCAATATAACATTCCCAGGGTTCAACCAACAGAACAGGGAACCCGGCTGCGGTTCAACCAGATGGTGGGAATAGACGTCTCAGTCCGACGTAGTGTTAATAGCTTCACACTGCTAATTTATTTTTTGATTGACAGATTTTTTTTTATTTTTTTTTTATTTATAATTAATGGACTTTTTGCTTGTGCGTTAGCACCGCATTTCCGCCAATGTCAAGTAGTTTGTGGGAGTATCTGTCCCAATCTCAGGGATTGTTTTTGATAAAGAACAAGAAGAGATTAAGGAATGCGGAGCCTCGTGGCAGGCAAAGACGCAACGCGCGAACAACACGCGAGACAAGTTCTCGGGTCAGAACCTGCAACGTGACTCCCAGATTTGCTTTAAAAGATTTCGTTAGGTTCTCGCACCGCGTTAAAATGCACAGAAGTTATATTGGAATTAGTTACAATGGGGAACTTGCACCAACATTATAATGAGAAATTATCTTAATAATTCAATACTAATAGTTGTGAATAGAACATTACTGAAATACTTTTATTCTATTTTTATTTTTTACGAAATATTGCAATTATAAGTAACGTGGATCGGAACGTAATTTCAAACACCAATCAGCGCAAAGTGACGAAGCGAATAGCAACTTGCGTGCGTTAGAATAGTACGGCAAAATATTATAGATAATTTGTGACATGGACTTAGATTTCCAGCTTCCTGATTTGTAATGAGCTTCACGCGTCATGAAAAGGAGTGACGTCACATCATGGCAGTGAGCGTTTTGGCGCGGAATTTGAAGTCAACTTTTAATTTGCAATAAATAAATGATTTGCTCATATTTTACCATTTTTGTTTTTAGTATTTTTACGTAAGCCTAAATTCTGTATGATACACTAAAAATATCAAACTGTGCAAGTTCCCCATTATTCCAAAGTATTTGTTTGTAATTATATTAACCCCAAAGAGGGTCAGCGGCAATCTAATTATACAGGGTGTAAGGAAAAGTATCATTAACCTTTAAACCATATACTCTACCCATCAAACTGAACAACTTTTACATTTGTTTGAATCGAGTAGATATTGCAGTTTAGTATGGGACAGCTAAAATTTTTTTTGTTCTGACACGGTTGCTCCCATAAAAAATTTGTTCAGTTTGATGGGTAGAGTATGTGGTTTAAAGGTTAATGATACTTTTCCTTATACCCTGTATAGCATATCAAGAATAAATTTCTCCAGCAGTAGTACCTATACTTAGGTACTCATACGTTTTTAACTCACAAATAGTTAACACTTTGCGGGATTTTTAATTCTCAACTTTGCTAAGTACCTATGTAAATGTATTTTCATTCTTCTCCTACAGCTTCGTAGGTAGGTTCACTATCAACTTTGCTATATTTAATTCTTAACACACAGCTTCGGAGGCAGACTATCAACTTTGCATTACTTACTATTCTACACCACTAGTTTTTATTTACTAACAAAAATTTTAAGGGTGTATTCACACAAAAACGAAAAAACAATTTTGGATCTACCATAGAAAATCAAATCGGCTGATCTGCACTTTTGTATGGGAGGTCCAGGAACATGGGTCGAAAAACGATAATTTTTTTTGGTCCTTCCTTACAAAAGTGCGAATCGGCCGATCAATTTTGTGTCGTCGTGGGGAGATCCGACAATTTTTCTCGTTTTTCGACCCATGTTCAGGTAAAGTTGTTTAGTTTCATTGTCTGAATACACCCTTAACATTTTGTGAGTAAATTAAAAGTAGTGGTGTATATTACTATTTCTATAGGAAGGATAAAAATGATTATTTTAAATTTCTCATTATATTAAATAGTGATAAATATAAATATTTAATTAAAATATAATCAGCAGTGTTTAGTCACACTGTTGGCGCCATAAACTAAGGAAAAATCCTCTTGCAACACTTATTATCCAACATACAATTTAACTAAAACGTTTAAATGGTAAATTAATAACATGACAGTAGTAATTACATTCTATTAAGGATCTATTAATAACAGTATTCGATTAATTTGCCTTCATCAAAGCACAGATAGGTACGAGATTAAGGCGGGGTTTTAACTCTATAAAGTCTGGTCGTTTCTGTACAGTCACCATCAGATATATTTTAGCTAACAAGGTGGTCAAATATTTCAAAGCAGTTCTTATTTTCAATAATTTCTCTGCACTAATCAAAAATATCTGAACGCCTAGAACATCAAATGTATCTACACAGTCAGGTTGATCATAAACATCTGACTTTCGCAGTTTAGGCAAAATGACTTTAGTGTGTTGTTATAAATTAAATATATTAAATAATTTGTTTGTAACTATACATTTACTGAACTCGATCTCAACCCACCGTACAGACACACTCACCCTACTACTAAAACATTGCTGAAATGATAACAAATCATTTTTGCCTGAAAACTTAAAATGCGAATAACCTTAAATATTAACTATCAAAATAATTAAATTATTGATTCAATCTAATTATTTTGTTATAAATCAGTTGAGGTGTATGTTGAGTTCAGTTTCCGCTCATTCATTAACACTTTGTATACGTAGTCCACGGTTTTAGTTTACATATAGAGTCTTGTGACTTTAATATTTTTGAAATAGCTCCAGCTCTCTCGACCAGCAGAATTTAATGTAAACAAGGCCTAAAACTGTACGAAGGAACGCATTCTGAGAATACCTAGTTACTTAGTACTTGCAACATTGTTAGAGCAACCGAGAGGCTTATGGTATTACAAATAATTACAATGTTCATGCAACTCCTTGAAAATGATATTTAAATGTTTATCAAAGGGTCCTGTATTAATTTCTTTGTAAATTAGGACCTTTATCATTGTGGATGATAATCCTCATAGTACATTTGACTACAACGACTGCTTTGTCGCAAAAGTAGTCAAGTAAGAGATATTCTGAAACCTCGGAACATCCACGTTTCACTAGTAGTAGCGAAACTCTGTCCAGTGTGACGGGGAGAGAGCCCGTCGCCACATATAATGCACAGTGTACAATACATGTCTCGAATTTGAAGCATGTAGGTTTCCTCACGATGTTTTACTTCACCGAAAAGCCAGTGGCGTTACAAATCGTACATAAATTCCGAAATACTCATTAGTACGAGTCGGCCTGGACGGGAATCGAACCATCGCCTCCTGCACGGCTAGGTTACTCGCCACTGGACCACCACAGCTTTCAGTCAGATCAAGTCAGGTACGCAATATATTCCTGGTTAAATTTAACTTCAAACCATCAAACTGATAAACTTACGGATGCCAATATCGAAATTACGAAAAAAACGCTGCTATTCCATGGGTTAAGGAGCTATTGACGCTGTCTATGGAACAAGATTTGTTTTCGTTATTTTAATGTTCTATGCTCAGTGAACGATTTCCAGATTTATGGTCTGAAGCACCTCCTAACGAAGGTGCGCTCTCTCGTCCTCACCCTCCCTTTATTTGATGGAATGGGAAAACGCTACGATCAGAGAAGGGGTCAATATTAGGTAAGATCAAGGAAACAGTGTAATCCAACCTTAGGGTCCAACATTTATCAGAGATGGAGTCAGATGTAATAACTCGAACAGGAGTGCGATTTTTGAAAGTCATACGTTGAACTCAGCAGTCGAAAATTTCAAAATAACTATGGAGATATGCATGTTTCAACTGCTGATTTGACTTTTTAAAATAGCACTCCTGGAGTATGATTTTTGAAAGTAAAATCAGCAGTCGAAAGATGCATATCTCCGTAATTTTGACATTTTCAACTGGTGAGCTCAGCGAATGAGTTTCAAAAATCGCACTCCAGGCGCAGTAGAACATCTGAAAGGTTAATGAAGGATGACATACAACTCAAATCCAGATCGATCTATAAAAGAAATATTAAGAATTGGTATGTAGGCAATAAGTACTTAGAACTCAATAGGTTAAGGAACTTTGCATGTGGCATTTGCCTAGAAATTCCTAGATAATGAAATATTATGGCCTTCGACCTATAGTGAATATCTGCACACGATAATAAATTGATACCTGCTCGTTTTATATGTTTGGCAGTACTGTTAGGTTGTTCTATATGGTGTTCATCATCATTTCTTGGTAAATAAATATTACTTCAGAGAAGTTTATTCCGAATGCGTAAACGTGCTCTCCATACAAACGAAGTCTGGTATATTTTCATTAGTAACCAATCAAAGTAAATAAATTTTTTCTGAAACAATCTAGAAACTAATCTCTATGTTTGTATGAAGTCAGATTTTCGTTAAAATATACAGTTTTAGAGCTAGGATTAATTTGAGATTTGTATGGAAATTGTTGAGGCACTGTAACTTTAAAACTATACATTTTAACGAAAATCTGACTTTATAGAAACATAGAGATTATTTTTTAAATTGTATCTGAAAAATTTCATTGACTTTAATTGGTTAGTATTGAAAATATCACCAGACTTCGTTTGTATGGACCGCGCTCCGAATTATATTCCCTCGACAATAACACTGCACTTCTATACAATATCGAGTTGTTTTTGGAAATACCTCTAGGTACACTATCTCAATGATTATTTTATGTACTTCTTATACAAAATGGTAGCGAGTCGTGGCAAGCCAAAAAAAAAACCGATTACGCGACCGTCTGCAAACCGACTGGCCACGCGACATCATGATTATGATGATCATGGTTGTTTTAATTTGCCTACACTACCTGGCAAACAACTCGACCAAATAGGGCGGAGGTGAGGCGTTTTAGTTATGGTCTAACTCTAAGGTGTTCGCCTACAAATTTTTTTCAGCGCAGTCAAGGCTTTGGCCATGTTGTTTGCCGGCTGTTATGCCAAAGACCTTTAAGAGAAAAGACGGTCTGCAATAACACAAGCAAGTACCAACTGTCAAGTTTAAATAACCATTAGTCGCCTCGTACAACACGACTCCCACGAGAGGAAATGTTATGGTCTATTCCAAGCCCACGACGGCAAATAAGATTTTTTTTATTTAAGTCTACTAAGGCCGCAACCACTAATTATGAAATAACCCAGTAACGTCTAGAATGCATTCGACACATCAAAATAAAGTTAAACCGTATAATAACAACCAAATTTATCGCGAGTTAAATGTGAGTTAAACGTGAGTTTCGAGGAAACCAGTAAATCATTTTATTACTATAGGAAGTTTTGTATGTGGGTCGCGCATCGTAAATAAATCCGTCTCGATGCCGATGTGCAGGCGCTGGTTAACAACATTTTTTGTTTTAGAAACATTTTTGCGGCTTACACCAAAAAGGTACTACGTATTTAGCGATCGCTCGGTCTCTCACACTACTCATATTAATGACAGTGAGAGCATCATTATTATAAACATGTTCAAGCCTAAATACTTTTTGTTGCAAGCCTTTAAAAAATTCTACTATCTTGCGTAAAAGTGAATTCTATGTGTTTTTTATTTTATTTAAAACATTTACTAAAAGGGATTTTACTGGGTTTACTGGTTTTACAAGTAGTGATTATTTACGTATGTAACATTGATAACCCGTGGGGATATCCATTCCGATATTGTAAGGTCAAATGAATAAACATTAATACCTATGATGGGTAATTTATACTTTTGATAGTGCCGACAGTATTTCTCGCAATGTTATCATTGAATGATTGTTTTTTTTGCGTTGCTAGCTTAGATACATACAGGGTCCTTCTTAATATGCTGACAATTTTTTAAGGGGATGATCAGACCGTCAATCTGGACAACTTTCTCTACGGGACCAATTTCGTGATTTCGATGTTGGACCCATATAGAACGTTGTTCAGTTTGATGAAGTGTCAGCATATGAAGAAGAACTCTGTATAAATCTTATTAGGTATTTCAGTTCTATAACAGGAATGATGCATTATTGATCTCCGTACTAAGTATTTAACAAAAAAAAAGAATAAAGGTGAAAAAACTACTTGTGAACGTTACAGTGACGTGTAATGTAATTTATATTTTGATGAAACTCTTATCAAGGATGCAACAATTCCATCACAATGAAACAAAAATGTGTCTTATTTTCATTAAAACAATCTTCACTTCATTTATAGGGCCGCCCACCCACTCATATTTCTGTGTCAAATTGAAATTTTCTGCGACGTATGGTTTTTGAAAAAAAAATCCTTTTATGTGCCTTGGTACGTAACGAAAATTAAAAATAATGAGCCGACGGTTTTCAACTTCTGACTTTTGCATTTGTACAACACGGCCGATGAAGTTTGATCACTTCTAAATTAGCTTTATTAATTCCAGAGAAAGATCGAATGATCGAGAAATAATGGAAATGGGTCACAGACACACAGTTGTTCGTTTTATTTCGTGATTTATTCTATTCTACAATAATTTTACAATAGCGAAAGTTAGTAAGTACCTATATGTAATACATGCATGCATGCATATACTCACGATTATATTCGCAGAAAGGGGGTAGTCATAGAGATATTCTGTAAACTCAGAACAACATAAATATACTATATTACATTAATAGATCTTGGTAATGTTGTAAAATCTAACTTGTAATATTGAAGGAACGAACAAATCAATAAGGTTCTATATTATTCTCCTCATACCATTGACATAACGATATACAATTTAGTAGTTGTAGCAAAGTGTCTGACCACCCCGAAGGGGATGATGATCGTGAGTTTATAATTACAATGTAAATTAAATTATATGTGTTTGGGATAACTTGTCTATGACGCAAAGCTTAGTGACCTGATTGCGGTCGTCAGATTATAAACAGATTAGATAAGGGGAATGCTCTGGTTTAGATGAAATCATCTGGGTTTTAATTTTTACTACATTATTTATATTGCTTATATTTACATACGTGATGCCTCTTGATTACCAAACGAGCCCTTTAAAAGGGAAAGAAAGGACGATACGATAGCCTACGACCTGGACTCCGGTTATAAAAATGCAAAAAAGCAAATTGGACACCTGATACGATCGTCAGCGTCAGGGATTACTCTGAACGAAACGAGATTAAACAGCACGGGATAATCCGACTTTTATTTTTAATAATTTATTAATTATTCTAAATCAACCTGTGTTTCGGTACAGCTACAGCTTTCATATCGATACAAAATTGTTTACCTTTAGACCTTGACACTATTAATTCGCAACCCAACACTTTCTAGGATAGGAATTAAAATGAAATTCTATACAAGGTGTTACAAAAGTAAACATAAAAATTTAAAACTTTTGAGGGGGTTGTTTAACCCATCAAACTGAACAACTTTCACTATGGGACCAACATCGAAATCGCGAAAAAGAAAATCAGCTGTCCCATACATTTAGCTCGAGTAGATTTTTAGTTTAGTATGGAACATGACATTTTATTTTCGCGATTTCGATATTGGTCCCATAGTGAAAGTTGTTCAGTTTGGTGGTCCAAACCACCCCCTTAAATGTTTATTTGTATTTTTGTAACACCTTGTATATATCTTGTGTCGGAAGGAAGAGTTAGCCTAAAGAGTTAATAGGTTTTTTCTCGGTGAGGGCGTTACATCCTCGGCTTGATCTACACTTTCCATCAGGTGAGCTGAAGCCAAGCGCGAGCCCATTATGAATGAAAAAACAACATTCTCATTTAATCCTAATTTAATGGGGTAGTAATGAATTGATAATACATGCTCATGTTAACTTCACTTACTGTGTAATACATCGCGGTCAACTTTTATTGGCTACTTATGTATAAGACTCTTGTGATTTAGCTAAGTTCAATATGCTGTTGTTGATCCTAATAAATTAAAATAAAATAAAATAAATAAAATCTCGTCTTCCTTCAGCAAGCGGGTTGATATCGTGATAAGGTAGGACATTTATATTTTTCTTTACTAAACAACACTGGGTCTGGGTTTCTTCTACATCTTTTTCTAGTTTTTCCTTGGCTTCAAACTCCATCATAAAAACGAGCAGTCCGTTGTCAATAAATGTACCCTACCATTCAAGGTTGGGTCCAAGGCTCTGCCCGTACCTTTTATTGTAAACCAGTCAGGCCATCAACCTCAAAAACTTGCCACTATTCTTATTTTTTTGTTCTCTTTTGAATCGCATGTCTTGAATTGAGATATTGCGCTGAATTTTATTTTAAACTTGTGGAATAACGACAGAAATTCATTTAATAGTCGTAGACATGTGATATTGTCATGAAAATAACTTAAATGAATCCTTTTTTGCTGCTATTTTGACTTAAGAGGCTATGTGAAAAAATAGGATTCTTCAAAGCATCATATCTCATGAAGTACTAACAGTAGGAGTATGATTTGCGGATATTTGTAAATTGAACATATAATTGAAGATTTGATTAGAGCCAAAACACGATTCAGACACATTTTCTCGATAGAAAAACTAGCCAAAATAGCCTCCGTCTTTATTGATAAACGCTTGGAAGTGCTAAACGGTGAATATTAGAAACAAGAGGCTTGATTTAAAAAAAAGAGATTGATTTTTTATAAATTTTGATTAGAGCAAAATTGAACTTACATAAATAGTACAATTAAATAAAGTTTGTTTTATGCTTGCGTCATTTCAGGCGCGCGGGCCGCCCTGTCTCTTTCTCTCGCATCAGGCAGTAATATAAGCTATCACACGCCCATTTCGCTTCAATTATTTTTCGACATAGGCCCTTAAGTTTATGTATTCAGGTATGACCTACAGGAAAATATTTACACTCGTTAATCTTCGTTTGCGCAGAGTCCCCCGACAAAACCCGAAGTCGTTTAGTAATCAAAGGGTGCAAAGTTGGAAACAAAGATATTATCCCTAATAGAGTGAGCCATACCAATTGTAAAGTGTCCACTTTTTTTGACGTTTAGGTTTGAGTGTGTGGTGTCAAGTAGTATGGACAAAAGGCACCAAGTGACATACGGCCTTATGTTTACGGTCACTTTTCACACACTAGCTCAAAAAAAGTGGACAGCCGCATTAAGAAATATCTATAGTTCCATCTCCTACTACTAAAGGTACGTCATAAGACAAAAGAGACTAACTACGAGTACAATCGTAAATTTATGCGGACTCTATGGAGATCCTTCCTCTGAGGTTGGAAAGCAGCGAAAAGGGCGCGAAAACAAATTAGCCAATCGTGGCAAGGCATTGAAGGTCCTGAGTGGTCAATATAATTACGCACGCTATTAAAATTTTTCAACTGTGCAGGTACACACGGCGACACATCAAGCTATACAAAACCAACATAAGCTGGCCGCGCGTAGGCCGAGTAAAGTCTAACATCACGCGGCTATCTTATGTTGGTTTTGTATAGCTTGATGTGTCGCCGTGTGTACATCTGGGGAACTTATACAAAGTGTTACAAAAATACAAATAAACATTTAAGGGAGTGGTTTAGACCATCAAACTGAACAACTTTCACTATCGGACCAATATCAAAATCGAGAAAAAATTACTGATGTTCCATACAAATCTACAAATCTAATCTAGCTAAATGTATGGGTGGTTGATTTTTTTTCTCGCGATTTTGATATTGGTCCCATCGTGAAAGTGGTTCAGTTTGATGGTCTAAACAACCCCCTTAAAAGTTTTAAATGTTTATTTTTTCTTTTGTAACACCCTGTATATCTGGTACTACTGTACCTAACATCTTTATTGACCACTTCAATTTACGCATTGATAATGCATTTAATAAGTACCTAGACTTCTAGTTTGGTTTCAGACACGTAAATTGAATGACTCGCTGCTGTATTCGGAATACCGAATGTAGAGTTTTGTTGAGCGACTTGCTTGGCTAAGGCCTATGTTCGATAATGGACAATGGCAGGCTGATGATGACGGTTCCATATTATTTAAGGAATTCTTTGCTAACACTAAAACCAGATTTATTTATTTACACGGAATGTTGCTAGCTTGAAAGCTACATTACTTGATGCTATATTAATTGCAATGTGTTAATTTGAATTGGTTAAGAAATTTTGTAATTGAACTAAATAATAACAATATAACGCAAAATATATTGCAATCGTCCAATAAGAACCTACCTTATCATGTTTTTATATTTATACTTAAGTTTCCAGGTATTTAGTTTATTTTCGTCCACATAACAGTTTTGGACTCCTGACCCCGCATTTTTTCAGAGAAATCAGCGCCGATACAATGAGATACAAAAATTATGTTACTCAAACAAACTTTCAAGGCCAAGATACGTTTGGCTCTATGTAACATAGCTTATACTCACGACCATATTATGATATTCCCCATATTCTTGTTGAAAATTCTATGGGAAGCCATCGCAACTCCCTGGCTGCCAAGTGCAAAAAAAACGGTGTTCCTGTCGATTACCTACCTCATTCTTAAGTTTAGGCAATGATTCCAGACTTCGATATGCTAAAAGTGAGCTTTACTGCGACTACAGGCATGAAAAGTAGAAAGATGGTTGGTTAAAGCAATGTTTCTAATCACCTCCAAAGGAATTGTGACCTGTCAGAACAACAAAAATATCAGCTGTCCCATAACTGCAATACCTACTTGATTCAAACGTATGGGACAGCAGATATTTTTATTGTTCTGACAGGTTTGCTCCCATAGTAAAAGTTGTTCAGTTTGATGGGTAGAGTATATGGTAGGTTTAAAGGTTTATGATACTTTTCCTTACACCCTGTATACAGGGTCCTTCTTAATATGCTGACACTTTTTTAAGAGGATGATCAGACCGTCAAACTGAACAACTTTCTCTATGGCACCAACATCTAAATCGCGAAAAAAAAATCACATATTCCATACAAAACTGCAAACCTAATGTATGGGACAGCTGATTTTTTTTCGCGTTTTCGATGTTGGTCCCATAGAGAAAGTTGTTCAGTTTGACAGTCTGATCATCCCCTTAAAAAAGTGTCAGCATATTAAGTTGGACCCTAAATGTATGTCTATGTGCGTGAAGACGGTCTCTAGGTCGATTGGTAGGTGGAACGATATGGATCCCAGAGAATCCCCAAAAAAATCAAGAGCTGTGTCCAGACATGAATGAGTAGTCCGAGACGAGATTGTATTTATAACGGCTCAAAAATAGAGATGCAAGTCTAAAATAGGGTGCATGGGACACTTGTGGGAAACGTATGGGAGCTTTTTTAGCTGTCTTGTATTTGTGTCTATCAGTGCTAATTAGACTCTTAATAATTCTAACTAAGAAATCAAGTTGGCATTATATTATACATTTACTTGTTGCCACTGAGAGATAACCTATTTATTTATCACAAAATGTATGTGAAGTTCTGCGAACAACAAAAGTAGTTAAAGACTAGATAACCAAGAAGTCTAACCAAACAATGTGTCATAATTCGCAAACAAAATCTCAGTCACTTATCTCTGCTACTTGAGAAACAAATTTCTTATCAGCGATTCACATTGAAAGTTCGCTGCCCAACGCACCCTGTTCCCGCGGGCCCAAACGTGCAGCCCATGTGCCAGTCTTGCCTCGACCACGGCCGCGCCATGTTGCGTCTATCCCTCCTTTTAATACTCCTGACACACCGCATCCGTACAGCTTACGTCACGCCGCCATCCTTCGCGGACAGACTAGACCAACTATTTGAAAAATTGGAAAGGCTAACAGTGGCTCCTTTGGGGCAAGAATTGGACAGTGTACCTGAAAGTTTGTACGATAAGTTGGAACGTTTGAAGTCTTTGGGTCCGGTTAAGGACTTGAGTGAGGAGGATGAGGAAGTGTTGCAGGCGATGCAGGTGTGGGGGATGTTGAGTGCTGACCAGCTGGACTCTGTGGTGAAGGAGATGCAGAGGATGAAGGCGGAGCCTGAAGAGAAGAGCGAGAAGATGATAGAGACGGAGTATGGAGACGAGTGGAACGATGAGGTAAGTGTAATAGTGATATTTTCGGTACCTACATTACATAAACTTTCTTTATTGGCACATACAAGCTCAAAACATAATAAACTTCTGATTTTATACTTAATCTAAATCTTTGGACAGTGATCAGCTCGAACACTAATGAAAAAGAAAATTAGAATAAGGTTGTATTTTTAAAACAATTATATTTGCTAGTATGTACAGTACTTATGTTAAATCAGACTGTAGAATAGGGTTCCATAGCTGAGCAGTGGGTATGTCCCTACCCTAGAGAGAATGATGAACAATCAAACAGTTTTATAGTCCCTCTCCCTTTACAAAATTAAGTAATGATTTCTAAACTTCGTAAATCAAAATTATATGACATAACTGTCAATCAAAATAGTTATAATATAGTAATGTAAGCAAGAATTGATAGTTATACAGAATCCTTCTTAATATGCTGACACTTTTTTAAGGGGATGATAGGACCGTCAAACTAAACAACTTTCTCTATGGCACCAACATTGGAATCGCGAAAAAAAAATTGTATCGAAATTAGTAACATTTTAGCTTTTTTTGTGCTGCAGGTTAATATTGATCTTGGGTTAATCTTTAAATTCTTACAAAATGCTACTAGCTAGCTAACTATTGTAAGAGTCATTTTAAGATTTAAAAACAAATTGTAACAACGAAAACAGAACAGAAGTTTGGTAGCTGTAGCAATGTTACTGACCATCCTGAGAGTGATTACGGTCGTGAGTTTATGTACGTGCTGAAAAGAATATATGTTGGATACGTATCCCGATATACACTGACTGAATATTCGGCCAATATATGTCAAAATCTTTGCAAAAGTCCATAGGCAATAAAATTATAAGAAAACTTTTCAAATCTTTAAATAATTAATAAAATTAATAAAATAGCAGTCGAATGCAACTGCAACATAAAAAAATTCGGAGATAGCGCTCTCAAAACTTTGACATGTCAAGTGTAATAAAAATTTATTGACTGCTAATAAAGTGCATTTAGTATAGGTGTATTTTATATAGATTGCATTAAAGACACTTTAGTAAATTGTGTTTGAAATAATATTACTGTTAGTTTATAACATTTTTGTCGAGATTTCGTAGTTATATTGGCTCAGGAACCTGAGAAATACCTTAAAATCGATATAAATGTACAAAGGGCCAGCTTATTTCGAAAGATATTTCTTGCAACATACTAGCAAAAGAGACAGTTAATTATCACAAGGCAAATTTAATGTGTACAAACAAACAGTATATAATTTAGTTTTGAGGTTATGATTTTTGAAGAATTACATAATATTAAATATCTACTCAAATATACGGTAAATATACGATATTAACCGGGGATTATTATTGTTATAAGTAAAATGTATTAAAAGAAGCCAAAATCACCAGTTTTAAATTTTTTGTTCATACCAAAATTTAATGTTTTGTAAATGTCTTAATTATTCAATAATACACAAATTTATTAATTATTCAATAAAAAATCGGGGATTATTGAGAATTTATGTTTTTCAGGTATTTATCTACTACATTCCAAATTATCACCAAAAGTGCAATTAATGCAACCTTTCCATACAAAAATCCGTAGATTTCCCCGACTAATAAAAATATTGATAAAATGTATTTTTAAACATCGAGTCTTAAAGACTTGGGTAGTTTGCTGATGGACGTTAAAAACTTCATAACAACTTGTGAATACAAGCTCCGACTGTAATTTTATAGTTTCCTAATTAATTTTCCAAAAGCTCCGTTAGGAACTTAGTTAATTTAGCCAGCTAATGAACTTACTGGTTGTAGTTAATTGTAATTAACTTTCCGTTTATAATTGACGAGAAATACTATAGTTGCTGGTTAATAATACCTAGTCTTATCTAGTTTGGGAGTAAGTAAAGACTTCGTGGGTATCGTACGAGACGACTAGAGGATAAAACGGCGTCACAAATTATTAGAATCTATCTTTTAACTACAAAGATTTACTTAATAATCTTAATACAGGGCCCTTCTTAATATGCTGACAGTTTTTAAGAGGATGATCAGACCAAACTGAACAGCTTTCTCTATGGGACCAAGGTCGAAATCGAGAAAAAAAAATTTGCTGTTCTACCCAAATCTGCAATCCTTCTCGAACCAAATGTATGGGACAGCAAATTTTTTCCGCGTTTTCGACTTTGCTTCCGTAGAGAAAGTTGTTCAGTTCTTACTCTTCTCCAACCTTAATACGCTGAATTTTTTTTAAGTGGATGATCAGTCAGACCATCAAACTGAATAACTTTCTCTATGGGACCAACATCGAAATCGCGAAACAAAAATCAGCTGTCCCCCATACATTTGGCTCAAGTAGGTTTGCAGTTTTGAATGGAACACCATATTTTTTTTCGCGATTTCAATGTTTGTGCCATAGAGAAAGTTGTTCAGTTTGACGGTCTGATCATCCCGTTAAAAAAGTGTCAGCATATTAAGATGGACCATAATATATAGACTTATTGAAACAGAATGGTATAAAGGTACCTGTTTAGACGACTGAACCCTAAAACAATCCACAGGTGACAATGGTATGAAACGGTCGTATATCTATTTAACGAGTAAGTATATCTGTTTTATTAGCCATGTGCTCTTGACTTACATATATCGAAATCCTTGAGTGCCCATCATATTTCATGAATATTGTCAGAGCTTCTCTAGACGTTATCGTAAAAGTTTCTATTTCGGACAGTATGACTACAAGCAATTAACTAAGTGTTGTGTTTTGTTTCCTTCAGCATAAAATGCTTCAGTGGTTTCTAATGGCTTTCTAATATCACCTACAACACGGCTAGCATGCCACCCACGACAAAGCGTTTAAGAGGATATAATTCGGAGCGCGCTCCGTACAAACGTACTATGGTGATATTTTCACCATAGTACATTTGTATGGAGCGCACTCCGAATTATATCCCCTTAAACGAGAAAAACGTCACGCGCGCTCTTTCTGGCATACGTAAAATAATAAACATGGAGGCACATCTCGATTTTTATCGTTTTCTCGGGGGTGGCATGCGAGGCCTACAGGGTGCGATAAAACACCCTAGTAATATTTAAAGGGGTGGTTTAAACCGAACAACCTTCAAACCTTCAAATAGAAAAACTTTTAACATGGAGTCAACTTCGGAATCGAGAAAAAAATCTGCTGTTTCATACAAAACTGCAACACCTTTACTAATCGACTCCAATGTATGGGACAGCTGATTTTTTTATCGACTTTGTGTACATAGTGAAAGTTGTTCATTTTGATGGTCTAATTTTCGTGATTTCGATATTAGTCCCATCCTAATAGTGGCATATAAAAACTCTGCTGTTGCATACATGTGATTCGAGCAGGCATTGCAGTTTAGTATGGAACAGCTAATTTTTTTTGCTCTGATCCGAGTGCTCCCATAGTAAAATTTGTTTAGCTTGATGGGTAGACTCTTAGTTTAAAACGATGCTAGTGATATCACCCTGTATAAAGAGTTTGTTTAAATGGATAAAGAATAAAGATCTGCGACCGCGGCATGGTGCCTCAATAAACGTTTTATCGCACCTGCTAACTCGTTCGTTCGCGCTCAAAAAGAAAGGGAGCTAGGGCGCGATAGCGCTTTATCGCGCCATCATGCCGCGGGCTCTGAGCTATTATTATAAGATACCAGAGAATATTCTAAACTTGCCAGTCAAAAAGTTTAAGTCCCATGTTAAACAAGTCCTCTGTAAAAAAAAAGGTTACTATAAACTCAATGATTATTTGAATGACCAAAATGTCTGGTCTTGACAATGTTACACTATGTAATTTAATATCGGATTTTTGAATTGTACTTTGTATATTTTGTTTTGTTTAAAAGAAGTGTGTTGTAGAGTTTCTGGCCGCATCTTCTCTACAACGGAACACCTTCCGACGCGGTGGTAGATTCAAAAACATGACGTCAGAAAGTTATCTATGTGATATTATTTTGAATAAACAATTTTGATTTGATTGATTTTTTATGATCTTTGTTGCTAAGTATACCTTCACGAGCTTCGTGACAATAGTATAAAATTTCATCACATATGTTTTTGTTTGGCTGATCTTCAAATGGGTAGACAGACTTGTGAAATTGCACAGTTTGAGTCCACTCTAACTAATGTACCGGAAAACAGAGATCACACAGAACAGAACTCATTCCGTTGTTATAAAACATAATGAAGAGACGCATAGTTGTCAAAACGACAAGATTAAAGTAGAACGGATTTTTTTAGCAATTCGATTACGAAACAAGCTTTCTATGTATTCTACAGAGTGTTATAATGAAAAAAAAATTACAACTTTTAAGAGGGTTGTTTAGACCATCAAACTGAACAACTTTCACTAACTATGGAACTAACATCGAAATCGCAAAAAAAACAGATATCCCATCCATTTAGCTCAAGTAGATTTGCGCAGTTTAGTATGAACATCAGATTTTTTTAGATAGTGAAAGTTGTTTAGTTTGATGGGCTAAACCACTCCTTTAAATGTTTATTTGGATTTTTGTAACACCTTGTATATCATTGTCTAGTCATTATAATACGACTAGATTCTGGTACTTTAAATGGAACTTGATAATCTGTGTGACAATATCCAAGATATCGCATCGTATCGTATCGTTTATATACCTACAAGTGTTCTCTTTCGGGGTGGACATAAACTTTGTTACAACTATTGCAAGGTTCACCTTGTATTTTACCCATTTTTGTTCAATTCTTTTTCGTAGATCAAAATTGATATTTCTGGCTATTGTTTTCAAATATATACCAGTTATGAATGCGTCAAACAAAACCATTGGTTCACTGTATTATTTTATACAGGGTCCTTATCCCAATTGATCTCATATATTTGAGTCGAATTATGTGTGCTGTTTTATATGAAACAGCAGATTTTCTTTCGCTATTTAAATGTCAAAGTCAAAGTCAATATAGTTTATTCAATATATGAGCTTGAAGCACACTTATCAAACGTCAAATCTTTTTTTAAAGCTACCACCGCGTCGGAACGTGTTGTCGCTGTATAGAAGATGCGGCCAGAAACTCTACAACATAACACGACTTAATAACTATTACAATATAAATTCTTAAGCTAAAGTTATGTATACAATAATACATAGTCTATTTAATAAAATAATTGATACTATACAGTAAAGTAAATAAACTATAAGCTAGTGACCTCAGACCCATGCATTTTGATCATTTAAATAATCATCCAGTTTATAATATGCTTTCTTACAGAGGACTTTTTTGATTTGAGTCTTCGGAAAGATTCAAAATGGTCTCGGGGATTTTATTATAACAACGTATACAGTGACCCATGAAAGACGTGTTGACTAATGTTAGTCCCTTATCAAAAATTGCATGGTAGGCAAACTCGAATTATAGTTAGTATTAAAGTTTAGGCACTCTGCTTCTTAATCATTGAGTATTTATAGTCACAAATACATTATAGGCAATCTACGTCTATAGTCAATTTGAGTGATACGTATGATTGCACCAGTGGCATCTTTCATTTTAGGTGCTGTGCTCATAATCGTCTTAAAGTTATAACTGTGTTTCTTCAATCATTCATAATGCTGAATCGCCAAGACCTGTCAAAAAAACACTATGCCGTTTTAATACCAATAACACCCCTAATCATTCCTATTAGTCTTCACCTTAGTTCGATACCCATACGTAATAGAAGCATATGCTCACGACTATATTCCCCGAGGAGGTAGTCAGAGATATTCTGAAACCTCAGAACATCCACGATTCACCAGTAGTATCGAAACTCTGTCCAGTGTGACGGGGGTGAGCCCGTCGCCACATAATGGACAGTGGTAGAATACATGCCTCGAAATTGAAGCATGCATTTTTCCTCCCGATGTTTTCCTTCACCGAAAAGCCAGTGGTGTTACAAATCGTACATAAATTCCGATAAACTCATTGGTACGGGTCGGCCTGGACGGGGATCGAACCATCGCCTCCTGCACGGCGGACAAGGTTGCTCGCCACTGCACCACCACGGCTTTTACGTAATAGTTAGACTGCCTAAAGTTGTCATACAAAGCTATAAGACCGATCAAAATTGACTGTTTCATCTGGTCTTATAGCTTTGTATGGCAATATTAGACAGTCTTACCATTACGTATGGGTTTTGAACTAAGGTGAAGAACATGACAATATAGAAAAAAACGGTAATCTCAAAATTTAAAAATTTCAGTTTTTTTTTCTTACGGCGGTTTGTGATCTGTAAGACTGAGGATTTTATATGAGTAATTTCTTACCATACAACAATATCTAAACGGCAATCGGTAATCTTTTTGGCAATTAAAAAGTCCCGGGGCTACAGTGCTATAAGGGCGTAATTTTTAACTTGTCAGAAACCATCCTTATGAAGTAGTGGTTCGGGATGGATTATACCAATTAATGTTACCTCGAAAGTCAACACTTAGATTGTCTCTCCATTGAACACTGGTACGCTACAATATCGTAAATCTCGATACACAGGGTGAACAAAACCCCGTTGGAGCCTTAAGGGGTAGAAATTTCGTACTTTACAACAATATCTAAACTGGAATCGGTAATCTTTTTGGTAATTAATAAGTCCCGGGGTTACAGTACTAGTAGGACCCTGTTTTAAAAGGGTTTCTTGAATGGGATAGCCGTGCCAATAAGAGTATCTGTAAATTATGTAACATAGAAAGTTTCTTAAATTTTTTGCTAAAGGTGAAAGAAAGGTCTTCAAATTCCCACTTAAACGCCACGCGCTCAATAAAAAGAGCCATTCGCGATTGCAACTTGTCGCAAAACTCCATCAATTTTACGACTTCAGCCGCACGTATGCAATTTCGTTTGCATAATACCTACCTACTTTATAGGTAACTAAAATAACGCAATGTACGGTTAAGCTATTCGCAACAACCAAAGCTCTTAAACCAATTAGAGAAATCGTAACATAATCCGAGATTAGCAAACACTGATTGATGTTCTTGCAATCGTACATCGGCGGCTTATAGCTTTTAAGGATGTAAAATTTTACTGCTCTGTATTACGTTTAGTTTAAAATTATTTTTTTGTAATGAGTTTTGCAGTTTCCCCTTGTTTTATACCTCTAAGAATGTGTCAAACTAGAATCTAATTAGGATATACAACGTGTTAATGAATTAACGCAAAACTAGAAAGTAGTTTGTTTAGAATCGAGAGCAGAATCGAATTATCATGTTTTTAACATAGGTAATTTTTTTCAAAATATTAAATAATTCGTTTGTAAAATTTAAAATTTACTGAACTCGATCTCAACGCACCGCACGGGCACACTCATCCTACTTACTACCAAAACACGATTCTTAAAATGTATCAAATTATGTAATATTCTGAAAAAAAATTACCTTTGTTGAGAACATGATAATTCGATTCTGCTATCAATTCTAAACAAACTGCTTTCTAGTTTTGCGTTAATTAATTAACACGTTGTATATATTAGGAATCTGCTATTTACTAGCTTTCATTTGATACCCATATTGTATTTTTTTTAAATGTTTATACCCCTCTCTTTTTAAATTTGCAGACGCCATCTTAAAATATAATGCCCTATGTCACTCTCACAATTTTTATGAATTCAAAGACACCTTATACGTTAAAATCCATAAAGTCGTTTAAAGGCTGTTGGGTGTGCCAAAGACATACAAACTTAAATACATACATACGCTCGAAAAACATAACCCTCCTTCTGGCGCAGTCGGGTAAAAATAGGTGAAGTTCAAGAAGTACATTAACTGCGGAATATTCGTAGTAAGAAGCATTACATTGAAAGCTTGCACATTATCCTTATTTAGCACAAGATTATGTACAAAACGTAACACAGGTCACGATTCTAAGAACACTGTTTACTAGTGAACAGAAACTATTTTAGATAGCAACTGTTTAGTTACCTAGTTTAAGGGCCTGTTTCACCATTTCCGAATAAGTTCTTGTTAGCTAATCCGACAGCTCATTTTGACGTATTTTGTATGAAGAATATGTCAAATGGGCTGTCGGATAAGCTAACAAGAACTTATCCAAAAGTCGTGAAATAGGCCCTTAAGAGAAGTTTATTCCGAATGCGTAATTGCGCGCTGCATACAAACGAAGTCTGGTGATATTTTTAATACTAACCAATTAAACTCAATGAAATTTTGCAGAAACATTCTAGGAACAAATCTCTATGCTTGTATCGTGTCCGATTTTCGTTAAAATATACAGTTTCAATGCTAGGATTAATTTAAGATTTGTATGGAAATCTTTGAGGCACTGTAACTTTAAAACTGTACATTTTAAGGAAAATCTGACACGATACAAGCATAGAGATTTGTTTCTAGATTGTTTCTGCAAAATTTAATCGGTTAGTATTGAAAATATCAACAGACTTCGTTTGTATGGAGCGAGCCAACAGTAATATACCCTTAAAGTTATAAATTAGTAAACTAGATGCCCGCGACTCGGTTTGCGTTTACTTTGAAATCCTATTGTGTTAAATGGCATCCCCATCCGTTTAGCTGTTGCGTGATTGAGTCGAAAACAACCAAGTTATAACATTTTAAAATATTGGTAGGAAGTAGGAAAATAAAAAAGTCTCGAATAGTTTACTTCGGTTTAGATTCATTATAGGCACTAACATAAGCACTCTGTCAATAAAACTAGTTAAAAACAATTAAGGTGGTTGCAGGGTTGTAAATTTCATTCAAAAGTTTGACGTATAATACGCGTAGACGGTATTAATAACAGTAATAATATATATATTGAAAATAGTTTAGAAAATCTATATGCCGCGTATCAAATAACATTTGCAATTTATAATATAAAATTATGAAGATAAAAAGCTTTGATCGTGTCCATAGTAAATTTCAAAGCTTTATATCTTGTTAATTACGAGTATATTAAAATTTGCAAATGTTATTTGATACGCGGCATCAAGATTTTCTAAACCATTTTTCCATTTATAAAATATGACTTTCATTTTTACCGTCTACGCGTATTCTTCAAACTTTATGCGTCAAACTTTTGTATGAAATTTACAACTCTGCAACCACCTTAATAAAGTTTTGTTTTTAATGGATATGAATAGAATTGCTTGTGATGACAGAATAGTGATTAATTAAAATAGAAACAGGAAAGTATGACATTAGAAAGTGATTTAAAACCAATTGACTTCAATGTCGTGTTGTCCATTCGAAGCGATCAGTCTACTATACCCGCCTTAAGAGAAATTAAGTGCCGATTGAACTGTCCAAAGGGTTCATAACATAAATAACTTTCTTTACTATACATGGTGTAAGGAAAAGTATCATTAAACATTAAACAACATACTCTACCCATCAAACTGAACAACTTTTACTGTGGGACCAAACCTGTCAGAACAAAAAAAATATTAGCTGTCCCATAATCATAAAAAACCTACTCGATTCAAACGTATGGGACAGCTGATATTTTTTTTGTTCTGACAGGTTCGCTCCCATAGTAAAAGTTGTTCAGTTTGATGGGTAGACTATGTGGTTTAAAGGTTAATGATACTTTTCCTTACACCCTGTATAGAGTTGCGGTACCGAGACGAGCGATATACGATGATATCGAGATCGTGTTTACAGGATTGCTCTTAAGTTAGTGTTATTAAGTCAGAGAACTAAAGTGGTTGACATAACTCAGAAAGTTAGCAAGCTGAAGTGGCAATGGGCTGGTCATACCTGCCGAAGAACTGACAACCGGTGGGGTGTCAGAGTTCTAGAGTGGAGACCGCGAACTGGTAGGCGTAGTGTGGGACGCCCTGCTGCCCGCTGGACAGACGACCTACAAAAAGTAGCGGGGAGCGATTGGATGAGGAAGGCCGAGGACAGAGTTTTGTGGCGCGCCTTGGGAGAGGCCTATGTTCAGCAGTGGACGATGATGGGCTGATGATGATGATGATGATGATAGTGTTATTATCTTCTTATCGTGTGGTGTGGGCAGCAAGCCCTGTTATCAGATTTTTCAAACCGCCTATTTTGTAAAACTGTAACAGAAGTGTTTACCTACATAGAAGATTTTTTTTGTGGTGTTATATAGGGTCCTTTTAAATATGCTGACACTTTTTAAGAGCATGATCAAACCATAAAACTGAAAAACTTTCTCTATGGCACCAACATTGAAATCGCGAAAAAAAATCAGCTGTCCGCTTTCAGCTGTTACATTTAGGTTTTCAGTTTTGTATGGGACAGCAAATTTTTTTTCGAAATTTCTATTTTGGTGCCATAGATAAAGTTGTTCAGTATAACGGTCTGATCATCCCCTTAAAAAGTGTCAGCATATTAAGAAGGACCCTGTATAACCCGTATTAATAATATAAGTAAATTAATGTCCTTCCGATAGAGATGAATAAAATCTGCTGCAAAATATGAACGATGAACATATCTCCATATGAATAGATAACAATAGAACGTAGCTATAGCGCTCTTTTTACGTGATTCGACTTAAAAGCCGTGATAGTTCAGTGGAAAAGCCATGCAGGAGGCGAGTTCGATCCCCGTCCAGTCCGACTCGTACCAATTAGTTATTCGGTATTTATGTACGCTTTATAACACCACTGGCTTTTCCGTGAAGGAAAACATCGTGAGGAAATCTGTATGTTTCAATTTCGAGGCCTGTTATGTACCCATTGTTCATTGCAAGTGGCGACGACGGGCTTACTCCTCATCACATAGGACCTTCGACTATTTATATGTGGACTGGTTACGCGTGTAATTCTACTAACAAACATTTCTGCCACTTTTTGCGGGGGGCGAGGTAACATGAAGTCCGCAAAAAAAATCATGAAAAGTAGTCGCGTGTGAACCCCAAACGTTCTAAGTTCGAAGTTATTATTTCGCAATTATGGGCTGTCTCGTTTAGTGATAAGGTGTAAAATTGAATGTAAATGCACAAGATCAATTGTGCTTATACCGTGACAGAGGGGAAATGCTACCGCAAGGCTAGTCCTTATAATAATTAGTCAAAGCATAGGACAGAGTTTCGGTACTACTATTGAAACGTGGATGTTCTGAAGTTTCAGAATATCTCTGACTATACCCCTCGGGGAATATAGTTGCAACTTTTATTGCATATGCAATGAAAGTTGCAATAAAAGTTTAGTTGCAACTGCGAAGCGCATAACATAAATTAATGACACATACATTGTCGCATCGCTGTTGTTTATTACAGCTATACTTAATCTCGGGCTTCCGCTGCACCTGCGCTGCGTCTGCGCAAGTTTTTGTATCACGATGTTATAACTGTAGGTAATCAATCTTGTGACAATTTGGGAATTTAATTATCTTTTGGATTTCGAAACATTGCATCATTTTTACCGTTTTCTCAGATTAAGAAAAACATTTACTGTGACATAACCATGCACTTTTTAGGGTTCCGTGTAGTCCAACGAGGATGGAGCTCTCTGTCTGTATGTCCCACCACAATCACTCTCTCATTTCTGCACCCATTGAAACAAAATAACGCCTGCCTAGAAAACATATATTCCTTCTTAATATGTTGACACTTTTTAAGGGGATGATCAGACCGTCAAACTGAATAACTTTCTATATGGCACCAACATTGAAACCGCGAAAAAAAATCTGCTCTCTGCAAACATATTCAAGCCATGGGACCAAGCATGGGACAACTTATTTATTTTTCGCGATTTCCATGTTGGTACCATAGAGAAAATTGTTCAATTTGATGGTCTGATCATCCCCTTGAAATAGTGTCAGCATATTAAGGCGCTGCAGTTTGGAACAAAGCATTGTAATTTCAATGCTTCTATCTCGCTAGAGTCATTTTTGCTCAAATTAAAATATTAAGTTTTTTTATTTTTTACTGCCATACTAGAACTAGCCTTGTCCATTTTTAGTAAAAAACCACCTCAGCACAAAATGGAAGTCGCCACACAAGACATAATGTCAAGTCATAATCCGAACGACACATAATTGCGATGTTCTCTTCACGACTGGTCGACGTCTCTACATATTTTTGTAATCACTAGTTTCCACAGTTGTCAATGTTATTCCTTCATAGGTAATTTAATCCTCGCAAAGTGTTCGCATATTCATATAGGGCTTCTATATTTTTTGTATGGAACAGCTGAAATTTTTTCGAGATTTCGATGTTGGTGCCGTGCCATAAAGAAAGTTGTTCAGTTTGACGGTCTGACGGTAATATGCTGTCAGCATATTAAGAAGGGCCTTATTTAAGGGGATGATCAGACCGTGAAACTATTATATAACATTTTATATAGGACCCTATATAAAATGTTCGAGAGTAACAACAAGGGAATTTAGCCGTGTGGTTTGGGCTAAGAATATACTACCCCATTTCATCCCCTTCTTGTCGTATGAGGTACTAAGCTGTGATGAGGCTGGTTTGGTGCTGAGGGATTAGGTTTAATATGCTGTATCTTCGTGTGCGAAATGCTAGCCACCTATCCCTATCACTTCTGAAACCTTCAATATTTATGCAAAAGATAAGCCTTGTTAGCTTTGTATAGCATAGCATAGCATATGCTCACGACTATACTCCAACTCAAACTCAAAATGTTTTATTCGAAATAATATCACATGGATGAGCAATAAACGAGATAGTAATTCTAAAATTATCTTTTGTTTTGAATTAATGTACGTCGACCAGAACACATGCGAATTTACGTAGGTACCTAGCTTTCAAAAATACGTCATGGTGGTATACTTGGTTCCTGTCATCATATCATGTCATAGAGTAAATTGAGCCTAGCTTATCCAAAACAATGTCGAAGTCTTAGATAAAGTATATGTCTAGAGAGAGCCTCACGCTTCTACCGTATAAAACAAAAGTGCAGCCTGGCGTCATAACTATCTCACCGATCCCAGCTACCCAATCCACCGCGTAGCCCCAGCAACGTCCGACAATGCCGAGGTCCGTACCCCTCTGGATGCCCCTAGGTCGGTTGCTTAAGTCCATTCATTTGGCTCGGTAGACCCTTCGTGGTCCCTCCAATAGTCCGCAGTAAAAAGCAGTAACTGCTCCCTGAGCAACGCTGTATTAGTCTGACGCCATTTTTGACTCTACCCGACTATTCCCCAAGGACCAGCCAGAGATATTCTGAATCCTCAGAACATCAAAGTTTCACTAGTAGTGCCGAAACTCTGTCCAGTGTGACGGGTAGTGAGCCCGTCCATCGCCACAATGGACATTTCTCGTAGTAGGTACAATACATGCCTCGAAATTGAAACATGCAGTTTTCCTTACGATGTTTTCCTTCACCGAAAAGCCAGTGGTGTTACAAATCGTACATAAATTCCGAAAAACTCATTGGTACGAGTCGGCTTGGACGGGGTTCGGACCATCGCCTCCTGCACGGCAGGCAAGGTTACTCGGCACTAGACCATCACGGCTGAAGCCTTAATAAGGATTTTTAAAATTACACAATTCAAAAAAAAAAAAAAAAAAATTATTACTCAAAACGGAAATGCGGTTGTTAGTATTATGTAAGTAATGACATTTATGTATGTAAAGTAAGATACGTGGAGTTGCGACTCCGACCTACTTGGTCAGAATGAGCTCAGATTTACAACTATGCTCGAATGCTCGTCCCGCGGGCAGCGATAACCTCTGCTCCTCTGCGTCTGTGAATCATCCATTCTACTTTCCTGTCCTGCACAATGTAGGTACTTACCGTCTTTAAGGGTGCGTTTCATTCAGAGGCTTAGCGTCGACGACATTTGCAGGATCAGTCTGACGACATGTGGAATTCAAACAATTTGATTTGAATATCTCTTATGCGCAGGCCTCTCTTTTTTATTGGCCACTCTGGGCAAGTGAACAGGGCCCCGCAATCCATGGGGCCCCCTAGTTCCTGCCAGATTACCAACCGATAACCGATATTATCGATAAAATATATTCATTATTACGATATCGATATCGCGAAACCATTTGGACGTTCAGACATGTGAAGGGCCTATGTCGAAAAATAATTGAAGCGAAATGGGCGTGTGATAGCTTATATTACTGCCTGATGCGAGAGAAAGAGACAGGGCGGCGCGCGCGCCTGAAATGACGCAAGCATAAAACAAACTTTATTTAATTGTAATTGTACTATTTATGTAAGTTCAATTCTGCTCTAATCAAAATTTATAAAAAATCAATCTCTTTTTTTTAAATCAAGCCTCTTGTATCTAATATTCACCGTTTAGCACTTCCAAGCGTTTATCGATAAAGACGGAGGCTACTTTGGCTTGTTTTTCTATCGAGAAAATGTGTCTTAATCGTGTTTTGGCTCTAATCAAAACTTCAATAAAATGTTCAATTTACACATATCCGCAAATCATACTCCTACTGTTAGTACTTCATGAGATATGATGCTTTGAAGAATCCTATTTTTTTCACATAGCCTCTGAACAGCCATGCCATGACTCAAGTAGGCTTGCAGTTTTGTATGGAACAGCTGATTTCTTTTTCGCGATATCCATGTTGGTCCCTTAGAGAAAGTTGTTCAGTTTGATGGTCTGGTCATCTCCTTAAAAACCGTCAGTATACTAAGAACGAACTTTCATGTCATTAATAGAGATCGGATGATCGGATGCATATTTCATTTTAGTTGGCTATTTTAGAATGCACTATTGTATAGAAAAAAATGTTTTAATTAAATGGTTTTAAGAAGTCGTCACTGGCCGTCACCTGCGCTCCTCTGAAAATCTATCCCTCCTTATGCCCACCCACTCCACTAACTTCTACACCAAATCCTTCTCCGTGCAAGCTGTTCGGCTCTGGAACTCGTTGCCAGAGTTGATCAGACGTGCTCCCTCGTTGAGTGTTTTTAAGTCGAAAGTCAAAGATCATTTCCTTGACCTCTGATTTCTTTTCAACTTCACTTTTATTTAGTTTTTTCCTCTTACAGTTGCTTCCGTGTTGTATGTAGTAGTCACTTCTGTATGTATATAGTTAAAAAGATATGTATGTATTTATTATAGATTATTTTATTTTATTATTTGCAAGTATATTTATACACTCACTTCTATTTCTTTATTTTGAGCTACACCGCCTACCTATTTTTTCGTTTGTTTATTCCTCTACCCTAAGGTTGTCTGGAAGAAATCGCTTTTTAGCGATAAGATCGCCTTATTTGTACCTACTTTTAATTCTTTATCTGTATTCAAATGTATATTGTGTTTTGGTGTGCAATAAAGTATAATTGAATTGAATTGAAGTCGCTTAAATAATTAATGCATCCGATTAGTTATGCATCCCCGGATTTCCTGGTATGCTGGGATTTATGTCACCGAAATTTTTAACTAATCGCAATGTAGATATTATACCTAAATAAATAAACAAAGGATAGGTAATGCTTCATATTTTAAAAAGAATAAATAAATAATCAAAAGATAGGTAATGTTTTAAACTTACCACTCTACCTACAATTTCGTATTGTCCAGATTACAACTTCGAATTGTAAACGAAATTGTAAACAGTAGTTAGGTACCTATGCAACTTAATTAGAGGCAATCATGACAAATCTTACTTCAGTACACACGGCGACAGATCAACCTACCCATAGTTGGACCTTATTTCCATGAACATAGAGTTCAACTATGGGTAGGTTGATCTGTCGCCGTGTGTACATGGCAATGCATTAATTATGCCGGTGTTTGCATGCATAAGAAAAGATCTTCGGATTATTAGTTTGATTGTATAACTTTTGGATGTATACCTACTCTATTGTTATCTATGTACTTAGATATCTATCTAATGCCTCAATTTGACTATTCTAAAGCTTTATGATTCGACCAAAGCCCTTACTCTGAACTATTTACTTGAAATATAATACGCCCAAAAGCTTCTAAAAGTTTGATAACTTGTCTACAGGGGCAATCACGAAAACTTTTATTCCCCTTAAAACCAGATACTTTCATAAAAGGAACACTTGACTTATCAAGTTTAAGCTATAAAACGCGCCAAAAGAAGATCAAAGACAAACCTTTAATAGTTAAATCGATCGAATCACCCATAAAAATCGATTAAACCATTTGAAATGAACCAGACTCTGGCTCTTGCTTTAAATAAGTCTTCTATTCTGGGATCGACGCCGGCGCATTCTTGGTTACTGACTGCGCTTACATGGATTGTTTTATAGAATTTAGTGTAGTCAGGCGAATAATTATAGACTTGTTATACCTAACTATTTAATCGCATGATGATGTAATTGGTAGGTAGTCATAGTTTGCTATTTGCCGCATTAATTGGTGTTTTAATAAAACAGTGTAAGGAGTCCCACTAAGTCTATAATGCATGGAATAGCTATTATAATAATTAGAAAAAACATCAATAGCTACTCAACCCAAAAAGCCAATTTTTTGTTCCTTGGCATAACATCTTTATCCCTTAGTCGCCTCGTAAGACACCCACGGGAGGAAATTGGGATGATCCATTCTAAGCCGGAACCACCGGCCTTGATAATACCATAATCATAATAGAATACACACATTACATAAACATTTCGAAATTAAATAGGTAGGTGCCGAATAAGTCGAAAGTTACAAAAGGAAAAGTTCCAAAAATGGATTGACACTAAAATTAGCTGTAGATAAACGATAGGTACACCTTGTCATAATAAGCATAGACGCAAATCCATGACTATATCTCATAATTATAACTGTCTAGTTCCAGGATATCCAAGACGAAGGTGATTACCCAATGGATGGCAACGAAGACTGGAACGATTACCCTGACTCCAGCTCCACGGCTAAGCCAGGAGTGGTGACTCCATCCGCTTTCACGAGGCTTGATACTGCCTACAGGGTCCTATCAGCTGTCAACCCTATTGCAGCTACCGAAGAACGACCAAGGATTTTAGATGATTGTGAGTTTAATTGACGTTTAGAGGTCACTAAAATATTACAATAAGATAACCTGATTCCGCTAAAAAAAAAACGATCATCCAAATTGGTTAAGGATTGATATGCCTAAGCAATTTGTAAGGTCAGGTGGAAATAATTATCATAGTTTCCAAAAATATCCTTAAAAAATAGGGTTGCGCCAACATCTAGGCCTATTGCGATCCCCTTGCAGATATTGAATGTATTCCTGTTGATTTTTTTCGAAAAACTGGTTCTAGTGGTAATTTTAATGAATAAGGATCCTATAAAATTGGTTTGCCACCCTTATTCATGTCTCAACACAAGTTTTTAGCATAGCATAGCATATGCTCACGTCACGACTATATTCCCCGAGGGGGTGATCATCATCATCATCGCAGCCGATGAACGTCCACTGCTGGACATAGGCCTCCCCCAAGGATCGCCATAACGACGGGTTCCCGCCGCCTTCACCAAGTCGTCGGTCCACCGTGTGGGGCCTACCCACGCTACCCGAGGGGGTAGTCAGAACATCCAGGTTTCACTAGTACCAAAACTCTGTCCAGTGTGACGTGGAGTGAGCCCGTCGCCACAAGTTTTTAAGTTGGTTAAAAAGAGTCTCGTCCTAGCTCGATGTGGACATTCAGCCTGTTCGAAAGTCTGGACTCCATTAACGAAGGAACCGTATATATACGCTAGACTTTATAGCAATTAGGATCACTTTTGGGATTGCTCACTAACAATCTAAAGTCTTTGGATGTTGTGAGCTTCTTGAAAAGATAACGAGATCTTTCGATGAAGATGGACCGCCGTAAGCTATTGAAAACGTAGCTTCAAGAGATTTAATTAATTTCCCCCTATTAAACAGTTCTTTTTTAAATTTACCCTTCTATTGAAATTCCAGCTAGTGCATCCCCAGCGGAATGGTCAGCGATCCGTAAAGCTGCTCTGACGCATATCAGAAAAGTGGTGAAGGATAACAAATGCCTCACACCACAAGCACGCTGGCTCTCCGTCCGTCAAATGGCACCTGCTGCTGGTACGGTGTAAGTAATCCCAGTAACTAGTTAATGCCGACGATTATCTTTGTCGGCATCAGTCACTGTGTTCAAACATGAAAAAGAACATCTTGGTCATGTCAGGCCCCTGACAAAATCTTATAGTGGGGCCTTGGGCTTGCCCTCAATCAAATTGAAAATCGGTAAAATACTGGTTAAAAAAGCTCGTCTTTGTAACACTAATGGTTAGGTTCTAGGGTCCTTCAGGCTCAAGCCCCTGGCATTTTGCCAGTTCTACCAGTGAGAAAATTTTCGGCACTGTACGCTGGCGTGCTGGATAGCTGATGCAGCCTTTGACAGAAGTTTGACATTGCGTCTGAACAGTCTTCTTTGTGTCTTTATTTCAAATCACAATGTTTTTACTAAATTAGATATGAGCACGACTGCTTGGTATTGAGAGAGGCTTGATACTTAGGGTCCAAGGTCAACTCTTCTCACGATAATCACAAAATAAAATAAATCTGGTGAATTAATATTGAATCCCTTGAACTAATCTTTGAACTGCTACAGGCTTGACTCGTAGCTAGGTATATCGACTTCGGTTACAATACTCGTTGTCAAGCTTTTTATTAGTTGTTACCTTGCGCTTTCGGTCTCAACTCACCCTAATTTAATTTAATTCTCACAATAATTCGACAGTTACAGACTAGTTTTCACCAATTTCTAATACTCATTTACAGGTATATGCCGCCATGCGTACATCTGCACCGTTGTGCTCCTGATGCAGGATGCTGTGACACTGAAGGCATGGTGTGCGCACCAGTTGATGGCAAATACGTACAATTACCTTTCTTGGTGAGAATGTTGTGTTTTTTGTCAGTTCATGCAGGTTTGGAAGAGAAGAGATCCTTGTCCTTGTTTTCGGGAAAGCTTCAGGATACATTTAAAGGCACTACTCGGCCGCTACCACAGATCGGATAGTTGCTCATGACTTGCTCTTTTATAAAGGGCCCAATTTAATATGCTGACAGTTTTTTAAGATGATGATCAGACCATCAAACTGAACAACTTTCTCTATGGGACCAACATCAAAATCGCGAAAAAAAACAGCTGTCCCATACATATGGCTCGAGTAGGTTAGCAGATTTGAATGCAACAGCTGATTTTTTTTTCGAAAGCTGTTCAGTTTGACGGTCTGATCGTCCTCTTAAAAAAGTGTCAGCATATTAAGAAGGACCCTGTATATTATTTTAAGATTCAGATTTAAGTATTGATATTGGTAAGATGGTTCTTATAACCAATGTGTGCTGACCTTGTTTTACATTTTGCTCTTAAAAACGATTTCCTATAAAACTCATAACTTCCAATAAATTACAGTTAAACAAAGCAGACGGCAACATCACACAAGCACGAATCCTCTTCTTCAACCACACTCGCTGCGCTTGCGTCTCCAGAGAAACCCTTCAGAGCACAGTCAGAACCAGGATTGAGACTAGACATAACAACCAGTACGACAGTAGTCAGCATGACAATAGTCAGCATGACAATAGTCAGCATGATTATAGTCAGCATGACAATAATCAACATGACAGCAGTCAGCCTGAAAGTAACAGGATACCGATGGGGGTTAAGAGGCAGATCGAGTGGAGGTCAACCGAGGAGCCAAAGCTAGATGAGGAACCCACTGCGCCACCTCAGTTGCGAAGGTAATTGCCTTGGTTTTTCTGGACTTTTGGTAAAGTCAGACTCTACCTTACCTTTAGTAGGTAGGTACAAAAAATACTTGGCGATGGTGCCTCAGACAATAACCCTTCCCAGCTTCCTGGACCTGGTGCCTCACTAGTAGGTATAAAATCAATAGAATAGACAACTTTATTTTCGACCAAATGAGATCACAATTTTGTTAGTAACAAACTTAGCCTATTGTTAGTTTATACACAACAACCTATATACATTAACAAACACACACACACACTCATATACAACGTGTTAATGAAATAACGCAAAACTAGAAAGTATTTTGTTTAGAATCGAGAGAAGAATAGAATTATCATGTTTTCAACACAGGTAATTTTTTTCAAAATATTAAATAAATTGGTTGTAAAATTTAAAATTTACTGAACTCGATCTCAACCCACCGCACGGGGATACTCACTCTACTTACTACCAAAACCAGATTTTAAAAATGTATCCATGAGCACGCTAGCGCTTTCATTCATTGCTGAAATGATAACAATTCATTTTCGCCTTAAAACTGAAAATGCGAATAACTTTAATTTTTAACTATAAAAATAATGAAATTATTGTTTCAATCTAATATATTGTTATAAATCAGTTGGGGTGTATGAGGTTTTGCGCTTATTTATTAACACATTGTATATATATATAGTTTGGTTTAACTTGGACATTAAACGGAAGAGGCTGTAACAGGCTAAGACTGACACGTGCTATCTAGATTTATTTCTAGAACTTGAACCAATTTTTTTAGATTGTGATGGTAATTTTTAGTATCTATTCTACTCTATCAAGCTATATAATAAAGCAGTATGAAGTCAGTATTCCCCTAAGGTATTTCCTATAAAAGGGAGGAATGCAACTGTCACAAGAAACAAAGTCAAAACCATGGTTATACGAGTAAACCTATGGATACCGATCCTTCTTACAAGCATTGACACATTAAAATTGACAATGGAGGTCGGTTATGGTCGTCCTTCTTTCGTATGTGTACGTCGTCGATGTTTCCGACTTTACCTTTATTCCTTCTATCATTTTTTGTCGTTCAGGGCTAGACAATACCTATGCAACCTTCCTGGTCAAAACATACGAGATTTGAAAGACCAAAGTCTCACTTGTCTCCATCGTACCTACAAGTATCACAATAAGCGTCTCTTTCAGATGCACCTGCCCGGGTTTATTCCTGGCTCGTATGACGGACAACGGCTGCTCATGCGTCTGCGACTGGCCAGAATTCAACAGACGTCGCGACTGCCTCTCCTTGGCTCGTGGGAAAGAACACTTCGGCCTTAGAGACCGAGTGTGCGTCGCAGAAGGCGACTGCAACCCTCCAAGCTGCGAATATGGTGCCTACGAAAAAGGCAGTGGACGATGTCCGATTAGGAAATATAGGAGAATACGGTACCATAGGAGGTTTCTAAAGTCTATGGGTTAGGCCACTGGAGATAGATACACAAAGGTATTATTGATTCACTATTAGTTCATTAAAGATCGAATTAGTGCCTTAATAGTGATTAGGTAGATTGTGCCTTTTTGCAATCCCTAATGGCGACATTCTGTCATACTTTTGGTCAATAGTAGTCATCGTTTCTTGCTGTTGTAATGTAGAAATGACGATGGCTCTATCTACCCTACTCAATTGTTTTCACACGAATATTTATGATTACTGTATTGTGTTAATTAAAGGTTAATTTGTCAAGTAGGAATTCAGTCAAACAGAAATGCGTAAGTATTTTAATAATAAAATTATATGGTTTCGTTGTCGGTGACCATAGCACTTTGTGGCACGTTTCTTGTAAGTATTTGATAGTTGAAACAAAGTTCCAAGCTTGTTGTTTAATATAGAGTGCCATATAAATGGAGTCATGCATGTGAATATTTTGTAACCAAGTGAATGTCTCTTATTTGTAATTTTATTTCGTTAAGTTAAGGTACTTATTTATGAGTATATTTGTTGCCGCAGATTTTGTCCTATTTTGATTGTATTAAAATTTTAATGGATTCCAAATTATTCATCTTGAAAATGGTTAGATTTAAAAATGTCATTTCCTATTTGTAAATTGCAATCTAGACTCACATAAAAGGGAATCAATTCACCATTCGATATTTCGATCGTCAAAAACAGCTTTGCTTTGATAGAAAATATTCAGAGATATTGTACCAATAATAGCATCATTGAAACAAACTATTAAATTAAGTTTTAGGAACCTACCATACCTAATTAACTTCTAAAAATTTTACCTTTCGGTATGGCGTAGTTCAGTAAGGTTTTGTAGCCATGCTACATACATTTATGCTTAAAATTACTGTCTGCATTTACATTGTAAAAATTTTCATACAAAGGCAATTTTGGTGCGTATTTAATAAGTAGCATTACCAAATATTTGACGAATAATTGTGACGTCTCTTTTTCTTTTCTGGATAAATTGACGCACACAGTTATATCGCAAATGTATCGGTCGTTCAACATGAATTTGTCATGGATCTGTCTTCATTTTCATGTAAATTGCATAATAATTGATAGGTGATTAATTATTATTTATTAAGACTTAGCTGTTAATGGTGAGAGTAGCGTGAATATAAGTTTTAAGGTTGTACATAGTAAGGAAAAATAAATGATTGTAGGTACATGTTTATCCTGCTTTTATTTAATCGCACCCATTCGCAAAATTTAAACGAATGAGCTGAATTTCTAATTAATACATGAGTCTCAAACGGTGAAGGAAGACATAGTGAGACCACGGCTGCAATCGCGGTAAACATTCGGTGATTGAACCGTGATTGGACTACGTACGAACCATAACTTTTGACACATTTGGTATTGCGCTAATCGCGGTACTGCTCTTGACAGCCATTAGAGCCGTTTTAACAGATCGCTCAGACGTTAAAGGTTGTCAGTTACATAGAGTTTAGCGCAGCTGAATAGGAACTGTATTGCAATGTGATTAGAACTAAAATTGGTTAAGAATAAAACTCGATGTTTTAACTAAGCGCAATCGAGGGGCAGCATACGCTGATGAAGAAATTCTGATGCGTATGTCAAGTCTACTAATTCACATAGGGCAAGCGTGGTGGATGTACGCCCATACTTGCCCATCCTTAAGAGGATATAATTCGGAGTGCGCTCCATACAAACGTACTATGGTGATATTTTCAATACTAACCAATTAAACTCAATGAAATTTTGCTGAAACCATCTTGAAACAAATTTCTATGCTTGTATAGAGTCAGATTTTCGTTTAGTATAGTTTTAAGGTTACAGTGCCTCAAAGATTTCCATACAAATCTTAAATTAATCCTAGCATTGTAACTGTATTTTAACGAAAATCTGGCTCCATACAAGCATAGATATTTGTTTCAAGATGGTTTCAGCAAAATTTCATTGAGTTTAATTGGTTAGTATTGAAAATATCACCATAGTACGTTTGTATGGAGCAGCGCTCCGAATTATCTCCCCTTAATGGTAGGTCTGTGCGCCGGAGTTCACGTGTCTCCAGAACAGTAGAACAGTTTAGTATTTCAATAATTGCTTTTAGGCTGTTAGAAGCTAATGCAGAAGCATTGGAAAACCGCACAAGTTTCCGGTGCAAACGCAGACAGAGACAAGATAAACAATTAATAAATAATTTATTTAATTTTAATAACGTTATTAAAACAAGCTTTTCTGTATCGTAATTTTTGCAACGCAAGTATGTAGAACTATACAACGTGTTAATGAATTAACGCAAAACTAGAAAGTAGTTTGTTTAGAATCGAGAGCAGAATCTAATTATCATGTTTTCAACATAGGCAATTTTTTTCAAAATATTAAACAATTCTTATATAAAACAAAATACCGCACGGGCACACTCACCCTACTTACTACCAAAACAAGATTCTTAATATGTATCCACGAGCACGATAGCGCTTTCATTCATTGCTGAAATGAAAACAAATCATTTTTGCCTGAAAACTTAAAATTCGAATAACTTTAAATTTTAACTATCAAAATAATGAAATTATTGTTTCAATCTAACTATTTTGTTTTGTTAGAAATCAGTTGGGGTGTATGAGGTTTTGCGCTTATTCATTAACACGTTGTATACCTATTACCAATTCTGTGACGCAACGCTCATCGGATTACTGTATTCTACTCCCAAATTTCTGCATTACCTATCCATGGAGATATTTGCAATGCGTATCGGTCGGACCTACCAATTATGATTTATTGTGAATATTAATGGTCTGGAAGCGCTCGTTGGCGTAGTGGAGCTTCGGTATTGAAAACAATCACCGAAGTTAAGCAACGTCAGGCCCGGTCAGTCTTTGGATGGGTGACCGTTTAGTGCTATTTCATCTCGAGCGTTTCCGTGCTTCGGAAGGCACGTTAAGCAGTTGGTCTCGGATAGTTCCATCTGATGGCGTTGTAACTATTCGTTAAGCCTTAATTCTCTGACAGCAGTTTGATTCACACCGTCAAACTGAATCATCCCTTTAAAAAAGTGTCAGCATATTAAGAAGGACCCTATTTGTTTTTGGATTTTGAGTTGGAGTTTGAGTTTGCCCGAAATAGCCGGCAATGACGAAGTTATCGATTTTTATGGTACAGATAAAATTTATTGTGACGCAACTCAGCTTGCTTGTTCACACAATGACCAATAGTAGGTCTTTCCGTGATCTACGTACGAAGTCGCGGGCAACGCAGTTAGTTGTTATTCTGCTTTGTTCATCACATAAATCATAAACAGGAGAAAAACGTAATAGGTAGGTATGTACCTAAATAAAATTAAGTACCATTAAATACAATACAACATAATATTTTCCTCTCTTATGTGTTTAAACAAGTGTTATTTTTATAATAGCTAGTTAATTTGGTTAGTTAATCATCCATTATGTGTAGGTATCCAATATAAGTTGAAATAAAACGTAATTAGAAACACCAAATATTCTTCTTTTCATAATAAAATAATGTATTTCACAGTCAAAGTCAAAGTCAATATAATTTATTCAATATAGGAGCTTGCAGCACACTTATCAAACGTCAAATCTTTTTAAAGCTACCACCGCGTCGGAACGTGTTGTCGCTGTAGAGAAGATGCGGCCAGAAACTCTACAACATAACACGACTTAATAACTATTACAATATAAATTCTTAAGTAAATAAACTATAAGCTAGTGACCTCAGACCCCAGCATTTTGATCATTTAAATAATCATCCAGTTTATAATTTGCTTTTTTACAGAGGACTTTTTTGATTTGAGTTTTAAACTTGTTTTCGGAAAGATTCAAAATGGTCTCGGGGATTTTATTATAACAACGTATACAGTGACCCATGAAAGACGTGTTGACCCTACTAAGCCGAAAGTGTGGAGATATCAGTTTATTTTTGTTTCAAGTGTTGTAATTATGGACATCATGTTGAAATAATCGACGATCGATAGATCGACGGCTTCAATAACAAATATCTTGATCCTCTCTATCGCACTGGCGGATCCGCTTATAAGGTACTCCTCTTCACATATCGTAGGTCTGTGATCTTTGATTACATTAAAATTACTAATTTAATAAAACCCCCAACGACATTTAAAATATTTAAAATAATTCGGTCACCTATTATTTTTGATGTAAACATTTACATCAATGTTTGTTTTACTTTTAACTGTCTTTAAATAATTATTTAAGGTCAATCAATGCGTAGGGGACCGCTATGAAAAGACCATAGATATTTTTATTTGACTATCACTTGCGGTTCTCGACACGTTAATTTACCTTAAATATCTTAAAGAGAGTTAAAAAGTAAAATAACATTAAAATTTGTTTTTTTACATGCCCGCTTAAAATAAAAAGTAGATATCTCAATCACGCACGAGTGTCTTGCGAATGCCGCTCGGATTGCGACTAAGTCAAAAATTAGGCGACGGGGGCTTAATTTATGCGGTTCTTGCGCTAGAGGCTAGTCACCTATCTTCCGCTATTTTAATTTGATTAATGTCTTAGGTACCTACAGACTGTATACAGACAGAGGCGGGGTGGTTTTTTTACCTGCAGATACTGCTCTAAATAAGCAGCATTTACTAAACCTATTAGGGTAGGTAGTAGAGTACTTTTATTCGTCATAATGCTAAACAAGTTGTAATTAAATAAAACAAGTTAGTGAGTACCTACTTAAAGTACCTAATTAGATCTGATATTTATTTCTCGATCATAGATAATTAAAAAAAACATTGATCTAAACTTTAGAGTCTAAAGAGCAGCCCCGGATCTAGGGGGGGTCAAACCGGGACCCACGCCCCGGGCGGCAGGTTAAGGGGGCGACAAAATCAAGAGTTTGGCAAATAATGTTTATTGCAATGACTTTTTTTTATTGAACGAGGGTTAGCACCGTGTATGTTAATGATTAAGATATTTGTTAAAGAATTGTGTATAACCTGTTGGTAATCCTAATAAACAAATTGAAATTGAAATTGAAGATATTTCGAAAACAAAATCGATCTCGCTTCGCTCCCACTAAGTTTTAGACAAGTGTTATTGCCTAATGCAACCCTGGCCTCTCTGGGGAAAAATTATTAGTACCTACTATCTTGGAGGGGAGGGGCGCTAAAATTAAGTTCTTGCGCCGGCTCGCAAAAATGTTAGACCCGGGGCTGCTAAAGAGCAACGTTTGCTCCAAAGGGCATAAAAACAATAGGGGCATAAGAAGAAAAAAAAAGGTTATTTTAATCATTATGTAGAAATTACAGAATGTAATTAATTTTGATCGGTCTCAGATCATTGACAAGTTTTAATGAAATTAATGATGTATGACGAAAACAATGTAAATAACTCTGTCTGCGTCTTCATTTGCAAATAAGAAGAAAAACTGTTTTCGTTAACTCACAACTGCACTCTAGTATGATTTTTCTACAAGAGCGCGACTCGCCTCTTTTCTATACTAGATGTCGCGCGGCTTTCGCTCTCCGAAAAGCGCGGGATCAGGTTATTTTCTATGCAGCGAATGCGCGTCGCGCGCCTTTAGAGAAATAATACTAGGCGTGCTGGTAGCTTTCAAATCAATCAATCAAATCAGCTCACATCGACCCACTGCTGGGCACTAGGTCTCCTTTTGATTGAGCTACTCCTCACGGTCCTGTGCTGTGCAATGTCGTCTGACCATCGCATCGGTGGTCTACCCAAAGACCTCCTTCCTTCTCTTGGTCCACCGTCCGTCTTCCCTTCTAGCCAAATAACTCGTCCATCTCCACTTCAACTTTGTATTCCGGTCTCCGGTAGCTTTCAAAATTGGTAACCAATTCATCATCATCATCAGATTTTTCCGTTCATTACTTGGTTAGAGGTGGGACCATAAATGTGCAAATAATCAGGGAGCAACTACTGATTGTTACTGTGGGCGATGGAGGGACCACACCAGTGACGACAAAGCACCGATTGGTCCATACCTACCTTTCATTGGTATACACAGGCAGGCCTGTCTCACTCCACAGCTCAGGTACGCTTGACGGCCGATCCCCACAGAGGGGCTCCAATGAAGCTACCGGGTTTTCTACCGATTTTTTTAACCTGCTTCGACCCGATGCTGGGCAAAGGACACACTTTCGCTGCTAAGCTCAAAATCATGATCCTCGCGCAATGCGAAAGTCGTAGGTCGTTTGCACAGTCATAGCGGTGAAACGATGAAAATTGCTCACCTTGTGGGTCACCCGCATAGGGGTAAGGTTGAGGTGACTCATGTTGTAGGTCACGAGTACAGGTGAATGCAATAGAACTTGACCCTCCTCGTAGATCGTGCGCACAGTCGTAACGTTGAAACGATCGCGTCGTGGGTCATCCGCGCAGGCGTATGGTTTTTGGTAGCTCGCGCGGTAGAGTCATGAGCACAGGCGAAATGCAATTGAACCGACGAATGTGTTAAACTCTTCCACATATCTCTATCCAATGCGGTATCCCTCAATTCGCTGCAATAGGCATCCAACTCGTCGCGCCACCTTTTCCGGCGTCTGCCTCGACCTCTACTACCATCATTAGGCGACCCATTGCGTGGCGATTGATGCCCACCACTCGGTATGCATTCAACGAACATGCCCAGCTCAGTTCCACTTTAGTTTCGAGGATTTCTCGCCTACATCAGCTATTTGAGTTTTGTGCAGTGTTGTGTTCCGGATACGGTCCGTCCTTTTCACACCTAGGCTGCATTCGCGGTAAATATTCGGTGATTGAACCGTGATTGGACTACGTACAAACCATAACTTTTGACACATTTGGTATTGCGCAAATCGTGGTACTGCTCTTGACAGCCGTTAGAGCCATTTTGACAGATCGCTCAGACGTTAAAGACAGCCTTTTACAGTTACATAAAGTTAAGTGCGATGCGGAATTCAGCACAGTTGAATAGTAATTGGATGGCAATGTGATTAGAACTGAAATTGGATAAGAATAGAACTTCGATGTTTTAACTTAGAGCTTAGAATACTTATATGAGGACAAGTTACGCGTGTAATTAATTCTACTAATAAAATTTTCTGCCACTTTTTGCGGGGTGCGAGGTAGCACGAGATACGCAACTTTGAATTTAATTCCATTAGTTTAGATTATAATTTTGAATGTTAAAAATCATGAAAAACTGTGTCGTGTGAACCCCAAACGTCATAAGTTCGAAATTATTGTTCCGCAACTACAGGCTGTCGCGTTTAGTGATAAGGTATAAAATTGAATGTAAATGCGTAAGATTTTTTGATCTTGCACGTTGGCAGAGGGGAAATGCTAAGGCGAGGCGGGTCCGCATATAAGTAGTCTAAGACTTAGAGCAATCGGGCTCCTGGTATACTACGCTCCACAATTTGGACTTTTTAATCTTCGTTAATGACCAGGTTTGAGCACCATAGGTTAGGATGGGCAGAATACACAATATCGATACGTTTGGTCTTAAGTGAGAGTGGAAAGTCGCCTTTGGTGAACTGTTGAGACTAACGTTGGACAATAAGCACAGTGGAAGCTTAGGTACCTAATTATTGCATCAAGTACCAAGTCAGCACCTTATTTAAGCAATTAATAATCATCACCTTTATGCAAACTCAACAGACATTATTTGTTCAGATGCCACGAATTGACGCATGCGGCCGTGTACAAGGAGACGCAAATATTAAAGTTATTGTTAGTTTTAATAGTTAATCGGTTTATTAACTCAATTGTCTTCAGTGGTATAAAACGGGAGGTTCTTGGACAATGACAGTAAAGCTAGTTTAATATAGCGGGCCATAGAGGCATTTGTCTTGGGCCAATATGAAGTGTGGTGTGATCGCTTTAGCGTGTTTAGTTGCCTTTGTAAGTACTTACAGCTATGTACCTATACCTACCTACAGGGTCCTTTTTAATATGCTGACACTTTTTAAGGGGATGTTCAGACCATCATACTGAACAACTTTCTCTATTGCACCAACATCTATATCATCATAATATCATCTATTGTCTATTATGCTGTTTTCATATATATTTCCGTGTGTACAATAAAGAGTTAAAATAAATAATAAATAAAAATCGAAATCACGAAAAAAAAGTCAGCTGTCCCATACTAGGTTTGCACATTTGTATGGGACAGCTAAATTTTTTTCTCGCTCTTTCGTTGTTGGTGCCATAGAGAAAGTTGTTCAGTTTGACGGTCTGATCATCCCCTTAAAAAAGTGTATTAAGAAGGACCCTATACGTGTTAATGAATTAACGCAAAACTAGAAAGTAGTTTGTTCGGAATCGAGAGCAGAATCGAATTATCATGGTTTCAGCATAGGTAATTTTTTTCAAAATATAAAAATTTTGTGTATAACATTTAAAATTTACTGAAATCTATCTCAACCCACCGCTCGGGCACTCTCACCCTACGTACTACCAAAACAAGATTCTTAAAATGTATACATGAGCACGTTAGCGCTTTCATTCATAGCTGAAATGATAAAAAATCATGTTTGCCTCAAAAGTTAAAATGCGAATAACTTTAAATTTTAACTATCAAAATAATGAAATTATGGTTTCAATCGAATTATTTTGTTGTAAATCAGTTGGGGTGTATGAGGTTTTGCGCTTATTCATTAACACGTTGTATAAGTTGTCTACAACTTTGTACTGAACTTTCTGATGTGTATGGGAATAATCTCGTGAATGCACCTGTGTGATGGAATGTAATCGTGATCGATTATTCGTAAAATTAACACAATCTCTGTTTCAGGTGGGACTAGATACCGCTACAACGACTGATGTTGAAAGTACGTTTTTAATCTTTATTACTAGCGATCCGCCCCAGCTGGGTGGGATCTACAATATAAATTTAAAAAAAAAAAAAAAGTATTTCTAACCTACCTTTATTTGTTTTATGTGAATAAATACCAAATCTCAATAATACAAAATCTAAAATCTTTAAGTACCTACACATAAACCTTCCGAAACAAATTCTCTAAATGACAGTGAAAAACGTATCAAAATCCTATGCTTGGTTTAGGAGGAGTTAGTTGATACACAGACAGACAGACATACGCGGAATGCGACTTTATTACATAATATCTTTTTTAAGAGAAGAAGTTTATGTCTTCGATATCTTCGATTTTGGTAGACCAATATGCAACATCTACTAAATTCATACTCATTTGCAGAAACGTTCATTTAAGTTAATCCACCATTAAATCTCTTGATAGCTTTTACTACGTCAACGAGACAAAAAGTGAAAGCAAGAGATTTAATGGAGGATTAACTTTAATGAGCGTTTCTGCAACTGAGTAATAATGTGCTGTGTGGGAAGTAGATAAAGTATTAAATGCTGCGCAACTGAAAGTGACCGCTGTAACGCTGTTTCACTGCCAGCCGCTGCAATATTGGTTTGAATTGAGCCGCAGTTTGCCTCTAGCGGTTGAGAAAAATTAATAGGTACCTACCTAGCACTTCGTGCTTACGGATTATACGATACATATGGATTCGAATACGGCTATTCCTCCATGATAGAGCCCATGACACACCGTATCGTGACCCCGATGTCTTAGTTTTACCTATACTTACCTAATAAAATTGTATCATTCTACAGGCTCCAGAAACTTCCAAACTGAAAAGGAAGAATCTTTTTCTACCAGCTCCAGTAATTCAAGCAGTTCTAGCTCTTCGTTAGAAACTGACAGTAATAATAATAACAGATTAAAAAAAAAATCATTCCAAGAAGAATCCAATCAACATTCTCAAGAAGAATCAAGACAAAGTTCCCAACAAGAATCATCATCTTCATATTCCGGTGCCTCCGAAAGATCAGAGGTGACTAAAAGTTTTCAAAGTTCAAGCCAGCACAACTCTGATCAAAAGTCATTTGAAGAATCATCTCAGCAATCCTTTATGAGTGGGTCTTCAAATTCTCAACATTCTGCGACAACCTCATCTGTAGAGCAGAAGTCTGAAAGCAGCTCACTAGTGCAACAATCAGAGAGCTCCTCATCAGACACTAGCTCATATAGACATCAACAAAAACAACAACTTGATACTCCAGATCAACAAATATCAGACAGCCAAGATGAACAACCCGGAAGCCCAGATCAGAATCAACAACAACTCGGTAACCTAGATCAACAACAATCTGGTAACCAAATTCAACAAAATAATGACGTTGATGAATCAGATACCAGAACTTCACGTACTACATCTCAACATCTCACAAATGACGGTAAACGAATTATGAAAAAAAGGATCATTAGACGGCGTCTTCCAAAACCTCACAAACAACCAAAGAGCCCCAAACAGCCCAAGGAACTACACAACCCGGACCAAACTGAAAGTTCATATGGTCAACAAACTTCCCAATCTATTAGTTTATCGAATCAAGAAACATTTGAGAGATCTACTAGTCAACAAACTGTTGAAACTGAGAGCCAAACTGGACAACCAGATCAATTACATAATCCAGATCATCTACAATCAGGCAATCCAGAAGATCAACAACCTGGCAATCCTGATGAAAAACAACTTGGCGGGTCAGATCAGAACCAACCTGACAAGCCAGGTCAGAAACGATCTGACCAAAAACAACTAGTAAGTCCCGATCAAAGAGCACGTGGAGGTCCAGATAAAGAACAACCTGGTCAACAAAAACCTGGTTATCCAGGTCAGGACCAACCTGAGAGTACCGATCAACAAGATCAATCAAATAGTGACATTGATAAATCAGATAGAGTTATTTCAGAAACTATATCTAAAACAAAAGACGGTAAACATATAAAAAAAGTAAGGGTTATTAGAAAGCGTCGGCCAAAACATCCTAAACAGCCAAATCAATCAAAGAACCAAAAAGAGCCAGAGCACTCAGGAGATAAACCTGGAAGCCCAGATAACCAACAACCTGGCAATCCAGACCAACAAACAACTAGCAGTCCAGACCAACCTGGCAGCGTTGTAAAAAAACAACCTGGCAGCTCAAGCCAAGACAAACCTGAAACCCAAGATCAAGAAAAACCTGGAAGTGCTGAACAAAATCAACCTGGCAGCTCAACTCAAGGCAAACCTGATACTTCAGATCAAGAAAAATCTGACAGCCCTGGACAGAAACATGCTGGCCAGTCAAGTCAAGACAAACCTGAAACCCAAGATCACGAAAAATCTGTCAGCGATGAACAAAAACAACCTGGCAGCTCAAATCAGGACAAATCTAAAACCACAGATCAAGAAAAACCTGGCAGCTCCATTCAGGATAAACCTGAAACCTCAGATCAAGAAAAATCTGGCAGCCATGATAAAAAACAACCTGGTAGCTCAAGTCAGGACAATCCTGAAACCCAAGATCAAGGAAAACCTGGCAGCACTATACAAACACAACCTGACAGCTCAAATCAGGACAAACCTGAAACCTCAGTTCAAGAAAAATCTGGCAGCCCTGATAAAAATCAACCTGGTAGCTCAAGTCAGGACAAACCTAAAATCCCAGAGCAGCAACAAAAACCTGGCAGCCCTGGACGAAAACCTACTGGCAGCTCAACCCAAGAAAAACCTGAAACCACAGATCAAGAAAAATCTGTCAGCTCAAGTCAGGACCAACCTGAGAGTCCCGATCAACAAGATCAATCAAATAGTGACATTGAAAAATCAGATAGAGTTATTTCAGAAACTATATCTAAAACAAAAGATGGCAAACATATAAAAAAAGTAAGGGTTATTAGAAAGCGTCGGCCAAAACATCCTAAACAGCCAAATCAATCAAAGAACCAAAAAGAGCCAGAGCAGTCAGGAGATAAACCTGGAAGCCCAGATAACCAACAACCTGGCAATCCAGACCAACAAACGACTAGCAGTCAAGACCAACCAAAATCTAGCAATCCAGATCACAAACAACTTGGAAGCCCTAAACAGCCACAAAATGGCATTCCTGAACAACAACATGTCAACCCTGAACAACAACATCCTGGTACTCCCGATAAACAAGAACCTAGCAGCCCAGGTCAAGAAAACCTTGCAACTCCAAATCAAAAACCAGGCAGCACAGATGTGCAAAAACCTAGTAGCCCAATGCAAGAGACACCAGAAACCCCAAATAAAGAAAGTAAACCTGATCAACCAAATACGCCAGAAAAAAAACAACGAGGAAGCCCTGAACAACAACAAACTGACAACCGAGATGAGGACAAACCTCAAACCCAAGATCAAGAACAATCTGGCAACCCTGCACAAAAACAAACTGGCAGCTCAACCCAAGACAAACCTGAAACCTCAGATCAAGAAAAATCTGAGAGCTCAAGTCAGAACCAACCTGAGAGTCCCGATCAACAAGATCAATCAAATAGTGACATTGAAAAATCGGATAGTGTTATTTCAGAAACTATATCTAAAACAAAAGACGGTAAACATATAAAAAAAGTAAGGGTTATTAGAAAGCGTCGGCCAAAACATCCTAAACAGCCAAATCAATCAAAGAACCAAAAAGAGCCAGAGCAGTCAGGAGATAAACCTGGAAGCCCAGATAACCAACAACCTGGCAATCCAGACCAACAAACAACTAGCAGTCAAGACCAACCAAAATCTAGCAATCCAGATCACAAACAACTTGGAAGCCCTAAACAACAAGAGAACAAGCCTGAAACCCAAGATCAAGAAAAATCTGGCAACTCTGCACAAAAACTTCCTGGCAGCTCAAATCAGGACAAACCTGAAACCTTAGATCAAGAAAAACCAGTCAGCTCAAGTCAGGACAAATCTAAAACCCCAGATCAAGAAACTGGCAGCCCTGGACGAAAACATCCTGGCAGCTCAAGTCAAGACAAACCTGAAACCCAAGATCTAGAAAAACCTGTCAGCTCAAGTCAGGACAAATCTAAAACCCCAGATCAAGAAAAATCTGATAGCCCTGTACAAAAACAACCTGGCAGCTCAAGTCAAGACAAATCTGAAAACTTAGATCAAGAAAAACCTGACAGCTCAAGTCAGGACAATTCTAAAACCCCAGATGAAGACAAATCTGGCAGACCTGTACAAAAACATCCTGACAGCTCAAGTCAAGACAAACCTGAAACCCAAGATCAAGAAAAACCTGTCAGCTCAAGTCAGGACAAATCTAAAACCCCAGCGGAAGAAAAATCTGGCAGCCCTGTACAAAAACATCCTGGTAGCTCAAGTCAAGACCAACCTGAAACCCAAGATCAAGAAAAACCTGACACCTCAAGTCAGGACAATTCTAAAACCCCAGATGAAGACAAATCTGGCAGACCTGTACAAAAACATCCTGGCAGCTCAAGTCAAGACCAACCTGAAACCCAAGATCAAGAAAAACCTGACAGCTCAAGTCAGGACCATTCTAAAACCCCAGATGAAGACAAATCTGGCAGACCTGTACAAAAACATCCTGACAGCTCAAGTCAGGACAAACCTGAAACCCAAGATCAAGAAAAACCTGACAGCTCAAGTCAGGACAATTCTAAAACCCCAGATGAAGACAAATCTGGCAGACCTGTACAAAAACATCCTGACAGCTCAAGTCAAGACAAACCTGAAACCCAAGATCAAGAAAAACCTGACAGCTCAAGTCAGGACAATTCTAAAACCCCAGATGAAGACAAATCTGGCAGACCTGTACAAAAACATCCTGACAGCTCAAGTCAAGACAAACCTGAAACCCAAGATCAAGAAAAACCTGTCAGCTCAAGTCAGGACAAATCTAAAACACCAAATCAAGAAAAAACTGGCAGCCCTGTACAAAAACATCCTGGCAGCTCAAGTCAAGACCAACCTGAAACCAAGGATCAAGAAAAACCTGTCAGCTCAAGTCAGGACAAAACTAAAACCCCAGATCAAAAAAAATCTGGCAGCCCTGTACAAAAACATCCTGTCAGCTCAAGTCAAGACAAATCTAAAACCCCAGATAAAGAAACTGGCAGCCCTGGACGAAAACATCCTGGCAGCTCAAGTCAAGACAAACCTGAAGCCCAAGATCAAGAAAAATCTGGCAGCCCTGTACAAAAACAACCTGGCAGCTCAAGTCAAGACAAATCTGAAAACTTAGATCAAGAAAAACCTGTCAGCTCAAGTCACGACAGATCTAAAACCCCAGATCAAGAAAAATCTGATAGCCCTGTACAAAAACATCCTGGCAGCTCAAGTCAAGACCAACCTGAAACCCAAGATCAAGAAAAACCTGACAGCTCAAGTCAGGACAATTCTAAAACCCCAGATGAAGACAAATCTGGCAGACCTGTACAAAAACATCCTGGCAGCTCAAGTCCAGACCAACCTGAAACCCAAGATCAAGAAAAACCTGACAGCTCAAGTCAGGACAATTCTAAAACCCCAGATGAAGACAAATCTGGCAGACCTGTACAAAAACATCCTGGCAGCTCAAGTCAAGACAAACCTGAAACCCAAGGTCAAGAAAAACCTGTCAGCTCAAGTCAGGACAAATCTAAAACCCCAGATCAAGAAAAATCTGGCAGCCCTGTACAAAAACATCCTGGCAGCTCACGTCAAGACCAACCTGAAACCCAAGATCAAGAAAAACCTGACAGCTCAAGTCAGGACAATTCTAAAACCCCAGATGAAGACAAATCTGGCAGACCTGTACAAAAACATCCTGATAGCTCAAGTCAAGACAAACCTGAAACCCAAGATCAAGAAAAACCTGTCAGCTCAAGTCAGGACAATTCTAAAACCCCAGATGAAGACAAATCTGGCAGACCTGTACAAAAACATCCTGGCAGCTCAAGTCAAGACAAACCTGAAACCCAAGATCAAGAAAAACCTGGCAGCTCAAGTCAGGACAATTCTAAAACCCCAGATGAAGACAAATCTGGCAGACCTGTACAAAAACATCCTGACAGCTCAAGTCAAGACAAACCTGAAACCCAAGATCAAGAAAAACCTGTCAGCTCAAGTCAGGACAAATCTAAAACCCCAGATCAAGAAAAAACTGGCAGCCCTGTACAAAAACATCCTGGCAGCTCAAGTCAAGACCAACCTGAAACCAAGGATCAAGAAAAACCTGTCAGCTCAAGTCAGGACAAAACTAAAACCCCAGATCAAAAAAAATCTGGCAGTCCTGTACAAAAACATCCTGTCAGCTCAAGTCAAGACAAATCTAAAACCCCAGATAAAGAAACTGGCAGCCCTGGACGAAAACATCCTGGCAGCTCAAGTCAAGACAAACCTGAAACCCAAGATCAAGAAAAATCTGGCAGCCCTGTACAAAAACAACCTGGCAGCTCAAGTCAAGACAGATCTAAAACCCCAGATCAAGAAAAATCTGATAGCCCTGTACAAAAACATCCTGGCAGCTCAAGTCAAGACCAACCTGAAACCCAAGATCAAGAAAAACCTGACAGCTCAAGTCAGGACAATTCTAAAACCCCAGATGAAGACAAATCTGGCAGACCTGTACAAAAACATCCTGGCAGCTCAAGTCAAGACAAACCTGAAACCCAAGGTCAAGAAAAACCTGACAGCTCAAGTCAGGACAATTCTAAAACCCCAGATGAAGACAAATCTGGCAGACCTGTACAAAAACATCCTGGCAGCTCAAGTCAAGACCAACCTGAAACCCAAGATCAAGAAAAACCTGACAGCTCAAGTCAGGACAAATCTAAAACCCCAGATGAAGACAAATCTGGCAGACCTGTACAAAAACATCCTGGCAGCTCAAGTCAAGACAAACCTGAAACCCAAGGTCAAGAAAAACCTGACAGCTCAAGTCAGGACAATTCTAAAACCCCAGATGAAGACAAATCTGGCAGACCTGTACAAAAACATCCTGGCAGCTCAAGTCAAGACCAACCTGAAACCCAAGATCAAGAAAAACCTGACAGCTCAAGTCAGGACAAATCTAAAACCCCAGATGAAGACAAATCTGGCAGCCCTGTACAAAAACATCCTGGCAGCTCACGTCAAGACCAACCTGAAACCCAGGATCAAGAAAAACCTGACAGCTCAAGTCAGGACAATTCTAAAACCCCAGATGAAGACAAATCTGGCAGACCTGTACAAAAACATCCTGATAGCTCAAGTCAAGACAAACCTGAAACCCAAGATCAAGAAAAACCTGACAGCTCAAGTCAGGACAATTCTAAAACCCCAGATGAAGACAAATCTGGCAGACCTGTACAAAAACATCCTGGCAGCTCAAGTCAAGACAAACCTGAAACCCAAGATCAAGAAAAACCTGGCAGGCCTGTACAAAAACATCCTGGCAGCTCAAGTCAAGACAAACCTGACACCCAAAATCAAGAAAAACCTGTCAGCTCAAGTCAGGACAAATCTAAAACCCCAGATCAAGAAAAAACTGGCAGCCCTGTACAAAAACATCCTGGCAGCTCAAGTCAAGACCAACCTGAAACCAAGGATCAAGAAAAACCTGTCAGCTCAAGTCAGGACAAAACTAAAACCCCAGATCAAAAAAAATCTGGCAGCCCTGTACAAAAACATCCTGTCAGCTCAAGTCAGGACAAATCTAAAACCCCAGATAAAGAAACTGGCAGCCCTGGACGAAAACATCCTGGCAGCTCAAGTCAAGACAAACCTGAAACCCAAGATCAAGAAAAATCTGGCAGCCCTGTACAAAAACAACCTGGCAGCTCAAGTCAAGACAAATCTGAAAACTTAGATCAAGAAAAACCTGTCAGCTCAAGTCACGACAGATCTAAAACCCCAGATCAAGAAAAATCTGATAGCCCTGTACAAAAACATCCTGGCAGCTCAAGTCAAGACCAACCTGAAACCCAAGATCAAGAAAAACCTGACAGCTCAAGTCAGGACAATTCTGAAACCCCAGATGAAGACAAATCTGGCAGACCTGTACAAAAACATCCTGGCAGCTCAAGTCAAGACCAACCTGAAACCCAAGATCAAGAAAAACCTGACAGCTCAAGTCAGGACAATTCTAAAACCCCAGATGAAGACAAATCTGGCAGACCTATACAAAAACATCCTGGCAGCTCAAGTCAAGACAAACCTGAAACCCAAGGTCAAGAAAAACCTGTCAGCTCAAGTCAGGACAAATCTAAAACCCCAGATCAAGAAAAATCTGGCAGCCCTGTACAAAAACATCCTGGCAGCTCAAGTCAAGACCAACCTGAAACCCAAGATCAAGAAAAACCTGACAGCTCAAGTCAGGACAATTCTAAAACCCCAGATGAAGACAAATCTGGCAGACCTGTACAAAAACATCCTGATAGCTCAAGTCAAGACAAACCTGAAACCCAAGATCAAGAAAAACCTGTCAGCTCAAGTCAGGACAATTCTAAAACCCCAGATGAAGACAAATCTGGCAGACCTGTACAAAAACATCCTGACAGCTCAAGTCAAGACAAACCTGAAACCCAAGATCAAGAAAAACCTGGCAGCCCTGTACAAAAACATCCTGACAGCTCAAGTCAAGACAAACCTGACACCCAAAATCAAGAAAAACCTGTCAGCTCAAGTCAGGACAAATCTAAAACCCAAGATCAAGAAAAATCTGGCAGCCCTGTACAAAAACATCCTGGCAGCTCAAGTCAGGACAAATCTAAAACCCAAGATCAAGAAAAATCTGGCAGCCCTGTACAAAAACATCCTGGCAGCTCAAGTCAAGACAAACCTGAAACCCAAGATCATGAAAAACCTGTCAGCTCAAGTCAGGACAAATCTAAAACCCCAGATCAAGAAAAATCTGGCAGCCCTGTACAAAAACATCCTGGCAGCTCAAGTCAAGACCAACCTGAAATCCAAGATCATGAAAAAATTGTCAGCTCAAGTCAGGACAAATCTAAAACCCCAGATCAAGAAAAATCTGGCAGCCCTGTACAAAAACATCCTGGCAACTCAGGGCAGGACAAACCTGAAACCACAGATCAAGAAAAACCAGACAGTGCCAAACGCCCAAAGCAGCCTGATGCAGATCAAACAGAAAAAACAGACGGTCAGCCAGAACGACCTGAGAATTCTGAACAGCCAATAAAATCTGACAACCTCGATCAACCACGCAACTCTGTTGTTCAACCAAGGAAACCAGTTAAACCAAACGAAGATGAAGATGTAGAGACAGAAGCTTCAGAATCTACGACTGACAATAAGAAGAAATACGTCAAGCATCACAAGAAAACTAAACATTCTAAACGCAGAACAAGCGAGACCGAAATCGACGACGAAGATAAAGTAGTTAGAAGAGGTCGTTATGACTTGGAGAGAACCAAACCCGGTAAGAAAAACATACCTATACATATGCTCACGACCATAATCCCTGGGCCGGTAATCAGAAACAATTCGAGAACTACCTAAACACCATCTTTTTGAGGCTGGTTTTAGAGCTCGACTGTCAAGTACCTCAGAATTCAGATAATGGTACCGACGATGATGGTAAAAACTGCTCCAAAACCTAGTTTAAACAACTAAGCGCACAAACAGACAGATGACGATGATGTAGCAAAGCAATAAATGTTTGAATTTGAATTTGACAGAAATACCGCGAATATATGGCGTTGTTTTATAATATTAAGTGGGCAATCGAGCTTCACTCGGCGTCTGTTTTCTTTTGGTAGATCAACCCTATTTGTACTTAAACAATGTTGATTTTTCCAAGTTTAACCTAGAAACTTGGAAAATTCAACATTATTTAAGGAGATACCGTTTCCGAGAAACCATATCTACATCATTACGTGCATGCATCATCATCATAAAGCAACACATACCTGTTGTTGTTCCTCTAAGTCAGCGCCATAGGTCAGCGCTAATACCGCCTTGTCTCAAGACGAAAGTCTTTTACCAGTGTGTACTGTCAGTGATGACATATCGAACTGAGATGTGGTCGCTCACTCGTCCTCATAAAAAGGCTAAAAGTCACCCAAAAGCCAATGGAGGGCTATGCTCGCAGTTTCCAAGCGAGATCGAATCAGAAATTATGAGATTCGCAGAAAAACCAGACTAACTGACATAGCCCAAAGAATTGCTAAACTAAAGCGGCAATGGGCGAGGCACATTGCTCGCAGAACCGATGGCCGATAGAGCCGAAGAGTTTTCGAGAGCTTGAGTGTTTCCGATGCGCGTTTAGTTGAAACACAGAAGTAACTAGTACACTTGGTCCATACAAACAGCACACTCGGTACATACAGGGTCCAACTTAATATGCTGATACTTTTTTAAGGGGATGATCAGACCACCAAACTGAACAACTTTCTCTACGGGACCAACATCGAAATCACGAAAACAAATCAGCTGTCCCATACATTTGGCTCGAGTAGGTTTGCGCTTTTGTATGGGAGTTAATGTATGATAAACCAATACCTAAATAACTGTCTAATGAAAGACAATGACCACAGATAAGAGAGTCATGTGGTCAAACGTGTATACATACTTTGATAAGGGTTCACGATATTTTATCTTTATCTTACAATGCTTGATAAGATACCTAAACAGGATCTTGAGCCATTCTGAGTTGGAACCACATTGATCCAAAAGGCTATAAACGTACAGCGGTGTACAGACCGCATATAGGGTCCTTCTTATTATACTGACACTTTTTTAAGGGGATGATCAGACCGTCCAACTGAATAACTTTCTCTATGGCAACAACATCGAAATCGCGGAAAAAAAATCAGCTCTCCCATACATTTAGCTCGAGTAGGTTTGGAGTTTTGTATGTAACAGCAGATTTTTTTTCCCGATTTCGATGTTGGTACCATAAAGAAAGTTGTTCAGTTTGACGGTCTGACCGTCCCATTAAAAAAGTGTCGGCATATTAAGAAGGACCCTGTATATTGTGAAGTATACCTACCTATTGGATGAGGGCAGCGCAGGACCGATCGTTTGGCTTTGACTAATTATTATAAGGACTAGCCTTGCGGTAGCATTTCCCCTCTGCCACGGTATAAGCACAATTGATCTTGTGCATTTACATTCAATTTTCCACCTTATCACTAAACGAGACAGCCTATAATAGCGAAATAATAACTTCAAACTTAGAACGTTTGGGGTACACACGAGACTACTTTTCATGATCTTTAACATTCAAAATTAGAATCTAAAGTTATGGGGAATAAAATCCAAAGTTGCGGATTTCATGTTACCTCGCCCCCCGCAAAAAGTGGCAGAAGTATTTGTTAGTAGAATTACACGCGTAACCAGTCCACATATAAATAGTGAAAATCGTTTGGCGATCCATGGGGGAGGCCTATGTCCATGTATAATGAAGGGCTCAGGGCTCTCTTCAGCATGAACTCTTTTTAATCTAAAGTATTTTGTTCAGGTCTTCAAACTGCTGTGGAATCTAACATCAACCTGAGAACTCTGATCGTCCAAGATGGCAGCACCAGAGGACGCTGCTACTGCTCCTGTGACAACAATAATCGTCCAGTGTTTATGAGCATTGACCCCAGAAACTTATATTAAGTGCAATAAGAGAGAATATTGTCTACTTACTTTAAGTTTAAATGTTAAAGTAAGTTGACAATATTCTCTATATTACATAATCTGAATAATTTCATTGTGTCATTAATTTTTGATACTATCTAAATAATTAAATTGGTTACGTTACAATGGTACCTTATTTATGTTTTTGGTAAAATAATACAGGAAAATTAAATCTTATTACTGAAATAATTCGCTATTTCTTCATAAAGCAATTTAAAACTACTCTTTCTGTCTTTTATTTAAAATGTTTTTACCTAATTTAAATGTTCATTGTTTTTGGTGTAGACAGATAGTTACGTACATACCTACCTACCTTACAAACTGGCTGGGGCTGGTTAGCGGGTACAGTCGCCATCAGATATATCGGGCCTATAAGGTGGTCAAATATTTCTGATCCGTGCTAATTTCCAATAAATTAACTGCGGTAAATGTTACCCATTACATCTAAACATGTGTTGTATCATAAATATCTAAATGCTAAGTTCCATAATTTCTTTCCATAGCTATTTAAAATTTAAATCTATTATAACGGAATAAGGTCTTTTTTCCTAAGCTGCTCAGATGTTTATGATCATTGGTAATGATGATTCAAGTCAAGTCAAAGTCAAAATTGTTTATTCAAAATAATATCACATAGATAACTTTTTGACATCATGTTTTTGAATCTACCACCGCGTCGGAAGGTGTTCCGTTGTAGAGAAGATGCGGCCAGAAACTCTACAACACACTTCTTTTAAACAAAACAAAATATACAAAGTACAATTACATAGATTCATTAATTAATTCAGATTGGTTATGTGCAAAGAAATTATTGAAAATAAGAACTGCTTAGAAATATTTGACCACCTTGTTTGCTATGATATATCTGATGGCGACTGTACCTGCATAATTTAGCTTTTTTTATCTTGTTAGGTACATTTTCTCTTTGATTATTCTGTTTATTAATAATTAAGATTCTTCGTCTGTAAAGATATTTTTTATTTAAATGATTGATTCAGTAGCTAGTTAGGTAATTTAGATCTTGTTCTGTTTCTTATTATTATTCTATGGGTATCTACTTATTTTTAAATAATTATTTAGCGAAGATTATATTAATATAAGATAAGAGAAGATAAATATTCTTTATTTGCACACCAAGAATAGAAAAATACAATTTAAAAATGAGAAGGGTACAAAGGGCGGTCTTATCACTAAAAGCGATTTCTTCCAGACAACCATTGGATGGAAGAACTATTTACAGAGACAAATGCTACGGCGGTGCACTATTAGGTACCTATGTACCTGTCTACATTTATACAAGGTGTTACTAACATAGGTTGTAAGATGACACTATGTACTACTAATAAAAATTTTATGGAACTTGTTTTCCGAAATAAACGTATTGAATTGAATTGAATTGAAAAATACAAATAAACATTTAAGGGGGTAGTTTAGACCATCAAACTGAACAACTTTCACTATGGGACCAATATCGAAATCGCGAAAAAATGTACTCGAGCTAAATGTATGGGACAGCAGATATTTTTTTTCGCGATTTCGATGCATGCATAGTGAAAGTTGTTCAGTTTGATGGTCTAAATAACCCCCTTAAAAGTTTTAAATATTTATTTTTACTTTTGTAACACCCTGTATAGAGTAAATAGTCAGAGAGAGAGATAGTGTTTTTTGAGCAGTCTTTTAAATACAGGTAGGGAAGGAGCTTTTCTAATAGACAGAGGTAGTTCACTCCATAAGCGTACAGCCTGAACTGAAAAAGACGTGAACGACGAAGTGAAGGCATAGCTGCGATAATGATATTTCAGTCGATACAGGTGTAAAAAACCCTGTTTGCAGCCATAAAACTGAACAACTTTCGCTATGGAGCCAACCATACAAAGCCATAATTTTTTTCGATGTTGTCTCTATAGTGAAAGTTTGAAGGTCTGAAGCACCCCCAAAGGCTCCAACAGGTTTGTTTTTACATAGGTACTGTATACTATTACCTATGTTTATAGTTCTACATTCTATGTTTCAGTTCTGAATAATTCAGATTTCAGATTCAAAATTGGCGCCAACCATAAACAAATTTCAAAAATATTCTTTGAGGACTTTGAATTATTTATTCCAATTTCCTGGATTTATTCCTGGACAATAACTTTGCATCTTATTGCCGTGCAGATAGAGTCGCTATTTATTTAAATCTGTTTTTCGAAGTGATTCTTCCGTACCGGTAGATATAAATTATTTGATTTGATTTTCACCGGAAGCTGGCAAAGGTATTGTCACAGTAATAGTGTATTGGTGGTTTCTTATCTGTCATTTTGACAAACGTAACTTCTGCGTAGAAAAAATCCAGTTCTTGTCTATGGTTGATCGCTTCGTGTTCGTGTTTACCTACTACTTTTTTGTTGACAAAATTTCTTAAAAACCATGGTCTTATTTAGCTTTTTGGATCTGAATTAGCGATTATTTCAGATAAAATATCTTGTTTCATTAGTATTCTGTTTTTTTAAGATGTCGTCGAGCTCAGTGGAAGATATACCCGATCAGTGCAAGGCAAGTGTGTTTAAAGTTTTATAATGGCCCATTTATCCTTTGTTATGTTGTTTAGAGTTATGACCTTGGTTGCACACCGTAATTGCTAATAACGTACAATTATTACGTACAGATATCCATGTGTTATGTACATTTACTGATATCAAACAATAGCATTTTGTTATTGTGTACCATGGGTCCATATTTCATGCAATTATTTAAATTGCGTCATTTTGAAATATATTTTGGCATAGACTTTGCACTATAGTCCTATATACGAAGAAATAATAATAGGGAAATAAATACTTTGTATCAACAAATTAATGAAAGGAAGCCAGTGATTTATCAATAAACATTTATTTATAGCTTGCTAACAGTTGAATTTATCAGTGTTTGTTTAGCATATTCGCCACGACGACCTACCCTTTAGGTAATGTGGTCGTCGTGTTTTAGAACCGGCGTTTTATACCTTGGCATAGGCCCACCACACATTCCTACTGCTGCAACTCCTGCGAACCAGCATTAATAGCGGCGACCATTCACAACACTAGACAATAAAGTCCAGCGAGTCCGGGGATCACTCTAATCTGTCTTGGAAGATAGGAGGAGTAGGAATAAGCGTTTCATATCTTGGGATGAGCTGCAAATGTGTTAATTTGTATTTATTTACTCACATAAAAGGATGCAGTGGATATGGGTCGTTTTGAAGCCAGAAGGTAAATTATTTTTTGCCTTTCATACAAAAGTGCGGATCAGCTGATCAATTTCTCGTTTTTTCGACCCATGTTTCTTAGGAAACGTTTTTTAGTTTCATTGTCTGAATATACCCTTAAAGTTACGTTAGTAATTAAATATTAGTGGTCTATATAGGGCCCAACTTAATATGCTGACAGTTTTTTAAGAGGATGATCAGACCATCAAACTGAACAACTTTCTCTATGGGACCAACATCGAAATCACGAAAAAAAATCTGCTGTTCCATACAAAACTCCAAACCTACTCGAGCTAAATGTATGGAAGAGCTGTTTTTTTTTCCGCGATTTCGATGTTGTTGCCATAGAGAAAGTCATTCAGTTGGATGGTCTGATCATCCCCTTAAAAAAGTGTCAGTATAATAAGAAGGACCCTATATGCGGTCTGTACACCGCTGTACGTTTATAGCCTTTTGGATCAATGTGGTTCCAACTCAGAATGGCTCAAGATCCTGTTTAGGTATCTAATCAAGCATTGTAAGATAAAGATAAAATATCGTGAACCCTTATCAAAGTATGTATACACGTTTGACCACATGACTCTCTTATCTGTTGTCATTGTCTTTCATTAGACAATTATTTAGGTATTGGTTTATCATACATTAACTCACGATTATATTTTGGGTGGTCAGGAACTGTGCTGCAACTACTAGTTTTCTTTGTAAGCGTGATGTGAAATGAAACTAAGCCAAAAAAAAAATTGGATTAAGCAGTCGCTTTGCTACAATGGGGAACTTGCACAGTTTTATATTTTTAGTGTATCATAAAGATTTAAGGCTTACATAAAAATACCAAATACAAAGATGGTAAAATATGCTCAAATCATTCATTTATTACAAATCAAAAGTCGACTTTTCAAATTCGGCGCCAAAACGCTCACTGCCATGACGTGACATCACTCCTTTTCATGACACGTGAAGCTTACTACAAATCATCCGTTATTTTATGTTGCCGTAACACCAAAATCATAATGAGAAATTATCTTAATAATTCAATAATAATACTTGTGAAAAGAAAATTACTGAAAGATTTATCCTAAAGTTTTTATTTTTACGAAATATTTTAATTAATAAGTTACGTGGTAATTTCGTAATTTCAAACACGGATCAGCGCAAAGTGGTGAAGCGATTAGCAACTACACGCTAGTTGATAATCTGCTCGTGATTGAGTCGCTAGCTCTCTTCCGTATGGCTATCACCAGGATAAGTATAAGCCTCCTTTCCATTATGCCACTATCATGTCCCGTGCCAGTTACAGTCTTTCCAGCTGCCTTCACAATATAATTAGCCCACCTGGCTGCTGGACGACCCACACATATCACATATACCACACATCCTCTCTTGCCTCGGCCACCATTCGGTCCAGGCCTAGCTCAGTCAAAAGTCGTATGTATATGCTCGCGACTATATTCCCCGAGGGGGTAGTCAGAGATATTCGGAAACCTCAGAAAATCCACGTTTCACTAGTACAGACACTGTCCGTGGGGCAGGGAGTGATCCCGTCAGCACTTGTAATGGACAGCGGGTACAATACATCGTAATGTGTATAAAATTAAAATATTTTTCCTTAGGATCTCTTCACCCAAGACGGTGTCCTCCTCAAGGCCTGCCTCGGCCGGCCTATCACGGACCTCAACTCGATCGGAATGCTGTGCATCGTGCAGAACTCTGACGGATCTATTTTTATAGAGTGGAGACCTAATGACTTGATTACTATAGATTCCGATACACAGGATCAGGAGTGGGCGGTTGTTAATACTATTGGTAAGGATTTATTTAATTTAATGCAATTCATTTCCAAACAGTGCCAATAGGACCCTACTACTAAAATTTTCACAGATTGTGTTATTATTGCGGATTTTTGAACAAATACCTAGAGTCATCATCATCATCGGCCTATATACGGCCCACTGCAGGGCACAGGCTCAGGGAGGTTGTATGGGCATTAGTCCACCACGCGTGCCCAATGCGGATTGATAGACTTAACATACGCATCAGAATTGCTTCTTCAGCGTATGCTGGTTTCCTCATAATGTTTTCCTTCACGTTTGAGAGCAGTCAGTATTAGGTACATAAGTTGGAAAAACTCATTGGTACATGGCATGTTGTCCTTGTGGATTCGAACCCGTACCCCCAAAATTGGGTATCCATACGTCTCCGCAACGTGCCACCGACGCTCCGACCGATACCTATACCTCCGAATAGCTAGTAACAAATTAAAATATAAATTAATTAATAACATGTTTTTTTTCAACGTTTTTTGTTTTTGCTCGCGGAAATATGTACATGCCAATTAGGTGTGAATAGGTATAGTGAAAACTCTAAAGACAACAAGTAATAAAAATAAAGATAATTTTTAAAATTGTTGTCCGTTTCAATAATAAAGTGAAACTTTCAAAGCTACTAATCATTAGTATGGGGTTTTCAGAAATGCACAGGGCTTAGCTTAGATTAACATTTACTTTTTATTTCATCAATCTGATAAACATCAAACGGTAATTTTAAGAAAAAATACAAAGTGCTTATCCAGAACAGGCTTCGTCAAAGGTAAAATACATCACTCTGATCCACAACAAGTTTCGTCAATAAACAATCAATCGTATCAATCTGATAGAGTAATCTAAACTTCAAGAATTTCTAGATGCAGCTAGTTACTTTAATAAATACGAAGGGGATTGAAGATTCTTTTGCAGAAGCTTGCATAAAAAATTAACAAACTTTTCCTAGGACGTCGTCAACGTACCCTCAGTGGAAACATAACCTCAGATTACGCTACAGCACGAGCACGCACCATAAAAATCCAGGTAGAAGACCTGAAGACCTTCAGAGTGACCCGCAATAGCCAACAGATGCAGTTCTCGACGAAACCTGGAGTTTGGCAGAACACGTTCTACTTCCAGCATGGGAACGCTGAGATATTTGTCGCCAACTTAAAGAATCATGTGAAGACGGCTAAGACTAGGCATGACAGGTGATTTGAAACGTTTTAATATTTTTTGATTTAAAGAGGTATGCTTAGATGATTTGGTCACGTACAGAGAATGAATTAGAGTAGACTTACTAGAGAGATTTATCGATCAAATGTGACAGGAACCGTCGCCAGAATTTACCACGTCTAAATAAATAGCATATGCTCACGACTATATTCCCCGAGAGGATAGTCAGAGATATTCTGAAACCTCCACGTTTCACCAGTAGTACCGAAACTGTCCAGTGTGACGGGGGGTGAGCCCATCGCCACATAATGGACAGTGGGTACAATACATGCCTAGAAATTAAAGCATGCAGGTTTCCTCACGATGTTTTCCTTCACCGAAAAGCCAGTGGTGTTACAAATCGTACATAAATTCCGAAAAACTCATTGGTACGAGTCGGCCTGGACGGGGATCTGACCATCGCCTCCTGCACGGCAGGCAAGGTTACTCGCCACTGGACCACCACGGCTAAATAAATAGTCTCCTCCGAAAATGACAAGAGCTTAGCACCCTCAACCGACGGAAGTGCATGAAGGCAGATAAGGCGAGAGAAGTATGTCGGAATCGTAGTTTGTGGCGAGCCGTAGTCTTTGCCTACTGGGGATGCCCTGTGGGATAGTGGCGTGAATATATGTACGTTAATTTTAAATTTTAGGATACTGGGGTTGGTTTAACAGGGGTAAGAATAAACAGGACAGGAAGAAACATGCTGATTGCCGCCAATCTATTCAGACTACAGTCACGATACCGAATTCCTAAAAGATTCCTATTCAATACTTGGCATAGGAATCGTAGATATCGAGAGTAGGCTAAATAGTTCGAGGACAATCGTTCTGTTAATTCTTACCCCTGTTAGGTTAGAACTAGCCCCATTCCAGGTCTCCGTCACTCGGCCGTATAGGCACCGAGATAAGTACCTACACTTTGGCGAATCATAAGCGATGCGCTTGTATGAATTCTGCCTCTCGCTCCAAACGGCAAAGTCGCATACGACGCGCGCTGTACGAAGTAATAACAACGTTGAGTCAAGGGCCATTAGATACATTTTCTCGTGTACCGTCTGGCAGTAAATGATTAAAGCATGAACACTTATCGTTTTCTAAGGAAGTGCTCTATCTGTTACTTAGTAACTATAATCTGTGACCATTCTTCTAGTTGAGATACCTTCTTCTTTACCTAGTGTGCTTGCTTATTTTGCTTATTTTTCACTTCATCATCATCAGGCTATACACCACTGCACAGCCCTCTCACGAAAAACTACCACATCCCTTTTTTCCATTACTTCAGATTCATGACGGCAAATGCGAGAGAGTGCATCATATTTGTAAACTATAATACATATTCCATCTCTTTCCTCCCTTACAGGAACACATATGTGGTGGTAGAACCGAATATAGAGTCGCAGGTCCTGAACCGTTCCTTCGCAGAACTGGACATTTTTACTGAGAACACAACAGATGTGGTCTGGAACCTGGTCTCCAACTTCAAGCAGAGACCTTATGAGACTGCGCTGGAGGCTTTCTCTAAGCTTACTGATATTGGTATGTATGTACTTCGTTTTAGATAGCATTCGAAATTTAGACCGAAGAAATTTTTTTTAGACCCTGCTAAACTTGAAGATTTATGCATTAATGACGGTACTCGGGATGTTTACGAATGAGTTTAAGACATGCGAGTTTTAAGCTCTTGTTTAATTTTGTACAAGTCTATTGGGAGTATCATAATATAAAGGATTGTTTTATGTACAAAAACATGTTTGAGCTAATACAAAATGGTAGAGCCATGTGCAAGCCAGTAAGCACTCAATCGATACGCGACCGCCCACTAGCAGACTTGCAACACGATTTCAACTTTATTCATGTACACACGGCGACACATCAAGGTACACAAAACAAACATAAGCTGGCCCCGCTACACTACGTTATTCTACCTCTAAGAGGCCAGCTTATTTTGGTTTTGTATAGCTTGACGAGTCGCCGAGTACCTAATGCTAAGAAACGTTTTCCCACACATGCATTACGCTTAAATGTGTATTTAGTAGACAGTGATGGGCCAAGACATTCAGTAATGAATGACAGATTATGATTTTATCGTTCAGTAATCTTTAGTATCGCTTTGTTTGTTTATTGAGTTCGTAAGATTACTGACTTATCAAACTCATCAATAATTTTCAGTGATATCACAAATAACAAAGGGTTTGTTTCTACCATGCTGGAATGCGTATGATCTCTTTCTTTTTTCAGTACATATCTTGGACCTTGGTCCCATTTAAAGTGCCAGTTAGTTTAGATTATCATTTAGGCTTTATTTCATCGTAATCGGTTCAGTAAATCAAAAGTTATGAGAATTGGGAAGTCGCGGGCGCCGCGAGTTAACCATATAATGCATATTCTCACGACTATATTCCTCGAGGGGATAGTCAGAGATATTCTGGAACCTCAGAACATCCACGTTTCACTAATAGTACTGAAACTCTGTCCAGTGTGACGGTGAGTGAGCCCGTCGCCACTTATAATGGACAATGGGTACATATATGCCTCGAAATTGAAGCATGCAGGTTTCCCCACGATGTTTTTCTTCACCGAAAAACCAGCGGTTTTAACCATATAATTATCCATAACATACAATAAGTAACTCTTAAAATTCTCAGTATACTACGGCAACGAAGGCATGAACGGAAAAAGGGACGTGTCTGAAGAAGTGGCGGACTTGTTGACTAAAAGTATGAGCGCGCTGGAAGATGGCACCACTGTCACCAGGTGCGAGGAGTACGAAGTGATCAGCGTGAAGCCTGTGCTACCGCCCCGCCCTTGTATACCTAGGTAAGAAAATAACATGTGTTTAATTGCGTATTCACACGATGACATATGGAACAGACGTGGTCGCTCACGCAAGGCCTTATAAAAAGGCTGAAATTCATCCAAAGGACAATGGAGAGAGCTCGGAGTTTTCCTGCGAGATAGAATCAGAAATGAAGAGATCCGCAGAAGAACCAGAGTAACTGTCATAGCTGGCAGTGGGCGGGGCACATTGCTCGCAGAACCGATAAATAATCTTCTTAGCCGTTTTCAACCGTAATGGTGTAGGCCTCCTTCAGTCTATGCCATCCCTCTCGATCTTGTGCCCCAACTATCCACTCCAGCTGTTTTTTGGATATCGTTATACCAACGCATTTGCGGTCTTCTTCTTTGCCACTTGAGCTTCGCGATGCGCTTGATGAAGTCAGTGACTTTATTTCTCTGAGCCAATCGTTTCGCTTTAGGTCTCTTAGCGTAACACCTACCATCTTCCTCTTAATTGATCTCTGCGCTACTCTGAGTTTGTTGGTTGCTTTGTGAACCTCCGCTCCGTAGGTGAGCACCAGTAAGATGCACGGTCATCTATACGAGTTTTCTGTTCAGCCTTAATTTGGAATACGAATTCCATCTTGGAATAGGCCGCCCATGCCATTCTTACGCGCCTGTCTATTTCGTTAGTCTGGTGTTCTTTACCAATTACGACCTCTTGACAAAGTGTGTTATGTTTATGTGTAGTATCATTTCAGAGGGACGCCGCTATCGACGGAGAAGTGGGAGGGATTACAAGACACGATGGGCAGAGTTACAGAAGTGGACGGCGTCAGACAACTCATATTTAGAGGGGTAAATATTATTTTAAAATAATTCAACATTCTTAACTTAGCTGTAGTAGTCTAGTGGCTGTCCTTCCGTGATGGGGGCGAAGACGGTTCGATCAGCAATGGAACCCAGAGGGTCTATCACGAAATGCAATTTTCGCAATTGCGTGAACGTTTTCGTTCCAATGTCAACTCTATTCCAATGAAGTCCGGACAGATACAGTCACGTCACGATATATAGGGTCCTTCTTATTTCGCGTTTTCGATGTTGGTGCCATAGAGAAAGTTGTTCAGTTTGACGGTATGATCATGCCTTTAAAAGAGTGTCAGCATATTAAGAAGGACTCTGTGTAGAAAATCGAAAGTCCGAGCCAGGTTGACTTGTCACAATCGGTCTTAGAAACTGGTGAACTTGGTCTATCAATAGTTCTTCTACATCTAAACTAATTCAGAATAGTTTAAGGGGATGAAGGGGGATGAGGAACAGACCATCAAACTAAGCAACATTCTCTATAGAAGTGAACAAAAACGGATATGTTCTGTCAGTCGGTTTAGGAGATACAGCCATTCAAAGTTCCGACCTTTGAACGGCTGTATCTCCTAGACCGTCAGTATCAGTTTTTGTACTGTTCACATAGTTACAGGGTATATTACAATAATATCCTATGATCAGCTTTGCAGCTGATCGTTCACTTGATACAGACCTTTGAAGGGCAGTAACTCCTAAACCGACTGGAGTTATACAGGCAGACCTGGTCCATCCCCATCACAAAGATGCTCTATGCCCTATGAATACTGAATCAGCCTTGCAGCTGATGGTTACCAAAATTCCTCTTATCTCTTATACCATGAGGCACAGCTGATTATTTTAGGACATAGTAAAATTAAAGATTGAATAATTAATTTCGACCATAGAGTAAAGGAGACAAGAAGTATGCTATTCTCCATGCTAAGTGACGTACACCGGAAAAACCTCAAAATCCCGTCTCCTTTATAGTCTAGGAAAAATAAGGTTTGAGATTGCATTAAAGACACTTTAGTAAATTGTGTTTGAAATAATATTACTGTTAGTTTATAACACTTTTGTTGTGATTTCGTGGTTATATAGGCTCAGGAACTTGAGAAATACCTTAAAATCGATATTAATGTACAAATGGCAAGCTTATTTCTAAAAATATTTCGACCAGCATACCAGCAATAGAGACAGTTAATTATCAAAAGGCAAATTTAATGTGTAAAAACAAACAGTAAATAATTTAGTGTTGAGGTTATAATTTTTGAAGACTTACAAAATATTAAATATCTACCCAAATTAACGATATTAACCGTGGATTATTATTGTTATAAGTAAAACGTATTGAACGAAGCCATCCTGTACAAAATCACCAGTTTTCCATTTTTTGTTCATACCAAAATTTTTTGTATTGTAAATGTCTTAATTATTCAATCATACAACATAAAAAATCGGGGATTATTGAGAATTTATGTTTTTCAGGTATGTATCTACTATATTCCAAATTTTCACCAAAAGTGCAATTAATGCAACCTACTCCATACAAAAATCCGTAGATTTCCCCGACTATTAGTCTATGGCTCGACTGAGTGAAAATCTCAAATAGGAGTTTGTAACGAATGTGTTCTGTCATTTCCGTAGGGAGTAGCGCACTCAATAAGGCATTCAGTATGGAAGTACCTGCTGGACTACCATCCGTGGAACAAGACACACCTAGAGATCAGGGCGCTGCAGAAGAAGAAAACCGAAGAGTACTTCTGCATGAAGCTGCAGTGGAGGTCCATGACCGAGGGGCAGGAGGCCAGGTTTGTGAAATCTTAATCATACTTACATACAGGGTCCTTCTTAATATGCTGACAGTTTTTAAGGGGATATTTAGTCCATCAAACTGAACAACTTTCTCTAACGGACCAACATCGAAATCGCGAAAAAAATCAACTGTCCCATTCATTTGGCTCGCGTAGGTTTGCAGTTTTGTATGGAACAGCTGATATTTTTTTCGCAATTTCGATGTTGGTGGCATAGAGAAAGTTGTTCAGTTTGACGGTCTGGTCATCTCCTTAAAAAAGTGTCAGAATATTAAGTTGGATCCTGTATAAAGAGCGGTAATAGCCCATACGGAAGAGAGTTAGCTAACCAATAACGAGGTGGCGGTTCGATTCCCGGCCTGTACCACTTAGATCTACGAAATTTATGTAAGGTATCTGTCCACTGGACATATACTTAGCGCTATGGAGATTATGCATCATTCGATCATGATTTTGAATTTCAAAAATCTCAATCCTGTAAAGGTCGCAATATTATTTAGGTTCCTTTTTAATATGATTACGGTTTTTTAAGGAGATGATTAGACTATCAAATTGAACAACTGTCTGGATGCCAAAGTCGAAATAGCGAAATAAAAAATCTGCTGTTCTATTCCACACAAAACTGCAATCCTATTCGACCCAAATGTATCTATGGGACAACTGATTATTTTTTTGCGATATCGATATTGGTCCCATAGAGAAAGTTGTTTAGTTTTATGGCCTGATCGTCCCCTTAAAAAACCGTCAGCATATTTAGCAGGTAGGATGAAATAGAAATAGAAATATCATTTATTTGCCTTGAAACAGGTATACAAAAGATGGTAAAATATAATAAAATAAGCTTCTTCTGTTCAGCTGTAACAACAGCTAAAAAAAAGAAAGCAGCAGATGTAAATTTATTAATATTAAAGATATTTATTAGGATATTTTTAAAGGAAGCGTTAATAGGCTTTTTGTGAGTGAGCGCGTTACATCCTCGGCTTCATCCAAGCCAACCGCAAGCCCAATTTGAAAAAAAAGATACCTAAGTATTTTTAAAGTCTGCATCCATCCACAGATTCTCAGAATACCGGGATCGCAAAAGCCTTGTAGAAAAAGACGTGAACCGCACAGACAGAACACACCCGTTCTTCGCGGGCGACAACAACCCCAACCTAGTGATCCTACAGGACATACTGATGACCTATGTCATGTATAACTTCGATCTGGGATACGTGCAGGGAATGAGCGACATATTGGCGCCTTTGTTGTTGCTGCTGGGGAATGAGGTGGATAGCTTTTGGTGTTTCGTCGGGTTTATGGAGAAGATTGTGAGTATTTTTTGTAGAATTATTATTTTTAGCGGTGAAGTACATTACACATATTCCTTTTTATAAAATTTAAGGTAATCAATTAATAGGTAGATGACACGATTGTATCGAGACCTTCGCTTTTAAATACCTTGTAGACAAAGTTGTATTATGTTATGCAATACAACCTGATCACCAAATAATGTCTACTCTACACGTGTTTCGCTCCACCAAGGAGCACCCTCAGGAGTTAGACCGACGAATGTCATAAAAAAAATCTACATAAAATCAAATCAATTAATTTTCTTTCAAGAAATATCTTACAGATAACTCCTCAGGCAATATAATTTGTTCTGAATTAACACATCAATGATATTTATTAAAGTTAACACAATCAATTTCACGGGCAATTATTATATTTACAATGTCTTTGATATTTCCTCTCGGGAAATATAGTCATAGATATATTTAAGAAATCTCAGCCACGAGCATAATTAATTTTGTGTTGTTTGTTTTGGCAAATCTCTTCAGCATGATGCCAAACCAAACTCAATGACTACAACTCATCGACTCAACCAAAGAACTGTGGGGACTTGCCACCTATTTCAACACCCACAAAAGCGAACGTTATAGCTGCGAAGCTAAAAGATGGCGTCACCTGTCGCGCCCGAAAATGTTTACCATACAAGATAACTTTCAACGTGAATATGTAATCCGTAACCTACTACAGTTAAGGTTCACAATCGAATGCGAGACGTAAATCGCGCATGACAAATAATCACAGATATTCGATACATATACAATAAAGAAATTAACCAGAAAGCTACATAAAGAAATTTATTATTCTTATTATGTACAATATGTTAATGAATAAGCACAAAACCTTATACACAAAATAATTAGATTGAAAAAATAATTTCATAATTTTTATAGTTAAAATTTAAAGTTATTCACATTTTAAGTTTTGAGGCAAAAATGATTTGTTATCATTTCAGCAATGAATGAAAGCGCCAGCGCGCTCTTGGATACATTTTAAGAATCTTGTTTTGGTAGTAAGTAGGGTGAGTGTGCCCGTGCGGTGGTTAGAGATCGAGTTCAGTAATTTTATATTTAAAAAATAAATTATATCATATTTTGAAAAAAAAATTACCTGTGTTGAAACTATGATAATTCGATTCTGCTCTCGATTCTAAACAAACTTTCTAGTTTTGCGTTAATTCATTAACACGTTGTAATATTAGTGTAGGTAATATTTGAAATTTTGTTTCTTTTCGAAATCTAAACATGGTCTCTCGGTCAGGCATCAAACTTCGACATGGACCAGGCCGGCATGAAGCAGCAGCTCCTGCAGCTGCAGCAGCTGCTGATGTTCGCGAGCCCGGAGCTGGCGCAGCACCTCGCATTGAAGGACTCCGGCAACATGTACTTCTGCTTCAGGTGGCTCCTCGTGTGGTTCAAACGCGAGTTCTCACATAGAGACATTATGAGGTCAGCTTGTATTCAAATGTTTAATTTTTATTATAAAACATACATACATACATAAACTCACGCCTTTTTCCCAGAGGGGTAGGCAGTAACTATAGATCTCCTTTGGGCGGTTCTGACACACCTCTCTTGCTTCTCCATACATCTTTTCATACATTCCCTTCGATTTCGGCTACTTTTAACCTGGAATTTTTTAATGACGTCCCTGGTCTGGTCTAGGTATCCTCTCCTAGGTCTGCCTATACCAATGTTACCTTCCACACACGCCATATATATCTGTTTCGTAAGTCGACTTTCATTCATCCTTTCAATATGTCCAAACCATCGAAGCATTCCCTTCTCTACTTTTCCAAACCATCGAGATAAAAAGAAATCATCAACAGCTTGTACGACTGCGGGGCACCTGACAAACCCTCTCCGTGGTAGTGCACTTCTACGGTGGAATTGAAGAATTCCACAGGCTTACCCCGGCAGCGGAAGCCTATCTGAAACACCTCGACCTCGATTTTTAGGTAGCCGTCATATACAAGGTACTTCTTAATATGCTGACACTTTTAAGGGGATGACCAGACCATCATACTGAACAACTTTCTCTATGGGACCGACATCGAAATCGCGAAAAAAAAATCTGCTGTCCCATAGATACATTTGGGTCGAATAGGATTGTAGTTTCGTATAGAACAGCTGATTTTTTTTCGCGATTTCGATGTTGGTCCCATAGAGAAAGTTGTTCTGTTTGATGGTCTGATCATCCCCTTAAAAAAGTGTCAGCGTATTAAGAAGGATCCTATAGTTTTCACCGCCATTTTAATAGCCTTTGTCCATCTATAATTTGAAATTTGTAAAAAAATTTATAATTTCTATTGAACGAAAAAGACATACAAATACAAAATTAGTTATTCGAATGACGATAACATATTAATTTTACGTTTTCAGGCTATGGGAAGTGTTATGGACGGGGTTGCCATGCGCTAATTTCCATTTACTAATATGTGTTGCCATACTCGACCAAGAGAAGGATGTATTAATCAGCAAAGATTACGGTTTTACTGAAATTTTGAAAGTAAGTTCTTAACATTTAATTTAAAAAAAATTAGACTACTAACTAAAAAGTAAACTTTTATTTTAACATACCTCGATACATGGCGTTGAAGTGAAATGGCTCTAAAGAAGCGAACCACAGTAAAAAAATCATATCACCGAAGGCATCGGTTGACGAAGTATCTTTTTATGTAATGAAACTAAGCCCTGTAACTGTACTCTTGATTGCACTTTAATTAGTGCGTGATGCCTAACGTCACGCAGCAACTGTGGATCTCCCGCTAAACTCCATACGGAGTTTTGGAGAGACATTGTGTATCCTAGATTATAATCATTCTGTAAAAGTTAAATAAATTAAAAAAAAAAAGTCCTGTAGGGCTAGCATGCCACGATAAAGCGACAAAACGATAAAACCCTTCATGCGCGGACGCTTTCGCATACGCAAAGTAACAAAGACAGGCACGTCTCGATTTTTGTAGTTTTCTCGGGGGTGCTTGATGCTATGCCCTTTATTAAAAGAACGTTTGTAATTGAAAGAGGCCTTAAAAATAAGAATAGTATGTGCTCACGACTATACAAGGTGTTAAATAGAAATAAACATTTAAGGAGTGGTTTAGACCATCAAACTGAACAACTTTCACTATGAGACCAATGTGTGATGTGTGACTTGTTATCAGCATTTGTCCATCAATTTGTCTTTGTTGAAATCTAACTTTTATTTAGCTGTAAGTTCTCCAAAAAGGAAATCAATAAATAAATAATAAAATGCCGAAATCGCGAAAAAAAAAAATACAAATCTACTCGCGTTAAAATTTATGGGACAGCTGAGTTTTTTTTCTCGCTTTCGATGTTGGTCCCTTAATGAAAGTTGTTCAGTTTGATGGTCTAAAAGACCTCCTTAAAAGTTATAAATGTTTATTTTTACTTTTGTAACAACTTGTATTCCCTGAGGGAGTGTCAGAGATATTCTGAAACCACAGAAAATCCACGTTTCACTAGAAACAATAAAGATAACTATTACCCACGATCTTCTGATCTGGTCTCAGTGAGCAACTTCCCCAAACTAAAACTTATCTTTCTTTCCAGCACGTTAACGACCTATCAATGTGTCTTGATGTGGACAAGATATTAAGCTCTGCAGAAGGAATATATCACCAAGTGGTCTCCGCGCCACACCTCACAGATCAGATCCGCATCATCGTCGGCCTACCGGTTACTAACAGATCCATGTCCAATTCAGATGAACCAACAACTTCTAATGGTACGACGAATGGTAAAGAAAACGGTGAAAATTCTGCATTAGGACAAGATGCGGATGAAGTTATGTATCAAATAGGATTGGATATGAATTTTTGAGGTTTTGTATTTGAGTCTGGCTAGTTTTATGTCGTTTTTGGTTTGACGAGAATGTTTATTGTAAATAATGACAAAGTAATAATTACGTAATGCTTGACTAGATTTTTTAAACTCTGCACTTTGCATTAAGTAATCAGGTCTAATGTTATTTTTTTGATAAACCAATAAGATAATCCATACGTCCATCATAACCTGCCTGCTGTGCCGAGGGTCGCGGGTTCTAATCCAGTAAGGGACAAATATTTGTATGATGAATATGAATATTTGTACCCGAGTCATAGATGTTTGTATCTATATGTGTATTCTATATCATTGTCTAGTCATCATAACACAAGTCCAGGCTAGATTCTGGTACTTTAAATGTGAGTAGATCATTTGTGTGACAATGTCCAAGATATTTATTATTATTAATATTATCATCATACGTCCCTCTGCTGGGCATAGTCCTCAAATAACCGTGGTCCATAAAAATAGAGCCAATTTTAAAATATAGATTAGTAATCTAAGACGAATGTTTTGACCAGTATGTACTACCAGTGATGACATATGGAACAGAGACGAGGTCGCTCACTCAAGCCTTCATTAAAAGCCTAAAAGTCAATGGAGAGGACTATACTTGGAATTTCCCTGCGAGATCGAATCAGAAATGAAAAGATTCGCAGACTAACCGTAGCCGACATTACCCAAAGAATTGCTAAACTAAAGTGACAATGGGTGGAGCACATTTCTCACAGAATTGATGCCCAATGGGGCCGAAGAGTTCTCTTGTGGCGACCGCGTACCGAAAGTGCAGCGTGGGTAGGTCTCTCAGAAGGTGGACAGACGACCTGGTGAAGGCGGCGGGAACCCGTTGGATGAAGGTAGCGCAGGACCGGTCGTTGTTGCGATCCTTGGGGGAGGCATATGTCCAGCAGTGGACGTCTTTCGGCTGAGATAATGATGATGATCAACTTTTCTGGAATATTTATTCATAAAAACTCGCACAAAGTACTCAAAAAGATGTATGGATAAATTGATAATATTTTTTCCAAAATGTAATCTACTTATCATTCTACTGCCCTTCCGTTTTAAGGGCCGGCGCAATAATTATGTCCTTCGATTAGTAAAGAATATGCTAAATTATAGGTATGTTACATTTATTAGTGATAGAATTTGTGTATAATCAAATCATTGTGACTAAACATTTTATTGGAGTAGACTGTCTTTTCTATACATTTTCTATATAGGCTTATATTAGTGCAGATATTTAAAATGTATAAAAAATAACATTATAAAACCATAAAGAATTGGTAGGAATAATATGTCGAAGGATTACTAAGAGCTATGTGGCAATGCTTGGACTTTCAACTGGCTGTGTGTTTTCTACTGAAAGAGACGTTTATCGCGTCTTGGATCTAAGTCCAGTCCGTGTGGCATTTTGCGCGTGATAGGGTTATATCACGCCTTTTATCTCGTTCGTTTGAACACAGAGAGCGAAGGTGCGATAGCGGTATATCACGCTGCTATACTACGGCCGCTGCATGTAATATACTTGAAGTACCAACGTCGGCGATAGTTTAGTAGGTTGGAGTCTGTGATGGCGTGCGATAAGTCAATTATTTTTGCACGTATATTATACTAAAATGATTGATGTGTCACACGAGTAAATACCCCACAGAGACAAAGCTTTATGGGCTATTGCACGACACTAGCGCCATCTAGCGCGGACCCGTGAATTATTTGTAAATAAAATGTTAGGATAAAGTTTGATATTTATATTAAAGTAAAATCTAAAGAAATTAGCAATATTGTCGATATTATAAATACTATAATACCTAACTGGCTGGAATTCCCGTTCTTTGTTACGAAATTCTCCTAGAAACTTTCACCCCCGATTTCACCTTAGGAGGTTGAATTACGAATTGTTTTTTTAGTGAACACCTAATTAGATGGCAATAAAAACATCCCTGCCAAATTTAAGTTGGTAGCCTTTGTAGTTTTGTATATTTCGTTTTGAGTGAATGTGGGATTTGCATAGAATCAAGCAAATCTGAACACAGCTTGTCCGAAAATAGTTCAAATTTCTGCCACAACACAACACTTGGCACATGGCCAATACAAAAGCGCTGCGATAGGTAAACTACGGCGCGGTAACTCACATGCTCATGCTCTACTCACCAACGTGCGTCGGTGAGAGGTGCATGAGCCATACTACGACCTACACGTCCCGCGGACAAATCGGCGAGCGCCAGTGGACAATATATTGGCGTTGTGTGTCATGTTATCATTTTATGCGCTCCTTAGAATCGTTGTCTCTGTGCTATTTACTCTTGTGTCTGTATTGTATTCGCAAAAATTATGTTTGATGAAAATGAGAAAAGGCAGTTTGCTCCCCATTGCATGTCAATTGATATAAATAATTTTATAATTAACTTTTGTATTTAGTGTAGGTATAAATTGCGTGTTATTTAGGTATGATGCACTTTAACCTGCTTGTTGACGCACTTGAATATAGTTCGTTATTAATTTATTAAGTATGCATTTCTTTTCTTAACGCTAAATTTTATTGTATTTAGTATACTTCATTCCTAATAAAATCGATTGATATCCGATTTAGGTAAATTCCCACCAAGTATTACATATTTTCGAATGTTATTATCTTAAATTTAGGTTACCTAAACATGGGCCAACCGTGGCAGCTACTAGTATAAGAGATAAGAGGAATTTTGGTAACCGTCAGCTGTGAGTCTGATTCAGTATTCATAGTGTGTAGAGCATCTCTGTGATGAGGATGGAACAGGTCTGCCTGCAAAACTCCAGTCGGTTTCGGAGTTACAGCCGTTCAAAGGTCTGAATCAAATGAACGATCAGCTGCAAGGCTGATCATAGGATATTATTCTAATATGCACTGCAGCTCTGTGAACAGTACAAAAACATGTTCTGTCAGTCGGTTTAGGGGATACAACCATTCAAAGTTCCGACCTTTGAACGGTTGTATCTCCTAAACCGACTGATATACCTGCATATTTATGCATATTCATTTTTAGCAACCATACCAGAACTTTGAACGGATGTAACTCCTAAACCGACCGGAGTTATGCAGGCAGACCTGATCCCCATCACAGAGATGCTCTACATCCTATAAATAATGAATCTGCTAATCAATAAATCAATAATGATGGTTACCAAAATTCCTCTTATCTACTATACTATTAGTGGTCTTCTGATCGTCTTTTAATTTTGTAAGAATACGGAGCACACTCTGTGGCGGCCAATCGCTTTAAAAAGGCCATTTGTCACTAGTGGGCCGTGTTAGGCGAACCTTACCTATCAAAATAATCAGTAAACCACTTTTGTTAACTTTAACATTCTCGAATGTTAATTGTATTTATGAGCGATAAAGTTCAATTTTATTTTGCTTGAGTATATGCCCATTTGAACACATTTTTTTAATTTTGTCGTTAAGTACCAAATTAGTATTAAAATGTTTTTTTTTTATTTGCAGGATACACTCGAATATAACGGATTACAGATAAAAATTGTGACGAAAACCGTATGGGCATTACTAGCATAATACATCCTATTATGTACAAATAAATATACAAACTAATATGTATGATAGTTATTATCTAGACTGGACGAAGTGAGAAAAGTTTTTATATTTTTATAAACTGGGATAGGATTCGAGTTAGGTCCTTTATAGTTCTATTATATCCATAGTTTTATTATGTATGAGCGTATAGATTCGAAGAGTCCCCGAACATGTATCGAAGAGTCTCCGTATTTATCGTATATTTATTTTTTTCTAAATAGATATTTGTCTTGCTACATATACGCACGCATATAGGGTCCTTCTTAATATGCTGACACTTTTTTAAGATGATCGGACCATCAAAATGAACAACTTTCTCTATGGGACCAATGTCGAAAAAGCGAAATTAAAATCAGCTGCTCCATACTAAACTGAAATCTTACTAAACCCAATTGTATGGGGCATCTGATTTCTTTTTCGCGATTTCAACCTTGGCCCATAGAGAAAGTTGTTCAGTATGATGGTCTGATCATCCTCTTATAAAACTGTCAGCATATTCAGTTGGACCCTGTATACAACGTGTTAATGAATAAGAGCAAAACCTCATACACCCCAACTGATTTATAACAAAATAATTGCATTGAAACCATAATTTCATTATTTTGATAGTTAAAATTTAAAGTTATTCGCATTTTAAGTTTTGAGGCAAAAATAATTTATTATCATTTCAGCAATGAATGAAAGCGCTAACGTGCTCATGTATGCATTTTAAGAATCTTGTTTTGGTAGTGAGAGTGAGGGTGAGAGTGCCCAAGCGGTGGGTTGAGATCGAGTTCAGTAAATTTTAAAATTTACAAACATATTATTCTATATTTTGAAAAAAATTACCTGTGTTGAAACCATGATAATTCGATTCTGCTCTCGATTCCAAACAAATTACGTTCTAGTTTTGCGTTAATTCATTAACACGTTGTATATTATGGCGATCTGTCGACTGGGTACAAAGTTCCCAATCGTCTTACTAGTAAGTCTATTGGAAAGAAAATTCCCAGTAGTTGAACTGTTATGACTAATCGGTAAGACTAGTGAGTAAGTTGTCTATTAATATTACTTAGGTATATACAACGTGTTAATGAATTAACGCAAAACTAGAAAGTAGTTTGTTTAGAATCGAGAGCAGAATCGAATTATCATGGTTTCAACACAGGCAATTTTTTTCAAAATATTAAATAATTTGTTTGTAAAATTTAAAATTTATTGAACTCGATCTCAACTCACCGCTCGGGCACTCTCACCCTACTTACTACCAAAACAAGATTCTTAAAATGTATACATGAGCACTTTAACACTTTCATTCCTTGCTGAAATGATAACAAATTATTTTTGCCTCAAAACTTAAAATGCGAATAACTTTAAATTTTAACTATGAAAATAACGAAATTATTGTTTCAATCTAACTGTTTGGTTATAAATCAGTTGGGGTGTATGAGGTTTTGCGCTTATTCATTAACACGTTGTATAAGAGTAGGACTATTATGAGCTTGGTTTTACCGGTAAGTCTACTGGGTAAAAAGTTCCCAGAGGTCTATTGGGAAGAAAATTCGCAGTAGTTCAACTACTCTCGGTACTAACTACTCGGTAAGATTTCTGGGAATACGGGATCTATACGCTAGTACTATTAAATCTATACTTATGGCGATGTAGCAATATTTTAATTTCGATGTTTTTCAATTATTTTTCATAATTAGTACCTGGTAATTGAATGTCAGAACAAAATGACACATGAAGAATATTTTCATGAGTGTTGGTAACCAACAAAACTTGCACTTCTGCAGTGAAGGACGCTCGCTTATTTCATTTGATTATCAATGTAGTTAGATCTATTGTGTAATTCATGAATCAGTCGAAAGACTTATAAATCTTATAATCAATGATCTTATTTTGTACCTACCTAACTATCCAATTCATTCGATATCAAATCGACAGTCTTTTTTTGGAAATTCTTTGCGATTCTGTTTCTAATATTTAGTTAATTAATTTCAGACACTGGATTCATGATCACAGAAACTAAAAATTATTTAAAAAAAAATTGTTTTTTGGCCAACGCCTATCTAATCTTTTTTCAGTTAGGGAGCGACTCCGCTTAAACTATGGAGTCTAAGATCTAGGATGATGTAAACGCGTAAAAGCATATTTTTGACGCGTAGGGTCTATCTAAAGATTTTGATCGTTGTTCCATCTATGTTCTGGCACCCAATTACCGATCTATGTCGATCATAATCGACGAATCGATATATAATCGATAAATAAGTATGTACTTTTTATTTAATGTTTCTTTCAATTTTTGTGCTATTAAAGGGGCTACTAATTGTACTGTGATTTCATGATAATATTTCTAACATTCTTAGGATCTTTATTAAAGAAAGGTTTTATTCAGGCGCGCTGGGATGGTGAAAGTTTAGGGCGATTAGGATGAGCTGAATGCTCAAAACGACTAAATTATAGCATATCCCATGGCAACGGATGTTTGAGCTTTCTATAGCTTGCCTTTAGACTCAATTTACATTAATGCGGAACAGAATGGTAGCGTCAATTTCGACTCGATGCGCGAGTATGTGCGAAAATCCTTACGTACTCACGGTACGCCACTTGCTGCGGATTCCCCAGGTATCGCTTACGGCATCTGCGGGAATTCCCGAGAATTCGCGAGTTCCGTGGAAGACGCGGGACCTATTTATCTCTTATCTAGTTTGCACGTTATACAGTTGACATAGAGTTCATTATTACTTGTAAATATATTCCGTTCCACAGTAATGTAATTTTAGCATTAATACCCAAGGTATTTGTACACCTATGTCGTCGACGTGAGGTCTTTAAAGAAGTGACAGCTTGGCCATGAAGAGTAGAAAAAGATGAGGGCGCCATTTTGAAGAACGCCAAAATCACCCATAAACTGGCAAGCCCGTCTAAAATTTTGTACTAAAATAGTTCCTGCCGTCACCATTTTCTTCTCTTTTTGGCCAAGTTATATTTTGCCCTATTAAAGTTGGATGCACTGTCATTGTATTTTACTTGCCTTAAAATTTGCAAAAATGTGTAATTGTTGTGCCTATCCACATTATTTTGTAGATTACTTGTTTATTTTATTAAAGTTTTTCGTACCTGAATACCATTTTTTATTTTCCAGGATACATTTTATTGACATTAGGCCGAATAATGTTAAATTTTTAAGTGGTAATTAATTATCAACCTTATTCCAACCATGCAGAGCTGAAAAAAGTATGCAATAGTAAACTCTAATCCAGCGGACGTCCATTTGCAATAAATGCATTAATGGCGATCAAGAACATGATCTATAATTTTTTCGCCTAGTCCGAATGGATCCTAAAGATACCTTTGTTTCAAAAATAAAACCCTTCTACTGGCGCAGTCGGGTTTGAAGTTTGGAAATCAGTTGGGTGCCAATACGAAAGAGATAAATACTGGCGTCATAATAATGTGTATAACAGAGTAAGATAGATATACTCCCCGAGTAATTATTATTACACATTTGTAATTGGACTCATAAGAATTAAAACATCATTGGAAATATTGATTTTGCGTTGGATAGCGAATGCATGCAAACATCAACCGTAAGGAAATGGAAATAGAGTAGGTAGTCAATTCCTCATGGTCTTCTTCTTATTGTATGGGCAAAGCCCTGGTTTCAGAGTCTTTTCAGATCGCCTTACGGCCTCTGACGTGTTTTTTATGTAACAACTACTGCTACGAGAGATTGTAGCCGGGACCAACGGCTTAATGTGGTGTTAATAATTAAACCCTTTATAAATACATGAACGATTTTGTGAGATTACTTAATAGTTACTACCGTAACAGATAGTTTACTCAACCAGATTTTACGAATTTCGAACATTGCGCTTCAGGAACGAAAAATAAAGTGTGACTTATGTCAATGAGCGACGATTCACCCCCTTGGTGGGGATCGACTGTCAAGCGTACCTGAGTGTGGAGTGTTCAATCCCTTCTATCTATTATTAAGTTTAGGAAATAAAAGTTTAAAACACTAACTTCTATATGAATATTGTATGTAATAATGTCAAGCAAAGAGCTACAATACATTAATAAACATTACAACTTGATCTCCATCCAACACTTTGTACTTAATCCACTTTTAATTACACAAAAACGAATATTTTGACAGTGGAATGCTATATTTATTCATATTAATATACTTTATTCATTTTGAGCCTTAGCGGTTACATTTGCATGAGATTTCATATGCACACTTAAACCGTACCTTGCCTGATACGATTTATCACATATAGTACAATGATAATTTTTAACTCCTGTATGCGTTAACATGTGCCTTCGTAAGTCACATCTGGAGAAAAATCTCTTCCCGCAACTCTCACAAACATGCTTCTTTTCATTCAAGTGGTTTTTACGAATGTGGCAACTACGGGCACTTGCTGAAACAAACGTAGCGTCACAAACCTCACATTTGTGGTTTCTCGTCTTTTCATGATTCCAAAGTACGTGTGAATTTCGACTGCACGGTGTTTTGAATTTCTTTGGACAATATTTGCAACTGTATTTAGGATCGTTGCTATGTGTTAACATATGAATCTTAATGTACCCAGGGGGGTATGATTTACCACACTGGTCGCATTGCCGTAAACATTTATCTTTATGTCGATTTCTTCTACTGTCTTCACATGTGTGGGAATTCAATTCGTTCTCATTTAAAAATCCAGTCCAGCATGTTACACATAAATACGGTTTTAAGTGTAACTTTCTATGCCTTACTAGCTCTCTGTAATCTTCAAACTTTTCATCACAATATTTACATTCTTTGCCCGTTTGAGACCGTACAGGGTGATTGACATTACAATGTTCACGTAAACGTCTACCCGTATTGAATTCCCCTTTACATTCTACACAAAACAGCCTCTTTTCTTCATCTTCTTCCATATATGTTATTTTGGAAATATCTATTCCGAAATCCCAATCGCAGCCATCGCTGTTGGAGTTAGAATACTCAATCTGTGAATTGGAATCCTCTATTTGAACGTTTGCTAATTTTCTTGCGCTGGATTCTATAAGATGTTTGAAGGAATGAGTCAAAGTAAGCTGGTGGACACAATCTATACAGAGATGTTCTGGATATAATTCTTCTTTTGTTACCTGTAATTTAAAGAGATATGTTGTCAGTAATGTTTTCTAAATCAGCCTTGTGTCTCTAAAATTTGGTTTATTCCCTCCAAACTTTATTATAAATATAGATTTGAAATTATGATTACGTCCAGCCAAGCTCACATGTTTATCATTTTATCGATTTGACTCTTCCTTCTTTTTTATATTTGGCTACTGCTGTAAACATCTTGCACAAGATGATTCGCTTCAGTGACTTTATCACATGACTTTCAAAGCAATTTACAAATTCAGCACATTGACTTGCACGTGTGCATGTGACTTCAAATGTACATTTAATCCATATCTTGTCTGATAGGATTTGTCACATAAATGGCAATGGTAATTCTTTACTCCCGTATGAGTCAACATGTGCCGTTGCAACTCAGATTTCGAGAAGAATCGCTTAGCGCAACTTTCGCATCCATATTTCTTTTCTTTCAAATGATTTTTACGAATGTGCGTGCTTCGAGCACTGGCTGATATAAACGTAGCATCACAAACTTCACACTTGTGGTTTCTTGTTCTTTTATGATTCCAGAGTACGTGCGAATTAAGTCCGTTGGCTACTTTGAATTTTTTCGGGCAATATTTACAGCTGTAACGTAGATCGTTTCCGTGGGTCATCATGTGGACTTTTATGTATCCCGGTGGGTATGATTTGCCACATTGATCGCACTGTCGGAGGAGTTTCTCATTACTTTGGTTCGCTCGTCCCTGATTCGGTTCGCAGGTGTGCGTCTCAAAATCATCATTGTTAGAGAATCCTACCCAGCATGTCTTACATAAGTATGGTTTTAAATGCAATTTTCTGTGTATTACTAAGTCTCTGAAATCTTCAAATTTTTCATCACAATATTCACAATCTCTGCCCGTATCACACTTGACAGGATGGTTTTCAGTGCAGTGCTCTTTCAACAGTCTACTAGTAGGAAATTGTGCTTTACATTCTACGCAATAAAGTTTTCTTTCCTCAAAATTTTGTTTCATGACCATTCTGCCTCTCTTAATAGGTCTGATATTGTAATTTTTAGGTAATCGTTTTGGTCTGTAAGTCTGTATTTTCAGTGGTGGGTCTGGTTTGTATTCGGGTTCAAAATCGTAGTTGTCACTAGTAGAATCTAGAATGTTTACATTTTCTGCCAGAGTTAGTGCACTAGACTCTATTAGAGTTTTGAAGGAATGAGTCAAAGTGAGGTGGTGGACGCAGTTGATACATATATTATCCGGATAAATGCTTTCTTCGTCCGACACCTGGAAGTTTATAAAAATTTGATGTTTGTGTGCTGCTTTTAGTTGGGATAGGAACAAACCAAGTTTTAAGACCTTTAATGTTGACTAAAATTTTTTTTATTTATTTGTCAGTGCAATGTTTGAAAGTAAATATTTGTAAATAATTTACCTGATAATCGTAGAAATTTTGCAAAATATCGGACAGACGAACGTCGTTCCCGGCTATGAGAATAGTAGCATGAATGTGTCGCATTTCTTTGCTTTTTCCTAAGCAAGTTCGGCAGCGGTCTTTATAGTTCATTTTTATTCAATGTTCAGAACAATAATTAAATACTGAAAATAATAAAATGCGAAAAATCATATCAGAAGCTACGACCGTCAATGACGTTTTTTTTTTTTCGTGAAAAGCAAAGAGTAGAGTACTTTATTATACCGGAAAGTGATAAGCCGTTTTGTGTTGCCATTTTTCTTCAAAACATCGGACCGGATCAGTCGACCGTACCACCCATACACGAAATTCATTTTTCTGTTACGATATTTGCTAAGCATGTTTACAGTAACAAAGAGATAGCTCTACGAAATAGTATATTCCTTTCTCACTCCTTTATTTTAAGAACAAACCCAAATTATGCCACAAAGTTTCATTGGGAATGACGAATGACGTTTATGTTTATGTCAAGTAGACGAAGAATTTATAATTTTGAATGGAAAATAAACAATGTTTTGCCCACCACCCGACCCCGAAGAATCACAAAACGTAAACAAAACCCACCCGCGGCGCAGACGAAAAAAAAAGTTCGCCAACAAGAAACCATTCAAAAACCAAGCTAACGCTCGCAAGAAATCCAAATTCGCTGCCACAATGTCGTCCTGGGCTGAAAACTTCACGATCGCTGCAACATGGCAGTTAAAACATCAACTGGCACATTGGAAAGCGCGGGCAAAAGCTCTCGAATACGAAAATAAGGTACTCCATGATATAATTCGTAAAAACCACTACAATATTCCAATAGACGTTCATCAAAGATCTGAATCAGACGATATTCAGGAGTCTACACCTGATGAGCACGATAAGGAGATGAATGAACCAGAGCAAGAAGATTTCGAAGTTAGCGAAGAGTTCATAGAATTTCTACGAGCCAATGCCAAGTATAAAGAAGACGCAAGACTGGAAAGGGAACGACTTAAAGCTAAATACAGTGAAGAGAACACTATAGAGCAGTTGGAAGCTGCTCCGATAAAGCCTGAGGATGCACAGGAAAAATTAAAAGAATTGTACGGTTCAGATTGGCAGAAGATAGCCGCGGTCGAAATGTCCGTACAGACAAACTTTATGAGTGAGAGTGATAAAGATAGACCTATGTTTTGGCCGAATATACCGTTTAATTTCAATTTTAGTTGAGATTTGTTTGTTTATATCAATTATACAGTCACCATCATATATATCGTAGCAAACAAGGTGGTAAAATAGTTCTAAGCAGTTCTTTTTCTTTACAGATAACCAATCAAAAATATCTGAACGTCTAGAACATCAAATGTAGGGTCACACAGCTAGGGTGATCATAAACATCTGAGCAGTGTAGAAAAAATTACCTTACTGCATTGTTATACATTTTAATTTTATATAACACTGTAAAGAAACCTTGCCTGCCGTGCAGGAGGCGATGGTTCGATCCCCGTCCAGACCGACTGGTACCAATGAGTTTTTCGGAATTTATGTATGATTTGTAACACCACTGGCTTTTCGGTGGAGGAAAACATCGTGAGGAAACCTGCATGCGCTTCAATTTCGAGGCATGTATTGTACCTACTGTCCATTATAAGTGGCGACGGGCTCATCCCCCATCACACTGGACAGAGTTTCGGTACTGGTGAAACATGGATGTTCTGAGGTTTCATAATATCTCTGACTACCCCCTCGGGGAATATAGTCGTGAACATATGCTTATGCTGTAAAGAAATTAATGAAAATTAGCTGTTCAGATATTTATGACAAAATACATGTTTAGACATAATTGGTAACATTTACTGTAAAGAATTTATTGACAATAATTAGCACTGCTTAGAAATATTTTAACACTTTGTATGCTACGATATATCTGATGGGGACTGTACAGTAGATTTTTTGTAAAGTCCGGCCGCTGAAAGATTGCGTTTGACAGTTACCATAAAATTGTAAAAACTGAATGAAAATATTGTTTACCTGTGCTCACTCTAGTACACAGGGCACTAGCTGCCCTTTTAAGTACAAAAAGCTACTAAATAATGATCGGTAACTGTCAAACGCAATCTTTCAGCGGCCGGACTTTAGTTGGTTCTTAACAGTTTCACTGTTAAGCTCAAAACCATGACAGCAGTTCTAAAATTGACACCCCTCGTAGGTTGTGTAAACTGTGGTAATGTGTCTCACCTCATAGGTAACCCGCACAGCCGAAAGGTTTTCAGTGATTCGCGTGGTAGGTCATAAGCACAGTTGAAATGTGTTGTAGGTCTTAAGCAGCGAAAGTGTTAATAAGCCGAAGTTATTTGTAATTCATTATTTTAAATTATCAGAAATTTACCTATTTGTTATTCAGGCATATTAAGGGGACTGTGACGCTAGCAGTCTCCATACAATAAGTGAACATGTTTTTAACTCACAACAAACTTACAGAAATCTATAGTCTTTCACATTGTACTTTAGACTAGGTTTATTAGATTAGATTTTAATTTACAAAATTTTTGTGAAACATGATATTACAATTTATATAAAAATTTTAATGCTCAAACTTATAACGAAATCTAAAACCTGGTTATATTGGCTAGTACCTACGAATAAATGCTAGTATTTATGCTATGATGAAGAGATCGGATATTCGGATGCATAAACTTAAAATATACCTAAACTTAAAATTATTAAATAAAAAATAAAAATAAAAAAGTGCACTCCATAATAGCCAACACCTCAACTTTTGGTAAATATGCATCCGATTATCCAATCTCTAATGATGAATCAATAAACTAAAAATCGGTGACTCGTTTCAAAATAAAACTTGATGGTGCCGGTGTGCTAAGATCACTAGACGGGTTCTTCAGCACAACAGCCACATTATCGCAGAGGTACGAGGTAGGTCGCCAGCAGCGACCATGTTACAGTTTAGAATCATAAGATGAAATTACTCTGTCAGTGACGGACAATTTACACTCGGCCACATAGAGTATCCCACTCCTCCATTGTTATTCATTAGTGTGTGTGCCCTACAGTGGGATGTATATATAGGATGATGATTAATTAACATTGAAGTGTATCAAAAGTATGATGATGGCATGTATTTATTTAAGGCAAATGATATTAAATGCGACATCAAGAAGAGCTAAGTACCTATTTAGCTCTTCTATTCGTATTCATCAATAACCTATTTTCTCTTTGTTGTGTATAGGTTTGTCCTTATTTTATATGGAAGTAAATTCTCCGAATTTTTATATTGTTTTTTTTCTTGCGGATCTACAAGTTGATTACATATTCCGCTAGATGGCGTCAATGGTATGAAAATAACTGCAAATAACCGTGATTTATACGAAAATACTCGTAATGCGCTGTGATATGCGAAACTAAAAACTAGACAGAATATTGTCTAGGACTAGTTTTAAGTTCCCCATGGTATCACAGCGCATGTTATGTTCACATCACAACTCTATATTTCCAAAGACTACATTATATAGGGTCCTTCTTAATATGCTGACACTTTTTTATGGGCATGATCAGACCGTCAAACTGAACAACTTTATGGCACCAACATCGAAATCACGATAAAAAGATCGGCTCTTCCATACAAACTGCAAACTTCTCAAGCCAAATGTATGGGACAGCAGATATTTTTTTCGAGATTTCTATGTTGGTCCAGTAGAGAAAGTTGTTCAGTTTGATGGTCTGATCATCCCCTTAAAAAGGTGTCAGCATATTAAGAAGGACCCTGTATATTCCCCAGGGGGTTAGTCAGTCATTCTAAATTTACCGTATTATTACTATATTTCCCTGCCCCGAAATACGAACATACAGGTTGGTAGGTACTTATGTACTTACAGAACAGTGATTTTTTTTACACACTTAGGTAGTTTTAATGAATATCTGATTCAGGAGGATAAGGATGAGAGAGTAAAATTTATTTTTCAGTTTAATGAAAACACTTATTAAATGCCGTAGTTAACTATTAATGGAGGTCGGTTACGTAGGTACTATTTACGCTTATGCACTTCAATGTTCGTTGCGAACAGGACCGCCAGTGCCGTAAGTAGGGCGGTGTCAGCGGTGCCCAGGCACAGGGCGCAGAACCTGTAGGGGCGCATAAATAACCAGGACCAAGTATTGGGTCATGTATGGTATAGTAGGTGGTAGTAGCATACTTACCTAGAATATTGTTTTAACTAAGTACAACACTCGCAACATTACACACATACAAAAGTTGTTATATCGTGAGACAAGGATCTCATGGTACCTCCATAAGCTGGCGCTAAGGCGAGCCCGCTGTACATCGACTCGTCTGTCAAGTGATTGTTACTAGGTACCTATCTAGTTTACTTCATAGAAGCGTCAATGTACAGCGAGCTCGCCTAAGCTCGTTCGGGCCTGTGGAGGAAGCGAAGCATAAGAATCGAGAGCGAAATTAATTTGAAGAAGGGCGCATTTCTGAGCATATCTGTCAAACGCTGACACGCTACGCTACTGACAAAATGAACATCAACGATGTAGTGCTCAAGTAAGTAGGTACTGATTGCAAAAAAATGATGCTACCGCCGAAGGAAAAGATTTGACTTATCTAATCATTAAAGCATTTTTCAAGGGCGTTACATTATGTACCTCGCACTTATGAAGCTCGCACCGGGCGCATAAAAGACTAGTTACGGCACTGGTGCTTTCATAACTAAGTAGGTAAGGTAGCCGTAGTCGAAATATACTAAGAATACAATATAACTATGAGTGTGTAGTGTAGACCCAGTCAAGATTTCTGTAATATACAAGGATTTGTGTTAATTGGATGTCACTTCAAGATTGGAAACTGCCGTGATTGCAAAAAAGTGACTGTCGGTGCGGTTAGAGTATAGTGTAGGTAATCAAATTGCTGAGATTTTGAATTAAAATGAATAGGTGGGTATTAAATTGATTGAGTCTATTTAATTTCTGATAGGTACATGGGTAAATCGGCTACTTCAAAATAAAACGCTGCCATATACAATACCATACACCCTTGAACTTTTTAAATTCTAACTATACCTACTTACGTTAGAGTATAAAAGCTGAACTTTATACGTGTTAATGAATTAACGCAAAACTAGAAAGTAGTTTGTTTAGAATCAGGAGCAGAATCTAATTATCATGTTTTCGACATAGGTAATTTTTTCCATAACATTAAATAATTTGTTTGTACAATTTAATATTTATTGAAATCGATTTCAACCCACCGAACGGGCACACTCATCTTACTTACTACCAAAACAAGATTCTTAAAATGTATCCATGAGCACGTTAGCGCTTTCATTCATTGATGAAATAACAAATCATGTTTGCCTGAAAACTTAAAATGCGAATAACTTAAAATGTTAAGTATCAAAATAATGAAATTATTGTTTCAATCTAATTATTTTGTTATAAATCAGTTGGGGTGTATGAGGTTTTGCGCTTATTCAGTTACTTGGGTAACTATTAGAAGATGTTTCAACAGTAACCTGGCAGTTTTGATACTTCCAACCCCTGGCCACACAATTTTAACCTGCTAGTTACCTGCCAAAGCCACGATGACTCAAAACTTCATAGTTGCCCATCGTTCTTACCCAGTGTTGCCAATTCAGCTCTTTTAGAGCTAGATTTGGCTCTATTTATCATGTATCAGCTCTAAAAAAAACCGTTTAGCTCCTTAGCTTCTTTTTACGACTATTCTAGCACTTTTTCAGTTAGCCATACCACGGTGGCTTTCCGGCTTCGAATCCACTACCGAAGCGCAGGTTAATTATTATTGAACGCAGTCATTTTGTATTGTACCTAACCATAGATCATAAAGAGATTCGTACGGGGCAACGGTGCGGTGCGAACGGGGAATTCTCCTCCCGGGGGAATTCCCCACAGTCGCCGTACACGATTTCTTTCTTGCGCTTACATGGTATTCATTCATCTTACGAGTACGTATGTGAAAAGTTTATGTCATTTGAGAGATTAGTGCTTGTTTTATGCTAAAGTTAAGTTTGTTTGTTAAGAAAGTGACTGAAGTGAAGACTATTGTGAAATTATGTCCTGTAGTAAACCATACACCCAGAAATTCCGCCAGGAATGGCTCTCTGAGCCTGATTTTCAGGGCTGGTTAAAAGAAGTCAGCAATGACTATACCGATACCTAGTGCTATTATTAAGAACATTGTTTTTTATTGATTAAAATATAATAAGTTCGAATGGTTTTATTTAGCTCTCTTTAGCTGATAAAGTTAGCTCTTTTTCAGCTCTTTTTTGGCACAACACTAGCTCTAAGCTTGAATACTAAGTTGGCAACACTGTTCTTACCTGTGTTGGGAGCATGCGCTGAGAAAATTTCAGCCTTTTATAAAATAACGAAGGTCTGGCGTTCATGGGATCTTGGACTATAAGTAGGTAATTAATACAAAATTAAGTTGACTACATAAAATATATTTTAGTTTTAATTGCTCAATAAATAAACCGTGTAGTGTACAGCAATAAAGAGTAGTTAATGTGGAAAGCGCCGTTAGCGCCATCTATCGGCAGGTGCGGTCTATGGTGAATATCTATCGTGCATTCGCTTGGTATTCACTCACCGACCGCCGTGCCGTGCGGACGTACGCCTAGCCACATTCACTAGTGAATACTATATCTGTGTTTTATTATTATACATCAACCTCAACCAACCCTGTAGAAAAGGTGTATTCTACATTGGCGACGACGGGATTCGAAATTCACGTGAGTAAAGTGCTTATTAGTTTGTTGAGTGTTGAAAAATTTTAAAATTCAAATTGCGTTTGCGTATAAACGCCACTAAGCGTTTTATTTATTTGCTACACAATCGAAGACGGTGTCTGCTAGCGTTGTTTTGTTTGTTGCCTACAGTTACACAGTGTTAAAAACAAATATTTCAAAAAGAAAAGTAAATATAGTTTTCAATCCCGATTGGAACTCGATTTGATTTGATTATGCTCACGACTGTATTCCCCGTAGGGGTGGTCAGAGTTATTCTGAATGAAGCCTCGGAACGTCCACGTTTCGCTAGTGGTCTATCGAGCTCTGTCGAGTGTGACGGGAAGTGAGTGAACCGAGCCGTTAAATCGATTTATTTGGAATTACCTACATACTGTGTTTCTTTTCCCGGATGTCGACTGCCGAGTGCTGGAGGAAAGAGGGGAGACTCGAGATAGGTGGAAGGTGTGGGACAACACGTGACGACTACGCCTACGATGAACAAACGAACGCCAGCTGTGGACATCAATCTTTAAGGTCACGTGATCATTCCTTATTCTTCTTATCGAGTTTTTCAGACCGCCTTACGGCCTTACATTGGTTTTTGTAACGAGTACTACCGTGAGAGATAGTAGCCGAAACCAACGGCTTAACATGCCATCCGAAGCACGGAATCATCTTTCTTTTTAGACATTGAGGTGATTCGGCCTGCAATGTCCTAACCAACTGGGGAGGAACGCACGAATTGAGATGTCACTAGGTGTCCCCCGTGGGAATCGAACAGGCTAGTCATGTTGTAGTGTAACCATGATATGCTAAGTGAGTTTATTTCGATAGCTATTTATGCCTAGTGACGCATTACGAAATTATGCCAATGTTTATGCCATAATACCAGATTGGCGTAGAATTAAACATTCTGCGTATTGACCATTATGCGGATCGAACATTCTGCATAATGAACATACAGATTTCACAAAATAAAAATAGTAATCGTCTGTTCTATTTCAATTCAAACCTCAATTGTACCAACATAATTTGTTACCGGAACTTATTTGTCGTATCCTATACTTTATAAATTTGAAATCCAGTTCAGTGACCTTACGTTGATCTTATCTTTGCAACATTGTTGTTAGGGCCATATGGATACAATTACCCCAGTACAGGTGAAACTAATTCGTTTCTTTTGCTATTTAAGCAAAGAATTGGATGTTCGATCGATTCGATTTTCAGTCAACCTGAATCTTGTACCTCTTATAATACCAAACGGTACTAAAAAGCTATGCAATCTTATGATCAAACCTATATTACGAAACGTACTGTAACTTAAGGTTGAAGATCGGATTGCGGCCTGAAAATGATCAGGTGATTTCATATTAAATTGAGTGTTTCTGAAGTACCTGCCTACCCACATTTTAACAAAGAACACTCATCTCTGTTGAGAGTAGATTACAGATAAACCTTAGTGATTCAAGCATCATAACTGAACCGATAATACTGCTTCGAAATTTTGTTCTCAGATTGTATGTTCCTAGATGTCACAGGGAAACCAGCCTCCAACAGGACCACTGCCAAGGCGCCGATTGAACCATACCTACTTGCTTCAGTGCATAATAAAGAGAAAATGTCTTCAATTAATAGCTAAGAGTTTTGAAATGGTCAGGGCAATTACTCTCATATTGTCAGTCAGCTTGTAGCTGTTTAATCAGTTGCCATATATAACAAATAATTATTACAACGCACAGCTGGTCATTCAATTGACATAAGCAGCTTTTAGCTGGTCATTCAATTCGATTTAGCAACTTGTAGCTGGTCATTCAATTGACATTAGCAACTTTTAGCTGGGCATCAAATGCTGTCAAATCAAACAATTTTACTATCAGCAGCTTGTAGTTGGTCATTCAGATGACAAGTCAAATAATTAATAATATAATTATTAGCAACTTGCAGCTGGTCATTCAATTGACATTAGCAACTTTTAGCTGGGCATCAAATGCTGTCAAATCAAACAATTTTACTATCAGCAGCTTGTAGTTGGTCATTCAGATGACAAGTCAAATAATTAATAAAATAATTATTAGCAACTTGCAGCTGGTCATTCAATTGATAAAAACAACTTTTATTTCACTATCAGCAGCTTGTAGTTGGTCATTCAAATGACAAGTCATATAATTATATATAAATAATTATTGGCAGCTTGTATAGTTGGTCATTCAATTGACATTAATTGTGCTATGCTATACATGATTATGCTTAGTTACGCAAGGAAACTCTAAAGGTATTAATGAGGTATTGCAATATCAATACTCAATATTCAATATTTTATTGCATTCCATAATGTACAACAAGATGTTAACTTATAAGCTATAAGATCATTATGGACCCTGTAGGGCACAGCAACTATGAACATTACAAATGAGTAGGTAACTTATGTGGTGTGGTCTTGTTTGTATAGATTAATTATGTATCTTACCTAGTCACTGCAGGCACTTCACTGCACTGTTACTTTATTCATTTGTATGTGTTAAAGTACACTATACTGTACTTGAACCAAATCGGTTAATCATCAGTACCCTACCTGTAGGTATACGATTATATAGATAAATTATTATCATATTTTAAATGTACAATATATTTCTAGTGCCAAATAGTCTTCTATAATATTACGCCACGCAATAAAGTCGAAACAACAGTTGCACATAATTCATGTTCATTTAATTAAAAATTGTATTATTTTCCTAAAGCTTACCCAATGATATATATTTATGGTTTTTAGAAGGAAAACATTATTAGTGTAAATATATTTAAAAGTACCTAATATTTTAGGTATATACTTTTACTTTATTCCAAGAAAGGAGGACAATATTTAATTATTTTCCTATTCCTATTTAGCTTTCTGGCCAATTCTGATTACCAAATGCAATTAGTTTATTGGATAAATATACTATCCGACCTTTGACTAATTATTATAAGGACTAGCCTTGCGGTAGCATTTCCCCTCTGCCACGGTAAAAGCACAATTGATCTTGTGCATTCAATTTCCCACCTTATCACTAAATGAGACAGCCTATAATTGCGAAATAATAACTTCGAACTTAGAACGTTTGGGGTTCACACGAGACTACTTTTCATGATTTTTAACATTGAAAATTAGAATCTAAAGTTATGGGGAATAAAATCCAAAGTTGCGGATTTCATGTTACCTCGCCCCCCGCAAAAAGTGGCAGAAATGTTTGTTAGTAGAATTACACGCGTATCCAGTCCACATATAATAGTCAAAGGTAGAGCGATAATAGTCCATACGGAAGAAATCTAGCGACTCAATGACGAGGCGGCGGTTCAATTTCGCCTTAGTGTTTCAAATCTCTGTTTCTGTAATGCAAAATAGCCCTAAAATTTCGTTGCTGTTTTGAATGGAGTATAGGTATATCTTACATTTCTTTTTATTTCGTGGCGTATCATGTAGCTAACAACTAGTTCCTAATTTGGTCATCATGTCGCGTTAATTTTGATGTTGTTATAGAAATATGGAGGTATGTAAACAAACCCAATTACAAAACTACTCTTTGTAAATTACCAAAGATATCTTCATTGGAATTGTAATAATAAATATTGCAATGACCGAGATAAATTTTAACTACAGATAACATGATACAGTTTTGCTCTAACGGATGTTGATATGAAGTTGTTGAAATGTATGTATAGGAGTAATTAACTATACCAAGTTAATCATTGTTGAACTGTAGTAATTATTTTGCCCATTTATAAATCTGATTCAGAATACTGCTTTAGTGACTGAATAGGTATTGTAGACAAAATAACTCCCTCATAGGTTAGGTCACCATCAGACCCTTTGATACATCAATCTTCGTGAGTAGGTACCAAGATAGCGGAATAAAATCCCAGGTTTCTAGTCTAGCAGACTGTTGTAGTAGGCTAGACTTCTTTTGTATTTTAGGTGTTTATGGACGCAATGATTTAACAAATGGTAAAAGAATGACAAGCCTTTCATCCACATAAAATTCAGTCCAATTTCAGGAACAACCAAAGCATAGCATATCTAATGGGGTAGATCTTTTACAGACCAAAGGGGAAATAGAAGAATAAGATTTAGTCGAAATTCATCTCACTATGGATGCCCAATTCGGCACAAGGCAGGGGAACTCGGGGCACATGAGAAGTAAATGAGACATGCGCATTAGATTGCGAGAAGCCAGCTGGAAAATTTAGTTACGAATGTGCGGTGTATTCAATTAAAAGTAGCCCTGCATTTAATTACGGGTGCATTTAATTGCGTATTTGTTATGTAATTGCGTCGCTGTCAAAGAAAAGCATTAAATTGGATCAAAGAGCATTCAATTGCGACTGTGCATTAAATTGCGAATCTGTTAAGTAATTGCGACGCTGTCAGAGAACAGCAGCAAAGGTCAAAGAGCATTCAATCGCGATGTTGATATCGTCAACATGTTTTAATGTTTTGAATGTAATGAAAAGTTAAATTATTACGATTATTATTTCAATTTAGGTATCAGCATTTTATTTGTATATTTTGAGTAAAATAGTACCTATTTAAACTGATCCAATAAATAGATATTGCTGATTTGTCAAAACTAGTCTCTATGCAACATTCATGAATTAAAATGTATTATACAGTACTTCTTATGATTCTTTAGTTATGTATTATGTATTTTAAGTAACTACTGAACATAGCTGACAACAAAATCGACCTAGTGTACCTTACAGTGTATTGTTGTTAGTCAAAGTTATATCAGCATTCATGCAGGTATAATACACATAAAGTATTTATATTTATTATAACCAATAACAATATTCAATAATTCAGAGAATAGCCAGGAATAGTCGTATTGATAACTTATAGTCTTTGCGAAGGTTATAAAAAAAAAAAAAAAAAAAAACCTGGAAAAGCTAGTGATAAAGATTAGGATAAGTAAAAAGGTTTCTTATTTAAGAATGGTACTGTTTCTTACCAAACCTAGCTTAATATTTATTTCTGGATTTAAATTTTATGTTGTCTATCTTGTGGTGATTAAGAATTTATTTCAAATTAAGAATGAATTCAACTGAAATTTACTTAATGATCAACTAGATGTTTACTCACACTAAAGTACCTCAGAATTATTGTAAAACAAGGTATACTTTACTTATCTACTTATCAATAGAAAAAAAAACATTTTTTTTTCACAAGGATGGGTAATATAGAACAGAAGTAACAAATAATTGAAATGTGTTGATACGATGAGATTGCATATTCCGTAGACATTGTTTATCGTTGAATTTAGTGTTTGACAATTTCAAATCAATATTTGAAAAATCTATTTTCTGTAAACAAAGTAGTCTCAATAAATGTTCAGTGATTTGTTTGAATGTAATAGCATTGATAACAGTCAACCTGTATTGTTAATATGGTTTAAGAAATTATTTTAACTGTGGAGTTTCTTGCGCCGCTTCTTCTCCACGGTTATACCTTCCGAAGCGGTGGCAGATTCAAGTAAATATAAAAATTAAATTAAAACAAGAAAGAGATGTAGTGTACAGCAATAAAGAGTAGTTAATGTGGAAAGCGCCGTTAGCGCCATCTATCGGCAGGTGCGGTCTATGGTGAATATCTATCGTGCATTCGCTTGGTATTCACTCACCGACCGCCGTGCCGTGCGGACGTACGCCTAGCCACATTCACTAGTGAATACTATATCTGTGTTTTATTATTATACATCAACCTCAACCAACCCTGTAGAAAAGGTGTATTCTACAAACCGTTTGAAAATAACGCTAAACTCACATTTTCAGTAATGCTGTTGCTTTAATACTATTTAATAACTGGATAAACTATAAAAAGTATCAAAACGACGACGAAAAACAATGTCGTCACTATTCAATTTTTAGTACATTATTTCATACAAAGAACGCGTTTTGACGTTTGGTAAAGAGTTGTTATTTTGACTAGTTGGAAACTCGCGGATTCTTGAAAGTGGCTCTGGTGTAAATTGAGTAAGTGCGTATTGAGTGTTTTATTTTGGAGCTGTCGCATTAAAATTGAGTGTTTTACTTTCCGAAAATTATCTCATAATTGGTAGTTTTTCTACTTCGTAATGATTTCACAGAATTCAACGTTAATGTCTTTTGTATGAAATAAAAATACATTGTGAATTTACACTGTAATTTCTGTCCGGGTGGTCGGAAACTTTGATGTTTTTAGCATTTTATATGAAACATAAGATTCGTCATCATCTAGACCACCTTTAAGGTGGACTACCGATGCCAGCGGCCGATGCGTCTGACGCGCGCGGCGCTCGAATCAAATAAACAAAAGAAAAGAAAAATTAAACTAAACCTAGCTCGTCTATAACAAAACTAGGAACTTGATTTTTGATATTTACTACTAAAACTGTATTTTTAAAAAAAAGTTATTCTTTCAAACAAATAAAATCAAATGTTTAATTCGGATATGTTTTTTCCTCAGTTTTTTCTTACAAAGTTATCCTTGATAAGTTTTATACCTGAAAAAAATCTGTTTTCGTCTTTTCTGATGATAAATCGAAAGACACCGAGCAAAGTCAGATTGCCCAGGTAACTATAGGTATACCTAATTATCGAAACAGAACAGTCTTTTAGGGCCGATTTTTCAATCGCCAGATGAAATTTATCAAATAAATTATAAGGTGTTAAAAATCACCGACTTCATACCAAAAACATAAAAAATATACGAGCACAGAATATTCTTTTCTACCTAATATTTTTATGTTAGATTATTGATAAATTAAGAGAATTTATAAAAATTTTCGGGAATCCAAAATGTTTTTATTTCTCCTCTACCAGGAAGCTGGGAAAGGTATAAACCATAATACCTTTGCCAGCATCCTGCCTTCCTAGTATAAACCATGTCGTCTATCCATTTTTGATACAACCAAAGAGTTTTCATTACATCTAAGAAAGACAGAACTGGCAGCTATCTGTCAGAAAAAATACATTACGCCAAATACAACAATTAAAAAGAAAACGATTACTTCGTTTTTAGTTTTATGAGGGAGTTTTTGGCGGGAATTTGTCAGCTACGTTTGGAGTCCTCATATTTCATCGAATTTTTATTGTTTATAATGAGTTTTGGTTCGTAAAATTGGTGTTGTTTTGCGTAACAAAGTATCGTGCAAGTGAACAATATACAGTTCTGTGAAATATGATGGTGTATGGGTCGTAAACAGGAAAAGTGTTCCGTCATTTGTAGCGCGGCAAAGCGATCGGTTCACCTCTTTCCTGTGGACTTCTCTGCGTTTCCTTCGTCTTTCGGGTGTCTCCAAAAACTCCAAAGAAGCGTCAAAACGTCGAACACCAACGTTTTAATTGCTATAAATAAGAGAATTTTATTAAAGACATCGGCTGTATGGGATATTTAACCCTTTGCCTTGAATTGAACCAAAAAAAAAAATTTTTTTTTTTTATAGTTTATCCTTTCGGAAAGGCAATGGGAACTAGCCCTTACAGCCTGGTCTTTAGTGATATTTTTCTTTGTACTTAATACCTAACTCTTGAAATGCGAGGGTGGTACACACATTCCAATGTTGAGGGGAGTTTTACGCAAGGATCAATCCGAATCAAACGGGAGCGCCTTCTTTATTTCTCACTTTAACTATATTGTTCTCCATTAATGGCACATTATTAAACAAATCCACCACATTAACAAAATAATAGCCACGAAAAACTAATTTAGAAAATTAAGAAACAAAGCCCGTCCTTTTCTTCACGATTCCCGTGCAAAACTCTCCTGATGATGATGGGATGATAGATGAAAGATGAGGATGAAATTGTGGTCGATTTTGTAAGCTCGCGCGTTGCCGCCAAAATCACCATGAACGAGTAAACTTGCACCAAAACTTTTGTTCTTTCTTCGTATATATTTGAGATTTCTGTTATGTTGGTCGATTTACGCAACTTTTTGGTTCACAATCCGCACGATATTATGCCACAAAAACCACTAAAACCAATTTTTCACGAATATCAAATACAACGCCGAACTAACAGATTAATGGCGGCAAGCCTCCCATCAAAAAAAATTAGTTTTATGACATTTGATATTTTTTTCCAAGACATCTTGCCAGTTCACATAAAAAAATATTAGAATCAATAGTTTTTATTCCGAAATCCCAAATAATCCAAATAATGTCTCTTTGAATATTTAAAACACAACTAGAGTTTTTACGAAAGAGCAAAGAAACTAAGGTTAATCAAATTTCCTGGATGGCTGGTGTATGGTAAATTTTATTTGTTTCAACGAATATAATTTATTCATAGGAAAAATCTGCCCTAAATTACACAACATGACACGCACATTTCTTTAGTTAGTGTTCTTTGAATTGATATCTCGAGTTTTCGAGTTGTTGAGAAAAATTTTCTCGTCTCGACTAAGGCTGAATTTCTCGAGAATTCTTGCTTCGAAAATCTCCAAATGTACAGCAGCCACGCCAAGTTTACAATTTTATTATTTATGTACAGATAGATGTAATAGATATTAACCAATTTATAGTCAATTATTTCTTTAAACACGATCTAGAAACTAATCTTTGTGCCTGTTTTTTGTGAGAGTTCATTTAAATGGATATAGGTAGTTTCAAAGTTACAGTGGCTCAAAGATTCATACAAATCTTAAATTAATCCTAGCATTGAAACTATATATTTAAACGAAAATCTGACAAACCACAGGCACAAAGCTTAATATCTAGATCATGTTTAAAAATTACTGTCTTTAATTAGTTAGTATTGGAAATCGGATTTAACTTCATATCTATGTATCGCACTCGGGCGCTCTGCAAGAATTATCTTCTGAAGGGACCATAGATTCAGGTGAATATTTTCTATGGATAACGCGATTGCCCAACCGTCCGAAAAGTGCGTGCGTGTGCCGTATTTTTAAGTAAAAGAATTATTAAAAGTACTTTTTATTCTTTTTTTGTAAATATGTGAATAAAATTCCAGTAATTATAAACGATTGCAAGTTATTCTAGTTTGAGAAAATAATGTTAAAAATTCGTTATTTTCTAAACTTTCCGAAAAAAACATTTTACCGTGTGAAATAATTTCAATCGTGTATTCAATTTATGATTCTTGAACACACAATACTGTGTGTTTTTTTCGTTTCGGTAACTTGTATAAATCTTGGAGAAAAAAGAAAAATAAGAGACCCCTTCCCAGTTAATTCCGGAGCGTATGGCCCCTTAAGACTATTCAAGCGACAAGATTTGGTAACGAAGCAGGAAATAATTTCTACCTAATCGTCAAAAGAATCCTCAGACGATTTGCTATTGATACATACATACATATAAATATCACATATGTATAATATGTTTACGGCTATGTCCCACTGGGGTAGGCAGTAGGGAGAAACAATAGATCGCCACATGCAACGATTCTAACACGCATCTCTCGCCTCTTCGACGTCCATAGATCCATTTGCTAATCGCTTCATATAAAAGACATCAACGGGTCATACATTTTCACTTGCATGATTGTAGCATAGCGTATTATGCTCACGACAATAGCCCCCGAGGGGGTAGTCAGAGATATTCTGAAACCTCAAACATCCACGTTTCACTAGTACCGAAACTATGTCCAGTGTGACGGGGAGTGAGCCCGTCGCCAATTGTAATGGACAGTGGGTACAATACGTGCCACGAAGTTGAAGCATGCAGATATCCTCATGATTTTTTCCTTCACTGAAAAGCCAGTGGTGTTACAAATAGTACATATATTCCGAAAAACTTATTGGTACGAGTCAGCCTGGACGGGGATCGAACCATCGCCTCCTGCGCGGCAGTCAAGGTTACTGGCCACTGGACCACCACGGCATGATTGTATTTTGTATACAGGGTTACTTATACGGCCGTGTGGTTTCGGCCAATATGTTTTGAACGAGAGACTAAGGGAAAATGTTTTATATAGTTTTTTCTTTTCACTTGACTCGTCATTCCACTCTGAAACATTTAGGCTAAAATTAGGGCTTGTTGGTTTCCGAATACCCCGAAAGGGATTTCGGTCGTGACTGTGTATTTGTACTGAACAGGGTGTAACTGAACAACTTTCACTATAGACCAACAATGATATGGAAAAAAAAAATCGGCTGTGTCATACATTTGGGTCGAGTGGCTGGTGTCATTTTCTATGGAATTACCAAATTTATTTTCGCGGATTTATTATTGGTCTAATAGTAAAAGTTCTTCAGTTTGATGGTCTGAAGCACCCCCTTCCCCTTAAAAAGTGTCAGAATATTAAGTTGGACCCTATATAATATGTAGATATTTAAAAAAAGTTTTATCGCGTTACATAAATACCTAATTAATTTAATTATTATTCTCTTCTATAGAAATGGTAGTTGGTTCTTGTAGCATATGTTCTGACCACTCTGAATGGGTATACGGTCGTGAGCCTAATGTCATGTAACCAAAAAAAATTAATATCACAGAAAATTTTTGAAGGTGTATTTAGATAATAAAACTAAATAACTTTCTCTTAATTAGAAAAAGTTTTTGGACCTTCCATACAAATATAAAACGTGAAGTAACTTCTAAAAACAATATTTAGTGTTAATAGCCCACAGTATAATAATGAACCGCTAAAGTCAAATTCACTATACCATAATATGCATCTCTATCTATTAGAGCCTCTATATGCCGAGCATCTATATACCTACATATCCACATAACAAGTTAAGTTGCAACTAAACTCAACGATCCAAATCATCGAAGCATTATCTTTTATCAAGTTATCCCAGATCAAACGTCGAAACGAAGAACGCGTCCTTACTTCCACAGAGCTACAAAATTGGCGCTGTAGTGGTATGCGATCACAACCTGTTTCGAGAGGGGCTCCCCGGCCCCCCTTAGACCCCTCTAGTACCCCCCTATTACCCCTCTGACACCCCGCGTCAGTGCCACAGAAGCCTTCGCCGCGCGAGGCTGTACGCGAAACGAACCGTCAAAAAAAACTTAAACGCACGTTTTTTTTCAGTGAAAAGTTGCCAGTGTTCAAAAAACAGTGCCAGGATTGCAGTGCAGTGCATTTGATTTTTTAATTAGTGCCCCAAATTGTCGTGTTCAAGTTTTGTTTAGTAAAAAAAATTCTTTTTTTCCGAAAACAACACGAATTGATTATGGTTGTGGACGAAATTGTGTTGTGCTAAGGATTTTGGAGGTTGGTTTTTTGAAGTTAAACTAAAGCTTTTTGACTTTGAAAGTTAAACTGGAGTTCAAAGCTCGCGTAGGCCCGATAGGTTTGATTTCACTTATGGTGTGCGTATAACAAACTTCTTGTAGTACATACTCACAAACGGTACATTTACTCCGGTATTTCAAGTATTAAATCTAGTATTTAACTAGTTTCTTTAAAGTTAAAGGTTATACCTTTGATAGTATTACGTCCAGAGATAGTAGGAGAGTTAGTATCCCGTTATTTTGTAGTATTAACTATCCACGTGTAAATGAGGCATTGACGCGCGTTAAGATGTAGAGTTCCGTAGATCTAAGTTTAATCTAAGTGTTTTGTTTCAAAAAACAGATGGAACCAAAAGTTATAAGTAATGTTAGACTTTAATTTTGATTCTTATAGTATTGGAGAATCACTTTGAATACATGTTACACTGTATTCCCGTTTTAGCGAGGTTAAGATACTTTGCCGGGCTACAACTGCATTAAAGAGTACAATTAAATTAGGCAATTGCAACTTATTCATACCTAATTAAGTTCTTATCTTAAAACATCAACGTATAATCTGAAACCATTTATTTAAAATACTAGATATTAATCCACATTAATGGCGCTGTACCTTTTGAAACAACTAGGTATTAAAAAAACCGTTACAATATAATGTTTGGATAAGTAATCAATAAAATAACAAATGTAATAAAACAATGATCTACCTACTTAACTAAAACAATATTAAAGATACAACATGAAAGCATCGATTTAGTTGAAAAGTTGTGAAACCATAAATTCGTTGTTACCCAGTTCGATACATAGTTTAAACGTAAAAACATACAAACAGATAACATTTTCGGCTTTCATAATTTAGACTAACTTTTGCCCGCGACGCGACTTCGTTCTTGTGGAATCCCGTCGCCTTCGATTCCGGGAGAAACCAGAGAAATCCAGGACAAAAGTATTGCAGTTTTTACGTTCATACTATTGATGAACGTAAAAACAGTGTAAAAACGTTTTTGAATTGGGTTTCAATAGAGGTACTGAAAAACGGCGCGGATATCTAAGGCTGAGATTCAGAGATGATTTTTTGACTTAGCTCGAGCTAAGCGTGGCAAAAATGTATGGATTTTGACATACGGGAGTTCGAGCTAAGACTTAAAAATCGTCTCTGAATCTCGGCCTAAGAGTGTTCATGTTCATACACTGTAAATTGGTAGGTATTAGATAAGACTGCGATAAAATAGGATAGACGCTCATGCTACAGAATTAATGTAACTTTAACAAAATCTTTGAGAAAGTTTGAAGACCCATAAACTTAACAGTTGTCAGTATAAACCATTTGAATTCTTAATTTTGAATCCGGTTCCAGTACATTAGCATTTTGCTTCTGTGGTAGCTTGAATATAGAATAGAAAGATTTTTCTATCTTTTACCAATGACATACATAGATACATAAACTCACGGTCATATTCTCTTTCGGGGTGGTCGGAAACATTGTTACAACTATAAGCTGTGCATATAGCTCGCACTCACTTTTAGCATAATTATTGAAGATTTCAAGATGATACCCATGTACCACAAAAGCTTACAAATCTATTTAACATTTAAAGAATCGATTACTACCTATACTTCATTCCAAATAAGGACGACGAGATTTTCCGATTCCTATTTAGCTTTCTGACCAATTCTGATTACCAAATGTAATTAATTTATTGGATACATATACTATCCGACTTATCTTGGACGTTACTAAAGTTGTTTTAAGAATAAGTAAGAGGAAGTGTTTCAAATTTTTGTTTCTGTAATGCAAAATAGCCTTAAAGTTTCGTTGCTATTTTGAATAGAGTATAGTCTTTTTTATCTTATTTGAATACATGAGTGCCTGACAAGAAAAGAGTGCCTACTGAAGGATGGATTCTACTTAAAAACATAAAAAAATATATATGTTCTATAAAAATTATATATTAATTATGAACTTACCACTTTAGGGTGATCAGAAACATTTCTACTACCTAGCAACTATCTTTTTAAGCGTGTAAGGTGCAGTTAGGTGAAATTTTTGTATCTTAAAAATTTAAATAGCTTGGTATAGGTACTAAACAAGAAAATGTTAGTATTTAAACTGGAGAAATATTTCTTAATAATTTAAATTTAAATTTATAGGGACTTAGGTCTAAAAATGTTCTAAGCCGTTAAACACAGACTTTTAACAGTTTTACTAGTTCCCAGTTTCTTGAAGACGTTATTATGTTTTCCTCTCAGCATAAGAGACTTATTTTCAAGAACCAAAAATATATTTACATCAAGTACAAAAGAGCAAGTATGAAAATGAGTACCAGAAAGTAGAAACGAATAAGGAATCTAGTTAAAATTGTAAGCGTATTGAAGATGTTAATTTCCTTAAATGTTGTTGATATTATAGAGCTTTCCTTACGAAAATACAGTAGAGAAATTTAACATTTTAACTGTTCTTTCGGATTCCTCTACTTCATTTCAAATAAAGACGAAAAGTTTCTTCGTTTCCTATATAGCTTTCTGGCCAATTTTGATTTGAAAATATATATAACTTATTTATCAGAGAGACATAAAGACATATCTTGGACGTTACTAAAGCAGTTCTAATAATAATGTGAGAGGAAGTGTTTCAAATCTGTTTCTGTGATTCAAAATAGCCTTAAAATTTCGTTGCTATTGGAAATGGAGTATAGGTTCATAAATCGTGCTGCACCTTTCATATATAAGAATTGAATATAATTTTTGGTCTACTATTTTACAGTTTTTTGTGTAGTTTCATAGTTTTATGGTCCTTTAAAAATATTGAGGAACGTTTTTAGTGAACTATAACTGCAAGTTAAAATAACACAAAATAATAAAGTTATAACAATATAATCTTCAAGAGTTGATGCCTACACACAACAATAATGACTATCAAGTACTCAATTGAAGGAGGTATGAATTTCAACCGAGGCTAAAACTAAAGTGGGTATTGTTTATTCCGAACGGCAGTCGAGGATGCTTTGTATGGGAGAAACAGATTTGTTGTAGAGTTTGTATGGAAATTGAGGTGTAGAGGTGAATTAAAAGAAGTTAGTCAAAATTGTGTCAATTATCTTACAGAATCGGTGATATTTGTAATCTATTAGATTTTTTTACTTTGGGTTTTCTGGAATCATAATGAAAAGACCTGTTTTGCAAGAGTTTTTTATTTTTATTCTTGCGTTTTTGTTAATTAGAAACATTGATTCTAAAATTGATTCAGAGTTTTTAATGCAGTAAAATAAAAACTTATTAGGTATTAAAAATACAAATACTAGCCAACCATTTTAAAATCTTAAAAAAACATTCACACACAAAAAAAAAATACAAAAGAAGATTTTCGCCAAATTCCGTTTCAGTAAAAAAGGTGAGCATAATTTAAATTTGGAATCCCCGGCGTAGACGCAACTCGGCGCATCTCGCAATAACTCATTCGAGCGCGCATAGCTTGTGTTGACGAATGAAATTTGGAATTTCTCGTGTCCTCCCCGGCGCGGCGCAAGAGTCGAATTTTTGACGCTAATTTGCTTAGGAACCGCCTCGTTTTAGGATTTTGAGCTTTATGGCAAGGATAGGGGTTTCAAAAAAGGTTTATTAGGTTGATTAAGGGAATATAATTCGGAGCGCGCTCCATACAAACGAAGTCTTGTGATATTTTTAATATTAACCAATTAAAGACAGTTAAATTTTTCAGAAATAATCTAGAAACTAATCTTTATGTTTGTATGAAGTCAGATTTTCGTTAAAATATACAGTTTTAGTGCTAGGATTAATTTAATATATGTATGGAAATCTTTGAGGCACTGTAACTTTAAAACTATACATTATAACGAACGAAATATTTTTTTGTCAGATTTCATAGAGCCTCTAAGTTTGTATGAAGTCCGATTTTCTTTAAAATTTTATATTCGATAATTTTTTTTCTTAATATTCAGTTATTTTAAGTTTACGATGGAGTTCACAGATTTTCCAGTGACGTCACTGGACGGACCAAAAAACGACGTTATTTTATAAAAATATCTGTAATCCTTTCATTTTAAAATCTCTGACATAGAAAATATATTTATTCAGACAATTATCTCGAAATGGTATTCGATTCAGCCCTCCAAAAAAAATCTTGACATACCGAATTGTTTACGAGTAAAGATATTACATTTAATTAACTTCAAGCTAAATTATTACTATTATAATCTTAATTACCACTATCTAACATCTGAACACTAAAATCCTAATGTGCTGGGAATCCTAGAGTCCATCTTTTAAGCATTGATGATAAAATGAAAATATAAAATAGTAATTAAGATCCGCAATGAAAATTATTATGCAAAAATTTCTTAGTCGGCTTGTCTTTAGTAGTAAGTTAAGTACTTAATATGATAATACTTGAAACTTGAACTGCGGGTAGGGTTGCGTTTCTAGTTTCAAATGCATAAAACCTTTGCTTTGCTTGTTGAAAAAGAATAAAACATTGCGGCGCAATTTTAGTACCAATGAGGATATAATCCTAAGTAAGCCTTTCTACAATATCTTGCTTGAAAAGTTAGTCGGTAGTTATAGCAAAGCTTTTACTCACTCCGAAAGAGATATGGTTGTAATTTATTCGTATGTATTTTAGGTTAATTCATTCTGAAAACCTTGCTACAACTCTACGCTTAATAAGTACTTGACTGCACGCTTAAAAAGTACTTGACTGCACGCTAAAAAAGGTAGTTGTAGCGATGTTTCAAAAGGAAAAATGTCGCGGGTAATCTTTAAGTAAGTTCAAAAGACAAGATTAAAAATAAACTACTTATCAACATATTTTCAATTTCAATTTTCGTATGTGTGGACATATTTTTTCAATTTATTTTATTCCTTTCGGATTCGTAAGAAATCTCGGCTAAAAACTAAACCTACCTTTGTAGTTTACTATTGCAAGATTATAATGTAGTTTATTTTAGATTTCATGTGAGAATCATGTGTCACAGATATGTGCAGCATCTTCTGCACTATCTTAAATCTTAAGATCTTCTAAAGCCTACGGAACCCTGAACTATCTTCGAACACTCAGCACTTAACAACTTTTACTATAATTAGTAATTTGAAAGGGCGGAGATCGTCCATTTAATCCGTCCATTGCTTTCATAATAATAAAACACAAAGTTTACGACCCACACTGCAGACACACGGCCAGCAATGTAGATTTAGATCGCGATATATATCTTAAAATATGTTATGTTAGTATGTATGTTTAACATGTAAAAATTTTCTTATCAAAATTTATATCTGCACCGAGGGAAAAAAGAGATTCGTTGATTATTTTGAGAAATATTTTCATTGTTTATGGTTTTATGTTGTTTTATAGTTGTGAAAAAACTCTGACACCAGGGCTTGCTGCCCACACGATAAGAAGAAGATAGTTCTGATTTATTTTGCATTGTGTTCTGCTTTAATTTTGAGGTGTATATTGTGTTCACTGTCCATTATTCGACTGGCAATGGTGACTGCGTGGCACAGCTTTTGAAATGTGGATATCTCTGACTCATTCGGGAAAAATAGTCGTCAGCATATTATACAATGCTTATAGCAGGGCTGCGCGAAAAAAAAATTTCACTCTATTTCTATTTAAATTAAGGAGGACACGTAGAAACGTCCGGAGCAGGAGTGACGATGAATGATAGGATTAATATGCTTCCATGTACTGCTTTATTTGGGTAAACTAAAGATACAATATAATCGCTCGAGAAACTGCAGTTCAGCAATTTCAACTAATCAGTTAAAATCCTCTCTAACCCAAAGACAATCTCCCTAAAGCGTTTTAATACCACAGACAAAACTTTGGCGCGACTACTCGACACAAAGTGTCTAATTTATGTGCATTACGACATTTTACATAATATAATTATGTATATCATTAAAAATTTACCTTGTAACCTAACCTGTAACTGCGTTTTATAAGTAAGTAGTCGCATTTCATTTCATTTTTAGAATAGACATTATTTTCTAAATTAAATAACTACTTAGAAAACGCAATTAGTACTTATATTTTAAATGATAAATATAAATAAATCATACGGTTATAAAGCATATAACATTAAAACTGATGAACGAATGACGATGACTGCTTAGGAAACGCAGTTTTCCTGGTTTAAACCCATAGTAAAAGTTTTAGGGGAAATTATCACCTAACTTTCGCAAATATTTGCAGATCTGGCCGCTCATTTTTTTTCTTGAACCAGCTTGATGTCCTTTATAAGCGTGGCGGTCTGATAGCACAGTCGGTAGTGATCCTACCTGCTGTGCCGAGGGTCGCTGGTTCGAATCCCTAATTGTACCCGTGCCATGGACGATTGTATCTATGTATGTATTCTATATCGTTGTCTAGTCCAGGCTAGATTCTGGTACTTTAAATGTGACTAGATAATTTGTGTGACAATGTCCATCATATTTATTTATTTATTTTATAGAGAAACAAAGCGAAGTTGTTATCATTTGCGGATGCTTGATATTTGAAACCCATGTCATATCTACCTGGAAACATCCTCTATGATTACACATAAAAGACCCGTGCCCGGACTGATTCTTATACCAAGGGATTAAGCTTCAAAATAGCTTGATTCTCAAGACTCACACATTCTAATGATTAGGGTCTCTACACAAAGGGGCACTTGTCTTTGAAAAAGTTAGATTTTTTGTAAAAGTGTTTGTGTTGCCGCCTGGGGGAGAAATAGAGGGATTTTTGTTAAGTCAGGTGTTCAAATTGTAAAATGATTTAACTTTTAAAAGTTATTCGGGAAACTGTTGATATTAGGAACATAAATACAACATTATGTTCTTATAATATAATCGATTTGAGATATTCGTTTCTTTTTAGTTTGATGTAAATTCGCGAGATCTTTAATTGCGCTATTATTGCTTGTTATAGTACAGTTTAAGATGTAATGCAATGTACTGTTTGGTTTCCGAAAAATAAAAAGTAAAATAACATTAAAAATTTCTTTGAAAGTCTTATAAGAAATAAATTAAATAAAATGCACTTTATTGCCACACAGAATTACTAAATAGGTACCCAAACAATAACCATGTATTATATAAACATATAAAAAAAAAACCTAAAAATATTAATTACTTTCTGACACGATTAAAAACATTAAGTATTCACATAATCCTATAAAATATTGTTAATTAGGTATTTTAATACTTTGAAACATGTATATTTTTAAATTATATTGTACTCCAATAAATATTTCTTGTAGCAAGGTTTCTGACCACCCCGAATCAAAAAATGGTCGTGAATGTATCTATAATATTATTTTTATCTTTCTCCCAGTCCATCCATGCATACATCAAGAAGTAAAACGTCAATTCAGGACATTAGGAAACCATTTAAAAGGGGATATAGAAATATGTATGTAACTCAAACCCAGTCTCCCATTGGTCGGAAGGCCATAAAACATTATAACCTCATTTTATAGCAAATATAGAGTATAAAAGCGCAAATTAAAACGTCTTATCTGTTAAAGCCGTTAGATCTCGAATAAGAAGCTATTTTGTGAGTAAACCGGTTTTTAATCACAGATAAAATGATATTTGGATGCTGTTTTTTTGGATGGATTCGTTTTAAAAGACATTTTGTTTCATTTGAGTTTTTATAAATCTTTTGAATAGAAAACTTCAACTTTATTTTTAAAGAGAATATTCGTAGCGTGGTTCCAGCTTAGAATAGACCGTAATAATTTGTACGAGGCGAGGCGAAGAAGATGCATGAAGAATATTTATATTGTAATAGTTATTAAGTCGTGTTATGTTGTAGAGTTTCTTGCCGCATCTTCTCTACAGCGACAACACGTTCTGACGCGGTGGTAGCTTTAAAAAAGATTTGACGTTTGATAAGTCCGCTTCAGGCTCCTATATTGAATAAATTATATTGACTTTGACTTTGCACCTTATGATTTTATAAATAATAACCCTTTAAACTCAAACACAAAATGTTTTTTAATCAAAATAATATCACATGGATAGCTTTCTGACGTCATTTTTGACTCTACCATCGCGTCGCGTCGGAGGATGTTCTATGTAGAATGCGGCGACTTCAAACATTTGACACATCATTCCATACTAAACATTCAAGGTAGAGGTGAATCTTGCTAAAGCTCGCTTAGAAAGATGGTTGGTAGTCGCAAAGTTTTTGACTACCTCGAAAGGAAATACAGTCGTGAGTCTATGTATGTATATCAGTTATCTCATCGTTTTCATACAGATTTTACTTGAGTTCATTTTTTACACGTTGTATACTTAGATTAACTTAAGACTTTGACTATTTATATGTGGACTGGTTACGCATGTAATTCTACTAACAAACATTTCTGCCACTTTTTGCGGGGGGCGAGGTAACATGAAATCCGCAACTTTGGATTTTATTCCCCATAACTTTAGATTCTAATTTTGAATGTTAAAGATCATGAAAAGTAGTCTCGTGTGAACCCCAAACGTTCTAAGTTCGAAGTTATTATTTCGCAATTATAGGCTGTCTCGTTTAGTGATAAGGTGTAAAATTGAATGTAAATGCACAAGATCAATTGTGCTTATATCGTGGTAGAGGGGAAATGCTACAGCAAGGCTAGTCCTTATAATAATTAGTCAAAGACTTAAGATCACAATTAGATTGTCTAAATTTAAACATCTTAAAATCAAAGTCTTTCATAACACCAATAACTGGCTACACGCAAAATAAATGGATGTCTTTAGGCCAAAAAAATACCGGTCATGTTAGTGTCGACACACTCTTAGAAAGTGTTCCGTAGATATCACAAAAATGGAACAAGTCAAGGTATCATTGACATTTCTGTTTATTAGTTAAAGTTCGGCCGTTCAGAGAATGCGTTTGACAGTTACCATAAAATTGTAAAAAACTGAATGAAAACTATAAATGCCGATCATTATTTAGTAGCTTTTTGAACTTAAAAGGGCAGCTAGTGCCCTGTGTACTAAAGTGAGCACAGGTAAACAATATTTTCATTCAGTTTTTTACAATTTTATGGTAACTGTCAAACGCAATCTTTCAGCGGCCGGACTTTAGTGAACTACAAATACAGACTGTCACAATTTGCTGCTTTTCTTCAGATTACGACTAAGTATAGTCAGAATTGAAATACCAAAATTTGATTCAGACTTAGGTATAAGTATTATAATGACTGGATAAATTAATGAATGTATATATGAAGCCCTTTAATTAGACAATTTACACTTTAAATAAAATAAAAAATAAAATCTATTTATTTCAGACAACCCACTGGGACTTGTTACAAATTTGTGTACAAAATAATAGACAATACTATCAGTTCAAAATATTATAGGCAATATGGCGGAAAATTTAAAGGTTTACCAACACGATTAAGTACCTCAATATAGCTCGATAGTAAGGTACCCCCTTCACCTCATGCCCCCCACACGCTTTACCTGAGTCAAAAGTCGATGTTACAAACGTAAATTGCGACAAAAAAGAAAATAATCATTTTTCTTGACTTGGGTACAAATAAAAACCACCATAAAAATATTTTCCAATTTTTTGACCATCATCCGTAGCGTAATCAAAGACAAACAGAAAAAAAGTGGTCGAAAAGGATTGGATTCAATGTTTGCCACTCAACTACGGGACCCTAAAAGAGTAACTACCAAAAATACTTTCACTGCAACAAGATTTTATCTCAAACAGTTATTTAATTGCCTAGATTATTATCTTCTATAGCGGTCAACGTACTGCGTTGGCTTACAGAGACTTACCTTATGCGACAATATCGGAATTGTTCTTGTATATAAGTATTTATTAAACATTTAAATATACTTGTGTTTTTAGAAGACCTGATTTGGGTATTAAACATGATAGAATTGATTTAAAAACCAAGAAAATAAAAACATTGATAGTGATGTTATTCGATTAAAAAATTTACAACACGTAGGTACTAAACATTCGAGAAAATAATAGTTGTAAACTTTTAATTGCTCTATGCATTACAAAGATCATACAATTAAATTTTACCTATCATTTGGACCCTATTCGAGGACTGCAGTATCTACAATGGAAAAACAATTTGTAAAATTATTGATATTTATTATAATTCAGAGAATATAATTTGGTCAAATGAACGATTTTTAAAGTGGAAGCAAGACATCTTAAGTTTTCTCTGTTGAACTGATATAAGTTGCACATTTTACTATCAAAACGATGGAGGTATAATCGCAGGTCATAAGCAAGAGTAGCCCTTGGATATAAAATGTGCAGTCAAACTTTTTTTAACTGTTACATAAGTGTCATACGTTTTGAGACTTTAATAAGTGTTGCATAAGATTCGTTTTTGAAAGTGCAGCGCAGTGGAATGGCGAAGATGCAAAGACTAAACGTTTTAATGACGAATTTAAAATCGATAAAAGTTTCAAGTTTCGATCGTTTGATGAACTTTTATATGAGTTGATCCTTTAAAATTTTCTCGCCATTACCTCTTTCAGGTGTGGTGGAATATGGTCCACAATTTGTGGTCTTTTGAAAAAAATATTTGTCCAACTATAACTTGCTTATCAAATCTATAACACTCAACAAGGGAGAAAAATAAAGAAAGAAAGGTATAAAAACCAGCTATGTGCGAGTCGCACGCACCTAAGGGTTCAGTACCATCATATTTACCAAAAAAAAGTTTCTAAGGGATCTTCAGCGCGAGTCCGACACACACTTGTCGGTTTTTTTAAGTATGACGCTTGTGTTATTACCGTTTTTACCAAAGAATAAAAAAACACGCATTTTTGAATGGAGCCTTAATTTTCGACATCAAAATCCAAAATAATCTGTGAAAATTTCAACTCGCTACCTATTACGGTTCAAAAGATACATCCATTTATAGGTAGGACAGACCGACGGACGGACAACGTAGGGACAAACCGTTTGGGTCTAACATAAAACGGATCTACGGGCGAAGTTATGCTAGAAAACTCTTACTGCCAGTTGCACGTACGTTCATTAAAGTTTTTTTTTTTAATTTTTATTTATAATGAATGGACTTCTTGCTTGTGCGTTAGAACCGCATTTTCGCCAGTGTCAAGTGGTTTGAGGGAGTATCTATCCAATCTCGAGGATTGTTTTTGAGTAAGAACACAACTAAGAAGGATTGCGGAGCCTCGTGGCACGCGAACCGCGAGAACACCACGCGAAAGACAAGTGTTCGGGGCAACGTGACTCTTCATTAAAGTTAATCCACCATTAAATCTCTTGCTGTCACTTTTTGTCTTGTTGACGTAGTAAAAGCTAGATATTTAATAGAGGATTATCTTTACTGAACGTACGTGCAACTGACCGTTAATCCAGCTTCAAAATAAATTCTAAAGATGCATTAAGACTTTAACACTCATCTCTTCATGAAAGAAAACCCTGATTATTCCTCATCCATTTCATACCAATAAATCACTACGAAAAGAAACAAACTATTCAAAACCATACATCTAGCACCATAAAGTAACCATATTATTTATCTCTCCGACATTCTCTGGATTACTAATGACTCGATTGATTGACTAGATTGAACTGAACCCTGCTATACAATCCTGGTCGGTTAATCTATGCAGTAATGTTCTTGTAAAAAACATTGACGATACTTCAATGTTAAGGAAACTGGTAGGTTAGGGTTGGTACCTACATAATTATGTACCAATGCTGCCTTGTTGAAATTAATAATATCTATTTTGTTGAAATAAGCGATTGTAAGCATTGAATTAAGATTACTTTAGTTATTGTGTAACCTGTAGCTAGCATGCCACGAACGAAAAAGCGACAAAACGAGAACAACGCGCGCTTTTTTTGGCATTCGTAAAGAAACTAGGAGGTACATCTAGATTTTTTAGTTTTTTTTCGAGGATGGCATGTTACTGGTTAAGTTGCATTATTAGACTTTTATAAACTATAGAATTGAAATGAAATGATCTATATTGTCAGTAATTTGGGTAGTCGCTCACCAAACCTTGTTAATATATAGGGATAGTTTTTATAAATCAAATAAACAATTTATGTGTTATTAAAAGTCAATAAAGCATATATAAATTTATGTTTCTAAATGTCAAAATATTATATCGATTGCTATAAAATTATAATAAAAACAGCTCTAAAATGCTCTTAAAATCTTTCGTTAAATTATTGTTAGTAACATGACAATTATATTTTCCTTTAAAAATACAAACACTAAGTAGCTATATAACATTTGGTTTTGACACTCTGCATCTACTACAGTTTTAAAACTAAACACAAATGCACATTTTAAAAATATTCCTAAAAACTTATAGTTTCAACCCTAAGTTCGACCATATCGACGGAAGGAGCCAAGTCAATTGCGCCGGCGCATTTGTAATTAGTTACTTATGAGAAGTTACTAGTTTAGTGAATAGGTCTTCATTATGCCATTCTAGACGTAATTAGCATAGGATTTTAGGATCGACAGCAAGAATTCCTAGTTTAACAATTGCAATTTCAAAGTCGTATTCTAAGACTGCGTTTGTAATTTGATTTTTATGGGTTATGGGGTAAGCATAGATAAAATAGTACAGTATTTTAAACATAGGTTTAGTTCAAAACTTGGGGGTATTAAATTTTACTGCGTGGGTTTTAGTTCTCCTATTGAGTTGTTATTTTTGCTAATAATACTGTAATTATAGAAATAATGATCTATGATATTACTTATTCTGAAGTAATTATTCTTTTTTATTATCTATGTATTATAACAGTTTGATTTCTTCATCATAAAAAGCTTATTCTCACTGCAGGATCTTGATTAAATTCAAGAATTTTTAATACGAGGCAGTTAGCGCTATACGAGGTTTTTTCAGTAGCATAATGCCATTCAACTTAATAGTTACTAAATCGAATTTTGCTACAACCGCACGCGAATATAATAGATCGATATTAAATCAGTTAATTGCTAAACGATCCACCTCAAATAGGTAAATTTCACAAGTTGCAATAGAATAATTATGTGTATCAGTAATTCCTACTACATCACTAATAATAACATTCCTCCACAGATGCGAGTAGCAATGTGCGTGCGGTGAGACATCGCAACGCGCCATGCTGCGCGCGATCATACTCCTCGCCGTCGCTTCGGCGGCGTCCGAGCACGTGCGCGAATTCACCGTGCGCGAGAACGCACGCGCAGGCACCCTCGTCGGACACCTCGGTGACGAACTACCCGACGCCGCTCCACCCTACACCATCGTGCCCGTCCCAGGCAGCGCCGTCAACGACGACCTCAGAATAGACCCCCACACCGGAGAAATACGAACACGAATGCCTTTAGACAGAGAAAATAGAGACCATTATGCCTTAGTAGCTATCCCTGCATCGGGAGATAATATCCGTGTTGTGGTGAGAGTGTCTGATGAGAATGATAACGCTCCTACTTTCCCTACGGCTGTTATGAATGTGGAATTCTCTGAGAATACCCCTAGGGATGTTAAGAGGAAACTGAATCCTGCTAAAGATAGGGATTTGGGTGCTTTCAATACTCAGAGGTATAATATTGTGTCGGGGAATACAGATAATGCGTTCAGATTGTCTTCTCATAGGGAACGTGACGGAGTTCTGTATTTGGATCTTCAAATTAATGGGTTCCTTGATAGAGAGACTACTGATCATTATGAGTTAGTTATAGAAGCTTTAGATGGAGGTACACCTCCTCTTAGGGGGACAATGACTGTAAATATTACAATTTTAGATGTAAACGATAACCCACCTGTTTTTGCCGAGAGCGTTTACTCGGCAATGATACCAGAAAATGCAACTGTAGGGACACCAGTATTGAAAGTGTCAGCTACCGACTCAGATTCGGCTGAAAACGGACAGGTCGAGTATTCGATAAACAGAAGACAAAGTGATAAAGAGAACATGTTCAAAATCGACCCTGAAACTGGTGAAATTACTGTCAATAAAGCTCTTGATTTTGAGACTAAGGAGCTACATGAATTAGTCGTCGTGGCAAGGGATAAAGGAGCTCAGACATTAGAAACAACAGCATTCGTTTCAATAAGAGTGACAGACGTAAACGATAATCAACCAACAATAGACGTCATATTCCTCAGTGACGACGCTACTCCGAAAATATCAGAATCTGCACAGTTAGACGAATTCGTAGCTCGTATTTCAGTCCACGATCCAGATTCTAAAACGGAATACGCTAATGTGAATGTTACGCTAAGCGGCGGTGATGGACATTTCGATTTGCGTACGCACGATAACATCATCTATTTAGTCGTAGTCGCTTTGCCTCTTGACCGAGAATCTAGATCGACTTACACACTTAACGTAGTTGCTACTGACAAAGGGTCACCACCACTACACGCGTCGAGAATCATTAGTCTCCGGGTGACTGATGTCAATGATAACGCTCCAGTTTTCGCTGAGAATGAATATAAAGCTAGCGTACCAGAAGCAGCCTCTCCTGGTACGCCTGTAGTCCAAGTATCAGCAACCGATGCTGATGAAGGCGAAAATGCAGATATTAGGTATTCTTTAGTACCGACTCCTCAGTCAGATTGGTTCGCGATAGATGAGCGTTCAGGGTTGGTGACGACGCGAGCTAGGGTGGATTGTGAAACGAATCCGATGCCGAGGTTGACGGTTGTGGCTAGGGATCGCGGCAACCCTCCGTTGTCGTCCACAGTGATGTTAATAGTGACAGTGCTGGATGTGAATGATAACGAGCCGATCTTCGACCAGTCGTTCTACAATGTCACCGTGCCGGAGAACGAGGCTGTTGGCAGCTGTATTTTAAAGGTATGTGAAGCTTAATTTTATTTAAATAAGGTTTGTTTTCGAGGACAGAAACTGGGAAAAATATCGAATAAGGGATGATTTGTTTTTGCTCACACTTTTGCATTAGAATAAATAAAAGGTAGCATTTCGTTGGAGATTTGAGTCTATTTTGCTTGAAAGTACCACACTGAGGCACGTTTCGTCGCTTCGATAAAACATTATTTGTATAAACCGAACAATGACCCCACCACATAGATTCTATTAATCTCTTTTGTGGTGCCTTATCTTATCTTGAGTTCCGTAGTTGTCCTTTAAGCCATGTTGCCCTCAGGGATCTTTTATGTTCGTCATACGTAATCCTGTTTACCGACTAAAATTTTTACGATATTGTAGAGACTAGAGTCACTTGATACTACCTGATTATATCATGTTAATAAGTTAAAATATAGTTAGCATTGGCTCTAAAATACTTATGATCATAATCCCCTTCGGGGTGGTCAAACACTTTTCTATAACATCAACTATCTTTTGAAGAGTCGAGATAACTACAAGGTCATAAATGTAGAATGGTAGCTCTAGCATGGTTTCTGACCACTAGTTCTCAGAATACGGTCGTGAGTCTAAGTCATGCTAGTTTTGACACTATTACCTACTTTCTCAATTTTCAGACTGTTTCTCACACGGTATATTTTCACACGTAGTTATTAACATTTTTTTGCATGTCTCAAGTAATTAGTCTACTTTATTTTAATCGATTTGCTATAATTTCGAGCCTAAATAATTTGGTGGCAATAAAAATATCGATTTCCCGCTCAATTCAACTATAGTTGACTATAAATCAACTATAGATCCGCAGTTTGGAGTGAAAGTTACATTTCGTGGCGTGACTACTCGTAATTTGCTATTTTGATTAAATTACTGGCTTTGGTCTAGGTGTACCTCAAGGCGATTGTACACTACGCGAACGGAGATCCGAATCCGATGTAATGTTATTGGAGTGACCAAAATAACTGGCCGTGATTATGTATATTAAGGGCCTGTTACACCAAACATTTGCCACTATTCTTTTGAACCGAATATAAAAATTATGAATGTTCGAAGCAATTTTTATACAATTACCTTATTTTATTTATTTATTTAACTCTTTATTGTACACACGGAAATATATATGAAAACAACATAATAGACAATTACGAAGAGCGAGCTTATCTCTAAAGAGATTTCTTCCGGCAATCCCGTGACAGAGAGAGAGTATACAAAGTGAGGCAGGCATAGTGTGCACATTTAACTAATAAATCAGTATTTAACACTAATAAATACATATTAAATAAAGATACAGGTATATACATACTAAAATATCCTTATTAATTTGAACCATAATAATTCAGACGACCAACATTTTCAAATTTGATAAAGTATCCGTTATCCGACAACGGATATGGAATAGTGTTTAAACGCTCTACAAATGTCAGTAAATGTCAGTAAAACGACACTGTAAGTGATGTTTCTATTCAATTGCTTTGTTATTGTACTGCCATATAAAGTTTACTAATGGTATAGTAAAACCATAGATCATCCGATTGAATTGGCATTCAAAATTATGGTCGGGACTAGTGAACATTTTTGGATTAAGTGTTTTGCTCTGATCTTAAGAAAGGATGAGTTTTAAGCGAGTGTAGCGATCAACAATGGGAACTAATCTCATGTAAAATCTTTGCATAATTTTTTCCCAATTGAAATGTATAGTCTAAGACTAAGACTATGTATAGACTAAGTATAGTCAGCTAGATGGAAAAAAGTGACTTCATGTGTTTTTTTAAAGGCACTTTTAAATCTGTCATTTTTTGAGTATTGATTTGGTCTCTAGTAAATTTTTTGCTATTCGAAGATTAAATATACAGGGTCCTTCTGTGGGGACTTGCCACAGATGTCAACACCCACAAGTTATAGCAACGAAGCTTAAATATGGTGACACTTTTTTAAGGGGACGATCAGACCGTCAAACTGAACAACTTTCTCTATGGCACCAACATCGAAATCGCTGTCCCATACATTTGGCTCAAGTAGGTTTGTAGTTTTGTATGGAACCGCAGATTTTTTTTCGCGATTTCGATGTTGGTGCCATAGTGAAAGTTGTTCAGTTTGACGGTCTGATCTTCCCCTTAATAAGTGTCAGCATATTAAGAAGGACCGTATATTTTTGTTAAAACAATTAATCCGCGAGTTTCCAACTAGTCAAATTAAGAACTCTTTATCAAACGTCAAAACGCGTGCTTTGTATGAAATGTTGTACTAAAAATTGAATAGTAACGTTATTGTTTTTCGTCGTCGTTTTGATACTTTTTATAGTTTATCCAGTTATTAAAAATATTATTCAAGCAACAGCATTACTGAAAATGTGAGTTTTGCTTTATTTTCAATCGGTTTATTTACTTAGCAGTTAAAACTAACATATATTTTATGTTGTCAACTCCCCTATTGTGTGTACCTATTCTTATTCTGTCGTGTCAATAGTGTTTTAATTTAAATATTAAACAGAGCAGTTTTACTTCAATGTTGGGTGTATCCATGAGTTAAATCGTAGTCGTATATCGACACTTTTATCTCAATTTGCAGACTACAGAAGGGATGCTTAAATTGCCATTTAAAAACTTTCGCAATCGATGATGTGACCTTAGTAAATTGATACTGTCCCTTCCTACACAGTTGGATGCATGAAGCTTATAATGTTGAAAAGAAAATGTGTTCGATAAATCAAAGAAATTATTACATTAATATCTTTAATATTAATTCCTTGCTTTTATCTGATCAACGTCCGTAGACCTCTCAAGTTTTATTCCAACCTAAATAAATCCACTACAAAACATTACGAGTACCTTGTATTTGCGAAAAATAAGCAAACATCGTCGAAGCAACATCAATTAGTTATACAAGACAGATCAATTCCGCTTATCGCCGTCCCGTTGCGCCTCCACTGACGAATTTGTTAAAAAAGGCCCAATTTTCATTAATTCTTATCTCCCATATCCGACCGGCTGCCCATAACTTAGTCGAGTTAATTTCTTTTAATATATTCCACCGATATTGAAGTACATAGTTATAAGTCCAAGCGCATAAATCTATCGGGTGGAGTGATGCCAGTTTGGGCGTGTGGCGAAGCTCATCGCAAATTGCGATCTAAATTGAAAATTAAACAGTGTAGTGCGCTTGCTCTGAGCGGGAGAGTGTGGCGATGCGCCCGCGGCACCCGGCCGGCCAATAAGCTTTTGGCAGCTATAAACCACTGGCCGTTCGAACGTGTTCCTATTTCGAAATGAGGTTCTGCTATTTTGAATTGTATTTCGATTTGTGGGCATGCGTAAACAATTGAGTGGGACATATCACACATTCCTTTGTTTTGTGTTGATATAGCTCCTTGTGTAGTGCTGACGAATTCGTATGCGTTCGTCATTTAGTTTAGAGAATTTATTAAGTAAGGAGTGTGAGAAACATTTTGTATGAACTGCTAAAGCAGCGTTAATAAAGTATATTTTAGTAAGGAGTTTCTTTTGAAGTCTTACTGATTATAATTCATCTCAGTCTCTTGTAGGTTCACTCAACTGCGTCAAAGACTTTTTAGTTCACGAATAAGCTATTCCAATGTTTTTAATATTAATGTATGTCTTTCTGATAATTAGGATGCGTTTCCATTTAAGAGAATCGGAGCGGAGATAAAGCGAGGCTTGCAGAGCAGAGATAGACCAATCAGATTTTTTAATTCCAAATCTCGACAATCTGATTGGTTTATCATGGGTATATCCCTTCACGAAATGCCGCATCGCTCCGTTCCAAACACACCGTCATTATTCCAAGGACATAATAAATCTTCAAAATAATGAAAGACATCATCGTCATCATCAGCCTATTGTCGTCCACCGCTGAAAATAGACCCCTGCTAAGGTGCGCTACAAAACTATCCTCGGCCTTCCTCATTCTGTTGCTCCCCGGCACCTTTTTTTTGGTCTTTGGTCCAGTAAGTACCAAACTTTCAGTGGGCACGACTATGTTTTTGATCGCTGTCTTTGGGGCTTGGTGTCTCGATCACGTGGGCATAGTACAGCTTCATAACAATAATTCCTGGCACATGAATAGAAACAATTCAATAACCTAACACTTCGTCACTTGTCGCCATTACGATCACGAAGTCACGATTTCATTTGACAATCGTTGTAATTCTGTGTTTAGTTTCGCAGGGTGTGTAGTGTTTTTGTTTTAGGTTATTTTATAGATTTGTTTTCTAATGCAGAATATACAGGATATAAACTTAAATACGTTTCATTTTTGAGACAACTTTCGCAATGGGACCGATAATAACTGGCTATTCTATAGGGTCCTTCTTAATATACTGACACTTTTTTAAGGAGATGATCAGACCATCAAACTGAACAACTTTATCTATGGGACAGCTTGTTGGCAGATGTAAGATCTCAAAAAAAAAGACAAAAAACTAAAGTGAAAAGTATTTCTATTATTTTTTATTTATTTGGCACACAAAACCGGTAACAATCAGTGAAATAATCCTACTAATATTATAAATGCGAAAGTTTGTATGGATGGATGTATGTTTGTTACTCTTTCACGCAAAAACTACTTAACGGATTTTGAGGAAACTTGACACACAGATAGAATATGATCTGGATTAACAAATAGGATACTGCGTCGCGGGCAACAGCTAGTAACACATAATATACATACATACATACATAAACTCACGACCGTAATCCCTTTCGGGGTGATCAGAAACATAGCTACAACTACCAACTTTCTGTTTAAGAATGTAGTTGTAGCAATGCTCACATTTAGCAATTTAAGTTTCAGGAAGGAATGACGTGCCAAGCGGTGAGAGGTGGCTAGCCTTTCGCCCACATAAACACTGCATGAGAAACATTTAATCCCTTAGTCGCCTCGTACGATACCCACGGGAAGAATTGGGGTGGTCCATTCTAAGCCGGAACCACACGGCTAGCCGGAACCATTAACCACGGTTAAAAGATATAAATAAAAGCTTAAATCTAGATTGCAACCCTAAATATGCATACACAGTAACATTAACAATAAAATTTCGATTCAATTCAAATATAATTTATTGCACACAAAAACAGAACATACATTCCCCCAAAGTTCCCTAAGCTTTTCCATCCTTTTCTGTCCTGTAATTCATGAGCATCCAGGTTGCCTCGCCATTAACTTAATGTTATTTGTATTGTAATAAAACGTCAGACGTTATACTTAAGTATATCAAACGTATTAGAGTTAATGGCGTAGAAAGTAATGGTAACCGCAAAAGTGACATTACCGACTAACAACGGTATATCATCACGACTCACAATCCGCGACCAGATCTCACGCCATCTATCCACGCTCCACATACAGAAACAAAACGAACGAAACAGAAAGTCGGACATATTTTGATGATCATAGTTATTTCGTGAGTCGTGCGACGTTTAGGAATTCAAAAAAATTTATAGTGTCCTTCTTAATATGCTGACACTTTTTCAAGGGGATGATTAGACCGTCAACACAACTTTCTCTATGGCACCAACATCGAAATCGCGAAAAATAAAATTTCGATGTTGGTCTCATAGAGAAAGTGGTTCAGTTTGACGGTCTAATCATCCCCTTAAAAAAGTGTCAGCACATTAAGTTGGACCCTATATACAGCTGTCCCATACAATTGGGTCGAGAAAGATTTCAGTTTAGTATGGAACAGCTGATTTTTTTTTGTGATTTCGAAATTTTTCCCATAGAGAAAGTTGATCAGTTTAATGGTTTGATCATCCCCTTAAAAAAGTGTCAGCATATTAAGAAGGACCCTATATAGTACTTGGAAAATAGAGTACATTATGTTTAATGTACCCAGAAATTAATTGAGTTTATTTATGCATAAGATCACAACAATTATTAATTTCTGGGTGGTGAGAAACTTTGTTACAGCTAAGAAGTAACCTCTTAAAGAAAGGTTAAAGGTACTATTTCAAAGTCGACTGCCGACTGCAACTGCAAGCTGCAATTTCTACTGATATTTTACAGAAAACTGCACTTGGAGTCGGCCTCGTAATTACATTAAGGTTTTAGGATGGAATTACATGTCAAAGTTAAAAGTTGGTTATTAAGTTAGCTTTTAGTAGTAATTTTTGTTTGACTCTACCACCGTCCATTGTATAGAACTCCACAAAACACACATATTTTGAAAGATGACTATTCGTTAGTACGTCACGCCTTTTTCTAAAAGAGGTAGGCAGAGACTAGGTACGCCGTATACTACAATATTTAGTCAACATTTGCTCATTATTAGGAGGAACGAGGTGGAATGTCCCATTGAAAACTGAAGATCTTCCGCCAGGCTTGGTGTGATGTCTGGAGTTCGGCCGTTTACAATGGTTTTAGTGGGATTTATATAAAACGAATCTCTGAAAACTTCGATAGTGCGATGTTAGTACTGCGGTCAATATTGCTCTTTATGTGTTGAAGGTTACGGTTTACATTTGCGTTCTATCCGTGATTCATCTATATTACGACTATGTTCTAGCCCTCAAAATAAATAAACCGAACTCCTTCCGTCTTTCGACACCCATGGAAGAAGTAATGTGTTTTTTATGACGGGTAACACACAAAAGCTCTCCATGAAATAATTGCAAGATTTAACCTCGACCAATTGTTCCATATTCGAATCATTTTAATAAGATAATGCGCACTTAGAGGTACCACTTTAGAACAAATCACTTGTTATGTGGTTTATGCAAATAGCCTTGATTGGTCAATTGTTTTGTGTGGGAATGCCATATCAAACATTCGGTTTTTATTGGTGTAATGTTTATAATAACAGCTAACTATACAGACTCACGGAAAAGCCCAATTGGGGTAAACAATGACATTTCACCACTCGCTACAATCTTAAATAATTCTCTTAAATCTTCAACGTATGTAAACTGCTTTAGACAATAACCTACAAATCCTTACTAACCAAAATAATTGGTTCGAAATTGTCTCTAGGATACCCTTTTTAATTAATTGTTAGGTTAGGTTAGCCTGCAAAATCTCACTACAGGATCTCACTACAGGGTAAAGGCATCCCCTAAAGAAAAAGGGTCGAAGGAAGTTGACTATAGATAGACGATCTAATACGGGCCCAGTATGGATTGGAGGAAGCAAGTTAGTATCCAATGTCCAACATAAGCTGGCCGCGCGATGTAATACATTACTCTACCTACGCGCGGCCAGCTTATTATGGTTTTGCGTAGCTTGATGTGTCGCCGTGTGTACATCCCATACCGTGTATTTTTGGTCTGAGCCGTGGTGGTCCAGTGGCGAGTAACCATGCCTGCCGTGCAGGAGGCAATGGTTCGATCCCCGTCCAAACCGACTCGTACCAATGAGTTTTTCGGAATTTATGTACGATTTGTAACACCACGTGGCTTTTCGGTGAAGGAAAACATCGTAAGGAAACCTGCATGCTTCAATTTCGAGGCATGTATTGTACCCACTGTCCATTATGTGGCGACGGGCTCACCCCCCGTCACACTGGACAGAGTTTCGGTACTACTGGTGAAACGTGGATGATCTAAGGTTTCAGAATATCTCCGACTACCCCCTCGGGGAATATAGTCGTGAGCATATGCAATGACCTTTAGGAAGTTTTAACTGGAACGTTTAAGAAAGCTAAAAACAGCTTTAAATATATGAGTAAAAATTTAAATGTATGTAAGCATGCAAGCACGAGCATGTAGGTAAATAAAAGTAGGTAATTAAATACCAGCATAATGAAATTATCGTGTCCGTCTGGATTCTGATATGTTTTTAAATAAAAAATGTATAATTTTAAGACATTTTCTGTCAAAAGTTGTCGTTGGTTTCAAGGATTATTTAAAACTGTCTACATTAAGTCTACATACAAACATAGTCCATAGGCTTTGACTATTTATATGTGGACTGGTTACGCGTGTAATTCTACTAACAAACATTTCTGCCACTTTTTTGCGGGGGGCGAGGTAACATGAAATCCGCAAATTTGGATTTTATTCCCCATAACTTTAGATTCTAATTTTGAATGTAAAAAGAAAATAAAATTAAAAAAAAAAAAAAAAATAATAATAATTTATAATATAATAATTTTTTTTTAATTTTTCTAATTTTGTTGTATGAATCATGAAAAGTAGTCTCGTGTGAACCCCAAATGTTCTATGTTCGAAGTTATTATTTCGCAATTATAGGCTGTCTCGTTTAGTGGTAAGGTGTAAAATTGAATGTAAATGCACAAGATCAATTGTGCTTATACCGTGGCAGAGGGGAAATGCTACCGCAAGGCTAGTCCTTATAATAATTAGTCAAAGTCCATAGGTATTCATCTGTTAAACAATGAACATAAAGATCGATGGTAAAAAATGCGATAAGGCTATTCAGCAAAAATAAAGTATTAAATTTTTTTCTAACACAAGTAGGTATTCTTATCCACAAACAGGTGGAAAATAGTAGGAATTAGAAAAAGGGTACCATAACCAATTGGTGTGAAAATTGGAAATCTGCTTTTTGATAGATTTCTTGTATTTCTAAAAATGTCAATCAATCCATTTTTTGTTTAGTGGCATCCGACCGATGTGTTATCACAATTCAGCCAATGTCTCGTTATGTGGATAGTATATGAAGGAAAATGATCAGTAGTATTTATTAAGTCTAGAGTGGCAGTTTTGTCAATGTAAGTAGTTTATAATCTCAAGTGATTGTTTTAAGGTTAAAACACAAAAGAGTTCACAAAATGGTGGAGCCACGTGCAATCCCAACGCGCCGATACGCACGCGTCCGTACTCCGCCAGAATTGCAGCGCGTCTAGAATGAGCTTAACGCTTCTACCGTATATAACAAAACGGGCCTACTTTCTCAGGTTGGTGTGCGTGAGGCGTCATACAAATTATGTCTGTGTGCGTGTATATGGATAGGGTTTAGAGGCCAGTACAGGTTGCAATTTTTTTCGACGCTTTCTAATTTTCGACTGTCAATCTTGACATATCACTTATCCAAGTCTCAGAGATACATTTTGGATTGTGTTCCGTTATCGGTTTTGTACAATTTTTTTTTAGATTTTCGTTCTTTTTTCAAATACTTTGTATACTTATTCACGCAAATGCCACATTAGGGCAAGCAGACTTTATTCACCTGCTACAATTTCGACGCACTTCTAATGATAGTGTAGTTTGTAAATATAAAAGCATCTACGGTTAAATACCAAACATTAAACGAAAGAAGCCGCCACTGTGTATCTAACGCAATTTATCTGTACATTTTTAGTTCTATCGCATTTAAGACATCGATACTTAATCCAGCTAGCTTCCGCCATCAGGCTATATCTTTCAGTAGCGGGACTAAGCAAGCATCTTCAATAACCTGATAAGATACGTCGGCCATTTTGAATTCCCCGCGTTGCCATGGTTACCGCTTGCGTGCGTAGGCGTTTGGCGCGAAATTACCAACATCATTTTTTTCCTAAAAGCTCCTTAATTTTTTAAACACTAGTGATGTGATTATAATAACGGTTTTTTATACTATGCTAATACATTATTTGTAGCTTGAACACGAGTTTTCTAGCAAATCGTTAACGTATCAAATGCGTCAAAATAATTTAGTTTTCTTAAAAATAAAACCGGTCAAGTGCGAGTCGGGCTACTCGCACACCGAGGGTTCCGTACCACACTACCAACAACATATTAACTTTGATTTAAAGTTTGTTTTCTTCGGGACCTTTAGCGCGAGACTGACTCACACTTGGCCGGTTTTTATTAGTTGTTGTTATAATGTAGAGTTTGCTTTATAATCACACCAAGTTTGACGCTTGTATGTATGGCCGTTTTTACGATAGAGCGAGAAGAAAAAACGTTGATCAAAAGTAGTTTCTTGTATGGGGACCCCCCTTTTTTAATTTTTGTTGTTTTTAATAAATCCGCATCCGCGTAATAACGCATAATCTGTAAAAATTTCAACTGTCTAGCTATTACGGTTCAAAAGTAACAGCCCTAAATAGGTAGGACGGACGGATGGATGGACGGACAACGTAGGCGTTCCCGTTTTCACCCTTTGGGTACGGAACCCTAAAAATTACTTCCGTTTACGGATAAAAGATGCCACGTATTATTACATTATATTCGCATTCTTTACGAAGAAGATTCGAGATTAAACTAGAAACTAGTTACTGATGAATTGATGACTCAGATAGGCTTTATTACAACGATACCGACTGTAATTAAGAGCACAGCTCACTATCAAAGTTCTAATATAGATTTCTGCACTAACATTATATCAAGATCAACAAGGTATCTATTACAAGAGCGATCTTCAATAAATTGGATCAGGAAAAACCTAAACAGTCGCTAAACACCCGAGGACAGGCTCCCTTATGGGCCAAAGTCACGCGATTGCTAATGATGTAACAGAAACGGAATGAATTTATGAGGTTGAATGGTGAGCAAACCATTGCCTTTCACATTAATTTAGAAAAAAAACGAATGGCTATCGCCATTAAATTAACTACAATTTAAAAAAATATATATATCTGGTGAATGATTTGAGTTTGAATTTGGAATTTGTAGAGTTCTATTTTCGATCGTGAAAAAATCGTGAGGAAACCTTGCTTGCCTCAATTTCATGGCATATATTGTACCCACTGTCCATTACAAGTGGCGACGGGCTCAATCCCGGTCACATTGGAAAGAAGTTTCGGTACTACTACTGAATCGTTTTCAGAATATCTCTGACTACCCTCCTCAGGCCACTATACTACCATAGTCGTGAGCATATGATATGCTAGTTTCGATTCAGATAGATTGGACAGATTTGGATTTTTTTTCAGTGTTTCAATTTTCTTAACGTGATCAAATGAGGTTTTAATGTACTATTAAACTCCATCAGAACTAAGTAATTATTTTAATTCATATCGATTACTGTGAAACTGTCCGAGTAAAGTGTGTAATTTAATTTCGATTTCATTAATTTCTCTTTTTAAATCACGAAACCGTAAAATTATGTGCAATAAAAACGTAAAGCACGCGAGTGCATTCACATTATAACGTGTTATATAACCGTTATTTATGCGAAAATAACTCGTTACGTTTTTCCAAGTAAAAATCTTCTTTACACGCACGATTAGCGTCTCGTTGTAATTATGTGTAATTAATGCTATTTGTAACGCGAAAAAAAACAGAAATAATTCTTTGATTCCCACGCGCGGGTTACATACTTGTGTAAGAAATACTTTCTGATTGAGTAATTTAGATTTAGACTTGCAAGGAAGGAAGCATTTTATTAGCGCTTTCTGCTTTCCGTTTTTCTTATTATCGAATGATCTTGTGATGTAGATTGGGGCTGTTTCACAACTTCTGGATAAGTTCTAAATAGCTTATCTGACAGATCGTTTGACACATTTTTATGAAGTGGTGAAACACGCCCTGAAACTTGATCGGCTGACGACGCGCACGCGTAGGCGCGCGTAGCGCACCGTGCTGCTATGGGGGAGTGGGGTGGAAAAGAAATTCAGCATTTTCAATGTTTTTAGTTGGTTTATATTACAACAAGTATTTAGGTTTGTTTAGTTTAGTCAATTCAATTCAATTTTTGTTTAGTGGCATCCGATGTGTTATCACAATTCAGCCAATGTCTCGTTATGTAGATAGTATATGAAGGAAAATGATCAGTAGTATTTATTAAGTCTAGAGTGGCAGTTTTGCCAATGTAAGTAGGTTATAATCTCAAGTGATTGTTTTAAGGTTAAAACACAAAAGAGTTCACAAAATGGTGGAGCCACGTGCAATCCTAACGCGCCGATACGCACGCGTCCGTACTCCGCCAGAATTGCAGCGCGACTCCTTTAGTTTAGTCTCTGACACTTTTTTAGAGAATTTTGTACAAGACCCGTCCATAGTATTCTACGTCAATGCAACTGCATTCGACCACTCGAGTTTGAACTCGTACTATAATTAAAACACGAAGAATTAAAGATTTTTATGTTCATTCCCTTTACTCAACTTTTGTCGTGTAGAAACTTGAAGCTCAAGGTGGTTTGCTCAATTTTTTTACCGCCATCCGAGGAACATAGGTACGTCGCAATTAAACAAAATGTCCCATGAATATTCGTCTCGATTTTATTTAAAGTTAATACAAGTTTTTTTATTTTTGTTTAATGAAACCGTTGGGTTTTATTAAGGGTAAACGTTTTTTTTGTATTGTAATATGGGTGGTATTTTTATTACTGTGTGTTATAAATTTTGTGCTTCGGATGGTTTGTATTAATAATTTGATTGTTAGTAAATTAATTGATAATAAGTGTACATACATAAGTGTGCATAAATAAGTGTACACTCATATGCCTAAGTCTAAGTACATTGCATTAAGAAGTATGGTATACCTACAACTATACAGGGTCCTTCTTAATATGCTGACACTTTTTAAGGGGTTGATCAGACCGTCAAACTGAACAACTTTATCTATGGGACTAAAATTAAAATCACAAAAAAAAATCATCTGTCCCATACATTTGGCTCGAGAAGGTCGGCAGTTTTGTATGGAAGAGTAGATTTTTTGTTAAATATAAACAATTTCTAAGGTGCTTCGTTTACACAGGTAAGTATTTTAACTTTTTTTGTACAAAAACTACGATATTTAACAAAAGTACCTACGATAAAAATTTGCATAATCCTAGACATTGCATAGCATCCCGCAAATTAGCGTCTCCTTTATGAATATTAATTTCAAAATAAACTGAATTGTCATAAGATGGAAAGAAAAAAGTTCTTAGTTTAAAATTCAAAATCTTGCTATTCCAGTGATCAACCTTCTACTTTTTAGTCGTTATTACACTGTCAGGCAGAATGGTCTACTTGTTCATGTTATGTGTAAGCGTGTAAGTCCTTTTTGCTTTAGCCGGTCAATAATGTAGCAAAAAGATTGCAATACTTGATACATTCCCACAGTTGTGCTTTCGTTTTTGTGCAGGTCTAGGGCTGAACTGGTTGACTATGATTGTCAGTTTACTAAAATTTATTTCCCTAATATTTTTGCGGCAAAAATGAATGTTCTATTTTATTTTTGAATACTTACGTTAAACATTAATAAACAAATCTATATTATTTAACTTATACGGAAAATTTCATTCACCTTCTAATATATCTTAATATCTGTGAGGTTTTTTGTGGGCTTTTTAATAATCTATTCTTTACCTTAATAATCTATACCTTAATAATACTTTACACTTGAAATTATAGTTGGTAGTTCTAGTAATGATTCTGACCACCCTGAAAGGTAATATGGTCGTGAGTTTATGTAATGTAATGGTGTTTACTCATCCTTAATGTCGGAGTACATCATTACGATCGCACGTGGCGACCCGTGTCCGCCACTGTCATCTATTGGCGGGAAAGTCAGCGGCCATCTTGAAAAAGTTGTATTACTAGTGTCTGGTCTAGTCGATCGACTGCATGTTAAATTTTAATTGGTATCTTGATTTTGTTTCGCTATTGAAGCTCGTTATTTTGAAAATCAATTAATTGATTATAGATTCGTGAAGTTATAAAATGTTTTATTATGTCTCCGAAATAGAGTCCATTTTTGTATTACTTAAATATTATGTTATTACGTAAGCTTTGCTGGTAAGCTTTCTTTATATATTTTTTACAACCTAAAATAATGTGTGAAACAACTTTTACAACACATTTCCTGTGAATTACAAGTAATTCAAGAACTTATATGTCGACCATTCAATCAAATCGATTAAATATTGCAAAAAGAATCGTTTACAACAGAAAAAAACAAAAGTTCCGTGTTCCGCTGTCATCGCATCGAATAAAGTTTGAGGAAGAACATGAATCGATTATTTAAAAATAATACCGAGACGATCAACGGGGTGTCTCGATTACTCGATTACCTACGGCTTTACTGATCTTGTGTGTGGTTTCAGAACGAGTGAATGATATTAAAAGAAAAAGAAAAGAATTGCGACTTCGATATTTGAATTTCGTCATTAAAAACGTCAATTAATGGCCGGTCTAGATTTATTCATTGACTGGATCCATTGCCGGTCGAAATATGCTGTCTTATTTCGTTTTCACCGAATAACCTATTAGGAATAGTACCTTGCAAGCTTCTTTGCTATTAGGTACGTCATTTAATAATGAGGCGCTGGCTGCTTAAAAAATATATTTCACATTATTAAACTTCTTTCAGTTCATTACGATCTTAACCGTATTTATTTATTACTCAATGTATCTGAACTAGAAAATTTAGACTGTACTTCACATCTAGGGCATGTTTAGACTGATACAGTCAATGTCAGTCTGTGATCTGTCAATCTAAACAGGCCCTAAATGGCATTTTCGTTCTTCGTTGAAAGTTCAAATTAAAATTGTTATTTGAACTCTAATTACCTTTAATTTAGTAAGAAATGTTTGATTCAATCGCTAAAAGCCATTGAAATCGTAAATTCAATAAGAAATGCGATAAATTTTCAAAAAAACCGCCGATTAAAGTGCATTACGCGTATTTATCGATGCACAAGTTGAAAATAAAATCGATTTGAACAGTTATTTACATGACATGCGCATTAAATGTTATATTTTAAGTTTGGAACATGGAACTCGATATTAAGTAACAGATATAATGTTCTGATTAGAAATGTGGGTCACGCGTTATTTGAGACCGCACTTCAGATAATATTGGTACATTTTGTATGCACTCAGAGATCAGTCAGTATACAAGGTGTTACAAAAATAAACATTTAAGGGGGTTATTTAGACCATCAAAATGAACAACTTTTACTATGGGACCAATTTCGAAATCGCGAAAAAAAAAATCTGATGTTCCGTACTAAACTACAAATCTACTCGAGCTAAAGGCTGGGCCACACAGAATGGGGCTGCGGAACGGCTGCGGGCCGGCAGTAGTTGTAAACTATGGAATAATATGGGTTCACAATGTTGTACTAATTTAAGATTTCACCAACTTTTGTATCTACCATTGTGAAACGCAATAAAGCATTGAGTATTGAGTATGCGAGGTGTATCCGCAGCCATTCCGCAGCCGCACTCTGTGTGGCCGAACCTTTAATGTATGGGACAGCTGCTATTTTTCCACGATTTTGTTGTTGGTCCCATAGTGAAAGTTGTTCAGTTTGATGGTCTAGGCAACCCCCTTAAGAGTTTAAATGTTTATTTTTACTTTTGTAACACCTTGTATACTAAATCGACAGACAAACTCATAGATACACACATGAACTTATACCCATTTGACAGTTGACCTTATTGCCTTTCGGGGTATTCAGAAACAATAGACATAGAAGGTTTCACGATGCAATGACGTGTCGAGTAGAGGAAGTTTATTCCGAATGCGTAAATGCGCGCTGCATTCAAACGAAGTCTGTTAATACTAACCAATTGAAGTCAATGAAGGGGGAGTTTGCTTGGCGCCATTGCTCTTGCAGTGTTTCGTTATATTTGAAATTCGTAAAAAATTGGTTTTAGTGATATTTGTGACATAATTTCGTGTGGATTGTGTACCAAACAGTTGCGTAAAGCGACCGATGTAACAGGAATCTCAAATAAATACGATAACAGAACATAAGTTTTGGTTCAAGTTAACTCATACATGGTCATTTTGGCGGCAACGTGCGAGCTTACGAAATCGACCACAGATTCATCGTCATCTATCATCCCATCATCAAAATAAAGAATATAAAGAAAACAAATAACGAATGGCTCAAAAGGACTAGTATCCAGAGCCGTTAAAGACATTATAAAAAAAAAGTCAATGAAATTTTTCAGAAACAATCTAGAAACTAATCTCTATGCTTGTATGAAGTAGATTTTCTTTAAAATATACAGTTTTAATGCTAGAATTAATTTAAAATTTGTATGGAAATTTTTGAGGTACTATAACTTTAAAACTATACATTTCAACGAAAATCTGACTTCATACAAGCATAGAGATTAGTTTCTAGATTGTTTAAGAAAAATTTAATTGACTTTAATTAGTTAGTATTGAAAATATCGCCAGACTTCGTTTGTATGGAGCACGCTCCGAATTATATTCCCTTAATGTATTCGCGTATGGCGATTACAGCGATCGCTTTTTTAAGTGCATAGGTAGTGTGCTAAACAAGTTATGGTCTCCCATTAATACCCTGCTTGCGGTCCACCTTATCGACAACCTGGGACCTTGGGATCGACAATCTGGTGAAGGCGAGAACCCGTTGGATGAGGGCAGCGCAGGACCAGTCGTTGTTGCGATCCTTGTTGGAGGCCTATGTCCAGCAGTGGACGACCTAGATGATGATAATGTCTGTCCTTATTTTACTGAATATGATCGAACAGAAAACCGATTTAAGCTAGCTCTCTACCTAGCTTTTCGTCCAAAAAAATACTGAGTACTTCGAAACCGTCAAAGGAAATTCACGGGATTTAAGGTTAATATTTATTTCTTAAAAGTTTGATTTTTTAATTAAATCTACTTTGTACATGCAGCCTTATTTAAAAAGATAAGTACGAATTGAGATCCAGAAACAGTGATTCGGCGGACACTAATAAAAGCAACGGTTTTTGAAATAAAAATTTTAATGTACTCAGTGATTTGAGCTGATTCATTTTATTTTAGTGCCTTGCATTCTTATGCAGTAATTATGGAGTGATTAGTTAGTATGACGTTTTAAGAAAATGTAGTTTTATCATAATAAGACAAATAAGTAATTATGTAGAGTACCAATTTAATTGATCCAGTAAAAGCTATTTCTCCCACCTAGAATTCTTTGTTGTAAAAAACGTCATCTACACTTCGCAAAAAAGGGAATCGATTTTAAAAATATCGATTTTTCATTCAATTTTAAGTGCAAAATATGAAAAAAATAATCGTTCAAAAAAAGAATGCGGTTGTACCATCAGGGTATTATTTCGTGTCGATCATTTAATTCATTTTTCTCGACGTGAGAGATGATTACACTATTATAACCGAGTAGAGTAAGTGATCATCATAGGGTTAGTAATTGACGGATTATTTTTAAATCGATATCGCTCAGGACTTGGAACATTACTTGTAATGATCCTGTGGTTGGTAGGGTGTGAAATTAGCACCGCGATTACTATTGTGAATCGATTCTGAATCGATTCGCCGACATTTTGACGCCGTATCCACTTGGCTTTTGTTTTCGGTTGAGAGATGAAGATAACATTGTGAGGAAACCTGCATACGCTGAAGAAGAAATTGTAATGCGTATGCGAAGTCTACCAATCCTCTTTGGGCACGCGTAGTGGACTAACGCCCATACGCCCTGTAGTAAGACGTATACATAAAGGCTGATGATTACACGTTATGTAAAGTTAACGATCATATTCTCTTTCAGGGTAGCTAGAAATATAGATCAACCTTTTCAAGTAGGTATACCGGAAGATTATTTTTACTCTTCCGAAACATTCAGGTGTAGTTCAGACCAAACTGAACAACTTTTATTATGGGACCAAATATGAAATCGCAAAAAAAAATCTGCTATTCCATTCTAAAATGCAATGCCTACTAGACTCAGAGACAGCTGATTTTTTTTATACCAATTCAGGTTTGCTTCCATACAAAAATTTGTTCAGTTTGATGTCTAAACCACCCCTGAATGTTTCGGAACGGTAAAAAAAATCAACCGTTATACTATTAAAAACCTAAACTTTCAGCATATTTCTAGTGATAATATCTTGGTAGTCCTTTAGCCCAGAAGGTCTTAAATATTATTTGGAAACTTCTACAAAAGGGTTTCGCGTCTTCATAGCATCGTCTCCATAGTGAATCTTTTATCCTTTTACCCCCTAAGTAATACCCTAAGAGGAAGGATCTCTCTTTATTTTAAGACTAGAGTGAGCCATACCAAATGTAAAGTGTCCACTTTTTTTGACGTTTAGGTTTGAGTGTGTGGTGTCAAGTAGTATGGACAAAAGGAACCCAGTGACATATGGCCTTATGTTTACGGTCACTTTTCACACACACTAGCTCAAAAAAAAGTGGACAGCCGCATAAACAAATATCTATAGTTCCATTTCCTTCTACTATTAAAGGTACGTCATAAGACAAAAGAGACCATCTACAATCGTAAATTTATGCGGACTCTATGGAGATCCTTCCTCTTAGGTAATACCAGCAGTACAATGCAACAGCAACGTCAAGTCACCAACAAAAACACATTTCTGTTCAGATTAGAGCCAGAATAATATGAAATCCGGCTCATACAGTAGGTAAAAACCAAATCGATTTCTGTAATATCTCTTCAAACGTTTGAAGATAATTATCATCAACCATGAAGTAATGTTCTTAAAGTTTAATACAATCGCACAATCCACCACAAAGTTAGTCATCACTACCAAACGATTTCAATACAAAAGGTACTCAGTGCTGCTACCTTAGCGCTTTCGGCGCTAGATCTAGCGCTTTTTTATATGTTTAGCGCCGTATTTCAGAATTGAGCGCCTAGCGGAGAATCTAGCGCTTTTTTACCGTTTAATAAACCAACATTATTCGTGTTGAAATATGCTATATTTTGTTTTTTTTTATTGAAATATGATAATTATTGATAGCACATTGTGGTCAAAACATGTCCATAGAGTGTGCAGTGTTCGGGAGATTCAAATACGAACGCTTATCTAAAGTGCTATCATACATTTAACAAGAGATCTACGAATTGACTGACTTAGGAATGGGTTTCGGAAACACTGATTAGTCTATTTAGATCACTTTGAAGGACTATTAATATGATATGAATTTAGCCCTTTTTAACACTCGAAAATTTTGGAGTCCAGCGCTTTTTTCACAGATTTAGCGCCCAATCGATTTTTTGAGGTGGCAGCCCTGAAGGTACTTAAGCGTTGCTGTATGTTGTACAGACGAATAAAGTTCAGTAGCTATGTAGGTGTAATCAATAGTTTTTATCAATGCGAATAGGTAATTTATTCATCTTTGACCTTTCGAAATACCAAATTGCTATTGCCTTTTATGTAGTCATAGACTAAACGATAAATAGATGCACCATTAGGATAAATATGGACTTCAGGATAGAATTGATAGTATGGAGGAATGTAGGCTATAATTACGTTTTACATAAACATAATATGGGATAGTCGTAACCATTTGTCATGGTTACAACTTTACTTAATAAAACCGGTGAAGTGCGAGTCGGGCTACTTGATCAAAGAGGGTTCCGTACCACACCACCACACAACATAACAAATATTTTTTTTTGTTAGACCTTTAACACAAGAACGACTCCCACTTGGCCGGTTTTTATTATTTGTTGTTATACTGTAGAGTTTGTTCTATAATCACATCAAGTTTGACGCTTTTATGTATTACCGTTTTTACGATAGAGCGAAAAGAAAAAACGTCGATAAAAACTAGTTTCTTGTATGAGGACCGCCCTTAAATTTTAACTTTTTGAAATTTTTATTATTTATTAATAAATCCGCCGTAATAATGCATATTCTGTGAAAATTCCAACTGTCTAGCTATTACGATTCAAATGTTACAGCCCTAAATAGGTTGGACAGAAGGACGGACGGACAGCCAACGTAGGCTTAATAGGGTCCCGTTTTCACCCTTTGGGTACGGAACCCTAAAAAGTACCTAGATAGCTCGTTCTTTCTCATCCTTATTTGTTAGTGAACAGGCTGATGATGATAAGCAGATGAAAATCGATAGGTAGTTTAGTCCTGTCTGTCTCTCATACAATAAATTATCAATATTGCGGGTCTGCTGTAAGAAATCTCTTAAAAGATAAGTACATGTCTTCTATTATTTGTATCAATGTGTCTGTTTATACAATAAAGTGTTATAATTGACAACTTAAATTTTTTTTAACTACCTGTTTTTAATAAAAAATATAAAAATATGTTAAAAAATAAGAGGTACGTATTTTTCCGATTTTATTTTTGACCGATATTTATATTTTTAATTTACTTTTGAATTTTCTGAAAAACGTAGGATTTATGGCTAAGATACCTTCGCCGCAATAACATTAAAAATAAAAACTGTCAAATTTCAATAGAAAAGCAGATAAAAGCCAAGCAGGCAAAGGAATAAAATCTCATTCAACCTCTATTATATTTTTCAGTATTTTTCAAATAACTCGAGAAATAATGGATAGAAAAATCTGATAATTTTGATATAAGCTTTGAACATAATCTCCAAATGGTTTTCTTATTTTGGTACCTTTCTGAAAATGAAACGACAATTAAAGGACATACTTAACAAGCATTCGAATCGTTTCGGCTCTTTCACTATTTATATGTGGACTGGTTACGCGTGTAATTCTACTAACAAACATTTCTGCCACTTTCTGCGGGGGGCGAGGTAAAATGAAATCCGCAACTTTGGATTTTATTCCCGATAACTTTAGATTCTAATTTTGAATGTCAAAAATCATGAAAAGTAGTCTCGTGTGAACCCCAAACGTTCTAAGATCGAAGTTATTATTTCGCAATTATATGCTGTCTCGTTTAGTGATAAGGTGTAAAATTGAATGTAAATGCACAAGATCAATTATGCTTATACCGTGGCAGAGGGGAAATGCTACCGCAAGGCTTATACTAATTAGTCAAAGTTTCGGCTGTATGCTTTTAACAGTTGCTTGAATTTTGGTCTTCCTATGCAATAAAAATCTGTGTTGTTAACAGCAACTCAGAGTTCCTTTGATTGCCAATGTTGATTGCTCAAAAACCAGACTTGGAGAGCTCAAATCACATCAATTGACAGTCGTCATTCGAACTTTTATGAACTTCGTGCCGTATACTTATGCGCAATGATCGCGTTCTTGGAAATTTAGCTGCTATTTTGGAAATTGGGGTGATGAAATGAGTAGAGATTGATTGTAGTTGTTGTTTCTGTAATTTCTCCCTTAAGACGGGCAAAGGAACAGAGCCATACATGCTTTCTTATGGTGGTCACACACAAGACAGACAGTCGAAGGGTACGCGTCGAAAAAAATTGCAGCCAGCACTGGCATCTAAACCCTATCGCTATGGACGCACACAGACTTAATTTGTATGACGCCTCACACAACACAACCTAAGAAAGTTGGCCCCTTTTGTTTTACACGATAGAAGCGTGAGGTTCAATCTAGGGTTATTCTTAATATGCTGACACTTTTTTAAGGGGATGATTAGACCGTCAAACTGAACAACTTCTCTAAGGCACCAACATCGAAATCCCAAAAAAATCTGCAGTTCCAATACAAAACTGCAAACCTATGGGACAGTTATTTTTTTTTTCGCGTTTTCTATGTTTGTCCCATAGAGAAAGTTGTTCAGTTTGATTTAGCATATTAAGAAGGACCCTGTATACTTTATCTTCGGGTGGTCATTTCATTGAGAGGGAGTCTTTATCGTTCTGCTTAGATATACTATACGCTATAATTGTTTCCCAGAAAAGTTGAAAATAAGGCCAACCTTAAATAAAAATAGAAAAAAAAAATTTGCACTGTTTTAAAAAAAACCTACCTATCAACATTGAATAGGATACTATACAATTAAAACTTAAACACCATAAAAAAAATAGTGAATTCCATTTAAAATTAAACAGTGTTAATGTAAAATGCAACACAAGTTTTTCGTCGAAACTCATTTCGGTCCGACGTCTTCTTTTAATATAGCCAGGCATTTAGACGGGTGCGAGAAGGACGCGAGAGGTCGGGGGGAGGAAGGGAAATTATAGGGCTGTTCGGATACAGCCGCGCGTAATGATGGATGCGGGGAGACCGTTCCTTGGGCTTGCTTAATGAGAATCGTAGCAGCCCTGAGTAGATAAATGTAGGTACGTTCTATTTTTGAGTTTTTAATTTAGAGTTACATGCTAAGGTTACATCTTAGTTGTCTTTTGTTTTTACTTCGCTGGCTCGGAGATTCAAATAGGATTTTAGATTCTGATATCGATATGAAACTTTGACTAATTATTATAAGGACTAGCCTTGCGGTAGCATTTCCCCTCTGCCACGGTATAAGCACAATTGATCATGAGCATTTACATTCAATTTTACACCTTATCACTAAACGAGACAGCCTATAATTGCGAAATAATAACTTTGAACTTAGAACGTTTGGGGTTCACACGAGACTATTTTTCATGATTTTTAACATTCAAAATTAGAATCTAAAGTTATGGGGAATAAAATCCAAAGTTGCGGATTTCATGTTACCTCGCCCCCCGCAGAAAGTGGCAGAAATGTTTGTTAGTAGAATTACACGTGTAACCAGTCCACATATAAATAATCAAAGATATGAAAGCAGTGTTCTGAGGTCTCAGAATTATCTTCAGTCCAGTAGGCCAACCATGAGTTTTCACTGTACTTTACTACTGTAGTTACGTCACCAATTTTGTATTGAATTTCGTACAGCGCTCCTAGTGGTTACGTTGAGAACTAATTTCTGTCATACAAAATTTGTGACGTGACTACATTAGTAAAGTGCAGTGAAAACTCATGGTAGGCCTACTGGCATAAGTCCGGCACTCTATAGAACGTTTTTGAATTTCGAAATGGCACATACGCATTTTGTACAAACTGTCCATGACATTGCGTGTAGAGTTGAAAGCCGCGCTTTGCATTTAACGTCATCTACATTTCGATACTTTTTATTGTTCGTTATGTTATTAAAATAGTATTTGAGCTAAAGAATTACTGAAAATGTGAATTTAGTGTTATTTTTCAACGGTTTTTATGCACTGAAAAGACACAATTTAATGTAGTCAAATACTACGGGTGAGCGCGCCTGACTGCATTCTCTTCCTCGGCTCCCCTAAAGTGTCCCCAGAAAGTGTGAGGTGAGGTGGGGTATCTGAAGTCGGAGGGGGCGGGTAGTGGCCGTTCTGTATGTAGAACTATATGTATACTTTTACGTATTCTGCGGTTCAGGTCTAAAATCTACATTAATCCATTGATTTATTTCTGTCCCCTTTAAAATCGTATACAAGGTGTTCGATGGACGAAATGTAATAAAAGTTATTACGATTATGTTGCCACACGGAATTTTTCCCCTATTCAATGCCCATACGTATTGTAATTGTTGTATGAGGTCTACAAAATACTTTAAATATACTATTAAATCAAAATCTTCAACTCCCTATAAATAAAGCTTGCAAATGTTATATTTACAAATAGATTTGCTTTGACATAAGATATTTTCATGGCTTTTTCCTACAAATACGATTTTAAAATTGAATTATTGTGGAAACCGATCCTATTTCCGATTTACATCGATTTAAATAGTTTCCGAGAATATCGATTTAAAAGCTAGTGTCAAATAAAAACATGGCATCGTAAATTCATGCAAATCGATCCGGGTTAGACTGTTTTATAACTCATAGGGTGGATGGAATTTATGATTATATTATTTCAATACGGATTCTAAAACGTTTTACAATAATACATAGGTTTATACATAAAATCACGACTGTATTCCTTTTTGGTATGGTTTCAGAATATCTCTGACTACCCCCTTGGGGAATATAGTCGTGAGCATATGCATGCATGCATACATAAATAGTAACTAAAACAAAAATTCTTTTGTGTTATTAAAGTCCGGCCGCTGAAAGATTGCGTTTGACAGTTACCATAAAATTGTAAAAAACTGAATGAAAACTATAAATGCAGATCATTATTTAGTAGCTTTTTGAACCTAAAAGGGCAGCTAGTGCCCTGTGTACTAGAGTGAGCACAGGTAAACAATATTTTCATTCAGTTTTTTACAATTTTATGGTAACTGTCAAACGCAATCTTTCAGCGGCCGGACTTTAGTGCTTATTTTGATGGCCTAACACTCAGTTGCAGAAACGCTCATTAAGGTTAATCCACCATTAAATCTGTTGCTGTCACTTTTTGTCTTTTTGACGTAGTAAAAGCTAGCAAGAGATTTAATCTAGGATTAACTTTACTGAGCGTTTCTGCAACTTAGTGTAAGCCGTGTAGAATAGGTACTATAAAATATTTTTTATCACGAAGCCAAAATTAATTTCAGGCTGGTGAAGCAGTTAAAAGTTTTGCAAGCTATAAATAGATTAGGAAAAAGATTTGTTCACTGGAAAACTTTTACGATTGATTCGTTGAATAAACTGCATTCGAGGACTAAACGTTTCTCTCCATTCAATTTTTAGTTGTAGGAAAGACTTGAGTAAAGAGTGTTTGAAAACTTATAAAAGATTGAGAAGTATTTAAGAAAACATTTAATTTGTCTTTTCGACGTGAATCGTCTTTCATTTCGGTCAGTATAGTCTAGGAAAAATAAGGTTTGAGATTGCATTAAAGACACTTTAGTAAATTGAGTTTGAAATAATATAACTGTTAGTTTATAACATTTTTGTCGAGATTTCGTGGTTAAATAGGCTCAGGAACCGGAGAAATACCTTAAAATCGATATAAATGTACAAAGGGCAAGCTTATTTGGAAAGATATTTCTTCCAGCATACTAGCAAAAGAGACAGTTAATTATCACAAGGCAAATTTAATGTGTACAAACAAACAGTAAATAATTTAGTTTTGAGGTTATAATTTTTGAAGATTTACAAATGTTAAATATCTACTCAAATTTACGATATTACCCGAGGATTATTATTGTTATAAGTAAAACGTATTGAATGAAGCCATCCTGTACAAAATCACCTGTTTTCAATTTTTTGTTCATACCTAAATTTAATGTTTTGTAAATGTCTTAATAATTCAATAATACACAATAAAAAATCGGGGATTATTGAGAATGTATGTTTTTCAGGTATTTATCTACTATATTCCAAATTATCACCAAAAATTGAAATTAATGCAACCTTCTCCATACAAAAATCCGTAGATTTCCCCGACTAGTAGGGGGTTACTTTCAAAAACCATATGTAGCGAAATATGTTATGACAAGGTCGCTTATTAAGATGCTCCCCATAGGTAAGCGCAGCAGCAGGCCATATTTTCCTGGTTTTTAGAAACTATCTTCTCGTTATTTGAAAGACATACAAATTAATGAAAAATATAGCAATGAACTTCAACATCTCGGCTTTATTTGCTACGAAGTATATTTCTTATTTTTCTATAAAACAAATGAAATCTGTGTTCAAAGGAAAGCTTAAATATTGGAAAAAATATCTATTATGTGCATCTACTTTATAAGTTGATTTCACTTCTACTTGCGAAACATACCATTGTGTAGACAATATTAAGATCTAAAAATGCTATGAAGTAAATTTTTAAGACCAATATTTAATGAGTTAATTAGATGATTGTAAAATTTGTTGCGAATTCTTATGATTTCCTTGGATTAGAAGGCACCATAGTGACATAATGAAGTACAAGTCAGTCAAAAATAGATATACCTACTAAAATGACGTAGTTTAGTAGAGGAGAGGCGGCTCTGAAAGAATCAAGGTCGTTCGGTCAGGTAAACCTCTTAATTTGGAAGAGCATCTTCCGGCGGGCTCACCCCCCGTCACAATGGACAGAGTTTCGGTACTACTGGTGAAACGTGGATGTTCTGGAGATTCAGAATATCTCTGACTACCCCCTCGGGCAATATAGTCGTGAGCATATGCTTATGCTTATGCACCTACTGGCATTATTCGGGTCTAAATACATGCATATGCTCACGACTATATTCCCCGAGGGGATAATGGATAGAGTAGATAATGGTTCGGGTCTAAATAATGGTAATAAAATAGTAATGCCTTCTATTCTCTAAATTTTAGAAGATAGAAGCTATTACTCGGTACAAGACAAGACGTTTCAGGTACTGTTGCGTCGCTTTTTTTTGTCAGCCACAATGACATTATTTTATTGAAGTGTACTAAACACACAATACACACACAATTCATTGATTAAAGATAATTGTGATTAGCTACAAAGAAACCTCCGCGTGATTGAATGAAATATTATTAAATTAAGATAAAAATTTTCATTAATTCAAAGTCTTTAAGTTACAGCGAAAGTTTTTTTTCTGCTTATACATCGCCCTGTATTATTGTTTTAGCTCAAAGCAAATTTGATAAATGCAATTCAATACGTCTATAAAGCATTAACAGTTTCATCGAAAACGAGTTATAAAATTGTATGGACTCATTTTACGATGCTTGTTATTTTCGTATTAATCAAATTGTGAATGGGGGACTCTTTTGATGGAATTTTCATGTTTCGTTTTTTATTCACTTATTTTTTTTAGCGGCCAGTCCTTCGTCTGACTTTTGCGGAAAAAGAAAAAAGTTTGAATAAAGACATGTTTGTTTAGGATTAGGTCGTGACATTCGAAATTTGAATCTTTATCGACGTTCAAACGTTTTAAAGATCATTGTTAAAGATTTTTACGAGTTTTTGGCGGGAAAATTATGTGTTTTGTTGTGGTATTAGGTTGTAGGTAGATATAAAGTTTTTGTAAGCAAAATCCGATTATTCCGATTAAAGCATATGCTCACGACTATATTCCCCGAGGGGGTAGTCAGAGATATTCTGAAACCTCAGAACATCCACGTTTCACCATTAGTACCGAAACTCTGTCCAGTGTGACGGGGGGTGAGCCCGTCGCCACATAATGGACAGTGGGTACAATACATGCCTCGAAATCGAAGCATGCAGGTTTCCTCACGATGTTTTCCTTCACCGAAAAGCCAGTGGTGTTACAAATCGAACATAAATTGCGAAAAACTTATAGGTACGAGTCGGCTTGGATGGGGATCGAACCATCGCCTCCTGCACGGCAGGCAAGGTTACTCGCTAATGGACCACCACGGCTTTTTTCGAATAATAAAGAGTAATTTTGCAGGGTAGACTCCCATGGAAAGACTGAAAAAAGCCATGGTCAATTATTAGCCGGCACCAAAATAACGTTGTTCCTAATTCAAACCACAGAGCAATAAACAGCAGAATCGTGTAAAATATAATCAATTCACAGACTAGTAAACACACGTAGACAGCGGGTTTCAGGCAAGCATGCCAGGGCATTATCGTAACAAGATACGGCTTAGTGCATAACTAAAGTCCAAGGTTCTATGCCAGGTCGATAAAGCTTCGAACAATCGCTATGATACAGTATCGAGAGTTACGACCGAACGATAAATTGTTGCGTGCGATTTTTTTTGTTATAGTACAGAATAGTAATAGTATAGCCATATTACCGTAGCATTATGTTCACTACTATATTTACTATATTATACAATGTGTAACAAAACACCCTAGTAATATTGAACCACGAAAAAAATCGGATGTTTCATACAAAACAGCATCACCGAAACGTCTCAAATTTTGTTCAGTTTGATGGTCTCAAACTGATATTATACGTAAATACCTATATATAACATAGTAGATATATTTAGAAAACCCATTTCAGAAACGAGTATTTTTTTTCAAATTATCGTTCTTTTTTCCATAATTCCAGAATAAATCCTAGAACTAAGTATGATATTAAGTTTATATATGGTATTCATAGGTACATATAGAATATATATAGGAGTTTGCTTGGCGCCATTGCTCTTGTTGTGTTTCGTGTTACTTGAAATTCGTAAAAAGTTGGTTTTAGTGATATTTGTGACATAATTTCGTGCGGATTGTGTACCAAACAGTTGCGTAAAGCGACCGACGTAACAGGAATCTGAAATAAATACGATAACAGAACATAATTTTTGGTTCAAGTTAACTCGTACATGGTCATTTTGGCGGCAACGCGCGAGCTTACAAATCGACCATTGATTCATCGTCATCTATCATCCCATCATCCAAATAAAGAATATAAAGAAAAAAATAACGAATGGCTCAAAAGGACTAGTATCCAGAGCCGTTAAAGACATTATAAAAAAAAATAGAATATATAGGACGGAAACTTTAGACACATTTTAAAACAGATGAAATCAAGTGTAAGTTACACTTTTTTTAATCGATTAAAACGAGTAGGTGAGAAAATCAACCATTGCATCTGTTCCCATGATTTAATTAACAACTCTTACAAAACGCATAATCCGATATCTTCTCCATGGTTGACTTACCAGCGACGTATGCGCATCAAAGCTCAATAGAACCACATCAGTTACAGTACAGTGACCCCGCCAAAACCAAGCACCCCGCAATTAAATCATAAATCCTGAATCGATTCACAACCAACAATCACACAACAGATAATGAAACAAAACGTATCGATAAAAAAAGAAATCAGCATCAATGTTGCATGCAATCGATTTCGTCTTAGTCGGTTTAAAAATTAGCGAAAATCTCTTCTTTTTTTTCGATCGATTACGTCCAAACTCATTCGGCCAGTGTATAACGGAGGCGGTTGAATAATGTACCCGAGTATAAATGTTTAAAATTGATTTATAACATCGAGATGTGGTTTGAATTCGATTACAAGTTTCCTTGAATGCATGATTAAAGCGTTCCGTTAATTAATTTGAATATTCATATTTTGAATGCTTGCAACATTAGGAAAGCGCGCCGTTTGGGAAAAAAAAAGTTATTTGTTAGGTATTATTTCATGCACAGATCAAAAATAGTTTAAATAAAATGGATTCTTTTAAGTGTACAGATCTAAATCTGTATTGGGTATCATTTAACATTTCATCGGCAAATATTTCACTAAATCGCTGCCCTACCTCCTTAGATTATAGCCTTGATAATATGCAAATAAGGCAGTCGACGATTTTAAAATAAAAAGGATTAACCGGGATCATTGGCCTCTTAAGTGACCCAAATAAGATAATTCTAAACGACACATCGGAGGCCACCGCTGTCAATAAGAATTAGGAATAATGTTGCTAGCAGAAAAAAAACTTTTTTTAATGTTTTGTTAATGCAAAGGATTCGTTTTTTGCATTTATAAAATTTGATGTCAAGATGGAGGTTCGGAGATCGATTCCCGATTTAGACAGTTGATCTTATATTTTGGCTTAAGACCACCCACATGGGGTAATACAAAATGTCGATTAAAACATACTTATCCCAATGATTAACATAATTTATGTGTAATAAAACTATTTGCGTATTTATTACGTTTCATATACCTCAAAAGCATATTATGTGAATTCCGAGATGATAATCTGTACTTTTTAATATTTTTCTTTTAAATATTTTCTTGAGTTATGTTGTTTTATGGTTGTATAGATTTATGGTCTTGATCTTCGCCTATTTTTTTAATGAGTGAGATTTTACCGCCATCATAATTATAATTTTTAAGAAATACAGTTTAGTTGTTTATAATTGATTTGACCGTCATGTCATAGATAGAGGTATTTTTATGTCTGCGCTGACATTGACAGCTGTAACTATCTTGATACATTATTTATATAGCACTGGCTTTTTCCCGCTTCTGTTTCCACATAGACAGGTGTCTTGTATACGTACCTATCATAGTATGTGTTAATCAATAGAAACGATACATACAAGTTAGTTAAAATACCGATATTCATCTATCCATCCTGAAATTGTTTTTATATTTTTATTACCTACCTCAAATCTACTTGTAGTTCAAGGAATTATATTAGATAAATAAAAAATGCTACTAAAACTATTTTTTTTTGTTCTATGTACTTATTTTTGTTCTATGTAACCTTGCCTGCCGTGCAGGAGGCGATGGTTCGATCCCCGTCCAGGCCGACTCGTACCAATGAGTTTTTCGGAATTTATGTACAATTTGTAACACCACTGGCTTTTCGGTGAAGGAAAACATCGTGAGGAAACCTGCATGCTTCAATTTCGAGGCATGTATTACCCACTGTCCATTATAAGTGGCGACGGGCTCACCCCCCGTCACATTGGACAGAGTTTCGGTACTACTGGTGAAACGTGGATGCTCTGAGATTTTAGAAAATCTCTGACTACCCCCTCGGGGAATATAGTCGTGAGTATATACATACATATATATGTACTTATTCAATGAAGGTACACTTACTAATAACATAATCCATCCATAAAAAAACATCCCATCTTATTTTGTGTTAGTAGAACAAAATTCTCAAAAAATACTGCGCTGTTACTGTCTCCTGGACTTTTTGTAAACAACATTTATGTCAACAACTGATAAAATAAAAACATTTACTTGTCTCAAAAAATGTTTTGCAAAACATCTCAAACGAGAACATTGTTGCAAATAGACATAAGACTGATAAATAAACATTACTACAGGAATGGATGCGCGGGCGCAGATATGATAAAAAGCGTTTGAGTAACATCTCAACAGGAGGTTTAAGAGACCCCTGGAGACCTGCAGTAGGGTCTTAATTTTTGTAGGGTTCCGTATCCAAAGGGTGAAAACAGGATCCTATTACCAAGCCTACGTTGTCCGCCCGTCCGTCCGTCCGTCCGTCCGTCTGTCTGTCTGTCTTAACTATGCAGGGCTGTAACTTTTGAACAGTAATAGCTAAATAGAAGAAATTTTATTTACGTTAAATTATGGTGCATTTGCTAAGAATAACAAATAACAAGAACTTAAAAATTAAGGTGGGTCCTCGTACAAGAAACTAATTTTATCAACGTTTTTTCATCTCGCTCTATCGTAAAAACTGTAATACCAGACAAGCGTCAAACTTGGTGTAATTATAGAGCAAACTCTACAGAATAACAACAAATAATAAAAACCGGCCAAGTGTGAGTCCGTCTCCCGCTAAAGGTACAGGAGAAAATATATTTCGAAGTTAATAATATACTGTTTAGTGGTGTGGTACGGAACCCTCGATGCGCGAGTAGCCCAACTCGCACTTGACCGGTTTTATTTTAATTTCCGTTGACATCGATGATGATGATTGAAACTGTTGTTAAATTAATTGGTGTTTTAGAAGTATTAAGACGTCGCACACAGGGTTCCCAGTTTACAAAAAACCAATCAATTTCTTCCCGACGGTGTACAGATGACGAGTTATAGATGACGACTAAGGGATACGTTTTTTTTTTTTTCTTTTTGTAAATTAATTGACTTTTGCTTATGCAGTTCTGCCAGTGTCAAGTACTTTGTTGGAGTAACTATCCCAATCTCAAGGATTGAGCAAAACACAATTGAGAGCCTCGTGGCAAGCTCAACCACGAACCGCGCTAACACCACGCGAATGACACAACCGCTCGCGGCAAAAAGTGACTCCGGATATTCGGGATATGCTTTATTTTTGAACATTTTGTGACCGTTCTGTTTTTTTGCGAATTTCCCTTTTTCCTTAGGGAAAGTTGTTCAGTATCATGGGTACAATCACCTCTTAAAGTAATGCAACTGTTTACCCTAACACCCTGCATATTATATCCATATGCTGTATGTAAACGTATAACAGCTTTCATGATTTGCGTATCCATACAAACACTTTAGAAAACTTATCACGTTTCCATCTTAATACACAAATAAGTTAAAAATAAAAAAATTACCACCAAAACCAACATTATTATAATCTCATTCACTTTAGCATACTTATTTTACATAACATATCTTTAAACCACATGTCTTGTTGTTAAACCAACTTTTTACTCAAGCGTATATATTTAATAAAACGGGTCAAGTGCGAGTTGGGCTACTCGCGCACCGAGAGGGTTCCGTACCACACCACTACACAACACAACATATTAATTTACAAAAAAATGTTTTTTCTTCCGGGACCTTTAGCGCGAGACCGGCTCACACTTGGACGGTTTTTATTGTTTGTTGTTATAGTGTAGAGTTTGCTCTATAATCATACTAAGTTTGATGCTTGTATGTATTACCGTTTTTACGATAGAGCAAGAAGAAAAAATGTTGATAAAAACTAGTTTCTTGTTGAGAACCCCCCTTCACTTTTATCTTTTTGCCATTTTTATTATTTGCTTACAAATCCGCCGTAATAACGCATATTCTTTGGTAAATTTTAACTGTCTACCTATTACTGTTCAAAAATTACAGCCCTAAATAGGTAGGACGGACGGACGGACAGACAGGATAACGTAGGCTTAGTAATAGGGTCCCGTTTTCACCCTTTTGGTACGGAACCCTAAAAAAATGCTATTTCTATACGAGACAGTTGGAGTTAAAGTTTATTTATTTATCCACTTTTTACTATGAGTTGCGAATGTCAATGAAGGTCCATGATGTATGGAAAAACTTACAAGAAGCTGGTACAATGTTATACACGGTTTATTTAAATGGAGGTGTATTTACTTAAAATATAGGGGCTGGCTAATGAAACCGGTTTCGTATTTTAACTGTGAAAAAGCGTTTACTTTTAATCAATGTCATCACTAGAACACATGAGTAAAAAGCCCACAGAGATAAAGCTTCTACACTGCTAATCACTTGCCGCGCTGGCCTATAGATTGTCTACTGGCCGAGCTGGTTTTTCCACGGGCGACGCGTAGGTGAACTCTTCGCGTCGGGAATGATTGTGTGAAGTCTTGTCTCTGTGAGGTATTTACTCTTGTAATTAAAGCTACAACAATGCTAGCAACGACAATGCTAGCCCGTTTATATGAAGTGACAGCAAAGTGTGTTTGAGCGATGTTACAATTTTCGAACACATTTAAACTACCGTGTGTAAAGGACTAAATTATCTAACCGGAAGTTAAAGATAAAAATAAAAGGCGCCAAAACAGTTTCAATATTTACCAAAAACCCTTCCTCCGTAGATAAGATAAGACCAATTTGTTCCAAATTAAAACGTGGGACGCCAAACTTGGAAGCAATTACTTCGTTTATTTTATAGTTGTTATTAAAATCGGTCTATTAATTCAGAACCGCAGCTTCATCAGAGTTTTGGTATCGCCACAGATTTTACGACAGAACGGGACTTGGATACTGGTTTTTTTGATGAATACCGACGTTCGACAGAAACGATATTAGTATGCAAATAACATAAAAACAAACTTAATTTTAATGTACTGTTCATAAAATCGCTTCTTTATGACCTTTTAGATAAGGTTCGGATTTGTGCGTTAACTTGTTCTTTGGGTGTAACTTTTTGTTTGTCCGCATAAAATACTTTCGCTAGACTAGAATCTTATTATAATTATTGGAAGATTCGTTTAGTATTTTGGTCTAAATGTGCTGGAAGCATGTATTTAAAACTTTAAGTTTGCAGATTCGTCTACTGGTGACGATTAAGATTATATTATTATATTGTACTAGTATACCGAATGATGATTCGTCTTCTTTTGGTTCAGGACGTCAGCTGACAGTTTCACAGTATCTCTGTATGATCTCTTTATGCCTATTTCTCTAGAGAAAATAGCAAATCAAAGAAACAATCTTTTATTTGTATTATTACAATACTTATGTTCTGAGGATGTAGGTTTCATAATATCTCTGACTACCCCCTCGGGGAATATAGTCGTGAGCATATGCTTTGCTATGCATGCTACAATACTTAATTTTTTTGTGACTCTACTAGACGGTATAGAAAGTCTTTCTCATTTCTCGATACTATTTTCAATATTAACCAAACTTAAATCATGTTTATATAATTAACACGTTTTAGATACTAATCTCTGTGTCTCTGGTTTATGAAGATTTCCGTTATTAAAATACATGTGTAGTTTCAATGCTAGGATTAACTTTAAATTTTAAACTCTAAATTTTAGTGAAAGTCTGACAATTCGTTTCTAGATCTTCCTGTAATAACATGATTACATATTCAAAATAAATTGAAACTTCGTTTAGATGAAGCGCGTTTACAGTGATATATCCACAGAAAAACACGAAATGAGTTTAGAGGGATTTGAATGAAAAGTTCGAATTTTTCATTTGCGAGTTTCAACACGCTACATAGGTAAAATATCAAAGTTATTCATTCTGGTGAAATGGTGTTTAGATTTTGCGTTAATTTGTAAATATTTTGTATTATAACCATAATTAGCAACAAAATCTGTGTTTTGACTTCACAATCTCTATCTCTTCGAACGGAGATAACATCTCTATCAACGATCAAAAAAACAAATTGGCATAAACTGAACAGGGTCATTAACCTACTTCGCACCTTCAAGTATCAAAACTTTTACCATAAAAACGTTAATATTAATGTTGTGAACAAATACTGATATTACGTGTAATAATTGATATAGGAAACGTTGACGAGCCGTTAACATGTTAGAAAACAACTAAATTACATGATTTTTTCCGTGTATTTGTACTTCCGAGTAATTTATTTAAGCAAATAAGTTATACAGATTACACTTTTATGCAACGTGTTAATGAATAAGCGCAAAACCTCATACACCCCAACTGATTTGTAACTAAATAATGAGATTGAAACAATAATTTCATTATTTTTATAGTTAAAATTTAAAGTTATTCGCATTTCAAGTTTTTAGGCAAAAATGATTTGTTATCATTTCAGCAATGAATGAAAGCGCTAACATGCTCATGGATACATTTTAAGAATCTTGTTTTGGTAGTAATTTGGGTGAGAGCACCCGAGCGTTAGGTTGGGATCGAGTTCAGTAAATTTTAAATTTTACAAACATTTTAAATTTAATATTTTGAGAAAAATTACCCTCGTTGAAACCATGATAATTCGATTCTGCTCTCGATTCTAAACAAACTACTTTCTAGTTTTGCGTTAATTCATTAATACGTTGTATAGCATGCAAGGCTCCACTGTTTCTCATGGACATCTAAGTAAAGGGGATGAGAGTGGACCACATGTACAGGGTTAGTGTTGGAGCATGCCCTATTCCCTCTCACTTATTTTGAGGTTTTTGGCTTCTAAAGGACACAGGCTTTTACTTTTCTACCCGACTGCGCCAGACGGGGGGTAATGTTTTTGTGATCTCTAACTACATTCAATTTATTGTCTCAAAATATTTTCGGTTACAAAATTTTCTACACATAATTTTAGTACAAACTCGTACACGAAACAACATCTGTTTTTCTTGGGTCCGTAAACCGAGTCCGAATTACATTTGTCCGAATGGCTTTCATGCGATATATATTTTTTTCGAAACACCGTTACCCGAGTGGAATGGAAGTACCTAGTATTCTTTTGCAATTTTTGAGAATGTTGTTTTTGTTAAGGGGTATTTTTCATGTTTGTTGAGAGTGAAATTTGTTCAGTTTTTTGGTGAAAACCACCCTCTGTAGTTTATTTATGCTTCATTTCAGCAGTTAAATACCCAATACACTAAAAAACCACAACCATCTAATTCGCTAAATAGACAGAATTTTCTAAAATGTATTCTGTATTAAGATATCAGACACAAACAAATAAATAATAAAATTAATTAATTACTTCCTTCCCTGACTGGGTTAATCGCTGAAATTCAACTCTTGCGCACATTTGGCTACACTAACAGGTCCAGATAACATCAGAAACATTAATTAGGCATTTTACTACCTAATAAATTTCTAAGACCTACATAAACCTACGGGCTAAGTTTATCTGTCAGTTAATTATGTCTAATTACTAACACTTGTCTTGTGGATAGCAATTAGACAAAAATGTTCAGTTGAGAAGCTTTCACGTTTTTGTCGAGAAGTGGGTTAAATTAAAATATGTTTTAAGACCAAATTGCATTTAAAATTTTACTGTGGCAGAGTGCAGTGCGAATCGACGGTATCATTGTATGAAAGTGGCTCAAAAATTTTAGCATGGAAAAATAGACAAATAACGTCATGTCCCTTTAGAAGTGATCTTAAATTTTACCATTACCAATACGTAGGTACTAGAGAGTTAAATTAAATCACTTTTAGATGTCATTGTATTCTTTCCAGATTAAAGATTAAAAAATTAAGCCTCAGGTGGGACTTAAACCCTCAGTCTTCCCAAATGGGAATTGCTTTTTCCAATTTAAATACTGAGCCACTGCCTTAATATATATAATATAATAATTGTATCTACCTGGACTTAAGGGATGTGGCGCCATCCACTGGCGTTATTACAAATTAACCAAGTTAACCTAAGTAAGTAAGTTAAAGTTAAGTTGTGTTCTTGGTTTTAAATGTGCTAAAGGTCAGCCTTATTACATCTGATTGTAGCTGAATTTCTAATTCCCCTGAAGGGATTCAAAGTCAAAGTCAATATAATTTATTAAATATAGGAGCTTGCAGCACACTTATCAAAAGTAAAATCTTTTTTTAAAGCTACCACAGCGTCGGAACGCGTTGTCGCTGTAGAGAAGATGCGGCCAGAAACTCTACAACATAACACGACTTAATAACTATTACAATATAAATTCTTAAGCTAAAGTTATGATTCGAGAATATAATGTGTACTTATGTGTAGGTAATTATCTTCAGTATAAAATGTGTACTTATGTGTCGGTAAATATCTTTAATATCTTTAACATTGTTCTAAACTCTACAGATTATAAAATCCCAATCGAAGTTCCAGGATTTAGTCCAGACGTGTATCACGAAAAATATTGCAAGCGCCCAAAAACAAGAATACTAGTTGGACCTCCCATAAAAATCGGCTGATCGGTACTATTGTATGGATAGTCCAAAAACTCGTCTTGTTTTCATGCATCCAATTCAATGACAGTACTTATTTGTACCGTTAGTTTTTGACACTTATATTATATCTTATCTTAGCTTTTAAGCTTCCGTTACTAAAATGACTATAGTTAAAGATTCACTAACAGAGGAAGCTTTAAAAGGTTAGAACCATCAGTCATATATTTGCTATAGCCTTGATAGATCTATGGAGCAGATATAGTGAACAGTGGTCCACATTTTAGTGTCAGAGGTTGCGAAAGTGTTATTGGTTTTTAAAGTGGAGTAGCGTGTTCAATTAAAGGCAGGAATGTATAGTCACGATTTGTATTTAATGAATTTTATGTTAATTTCTTATTTAAGTAATTATTTTTATAACGTTTCTATGTCGTATGAATTTATAAAATTATAAGGTACTTAATTTAATTTTAATAAAACTATAATAGTCAGAGAATACTTTTAGAAAGAAGTTAGGAGATTTACAGATAAAACGGTTGATACTTCAATCCAGTAGTAAACCTACGGGGTCCTTCTTAATATGCTGACACTGTTTTAAGAGGATGATCAGACCATCGAACTGAACAACTTTCTCTATGGGACCAACATAGAAATCGCGAAAAAAAAAACAATTGCTCCGTTCACGATTTCGATTTTGGTCCTATAGTGAAAGTTGTTCAGTTTGATGGTATGATCATCGCCCTTAAAAAAGTGTCAGCATATTAAGTTGGACATGGTACTCGTATAATAACATTGCTTCAATCATTCAATTTAGAAAATTAGTTCTAGTAGTATTAGATACGTTGTCGCGCATGTACGTAGATATTTTGATTTTGTATAGATAATATTAGGCTGATTATTTCATTGCTGACGATGCAGACTGCTCTTTATCATTTTTGATAAATGTTCAGGAAAACTCAAAAACAATTGTTCTCCCCAAATTTTTAAATTAATGAGGTTTTACGTGATAGTTTTAAAAACTAAATTTACGTTGTTTGAAAAATAGGTTTTAAATGAAAACTCTTAAGTTACATAATGACTTGAGAACGTCGGTGTTATGCTGCAATCATTGAACTGACTCGGGTTAGATTTAACCGATAGCCATCTAACCGTAGCTTTTATCTCGCTAATAATTAATTCCGCAGGCTCGATATCGGCACCTGATGCTTTCTGTATACTATGCTGGTATAACAACGTCGATTGAGCATATGCTCACGACTATATTCCCCGAGGGGGTAGTCAGAGATATTCTGAAACCTCAGAACATCCACGTTTCACCAGTAGAACCGAAACTCTGTCCAGTGTGACGGGGGTGAGTCCGTCGCCACTTATAATGGACAGTGGGTACAATACATGCCTCGAAATTGAAGCATGCAGGTTTCCTCACGATGTTTTCCTTTCACGAAAAGCCAGTGGTGTCACAAATCGTACATAAATTCCGAAAAACTCATTGGTGCGAATCGGCCTGGACGGGGATCGAACCATCGCCTCCTGCACGGCAGGCAAGGTTACTCGCCACTGGACCACCACGGCTATGACTACGGTTGATTGCACGGATGAAATATAGGACCCTTCCTGATTAACAGACGGTTTTTACTCTGGCTGGTTTATTACAGACTACATAATCGTAATTTAGTCCTTCTTAATGCTGACTGATGCTGGTTTTTTAAGGGACTATCAGACCCTCAAACTGAATAACTTTCTCTATGGGACCAACATCGTAATTGAGAAAAAATCTGCTGTTCTTATATCAACTCGTGGTTTGTAATTTAAATAAAACTGCAGATTTTTTTTCGATTTGTATGTGTTGGTTATATAAAAAGTTGTTCAGTTTGATGGTCTGATTATCACCTTAAAAACCGTCAGCATATTAAGAAGGGCCCTATATTCAGATCAGAGGTCATCCAGGTCATTCCAGGGCCGCATTGAAACCTTAATTTGGAAATTATAATGTTACAAAGGAAAAACAGAAAAGTGCTCGCATTAGTACCATATCTACTCTGACATACATTTCATTTTGACACATTCAAATTTTTTTAATAGGGTGTCCATGTCAACATAATAATACGGCACTGAAATGACCGGCAGAATCCGACCTCTGCTTATATTACAGCCTGTCATATACAACGTGTTAATGAATAAGCGCAAAACCTCATACACCCCAACTGATTTACAATAAAATAGTTCGATTGAAACATAATTTTTTTTATTTTGATAGTTAAAATTTTAAGTGATTCACATTTTATGTTTTCAGTCAAAAATGATTTGTTATCATTTCAGCAATGAATGAAAGTGCTAACGTGCTTTTGGTAAAATTTTAAGAATCTTGTTTTGGTACTAAGTAGGGTGAGAGTGCATGTGCGGTGGGTTGAGATCGAGATCAATAAATTTTAAATTTTACAAAATAAATTGTTTAATATTTTGAAAAAAATTATCTATGTTGAAAACATGATAATTTGATTCTGCTCTCGATTCTAAACACACTACTTTCTAGTTTTGCGTTTATTCATTAACACAATGTATAATATTTTACACTATTATTCTCCATAAGAAACTGCATAGGTAAAAACACCATGCATCTAAAACTTAAATCTATGGGATCCTGTTCATCCATAAAAAACAATATCAAATCGACTGGCCGAACATGGGCCTTAATTACGGTCTTCTCCACACCTACAACTTATTCTAAACCCAATCAACCTTGAAATAAAGAAGAAAATAGTTTGAAGGCCGATAAAGCTTTCTAAAAAATGATCTGACCGGCGTAAGTTGGAATGTGGACTGCGCGTGAGTTGAAACTAAGTCGAATGTGTTAGTTATTAACAATTTTGGAAATATACTTGTCAAATAGACAGGTTTTGGAAGAGTTACAATGTGCATAAGTTCTGTTTCACCTGCGAATATATCTGACTACACATACCAGGGTGGTAAAACGTGGTAAAACGGTGGTAAAACGGTACCAGGGTGGTTACGTGGTAAAAAAAACCTGTGTTGTTTGGTTTGGTTATTTCTGCATTATTTTTCGGTTTGTTGATTTGAATACAAAAATAATAAAAAATACTCAAAAAAACTCTAATTTACTTCAACACATAACTCCTTTTACAATTTTGATGTAGCAAAATATAGGGTGTTTCATAATATGCTGACGGTTTCTTCAAGGGATGATCAGATTATTATAAGTGGCGAAGGGCTCACTCCCCGTCACACTGGACAGAGACTCAGTACTACTAGTGAAACGTAGATGTTCTGAGGATTCTGAATATCTCTGACTACCCCCGAGGAACATAGACGTGAGCATATGCATGCATGATCAGACCATCAAACTGAACAACTTCTCTATGGAGCCACCATCGAAATTGCGATAATAAGACCCTATACATGCTTTTAGGGTAAGGGTTGATTATAAGTACCCCCGATCAACTTTCCCTACTAAACCTATAGGAAATTAGTAAAAAAAATTTGTACTTTTATATTGTGGGGACTTGCCACAGATGTCAACAACCACAAGTTATAGCAACGAAGCTAACAGATGGCGCTACGGTCGCACTCGCAAATGTGTACGTAAGACAACTTAGTAACCCGTTAGCTGCTACACATAAGGATCACAATCGTATACAAGACATGAATCGCGCAAGAGAAATAATCACAGAGATTCGATATATATACAAGGTCCAACTAAGTTCTGTTGGACCACGTCCAGTCCCCAGGCTTCACACCTAGCCTGGCGGAAGATCTTCCCTTTTCACCGGAGGAACCTTTCACAGTAGTTCCTCCACAATATTAAATTGATGCTGATCGAACATTTGTATGAAAAGTTGCATAATTTTTTGCGAATTTCCCTTTGTGTCTTTTGGAAAGTTGTTCAGTCAAAGTCAATGTCATCATAATTCATTCAATATAGGAGCTCAATCACCATCATCATTCAGTATCATGAGTACAATCACCCATTAAAGTAATGCAACATTCTACCCTAAAACCTCCTAAGTATGAATAAATGAACAACTATTCCCATAATATTCAATTCAATTCAATTCAATTCAATATAATTTTATTCAATATAGGAGCTTACAGCACACTTATCAAACGTCAAATCTTTTTTAAAGCTACCACCGCGTCGGAACGTGTTGTCGCTGTAGAGAAGATGCGGCCAGAAACTCTACAACATAACACGACTTAATAACTATTACAATATAAATTCTTAAGCTAAAGTTATGTATACAATAATACATAGTCTATTTAATAAAATAATGGATACTATACAGTAAAGTAAATAAACTATAAGCTAGTGACCTCAGACCCAAGCATTTTGATCATTTAAATAATCATCCAGTTTATAATATGCTTTCTTACAGAGGACTTTTTTGATTTGAGTTTTAAACATGTTTTCGGAAAGATTCAAAATGGTCTCGGGGATTTTATTATAACAACGTATACAGTGACCCATGAAAGACGTGTTGACCCTACTAAGCCGAAAGTGTGGAGATATCAGTTTATTTTTGTTTCGAGTGTTGTAATTATGGACATCACAATTTTTTGGAAATAACGAAAAATTTTTTCTTACATATAAAATGTTTTCATAAATAAACTGTCCATAAACTGTTAAAATATTAATTTCCTTAAAAAGGTCGCGAAGCGAATCACGACAGCGCAGGCCATATATTGCTCGAATTGCCCGTTTCTGTAGGATAAAGATTGTCTCAATGTCTGCAGCACGACCCCACAATAAAATACCATAGGACATGATACTATGAAAGTAACTGAAATATACGAGTCGGGCTGTTTCAATATCAGTTAGTTGTTTAATTTTTCTGACTGCATATGCTGCAGAGCTTAGCCTACCAGCTAGAGTTTCAATGTGGGAACCCCATTGCAGCCTAGAGTCAATCGTTATTCCCAAAAACACTGTATTATCAACAAAATCTAGACTATCTCTGTTTAAAGTTACTTGGTTATCTACAATTGGTACATTTGGCAAAACAAATTTTATACATTTCGTTTTTTTTGCATTAAGTGCGAGATTATTTGCGTTAAACCAGTTCAAAACTTGTTGAAGGGTATCATTTACGTCGTCAAGTTTTTGGTCCTTCCTATTTACTTTAAAAATCAGAGAAGTATCATCAGCAAATAATACTATGTTCGACAAGTTTTGTACCATATGTGGCAAATCATTTATGTAGACCAAAAAAAGGAACGGACCCAAAATTGAACCCTGGGGCACGCCTGTTTGCACATGTGATCCAGATGATTTAGATCCGTTCACTAAAACTTTTTGGACTCTGTTTTTTAAGTAGGAGTCCATCAAATCAAGAGCTGAGCCATTGACTCCGTAATGTTTTAGTTTTAACAGCAAAGTTTTATGATCAACGCAATCAAATGCTTTGGAAAGATCGCAAAAGACGCCTATCGCATTTTGGTGCTCCTCCCAAGCGCTGAAGATGTGCTGAATCAGAGTAACTCCTGCGTCTGTAGTTGAGCGTCCTTTGGTAAACCCGAACTGCTGATCATGCAGCAGTTTATTTAGATTGAAATGAGACAGCATTTGATTGAGAATAATCTTTTCGAAAACCTTGCTGAGAACTGGTAATATTGAGACAGGTCTATAATTGTTGGGATCATGTCTATTGCCTGATTTAAAGAGAGGTACGACTTTACTATGTTTCATAAGATCGGGAAAAGTACCTTGATCGATGCAGATGTTAAATATTGATGCCAAGTAAGGTGACAGGACACCAATGACAGATCCAAACAACTTAACCGACATACCCCATATATCTTCCGAGTTTTTAAGATTAAACTTTTTATAAACTTTAACAATTGTATCAGGGTCAACATGCCTAAATCTGAATTCGGAAGTGCATGCATTTACATTCTTTTGTAGTATTGTCTCGGCCAGAGCAGATGAGGAACCTAAAGACTCTGTAATCTTTACTGGAATGTTAGTAAAGAATGTTTCAAATTCCTGAGCTACTCCCGCCTCTGAACTGATAATACCGTGATCAGTTTGAATAGTTATGTCTGGATCACGTGGTTTTGTTTTGCCTGTTTCATGATTTATTACTTTCCAAACGGCTTTGATTTTGTTATCTGAACTCTTAATTTTTCTGCTAATGTGTAGTGATTTTGCTGTGATACAGACTTTCTTGAATGTTTTTGAATAAAGTTTTACAAATTCAAGAAACTCATCATTATGAGTATAGGTCTTTTTATCATATAGATCAAAAAGGGTTTCTCTACTTTTACGGATTCCTTTTGTTGCCCAATCGCTGAATTTAAATTTAATTGATTTTACAATATTCCGAACTGTGAAAACTTTGTCATATTCATTTTGCAAAATATTAAAAAACTCATTGTAGCATGTATTTGGGTCATTCTGCTGATAATATGGTAATTGCAATTTAAGTTGCAATGTTTCTTTATATTTTTCTATTTTGTTAACAGTGGCAGGCCTGATTCGTATAGAAATTTTTGGTTCTATTTTAATGTCTGGAAAACTAACTGTTTAATACACTTCATGACCTAGCAATTTACTTTACCTATTTAGACCGTAACTAATAACTTATTAAGTTATCTAAATTGCGTTCAGTCTATAGGCCAAGGCCTAAACGATACTCAATTCAGTTTTACTGTAAACAATTTCAATTCAACTATTATCAATTGTTTTGCAAATAAATCGAAATGAGATTTTATAGGGTTCGCTTGGATTTAACGACTTTAGGAAATGTCAAATAGGATTGTATTTTGTTATTCAATCGGTCTAATATAATGTCAGTTTAATACGTTTTCTTAGAATTAATTTATTTGAATAGTTACAGCAAGGTTACAGCTTATACAAGGTGTTGCAAATGTAAAAATAAACATTTAACACTTTTAAGGGGGTTGTTTAGACCATCAAACTGAATAACTTTCACTATGGGACTAACATCGAAATCGCGATAAAAAATCAGCTGTTACATACAAAACTGCATTTAAAATGTATGCCCTGTTTTGGTATGCAATTAAGTATAATTGAATTGAACTGCAATCCTACTCGAGTCAAATGTATGGGACAGCAGATTTTTTTTTGCGATTCCGATGTTGGTCCCTTAAAGAATGTTGTTCAGTTTGATGGTCTGGTCATATCCTTAAAAAAGTTTCAGCATGTTAAGAAGGACCATGTATATTATATGAATATAACCAATTTTACCTGACACCTGAATCCTATTCTAAGTGCTCACATAAAGTATTGTCCATACTGTATGTACAGTCCGTGAGCACCCTGCTCTCTTCTACTTTGACCTCTCCCCCTCTCGGTGGTACGGGAGGAGTCAGACAGTAAGGCGCTATGCAGACTATGGACATTTAGTCCGCGAGCATCCGCGATCACTTCGCCTCAGTATGGAATTTACTACAGATGTGTGCGTTACCTACACAAACATCCACACTCACTAAAGGCGAACGCGCACTGATCCACATCGAACGCGACAAACTCGGATTTGTATGAAAATTGAAAACTTTGACCCGCAACATCAGAGATGTTTTGAATAATAATTCAGAGTTATACGTGTTCGTCGCCGACAAATTTGCGTTCATAACACTGACACACTATTCATGTGATAGTCTGAATCCCCTTAAAAAAGTGTCGCGGTCGCGGCAAATAACAGCAGTTGTAATAGATGGAAGAAGTTTTTGCAGAGCAGTAGAGTAATATTATATTCACGTGCCTCCGGTAATAACCCAAGCTTACTTATTACCCGATTCCTATTCTAAAGTGCTCTCTGACTATGTAGTTACATACCCTGGTAAATAAATCATGACAGGTGACATCCCTACAAATTGACAATTACTTCCAAACAAATTAAATCAACCAAACAATTAATTAGTTGAACACTCAACTAACAATAATAAATAATTACTAACAATAAACTTAACGTTGAGCAACGAGCAATAAATTAAATGCAATATGTCAATGTAAAGTTTGTGGGTAGTTTGTATAATTTGACGTTCGAAGGTCTGTGTCGGAATGATGAATAATAGTGATCAGGACGGCAAATTGGCAGTGTTCTACATTGTTGGTAGGATTAGGTAAATTAGTCTTTATTGCATTTAGTTTAAACTGCATCAAGTATCATGAATAAGTAAAAGCAAGCTAATATTGCTTAAGGGCCTAAGGATATTCTTCCACTCTGCTGTAAGTTAGTACGCGACGAATGTTAAGAGAAGCGGCATCTGCGCTGCAAAATGATATAAAAAGCGTTTACGACATGCATACATGCATGCATGCATGCATATGCTCACGACTATATTCCCCGAGGGGGTAGTCAGAGATATTCTGAAACCTCAGAACATCGACATTTCACCAGTAGTACCGAAACTCTGTCCAGTGTGACGGGGGGTGAGCCCGTCGCCACATAATGGACAGTAGGTACAATACATGCCTCGAAATCGAAGCATGCAGGTTTCCTCACGATGTTTTACGCGTTTACTAGATTTACTTTAGTCAATAAATGTATGAAAATAATATGCGTCCACGCAAAAAGGGTCCAGTGTAGATAGTGAGTAACTCACAAATACTACTTGTTCTTTTACACTTTTTATGCCCCGGTGTCAGAGTTTTTTCAGACCGTCTTACGGCCTCTGGCGTGGTTTTTATGTAACGACTACTACCACGCGAGATAGTAGCCGGGACCAACGGTGATTCGGCCTGCAATGTCCTAACCAACTGGGGGAAAACGCACAAAGTGACATATCACTAGGTGTCCCCCGTGGGAATCGAACCCACGACGTCCGTGTCAAGAACACAATGCTCTTAACCATTAGACCACGGAGGCAGTTAACACTATTTTATTCTGTGCCAATATTGTATTGGACGTTGATGTCTATTGTACTGCCGTAGTACCGAACTGGTGATGATACAATAAATTTGTCCTGTTGTCGGCATTTTAACCCACCTTATTTTAATATTCCATAATTATGATCATGTGACTGATCTAGATGCCGAATCTAATCTTAACTCAAAACCCAACAACTGGACCCTTCTTGCGTGGACATTATTATTGTATCATCACCAGTTCGGTACTCCAGTAGTACCATACAATAGACATCAACGTGCAATACAATATTGGCACAGAATAAAAAAGTGTATTTGTGAGTTACTCACTATCTACACTAAATCTAAAAGCATAAGCAAATGCTCGCAACTATATTCCCCAAGGGGATCAGAGATATTCTGAATCCATAGAACTTCCAACGTTTCACTTGTACCGAAACTCGGTTCAGTGTGACGGGTAGTGAGCCCGTCGCCACTTTTACTAAATGTATACAAATAATACAGTTCCGAGACTGACAGACAACGCACAACCTAAACCCCTAAAAATAAGAAATTTGGAATATACAGGTGTAATCTTAAATGTCACATATTTAAAATTAAAACCATCAAACTAAATAGTTTTCACTATGAAGACAATTTTGAAGTAGTGAAAAAAAAAATCTGTTGTTCCATAGGAAACGTCAACTTTCTAAATGTAGGCAGTCAAAAAGTGTTTCGCATCAGCGTGCTTCGTTATGACGGTTTTCGAAACTGCACTCCCGTTCTACAGAGGGTGTAATGCACTAAGTAAAGAGATAATTTTTGAACATACACCCCTAAGGGGTGAAATGGGGTGTGAACATGTGTTATCCATGAGAACAAAGTCGTAGGCAAAAGTTAGTATTTTATTAACATTTAGCAGTTACTTATCTCGTTTGCAGTTACTTGATATATATACAACGTGTTCATGAATAAGCGCAAAACCTCATACACCCCAACTGATTTATAACAAAATAATTAGATTGAAACAATAATTTCATTATTTTGATAGTTAAAATTTTAAGTTATTCGCATTTTAAGGTTTGAGACAAAAATGATTTGTTATCATTTCAGGAATGAATGAAAGCGCTAATGTGCTCATGGATACATTTTAAAAATCTTGTATTGGTAGTAAGTAGGGTGAGAGTGCCCAAGCGGTGGGTTGAGATCGTGTTCAGTAAATTTTAAATTTTACATACAAATTATTTAATATTTTGAAAAAAATTACCTATGTTGAAACCATGATAATTCGATTCTGCTCTCGATTCTAAACAAACTACTTTCTAGGTTTGCGTTAATTCATTAACACGTTGTATATCTAAATGTAGCTATAGTAAAGATGCAGACCGCCCCAATAGAAACCACAATCGTGAGTTTACGTTCCATAATGTGTGTATTTTATTTTCTAACCTAAACGATCTAAACTAAAAATCTGTCGTGACCATACCATTGACATTGATTCACGTGAAACTCTGTCATTTAGTCTGCGCGTACGACGTTCTGTCTGCCAGTTGAGGTTAGTGATGTCTGAAGTGGTAACAGTAGTATATCGATAGTGGGGCGACCTTCAAACATTTATCGATATCGATAGTTGTGTTAGATAGGAATAACAGTTATTTAATAAAATATATAGGGTCCTTCTTAATATGTCCATCGAAATCGCGAAATAAAAATTTGCTCTAGCATTCATTTTACTCAAGTAATTTCTGATTTCATTTCTGAGCGGTGCCATCGAGAAAGTTGTTCAGTTTGATGGTCTGATCATCCCCATAAAAGTATCAGTATAGTGTTTATCTTAAAACTATTTAATATGTAATGAGTAATGACGCCAAATATTTTTACACATCTTGAGATTGAAAAAAAGTAAAGGAAAAATAGTGGGTTACACAAATTATCTGGAAAAGAATGCTGTTATAACTGCTGCATTATTTGTTTCAGGATTTGTGCAAAATTTTTTACTGAGGTAGGAATCAATCAATCAATCAATTATACTTTATTTTATACTTATTCGGATAGGAAATGCAAGAGCTACAAAATAAGATGGCCTTATAGCTCGAAAGCGATTTCTAAATCATGTATCTTGTCATTACTAAATATCTAGGGACGACTATCGATACAATTATCGATATTGTTACCAGATCGAGGTAAACTATCGATATAATAACAACACTAGTTGAGGTCACACTGATTGGTTCTATTTATTACTCCAACAGTTATTTACTATCGATTGTGATGTATTAGATTTAATGGTCAAATGTATTCGTTAACTGGATCGCTTGAAGTTTCTATTGCATTTTAATTTGGCTATTCATCTGGTTAATTAGCTTGGTAATAAGATTAGTGAAAGGAAAACGGTTTAAAGCCGCGATGGTCTAGTGGTTAGTAGCTTGTCTTTCATTCAGAGGTCGGTGGTTTGGTCCCAGCCTGGATCAGCCTGTTAATTTTTATTATAATCTAGCTTTTTCCCGCTACAAACGATTAGGTACACCTCATTTAATTTTAGGGATTGATTATCGAATAATAAGTTCTTAGCGCACCTCTACTTCTCCTGCAGAATATAATTATATTTTAAAGAACCATGGCGAATTTGGACGTAATCATTTTTAGGAAAACCTTCTAGTTTTCGTACGTATCGTTTGCGTACTGGTCGGCAGTCCTAATTATTTTAAAGAACAAAAAATTGAGAATTTTTTGGAAAAATTCCACACTTCTAAATGATTCAAAAGTGAAAACTACCAGTGAATTTGACAAGTCATCCAAAAAGTAATAACCACTAAACTTTTTGTTAGTTTTGTTTAATTTTACAAATATTAAGCTAAGTTTATGCGTCACTTGTGGTTTTAAAATCAAATCAATACAAGAGACTTGACAAGGACGGGCTTAATCTAAGAATAAAATTTACTCGCGTTTATTCGAATCCGGCCTAAGACTGAGGCCGAAATAACATGCACCTCCGCCAATCTTCTTTCATGTTTCAGTTTCTTCAGCGATTCAGGCTTTGCATTATTAGTCAGTCAATCCGGTATGTTTATGTGTTTTTGTAGCATTGTATGAATATGTATTATTAATAGTGTATATATATATATATATATATATATAAATAAAATATGTATTATTTATCCATGTACCTCTAATTATATGTAGTATGTAGTATTCACTTCCCTCACATTATTACTATTATTGTTTTATTGTAACACCGACCCGTTCTTTGATATATTTCCTCTACCCTAAGGTTGTCTGGAAGAAATCGCTTATTAGCGATAAGACCGCCTTATTTGTACCATAATCAGTTTTGTTTCCTATTGTGTATTGTATTTTGCTTTTGGTGTAAATAAAGTATATTTCATTCATTCATTCATTCAGTCAGTCACGGAGCTGTTTTATACGTATGTAAAGATAAATGGTACTAGTTCCAGATGGCAAAGAATATAATAATGTTATTCCAATTTGGCGTTCTGTTGACCTTAATAAGATTGTTGGGCGGCACAACCGGTGCGTTACGCTTTTGATCAGTATGTTCCAAATGGGTTTGATTTAAACTGACAGCTGTTGAACCATTTCTGCTAACTTTAATGAAGAATTGTCTCTAACGCTGACGCGGTCAATATTTGTAAATACATAAATGTAGGTAGAGAAATAACAGTCAGTTTGATATTACTTGAGTACGAGTTTAATTACAGTATCCTTAACGTTTACGAATTAAACCAAAATCTGTTTTTTTTCTTCAGTATCAATAAATTTACAAAATTTTAAACACACCTTAAAATAATAACAAAAAATTTAACAACAGTCGTCTAGAGAGTCACATCGCAGGTTTTGTCACGAGCACTTATATCTCGAGTGGTGTTCGCGCGGTGCGCGTTTCAGCCTGTCACGAGGCTCCGTAATCCTTCTCAGCTGTGTTCTTGCTCAAAAATAAACCACGAGATTGGATGGATACTCCCACAAACTACTTGACACTGGCGAAAATGCAGTGCTAACGCACAAGCAAGAGTTTTCGTATTTTGAAACAAAAAGAAATTGTGTATTTCATGAAGTAACAAAACCTTTGCTTACCATTTACGTTTATCATAAGCATACGCATATGCTCACGACTATATTCCCCGAGTGGGTAGTCAGAGATATTCTCAAACCACAGAACATCCACGTGTCACTAGTACCGAAACTCTGTCCAGTGTGACGGGGAGTGAACCCGTCGCCACTTATAATGGACAGTGGGTACAATACATGCCTCCAAATTGAAGTACGCAGATTTCCTTACGATGTTTTCCTTCACCGAAAAGCCAGTGGTGTTACAAATCGTATATAAATTCCGAAAAAATCATTAGTACGAGTTGGCCTGGATGTGGATCGAACCATCGATTGCCTCATGCACGCTAGGCAAGATTACTCCCCACTGGACCACCACGGCTATCTTACGATTTACGTTTAAACATCAACAATTTACTCTCGTTTCGTTTTGTGATAGTTTTTATTGGAAGTTCATTGGAAATATTGTAACAGAGCAGGCATTTGAACAAAAATGTTCACGATGTATCGGAAATCGAAAGTCCAAGGATACCTCCAGGAAATCTCTACAATCTGGGTTATTTCTACGGACACCACATGGTCAAAGTCTACTCTTATAAAAACACATGAAAATCGTTTAACACAACTAAAAACGTTGGCGTAACTTACAGACTTACTATGATATAAAACATACACATACCCCATGCATTTACTTATGTACTCGCTATGCCTACGCTGAGTATGCTAATATTCAACAGCGATGCGACCAGAATGGAGAAGGCATTGTTTATTTGCAAATTTATTGTATGTTCCTCTACCGACAACCCGCGAATCAAACGATTTTTGTTTTTATGATGGAGAGGATAAGGGTTATGGCAAGAGACGTCTGAGGTGAGATTTAATATAATGACTGTGCCATTGTGAAATTGAAAGTAATGCTAATTTTATGTTTATGCTGATATTGGTCAATGGACTGTATCTAAGTGTATGAATTGTGTGATTTGTTTATGAATTTAAGGTTTTAGTTTGCAGTAATTAAGGTTGAAATTTGATTCGTCTTTGATCTATATAATAGTACCTTTCTTATACTATGATAATACCTTAATTTAAAATCTATTTTCATATGGTAATTAATCTCAATCTGTAGTGATACGGTGTAACTTGTTGATTTTTTGCATCGATAACTTGTATTTTACTGTTCAATCACATTCCAAATTGTTGTTTTAATTTGGTGATAGCCATCTCTTTAGATTGTCAATCTATGAATTATCAAAATCTTTCTATCTCATAGAGAAATATTGAAATTTATTAATTTTAAATATTAAAATCTGAGTCATTGTTGTCCTACAGTTTTTGAGAGGTTATTATTTCATCTAGAATTAAACATTATCAAATTATTTAACAAAATCGGGAACTCAAATATACCAAAACGTGGTTAGAAGCCGTTAAAATGTTTAATTCATTTCTGTAAATTACTATTACTATTCCTTCAGTAGATCTCTCTTTATTAGTACTGAATGCATAGCGAATCCTCTCTTAAGGTGGACGCATATTTATCCGCGGCGAACCAACCAAAGAAGGCGAAATAATCGAATTTAAGAATTCTGTGTATGAAATTCACATACACTTATCCGCGGCGAATCGAACGAATCATCAGCAGGATTAAAAGTAAATTCGTTTCGTTAACCTCCTTCGCCGCGGATAGATATACGTCCACTCTTAAGTCTCTACGTCCATCAGTTCAAACTGAGACCAGATTAGTCAGTTGCCTTTACGCCTAGATGATTCTTGAACAAAAACAACCACAGTGTCACATCCGAGCACTACTGCTTCGTGTAAATCTCAGTGCAGCGATGACGGGCCGCGATAGCGTGAAATAATAAATACAGCTTTTGCCGTCTACCGCTTTGTCTTTACTTTTTGTTGCGCAGCCGCTGAGTACGATTCGTTTACTTGCATAGTCTTGATGTTTACAATTCTGTTTGCAAATTGGAGTTGAGAGTTCGTACGTTTTGATGCTTTATTGTTTTTTCAAAGTTTTTATTTCGTAGAGCGTCTCGTAGAGTTTCTTCTTTGTCCTTCTGCCATCGTCTAGTCGGCGCATTAATAATAAGTCAGTAATCTCTATTCGTATTACTAGCCATCACTTCGAGTACTGTTCTTTCTTACACATACTATTTTAAACGTCCTATCAAGGCTTTTTATTACGTGACCGAACTAGGTTCTAATCCAGAACCATTGGTTTAGCTAGCGTGAATATAATTAAGTCATTACGTCTTTAAAACGTAAAATTTTCTAATTGTTCAGAGATTTGAAAAATTACAGAAAAAAATGCATGATATTTTCATTGAGGCATATCATAGCATATGCTCACGACTATTTTCCCCAAGGGGGTAGTCAGATATATTTTGAAACGAAACTCTGTCCAGTGTGACGGGGGGTGAGCCCGTCGCCACTTATAATGGACAGTGGGTACAATACATGCCTCGAAATTGAAGCAAAAAAGCCGTGGTGGTCCAGTGGCGAGTAACCTTGCTTGCCGTGCAGGAAGCGATGGTTCGATCCTCATCCAGACCGACTCGTAACAATGAGTTTTTTTGGAATTTATGTACGATTTGTAACACCACTGGCTTTTCGGTGAAGGAAAACATCGTGAGGAAACCTGCATTTCATTGAGGCAAATATTCTAAAACTACCCTATTGTAACAGCATATAAATATTGGGCTTTAAGCCGGGTTCTAATCACGGCATCTGCGACGGCAACCGTCATCGATCGCCAGTAGGTTGTATAATTTATTTTAATTAACAACCACGGCTTCGAACGTGGGCCGTGATTGAGGCGAGCGGACGGCAAAAAAGACGCTGTCGAGAAACCGGGGCTTAACGAATGGCGGCCCTAATCTAGGTTAGGTTTATTGTAGGCTATATAGTAGGTCCAGTTGGGAAGACAGTTTTTATTGAAACTTTATCAATAATAAGGATTTTATTTTATTTTTATTTGTTGCCCTGGTGTTAAACCGAAGTTACGGTCGTAGGCTTAATAAATATGGACCTGGCAGGGCCCTATTTATTAATACGTGACAATTGACAATGATAATTCAGAGTACATTGACGCTTAACTCGTAGTCTAATGGTTAAGAGCATTGGGCTCTTGACACGGAGGTCGTGAGTTCGATTCCCACGGGGGACACCTAGCGATATATGTCACTTTGTGCGTTTTTCCCCAATTGGTTAGGACTTTGCAGGCTGACTCACCTGATTTTCTGAAAAAAAAAGTTGTTTCCGTGCTTCGGATGGCCCGTGATCCCGGCTACTATCTCTGGTGGTAGTAGTCGTTACATCAAAAACTCTGACACCAGGGCTTGCTGCCCACACGATAAGAAGAAGATTGACGCTAAACTTGCAGTAGGTAACATTCTCCTAGCATTCTCAGTAATGTACTCTGAATTGTCATTGTCAATTTTCACGTTTATTAAATAGGGCCCTGGCCGTTGCGGACTAGGGCTTTCGATATGTCGTGACTGTTTTTGTCCGAACTTCATTGGAACAGAGTTGACATTGGAAAGAAAAGGTACACGCAATTTCGAAAACAGATTTTCGTGGTGGACCTACAGGTCCGGTCAGTCTTGATAAATGATAAATGAACTCTATTATGTATGGACAATGGATGGTCTTTGGGTGGGTGACCGTTTTAGTAGTATTTCATCTGGAGCCGGAGCTGGTTCTAGATAATCCATTAGATATTTAACAAATTGCGCACACTGTGCAACACTTGAAATTACCTGATAGCAAGTTGAGCAGTAACTTGCCTCCACCAATCAGTACTGGGTCCGCGTGGTGGAGTATGGCCCACGCTCTGTCACGTTTATTCGAGAGACTTTACCCAGCAGTGGGATCATACAGGTTGTGATCAATCAGACCGTTTTTTTTAATGTGCGATTTTGATTCAGTCTCTTCTAATAAGTAATTTTTTGTGCCTCTCTAGTTTTACGTATAGGGTCCTTCTTAATATGCAGACGGCTTTCTAAAGGCTTGTTTAAGCTATCAAACTGAACAACTTTCTCTATGGGAACAACATCGAAATCTGCTATATTAATTGCAATCCTACTCCACCAAAATGTATGGGATAGCTTTTAATTTTTGCGATTTCGATGTTAGTCCCATAGAGAACATTGTTCAGTTTGATGTTCTGATCACTCCCTTAAAAACCGTCATCTGTATTTTATTATATGCTGAATTTTTTTTAAGGGGTTGATCAGACCATCATGCTGAACAAGTTTCTCTATGGGACCAACATCGAATCCCGAAAAAAAAACAGCTGTCCCATACATTTGGCTCAAGTGGGTTTGCAGTTTTGTATGGAAGAGCTGTTTTTTTTACGCGATTTCGATGTTAGTGCCATAGAGAAAGTTGTTCAGTGGGACGGTCTGATCTTCCCCTTAAAAAAGTGCATATTAAGAAGGGCCCTGTATAGGGGCCTCACGTTAGCATTTCCCCTCTGCCAACGTACAAGATCAACTAATCAAATGCATTTACATACAATTTTATATCTTATCACTAAACGAGACAGCCTATAATTGCCGAGCAATAACTTCCAACTTATTACGTTTGGGGTTAAATCTCCGCCCGCAAAATGCGGTAGAAAGTTTGTTAGTAGAATTACACGCGTTACTCGTCCATAATATAAATAGTCTGAGGTATTTAAAGCTTTCATCTCCAGCTTTCGTCACCAGCCTCAACGTAAGCAAATCCGTAACAAGCATGAAGTTTACCAACGTGTTTGCGTAGCTTATCTTAATCCGCCATGCTTTAGTTACACGCCCACAAGCTACTGTCAGGGCGAGGGGGACCATAAAGTATCAGCGGAGGAGTTATTGTGGACTAGATCTGTGATAGATTCGCTTTTTTGTTTCGAGGCGTGCTTGAGGTGCAAAACAGCGTAGCTGGGAATGTGTTATTGATAAATAGTGGTGTTCACGATCTATTCAAAATAGCGACGTTCTCACTGGTTATCATACTGAACAGAGTTTGGGTACTGCTAATGAGATGTAGATGTTCTGAGTATGAATATAAATTTATAATATCTTCTCCCTCGGGGAATATAGTCGGGGGAAGAGGGAGAAATGTAACACTGTTACTTGGTTATTGAGGCGCGTTGGGGACGAGAAAGAGATCTTTGTCTACCTATTGCTGAAGTGTCTTGAGATGTTAATTGCACTCTATGTATAGGTATATCATGCATGATTTTTTTTCTTCTTGATATGCGATATCAATAGTCGGGGAGCCGTGGTGCTTTAAAAATAAAATGATAGATAATAAGTAGAGCCTATATTAAAGTAGTTTGAAAAAAAATAATTTTTTATTGCACTTGTGTTTCTATAGACTAAGTGGCTGAGACAAAAGGAAGACTAAGATTTTTGACTTTATAGTATCACTATTTTCATTCCGACATATCTCTCGCAATCTTAAATTTGTCATTCCTTAATTAATATATGTATTGAAAATGTGCCTGTCAAGTCAACTAATTAATATGCCAAGTCTAGTCTCGTTTTGATATCAACCAACCTAAATCTTATCCCTTTAGATACGCTTTGAATTGTCAAGTCATTTGAATTAGTCCTGAGGCAATATTAAAAATTCCGCAAGACTAATTAGTCCATGGTCACTCTAACCGCCCAAACAGTCGCGCCTTCATTTAAGTCAATTTAAGACTACCCCTGACATAGCATTTATGTGAACGTGATATAGATGCTAATGGCTTGATTTTCGAGTCTTTATATTTAGAGCAAACTATAAGTTTACAAGCTGCCAATTTATTGTCATAGTAAACTCATTGAATATTAATCTTTATGTATTTTGTATAAAGTTGAAAATGATCGCATTGTTTTTGTTTGTATTATAATAATCTAAATTATGATGTCAATAGTTATTGCATGGAGTAATTTTGAAGTATTGTAGGTTGAGATAAGTTAGTTATTTAACTTGGGAGGTGGTTAGTTAGGCAATCTTTATATGTATCTAATAGTTTCCTTATTAAATTTATGCTTATAATTTATTAAACCAATCAATCAATTGTACTTTATTTTACACCAAAAACATAGTATACAGAGATTAAACAGACAGGAAATACAGAATATACAAAAATTGACAGTCTTATCGCCAAAAACTATTTCTTCTAAACACCCTTATTATTTTTACAATAGCAAAGCATGCATAGCATATGCTCACGACTATATTCCCCAAGGGGGTAGTCAGAGATATTCTGAAACCTCAGAATACCACTGGCTGCCACTTATAATGGACAGTGGGTACAATACATTCCTCGAAATTGAAGCATGCAGGTTTCCTCACGATGTTTTCCTTCACCGAAAAGCCAGTGGTGTTACAAATCGTACATAAATTTCGAAAAACAACTACAAAGATAAGATAATAATTTATTTACTTCACAAATCATTCGTTTACATAAGATAATACACAATAATAACAGGAACATTTTATAGATTCGACCAGTGTCAAGAAGAAAGTGTGTAGTATCTACGAGTATCTTGTACTCTAAGCACTAGATAACTTTCGAGTGACACAGTTAAACTTTAATTAATGATTAAGTATGCATCGACAAACTTATTTAAAATTATAACTAATAATTAAGTTGGTTCACATAGATTTAAAAGTAGTAAATTGAAGCTAAAACTTTGGTCCCTCACGTTTTTTAAACCTTAGTGGTAAAATCTTTTATTATTTTAAGATACCATCAACTTTAAGAAAAGAAGAAGAATTGCTTTAGCTATCAACTGTATTTCTAAGCGTCCTATTATCAAAACTCACGTTTAGAATATTGAAAATTTCATATACATTATGTATTCTACAGAATACATTTTTAGTCAATACGGAAACTTGAATCTTTATATATTTTTTTTAGATTTCGATTTTGGATCCACATAGAAAGTTTTCAGTTTTACTTGCCAGATATTTCTATCAGAATGGAATACAAACCAATCATTTAACGAACCCATGTAACAATAAATACTATAATAACATTGTAACAATCTAAACCAGAGGAATTCTATCAGGCAGGCCGGACGGAATCGACCTCGATTGTCTGTCAATGTAGAGGCGTACAACTTTATTGGTACCTATCCATTGTACGTAGACCTCTTTAATCTTTACTACCAGTTTTAAATTTCAAGTTTTACAGGTCAGGTTAGAATGGATGTAGATGAAAACACGTGTAAACGCATGCAGAATCATGCGTTATGGTTTTCTTGTAATGTTTAATACAGGGTGTATCTGCAAACATGCTAAATACGAACCTAACTGTAACTGAACGTTCAAAAACCCGTATGCGTAAAAAGTTAACTTCTAGACTACTGGACTTTTTTTTTCTCCTCAGTTTTTATTTAATGTTAACTCATTTGATTATAGACATATCGTTTTAACTAGAGTGTAATGTCTTGCACCATCAAACTGTACTGCAGTTTGGCGAAATGTAAAGTAATTTGTACCCTTTTTAATTGTTGAAAATTTCAATAAATTAAAAAAATATATAAAATTACACAAACGGGTTTTTTGATTTTTTAAATTTACGTTTTATTTTACACTTTTCTGTTTTTTCAACTTTAAATCGGTATAGATCCTGAATGGTCATTCAAAATGAAAAATAGTTTAAGAAACCTAAAAATGATTTTCAAATACCTATTCAATGATACCCCACTCAATATAGTTCGTCAACTTTCATTTACGGTTTAATTTTTTTCTGTCGCCATTTTGAATGTTGATTACTGTTATGTCTTTAGTGACACTCGCAAGATTAAGACAAATTCATTGACGTAAGAATCATCAAAATCGGCCCACGCGTTTGGTCTCTAGAGTGCCACAAAGGAACAAACTTACATACATACATACACACATACATAGGCTGATAAACACATTACCCTTTGCGTCGCGCAGTCGGAAAAAAAGATAGTTGACAGTTGTAGCAACTTTGTGGAAGTTCGCGCGCGGGATGGTGGCCACGTGGCTCCGTCAAATTTGTGGTGGTTCAAATTCAAGTATGTGCTTTGGTCCAAAAACAATACTTTAGTTAGCCCAAATATCCATTATCAAGCTCATTTGCTATTTAAACTAGACATAGACATAATCCTATATACCACGTTGGAGTCACAATTTTAAGATTAAAGTCCGGCCGCTGAAAGATTGCGTTTGACAGTTACCATAAAATTGTAAAAAACCGAATGAAAATATTGTTTACCTGTGCTCACTCTGTACTAGTACACAGGGCACTAGCTGCCCTTTTAAGTTCAAAAAGCTACTAAATAATGATCGGAATTTATAGTTTTCATTCAGTTTTTTACAATTTTATGGTAACTGTCAAACGCAATCTTTCAGCGGCCGGACTTTAGTATTAAAGTTTCTGACTACATGAATAAGAATATGATTTTCAGTTTGTTGTTTGTATTCTCTCATACAATTTGCCTACCATTGTATAAAGGTAAGCAGCCATGATTAATGAATACGAATCATTTCAATACATAAAAGAAGGACAGCGAAAATGGTGCTATTATTTAACGCTTATCTTTTGAAAGTAAACCGTTTTTATTCTTTATTTGTTATTTCGTCGTCGGAAATTCTTTCGAATATTAAATGTGCATCAACTAGTTGAACAGATTAATCATAATCATTCTGTTTATCACTAGGGTATGCAAGCTACGTTCAAAATTGAAAATATATACATACTTTCAATGTTGATATACTCATATCTACAGTTTGAAATTGATACTTACATTTCATACTTACTTTACTTACATTAGCATCCTTTTAATCTAAGAGTCTACCCATCGAACTAAACAACTTTTACTATGGGAAGAAACCGATCGGAGCAAAAAAAAATCAGCTACTGCATACATTTGAGTCGAGTACACATTGCAGTTGAGTATGGAACAGCAGATTTTTTTTTACTCCGATCGGTTTACTCCCATAGTAAAAGTTGTTCAGTTTGGGGTAGACTCTAAGATTGAAAGGATGCTAATGTAAGTAAAGTAAGTATGAAATGTAAGTATTAATTTCAAACTGTAGATATGAGTATATCAAAATTGAAAGTATGTATATTTATTATATTTAAAAATGATGCTAATGATATCATTTTCACCCTGTATAGTCTATAGGTATTTATAAAGAATTAGGTGTGACAGCAGCGAACATTGCAACACGTTTTTTTGTCACATTTTTTCGCGATTTCGATGTTGGTCCCATAGTGAAAGTTGTTCAATTTGATAGTCTAAACTCTAAACTCTAAAGCATAAGTAAATAACGCATTTAAAAAATACCATAGTAATAATTAAAGGGTGGTTTAGTGTTTAGACCATCAAACTAAACAACTTTCACTATGGAGTACCTAAGTCAAAAAAATCTATCACATACATTAGAGTCGAGTAGATACGCTGCAGTTTTGTATGAAACAGATTTTTTTTTAAATTTTTTCGATATTGGTTCCTTTGTGAAAGGGATGCAACTTTACCCTCTTTTTCAGATTTTTTATTGCCACTTCTTTCTAGTTATCTGGAACATTGTATTAACTATATTTTTGTTTTGTTCACAGGTATGTTTTGATTCTGCACCAGCACCATGTTCTCCATTATGGTATGTTGCTATAGATACTAAGATTCAAGCAGGTATATTATATGTTTAAAAAACGTAACACATAAATTGTTTTCTCAGAACTGTCAAATTAAAACACAATTTTACTACTATAAAAATTTTTATATTTTGATTCAACAATAGTAAAACTATTTCTCCTACGTTTCTACCACTAGAAGAAGGTAACATTAACAACAACCGGGACGTTTACCTGACGGTAGGTACCCACGTAATAACAGCAATTATTTAGGGTACGGGTACCCGAATAGTCAGGTAGAATGTAATGGTACAGTGGCTCTCAACATTGCCGACATATTCTGTATATTCGGTATTGATATTGGGATAAAATATAATAAATCAAATATAAACGTTTTAAGTCGTTTTCTAGCTTTAAATGGGCCACCTCAATTTTGGCCTTGGTTAAAAGGCGATAAGAGAAATAATTCCTTCCCTTAGATGCTTTTGTTGAAAGTCTAGCATTCTGAAACTCATTATGTTAAAAGTAAATCTTGCTACAACAGTTACTTGGTAGCTGTTTCTACATAATACTACAATAAAAATTATGGTTATGAGTTTATATTGTACAGTTTCATGTTATCCACATCAAAACTTTCCATCAGGCGAGCTGAAGCGAAGCGCAAGACCTTTTTGGGAAAAAAAACACGTATTTTCCTATCAACTTATATTATTTCATCGATGTTGGAATTATAATTTATTCTAGCGAAAATATCGCTTAATAACATAAGAAGTCAAATGGTCATCAAGCACTAAACTTTGAGAGCCACTGCCTCAAGCCAGGTACAGCTAAGGACTCTGGCGCCAGACGGCCACAATTTTTTCCTCAAAATATCCCCATCATTTGACAATTCCTTTGTCAGTATATAATTGGGTTATGTTACTATTTCGAGAATAAGATTATTTCTGTAATTGATACTTATAATAGCGATTTTCGTCCTCAAAATGATAGTTCGTCACCGCAGCCGGTGATTTTCAAAGATTTCGGATTTCTTTGGGATAAAGAGCCGCAAAATCCCTCTAATATCACTTAGATCGTAGTTTGTAGTCGATTTATTAGTTTTTTTCTGTTATGCTGTGTCGCGTCCGTCTTAGCATGGTACGAATCCAGAAGGGTGTCGCAAGAGGCGAATAATTCCTTCAGGTATCGTCAAAATACTAGATGCTCTCACCGTGTGGTGGCCAGTTACAGACACTGCATTTGACCGCACCTCTGAACTCAAACTAAAACTCAAAACGTTTTATTCAAAATAATATTACATGGATAACTTTCTGACGTCATTTTTGACTCTACTACCGCGTCGGAAGGTGTGGCGTTGTAGAGAAGATGCGGCCAGAAACTCTACAACACTTAAAAATACAATATTGAATTACATAGTATAACATTGTCAAGACATTTTGGTCATTCATATAATCATCGAGTTTACATCTGACTTAAACTTTTTGTCTGGCAAGTTTAGAATATCCTCTGGTATCTTATTATAATAGCGTATACAGTGCCCCAAGAAAGATGTGTTGACTTTACTGAGTCGAAATTATAGTACGACATATTTTAGTTCTTAAAGAGAATAAAAAAATATATTTTTAATGTTTCGAATAGTCTCAATAGAGGGCAACAAAGACGATAATGATTCAGCCGAAAAAAAAGAACTATAAAGTAAACACGGCAAGTGTATCATAAAGTTTAGTGTTGCCAATAACTTGCACTACTTTGTAACGAAGGGTTTTTAGAGTTCCGTGCATGGGAGAATCACTGGCAATTTATCACTTATTTTTGCATTTGGACAGTAAAGTGAAAGAAGAGATACGAATGTTGTAGTTACTATTATTTTATTACCTAAAGTTAATTTGATCCGTCATACCAAGGTCACATTGGATAGAATTTTGGTACTACTAGTGAAACGTGAATGTTCTGAGTTTTCAGTATATCTCTCACTACCCCTCGGGGAACATGGTTGCGAACATGCATGCATGCAAGTTAATTTAAATTTAACATATCTACTCGCTTGAGCCCAATTCTCATGAGAGAAACGTATAAGTAATTTTTTGTATTAGCACAACCTTGGCACTCCATACAACCATACAGATCTCTAGATACTTAATTAGTACTATAGAAACAAGACAGTATCCACCAGAGTCTATAGTAATATACCCATAACTGGGTCCTCTAAAATCGCCCCTGTAGTGCGGGTGTGAGGTGCAGTATCTGGAGTTAGTGAGGGGCAGGGAGTGGCCATTCTGTGTCCTATTATTATTTGGTGGTGACACATAACTTTAAATAGTGTATCAAAGTGCTAAAGGTTAGCCAGGTTTTACCGTAAAATTGGGTAACTTTGTAACCATTTATACATTACCTATGACACTTTTTAAGCAGAAATCAAATTGAACAATCAAAAGGACATGATAAGTGATTTGGTTTTTCTCAAAATCTATTTTATTTAATAAAACTGATGAAAAAGGAATTTAAAGTCACCCCTTTTTTCCAGTTTTAACCATTTTACTCATTACATTGTTGATCGGAAGAACATGAAAATTTACAATATACTTCACAATACAACATAAGTTGATTTGGTTTTCTTATTTTTTTTGAAATTCATAAAAAATCATCTCATTTTTCAAAGAAAACGGATAAATTCTGACCAGAGCCAGGCGCTCGTTCACATCGATTAGTATGGAGAATCCTGTTCTCGGGCGGTACTCTAAGCAGTGATAACAGCAAGGCCATTCGAAAAAAATAACGTTTTACTTTCCTAATATAAGTTAGATTTCCATTTCACCACAAAATGTATAGAACCATTAGATTTTTAGTAAATTTGATATTCACATACGTTTACCACTTGTTTATTAGTCCTAATGATGACTGGGCTCAAAGGAACCGCACATTAACCATTGTAAAGACATAAAGCTGAATCTCAATTGTAAAAGGTACTTTATTGCAAAAACTATAAAGTAAATAATTTATAAATTTTATTACGGAGTAAGTCTATAATGGTTGTAATTTTTATTATCCATAAAAGTGACTTTTTTAATTTTAGTTTGTCTGGGAGATTTTAAATGCTGGGTTAAATGTATTGAGAGGTCGAAATGAAGATGAATTATTGACTTATTAAATGTGGACTATAAGATTTATTCACATGGCTCAAATTAGAATGACTGCGTAGGGGCCGTTCGGCTAAATTGTGATATGCATGTGATAGCTTTGCTATACCCATTATGATATAGACGAATATGTTAGAAATACAATCCAATTGCAAAAATAGCCCCAAATAAAGTAGTTTTGTGGTACAAAATATTTAAAGTAATATTTTAACTCGAAGTAATAATAGCGTAGTTAGCGATACAAAACAACGATCTTCCTACTAAATCAGAGCCGATTTTTTCCCGCCATTTTTGCACAATTTGCAACAAAAATATCCATCATGAAATTAAAAAAATCTCGTTTGTACGAAATATAAAGTTTTAGTAATATGTTTATGCAAACTATTATTACCATATTTTATGACGCCGTACATAACATTCGGTAGTACAAAAATGGCCCATTTTGGATGTTGTCCTTTATAAAGTCAAAGGGAAGTTAGTATTATAGTAAAACAATTTGAAATGTAGACCACAGTAGAACCTTCTCATAGTAAACAATTTGACGTTATATTTCACAGAAGCTTAATTATGTTGATGCAGGTGAATGAGACAAGGTTCCAAGGTGCCCTACATTTTAAAATGATTGACTGATTGATTTACAATACCGTTCAGTAAGTATTACTTTACTTTCTGCTACCCTACAAGCCTTGGTGGATCCTGGCATCTTCTATAGGGTGCCCCTTAATATGCTGACACTTTTTAAGAGCCTGTCCCATACATTTGGCTGAAGTAGGTTTGCAGTTTTGTATAGAACAGCTGATTTTTTTCCGCGATTTCGATGTTGGTGCCATATAGAAAGTTGTTCAGTTTGATGGTCTGGTCATCTCCCTAAAAAAGTGTCAGCATATTAAGAAGGACCCTGTATAATTGATTTCCATTTCCTGTTTCATTACAATCTGTAAAATTATATTTTTTTATTATGGAATGTACTTTTTGTATACTTGCCTAAGTAATAACGAAAACAAAACCGAACTCGTTCAACACGCAACAAGTTATCATGCATGACTATTTTCCCATAAAATCTATCCTCAAAAATACCTCAAAAATCATGCGTAAAGAATTTCCGAAGAACAATCAAACTCCATGGAACAGAAACCCAACTTTGCTATTAAAAAAAATAGTTGGCCGCTCTATAAAAGTAATTAACTCTGCTTGAAGATAATTGATGAAGCTAAAAGATTACTACCCGACCATACTTACTTCCTACCTACTCAAAAATGGATTTTAAAACTAGGAGAATAAAGTTGAAGTTCAAAAGTAACTGCTCGTAATAAAAGTAAGATGGGCGTAGGGCCAGACGAATAGTGGAATAAACTTTTTTCTTTAGTTATAAAAGCATTGATGATTTAAAATTTAAAGGATTCAGCTTTTGATTTAGTTTTAGAGTTTAATTTTAGTACCTTTTGAATAATTATTGTTTTACTGCTGTTGTGTACACATATATTAATACCAATAGTAAAGTCTTACGATATAAACAAATCTAAGTCAGATGAGATAACATTCTAAATGACTCTGAAAACAAAATATTATCTGATATAGCAACTGTATCAGAAATACGAGTATAATCGAAACCCCACGACATAATCAGCCTTGACTTAAAATATTATTATACCTGTTAATCCAGGATACCTATATTTTATCATCAGGACATTATCCCCTACGTGATCTATATAATATGACTGTATTCCTACTACGTTCAGTGGTTTAGGCTGTGGGTTGTCTGTCAGTCAGTCAGTCACTATTTCGAATCATGAAAACATCATCACAAACTTCTACATTTATATAGGGTGAAATTGATATCATCAGCATCCTTTTAAATTTCGAGTCTACCTATCAAACTGAACAACTTTTACTATGGCAGTAAACAAATCGGAAAAAAAAAATCTACACTTCGTTATATAAACTGCAGTGCCTACTCGACTCAAATGTGTGCAACAGCATAATTTTTTTTTTTGCTCCGATCAGTTTGCTCTCATAGTTAATGTTGTTCAGTTTGATGTGTAGACCCTTACTTTAAAAGGATGCTAATGATATCAATTTCACCCTGTAAAGTAGAAGTAGAGTACCAAAGCAATCTCCTATAAACCATTTTTCACCCCAATATTACAAGCTTGTAGCCGCTTCCTAGTGGTATTATTATAAAATCGTCAAGTCCGTTCGTACCCCGTTTTTGTTTAGGATGTGTGACCGATCATATTTTTATGTAGTAGTCCTTCGTATCCGTATCCGAAACTATGGAAACATATCCGTTAAAATTGTGTAAGTATCCGATTTCGTAAATGAAAATTAATGAATGATATTTTGGATATTTTAGAGCTTAGTTATGTTACTACATTAATTAACCGGAAATAAACCCAAATACTAAACCTGAAAAAACAATTTTACGAGATTTTTTGCCTATCTATCACTATGTTATGGGAATCTTTAAAAAGGTACAGAAATAAAATACACCGGTTTTTAGTTATTAACTTTTTTAAAGCCTTTAATGTCTACACAGACTTGGTAGAAAAAGCAAGAGATAGGTAAAATAAAACCTGACAAGAAAAATAAAACATGATTTGGGAGCGCCGCAATCGCATCCTCGTTTGTAATGAGAACCGGCTAGGTTTGGAACTCTCCCTGCATCTGTTTTTCCAAGCAAATACAATCAGGATATTTTAAAGCAAGAGCTAATAGGCTTTTCTGGGTGCACGCGTCCTCGGCTTCATCTACACTTTCCATCAGGTGAGCTGAAGCCAAGCGTAAGCTTATTTTGAATAATAATAAAAATCTACTGTTACCTGCAATGACAATATTGCAAGTACAAATATTCGTTCCAATGATTTCCCGCAACATGGCTAGTTGTTTTTTTTTTGGTCATGTTTTACATTACCTAAATATCCATATCCGAAATCAGTGACAACCCTAAATAGAAGACTGGGTGTGTGACTTTTTTAACGCTCGAGGGCGTTGTATGATTATCTATTTTGTATGTGCATGTATGGTCTAAATACAAGTCATTTGTCTCTGTATCTACTTAATTACGCGTGTTTTCGAAACGCATCCGTCATCATCATTTTGGGAGTTGTTCTAAAGTTTCTTTTGAATACAGGCCTGTTTTTGGAATTATAACTGGTTTTGATCTACGTTTGAACCTCCCAATAGTGATGTGTTTTTTTTCCATATTTCTGTAGGATGTGATTGTCTAATAATGGTTTATATCACTGGAATGAAGACGCCAATTTAGAGCAAGCGCTTCTATTATAATAAAATTATTGCGTGCCCACCAAGAATAGACAAATACAATTTATAACAAGAATGCGTAAATTACAAAAGCTGTGCTCTAAAAAAATTGTCTTCCAGACCACAATGAACCATTGTGGTTTAGAATCATGAAGCGAGGCATCCCTTAGAATGTCTTAGACTAATAAATAAATAAATAAATATCTTGGACATTGTCACACAAATTATATAGTCACTTTTAAAGTACCAGAATCTAACCTGGACTAGTATTATGATGACTAGACAACGATATATAGATACAAACGTCCATGGCTTGGGTAAAAAATATTCATATTCATCATACAAATATTTGTCCCTTTCGTGATTCGAATCCGCGACCCTTGGCACAGCAGGCAGGTTCACTACCGACTGCGCTATTGGGCCGTCGTAAATAAAGTTGGAACTTCTATTTTGATAGGTAAATGCTTAGATGAAAGTAAAATTAAAGGTCATCTGAAGGATGATAAACTATAGCTAAAACAATGCGTGTCCATAAAATATTTCTTCGCGTTTTTAAATCTGATCCGACACACTGTACAACTATTACATTGACAACTCTTATTACCATTGAAATAGAGTCGATAATCCTTTAAAACTATCCATTAAAGATACTAAAAAAAAATCAATTCACCAAACTACAACATCATCGTTTTACAATTTCGCGCAATTTTCTATGACATGGTCGAACTTTTTTTTTTCTATTTGATACAATGTTGGTCGTGGACTCGTGGACTATAGAAATGTTTTGTACCTGCGCAGGAGTGGGTTTTTTCGACGAAATTGTTTTGAATCTTGTATCTGCCCGAGGCTTACACCTAAGAATGTATATGGTGTAATGTCAGGTGCAGAAGTGTTTTGGATATTTATTTATAGGAAGAATAGGTGTGATAGACCTCCCGTTTTTAAAATCAAACCAAATTTTATGGCAGGCAATGAAAACACCTTTTTCTGAGGATCTTGGGTCGAAAAACAAGATATTTTTTTGGACGTCAAAATCACAAAAGTCCGAGCCGTACAAAAGTGCCAGCCAATCGATTTTCTATATTTTTTACATTTTTCGACCCATGTTTCTCAGGGAAAGTTGTTTAGTTTCACTGTCATTAAAAACTAGTGGTGTACAGGCGTGGACCTTGCCCCCTACATGATGGTCTCTGAAGTATAGTTTTTCGTAAATAATGGAATATATTGGTAAAAGGACTTCAAGGATGATCATTATAACTAATTCCTTGACACAATCTCAGTAGAGGAATCTGAAGATTATGACTGAAAATAAAGATTTTGAGGATAAATCAATGCATTTTTTTATTGAGGTTGAGTCGAAGAAAAATTCTAGGAAGCAAAGTCAAAGTCAATATAATTTATTCAATATAGGAGCTTGTAGCACACTTAAAAAACATCAAATCTTTTTTAAAGCTACCACCGCGTCGGAACGTGTTGTCGCTGTAGAGAAGATGCGGCCAGAAACTCTACAACATAACACGACTTAATAACTATTACAATATAAATTCTTAAGCTAAAGTTATGTATACAATAATACATAGTCTATTTAATAAAATAATTGATACTATACAGTAAAGTAAATAAGCAACTTAGAATATGGGTGTAAGTTTATGTATATTTACTCATCCAACCATTTTTCTCTGCGACTGTACCCCTACGTTAGAAACGTGTTAATGCGCGGCCCCTTAGGACAAAGGGGTAGTTTTTACCTCTCAGGGTAGATTTTAAATGTAACCCACCTTTTATGCATTTATGAGGTCCGGCTGTAAAGACGTAACCCATTATTGTGGTATTTTTTAGATTATTATAGCGTGTAATATCGGTAGTCGGAAATCTCAAGTTCAGAATAGGATGATGATGACAGATTTATTGTTATTTCTGTAGAAAATAGTGTACTTATGGTTATACAGGGTGTAATTGGTATCATTAGCATCCTTTTAAACTAAGAGTCTACCCATCAAACTGAACAAATTTTACAGCAAAATCTGCTGTTGCATACATTTGAAAAGCCGTGGTGGTCCAGTGGCGAGTAACCTTGACTGCCGTGGCACTGGAGGCGATGGTTCGATCCCCGTCCAGACCGACTCGCACTAATGAGTTTTTCGGAATTTATGTACGATTTGTAACACCACTGGCTTTTCGGTGAAGGAAGACATCGTGAGGAAACCTGCATGCTTCAATTTCGAGGCATGTGTTGTACCCACTGTCCATTATAAATGGCGATGGGCTCACCCCCCGTCACACTGGACAGAGTTTCGGTGCAACTGGTGAAACGTGGATGTTCTGAGGTTTCAGAATATCTCTGACTACCCCCTCGGGGAATATAGTCGTGATCATATGCTTATGCTTATGCATACATTTGAGACGGGTAGGTAGAGCAGTATTTTATGGAACAACAGATTTTTTTTCGCGTTTCCTGAGGTAAGCTCCATAGTAAAAGTTGTTCAGTTTAGTGGTCTGAATTCACAGTTTCAGTATTCGCTAGGCTGTCACTTACACCTTGTGAATGAATGTTGAAAACTAGAAGTAATCCAATTTTCCAATTTTACTAGTTCCCAACTATGTAAAAAGCGAAATAACATGATTATTGCCTTATAAAAACCGCGTCAAACAGATCGACATGTCAATTTGATAGAGGAAAGTTGTCACAACAAATTACGTCCAATCAATCCCATATAAGAACTAAACTGCTTGGCTATTTCTCTGTTCATATTTACGTTTTATTAAATTGTGTGCGGTATTTTAAGAACAATAAAGATGCTTTTTGCGTATAGCTGGAATGAATTACGTTATATTATAGTTTCAAATGCGCTAAATCAATTAACTTTTTGTATGACAATTTTGTTTGTATCTTAACTATTTTAAATAATAAATAAATATCTTGGACATTGTCACACCAATTATCTAGTCACATTTAAAGTCTGGACTTGTGTTATGATGACTAGACAACGATATAGAATACAAACATCCATGACTCGGGTACAAATATTCATATTCATCATACAAATATTTGTCCCTTACGGAATTCGAACTCGCGACCTTCGGCACAGCAGGCAGGTTCACTACAGACTGTGCTATCCGTCGTATAAAACTGTAACATAAGTGTGTCTGTCAATTGAAGATATTTACATGAAAAAGATTACGATATTGCTATTTTTGAAACTCACACGTTTAAATCAGCAGTGGAAAGGTGTATAATCTGCTTAGTAATTTTGTCATTTTTTACTATTTACTCGTATTTCTTCGTGACTTTCAAATAAGCACTTATGGTTTTTGGGTATCCCGGACTCCAAATCAACCTTTTTTAGAATTTTTGTCTGTCTGTTTGTTTGTTTGTTTGTTTGTTTGTATGTTTGTAACAGCATCACGCAAAAACTACTGAACTGATATGATGAAACTTTTTTTGTTTGATGGCTTAAAATCTGGTATATAATTTGTGCGGACGAAGTCGTGGGTTAACTCTAGTTAATAAATAAAAGTGTTGATGTATGACAACTTTTGACTAAGGGGTGATACTGAAATCTTTAGTTAAATTTTCAGGGGTGGGTCAGGTGATCAAACTGAACAAATTTTACTACAGGGAATGAATCTGAAATGTAAAAAAAACATCTGCTCTTTCATACATTGGATACGAGTAAGCAATGCAGTTTAGTATGGAACAGCATATGTTTTTCGCGATTACAGAAATCAGTTATATTAGTTATGTTAGTTCTAAAGACAAAGTTGTTCAGTTTGACGGTCTGATCATCCCCTTAAAAAGTGTCTGCATATTTGTCGGCCCACTCCCTCTCCCCCTTATTCGTGAGAGGATGCCTTTGTCCTGCAGTGGGATTCTACAGGCTGTAACATAACTTAAGAGGATATAATTCGGAGCGCGCTCCATACAAACGTACTATGGTGATATTTTCAATACTAACCAATTAGAATCAATCTGAAAACAAATGTTTATGCTTCTATAGAGTCAGATTTTCGTTAACATGGATAGTTTAAAAATTACAGTGCCTCAAAGATTTCCATACAAATCTTAAATTAATCCTAGCATTGAAACTGTATATTATAACGAAAATCTGACTCTATACAAGCATAGATATTAGTTTCAACATTGTTTCAGAAAAATTTCATTGACTTTAATGGGTTAGTATTGAAAATATCACCATAGTACGTTTGTATGGAGCACGCTCCGAATTATATCCCCTTAAGGCACATTCTACATAAGCAATGGCTACGAAACCCTATCATGGGCGAGTCCGGCACGGTCTTGGCCATTTTTTTATTGTTCCTATTAGAAGTTCCACTAAACCATTGTCATTATTAATGAACTAACAATCTTACAATACATAGTGACATAGTTATTACTGGGTAATGTTTTTATGTTCAAATACTAAGTATAGTTTCTATCTATTAAGTCGTTCTGAGGTATGTTAGTCTTGAAGATGGGAAGTAAATGGATGTGGCATTGATGTAGAAAATTGTGGCATGGCATATGCTCTCGACTATATTAGATATTCTGAAACCTCAGAACATCCACGTTTCACCAGTAGTACCGAAACTCTGTCCAGTGAGACGGGGGGTGAGCCCGTTGCCACATAATGGACAGTGGGTACAATACATGCCTCGAAATTGAAGCATGCAGGTTTCCTCACGATTTTTTTCTTCACCGAAAAGCCAGAAAATGAAGATGATTGACGTAGAAAATTGTTGATAGTTTAATTTAATGCATTGACTTACCAATTACTGGACGTAGGGTTTGCGCTCAAAAGTGTCTGAATCAAAAGAGTAACAAATGTATAAAGAGTAACAATTACGCGCCAGTCTTTGTTTGATCGACCCACTACGCGCACGTCTATAATACGTGCCGCGTTGCTGTTCGAATTTAAAAACTATGCAAGCAAAATGATAAAAGAATTTCAACAGATGGAGCCAATATCGAGAAATAATTAAACATCTGTGGAGTGGAACATCTAAAGGCTAACTGCCACTAAGTTTAGCAATTCTTTGGGCTATGTCAGTTACTCTGCTTCTTCTGCGGATCTCTTCATTTCTGATTCGATCTCGTAGGGAAACTCCGAGGATAGCTCTCAACGTTACCTTTTGGGTGACTTTCAGCCTTTTTAAAAGGCCTTGCGTGAGCGACCACGTCTCTGTTCTCTATGTCATCACTGGCAACACACACTGGCTATCGTCTTTCTTTTTAAGATCTTTTTATTAATTGACTTCAATTAATTTTTTTTTGTGAACTACGCTCAAAATGCCTTATCTACACCTATTCGTGGACAACTTAAGCCGAGTTTCTAACGCAAGCGTAGACTAAAGGCACACCACACTAACCATTTACAGAGTGACGCTATTAAGTTTCCCCTTAATTAGTTTCTGCGTTCCTAGGAAGTTGTTTGTATGAAAGTTCCCTTACCGTTTGATATGCCGACGGTTTTTTCTTTTCTGTGCATAGGAAAAGTGTTTTTGCAAAGGTTTTATAGTGAGGTGAACGGATGTTGTCCAGTTTTAGGTCAAGGTAAAGAAGGATGGCAAATTTAGCCCCAGGCTTTTTACGAAAACTAAGTATTAATGGTTTTAAACAGAAAAATTTAAGGAATTTTTAAATAAAAAAAGCCGTGGTGGTCCAGTAACCTTGCCTGCCGTGCAGGAGGCGATGGTTCGATCCCCGTCCAGGCCGACTCGTACCAATGAGTTTTTTCGGAATTTATGTACTATTTGTAACACCACTGGCTTTTCGGTGAAGGAAAAAATCGTGAGGAAACCCGTATTTTTCAATTTCGAGGCATGTATTGTACCACTGTCCATTACAAGTGGCGACGGGTTCACTCCCCGTCACACTGGACAGAGTTTCGGTACTTGTGAAACGTGGATGTTCTGTAGTTTCAGAATATATCTGACTACCCCCTTCGGGGAATATAGTCGTTAGCGTATGCATCTATGCATGCATTTTTAAATAAAACTTTCACTCCTCTTCAAGTTCGGATTCAAAAGTAGAAATTACTAGTAAATGTAAGCCTAATGTCCTAACCTTGTACTTTTTAATTATTATTTTGTGCTAAGTAGTTAAGTTATATTTAATTTTAATTGTAACTATTACCAATTCATTATTCCAAGTATTGTAGTATTGGTACAAAAAAAACGCACCGATCGATGGTACGATAAAAGCGCACCGAACTAAAAAGGTTGTAAAAAATAAGCGCGGATTGATTCGAATTTTATCAGGACTGTATATTCATTTTAAAATAAATATGAAGATATTTAGTTAATAATCAGTAGCACAACGCAACGCACGTCACTGAGGTATTTTTGAGTGGTTACGGTACGTAGAGGGTACGCAGAGAATAGAGGTCGGAAGGTGTTTTGACCTATTCACTCAATAAGAGATGGTGGTTTATATAAATATCTTGGACATTGTCACACAAATTATCTAGTCTTGTATTATCTGGACTTCTATTATGATGACTAGACAACGATATAGAATACATAAATAGATAGAAACATCCATGACTTGGGTACAAATATTCATCATACAAATCTTTGTCCCTTACGGGATTCGAACCCGCGACCCTCGGCTCAACAGGCAGGTTCACTACAGACTGTGCTATCGGGCCGTCTAAATATATGAAGTCAGATTTTCGTTAAAATATACAGTTTTAGTGCTAGGATTAATTTAAGATTTGTATGGAAATCTTTGAGGCACTGTGACTTTAAAACTATACATTTTAACGAAAATCTGACTTCATAGAAACATATATTTTATATTCTAGAATGTTTCTGAAAAATTTCATAGACTTTAGTTGGTTAGTATTGAAAATATCACCAGACCTCGTTTGTATGGAGTGCGCGCCGAATTATGTTCCCTTAAAAGATTTACTCAAAACTAAAAAAAGTTGCAGCAAAAAAAATAACAATTTATTCTTGTAGCATCTTTACTTTCTACTCGGTTGATGAACGAACTATTGTACGACCTCAAGTAAAGACATTCGCAATCATTTTTGTGCACCGCTTCATGTTTTAGTTCATTTACGATGACTTTCAGCTTGCGACTTTGATGGATTATAATTAGTTTTACTTTGTTTTTGTATAATTATACAGAAACCTGTGTATGTGATACTAAAATAGTCATTACAAAGGTAAATTTTGTATACATTTCATAAAGAGAGGCCTTGACTCTCTACAGGGTGAAATTGATATCATTAGCGTCCTTTTAAACTAACTGACGTGTCTACCCATCAAACTGAACAACTTTTACTATTGGAGCAAATCGATCGGAGCAAAAAAAAAAATCTGCTGTTGTGTACATTTTAATCGAGTACCTAGGCATTGCAGTTTAGTGTGGAATAGGATTTTATTTTTTTGCTCCGGTCGATTTACTCCCATAGTGAAAGTTGTTCAGTTTGATGGGTAGACACTTATTTTAATGGGTGATTGTACCTATGACACTGAACAACTTTCTATAAGAAACCTATAGGAAATAGGCAAACCATTTTTTTTTTTGACTTTTCATACAAATTTTCGATCAGCTGATTGCATTTAGTATGGAAAGTTCGATTTTTTCGTGTAAATGTGTTTTCATTTTCAAACCCTGTTTAGTCTTGGCTATAATGTTATTTATTTATGCAATTCGTACCAAAGTATGTATACAGGGTGTAAACTTAAATACGTTAGATACTTTTGATGGTGCTTCGGACCATCAAACTGAACAAACTCAAAGTAAACTAAAATAAATGTTTTATTCAAAATAATATCACATGGATAGCTTTTTGAAGTAATTTTTGACTCTACCACCGCGTCGTCGAAGGTGTTTCTTTGTAGAGAAGATGCGGCCAGATTCTTTTACTATGGGACCAACTTTGAAATCGCGAACAGAAATTATCTGTTCCATCGTTAAAAATGTCTTCAAAAAAGTTTCCAAACCGTAAATAGCTACTTGACCAAAATGTATTAAATAGCTGATTTCAAATTTTGTTCCATAGTAAATGTTTTTCAGTTTGTTAGTCTGAAGCATAGTCTGTAACGCATTTAAGTTTAAACCCTGTACACTTACTCTTCAAATCCACTAACCTACATAATGTAAACTCAAAACTATAACCATAACTACCTAACGACCTGTGCGGTCTCAATTAAATAGAACGGCACATAATTTGCTGTTACGACGTACATTATCGTATGTACAGGCCAAGTTTTTCAATCACTCGTTAGTTTCTTTAGTAATAGATGCTTATTAAGGGAGAAAGGTGCTTCAAATTATAACCTTGGTCTAGTTTGTGATAGTGTTAAACGTGATGTTCTTCCAGTTAAGGCTTTGGATTGGTTGTTAAACATTTTTATGACAGTGGGTACTGGAAGCTGATGTTTAACATTGTTTATGGCCATGGTACATGCGATACTATTCCGGGGCTATTTGATGTTTCTGTAATTCCGAGCAGAATTCTGGAGAGGTAAAATCCATACGAAATTTAAAAGCGAATTCAGCACGGAATAATTCCGCATGTATGTGGCGAGCCTACGGCGCGGTTTATACAGAAGAGACGTGTGGCGGTGGCGGATAGTCAAAGTAGCACAATAAAAACCTTATAGTATGTAGCATAGCGTCGTTTAGAGAATTACGCCCGCGCCACCAGGCGATGTCTCCTGGAGGCGCGGGCGCGATTCTCCTTTACGACAAAAACGACGCTATGCTAAGTACTATAAGGTTTATATTGTGTTACTTAGATTATCCGCCACCACCACACGCCTCTTCTTTATAAACTGCAGCGCCTACGACACACTCAAATGTATGCAACAGCAGATTTTTTTTTTGCTCCGATCGATTTGCTCCCATAGTAAAAGTTGTTCAGTTTGATGGGTAGACTCTTAGTTTAAAAGGATGCTAATGATATCAATTTCACCCTGTATAGTTATGCTGTGACTATAGTAATTTATGTATGTCAAGAGGTGATGGGTCACAAAATCTATAGTATAAGAAATACACCTCGATTGCTTTAACAATTATTGCAGCACACAAAAGCAATATTTTTTCAAATTTTTCCCACGTATCATGGAAGCAATTTTCGCTTGAATGGGTGATCAATATGTTCACACATCTGTATTGTATGGGAACATGGTATTTTGATTAATGCTTCCGACCTACTTATCGATGGTGTGAATGATGATAGAAATACAAATGTGTATGGAAAATTATAGGTTTGGTTGTCTTGTTTGCATGTAGTTAGGAGAAATGTATTGCGTATATGTTTTTGTGTTAACGAGAAAGTTTTATTACACACTAAGAAGAAGAAAGTGAGAATATAATGGCATATTGGTTTATTGAGATCGTATTTTTAATTATCATTAAAAAGCCGTGGTGGTCCAGCTTGCCTGCCGTGCAGGAGGCGATGTTTCGATCCACGTCCAGGCCGACTCGTACCAATGAGTTTTTCGGAATTAATGTATGATTTGTAACACCACTGGCTTTTCGGTGAAGGAAAACATCGTGAGGAAACCTGCATGCTTCAATTTCGTGTTTGTAGCAAAGTTCCTTATTACCCTGAAACAGAATACGGTCGTGAGTTTATGAATGTATCGTTTAATCAAACATTTTTTTTTATAGTGGATTCTGCTGTAAAGAAATTCAGGTACAAACATTAATTATGAGACCCCGAAGATTGTACCATCTGTCACATTATTCACTGGATACTATGAATTTATTAAAACAGTAAAGTATTTTAGAATAACTCAGACTACTCCTCGGGGAATTTAGTCGTGAGAATATGCTTCCTACGATTTAATCTTAAGACGGATTACAATGTAAATTTTCAATTGACCTAAATCTAAAAATTATCTCTAAACTAAATCTCCAATGTAAATATCAGCATCTTGGTCCTATCCCTCATTGTAGATAGCTCGATTAACCCCAAATGAGATGCAGCCTCATAGCTGGAGGCTAGAAAGCTAAGCTTTCGCCATCTTGCCAACGCGGTCACATTTAGAACGAGACTTAAAGCTAAGGTAAATGAATTTTGAACTAGGTTTCAGAAATAGGTCTAGGAAATTGTCGGAAAGTAGGTGAGGGTATGGAAAGTTTTAAAGTTTTGTACGCACGTAAGCTCACGACTTTTTCTATTTAGGGTGATCAGAAATTTTGCTACAGTTTGATTGATTGATGTCTCACTGCTTATTTACAGAAGCAGTTTAGTACGTGGGATATTTTAGAATCCATGAGTGCATGCTAACCTTTGTGCTTTACCCCACTGAATTGGGTGGAACGGGAAACCGCTATGATTAGGGAATGAGTAGGATCTTATAAAGTACGTAGTCTTGATTTAATTTAATCCTATTTTACATAGGTAGGTACATATACACGCAATATAATACAGCCCACTGGACCGACGACCTAAAACAGATAGAGCGTTTGGACGAGGCTTGATGAGGAGGAAAAGTATAATTAACCTTTAACCACATACTCTACCCATCAAACTGAACAACTTTTACTATGGGAGCAAACCTGTCAACGACAAAAAAATCTGCTGTTCCATACTAAACCGCAGCGCCTAGTGGCCTACTCGACTTAAATACATGAGACGGCAGATTTTTTTTTGTTCTGACAGGTTGCTCCTTTAGTAAAAGTTGTCCAGTTTGATGGGTAGAGTGGTATAAAGGTTAATGATACTTTTCCTTACACTCTGTATTCACCAGTGGACGGCTGGCTGATGATGATGATGAATGATGACACACGCAATAATTTCGCCACGTTTTTTGGAACAAGCATTTTTGTGAATTGTTAACCAAGTTAATATACCTACTCAGTTAACAATTTATTTTTCGTGTAGTTTTCACTAGGTGCCCAAACTGTCAACGCTCTGAACATCTGAACATAATTTCCGATAGCAAATTCCACATGTCAAATCGAGCAACCTAAATGCTACCTTACTTTAACATTTTCAATAGCGCGGAAATGTTGACACTTCTGCTAAGTTTACTACCCGGGCCTGCGCAGACAATGTGGCTTCAGTATTTAGTGCCCCATTCAGGGCATGTTTTTAATTATTTCCCTTTCTCAACGTTTAGTTTATAGTCGTTAGATAAATGGATAGATAGCATTATGAGGGATTATTAATTTGAGAGGGTTCACTGTGAAAAAAGAAAAAAAGCTTAGATGAATCTAAAAAAAAGAAGATGCTATACAAGGTCTTTCTTAATATGCTAAAGATTTTTAAGGGAATGATCAGACCATCAAATTGAACTACTTTCTCTATGGGACCAAAGTCACTATAGCAAAAAAAAAATTGCCTATTGTCCTAATGTCCTATAAATTTACGTCAAGTAGGATTGCAGTTTTGTATGGAAGAGCTGATTTATTTTTTTGCGATTTCAACGTTGTTCCTACAGATAATTATGTTTAGTTTGATGGTCTGATCATCCCGTTAAAAACCATCAGCATATATTAAGAAGAACCCCATGTATTTATCTTGATTCCCCATCCATGTGTACACGGCTAAAATTCGACTTGACAGTATGTCAAGCTTCTTTTATGTATTGTCCTAAATAAGAATCCCTTTTGATGTCTCGAGAAAAAACTATTAGGGAGCCCTTTCTCATTTTACACATTGAAGACTATTAATTTGGTTTAGGAGACTGAAATAAATTGTTGGTCACTTGAACCAAAACACATAAGAGCAAATAAGACAGCAACCAAAGTAGAAACAGCCTTTAAATAATTTAACCTAACCTCTCCGTCAAACCGTACAGTTATACAAGCCCACGGGCGCCATGTATAAGAACGCAACTGCAAATGGATAACATACTCGAACGCTATTGTGTCCGTCCGATCCTGCGATAGCGTTCCAGAGTTTACAGTTACGTCCCTCTGCGTGTGCTTCCTGGGTTCACGGAAAAAATGCTGTTAATTCACGGTAATAAGGGCCTGGGGTCGGAGTAGGTGCTGGGTGAATTATGGTTTAATCTAAGGCATACCAGAATGTATTTAGGGCCTATATACAGGGCTGATAAAACTTGAGATGCATGGATTGAAGTTGGCACATTTAAGTCGAAGGAAACATCTGTCTTTGACGAAAATGCTGAAATAACAAACCAGTATTTTTAGAGCACCGATGACATCTTTATTGCACTTGCAGAAAGGAGACAGGATTTGCGTATATTCTACCGACAAGAGATTAAGTACCTAAATAAGATGATGATGATGACCAAGAATATTAGTATAAGAGATAAGAGGATTTTTGATAACTATAGCTGCAAGGCTGATTCAGTATTAATACGGTGTAGAGCATCTCTGTGATGGATATGGACTAGGTCTGCCTGCATAACTTGAGTTGATTTAGGAGTTACAGCCATTTGAAGGTAGCTACTAGGTATCAAATAAACGATCATATGGTATTATTGTAATATAACCGACTGATAGACCATGTCAGTTTTTGTACTGTTCACATAGCTACGACCTGGTCCATCCCCATCACAGAGATGCTCTACATCCTATGAATACTGAATCAGCCTTGCAGCTGATGGTTACCAAAAATCCTCTTATCTCTCATACTATATAAATGTATCTTCACCAGGAATATAAATGATTAGACCATAGATTCCATCAATTCAGATTTTTAGCTTCAAAACCAGCTTTTTCTCACGTGGCGCTGCAATAGCGATACCAACATAAAACTTAAAGCTTTGCGAGGGAAACGGCTTTTTATAAGAGCACGTTGCACTTACGTTCATTAAAGTTAATCCTCCATTAAATGTCTTGATGTCAATTTTTGTCTTACTGACGTAGTAAAAGCTAGCAAGAGATTTAATGGAGGATTAACTTTAATGAACGTACGTGCAACTGACCGTAAAAGTCATACATTTTTTCATTAATTTATTTAATTTGTCTGTACAAATATCACCAAACTTTTAAAAAATAAATCAACTCAACCATTTCCCATTCCATATTACCACAGAGTACTTTAACATATTACCTACAAAAAATTACACTGCATTGCAAAATAAGTAACATACCCTAATGCTACGCACACACTAGCCCGCACTATCCCCGTCTAATGACAGCGGCGCGCGACACACCGCTAACAGTAAATTTGAGCGCGATCTTTATCAGAGAAGTATGCTAGCCACGCTAGAGGTTACCGGTGTTATGCCGTTGAATGTGCGAGGTTATGGCGGGAAGAGTTATGCGTGTATCCTACTTCGTAGGTGCTAAGTTTAGTGTTACTAATGGACTTGTTTTAGTTTATCGTTAGATCAAGGGGTATAGTCGGGGAAATCTACGGATTTTTGTATGGAGTAGGTTGCATTAATTGCACTTTTGGCGAAAATTTGGAATATAATAGATACATACCTGAAAAACATAAATTCTCAATAATCCCCGATTTTTTACGTTGTATTATTGAATAATTAAGACATTTACAAAACATTAAATTTAGGTATGAACAAAAAATGGAAAACTGGTGATTTTGTACAGGATGGCTTCGTTTAATACGTTTTACTTATAACAATAATAATCCATGGTTAATATCGTTAATTTGGGTAGATCAAAACTAAATTATTTACTGTTTGTTTTTACATTAAATTTGCCTTTTGATAATTAATTGTCTCTATTGCTGGTATGCTGGTCAAAATATTTTTAGAAATAAGCTTGCCATTTGTACATTAATATCGATTTTAAGGTATTTCTCAGGTTCCTGAGCCTATATAACCACGAAATCTCGACAAAAGTGTTAGAAACTAACAGTAATATTATTTCAAACACAATTTACTAAAGTGTCTTTAATGCAATCTCAAACCGTATTTTTCCTAGACTAGTAGGGTTTCTTTTGCTTTCCTTTTGAAATGAAATGAAATTTATTGTGTATGGATTCAGGTACAAGCTTTAGCAGAAGTTTTGCAGTGATTAGTCTCACTGAAGCCTACCTATGCAGGCATTTACACAAAGTCTTACAATCTAAATTAATAATGTAAAGATTTGTAATAACAAATTCAATCTATGATAGCCATTTAAACATTAAATAAAATTTACAATAATTTGAATAATAACATATTCGATTTGAATGAACGAAACAAAAACTAAGATTAACATTTTGCTATTCATGCTCTAGAAATTCTCTTACGCTATAGAAACCTTTTTATGGGTTTATCTACGTGTAAGAAATTATATTGTAATAGTTATTAAGTCGTGTTATGTTGTAGAGTTTCTGGCCGCATAATAAGTGTGCTTCAAGCATGAAGTCATGAAACACTTCATGCTTGAAGCTCACGACTATATTCCCCGAGGGGGTAGTCAGAGATATTCTGAAACCTCAAAACATCCACGTTTCACTAGTAGTACCGAAACAAGTACAGTAGTATGTTTCATTATAAAACCAAAATCGAAAAAAAAAAGTACATACATAAACTCACGAACATAATCCCTTTCGGGGTGGTCAGAAACATTGCATCAACGGTCAACTTCATTGCAGGCAGTTGCAGCAAAGGATCACGTTTAGCAAAATGAACGTTTCGAGATGGATGAATAGTAACAAAAATGTTTCATAAAAACGTCAATGGCTACTCAACTCTAATGTTACCCTGAAATGTTTTTCTCTGAAAGTACCTACATCCTACATAATCGTAAAGGTACAAAATGCTGACGAATTTTAGTAAAAATTCCATTATTAAAAAATCGCTAGTCAACTGCTCCGTCCCAATTAAAGGTTTTGACACATTTGTATTAGGTTCCCAAATCTTTAATTTCACGGGACCGCCAAAAAGTATCTATCAGTTACACTTGAGGGCAAAGTTAGTTGTACCTGCTCACCCGAAATTGGACCGAGGATTCGATTGCAGCACCTGAACAAATATTTTAAGTAACTACTTTTGTCTATTTCCGGGATTCCATGATTTCCGTTTGGTTTTATACAGGGTCCTTCTTAATATGCTGACACTTTTTAAAGAACAGCCGATTTTTTTCGCGATTTCGATGTTGGTGCTATAGAGAAAGTTGTTCAGTTTAACGGTCTGATCATCCCCTTAAAAAAGTGTCAGCATATTAAGTAGGACCCTATATACAGACAAAAATTTATTTCAATGTTTATACGGATTCAAGGATCATGTCAGTAACACTAACTATAAAGTATCTCTTTACGTGATATGATGTATGTAGTGCTGTTGTTATAATTACTAGCTATAAACTACGACAAATACATCGACGTTGATGTAGATCGTAGAGGAAAACATCTTGTAGTATAATTAAATCTCGTCGTAGTAAACGTTCATCCTGTTGTGAAACGCATTTTCTTCGCCATCTAAATAGACACGTTAAATAACGCATCCCGTTGCTGGCTAGCAAGGCAACAACTTCCCTTGACTTTAGTATACTTCTTCACTGGTGACTATTTCTAAATGCTATTATTATAATTTTCACTATTGTGACAGCATGGTGACAGCTTTATTAACAATATTAAATTTAACTTTTGATTTAAATAAAAGTTACGTCTCATCTACTATAATAAAATTTAAATTTGAAAAGGAGTGAAATTAACCTGGATAAAGAATGAAAATTTTTGAGGATAAAGAAAGTAACTTATTTGCTGTCTCACTCGTAGAAACGTCTAAAAGTGAAACTGAACAGAGTCAAAACTAGTTTCATTGTTTCAGTATTAAACAAATTCTACATGGGTGAACTGTAGTGATTTTATTTATTTACTAATTTTAGCAAATTAGTAAATAAATAAAATCACTACAGTGTCTCACATTCAACTAACTTATTAACGTGCAATTGTAACTTTAAAACTACGGAATCGATTTAGATGGGGTTTTCATAAAGGATTAATTTGGATTGACATTCAGGCTTTATTTCATCGAACGAAGCCGAGGCTGCCGCGTATATGCTCTTAATGCTCACTTTTAACATTCCATGTAATATTTATTATTAACATTTTATTCCTGGCCGTGTCCGCCAGTGTAGTAACACAATATTATACTCAGCAGTAACCGAGATCACATTAATTGTTCGTGCGCGTTGTTTCGTAAATTCACACTTGACCGAATTTAGGATAGTACGGCTTCGATGTGCAGGCTTTAAGAAAATTTTGGGGTTATTTTTTGTTTCCAAAAAAAATACTTTGTAGGACGTGACCACCAGTGTAACCACGCAGTATATAGGTACACTAAACCCCTAATTGGACCCCTCACTTACGTTCTAATTGGTGGACGTGCCGTGGTGGTCCAGTGGCGAGTGACCTTGCCTGCCGTGCAGGAGGCGATGGATCGATCCCCGTCCAGGCCGACTCGTACCATTGCTTTTTCGGAATTAATGTACGATTTGTAACACCACTGGTTTTTCGGTCAAGGGAAACATCGTGAGGAAACCTGCATGCTTCAATTTCGAGGCATGTATTGTACCCACTGTCCATTATAAGTGACGACGGGGTCACCCCCCGTTACACCGGATAAAGTTTCGGTACTACTGGTGAAACGTGGATGGTCTGAGGTTTCAGAATATCTCTGACTACCCCCTCGGGGAATATAGTCGTGAGCATATGCATGCATGCATACTGAATATTTATCAAAAATTATAAAGGGCAGTCTGCATCGTCAGCGACGACTTATAATAATGAATCCCGCACAACCAACTGTTCGGTTTGTCTGTGGGAGCCAAATATAACTTAAGAGAATCTTAATCCTAACTTGTCTAACACAACGTTACAATGCATATATTACCTATCATTTTACATTTTTAGGATATTCTCAGTTCTTAGGAAGTACTGTACAATAGAAATGTCTTAAGGTGGTTGCAGAGTTGTCAATTTCATACAAAAGTTTGACGCATAATACGCGCAGACGGTACAATTAAAAGTAATATTTTATGTATGGAAAAATAGTTTAGAAAATATTGATGACGTGTATCAAATAACATTTGCAATTTATAATATATTTACAAAGATATAAAGCAAGAAAATTTTACTTTATATGATAAATTACAAATGCTATTTGATACGCGGCATCTAGATTTTCTGAAGTATTTTTCTATATATAAAATATTACTGTTATTAATGCGTCATACTTTTGTATGAAATTGACAACTCTGCAACCACCTTAAATAGTAATAGCAAAAAGCTTAGTCGACTCGTTCCTAATAATAGATGGTAGACTATCTAATGCTTTAACTTTAAAACTTTTATAAACTCATCTAAGCAAAAATCCAGCCGAGCAAAGCCACGGGCGGTCCCTTAACTATAAAATTATTCGATATAATTCACACTCGCCTACGTACAAGTTTCTAGGGTAACTTAGCACTAACTTAGAGTAACTTGACAATTGCATTGAAGAATCTGTTATTGAAAGCAATTCCCTATTTCCTGGTATGAAATACAAATTTATTTTATGCGATTCTTTAGGGGAATTTGATTTAGTTTGAGTACAGTTTACTTTATTTAAAAACACTATTGTAAAGTACTGTTTATTGAAGTCCAAGCATAGGAACCATTCCGGTATTGTTGTTGTGGGCAAATGTCTGAAAATTCGATTCGATTTTAAGTTTATTTTACAAATAATACCACAGAGCTATATATACTTATAAAAGAGTTCCGTTATTGACTGAAATGACTGACATAAAACGAGACCGCTGAAGATAGAAACATGACTTATTCTACAGAGTATGTATGGTTTTTTTTCCAAAATCGACCCCTAAATGGTTAATCCACGCGGACGAAGAAGTCGCGGGCAAAAGCTCGCCCAAAATATACAGAGTGTAAGGAAAATTATCATTAACCTTTAAACCACATACTCTACCAATCAAACTGAACAACATTTACTATGGGAGCAAACCTGTCAGGACAAAAAATATATCAGCTCTCCCATACGTTTGAATCAAGTAGGTATTGCAGTTTAGTATAGCACAGCAGATATTTTTTTTGCACTGACTTGTTCAGTTCGACGGGCAGAGTATGTGGTTTAAAAGTTAATGATACTTTTCCTTACACCCTATGTACTTACCTACTTACGAAAACCATTTTATTTTTCAGATATTGTTGAAAAACGTCTAATCCCAAACGATTCCGAAATTTGAACTATAGTAATGATAATGTCATAAATAAAGGATCCTAAAACAACAGGGCTGCCTCCCTTAGCCTGTCTCAACCCCTTGACTGGAAAAAATCCTCCTTTAGATAATTACCACATTTTTAGAATATTTCCACTATGTATCATTGCCTAAACATACGATCGTCGAAAATTTGTAACGGGATCTCAGAATACTACTTCATATTAAAGTCTCTAATCCACTTAGAACGAAGCTTGATAATCAAGTATTTGTGATTACTGATTATGTAATCACATATACAACGAGCTTAGCGCAATGCGCCATACTTTACTGGATTATGATACGGGAATTTCATGATTATACGCAGTTATGTTCAATCGTAACTTTGTATTATTTTTGTTGTTATTTAAATACTCGTTTTAAGGTATTAATAATATTATAATAGTAAGAAATTACACCAGTATACAGGAATTTTGTAATTTTACGATTGCGCGGAGCTGAATTAGACTTATGAAAGATAAAATAATTCATTAGCAAAAATAGGTTGCCTGGATTATTTTAATTATACAAATGTTAGTTTTTTGACAGAGATTTTTTTGATAGAGGCTGGACCTAGGAGAGGATACATAGACCAAGTCAGGGACGTCATTAAAAAATGCCAGGTTAAAAGTAGCCGAAATCGAAGGGAATGTATGAAAAGATGCATGGACTTAGAGGAAGCAAGAGAGGTGTGTCAGAACCGCCCAAAGTGGACATTTATAATTTCTGCCTACCCCTCTGGGACGAAGGCGTGAGTTTATATGTATGTAGTTTTTTTTTAATTTATTATTTAATTTTATGTCATACTTAAAATTTTTATTTCTTGAATCGCGGTCTGAAAAATCTCTGACACCAGGGCTTGCTGCCCACATGATAAGAAGAAGATTTACTGAATAAATTAGATGTCAAAAAATTTTTAAATCATCTTTTTAACCTAGTTATCTTCAGACCCTGTAAATATATCATACCTACCTGCAATTTTACTAGATATTTGAAATTGAATCGCAATTGAAAACTTGATGTTTCTAGTTGAGATTTCAGCCGACATCCCCTGAAAACTTCCGAGTATACTGATTATACAAGGTGTTACAAAAATACAAATAAACATTTAAGGGGGTGGTTTAGACCATCAAACTGAACAACTTTCACTATAGGACCAACATCGAAATCGCGAAAAAAAAACTGATGTTCCATACTAAACTACAAATCTACTCGAGCTAAATGTATGGGACGGGTGATTTTTTTTTTCGTGATTTCGATGTTGGTCCCATAGTGAAAGTTGTTCAGTTTGATGGTCTAAACAATCCCCTAAAAAGTTTAAAATTTTTATTTTTACTTTTGTAACACCCTGTATATTACAAATTTCTGAATAGATTTTTTTAAATAGCTTAAAACACTCTCGAAAATATCTACATTCAGTACGGACACTCTCTGCCTCCACCAATTTCGATCAAACTCCGCTCTTTAGCTTGTACGGGAGGTGGCACTCAGTATACACGTGATAGCCTCTTCTTATCGAGTGCGAGCCCGTTTGTATGAAGTGCTCGAGGTGTGCCTAAGCCCTATTAGCGGATACGATCGTGGCTGACGATGACTGAATTCTTACGGAACATTACTGCAGCCATATCTACAAAACGATGCTTTACTATCAACCACGATTATATTACAGCTAAGTTCGACTTAGTCTCACTTACCTAGCTATTTTGCATCAATAAATAAGTAGCAAGTAACGGACTTCACTGACTAATGCGAGCAGTAGTTAACTTATAGCTAACGTATACTTTGTAAGTTATTCTAAGTCTCGTGGTTTACTGTATTTTGAAGCTTATGGCGTATAGTTTGAAGGGTTGAGGCAGAGGATTTGTTAAGTTAAATCTAAGTTAGAGTTAAGTGCGTGCCGCTGAGTGGGACTTGCAATTGATGACGCTTTCTACACATTTTAGATATGGTTTAGCTTATTTTGATTTAGTTTGGAAATAAGGGTTTAAATGTAAGGAAGTTTGTAAGATTATTTTATTGATAGTTGCTTCTCTATTTTCGTTTTAGATCGTTGAAGGTAAATGATTGTGATTGTTAGCATTCTCCATTATACTGTTATAGTAGGTTATAATTCACAATCGTGTAATTCAGTGGTCAAATTGCTGTTACAGTATTTTTATATGTATGGCAAGTCCACATTTTATTTTCTAATTTCCTATATGTTCCTCGTGGAAAGTTATTCAGTATGATGAATACAATCATCCTTTAAAGTAATGCAACTGTTTTTACTTACACCCTGTATATTAGTTAAGCAACGCTTCGAGGCATCCCAAGATCTTACCACATCAATAAAATTGTTAAGTTTAAAATAATTTGTAAGTAGCGTTGATGTCTTTTATATGAGAAAACAAATACTATGATTCATGGATTTAGAACAATACCTATTTCCAGCTTCCTGCTATGATTCTAAGCATAGTGTATAGCCTGAAAATGCAAAAAAAAGTGTACATAAACTCACAAAAACTAACTTTACAACTAAATAAGAGTGCAGTTGTAGTAAACAAATTTAAAAGATGTTAGTCTATTATTATCGTGAATTAATTTACACATTTTCATTTTACCGCTGTATCCTAGGCCATACAAATTTCTATTATTAAAAGCAAGTAAATTATAGCCTGTAGGATCCCACAGTAGGGCAAAGGCCTCCTCTCACGAATAATAGTGAGAAGGAAGTGGATCAAGTTTTTATATTCTTAGATTGGTGAAGGCAAGTTAGTGGTCAACTTGCTGTCAGCATTTTCAAGCTGCCTCAATCTGGCCTCCGACTTGTCTTAACGAATAGTTAGTTACACCGAAATCTGCTGGAACTATCTAGAAGCAACTGCTTATCGTGCTTACAGAAGCATGCTCAAGGTCACCCATCCAAAGACTGACCGGACCTGGTGCTCCTTATAGGTGATCGTTTCCAATCACAGAGAAATAGCACGATCTTTTAAATAAAGTGTAAAACTTTGTATAACTAAAAACAACAGTGCCAAAGTAAATTATTATTCCATCGGATAACAATTTCTCCTAACCCAACACTACATATATTGTGTATAATATAGTAACTATACCTCCCGGTAACCCACTGACACTTAGAATCGGGTTACAACACTTGGAGGCGACGAATCGCTTACGACCGCAGTGTTGGGTTACGATGCAAGTTAACTTATAGATAAGTTATGTTTAAGTTATTGTGTAAAAGTTCACTTGATTTTAAATGTTGTGGATTACTAAATATTACTTATTTACCATAGTATTAGAAAGGTTTAGAATCAAACTTTGAAACAAAACATTTATAATTAATGCTTGTAGGCATAATGATTTTGGATTCCTAAATGAAGAACTTCCCTTAGGGGATAATCGAGATGTAATAATATTGAAAATCTTCACATCAAACTCAATAACTTTATACATATCATATTTAAAAAAAAACGTGGTGGTCCAGTGGCGAGTAAACTTGCCTGCCATGCAGGAGGCAATGGTTTGATCCCCTTCCAGGCCGACTCGTACCAAAGAGTTTTTCGGAATTAATGTACAATTTATAACACTCGCTTTAAAGGGAAGGAAAACATCGTAAGGAAACCGACATGCTTAAATTTCGAGACAAGTATTGTACCCACTGTCCATTACAAGTGGCGACGGGCTCACCCCCCGTCACACTGGACATAGTTTCGGTTTCTGTGGTTTCAGAATCTCCCTGACTACCCCCTCAGGGAATATAGTCGTGGGCATATGCTTATCCTCTTTTCATGTAGCCATTCATATTTAACACTATTCTTGTAATATAACAGTCATCTCGCCTCATAACTGAATAACTTACTACTATGGAAGCAAATATGTAATCGTGCTGTTGTGATTCGAGTAGGCAGGTGCAGTTTTAGTATGGAACAGTTTGTATGTGAAATATTGAAACTTGGACTATGTTTAACATTTGCAATTTCGTGTCTAATCCCATAATAAAAGTTGTTCAGTTTGATGTTTATAGTCTTAATTTAAAAGTATACCAACGATTTCAATTTCACTCTGTATTGTAAAACAGCCAAAACTTTGTTGACAAGACAGGTCTCTGTCTAACTGACAGTAGACTCTATAGAATATACAGTTTGAATTAAAACTTGTAGAGTCGCGTTGCTGGTCTTTTAATGGAAGGTCGTGTGTCGGTTGCCTGCTCTCCGGCATCCCACGAAGCTCCACCATCTTTCTTCTTTTTTGGCAAAATCATTTTGCCAAAGAAGTATTCGGTTTATGAAATTAATTTCAGAGTAATTGTAAGCCACACACCCATACACTTATCAAAGTAATGCCCACGTTTCCTGTCTGTCTTTTCTTATGAATATCAATATTTTAAATAACTCTACGACTAAGTTAGACTTAAGTGATGTACGACCCAAGTTGAAATATTACAAACCATTTGTACCCAGTCCTGCAAAGGGATTACTTAGTAAGTGTGAGAGGGAGCCAGATGGATTCCCATTTCTCATTCTGCTACCGAATAGCTTTGTTATTCTGATTTCTTGTGTGTAGGTAACATACAAGGTCCTTCTTAATATGCTGACACTTTTTTAAGAGGATGACCAGACTATCAAACTGAAAAACTTTCTCTATGGGACCAACATCGAGAAAAAAAAATCTGCTGTCCCGTACATTTGATTCGAGTAGGTTTTCAGTTTTGTATGGAAGAGCAGATTTTTGTTTCGTGATTTCGATGTTGGTGCCATAGAGAATGTTTTTCAGTTTGACGGTCTGATCCCTTAAAAAGTGTCAACATTTAAGAAGGACCCCATATAAGAAAATGATACGACTATGTCTATACAAGGTTTAAAATTAAATGCATTACATATTAAACGGGGTGCTTCAGACCATCAAACTGAACAACTTTTACCACGGAACCAACAACGCCGAAAAAGAAAATTTGCTCTTCCATGGATATATTTGGGTCTAGTAGCTTTTGTGTTGGAATTATTGTCGAAAAAACTTTTAGTTTTTTGTGTTAGCGCAAAAAATATGTACACACACCCACACTGGGCACTTCATACAAACCGGCTCGCACTCGCACACAAGAAAAAAAGACAACACATGTATAATGTCGAGTGAGAGAGGTCTAGCCTACACCACTACTTACTATCGACTTTATTATCCTTATATTTGTATACAGGGTCCTTCGTAATATGCTGAAACTTTCTTAAAGGATGATCAGACCGTCAAACTGAACATCTTACTCTATGGTACCAACATTTGATGTTCCATACAAAACTGCAAACCTAATGAGCCAAATGTATGGGACAGCTGATTTTTTTTTGCGATTTCGACGTTGGTCCTATAGAGAAAGTTGTTCAGAATGACGGTCTGATCATCCTCTTAAAATATTTATGAAGAAATAATGAAGACACAATTTTTGTCACTGACAGAGAAAAAAGTTTACAAACATAATCAGGATTATCAACTGTTTTTAGTCAGTGTTTAACTTATTAATATACATTGTTGCCGGGCAATTAACGCAATTATTACAGTCCCAATAAGGCACGTTTTAATTAACATTTTAATTTTATAATGACCTCCAATTTACCAATGCATTTATAACCTTAATAATTCAATCGCAGCACACAGACGTACATCCTTTTGTATTAAGAGTTTTATTAAATTAAAATACAACACATGCATAAACTCACAACTGTGTATCTTTTATGGGGTGGGCAGCAACCAAGCTAAAACTAAAAACAAATGTGAAGAATACCGTTGTAGTAAATTTTATTTCTATGTTTATTATTGCAAGTTAATATTAGAATCTTTTTCTTCAAAACACTATTGGTGCAATCTTATCTTATCCCTTAGTTACTTCAAATGACATCTACATGAAGAATCGGCATGGTCTATTCTAACACAGTACCAAAAAGGCAAACATAAAATGTTTATTTATAATTATTCTGGGTAAGGAAAAGTATCATTAAACTTTAAACCACATACTCTACCCATCAAACTGAACAACTTTTACTATCGAACCAAACCTGTCAGAACAAAAAAAATCTGCTTTCTAATACATTTTAGTCAAGTAGGTATTGCAGTTTAGTATGGAACAGCAGATTTTTTTTGCGCTGTCAGGTTTGCTCCCATGTTAAAAGTTGTTCAGTTTGAGGGGTAGAGTATGTGGTTTAAAGGTTAATTATAAAAATTTTTGAACAAAAATTTACAACCACAGTCCTTTCGGGGTGCCCAGACACATTGCTACAACTACCAACCAATTAGAGTCATCACTATCATTAGGCTATCATCGTGCACTTCTGAACATAGACCTCTCTACAAAATTATATCCGCGGCCTTCGTCATCTAGTCGCTACGGTGTCAATTAGGTCGAGATTCGAACTTCCGTATGTCATAATCCATACATTTTCAAACCTACTTAGACTAAGCTCAACGCTCAAAAGACTACTCTAAATTTCGACTTTAGTTGCAAGCCACATTTTAAGCCAAACCTATATTTTTATGACAATGTCTAAACTTAGACAAGGCCATAAAAATCAATCAAAAATGTGGCCCACATTTCCGGTTAAAACTAAATCTAAGTCAAGTGCCTTCCAGAGGGCGCTGGCATCGGCATAACCTGCCTCTACAGCCTTTTTAATTTTTTTAACCACCCTGAAACTTGGAACACCTTAAAACAAAGATATAAGACTTAAAGTCGAATGAATGTTTCTAACCGTACGATCCACCACGCTCACTCTTATTTAAATAAGGTAGTCGGTGTGCGAGAGGGATGGGGAGAGTAGTGATGTGTGCGTGAAAGGGAAGCGCAATAGCGATGTTGCCGCGCTTTTTCGTAGTGTTGGATATTAGTTTATCGATAGTTCTAGTTTGAGTTTTATCGAAAAATCTGGGTGTGACGATATTTTAATCAGAACTATATCGACTTACTTAACTATTCTCTTATTTGTTTGAATTTATATTTGTAATGACAGCAAATGAAAACTCTGCATAAAGAATTATGAATATTGCCTCACTAGATCATGGCAATGGAATGATTGATAATAAACAATTATTTAAAAAAAAATACAAATTCGATTAATTTATAGAAAGGAAAGAGCCTCTCCGAGTGTCCTACATTGATAATAAAGTGACGAAACCTGAGTTAGTCTGGCGCAACTGGGCTGGGCTCGATACTACAATTGCTGTCTGGTTAATATTTCCACTACAGCATGACTGATTGTCACAAAATATGACTCTTGTTGAACACGAAAGAAGAAGAAGAAGAATTTATAGAATCTTGTCATTCCAATAAATATTAATCGATAATTCGGATTTTCAATAAAAGCAATGTGGCCGTATTAGTATCGACCATCACTTTAACTAAAACCATAACGACTTTGGTAGTTATCGATTATAAATAGTATTTTCGACTATCGATATCAAACATCGATAATTCTATCGATAACATCCCACCACTGCCTCCCAGATGGCGACGACAGGCGTTCAGACGCGACGAGTCGAATTCGGCCCGTTCGGCATTCCTCGCGTCGCCTCCGCGTCACGTGACTGCGCGAGCGCATGCCCATGCGTTCATTCCACATAACAAGTCCTGTACGATAACCCTTATGACTGCGTTGAAAGTATGAAAATAGTTTGATTGATGGAACTTTTATAGAGAACTGTAGGTTAGGAAGGAACTAAATGTTTTCACAGAAACAGCTAAATGTTTTGACGTATTCGATACGTTGTCGTAATAAGATAAGACCTAAGCTATATTTATTGTTTTGTGACTTAGAATCAACCCAGACTGGTATCGTAAGAGGAGATTTTCGCATCAGCATTCAGCACTACCTGAACACATCCTTCATACAAATGGAAAAAACTGACAAGAAGAGGTAAGCATGATGATACTGAGCGCGAAAGAGTGATAGAAGACTATACCATTGTCTTCCCTTCGTCTTCCACAAGGGAGTATGGTCAAAATTCATGGGGAAGAGGGAGTGTTCGTATTACATGTAGTACCATACTCTTTCCTAAACTATGCCATTAGGCATTGTCGACATCTCAGATGCCCACATATAGTGGCTACCAGTTAGTCACTGCATCGGACCCCACTTCTGATGGTAGTGGTTTCCCATTCCCTTAGGTTCAGGAGGGAAACACATATATTCTGCGTAACCTGATTTTCTAACTAAGCTGCCGCTAAAGTCTTGTTGTAGAATGAATGTATTGTTGCCTGTTTTGGAAGTTTTTGAAACACATACAAAGGCACACCGCCTCCAATCATTGGCGAGACAAAAGCCCAGGGTGTAGATCGTCATGTCAGGAGATCATACCTGGGTCAAGCTACTGGTAAACGTCAAGTGGGTCTCCTGGGGTATCGCTGGAACGACATAGTGGATGCTGACCTATGTGAGCTCCAGGTCAGCTACTGGCGAGAGGTCGCGCAGGATCGGGGAAGGTATTCTCTAGTTTCGGAGGCCTAGATCCACTTTGGGTTGCCAGCGGAGTTAGTTAATAAGCATTAAACCAATTGTAATGTGACAAATATAAACCAAAACTTTCTCCGTAACACAAAACAAAAACCATTAAATTTAAACCAAAAAGATTCTTGTCTAAATAAAAGTAAACATAAAATTTCACGTGTTAATTGTTTCCCTCAGCTCTGGAAGCTTACTGTTTCAATTCACACAGTAAGGTGCCTCAAGATAATAAGCTAAACTTAAGATTAGACACGCCAAAGGGTTTTGGGTTTTATGAGCAATTGTTATTAAATTTACGCAATAATTTAAACAATGCCGTGGTGGACCAGTGGCGAGTAACCTTGCCTGCCGTGCAGGAGGCGATGGTTCGATCCCCGTCCAGGCCGACTCGTACCAATGAGTTTTTCGGAATTTATCTACGATTTGTAACACCACTGGCTTTTCGGTGAAGGATAACATCGTGAGGAAACCGGCATGCTTAAATTTCGAGGCATGTATTGTACCCACTGTCCATTATAAGTGGCGACAGGCTCACCCCCCGTCACACCGACAGAGTTTCAGTACTAGTGGTAAAACGTGGATGGTCAGAGGTTTCAGAATATCTATGACTACCCCCTCGGGGAATATAGTCGTGAGCATATGCATGCATGTTATTAAATTTATTCTTTCAGAAAGGCAAAGAAATCGAAGCCCCTACAGCCAAATAAAAGTAACTTGGTAACCACCCAGAGTATCGCCTCATCGCTTTCTGAGTCTACACCGTTCATTTAAGAGAAGTTTATTCCGAATGCGTAAATGCGCGCTGCATACAAACGAAGTCTGGTGATATTTTCAATACTAACCAATTAAAGTCAATGAAATTTCGCAGAATGAATCTAGAAACAAATCTCTATGCTTGTATCTTGTTAAATTTTCGTTCAAATATGCAGTTTCAATGCTAGGATTAATTTAAGATTTGTATGGAAATCTTTGAGGCACTGTAACTTTAAAACTATACATTTTAACAATAATCTGACTTGATACAAGCATAGAGATTACTTCCTAGATTGTTTCTCAAAAAATTCCAAGACGTTAATTGGTTAGTATTAAAAACGTAACCAGACTTCGTTTGTATGGAGAGCGCCAAAAGTAATATACTCTTAAATTCAGCAATGGATAACGACCGTGGCCCAGAAATAAGTCGATTAGAAACATCTCACTGATGAACCATAAGGAATATAACAGCTTCCGCACTAAAATTGTTATTAAAGTTAAACAGCCTTTATTCGTGACAAAGACCTAATTTAATCTTGAAATTGCAAATGACTATAAATGGAGCTCTAGAGGCGACCAATAGAGCCTCTTGTGGGTTAGTTCTTGAGGTAACAAAAGATAGGTCTATTATACGCCTACAGTGCAGATATAAGACTTAGCACCGATTGTGGACGGGTAGGTAGGAATAGTCTTTGATTTATCGCTTAAAGAGATTTTATAACCACTTGCTTTGTTTTAAAAATTATGATCAAGTTATGAGTTGAAGTGAACATTTTGTAATCAAAATCATGTTAGCTCTTTAAAACTTTTTCTGTTGAGGTGCTAAAGTTATCAAAATATTTTAACTTGTTCTCGGTCGTCGATTGTTTCAATTTCAAAAATATCAAAGAATATAACTAATACATATTAGTAATCTAAGAGGTCATGGTGTCACTGCTATTGGCCCTATTAAAGGTATTAAATTGACATAGAGAAAGGCTTTATGTTTTAGGACTTAAAAGTATAAATATGTTAGTTGGCGTAGTGGAGCTTCGGTATTGGAAACGATCACCGAAGTTAAGCCGGTCAGGTCCGGTCAGTCTTTGGATAGGTGACTTTTTAGTGGTGTTTCATCTCGAACGTTTCCGTACTTCAGAAGGCACATTAAGCAGTTGGTCTCGGAAAGTTCCGTCAGATGGCGTTGTAACTATTCGTTAAGCCAGGTCAGAGGCCTATTAAAGTGGCTTGACAATTCTCTGACAGCAAGTTGACCACTAACTTGCCTCCACCAAAACGCACTGGGCCCGCGTGGTGGGTTATGGCCCACTCCCTCTTACCCTTATTCGTGAAAGGAGGCCTTTGCCCTGCAGTGGGATTCCACAGGCTATAACAACTAAGCAAACTATAAAGTTGCTGTCAAAATTTTTTTTTACAAAATTTTAACATTCCCAGACCCAAAAAACCCAACAATGCGGTCACACAAAGTTTTTTAACCGAGAACCAAACCAGTACCAACAGTAGCATCCAGTGTTTACTCAACCATTAGCACCCGAGGTTCTAAACGCTATTGAAGGAAGCTTAATAAGAACTGTTTTAACGTAGAGATTGTGAAAGCTTTGTCTTTTAAAGTCACGTTTGTTGACATTACGTTTTTAAGATTAGGTTTAGGGTGTATTAGACATTTTAGGGATTGAGCGGCTTTTTTGTGATGTCGCAAACGCAAACAAACAAAAAAGCAAAGCAAGTTATAGACATGAGAACACTTTCTTTATTAAAACTAAAGAAGTTTTAAATTGTATTGCAGCACGTTTATACAATCTTTATGGACACTAATTTTGTATTATTATACATAGGACCATTTTTTAAGGGGATAATCAGACCATCAAACTGAATAACTTTCTCTATGGAACTAACAACAAAATCGCAAAAAAAAAAATCTGCTGTCCCATACATTTAGCTCGAGTAGGTTTGCAGTTTTGTATGGATCGACTGAAAAAACTGCCAGCATAATTAATAAGGACCCTGTATAGCTTGGTGTCTTTTCAAAATTAGTTCACAGGTTATAAATGAACAGTAATATTTTTTTAAATGTTGCATTTTAAATTATACAAGGTGTTACAAAAATACAAATAAACATTTAAAGGGGTGGTTTAGACCCTCTAACTGAACAACTTTCATTACGGGACCAATATCAAAATCGCGAAAAAAAATCTGATATTCCATATTAAAATACAAAACTCAGATTATTTTTTTCGCGATCCCATTGTGACAGTTGGTCAGTTGATGGTCTAAACTACCCCTTTAAAAGTTTTAAATGTCTACTGACTGTTTTAAGCCCCCTGCAGCACCCTGTAGAGAGATGAATCCATCGATTAGTAACATCACAATCGGTTCGACGATGTTATCACCATTATTTTAATAATAAATTAAACGCCATATCAAAAATCTTCTTTTTGAAAAATGCTTATTTTTAAACCAAACTAAACTTTACGATGCTATGAACCATTCACGTAGGCGATAAAAAATCAGTTTTCGAGAAATCAAAAAATCATCCCACGTTTTATACGGAGAGAAGTAAACACGTACCGAAACGTTAAAGTTACGATTCACCACAAAAGAGGATGTCGCGGCGGCGTAGTAAAATGTTTTTATTATTTAAAAACTTTTTGAAACAATGCTTTTGAGAGTTTTAAGGTGTGGGATGTAGCGATTTGATTTGGGGCTTGAAATGTCTATGGTGAAGTTCATTGGGGAACATTGTCGAGGGCAATCAACAAGACTTTACCGTTGATTGGAACATGTTTTCACCACAAAATGGCAAAATCAGTTATATTTATAAGATAAGATACGATAAATATTCTTTATTTGCACACCAAAATACACAAAAAACAACAACAATATACACGAACAAGAAGAGTACAAAAGGCGGCCTTATCGCTAAAAGTGATTTCTTCCAGACAACCAGTGGATGGAAGAAGTCTTACATGAGATAAATGCTATGGCGGTGTACTAATTCATACATAACATTATAATTTACACAAAGTATAAATATATACATTTATATATTAAGCTGTTGCCCGCGACTCCATTTGCGTGGACCTTAAAAAGTATATATGTGGTAATCAGAACATGTTCTATCTGTTTATGAGCAAAAAAAATTATGCTACGAACGGTTTGCTCCCATAGCAAAAGTTCTTCAGTTTGATTTAGTTTAAAAGGATGCTAATGATATCAATTTCATCCTGTAGAGATGTTCAGCATTCCTTCTCTAATACTTTCATGAAAATATCTTACTGATAATCTGATAAATTATATAAATTAGACATAAAAAATTATTCCATCTAACAAATATAAAAAGTCCCAATCGCCCTCTCAATCTTATCAAGAAACCTCATTAGGGCATTCAAGTCTTGATTTAAAGCTATCAGATTTCACTTCTTCGAAACCGATAGATACTCTGCCCGTCCATGACTTAGCCCATACAAGATGAGACAGTTCTTAGTACGGTCTTATCTATAGGATTTATCAGCCACGTTCATCTCGCGCACTCTTCACGTCTCCTGGGCTATGAGAGAATTCTTTGTAGGTTTTCGTGGGCACATATAAACTCACGACTATAATCCACTTGGGGGTGGTAAGAAGGTTTAGTACAATAGTTCGAGCGCAATTGTAGCGAGCCTCAGTACACCGTCGGATTGGAGTCGTTTTGAAGCCAGAACAGGGTGCTTCAGACTATCAAACTGATCAACTTTAAGTATGGAGCTAATACTGAAATTGCAAAAAAACAGCTATTCCATAGAAAATTTCAATAATTTCTCGACAAAAATGTATAAAACAGCAGATTTTTTTTCGAAATATATGTTGGTCCCATCGTGTAAGTTGTTCAGTTTGATGGACTACAGCAGCCTGTTCCGTATAGGATCCAACTTAATATACGGACCATCAAACTGAACAACTTTCTCTATGGGACCAACAAAGAAATCGTGAAGAAAAAAATCTGCTGTCTTTTGGGTTGAGCAGGATTGCAGTTTAGTATGGAACCGCTGTTTTTTTTTCGTCTCATCGACTTAGGTCCCATATTGAAAGTTGTTCAGTTTAGTGGGCTGATCATCCCCTTGAAAATCCGTCACCAATTATTAAGTTGAACCCTGTACAGCATCTTTTTGCTTTTTGTACTTCAGCATAGTATTTTTATTTTGATATATAAATATTTTTAGTTTGATAGTCTGGTCGTCACCTTAAAACCGTCAGCATATAAAGAAAAACCAAATATTACAGTTGTGAGTTTAAAAACCCTTTAAAAGATGCAAGTATTGCTAAAAGATTGTTTATTAAAAATGTGTGGTTTCATACATACACGTAAAATAAATTTCCAAAAATGTTTTTTAAATTTGTCTTACGCTTTTAATTAATTCCGTTTCAAAATCTGCATATTACAAAACTCCGGACTCCTGTCTGACTGGCAGACATAACTACGCCCCTAACCGGCATTATTTCCAGATAAAAATTAATATTAAATAATAATATATCTTTTACTTTTTGCAGGTAAGCGGACGATATCATCTCCAAGGTAATATTTATAGTCTTCTCTATAGTTAACATAAAAAATACTATTATGACAGCAAGGGGACGAGAAGAGATGTAAAAAAATGCGCTCATTGTTATTCTAGACTTGTCTCGAATATTGAATGAGTCATACTGTGAGAAGAGGTTTGTATTTCAATAAGGTTTTAGGAGTTTTCTGGAGGATATTATCTGTTATACGTCCCTCATATTATTCGTAAAGGTTTGTGCCCTGCAGTGGGCGATTAGGTTTATGATGAATCAGTCATGAGTATGACTTTAGAACCTATTTGCAGTTGAGTTGGCAAGTCAACACGACATAGCAAAATTCCGCCTTCTATCTTTTTCTTTACTTATAGTTCCTCTGATATTATTTATTTGCAAAAAAAAAAAATGCATTTTTAACGCTTTCATACCACGTTTTGGTATAGTTGAGCTCCCGATATTTCGGTAGGGTTACAACTGCCATGATCACGGGATTACGCAGCCAGATGCCACTTTAAACATGTTTAATTTTAGAGTGACATGTAAGGTCTAACAAAATTAGCTGAAACTATTTTAAGGGAATGATCAGACCATCAAACTTTTGCTGTTCCGTCACTGACATACAAAATAATGGACGCCGGGTCTAGAACAAAGTCGTGCTCCAGTGGCGAGTAACCTTGCCTGCTGTGCAGGAGGCGATAGTTCGATCCCCGTCCAGACCAATCCAACTCGTACTCGTATCCGGCTCGTACCAATGAGTTTTTTCGGAATTTATGTACTATTTGAAACACCACTGGCTTTTCGGTGAAGGAAAAGATCGTGAGGAAACCTGCATTCTTCAATTTCGAGGCATGTATTGTACCCACTGTCCATTATTAGTGGCGACAGGCTGAGCCCCCGTCACACTGGACAGAGTTTTGGTACTACTGGTGAAACGTGGATGTTCTCAGGTTTCAGAATATCTCTGACTACCCCCTCGGGGAATATAGTTGTGAGCATATGCTATGCTATGAAAATGCTGAAATCCTTTTTCATCTTGCTTGCGTAGTTTTTACCCCATCGTGATAAGGTACGGCGAGCGCCGCGCCGCCGCCGGACGACCGACTCCTCTTTTGCCAAATCTCGACCACACTGTTATTGTTCCACCTGCCATCACTTCACTTAGCTATGTGTCCTGCCCACATGCCGTCTACGACATCTTGAAGTATGTCTGTTAGTCTGTAGGTAGGCATCATCTCTTCTTTGTATTCCTATTGAATCAAAATTTGGCATTTTGAAGACTGATATTAATAGACGGATATGGAAGCCAAAAAACAGAAATGTGATAGTTAGAAATACCTCTTCTGAAAAGTGTGCAAAAATAGTTAACAATAGAATGCACCGTACCGTATCAGGGGCGGGTCCGACACGCTCTTAGCCGGTTTATTTTGTTATCCTTCGCCCATGGGTGTGATTTCAATATCTGAACCTACCTAGCTTGAATATCTTTACGTTATTCGCGACCATGCCAATTCTTGTTTTCTTAATTCGCTTACCTACCTTTATTTAAAGTCAAAAGGCTTTTAAACAGATTATACTATAAGTAATCCCTTATCGCCCTTTTACAAAGAATATTGAATACGAATTATACTTATTTTTCGTTTTAATATGAGCATTTACAATTTCCGTGGCTTGATTTGCAATAAAAAATCATTAATACTTTTAAATTATCATAAACGATCGAGTTAACTCTTGATCTTCAAGTCAGGGGGACTACTAGGCCTTTAGACTTCTCTATATATCGTGATCGTTCTCGTTTTAAATGTCATAAGTTCTGAAAAAGTTATAAATTGTTCTCTCCTGATGCGCTGAAAGTGAGCCTTGTAACAACAGCACGCATGCAGTTGGTAGTTGTACTAATGAATATGACCACCCCGAAAGGGATTATGGTCATGAGTTAAAGCATGTATGTGTAGATTTGACAGCAACGACCACGATAGTATCGGAAATTGAAAGTCCCAGTTCAAAGCTTGTATACCTTTGAATGTTTATAAAACTATAATGATTTTGTGACGTGATATTATTGCCTAATCATTTTGACGAAATAATTAATATCAATAAAGCTAAGTAGATAAATTTGATTTGACACAAATGAAATAGGTTTTATTCCCGATAAAATTAATTAATATGTACCTACACATTTACCTCTCTAGCTTCCTCCACATTCATGAGTCCTTTCATGCATGCTCGTCGGTTTTGGTTAGATTTAACCTAGTCCTTTTTTAGTTATTTGTTTTAACAGATAATATTTAATTATGAAAATTTGTAACAACACTGGTTTTTCGGTGAAGGAAAACATCGTAAGTCTTTAATTTCGAGGCATGTATTGTACCCACTGTCCATTATAAGTGGCGACGGGCTCACCCCCTGTCACACTGGACAGAGTTTCGGTACTACTGATGAAACGTGGATGTTCTGAGGTTTCAGAATATCTCTGACTACCCCCTCAGGGAATAGGGTCGTGAGCATATGCTATGCTGATGAAAATTTTTAATCTACATGAATTGCCTAACAGAATGTCTTAACTTCTAAATTTAAGTCTTACGAATGCAGCTCACATACAATTTTTATGAACCGTAACTTTGTTTTACGGAATGTTTACCAAAAAAGTTTCTTCAAACTATTAATATTCCATCCCATAGAAATAACATCACTTGAGTCCACATTCGTTTTATATTAGCCATTCTGTTGACACATCTATTTAATCCTATAACCAATGTATGAAGACCTCCACCATCCAGAACCTCATTGTAATTTTATTAGTATAACAGAAACAGTAAGTTGTCGAAAGATCTTATTAAATTGGGCCTCATTGCTTTAATATACCGAAAAGTGAAACAAAATTTTGTTTTAAGGGGACAGAGTGAGCGCTGTCTTACATATCAATGAAGATTTTATGGTATTTTGTATATTAGATCAGGAAGATACATTAAAGACAGTAAATAGCGATACAATATGGTATGTTTTCCTTAGTGACAAGCACAAAAACCTGCTAGCCTTAACCGATACTCGTATTTACAAAAATGATTTTGGTAAATACATATTGGTGTATTCGTGGCTTTGCCCTCCTGAAACTCACACAACAGCACAATAAACTATTTAATTTTTATTTTAAGTGTATCACGACAAAAACCAGAACTTTTGGTGTGATAGTCAGGCATCAGGCATTCCTATTTATTTCCATGATTTTCCTAATTATTCTGGCTTTGTTCGCCTTACGTCTCATAAAAGCCTTATTTTGAAAGTGTCTACACTAAGTTCTGCCTACTCTATCCCCTTAATAACATCATGAGAATAACTTTGTCTGTTTGTTTGTTTGTTCTAAGCCGTTCAAGTGTTAATGTGAAGTCTTAGCACGTATTGAAGTTATGAATTATTGAATAGTCTAAACTGTGACATATGACGAATGTAGTTTTCCGCTGTTTTGTCTCATAATTGTTCGGTTAAAGATCTATTGTTTTTAAAAGACATGTTGTGTGTTTCTTTTTGTTTCTTTGTGAAAATTTTTGATGAATTTTAACATACTCGTACATAGTTGTACTTAGTTGTCGTCCCGTAAATATTTTACAGCTTTTTATAATATAAACAGTTTAAATGGAAACTGAGGTCTGCCTCCGTGGTCTAATGGTTAAAAGCATTGGGCTCTTGATACGGAGGTCGTGGGTTCGATTCTCTCGGGGGACACCTAGTGATGTCACTTTGTGCATTTGTCCCCAGTTGATTAGGACATTGCAGACTGAATCACTTGATAGTCTGAAAAGAAAGATGATTCCGTGCTTCGGATGGCACGTTAAGCCATTGGTCCCGGCTACTATCTCTGGTGGTAGTAGTCGTTACATAAAAACCACGTCAGAGGCCGTAAGGCGATCTGAAAAAACTCTGACACCAGGGCTTGCCCACACGATAAGAAGAAGATTGAATTAAATTTTTCGTGGTATAGTCTCATTGTTATGATTTATAAATGGGGAGCGTATCATTTTTCTATATTACAAACATACTTGAACTGACAATCATAATCCACTTCGGGGTGGATAGAATCTTGGTGGCTATCTTTTATCTTTCTAACCAGATGCATGGTTTACTTTTAGCAAAATATTGAAGGTTACGGGATTTCATGATCGGCTTAGAATAGCACCGACCCAGACGACTTTTCTCTTCAAGCTTTGTCTGCTCAAACCGTGTGGCTACTTGTAGGAGTGACTGCATTCAATCCCTTCTTTGTCTGTAGTGGGAGAGAGTGCATTGGTTTTTAGCGCACACACTTTTGGGTTTCAATTTATATTCTTCGTACCTGACTGCTTTTCTTATCTACTTCTATTCTATTCAAGCATAGAGCTGGTAGTCGAAATCTGCTATTATGTATGAAATATAATACAGGGTGTTAGGGTAAACAAATACATTACTTTAACGGGTGATTGTACCCTGGATACTGAACAACTTTCCCTAAGAAACATATAGGAAATTCGCAAGAAAAAAATCGACTTTTGATTGGAACGTTCGATCAGCTGATTGCATTTAGTACGAAAAGTTCAAAAAAATGTTTGCTAATTTCCTATAGGTTTTTTAGGGAAAGTTGTTCAGTATAATGGGTACAATCACCCCTTAAAGTAATGCAACTGTTTAATCCTTAGACTACTTATATGAGGACAAGTTACGCGTGTAATTCTACTAAAAAACTTTTCTTCCACTTTAGCGGGGGGCGAGGTAGCACGAGATACGCAACTTTGCATTTTATTCCATTAATTTAGATTTTAATTTTGAATGTTAAAAATCATAAAAAACTGTGTCGTGTGAACCCCAAACGTCATAAGTTTGAAATTATTGTTCCGCAATTACAGGCTGTTGCGTTTAGTGTTACGGTAAAAATTGTATGTAAATGCGTAAGATTTTTTTATCTTGTACGTTGGCTGAGGGGAAATGCTAAGGCGAGGCGAGTCCGTATATAAATCGTCTAAGGTTTAACCTAACCCCTGTATTGCCTTTTTAACACGTTTTGTTAGTCAATATAATTTCAATTCTAGCGCAAGCTAAATTGTTTTCTATTTCCATGCAAAGTATATTACACATAACATTCGTGGTTTAACATTTATTTATTCGCGTGAAACCTATTATGTGTAGGTGTTGCATATCATTAACCTATCTTAGACTAAATCTAGATCTATCAATCAGGTTTATGTCTGCGTGTCTATCATATTTACGAAATTGGTTATGAATAGATAATGTTATAGGTTTTTTATTGTTTCGTGTAATTTAAATAAATGTTTTTTAATTTATTTGTCGATTATAATATTTGCTGATACATAAATATGACATTTTTATGGAGGAATGAGTTGGAAGGTTCTTCCATTGATGATCTTCCGTCGGGCTAGGTATGATGCCTGAGGACTGGGCGTGGTCCAACAGTATTTTTTTTTTAATTTTTTTAACTTGTACAGCGTTGCTCAGGGAGCATTTACTGCTTTTTACTGCGGACTATTGGAGGGACCAGAAGGGTCACCGAGCCAATTGAATGAACTCAAGCAACCGACCTAGTGGCACCCCAGGGGGGTACGGACCTCGGCATAGGACGTTGCTGGGGCTACGCGGCGGATTGGGTAGCTGGGATCGGTGAGATCCAACAGTTGTTAGTCGGACCTTGTGTATATCGAATCTCTGTACAATCTTCTATAGTGCGATGTAGGTGTTTCAATCAATATTACTCCAAATATATTGTTTCATTCGGTTCACATTTTTGTGCGTGCAATTTGCGTTTCTGTGATTGTTATGGGTTTGATGTGACATAATGATGCCATTTAGTTGCAAGCTGCCACAATCTCTTTTGGGGATGTCAGAAACTGCTCTATAAACTACCTTTTAGGTACTCTTTATTTTTAGGGTTAATGTGTAACTTGCTTCTTCTTCTTATCGTGTGGGTAGCAAGCCCTGGTATCAGAGTTTTTCTAGACCGCCTCGGCCTCTGACGTGGTTTTTTGGGTAACGACTACTAACACCAGAGATAGTAACCGGGACTAACGGCTTAACGTGCCATCCGAAGCACGGAATCATCTTTCTTTTTCAGACAATCAGGTGATTCAGTGTGCAATGTCCTAACCAACTGGGGAAAAAAACACAAAGTGACATATCACTAGGTGTCCCCCATGGGCATCGAACCCACGACCTCCGTGTCTAGAGCCCAATGCTCTTAACCATTAGACCACGGAGGCAGTTAAACAGAGAGTTAAGGAGCTTGCTGATAAATTCGTACAAACATACTTAATCTTTCTAATACTTACTGTAATCCCAATTTTGTTTTTGTTTAGATCTTATGCTACCTTAACAGAATAAAATAAGTTAAGATTTCTACAACTAGAATCAAAATTAGGTCATCTAGTTGAGCAACACTATAAATCTGCCGATAAAAAGGCGTCCGCAATCTGTCACACGTCAAGACGACTCCAGTATCTACTAATATCGGAGGCGGTACCGACCGACCTATTGATATCCGTTTATTGGAAGTCTCGCAAATCACGTTATTTTCATTCTTATAATAAAGGTTTAAGGCCTCTATTAAGGGACGTATGAAACAAACCGTATAATAAAGCTTCAATTTTGATATTATACTGAAGGTATGATATTATAAAACTTATCTGTAAGGCTTTAGTGTTCAAATTGGTGTGAGTTTTAAAATGTTGTATTAGAAAAGAGCGATGCCGATGTACTTGAAACTAGATCACAATGGATTGCGAAATTTTTTCACTGAAGCATGTTTGAGATCGAACAGTAACATAATATAAGTGTTGATAATTGATATTGTGTCATAACTATTGTGAGATGAAATAGTTGTCCAGTTAGCTACGTTGAAATTCACTATTTTTACCCGACTGCGCCAGAAGGAGGGTTATGTTTTTCGAGCGTATGTATGTATGATTGTATGTCTATTTCTTTGGCACGCCCTACAGCCTAAACGGCTTGATGGATTTTAATGTATAAGGTGTCACTGGATTCGTAAAAATTGTAAGAGTGAAATAGGGTATATTATTTCAAGATGGCGTCTGCAAGTTTAAAAGAGAGGGGGAATACAAAATTATTAAAATTAAAGTTTGATAGATATTGATTTTCAGTACACAATTTATAAGTTTATAAACAATTGTCGTTGTCTAGTCATCATAATACAAGTCCAGGCTAGATTCTGGTACTTTAAATGTGACTAGATAATTTGTGTGACAATGTCCAAGATATTTATTTATGAACGATAAAATGTAACTTTAATTTAAATGTTCGTGTAGTGATAATAATCGATTTAAATTGATCGACTTTGTAAGATTTACCATACCAGTATGACAACATATTTAAAAAATCAACCAAAAAATTGGAAAAAGAAAATACAAAAGCGCTCGAGTATTTTACTACAATTAGATTATTCATATTAAATACCCAATGTCTTCTGTGTTCAGAATGTTTTTTCCAAAACAGCGGCGTAGAAATTGTAATGACTGATAAATATTGCCAATATACAGGGTCCTTCTTAATATGCTGACAATTTTTAAGGGGATGACTAGACCGTCAAACTGAACCACTTTCTCCATGGGTCCAACATCGAAATCGCGAAAAAAAAATCAGCTGTCCCATACAAAACTGCAAACCTACTCGAGCCAATTGTATGGGAATGCTGATTTTTTGGTCCGATAGAGAAAGTTGTTCAGTTTGACGATCTGATCATCCCATTAAAAAAGTGTCAGCATATTAAGTTGGACCTTATATTTAATATCCATTTATGCTGTTAGATCTTTCAAAAAAGAGCTATTTTTCTGATTTTTGCGTATAGTTGGAAAATTAAAATAAAGTTAATTACAAAGTAACGTTTTACGATCAAATTATTGCTTCGCTTTACAACTTCTATAAGTGTATTTTCCTATAAAATGTCTTTTCACACACTACAATGTTTCTATCTAAAGGGCTAAAAAACTTTAACCACTAAAAACTTATTAGGAGCAAGCCAAGTAATCAACTAGCGTTCCATAAAACCGAAATACCGAAACCCGTTTCACTGACATTATCAAAAACGATATCATAAAATTAATAATTGCTTCGAAACATCAAGAAATAACCATTTACCTATAAGCGTAAGGATAATTACTGCGAGCTTTTAACTCGAATCTCGATTTTATCCGGGGAGGCATTTCGTTTATCCAGTTTCGCGGTGCGTATATAGTAATTGCTAATCTGTTTCTTTTTTTTATTATGGACCGGTAACCCGACACTATAGTCGAGCGCTTAAAAGGGAAACCAAGTCGAGGTTTCACGGTAGTCGCGTCGTATTTATGTCACGATGAAGGTGACTTCGGTATTTTCTGGTATCGTCGACACTTTTTTTCATCGATATCAGCGCAACACTAGTTGACTGTAATTGGCGTTAGGTTGTCTGACAACTAATGAAGGGTGTAAACGTTTAATGACTTTATTGTGTTGGATGAGTTTGGAAAAATAATTGTTTCAATTTGTTTTTTTTTTTTTTGTGGATTAGTTTGTTTTTTAATAGAGATGGTTAGCTGTAACTACTACTATCGATTAATAATTTAATGATCGAAATAATTTTCTACCCTGCAAACCTTATTTATTAATTACAAAGTACAAGTATTATTAAGTACATAAGTTCAGTTCATAGGAAGGATAATAATATGAAATTGAAAAAAATAGCACCTCAGTAGTCATTGGCGTCTAGAGCTATGTTTTAACTAACTTATTTATTTAGGATTCCGTAGTCAAATCCGTAGGAACCCTTATACTTTTGTCCATTCGGTCTGTCTGTATGCCCCGCCTCAATAACACGCTCATTTTTGCACCAATGAATCGAAATTTGGCATGAAGACGGATAACAGTAACCCAAAAACAGAAATGTGGTAGTTATGAAGAAAAAAAAAATTTGTCGTTAATTTGTTTGATAGTTAAAATTTTAAGTTATTCGCATTTTAAGTTTTGAGGTAAAAATGATTTATCATTTCAGCAATGAATGAAAGCGCTAATGTGCTCATGTAAACATTTTAAGAATCTTGTTTTGGTTATAAGTAGGGTGAGAGTGCCCTCGCAGTGGGTTGAGATCCAGTTCAGTAAATTTAAAATTTTAGAAACAAACTATTTAATATTTTGAAAAAAATTACCTGTTTTGAAACCATGATAATTCGATTCTGCTCTCGATTCCAAACAAACTACTTTCTAGTTTTGCGTTAATTCACTGAAACGGAAAAAAAAAATATAATTATAATGTTCACATTTCTTGATTGAAGAAACATTGTAGGTTGGTTTGGTATAGAGAAACAATTTCGGCGGCCATTCTGCGGTTCATAACCAATTGTACAGATATTATTTGGAATGAACGCTGCGGTGTATCGGCCTTTAAAGTCTGCGGTATTAACGCTTGGTGCGAGTTGTAAGCGAACGACTATAGTAGTCAGAAAAAGAAGTTCATGTCCTAATTATTATTATTGGCGAAAGGCCAGCTACGACATGTCATTCAATCGCGAATCTTGCAATAATAGTGAGCATTGTTACAGCAGCATCCCTAAAAGGATGATTGGTAGTTGTAGCTCAGTTTCTGACCATCCCAAAAAAAGTTGATGTGAGTTTGGTAGAGTATAGTTATGATGTAAGTTTTAAAGAATAACGATATAAAACCAGTACGTTTTGAATGGTCCAGCCCTCCAATAATATGATTTATCTACACGCGTGCAACTTGCTTTCCCTGCATAGAAAAATATCTTTTCTCGCGATTTTCAGACAGCAAAAGTGCCGCAACATGTGGTATGGATGGATAAAACCCGAGTCGTCCACAAGTAAAAAATCGTACTAGAGGGGCAGGAATCAGATGATTTAGCAATGTAACTTCAAGCAAACTATATCTCCACAATACCTTCGAATCGTTCGGTGGTGGTTTCACTAATATGTTGACATCAATAATTATTATTGTATTCGGTGCTATAAAAACTTGACAGCTCTGATACACTAAATCCACGTATCATGTTTACATCGCGATATAGACTATGATCATGTATGATTGAGTAGCTAACTTTTATAACTTACGTCAGTTAAGAGCGTGAAAGTTCTCGGGAGTAATTTTTTAAGTAATGATGTGAAATTTTGATGACGTTTCTATGTCGGTGGATGTTTTACAGTTATTAGTTTTAGAATATTCATCTAAATTGGAATTCTATTTTATATTCAATAGAGTTGATCCGCGACTTCGTCCGCACAAATTATATACCAGATTTTAAGTCAGATCATAAGCTGTCAAATAAAAAAAGTTTCATCAAAATCGGTTCAGTAGTTTTTGCGTGATGCTGATACATACATACAAATAAACAAACAGACAAATAGACGGACAAAAATTCTAAAAAAGGTTGATTTAGAGTCCGGGTTACCTAAAAACCATATCGTAATCTTTTTCATGTAAATATCTTCAATGTACAGACACACTTCTTTGACAGTTTTATAATAGTTAAGAATATAGATTTATTAAATTACATACTGAAACATTGTCAAGACCAGACATTTTGGTCATTCAAATAATCATCGAGTTTACAGTAACCTTTTTTACAGAGGATTTGTTTAACATGGGACTTTAACTTTTTGTCTGGCAAGTTTAGAATATTCTCTGGTATTAGCTTATACAATCAATGAAAGCGGTCAATTTTCATGTTTCAATGCTTGTAAGGAGAATATGGATACCTACATTGGTTTTTATATCAATGAGCTTACCCCACCTTCTTATTATGATTTAAAACACCGGAATTCTAAGAATGTTAAGAAACAATGAGCTATTACAGATAATATAAGGGTTAAGTTATTAGAAAACTTAATTTGTGGTTTAAAACCTCAGACTTAATTACAGAGTAGATTAACAAAGTTGCCTTCCAAAGTGTTAGTTAGTTGTTAAGATTTTGTGCAGCCTATACAGGGTCCTTCTTAATATGCTGACACTTGTTTTAACGGTATATTACTGTTGGCGCGCTCCATACAAACGAAGTCTGGTTATATTTTCAATACTAACCAATTAAAGTCTAGAGCTCCATTTATAGTCATTTGCAATTTCAAAATTAAATTAGGTCAACTTTAATAACAATTTTAGTGCGGAAGCTGTTATATTCCTTATGGTTCATCAGTGAGATGTTTCTAATCGACTTATTTCTGGGCCACGGTCGTTAGCCATTGCTGAATTTAAGAGTATATTACTGTTGGCGGTTTCCATACAAACGAAGTCAGGTTATGTTTTTAATACTAACCAATAAACGTCAGTGAATTTTTTGAGAAACAATCTAGGAAGTAATCTCTATGCTTTTATCTCGTCAGATTTTCGTTAAAATGTATAGTATTCAAGTTACAGTGCCTCAAAGATTTCCATACCAATCTTAAATTAATCCTAGCAATAAACCTGTATATTTTAACGAAAATCGGACAAGATACAAGCATAGAGATTTGTTCCTAGATTGTTTCTGCAAAATGTCATTGACTTTAATTGGTCAGTATTGAAAATATCACCAGACTTCGTTTATATGCAGCGCGCATTTACGCATTCGGAATAACCTTCTCTTAAGGACATGATCAGACCGTCAACTATGTTAAGTATGTAACGCATTTGAACTACACCCTGTATTATGCCGTTGTTTACCACAAGCGTCAGTGTTTGATCTAAACATGTAAAATCTAGCCAGGGGTGTGATTTTTGGAAGTCACAAGTTGAAATCAGCACTAGAAACTGACCTAAACATTATAAAGTTCGTGTATGCATTCGCTGATAATTTTGAATCTCACGATTTAAAAATATCACTGCTGATGTAAAAATGTCGGATAAATTTTACTTGCTTTAGCGCAGATACCTTTTTTTTAGCCGTGGTGGTCCAGTGGCGAGTAACCTTGCCTGTCGTGCAGGAGGCGATGGTTCGATCCCCGTCCAGATCGACTCGTACCAATGAGTTTTTCGGAATTTATGTACGATTTGTAACACCACTGGCTTTTCGGTGAAGGAAAACATCGTGAGGAAACCTGCATGCTTCAATTTCGAGGCATGTATTTTACCCACTGTCCATTACGTGCGACGGGCTCGCCCCCCGTCACACTGGACAGAGTTTCGGTACTACTGGTGACACGTGGATGTTCTGAGGTTTCAGAATATCTCTGACTACCCCCTCGGGGAATATAGTCGTGAGCATATGCATGCATGCATGCACCTTTTTTTTCATTGAAGCGAGTGGAGTTGTTTCTTATACATGGACTGTTAACAATTCTTAGCAAAAACAAAACACAATTGCACATTTATAACCCTCCACGCAAGTGATTTGAAGTCTGGTACACGTTCACATTTGGCACGTAGTCTATGCCTCCGCATGCGCAGAGAGACCGAGCCACAGAGCTATGACTTGGAAATATAGATGTGACATTTCTAAAGATACGAATTTATAGATTTTCGTATTTCGGATAAAAGAATCTCAACGCAAATGCGTAGGACCCTCAATCGACGGAAGTGCATGAAAAGATGTATGAATGTGAATGACGCTAATGAGGTGTGTCAGAGTCGTAGCGTGTGGCGGTGTCCGTGGGCTCTACCTACCACCGTGGGACAAAGGTGTGAGCTCATGTATGTGTATAAGTCAAAATTTTTAATTGTTGCCTCTGTTATTAACGAAGCTCATAGTATCGCAGAGCCCGAGAGCATCCGTGGCGAGTTGTGGTGAAGTATGCCATGAGGGTACGGGTTTGAATCCGGACGCACAACATGTCATGTTCCATTGAGTTTTTCTAACTTATACAGGGTGATAATTCGACCTATTCTTTGAAAGAGGTGATATTAGAAGTCATTGACAATAAATTAAGCTCAGTTAACTGGTGGTTGAAAATGAGTGGTTTTCGATTTATGATGGTTTTAAGATTATTCAAAAAATTTCGGTCCCGAAAAAAGATAATTGTAAAAAGCTACTCAATCCTGGCCTGTCCGTTGATACTTTTCTGAAAGCTGATAAATCAATGATTATTTGAAAATAAAACAAGACTTCTCTCAAATTGTGAAGGAACATCGTGAGCAAACAAAAATATTCTGAAAAAGAAATTACAACCCAAAATTTTAAAAATTCATTCGAAACTATCACACTGATAGCTATGTGACGTTAATTTTTTGACTATACCACCGTGTCAATTCTATTTCTGATCTACGAAAAGACGTTGGTGTGAAATTTTCCTGGTGCAAAATTCTTAACTCCCAGCATACGTGCTGAATTTTTAAAATAACATGTCTATGCTTTCGTTTCTTCAATCTGCGCACACGCACCAATTAGCGCTCGAGTCGCCACGATACGATGTCATAAATCCATGTACCCGTTAGAGGGTGGCCAGAGAACTGGCTGGTACAGGTGTTGATGGGCAATTGAGTCTCCTTTGAGATGCTATGGAAAAAAGATGTCGTTTTTGTAAGAAGACGAGTTACGATATGATAATAAATGGTACTTACATACGATCATGTTCCTTTTTTTGAGTTGTTAGATAGGTACTTTACTAAAGGTACTTACTACTGGTTTCTTAAGAAGGTATTTTAAGAATTCTTTTGGGACGTTTTTTGGATGTTTATCACTACTTAACAAGTTGTATTATCATCATAGAACTGAAAAAAGTTAATATTATTGAAATTAAAAAAAAATTGAAGATAGTTCTTAGTTGTAGTATTGTCTTTCTTCACACCGAGAGGGGAACACGGTCGTGAGGATACTTATCCCTTAGTCGCCTCGTAATATACTCACAGGGAGAAAAGTGGTGGTTCATTCTCTATTCGTAGGCGGTAAAACTCTAGGTACTGCTCAGTTTTAGTACATTCACAAATGTACAGGGTCCTTCTTAATATGCTGACACTTTTTTAAGGGAATGATCAGACCGTCAAACTGAATAACTTTCTCTACGGCACCAGCATCGAAATCGCGAAAAAAATCAGCTGTCTCATACATTTGGCTTGCTGTTTTGTATGAAACTGCTGATTTATTTTCGCGATTTCGATATTGGTGTAATAGAGAAAGTTGTTCAGTTTGGCGGTCTGATCATCCCCTTAAAAAGTGTCAGCATATTGAGAAGGACCCTGTAGGTGCAATAATATCAGGAAATAAGATAAAAAAGTGAAAACCGTTAGTTTAGTGGCCTCGACCTCCCGAACCCCCGCTGCTTCGGGAATCTCCGGCGAAGATCTTTACGTTCGAAATTTGAAATTTTGCCGACGACGCTAAGCTTTACCGTTGGTATTTTGATTCATTTATTTTGAAATTATTCGATTCCATTATTCTGAATTTAAATTTTAAAAATTTTATCTTTTTTTAAATTATACAAGTTCTCGTTACTAAGATTTTTAAATGATACTGACTGATTCCAATGAAAATTTCATACTTCTAAGATCCTAAAAAATTGTGTTGCTACCCTTAAGTTGCAACCCCTTTGCAGCAGTTGTTCCTTTTATCGTAGTGCGTTATACACGGCGTTAAAAAAAATGTGTAGTAATTATTCAGATGGATGTTTATAGTAAAAGTTGTTTAGTTTGATGGCATGAACCATCACACCTTTCTGCTCATCATCTTCTCACAACGGAACACCTTACCGTGGTAGAGTCAAAAAGCTCTATTTGATATTGTTAACTTACATGCATGCATGAATATGCTCACGACTATATTTTACGAGGGGATAGTCAGAGATATTCTGAAAACTCTGAACATCCACGTTCCACTACTAGTAGTACCGTATTATTAAGTTGAATAAAAAATTTTTAGTTTCAGTTTGAGTTCTGTCTTGAATAACTTTTTGCTTTTACAAAATGCTCTATAAAATAATAAACTAATTTACAAATACGAGACACGAGTGTTTGTCATATTAAATTATAAAGTAAGGTTGATCCGACGCGCCTGCGCCGGCTGTGTCATCTTAATGCGATATTATGGTCTAAATCCATCTGCCTTCTCTGTCTGTCTGAGTTTTTTTTTTAAATTGAACGGGCCAAGAGCAGCAAGTTGCAAGTTAAGAGCAAATCAAGGGTTAGTTTTTTATCCTGGTTTTATGTACAAACGCGTAAATAGTAAATATATATATCTAATTATAATACATAATAAAGACATGGGCGCATTATACAGGTTCCAACTTAATATGCTGACAGTTTTTTAAGATGGTGTTCAGACCATCAAACTGAACAACTTTCTCAATGGGACTAACATAGAAATCGCAAAATAAAAATCACCTGTGCCATACATTTGGCTCGAGAAGGTTTGCAGTTTTGTATGGGACAAATGTTTTTTTTCGCGAAGCGACAGTGAAATTTGCACTTAGTTTCAACAGCTCCGTTGCGGCGCTGGTGTTGTCAATCTAATTTGTATAGAAATTGTTGTTATAGGTATGTATATAGTTATTCTGGAATGAAAAAAAGGGATATTTGTCCAAGGAACAAAGTAATCAACGATATTATTATGTCATACAACGGAGAAGAATTAGGGCTTCTCAAGGATTCGCAACTCAAGCGACAATACCATGAAAAACACAAGACATAAACTTTTGACGCAACAACACGACATAACGCTGCTGTTGCTAAAAGTTCAATATGCCGTCCTATCATCGTTCAATGATGACGTTTAAAGAGAAAATGTGACTTCAGCGCCAAAACGGCTAAATCGGAACTAAAGCTGTCATAGGATAGGTATGTTATGAGTTTTCAGAATATCTCAGACTACCCCCTCGGGCAATAACGCAGTGAGCATATGTATGCGTGCATATGCAATTCTCCATAATAATAGCTTGATGTTTTCTTTAGTCAGAGATCGGATGCATATTGTTACGATGCTTGCATTTTATGATGGATTACTTCTACCTTTCTGACATTAAGTTTAAACCACGAAATATGCTGTAAAAACATATATTAAACAATGATCGTAAAGTCTGTATGTAAGTCACTTGGACTTGAAAGAAAACACATAAATCTTGAAAAATATTAAAAATCGTCTTATGACGTTGTCAGTTTAAAATTTTTATTATTTATTTACTTGAGTTTTTTTTAAATATCTTTAACAGCTCTGGATACTAAGTCCTTTAAAGCCATTCGTAAAATTTATTCTTCGTATTCTTAATTTTGATTGTGGATTACGATGAATCTGTGGTCGATTTTGTAAGCTCGCGCGTCGCCGTCAAAATCACCGTGCACGAGTAAACTTGAACCTAAAACTTATGTTCTGTTTTCGTTTATATTTGAGATTCCTGTTATACTGGTCTAAAATCCGCGCGAAATTATGTCACAAATATCACTAAAAACATTTTTTCATGAAAATTAAAAACTACAACGACTGAACAGAATAAAGGCGGCAAGCAAACCTATTAACTTGATTTTTTTTATATTTTTGCCGTATAAATAATAACACAGCAAATCTAAATATATATATCACATGTTCCAAGTTGGCTGGATAGTGAAAGCAGTTCAGTTTGAATGTCTGAAGCACCTTTTATATTAAATGCTTTTAATTGTGCACTCTGTATGTTCTTAACGAGAACAATTTTTAGCATAATCTATCATAATAACTCATTGTATCAAAGATTTTCAAGTTTTCGTATCCTTTTGCATTGGCATATGTATTTAAAACTCTCGTGTGTCAAATTAATGATTTAACGACTTATAATTGGACATTTATAGCCAATGCCTTCATTGTGGTGACCTCAACCGTTAGACGCACACGTGAGGTTAAATCTGTGACACCTTTAATGCCGTGGTGGGTTAGCTTGACAATTTTAATACAAAAGTTCTTATTTCGACTTTATGCAAAATGCATAAAAATCAATTTTTGTAATCGAATTTGGGATCGAAATTAGATTACGCAAAGGTTTTTATGCATTTTCTATTACCCGCCATTTTTTCGAATTTTCGTTCTATCTACCACATTTATAAGTTATCGCGTGGTTTCCATTTAGAATATTCATATTGGTACGCGAGGGTGTTATACGGGACGTCTATTTATTATTATTATTTGTTTGTGAGGGCTTGGTTAGTGACCAATAGCTACCGCGACCTGAACAGATCTATTGTAGCTGTCACCCTAGACCTAAATTCATTCGGGTCATTTCCTAGACCCACGGACTTCATGAACCGTGTTTTACTTTTGGAGGGGAGGTCCTTAATGTCATTGGGTGTTATCACCTACCCACCCAGATGGTGACTCCTGCTGTGAATGAGCACTTCACATTCGCAGAGGTTTATGGGCGTTTCCTCTGCTTCACAGCAGAATCTGCAAGTGGGTGAATCTACCCAGAGACATCTAAGCGATAAAGTTTCTTTTGCAGAAGCACAGTTTCTAACCACTGCGAAAAGGACTGCGGTCGTGACTTTATGTAAGAAAGGATATTTATAATTGTTAAAATGAAATATTTAGGAAAATCTGTTGATCCAATGAGGTTTATAAAGTGTAGTTTATAATGGACTGTGCGTGAGTGACTGGAATTTTTAGTACTAGGAAAAACAATTTTGGGTATTTTATCTTTCCAGTCGGTGGAGAGTGGTCAACTCCCCCTCACCGTTATTCGTAAGATGTCTGATGATTTAATTAAGATTGTGATGATTCTTTGCCCTGCAGCGAGATTGTAGAAGTAACTACTAGAATGTTACTGCAGGCCTAGAAACACAGAAAATTGGAGTTGCGTATGGTCTTCGGTGGGTGGTTAGAAAAAAAACCATCCAAAGAATACACAAAAATGTATAACTCATAAGTTTTTGGCAGTTTAAAAAACTTACTACCTAAATAAAACATTTAAAATAATCTCAAAAATAGAAACAATCAATCAAAAACCTTTTAAAGTTATTGACACAACAGAAACTTAAAAAATAAACGTAAATCATTCGAAGAACTAATTAAAAACAACTGTAAAAGTACAACTACAAATCGGAGTTTCAAAAATAACAATACGAGTCCCTACATTCGCATTTTTGGAACGAAATCGTATAATAATATTCAGAGTAGCGATCACTGAAAAATACGGGAGGCCATGTCGTCGAGCGAAAGGAATTTTTAATACTTTTCATCCCACTGTTAAGCAAAGGATATCCCCTTTATCCTCCATGCATCTGAGTCTAGAGTCAGCGCCATCCACCTATCATTACCCCTGGACGGCACGACGACTATCCTCCGGGATTCAGGACCAACACCAATAGTCTTGAGCCTGAAATTGCTGATTTAATAGACTGCTAGAACCATCATAAACACGAACCAGCATAGATCAGAATAAACACTTTATTACACACACAGATATAAAACTACACAAAGTTGAGTAAACATGTACAAAAGGCGACCTTATCTCTGAAGAGACAATATAAATATCTATGATAGGCAATAATGTATGTATTAAGTTAATATTAGTGGAATCACAGTAATGTGTGTGTGCGTTCGATAAAGAACTATTTTAATACAACATTGTGGTAGGAAATTCTCTATTTATTTACAAGTATATTTTAGCTCCGTGGTTTAGAATCAAAGCCGCAAGTAATAAAATAATTACTGATAATAATCACGTATCCTTTTAATTCCTGATAAAATGTTAAGATAACTGCATTCCGATTAATGGAACGGGGAATTCATTCGATAACACTCATTAAATAGCAAATAGAGGTTTAATTTCATTGAATGACCAAATACACAAGTCAAACAGTAGCGGCAATGCATACTACAAGTGCGAATGGCTATTATAACTACATAGGTATAATATTACAATACATACATTATGCTCATTACTATAATCTCGGAGAAAGCAGTCAGGCATATTTTTTTTTTTTTAGAATACTCACAATAACAGACGCAGAACGTAGTCGCATCGATATCTGTATCTGTTTTTGTGCATGAAAGTGACGTAAATATAAATAAACTGCAAGAAGAAAGAAGGAGATACAAGAGTAGTATTTAAAGTAGTCTCACCTTATATTAACGCATAAAGGCTGGTTAAATAAACCAAGCTAAAGTGTTATCCCACATAAAAAGGCATCCGTGAGGCATCACGGCGTATGTTGCAGGTCCGGATCATCTGTAATAGATTACTCAGTGGTTTGCATGATATCAAACTAAAAACCGAGCACCATAAAGTACCTCCACAACACAAATACCTTATTTAACTGTAAACACACTTCTACAGGATTCAAAAGGAACCAGGATCAGTCCAAGACCAGGAAGACGACAAAACTTTTTGAGATTCTTTATTAAAACCAATCGGCATTAAACCAAGCTCGACGCAATCCCTTCCCGTATTCACTAGCCGATATAAAAGGACCTCCCGTAATGGCAGACCCGATTTTATGATCACACTAATTGGCAATAGCAAATAAACGTGGAAATATGAAAGCATAAAACTGCGTTCGCTTGCAAGACTCCGTTGTAATGGCGGTGACCCTTTCTGTGGACAGTTTTGTTGGGCAAAAGGTTTCTTTGGGACGCAGCGTGTACACAACGATAGATTTTCCGTATACAATAAACTTTGTATTATTAGTAGTAATAGATGCTTTAAAGTTTTTTGAAAGAAATACAATGTTTTCTCATGATAGTGCAGAGGTATTCCTATTTTTTATGGCCAGTCAGCGACCTGTTTTATGTTTAGGTCTTTAAAGGACATGAACAATGCTGATGATGACTTAATTCCATCTAGCATTTTGATTCGATTTTGTTCTTAATTCTCATTGAAACTTGACGGCCCGGTAGCTAAGTCTGTAGTGAACCTGCCTGCTGTGCCGAGGGTCGCGGGTTCGTATCCCGTAAGGAACAAATATTTTTATGAAAGAATATGAATATTTGTACCCGAGTCATAATGATGTGAGATTTATAACCTATGCACCTTCACCTTCATCATCAGCCCATCATAGCCCAGATTTAGTCAAATAAGAACGCGAAGACTTACACAATTAGTTTTTTCATCGAATTAGTTTCATTAGTGAGCATATTTGTTACAACCCTGCATAAAATTTGTTCACATAAACCGAAAACATCGCTTCTGCATTAAAACTGTCATTCTAAGAAAATTTTAGCTTGGTATTCGTACGATCTGCTACTTAAACTTCAGTATTTAGAACCTTAGTACCCTAATCATAGAGTCGATAAATAAATACTAGTTTTCTAGTCAGAAAGGTAGTAAAATTTTATTTTCTAACGGAGTTCTGAGTTAGTAGGCATTGTTGAGTGGCGACGAGTTGACGATAAAAATATTAACTAAAGGATTATTCTGAAATTATGCTTACTTCCTAAGTGCAAGGCAGTTGCTGTCCTGCTTGCTCTTGTGTTTTTGCTTTTAGTTAATGAGGGATAGAGATATGACTGTTTTATTGGTGGCTTATGAAATTATTTGAAGTTTATCTTTTTGACGGTTACAACTAAAAACTGTTGTATTGCATTAATTTTTAATGCATTTGGTTTATTGTTAAGTACCTAATGTGAGGAAATCTACATACTTCAATATCCACGACTATCTTTTGCCCGCGACTTCGTCCGCGTGAAACTAGACAATCGCAAAATCCTTTCTTAGTGGTCCCCTACATCCTCCGTAGAATATACAAGATGTTACGAAAATATAAATAAACATTTAATAGAGTGGTTTAGACCATCAAACTGAACAACTTTCACTATGGGACCAATCTCCAAATACCAATATCCAATATACAAACTACAAATCTGCCTGAGCTAAATGTAGTTTTTTTTCGCGATTTAGGTGTTGGTCCCGTAGTGAAAGTTGTTCAGTTTGATAGTCTGAAAATCCCCTTTAAAAGACTGTCAGCTTATTAAGAAATAACCTTTACATAGAATTTCCTGCATCCTATTAAAGATTTCTATCTACATATAACTTGTTGCAAAAAGTTTTTTTGTTTTGTTAATTATCATCATAATTATTTGAATTTCAAAAATCAATAATTGTTCTCATTTTGATTTCCAAATTTTATGAACATTTTCGTTCAATAATTACTTTTAAATTACTTGTTGCCTTTGATAAAGGAAATGGAATCCATAATTGAAATGCTTGAAGGTAAAAGCACAGATAAGAGTATCATGTTGTTTACTGCTTATTAAGTCTACATTACGAAATTTGTCCCAAGCCGTTATTGCGTAGGAGTAATAAAAACATACAAAACCGACGCACCCGATTATTTATTGTCCAATACCGGTTCAAAGATAATAATTAAAAATTCTTTCGATTGTGAATCCATGGAATTCGATTGCTTTTGTAAAATTAGCTGTCGATTTTTAGAAATTAAGACTAAAATTCTGTTGTTTATTCGTTGGCGAAATCGAATGTGGTTTTTATACAGAAGGAATTGATGTTATAAAGATAAAATCATGTTCTTTGAAACGTTTTCTGATCGTAAAAATAAAATCGTTATGTAATTTTAAATAAATGATTGTGATTTAAAATGCCAATATTCATTTGTTGCTAAAAACAGAGATAATAGAATAAAATAGAACACTAGAGTTATTTATATGAATCTATGCAAATCAAATGGGGACGGACGGAGCGATGAAGCGGGCGTGAACGTAAATAAAAATTTATAGGTAACCAAATTTTGTTCTTTAACAAATTAAGCCTTGTTGTTCCGGCTTAGAATGAACCACACCATTTCATCTCTTGGACTTTATACGAGGCGATTAATGGATAAGTCACTTTTTTATATTTTGATAATGCAAATATTGCGACAGTTAAATATTGATTATGAATGAAAGGAACTAATAAGCTATCACTCATGTGACTCAGAGAACGAATCGGACCGCAATACCGTCGGCCAATAGGAGAGAATTGAAGCGCATGTGTGCGCGCGACGCGGCAAGGCAATAATCTTTGCGCACACCATGTGTGCTCGCGACGGTCCACGGGTTAAAGACAAAACGTTGTACGTAAGGAAGGAAAAATTTGTTAAACATGATTAAAAAAGCAACACTTTTGGTCAATTTATGCTTCGTGAGGCCATAACTACAATCCTAGCACTAAATCTAGACTTCCCTAAACTGGGTTGGACAGCATGGTGGCAAGCAGACTCAGCAAAACATTTCTACTCTTTCTCGTCTTAGCCCGGACACAACCTGCCCCAAAACACCTTTCAGAAAATCATATCCTATATTAAATTTAAATCAATGTTGATTTAAAAACTATAAAACTGTATAGGAAATAGATATTTAATTCATACACGAAAAGGTATATCACTAATCACTCACATTTAAACATTTAAACTCCCTATAGTTTTCTATGTATTTAAAATTGGCGAAAGGCAAGTTGGCGATGGCTACATCTAACACGACATGACCAGTCATACTATTCTGGATAAGATAAAAATACTAACTTTGTTAACATTACAACCTTTAAAAGATAATTGGTACGAGTAGTTGTAGCAAAGTTTCTGATAACCATGGGAATAGGGTCGTGATGTTATCTACTTATTTAGTATGTACAAATCAAACACATAAACAAAAACTTTGATCAGAAATAAATATCAGATTTTTGCTGTTTTAGGTTATTTTAATATAAGGTTGAATATAATCTATACATATTGAAAAGTTCCGTGACCGTAACTGACTGATAGAAAAAGCACAGCACTAACCTAACCTAACCTAAACCACTGAAGATAGTAGTATGAAAATAATAGATATTGGCGCTCTGGCGCTTTTTTGGTGCAGAGGTTGTATTTGACCATGGGAAATGCTGCCAGTGTCATGGGGACCATACAGCCGGGGTTGCGTGGGGCTGGGCCTTTGAGTGTGCGTTAGTCTTTATTTTGACGAAGCGTGTAGCAGATTTAGAGTTGTATAGGTTTAAGATTTTGACGAAGCATGTTGCTGATTGGTATCCTGTTTATTTATTGTTTGTTTAACGTTTGACGAAGCCTGTTGCAGATACGGACAGGTTGCCATTTTGACGTACCGTGTTGCAGATTTGAAGCTTTTACCTACTTATAAATAAAATTCCTAAAGTTGTTGACGTTTTCAACGTTAAGTCACGGGCAAAAGCTAGTAGTGTAATATAATTATGTACGTACGAGTATATGTTAAAGAAGCATCAGATGTCCACTACAAACACAATGCAAACTTTTAACTCAAAAAGCATGGACTTTATACTGGCACCTTGTTAGTTGCCCCGGACCGTGTATAATTCAAAACCGCCTAGTTACAGCCCGGTGACAGATTTATTCGGTTGGTGGACCGGACGGGAATGCATAATGCGTGCGCGCAGCCGAACAGTCAACACGTTTGCGATCCTTTGATGTGTAGGATTTCTTTGAAAAATCTTGATAGTTTCACTTATTTGGGTGTTTTGAGCATAATATTTGTGTTGAAGTAAGAATGTGTAGAAGGTAGAATGTATCAATGTGATAATGTGGAGAATTACTATAACATAGGGTCCTTGCTAATTATGCTGACGGTATCTAAGGGGATGATTAGACCATCAAACTAAACAACTTTCTCTGTAGGACCAATATCGAAATTGTGGAATATTAAACTGCACATTGATATTGCTGCATATAACTGAATTTTATGATGCTTTTAAATGTCAAATAGCTTGTAATTTAAAAAAAAATATAGTGTAAAAGAGGCTGCTAGTAGTCCAAATATAATAAAAATATATTATTTAATTTGGTAGGACCCTGTGTGTAGAAGTAAGAATTTGCAGAAATGTGTAAAAGTAAGAATGTATTGAAGTGGTAGAGTTTAGAAGTGAAAGTGTGCAGAAACGTTATTTAAGAAATAATTGTGCATTGTTGTGTATAATTATCATTTAACCAAATATTATAACAGGAATGCATAATGCGTGCACGCAACCTAACATAAAACACAAGCGACGTTACACCTAAAACAGGGAGAGGCGACAATACAAAAGGTCGCTGCTAAGGACCTTTGAAGTGACAGCTATCAACTCTAACAAGGCCCTAACATAAACAAAGTTTTGTTCAGTTTTGCTCAAAGGGTCAACTTATGTCACTGCCTATTGAAATGAACGTTTTGACTTAAGGATTAGTATAGTGAGTATAGTGTTTAAAGCGAAGCGATTTTGATTTTAGTATGATTTTAATTTTTTTACAATTCTTTCAAGTTATTATTTATTATTATAACAGTCTCTAGCCATGTTGTGCTGTTGAAATCAAATTAAAGATTTAAAAATTCAGCGCTGGATTTGAATTTGGGGTGGCTGAGATTGGGGATTCGGACCCCCAACCGTCGTTTCGGGGCTTGTTTTAGTCCATTAAAACTACCAACACTTCTGCCGGTGTTTCTGAATTTGGCAATATTTTTCGTTTTAATATGACATAAAATATGTGTGGATGAATAAAGTTCTTTTTATTTTTTTGTAAAATTCCATACATACACTTAGTACTATATTAACATTGGTTATGGCAAATAGTGTTTATACTAGCACGCCATAAGCAGGTACTAAGTGTTGGCTAGCATTCACATACAAAATTCTGTTTATCAATCATTTCTTGGCTGCGTCGTGCAATAACCACTGGAAGAAATAACGTAATACGCTTGTAAACAACTTAAATTGTCCAGTTCGATTTAAAAATTGTTATAAAATGTTCTCATTTCAAATTGCGAGCGAACCGTTCTTAGGAAGCGATTCAAAATTCTATTCCTTCAGGCATTACCAACATAACTTTGCCTACCAACTTCAACCAGCACAACTCTATCTCCATAGCCCAAGAATTATATTTGAATACGCATTAAAACTAGCAAATGCAAAGCAAATTTTGTACAAAGGACGCGTGTAGTTTCCCGCCGTTTTAGATCTAGTTATTCTAAGTGTTGCAAGGTTCAGTAACGGATGTTGCCAGAAAACAAATCATTCCATGTGGTGCAATTAGACAATGATAGATGTTTGTGTTTGAAATAGTTGATAATAAAATATCATTCGGTCGTTGATATTTTAAAGTAGGTCTATTAAATAAGTTCTGTGTCGCTTATAAGACCACCTCTATTCGCCATAATACTACATACAAATTGGTATACTTATGGGGAAAGTTTTATATCAGTGCGGATAACTTTACCATGTATTTTACTTATCAAACTGAAAAACTTTTAGTACGGAGACAACACCGAAATCGTGAAAAAAAATCTGTTTTATAAAAAACTGCAGTATCTATTCGCCTCAAATGTATGGGACACCTGTTTTTTGTTCGTGATTTCGAAGTTGGCCAGTTTGATGAGTAGAATGCATGGTAATGTTATTCGCACAGATATAAAATTTAACCTATATATTATCCATTTCCAACTATATTAGATCCAGATTATTCAATAGTTACTACTGTAACAGATACCGCACTCTTCTGCATGTCTAGCATGATTTATCTACACGCGCGGGACGCGCCTTCACTGCATAGAAAATAACCAGCACGTCTAGTATGATTTCTCTACACGCTCGCGACGCGCCTTTGCTCCATAGAAAATAACCTGTTTCCGTGATTTTCGGAGGGTGAAAGCCGCGCTTGTCGCGACTAGTATAGTTCGACGAGCTTAGTTCCATACAACTAAGCCAGTCGCGCGCAAGAAGAGAAATCATGCTAGACGTGCTGTTCACGCGCTTTTTGGAGAGCGAAAGCCGCGTTTGCCGCGACTTGTAGTATGGGAAAAAGCCGAGTCACGCGCAGGTAGAGAAGCCCTGCTAGACGTGTTGATTTCGCACAGACATGATTGCGTGAACCAGATTTTTTTTTTAATTTATTTCGTTCAAAAGATGTTGTTTCTTGCGATAATTAGTTAACATGTTGCAAAGGCTGATTGATGATCACTATTTATTTAATGCTATTATTATCTTATACCACCTTTTAATGTACAACCACAACCCACACCAGATCTAACCCTCACACTGTACACGGTCCGTTCTTCGTTCGTAGGTAATGTAAAATGTGACCGTAGGCGTCCAAATAACAAGGTTTTGTCGTTTAAACGACAACCATTGTAACTATATCGGCTATCCCGGACGATCTGAGTGTTTCTGCATCTCTGAGACTATCTCAGAGATGCTCGACACACGGTTTGGTGGGATGTGGAACAGGTAGGTGTGTTTTCTATACAGGAAAACTTAAAAGCATGCATGCATGCATGCATATGCTCACGACTATATTCCCCGATGGGGTAGTCAGAGATATTCTGAAACCTCAGAACATCCACGTTTCATCAGTAGTACCGAAAGTCTGTCCAGTGTGACGGGGGGTGAGCCCGTCGACACTTATAATGGACAGTGGGTACAATACATGCCTCGAAATTTAAGCATGCAGGTAACTTAAAAGCGTTACTTATTTTAGGTACTTCGAACCATCAAACTGAACCACTTTCACTATGAGACCAATATCGAAATCGCGAAAAAAAAATCGGAAGTTCCATACTAAACTAAAAATCTACTCGAGCTAAATGTATGTAATCCACCATCTTAAATGTTTATTTGTAAATTTGTAACACCTTGTAGAGTGTACATTGAAATCGTGAAAAAAATTTGCAGTTCCGTACATTTGGGTTAATTGAGTCATTCTCGATTTCGATGGCTTCTTAGTGGAAGTTATTCAGAGTGATGGAAGCACCATGAAACTAGTTATATGAACGTTGTTTTCACGCTCTATTGTAAGTATGGTGATATACATACAAGCGTCAAACTTGGTACGATTATAGAGCAAACTCTGCAGTAATACCAACAAATAATAAAAACCAGCCAAGTGTGAGTCTGTCTTGCGCTAAAGGTCCTAAAGAAAAAAAAATGTGTTTGCATGTTAATGTGTTGTTACGTATGTGTATGGTACGGAATCCTCGGTGCGCAAGTAGCCCGACTCGCACTTGACCGGTTGTATTAAATGAAGCATAATGTTGTGAGAACTTTCTGCCCGTATGTCCTGAACGACTTCGAATAGAATTCCAAGGGATGTGTAAGGAGTAACAAGGCAGACACTGAAGTACTTTCACATTTACACCTCCTATTTAGAACTATTTATACTATTATCTTGTTCTGTATTGGAACTGTTATTATTATTGGTATTTATGTTGGTGGTCTAGCTGTCTCTACCTGATATGTCATTTCATCCCACCCAAAATTTGCTAAAAGAAATGGGAAGTGATCTACAGGGTGTTAGGGTAAATGGTAGCATTACTTTAAGTGGTGATTGTACCCATGATACTGAACAACTTTCCCTAAGTAACCTATAGGAAATGCGCAAAATAAAATTTGGACTTTCCATCAAAAGGCAATCAGCAGATCGAAAAGTTGAAAATGTTTTTTGCGAATTTCTTATAGGTTTCTCTGAGAAAGTTGTAAAGTATCATGGGTACAATAACCCCAGTAATGCAACTGTTTACCCTAACACCCTGTATATTAAAATATTTTACAAAAATTATGTTGGATATTGTGACCCACTATCCGTTACACATCCATTGAGTTAATTAGCCCAAGTGAAGGAAAAGGTTGATGTCGAGTCGTATCAAGAACTCAAGACACTAGCGGAAAAAGACAGGATTGGCGAATACTCCCGACAAGAGCGTAGCTCCATTACACGTGGCGACGGGCTCACTCCCCTTCACACTGGACAGAGTTTCGGTAGTACTAGTGAAACTTGGATGTTCGGAGGTTTCAGAATATCTCTGACTACTCCCTTGGGGAATATAGTCGTGAGCATATGAATGCATGTTGGATAATTTATCGAGCTGTACCGCTTATTGGGTGTAACAGAGTTTCGAATATTTGATCTCTAGTGCTTATGACGTACACAGTCCGATGCAAATAATTCGAGCCAGAAAGTCTACGACGGTATGGCAGAGCGGTGCGGGCTTCTGGGCACCCGGATCTCGCCAGTCAACTGAGCCCTTACAGCTTAGCAAAAAAGTCCTGATAACAAATGAGGGCGCTGTCTCCACGCAAGAACGTCAAAATAACGCATATCCTGGCAACATCAACATACTACAATTTTAGTTCCACCTGTCACCACAACTGTCTTTTTTGCCAAGCTATACTTACCTACGGAGTGGTAAAGCCCTTGTGGTTAGACTATATTAGAACAACTTTACTAAAGAAACATGCCCAATCAGATGACTAGAGTTTTCGATCTCCCATATACATGTTCTGCTGATCGGGGAATTTTGCATGGACAATTTGACACTGAAACATATTTCTCAATCAAAAACCCTTGTGTCTCCAGAAAAGTCCATCAAATATCCATTCTGAATCCCCCAATGTCCGATATCAGGTAACAACTACCCGCTTCGCGCCTCAACATCGAAGCTGTAAGAATACAAGCTTTGGTCTACACACGTTCATAATATAATATGCTAGTAGAAAAACAGCTTAAAATTTATACGTTGTCAGTAACGACAGTTTTTTTAAATCCTCCATTGTTAAAATGTTGTGAGTGTGTTTTGATAATACGCGTCCTGTAGGATTCCTGATTTGACTTGGTCGGCTATGTCAACGTATTGTATAGTTTGTTAAAATGCTTCTTATTATACAGGGTGAAATTGATATCATTAGCATCCTTTTAGTCTGAGTCTACCCATCAAACTGAATAACTTTTACTATGAGAGCAAACCGATAGGAGCAAAAAAAAATTGCTGTTGGATACATTTGAGTTGCAGTTTCGTACGGAACAGCTGATTTTTTTGTCCGATCGGTTTGCTCCCATAGTAAAAGTTATTCAGTTTGATGGGTAAATTCTTAGTTTAAAAGGATGCTGATGATATAAATTTTACCCCGTAGTATAAAATAAGCTGTGACTTTATAGAGAACATGTTCAAGTGGGGTTTCATCGACGGATCGGACCTCAAGTGTGACTGCGGTGTTGTTTCTCAGACTATGGCTCATTTCAGGCCGGACAGCTGCTCGCGAACGGAGCTTATGGAAGTGCCATCAGTGTGGCCAAATACTGGGCTGGTATAATATAAAATGACATACCATTGACTCAATAGTACTAGACTCGAGGAGAAGAAATGTAATAGTTATTAAGTCGTGTTATGTTGTAGAGTTTCTGGCCGCATCTTCTCTACAGCGACGACACGTTCCGACGCGGTGGGAGCTTTAAAAAAGATATGACGTTTGATAAGTGTGCTGCAAGCTCCTATATTTGACTTGACTTTGAAGAAGCCGCGACTTCGCTTGGGGTAGAGGAACTGACATGAGTTTTCAAATGAAACCATTTTTGGGATCTTATCGGCAGGGTAAAAATCCGAACACTGTGTATAATTACGAATTTAACGTAAATTCGTGGATAATTTAATTAAATAGTGTTAGTATATTTCACTAAATTATCTAAGATTTCGCTTTAGATTAACAATTATTCACAGAGCTCGAATTTTTACCCTGCCGATAAGTTCCCAAAAACAGTTCTATTGCCTGGCCTCACGTATCTCTTTCTATTATACAGGTGCCGCTAGGTACATCTCGCTCTCTCAGCTGTCAGTCTCTCTATTCCTGGGCCTATAGACAAAGTATCTTTCGATTAGCGTTAACGACAGTAGAAAACATAAAATGTATGGACTTGACGTATGGTGACGAAAGCCAACGTCAAAATGTTTCGATCGCTAATGTCAAATCCATACATTCTTTCATCTTCTACTAGCGTCAACTCCAATATAATGTCACTTTGTCTAGGGGGGCTGGTATATCAATTTTATGCTTCGTACGCGCAGACCGCTGCTTTTGTTTAAGGGGATATAATTCGGAGCGCGCTCCATACAAACGTACTATGGTGATATTTTCAATACTACGCAATTAAACTCAATGAAATTTTGCTGAAACAATCTTGAAACAAATATCTATGCTTGTATGGAGTCAGATTTTCGATAAAATATACAGTGTAAATGCTAGGATTAATTTAAGATTTGTATGGAAATCTTTGAGGCACTGTAACTTTAAAACTATACATTTTAACGAAAATCTGACTCTATAGAAGCATAGAAATTTGTTTCTATATTGATTCTGAAAAATGTCATTGAGTTTAATTGGTTACCTAGTATTGAAAATATCACCATAGTACGTTTGTATTGAGCTCGCTCCGAATTATATCCTCTTAAGTTTTGATTCCAACCAGTCTATGTAGTACCTACCCGTTGATGACAAAAGCTTACTAGTACTGTATATTAGATAAGAATCGTACATTTTACCCCGAATGGTTTATTTTTAACAGTAGCCCACGTTGCAGCCTTGATTTACCGCCAAATATAAAGCTTTGTCAAAACACAGAGGGCACCTATCTATACATCTGGCCACTTCCAGCCGTTTGCATAAATTAATAAAAAATTAAAAAGGCAAAAATAAATTCAGAAACAGAATGTCACTGACCTGCTACCGATTGAGAAATTAAAAATCAAATCTTTATTTTTTAATCGATTAGGTGATGACGTGTTAATTTTTGCGTACATTTTTGTTGATTTATTGTGAGAGGTTAAAGGTTTATTTAGTAAGGCGGAAGGTTAATAATATTAAGTCGGATGATTGACCAGTCATTCCATTCACCGTGGGTGTCGAATGAGGCGACTAATGGATAAGTTTTGTTACCAATCATCCTCAGTTGTCGACTGTAGTTATATTATGTTGAATAATTTTCAGGTTTTGCGATCATTTTTAGGGTTACGTAGTCAATCAACCATTATTTTTTCGTCCATTCTGCATAATCATGTCTTTAGATGCCCCAACTTAATTACTTAAATTTTTTAACGGTTTGAAAAAACAAGAAGTGGCAGGACAAGAAGGTATTAAGGAGGGTAGGTACTCATAATATGTAACTAAACGTATTTCGGGACTAGCTCATTTTAATACTGCTATCTCGAGATATTTTCAAACAATTTTCAAACCTTGGATTTCGAAGTCATTCAAAAATATGTAAAAAAGTTGATATAATTATTCATTTAATCGATCAAGGGCACTAGTCAAGGTCACTAGTGACATACAAAAGCACGAACCACAAAAACATATTTCAAAACTAAATAAATAAATATTTTTTCACATATAACGTTCCGAAAGCATTTCGCATTCTTGCAAGACTCTATTAAGTCCATCATGTCCTGAGTTAATGTAAAGTGGCCTTTATGTCCTACATGATAAGTGTCAAATGTTAAAAAAACCCGGAGGTGCGTCCAGAGCCCGCTCACTCAGTTTTTCTGATATCTTCACAGAAATGTTATGTTGTTTTGTGTTCACGATACGATCACGACTTGTGAAAGACTTCTTTAATGAGTTCCTTTGGGTTCCTCTCTAATACTTGAGGAAATTTCCGCTCTAAATATCCCTGCCTGTCTCTCAAATGAAACAGTTTTTCAACGATGGCGATGCCTGTCTACTCCTTCAGGTTTTCGAGATAAAATACTTATTCAAATATTTGGCTTTAACCTAGGTCGTGGTCTACATTCTAGAACTCTGATTCCCTATCGATTGTTGTTCTTCGGCCTTAGACAATATATCTAGGGACCAGCCTTGCAGTAGCATTTGCCCTCTGCCACCTTACAAGATCTATTAATCATGTGAATTTACAAACAATTTTATAACTTATCACTAAATGAGACAGCCTATAATTGCCTGTAATTTCGGGGTTCACACGATACTATTTTGTAGCTATTATTGCAGTTGGTTTGTATTTCTATCATATTAATAGCTTTTATGACATTCATATTACAATTTATCCAAACTCCCTGTACATCTCGCATGATGTCATTTATAACGAAATTCACACCTAATACTATGTTTTATGACAAAACGTCAAATGGTGGTACGTCAAACGGTGGCAAAAAGCAACAATGTCACTAAAATGTCTGCATTTTCGTACTTATGTCCGCCATTACGGAAGGCAGCGATACGATTTCTAAATATCGTTAAATCTAAATGTCTCATAAAGTTCTGTAGTAAAAACTCGATGGGCTTCTACATTCTCGTGCGGCTTAGATCCCATGTAATTTATATTGCCTTCCTCTCCAACATCGCAATTTCAGTCCTATTCTTAACAAAGAAAAGGTTCACACTCCTTTGAAGATGCGCAGATTGTTAGGACGTTTAATAAATTTTCATGTTCAAAAGAATGTTACATTACACCATAGGGAATTAATTTTTGCACATTCGTGAGTGTACGATAGTATTCCGTAAATAAGTCATTAGGAAAGTAGCTTTTGTAACACTGCTTGATTATGACTGGAACATTGTTATTGCTATTATGAATCAATTTGGCTACAGCGACCGCATCACTAGAAAAGCAGTCGAGTACTTAGCATATTTTTAATTGCATAAGTGTGTGCTGTAAACACCCGGTGTACTCTCACGTCCTCAATTCCCTGAAACTGATGGAACCGTAAACCTACACAATCAAAAGTGGGGTCGGATGCAGTGACTATAACTGGCCACCACACTGTGAGGGCATCAGAGATGTTGGCGATACTTGAAATAATTAGTTGCCTGTTAAGACAATTAGTTATTGAAGAGACTCTTTGGTGTCGCCATATAAGCCCTGGTGGTCTAATTGCGAGTAACCTTGCCGTGCAGGAAGCGATGATTCGATTCCCGTCCAGGCAGACTGTACCAATGAGTTTTTCAGAATTTATGTACGATTTGTAACACCACAGGCTTTTCGGTGAAGGGAAACATCGTAAGGAAATCTGCATGCTTCAATTTCGAGGCATGTATTGTGTGTCAATTACAAGTGGCCGTCCCCGTCGCACTGGACATAGTTTCGGAACTAGTGAAACGTGATTGTTCCTTGGTTTCAGAATATCTCTGGCTACCCCTTCGGGAAATATAATCGTGAGCTTATGCTGTTTGGTGTCACCTACATGAATTATTATTAGGTACCTATTATTATTTTCAACTGTAAGGAATTTGTACATTATTCGTATAAGAATCAGGATGAGTGAAATTCCAAAATATGGATCCTGAGGGCTAAAAAACGATGAATTGTCGTGCCAGGCAGAAGAAATTGATGATGACGAAGTCAGGCATTGAGGGTAATTTTAAAGGTTAATAAAACAAAATAGTTAACAGCGAAAACAGCCTGCAAGATGTCTAGTTAAGGCGAAGTTTTAACGATAATATCCAGTTTTACGGCGTCATTAAGTCAAAACACGTTTCGTATTAATTACTCGGGTCCGTAATCAATTTTCCCGCGGATTTATGTTTTCGATTGCGCGAGACGCGGAAGGACTAAGTTTGCTGATAAAAATGTAAATGAATTGATGATCTATGGGTTTGTTTTATCGGTAGTGAGGATGTTTATGTTATAATAGAATGGAACAGTTATGATCAGAAGTTTTTGATTAAGAATAGTGTGGTAAAGACAAAAGAGTTTTAAATTGAAAACTAGCAAAAAAATGTAGAAGTTATGGCTTCTGGTAATGGGACGGTCCCTGGAATTAACTTTTGAACTTAATTAGCTTTATTTAGTACTTTTAAATTCTATGCGGTTTTATATTTAGAGTCATCCCCTGGGCTCGCTGGACATCTTCTACTCGCAATCTAATACTCACACATGACTGGTAACACGATAACAATGCGCCTTCACCGTAATCGGCGTCCCCGCCGGCGGGGACTGTGACCTCTGCCCACTCCTATTTCTTCGTCTACAGACGCTTCAGGCACATCCAAGCATCAAACCGATCCCCGCGTAGTTCCAACAACGTGCTATACCAAGGTTTATACCCTCAGGGTGCCCCTAGGTTGAGATCTTAATTTCATTCACTGGCTCGGTAGACCCTTCGGTAATCCCTCCAATCTTCCACAGTGAAAATCAATAGCTGCTGAGTGACGCTATATTTGGCATTTTGAAATAATAGCTAATCCTGGTTTACAGGATATACATTGAAATATGCGTGATTTAAAAAAAAACTAGCACTCTACATATGTACACACGGCGACAAATCAAGCTACGCAAAACCAATAAAAGCTGGCCGCGCGACGTTTTACATTACTCTACCAACGCGCGGCCAGCTTCTTTTGGTTTTGCGTATCTCGCCGTGTATACTTACATATGAAAACTAGAAATATTAAAACATGGCTGGCATGCATGCTTGAGACCTATACGATAGTACTTTATTAGTTGCATGTGCAGGCCTCTCTATAATGTTTACTGAAGGAAATCTAAATCAAACCGTGACATATATGAATCGTAAAACCTAAATCAGTCAATCTTTAGCTTAGGTCATATATAAAGCGAATTAAGTACAAAGGTTTATTGAGGGGACTTACTAAAGTACGTCAATAAAATATTAATTCCTCTAAATTCTTTCAAAAACTCATCTTTTAAAGATACGTTTGTTGATAGTCAGGGCAATTACAACATTCCGTATTTACTTACAAATTAAATTATTTGTAGTTTTAGCAACGTTTCTAAGCACCCCAATGGGTATTGCGGTCATGACCTTAAGTATAATAATCTCTATTTTCCATACTAACAAATATTTCATACAAAAGACATCAACGATTTCCACACATGTATTTCAAAATAAAATGTTTTTTTAAACTTAAACTAATTTTTTCTTTTCTTTTCTCAGGTACTGTTTCATCTGTTTTCGAAGCTGAAATATGAGGTACTTATTTATCAATTATTCACCAAATTAAAACCATTCAAATACCTAAGTAAGTTACTCTATTAATCCCACTGTCACAGTGCTTAGTCTACTTCTTTACAATAAAGATGAATTTCCAAATGAAATTTTATAAAATAGAAACCCAGTTCCCAGTCTAATTGGAATGCCATAGCTGGAAAGAGACAGTAATATATATCTGTACTTGTCAGTTGACGAGAGTGCGATCGTGTTGAAATACTTACACGGGACTTGGATTAAAACCTGGCTTTGACTTCCTCGTACCGACAGCAAAATAAATCTAAATATTTATTATTTCATCGACACCCTGCTTGGTTTGGTTACAATTTAGGACTTCCAAACAGAAGTTTCTAGTTCAAATTCCGGAAGATCTCATTACCAAAAATTAAGACTGAGTCTACTGAAAAAAAAATAGTCTCAAAAGTGCGGTAGCAGTTCAGGCCCGTACTTTAGAGACAAAAAACGACATTCACGATAGGTAGTGAACACTAGGCCACTACTTGCTATCTTATGCTTGCCTAGGTATACATAGATAAACTCTAAACCATAATCCCTTTCGGGGTGATCAGAAGCCTTGCCACAACTACCAGGAAAATCTTTTTGTAGCAAATCTCACTTTTAGCATGTTGAAGTGGTGATAGGCGGGCTAGTCTTTCTCCCATAGAAATATTGCATAAGAAACCTTATCTTTTAGTCGCCTCGAACGAAACCCACAGGATGAAATTGGGTGATGCATTCTAAGCTGGTATATACACGCCTGGTATATACACTTTTAATTGACAGTGGATACAATACAAGCTTAAAAAACAGTAATTCAGTAAGTACAATAAACTATTCTTTTAAATATTATTGTGTAACAGTGTTCATATATCCTCTTTAGCTATAATTTTATAATGTAACACCTTTGCTGTATGGACATGAATGCAAATAAATAACAACGAAACTATGCAATTTGAAGCATGTAAATTACATGTTCACCGATGTTTTCCTTTATCGAAAATCGGTGTTACAAATCGTACACAAGTTCCACCCATAATAAATTTCATTATAACGCAAAATCAATTTTGTAACACCGGGTATTTGCCCACCAAACGAATGAACAGTTTTTAATTACCTATAGACTCGATCGTTTATTAAATTAAATCTCAAGCTTAAAATTTATGTTTCCTGTGCATTTGATTACGCAATAAAAATATTTATTGATTTTTTTGGTAACGGTACTTTAGACGCTAATGCCCAAAGTTAATCTGTCACAATGGATTCTATTTAACACTATACTATCATACTATGGATCAGATAACATTATAGTGGTGTAGTATAATGATCGATGATTTTATTTTACTAATGTAGGTACTAATAACTGGGGAATCTTATAGTAATTTTTTCATAGCCATTCAAACTCAAATTCAAAATTATTTATTTCAATATATAATATCATATACAGGGTGCAACAAAACACCCTACATTTTGACACGAGATGGTATTGTAGTTTTTTTTCGCGATTTCGATGTGGGCTCCATAGTGAAATTTGTTCAGTTTGATGGTCTGAAGCACCCCCTTAAGTATTACTAGGGTGTTTTGTTACACCCTGTATAGTTTTCCGACGTAATTTTGTCTCTACCACCGCGTCGGAAGGTATTCCGTTGTAGTAAAGATGCGGCCATCATCTCTCACCAATACGCACTTGCCCACGAAATTCGCCCAATACTTTTCAGACTATAATCCGCGAGAGAGGCCTGGTACTACTGGTGAAAAGTTAATATACTTGCATACATAAATCATGACACCACTATCCGACATTGCTACCACTACCAACTTTCTGTTTAAGAATGTAGTTGTAGCAGTGTTATGAAAATGATAATTAGATTTTTTTAACAGTTATTATCTCCTGATGAAAATTGCAGCGTGAACATACAGTTTTAGTACTTGGGTACTACTTCAGGGGAAGGATCTCCATAGAGTCCGCATAAATTTACGATTGTACTTAGTCTCTTTTGTCTTATGACATACCTTTAATAGTAGAAGGAGATGGAACTATAGATATTTGTTTATGCGGCTGTCCACTTTTTTTTGAGCTAGTGTATATGAAAAGTGACCGTAAACATAATGCCGTATGTCACTTGGTGCCTTTTGTCCATACTACTTGACACCACACACTAAAACCTAAACGTCAAAAAAAGTGGACACTTTACAATTGGTATCGCTATTAGGTATAATCTCTTTGGGTACTACGTCTGGTGTAACCTGGATAAACAGCAAGCTTCTAACAGTGATTTTCAAGCCTATTCACCACAATTGCAAATTAAACTATGGACCTATATGACAAGCCATCAAACCAGTAGAAGACAAGAAATACTGGATCAATACTTATCGATATATCAACGAAAATACTGAAACCATCACAAAACATAGTCACTTTCTTTAAAAAAAACATGTACAAAGACATCAAAAAGCCCTCTCTGTTGATCTTTTCAAAAATTTTATTTTCAAAAATAAAAATCAAAAGGCATATTCAGTACTCGCTTCCTCTCAGTTTTTATCAAGTTCACACCCTATAGAACAAAAGAGTGAAAAACAAAGCGACGCCGCTAGCGACACCTGCAGAAGTGAGAAGGAAACTTGATCTGCGGTTTATTCCTATCTCGATTTTAGTAAAATTTAATAATTATAAAGCAGTGTAATCCAAAAAATAGTGAAGATTATGTTGCATCAAAATGAAATTTGTTGAAAACCTGCAATGTTAATAATTTTGCACTAAATAACAGCTTTCTAAAAAAAGGTGTTAGCATGTTTAATTTTTAACCAAAAAGTGTAAGTGGACGATTGAATCAAAATGTATCTTAATTATTTATAGTTAACAGATTTTTTTTTTGAAATGATTATTGTCTATGTATTAATAATTCGCTGCATGACCTAATTTACTACATATTATTAGGCAACAACATATTATTTCTCGCACAATCTGAGGAATTGCACATATACTAAATTATTCGGGAAAGCCAAACTTAACTTACCTTATATCTTTTGTTTATCTCAAAGCATTCCATTTCTTACATGCCTATTGGTTTCAACTACTTTAAGTATTTACTAGTAAACAAAACAAGAATTTTTGAGAGTTACGCGGTTATTATTTAATCTAGAATTAAATATTTTACCGATCGTGATGGCAGTTGTAACACTGCCGAAATATCGGTAACTCAAATATACCAAAACGCGGTAAGAACCCGTTAAAATGTTTAACTCTAAATTAATACATTAATTACTAAATTTAGTAAAACTAGAAACGTCGGGAATGCACCAATCAAATCTCCCCCATTCTCTTACTATAACCACCTTTAAGCACAGACTAATAAATCCCATTTCTGTTTAACAGGTTACACAACCTCCTCCTCGCCTATACAATGCATTTCAAACTTTATATTAAAAGAATAGAACATAATTTTGTTCGGAAAAGAAACAATATTAAGATTCAGCGTGTACGTGATATGGTCTGCCTTTCGCCAGTTGTTTTGTATTGGTATAATTTTATAGTTATTAGAACACTATCGTTACAATACAATAATATGGCAGTAGTGATAGTAGTAGGGCCATACACTGATTCGAATCAGTTACAAATGAAGTTAAAAGATGACGACCCGAAAGATCTTTCCGACGCGGTGGTATATCATTCAAAAATCGTATCAAAAGGAGAGTTTGAAACTCCAGATTTGAATAAACATTTTAAACATGAATTTGACCCATAATCGAAAACCATTTCATTTGACATTTTTTGATCCCCAAAAATACGTTTTCGGATAAATCGGACGTATCAGTTTTTAAGTATTTTTGAATACATTAACAAAAAGAATTCAAAATGTTACAATATCAAATTTGGTTCTGTTATCTGTTCTGGTAAACAGTTTTCAGGTTTTGCATTAATTTGTTAAACCTTGTAGAGACATGCGTTTTCTCTTCGACCAATGCGTGGTTATGTAGCGTGAAATAGTTGTCATGGCATACCTTGAACACGTGGCTTCTATGTCGTTACTGTTTAATCGATGTGTTGTGCTATCGGTGAGGAAATAGTGTTTAATGTTTAGCTATAGACATAAAAATATATTTGAATGCTAACTTGGTTTCGATCAATTACTATTTACAAGGTTTGTTGAACTCGCTTTTGATGTGAAATACGAATTACCGAAAAAGGTATTTATTGGCAAGTATGGCAAATTAAATAATATTTCAAGAGAAACACTTTATAGAAAAATGTATTGTCGAACATAATTTATTTTAACACTCTCAGGCTGGCTTGCGCTAAAAAGTACATAAGCATATGCTCGGTGAAGGAAAGCATCGTGAGGAAACCTGCATGCTTCAATTTCGAGGCATGTATTATACCCACTGTCCATTACAAGTGGCGACGGGCTCACCCCCCGTCACACTGGACAGAGTTTCGGTATGAGTGAAACGTGGATGTTCTGTTGTTTCAGAATATCTCTGACTACCCCCTCGGGGAATACAGTTGTGAGCATATGCACTGAAAAGTATTTAGGCTTAAACATGTTTATACAGGGTCCTTCTAAATATGCTGACTCTTTTCTAAGGGGATGATCAGACCATCCAACCGAACAATTTACTCTATGGCACCAACATGGAATTCGCGAAAAAAAAACAGCTCTTCCATACAAAAGTGCAAACCTACTTGAGCCAAATGTATGGGACAGCACATTGGAAGCATGCAAGCAGCAAGTTGGACCTTAAATATGATGCTGTCACTGTCATTTGTATGAGCAGTGTGAAAGACAGAACTATCACTAAATACGTTTAAGCCTAAATGTGTTGATGCAAGTCGGGCTAATAATTTAGTAGTGTTCACTGACCATTAAAATGAGGGAAGGTGTGCTCACTACCTGTCACACTAGACAGAGATTAATCACTGCTAGTGAAATTGAGTTATTCCGAAGCTATAATATTACTACCTTTTAAAATCCCTTTTGATCTGGAAATACAGGGTGTTAGGGTAAACAGTTGCATTACTTTAAGGGGTGATTGTACCCATGATACTGAACAACTTTCCCTAAGAAACCTATAGGAAATTTGTAAAAAAATTTCGGTCTTTCCATACTAAATGCAATCACTTGATCGAACGTTCGAGTGAAAAGTCGAAAAAAAAAACCGAATTTCCAATAGGTTTCTTTGGGAAAGTTGTTCAGTATCATAGCTATTTACTCTAACATTATTTTCTTTATAATTATTCTAAAGTATTATTTCTTAGTCACCTACGATACCCACAGGAAGAAATTGGGTGATCTATTCTATGTATTTCTGAGCCATAAACTAAACGGCTTAGTTATATCATCATCAGCATGTCTGTACTTCACTCTTCAGGACGGCATTTAGGGTGAAACGATAATAGCAGTTAACAAAATAAGCGAATTTAAAAGTAAAAATAAAAAACCTCGTCATAAATAAACGAAACAAAAAAGCATCGAGATCAAAATGTCAATGATACGATGACATTCCCTTTTTGAAATTCAATCAATGCCACACCGAGAAATGAAACAAAACTTTTAAGGCCTTTCAATTGGGTATTTGACTACATACAATTTATTTTATTTTTATCATTTAGTTTTAAGCTTGAATACTATTTTTAATAACAAGATAAACTTTAAAAAGTAATGAAATGGTGATGACGTCATAACTCAGAATTGAGTACAAATTTCATATAAAGCGCACGTTTTGACGTCCAATAAAGAGTAGCTGATTTGACTAGTTGTCAAGTACCTTATTCTACAGGGTGTTAAGGTAAACAGTTCCATTACTTTAAGGGGTGGTTGTATCCATCCTAACAACTTTCTATAAGAAACCTATATGAAACTTAAAACAAAAATTAAATTAAATTAAATATAAAAATGGAACGCATTAGAAATTTCTTTTTAAATATCGCCGGCCAGTAAAAGGTATAAAGAATCGTCATAATGCTTCGTGTTTCGTTAAAAATGCATATAAAACATGGTGGGCACCCACGATGCAAACCGTTGACCCCAAACCCGCCTCGCTAGGTATAATACACTATAATAAAGATTGCCTTTGCATGATCTTAATTACTATTTTCGAGGAATACTAAAACAATTTTAGGTCTACGTCGCGGTCAAGCTATAAAATCGGACTTTTTATGAATCATCCGTTAAAGTGGTTCGGTGGAACGATAATTTCTTAGAAGACATTAAGCGATGACAGATTATGATTTTTCCTTGTCTAGTTTTAAATACGGAGAAAAATTAAGTTTAAAATTTTAATGGCATTCTTCAGATAGATGATATGTAATTAATTTTATTTTAATGCGAGATTTTTTGGTTTAAAGCTTTCACATTTTATGTTCGATGTGGTTTGATTTGCAATTAAGTATCCAATCGAGTTAAATATAAGCCTATGAGGTAGTAAAATGAAACTTAATTAGTGTTTCATGAGATCATGAGGATTGTAGGATTTTATATCGATGTAATGTTTATTACGATGTCATAAAAAGTGTTATGTTTCTTTCCAACGTACAAATTGGCTATGCTCTATCAATTCTGATAGAATGTGAATGTTCACAGTATGTACTTTATAATATACGTTGAACATAATAAAGTAACTGTCAATCTTAAAAGGTCGATACGTAACAAGGTTTTTTAGTGAATACTAAATATCAGTACTAAAATGTAGATCCATCTTGAAACTTTAATGATTTAAAGTTTCTGTAAACCTCTTTTCCACTACATCTTGAGAGTTTTATCAATGTTGCTGAATACACCGATATAACATGAATAGATACTAATTTAACTATTGTTGATTGCTTTTTAAAACAAATCTGGACATTTAACAAAATGACGATATAACTTTTATGACTGTCTCTTCATATTTAATATAGTTTTAAAATTATTTTATGGCTAGTCAAAACCAGTTTAATTTTTTGCTTTGATGATCTGGATCGTGTGTTTTCTTACATAGGTACTGTCATTATAGCGTTGTATGACTGATGTTGTTTTTGAAAACTGGTATTGATTATTCTTTTACTTATGGGATCTCCGTATTTGTGTAAAAGTGCTAGTATTTAAGTATACTAACTACCCTTTATCACTGTACTCGTTACCTACTTGGTACCTTTTGAGTCTCTGTAATTATATTTTTCGAATCAAATTCGCGGGGCACATTTTGCACCTACGAATTTTCGAGCGGACGCCTATCGAGAATGTGAGTTTCGAACTTATGGGGTAAATTTCTACTGAATCGAAGTTATCAATTATTATCAATGGTCTGCTTGCCATGCTCTCCTACGCTCTCTGTCTTCTATAGTGTAACCTTTGAGTGTAACTTACTGTCCTCCTCCTTACTGTAATCCTCTTTTCCAAAGTCGGTTAAAACACCACAGAGTATCATTAAAATCCGTCATCAATTAAATCGTGCTTGTACAATTAACGTTGGGTAGAATGTCGCGATGCGATGGTATCGTGTGACCCCCGGCTATCGGGCGGGCCGCGGGTTCGACTCCCGGCTACCGTTGTGAATAGTATTCCTGATTTATCGACGAAACCGTTTGTTTGAGGTTAATTGAAAGGTTGTCTGTATGTGCTGTATTGGATTTGTTTTTGTAGTTTTCTCTCGTTGATTTTGTAAAGGAAATGTAAAGTTTTTGGGTGAACTGGGTCTTTGTACTTTTTCAATGTCCATTTGTCGGTTTTGAGGAGTCTAGGAAGATTTTGAATTCGTTATGATGGTGATGACTGTTTTGAATATATTTTAATATTGTTTTGAATTATTAATAATTGAACTATTAAATGCTATAACTATCAACTATTTTAATCACGCAGTTGTATCAATAAAGTTAATGATTTTGAATTATAATTAAGAATAAATATTTCAGGCTATTTTTATTTAAATATCATTAAATAGTGTTTCGCTAAAGATTTCGTTTACTTCTCTACAAATATTAACCAAACTTTGTAACTACTATTAAACTCTCAAAACTCCAAAAACTACTTTAAATTATTAATTTATTCGACCGAATACTTTACGAATCCCGCAATAAATAGGCCCCGGACAGACGAAAGTCAGCGTACACAACATAAAATACTGACCGCTATCATATTAAAAGATCTTAAGCCACTTTCTTGACCAGACCATTACAGACTTAAAACTTTTGAGAATACGGTAGGTTTTTAAAAGTTCGGTAGTCGGCGGTTAAGTTTTAGTGCAGTAAATTCGAAGTAAAAGACAATGCTATATCGTTTTTGGAGACAAGAGAAGGTGACAGCGCAGTCCCAGGTTTTCGGGATTTAATTTGCAAAATGGCGATTTGGACTTTCGACACCACAATGGGGAATCGGTACGGTTGACACTGAGGGATGGACTACGGTTTCTATGAGGTCGTTTTTTGGCGGTTCCCTTTCAAGTTGACATGTAAATGTATGGTTTAGAGATTTGATCCGAATTTGGCTGTGGGAAAATGTGTTTTATTTTTGGTTAGTTGAAGTTTTTAATTGGTTTCGGTTATAATTATGTGTGGATAGATATTTGGAGCTTCGATAGCTGAGCTGATCTATGTTTGAATAAGTTGTCGATTTTGATTGTTAGTATAAGGAATCTTAGTTTGAAACTGACATCACAAGTAAATTTTACAGTTATCATTATTGAATCTAAAGTTGTTCTTCTTTAGTACACTTGACAGTATCTCAAGTTAGCTTAACAGTAAAATTTTAACTCTTATGACAGTATCTCAAGATAGCTTAACAGTTCAATATTAACTCTTATGATAAGTTAAGCTATTGACTGAACTGTGATAAACATTTTTGGTTTATAAATGAAAAAATGAATCTAAAAAAACAACTAATCTGAATTATAAACTATTTCACAGTGTAAAAGGTCAAATTCCAAATCATATTATACCTAATACAATTCAGTCATACGACATTTTCTTTGATACTTTTACGACCCATAATTGCCATTTAAATATAAATTAAGGATGACATGAACATAAAATAAAAATAACTTAAGAATCTCGATATAAACGTGAATAGCTAACGAAAAAAATATTATTCAAAAACGCAACTTATTTTATTCATAATTTATGTCAAAAATATTTGTTCTTCCTTTTAATACATTGTCCATTTGACGTTGAGGAAGATTACAATTTCATTCACAAAAAGATAACCTTTGACTTGTAATTTGAACAAAAAAATTTAACAAAATTGAATAAGTAATACCTACACTGACGAAACAGCGAGCGAGCACGTTGAATTGATAAAAATGCCTCATCACACCCCATTACAGTACAATAACTGGAATCCTGGGCCTTAAAAAAGAAAAAAAGTCTTACATAACAGAAGTACAGTCGCAACAATAAGTAGCGAGCGTTTATTCCGAATGCCTCGCAACGCCGGAATTATCTGCGAACGTATCAAAAAAGGCCGGCCGGCTTTGCAGTTAAAAAAACAAAGCTTACGACAAGAAATTATGATACTACCAAATACGCGGGTAAAAACTCGATTCTCTACTCTTATAAGCATTATCCTGGATGCCAATCCAATTATCTGGTTTCGGGGCAGCTTTTATTTTCGCTTACGAAATTAAATAATTTAAACATTTGTCTACTCGACTGTTTTGTTGTCTGTACTCCACATTTTGATGGGATGTTGGCGTTTTTGAGTTGGTTTTTTGTGTGGTTTTTTTACAATAATACTTTTGCTAAACGGTTGTCATATCAATAGAAATACTTACATTGTTAAACTTTATAATATTCTATCTTTAGTTATACTAATTGTTTGTCTAACTATCTATCTATTTCTTTTATTTCAGGTGAATATTTATGATTACGTTAGATTATTTAATATGTTTTTGCATAATTTAGCTATCATGTACTACGTGCTCAGCACATCGCTAGATTCTCTTTCACCTAACCGCACTGCTCCCGCATTTGGCGCATGGCATTCATTTGGCGTGTCACCTCTAGTACGTAGTACACAATTAGGTTAACGTTTTTAGTCGTTAGCATCAAATAATATTTTTATTAGGCTGTTTTGCTTTCTATCAGCACTTGAAACCATTAATATGATAAAATAAGCTTTGTTACAAAGACACGCTTAAAACGATTGTTGGTAGTTGCAGCAAAGTTTCTGATCAACCCAAGAGGGATTATGATCATGAGAGTTTATACACAGATACATAAACTCACGATCATAATCTATTTTGGTATGTTCAGAACAATCGTAAAACATTCATTCGTTGAGAAGAGTACAAAGTACGGACATCCTGACCTCCACCAAATTTGCCTTCAGCCCTTCTCGGTAGTACGGGAGATGGACGACAGTAAGCAGTGGTGTATTCCTCTCTCACTCGTACTCTCTCAGCATACTGTACTTCTCGTGAGTGCTGACAGGCAAGATGGAATTTATCGAGTCTTACATGCTACCTTATTCTTGAATCATACAACCTACCACCTAGCCTCGCCTTCATAGGTTTATTTCATTCAAACTATCTTTATTTCAAACTTGTAAGACTGAAACCTACAAGCCTTCCGATTAAAACCAATTAGTAGTGGAATCGCAACAAATTCATCAGTTAGGTCCCAAAGCCGAACACTGACATTTGCCTCACAATCTACTAGCTCATCAACTGAATACATTAGAGTTAATAAAGCGAGGTGCTTTTCATTAGTGCTGCTTCTGGTCAGGGCTGTCAGCTGTCTGAATTTATCAAGACATTTAAATTAAAGAGGCCTTTTATCAGAATTTAAGACGAAAACCTGAAATAAAAAAGTGCCACACCAACTTACTACAAAGCCTAAACGCTTTGTAAACATTTAATTTTAAGAAAATCTAAATAAATAGTATTGTATAAATATAGCTTTTAGTTCTTTGCCCTCCTAAAACATGCAGCCCAGCCCGTATTTCGCAAAAACATTTTAGTTAATCTCATTAACCAGCCCCTTGATTTAAATTAAAATGACAAAATTTATTTTATTTGGTATTTCTAATAACATTGTTATAATCCCATACCAAGCTTTTATTATGGAAACCATACAATAAAAGTACAAAACCTGTAACATACATGATCAAACCGGGATTCCAGGACCTTTGATTCGGCAGCCCGACATGGTAACCATCACATCAGCCAGGTCATTAACAAAAAAGGTTGCCAAGGTCTACTAACACTTCAGAATGCTATATGTTTTGATTTTAAAATCAAATCTGTTGACAGAAATTTGTACTTTTTGTCAGCCCTACTCCCGGGCTATCTTGATACTGGCTTCGTTCCCGGGAACGGTACGCGAGCTCGGGAGCCTGATCGACGTTTTGCTTTAGATTTTTTTCGTGCTAATTAGTATAATGAGGTGTTTTGCCGTCCCCCGGTAGAAAGTGTGATGCGATGATAATGTTTTTACGAACCAAAGGTTATGTTACCTCAAAAGTATTCGTTTTTTTACAAATACAAAATGCCGCGTGGTTCCTGCTTAGAATGGACCACCCCATTTCTTCCCTTGGGTGTTATACGAGGTGACTACGGCCGAGATTCAGAGACGATTTTTAAGTCATAGTTCAAACTCCCGTATATAAAAATCTATACATTTTCGCCCTGCTTAGCTGGAGCTAAGACTAAAAAATCGTCGAATCTCGGCCTAGGAGACAATGTCTCTTTTGTAATGTTTTCGTGGGTGACAGGCAGACCTCATGTCAGCACCTCTCGTTCCATCCTGAAACCTTCAATGTGCTGATGATGTGTTATGCTACGCAAGATTGTAGGTTATTGTGGAGTTTCTGACTACCTCTGACATTATGGTCAATCTATCAATCCAATCAGCCCACATCGATCTACTGCTAAAGCTTAGATGTCCTTTTTAATTCACCATTCCTTACGTTCCTGTGCTAATCTGATCCTATGCAAACTCGTCACCATCACAACACCACCGGATCAACGTGATGGTGGTATTATAATACCTGGCTAGAAAAAGAATCATTTTTAAAATGACTTTTACAGGAAGCAATGTTTCAACAAAGGTTTTTTACTGCCGTCAACAGCTAAACAGTCGATATTCAACTATTTTCAATTCCAATGTGAAACCAATTTCCTCTCAGCTGAAAAAGCAAAACCCACAGCCATCACAGTAATTCTGAATAACCGTTTCTTTTTTCTAACCAACCACATTGACAAATTGCGCTGCGCCGGCGCAGCGAGCGCGTGATTGGCCGACAAAAACTCGCGTAGCGGCGAGAAAATGATGCCATTAGACGAGCCTTTTAACCTATACTTTACTAGGTATAGCCATCTAGTTGAGGTCAAATTCTATGAGAAATTTTGTACACTTCCTGTTCAAGAAGATGATTATAGTTTTGGGTTATAGACCGAATAGTTTCAAAGATGCCATGGTGGTCCAGTGGCGAGTAACCTTGCCTGCCGTGCAGGAGGCGATGGTTCGATCCCCGTCCAGACCGACTCGTACCAATGAGTTTTTCGAAATTTATGTACGATTTGTAACACCACTGGCTTTTCAGTGAAGGAAAACATCGTGAGGAAACCTGCATGCTTCGATTTCGTCCGCGTGGATTTCGAAGAACATCAGCACTCCGTTACACTCCTTAAGGGGTTGATTTTCGAAACATACTTTATTAGCACCTCTACTTCTTCTGTTTTCTATCGTTACATTCATTTTGCTATAAATTATCTAAAATATAAACAAAATAAATAATAGTGGGGCTTTTATTTTAAAAAACCTAGCATTTAACTACTTCTTAAACTGAGTTTCGAACGAACAAAACGTAAATTCAATGCGAATATACAACGTGTTAATGAATTAACGCAAAACTAGAAAGTAGTTTATTTAGAATCGAATTATCATGTTTTCAACATAGGTAATTTTTTTCAAAATATTAAATAATTTGTTTGGTAAATTTAAAATTCACTGAACTCGATCTCAACCCACCGCACGGGCACACTCACCCTACTTACTACCAAAACAAGATTCTTAAAATGTATCCACGAGAACGCTAGCGCTTCCATTCATTGCTGAAATGATAACAAATCATTTTTGCCTGAAAACTTAAAATGCGAATAACTTTAAATTTTAACTATCAAAATAATGAAACTATTGCTTCAATCTAATTATGTTGTTATTAATCAATTGGGGTGTATGAGGTTTTGCGCTTATTCATTAACACGTTGTACAATCCCTCGTAAAGTTCACGGTTTTAATCTTTTTAGGATAATAATGAGGTCATTATGATATGGGGATGATTTTATGCAAACATAAATGTACAGGTAGATCTATTATAAAGCTCCGCCTGTCTCCCATTCCGGTGGATAGAGATGCTAGTGTAGGGTATGTAGGGTATTCAGAGATATTATGAAACCTCAGACATCCACGTTTCACCAGTAGTACCGAAACTCTGTCCAGTGTGACGGGGGGTGAGCCCGTCGCCACATAATGGACAGCATGCAGGTTTCCTCACGATGATTTCCTTCACCGAAAAGCCAGTGGTGTTACAAATCGTACATTAATTCCGAAAAACTCATTGGTACGAGTCGGTCTGGACGGGGATCGAACCATCGCTTCCTGCACGGCAGGCAAGGTTACTCGCCACTGGACCACCACGGTTTCTCTTATTCGCTTTAGCAGTATTTTTCGGTTAAAACCACATTTCTATGACTAAAACGACAATGTAACTCTACATTTATTTAAAAGGTCTCTTTTACTGCTACGTTATAATTATGTAGTTAAAATCCACTTTTATTCTGCACTTAAGCTCAACACATTTTAACTGCATATTAAAATTGAGTATTGAAAGTAATAATATCAAAAAAAATATAAATTATATAATTCACATTTAAAAAATGATCTAGTGCGAGTCGGGCTACTCGCGCACCGAGGGTTCCGTACCACACCCTCAACCAACACAAAACAATTTTGTTGTTGTCGGTCCTTTATTAACACGAGACCGACTCAACCTGGCCGGTTTTTATTATTTGTTGTTATACTGTAGAGTTTGCTCTATAATCGCACTAAGTACTGACGCTTGTAGGTATTACCGTTTTTACGATAGATCGAGAAGAAAAAAGGTGGATAAAACTAGTTTCTTGTATGAGGACTCCCCTTAATTTTAACTTTTTGTCATTTTTATTTTTATATAAATCTGACTTCTAATCTTTGAAAATTTCAACTGTCTAGCTATTACGGTTCAAAAGTTACAGCCCTAAATAGGTAAGACGGACGGACGGACAACGTAGGCTTATTAATAGGGTCCCGTTTTCACCCTTTGGGTACGAATCCCAAAAAAATTATAAATTCGATAATTCACATTTAAAAAAGAAAAATTTAAGGTCAGTGACCTAATATTGTTATTTAGACGTTTATTAGCGCATTTTAAATTTAGAAGACATTAAAAAAAAAACTATAAATTGCCAGTGCACAAACGCCGATACTTTTTATTATGAGAACTGATACGAGTATGCGACCTTTTTGGTAATCGAACGAAACATTTTGAAATACGAGTCTTGAATAAAAGTCGTAAAGTATTGAATTAATATTTTTAACGCCTCTTAAAAGTTTCGTGTATTGCTTTTTTATTACCAATTCGATAGATAGCCATTAAAATGATTTTAAGTCATTCTTCGAAATTGAATAAGTACTGTTTTAATACTTTCAATTTACCAAATCCTGTTTACAAATTATAGTAAATGAGGCATCAACCCAAATCCTACTTTATGCACTCCTCTTTACTGATATTAACAACAAACAACAAAATTAGTAGAATTTTGTTATTAAAGAAATCAAATTAACCCTTTGTCTTTGATATATTATACTAGGTACCTTGAATGTAATAAAGTGTTTAACTAAAATAGATCAATAAATCACGGGTCTGTTCGGGAAGAAATCTCTTCAGAACCTCGCCCTTTTGTATCGTCTAATAAGTAGAATCTACTCAATTGCATTCATAATAATTTTCGTATGTACAATAAAATGTTTAAAATTAATATTGTCTTGACATACTTATAAATACACTAAGCACATTCATTATTGTTTATCAAACCTAAGACCAAGTCGTTTACTAAAAATCTGCTGTTCCATACTAAACTGCAACGCCTACTCGACTCAAATGTATGCAACAGCAGATTATTTTTGCTCCGATCGGTTTGCTCCCAGAGTAAAAGTTGTTTAGTTTGATGGGTAGACTCTTAGTCTAAAAGGATGCTAATGATTTCAATTATATTATGATAACTAGAGATCAACAACTAGACATCATGAAAATTCATAGGAATTCGAACCCAAGCTTTACAGTTTGACAGGCCATCACAATTGGGTATTTCACTACATACAATATATTTTATTTTTATCTTCTCAATAAAAAAGGTTCGAAAATAACGCTAAACTCCCATTTTCATTGAGTTTTTAGCTTGAATACTATTTTTAATAACAAGATAAACATTAAAAAGTAATGAAATGTTGATGACGTCACAACTCTGAATTGAGTACAAATTTCATACAAAGCGCACGTTTTGACGTCCAATAAAGAGTAGCTGATTTGACTAGTTGTTAAGTATCCTATTAGTGCCATCACAATAGCTCAACACTCAATATATATAATAGTTTATTAACGTAATTTTACAAAATAATGTTACAACAATAGGAAATATAATAAACGCTGGAAAACAATACACACTAATTGCTGTACGTGTAATGAGGAAAGCATTCTCTTTGAGCTCCGACTCCCGTACCGATATCCACAGCCTCTCAACTCATTAAATATTACTTACTAAGAATTACAAATCCCGGGAAACTGGGATTCCTACATCTTTGTAACAGTGTGGTGCCCTAACAAGAATAGCACCAAGATATACAGGGTGTTAGGGTAAACAGTTGCATTACTTTAAAGGGTAATTATACCCATGATACTGAACCACTATCCCTAAGAAACCTATATAGTCTAGGAAAAATAAGGTTTGAGATTGCATTAAAGACACTTTGGTAAATTGTGTTTGAAATAATATTACTGTTAGTTTATAACACTTTTGTCGAGATTTCGTGGTTATATAGGCTCAGGAACCTGAGAAATACCTTAAAATCGATATTAATGTACAAATGGCAAGCTTATTTCTAAAAATATGTCGACCAGCATACCAGCAATAGAGACACTTAATTATCAAAAGGCAAATTTAATGTGTAAAAACAAACAGTAAATAATTTAGTTTTGAGGTTATAATTTTTGAAGACTTACAAAATATTAAATATCTACCCAAATTAACCATATGAACCGTGGATTATTATTGTTATAAGTAAAACGTATTGAACGAAGCCATCCTGTACAAAATCACCAGTTTTCCATTTTTTGTTCATACCTAAATTTAATGTTTTGTAAATGTCTTAATTATTCAATAATACAACATGAAAAATCGGAGATTATTGAGAATTTATGTTTTTCAGGTATGTATCTACTATATTCCAAATTTTCACCAAAAGTGCAATTAATGCAACCTACTCCATACAAAAATCAGTAGATTTCCCCGACTAATAGGAAATTCGCAAAATAAAATTTCGACTTTTCATACTAAATGTTCTGATTGCATTTAGTATGGAAAGTCTAAAAATTAATTTGCGATTTTCCTATAGGTTTCTTAGGGTAAATTGTTATGTATCATGAGTTGTTGTCAACTTGCAGAAGGGCGACCCATAGAGCACGCAGAGGTGTTCGCCAAAAACCACATTTCAGAAAACAAGATCAAAATCATCAACTTATTTTGAATTACGCCATTCGATCCGTTTACGTATGTTACACGTAACTTTACCGATTCTATCTATCCCGCAGAATTATGCAAGATTTTTAGTCCCGGGATCACAAATCTGTTGTTCTCTTGAAATCTCTACCTTATAAATAATAAACATAATTTCTTACAATAGAAAAACATAAACTGAAAAATGTCAACAAAGAACGTAAAAACCACGTTATGCAAACATTCACCTACATCTCTACTACATGGTTATAAAGTTGAAATTTATTTGTAAAGCTAAGAAGGTAAAGTTGTAAATTCTTTACTGGTCGAAGGTGTAATGTTGCAGTCTTAAAACATTTTGTTGCAGTCTTAAAACATTTTCTAGAAAGTAATTTGTTTGTTGAGAAAATAGTTGGAAAAGGTTGCAATTCGCTTTACAAGTCTGTAATTGCCTATAGTTTTTGAGAGTAGCCGATTGAACTAATGAACGTAAACTTTGAAATGAACTATTTGTTACAAGACTCGTAAAAACGTGAAACACATACCAGTTTTTCTTTGTGGAGGAAATAGAAAATAATTGATTTGGCTAGTTTGTGGGAATAGACCCGACTGCTAGTGGAGTGACGCCTGAAAAATTTCGAAATTGCCGAGTGATCAGAAGTCTCACACTTTTAAAACCATGATCGAATGATGCTTAATGTCAATAGTATTTTTGTCATTTTCTATTGTTGATTTGGACGTATGTAAACCTAACTCTTCACTTTCAAAAATACTTCTCCGTCCGATTGGGGCAGACAGACAATTTGTTCGTCCCCAGATACAATGCTATGAAAACAATTTCCTTTGAAATGTTTTTCTTTTGCTAATACTTTTCATCATCATCAGCTAGAGCGCACCCTTCTATTGTCAATTGTAAGGTACTAAGCCTTCTCCACCCTTCTTTGAACTTAACATCGATTTTATTTGAATGTATGTCTCTTAAATCGAATAAGCCAAAGTCAATTGTACTATTTGCAAAACATTCGATTTTGCTCTCTATTTTTAAACCTCCATAATTATAAATTTCCTTTTTGGTAACCCTATTCAACCATCAGCTCATATAATATAATTTATTACTCCAACCTATATGTTACATTTAACTATTTGAATCATTACCGTTACCCCCTCCCCCCAAATAGGGCCGATACACGTTCCTGTCGCATTAGAGCTACCCGGTTCGTGTATAGCCCTGCAATGGTTGGCATTGCTAGGAATTTCCAATTACATCCTTATTGGGTTAGTCGCTATTGTACGGACCCAGACACGTTAGTTAGTGGTTAGGCGCGCTGTGAACGGAACGGTTGGTAGATGCGATTTTTTAAACGTTGCGTTTGTGACTCATCATCGGGCTTCTGTACTTTCTGTATGTGTATCTAAAATCTATATTATATCCAAGTGTTGACGTCATATGTAGTTTATGACACATTTATATTGTATGTTAAATCTTATAGATACATGCAGTATTGTACATATCGCAACATATCGAAAATAACGTGCAAAATTTGTGTCTGACTCAATTTATGACTTGAATTGACTGTGACCAAATTTACAAGTAAATTGTGTATTGAGTGCAAGTGATACAATTCCAATTTCCGATGAGCACAAGGCAAGTGCACTGCAGCATTTGACCACCTTTTTTCGTCTTCATTTATGGAAAACAGTCGCTTTCCTTGGGTCCTAAGTAGATTAAGAAGAAACCCGTAACATTTGAACAGAAAAAAATTATCCGTGTATATCGCATCATTATTTATAAAGTCATTGGTAAATTTGTTATACGGTCGTTCATCTAATAAAAGTGCAGATGAAGATAAGTCTTAGTTGCGTTTGTCGTCGATGCGTTCAGTAGGACGTGTGTAGTTGACCTTAAAGAACGTCTTCAATGTATTTACTGAATGGCAGCGGGTACATTCAAGTTGCAATCACCGATATTTTACCTCTTGTCTCTGAGTGCAACCTATTTTATTTTACTCTCAATGAACATTCTTTGAACTTTTTCAAAGTTTTGAACTTATTAAAAGCTATAAGTTACAGCCTATAGAATCCCACTGCAGGGCAAAGGCCTCCGCTCACGAATAACGGTGAGGTCCTTCTCACCGTGGGTCGTACTCCACCACGCGGGCCCAGTGCGTGTTGGCGAAGGCAAGTTAGGCAAGAAGAACTTATTAAATAAGCATAATAGCTTATTAAATAAGTTACTGATGGCACGGGATATAGAAGGAGCTTGGGGGAGACCTTTGCCCAACAAAGGGACGAAATAAGTAAAACACAATTTTATGTAATTATTTAATGATAAACTATGAAACTTCTTTGATATTATCAGACTGATATTTATTATGTAATAGTCCTAATTGAAGTTTTCGAATCCTGTAGTAGTTTACGTCTAATTTCTAATTAGGATAGCTTGAAAAATAAAATAAAATAAAAATCTTTCTCATCGCAGATTTAGAGTTCTAAAATTGTTTGAACATTGTGATATGGCGTACACCCAACCCATACAATAAATGACGTCCTCAATCAATCAACATTTAAAGGTGCAATTATTAAACAAATAAACTGTTATTCGAGTTAAATTTGGGCTCTAACGTGTCGTGAAAATCTTGAGAGGTTGTTAAAATTTCACTCACAAATATCAACTCTATAAGAAAATTGAACTCTCCCTACAATTTTACCTCTTTATTCTCGCTCTTTAAGCGCTCTTACTAAATGCTTTTATAGATCAACTGTAACTCTTGTGAAGATCTATATAGGATAATAAATTTTTGCACAAATCAGAGTTATAACGTCTGTATAAGCTATAACACTAATTAATACAGCTCTTCGTTTTTATTTTTTTACTATGTCGCTCTTATATATCCTCCATCCAACCTCTAACATGACCACAGGAAGAAAAGAGATGGCCTATCCTTAGCCGGGGGACGGATTTATGAAAGAAAAACGTGGATCCCACGGCAAGTCTTTTACAGTATTTGTTTAGGCAACGACTTATGTTTAATACATATCCCAGTGGAAAGGTCATCGTTTAAGAGTCATTAAAAATAGGGTTGCTAGGTTGCCACCCTAAAACCAGTCGCAACCTATACACCCCCTTTTTCCAGTTGATTTTCTGTACCCTCATTTGTTTAAGCAGTAAATTTTACACAATATTGAAGCTAAACGTAGCTACACAAGAAAATAAGAATTCCCGCATAATGATGGTCGCAACCTAGGGTTGTCGCAATATTTCAGTCATAAGAATGGGGAAGATTTACACGAAAACTATTGAAAAGATTTTGATGATTCTTTCACATATGAAATCTCCTCTTTTCTCATAATATTATAGTACAAAGGTAACAGAATTTTTACAATCGGCTATTTAAAAGGCTATGTAAAAGAGTTGTAACAGGCTTAGGAGCGGCAGCCCTATTTTTGTAGGATCATTAAAGTATGAAATTTCACTGGTATATGAATCTTTGTCTAAACAAATACAGTACAAAATTTTCAGTGGGATCTTAGTCTATTATCCCACAATTTCACAAACAAAGAAGGTTAAATAGCAAACCCTCTAGACAAACATTTTTGCCCTTTAAATCTCTAACAAAGAACTAACAAAGTTCTAGGCAAATAAATCGGCTATCGACACCCGTATTCGATTCGGAACCATATTTCCCACCTCAGACAATCCAGGCGTGACTGCCACCACTGCGGGGACCATATTTGGTGCCAGTTGGTGCCCCTTTAGTGCGCTGGTGCCCGTTTAGTGCGGTGACAATTAAAGCTACCACGGTGGCTCGGGATCACGAACGCTATTAGTGTAAATCGATAGATAATTTTATAGTTTGAATATTGTGAGGTAGAGAATGGTTTGCTATTTCTTTGGAGGTAACTTGGTGGAGAGTTTTGCGAGAATTGTTCCTTAATCTATCGCGTAGAAGACTTTAGATATTCACTCGGAAATTTATTTATTTGAAAATTTTACAAATACAATTTTTACTTTATTTAACGTTCACAAGGTTAATTTTCTTACATAAGTCAGAAGAGAATATGGATCAGACGATTTTAGCTTTGCTCTCCATGTAAAGTTTATCAGTTTGACAGTCTAAACCACCCCTTTAAATAATCCGTTATGTCTGTCCTTTAAATAAATATCCGGTACAGTTATGGCCCACCTCTCAACATTATTCGTGAGAGGCCTTTGCCCTACAGTGGGATACTACTTGCTGTAACTTACTTACTTTTTTCAGTAACACCCTGTATGAGGAAAATATCACAAAGAAAAGTAAGGACGTAAACGAACAATTTGCACATTCATTATATTATCATAAAAGTTGGTCGATTAACGACCATAAAGTTTTTTATTGGACTTAATAACTCCTTCGACAAATATATTATAAAAACTAAGTTATTTAACTTTGCCTTTATTGACATTTAATTATACTGTTCAGGCATTACCTGCGTATGATGTGACATCCTTTTAGTTTTTGTAAAAAAAATTTAAGATCCTTTGTTGAATTTATTGCAACAACAATGAGGGATTTTCTAAGTCCAGTAGAATAAAAGTGAGCAGTAATCAAATCAGCCCACATTAACCCACTGCTGGGCATAGGCCTCCTTTTTATTGCGCCACTCCTCACGGTCATGTGCCAATCTGATCCATATACGACCCGCAACCCTTACAATGTCGTCTGACCATCGCATCGGTGGTCTACCCACGGACCTCCTTAGAAGAATATGGAAGAAGTAAATTAAAAATAACTGACTGACAGATTGTAGAGTCGCCAATAGATTAACTGCTCATCACCAATAAATAAGCAAAAACACTAAAAATGTTAGCCTGTTTTACTAAATGGAACATAAACTTCATATAAAGTCGATACATTTAAAGTATCAGTACGTCTTTTACATTGTTACCATTTAAATTTTGCTAATGAATGAACAAATTTCTCCCTAAAATTTTGGAATAGAGAAATATCTAAAGACTTTAGATCTGACGACTAAAATAACGCCATCCAGTGGTTATTATAGTATTTTTAGGTAGTCAACCAGTTTCCACTTTATAATAAAGGAACTAAAAAATCTAACCACACACAGTCAAAATGTTGTTGACTTTAATAAAAATGAAATCTTAATAACAGTGTAATTGAGAAAAAGGGAGATGAAAAAGATTAGAAAAGGACAGGAAACACAAAATACTATAATAAACACTTATTAACATGAAACTCATCAAAATGTGTTCTCATCACATCTGAGGCCTTGCATTAGAGGTTGTAAAAATGTTATTCCTCTTTTTGCTTACAAGCATTAATAAAAAACATATTAAACCAATGGTCTGTGTAGTATTTATTATTATTTTATTAAAATTATTTCTAGATCTATTATTTTTATTAATAAAAAATGTAGTTAAGGTTTAACTACGATGACGATTTTAATGTCTTTGAGGATTAATAATTTTGTAATCTTTATTAATTAACTTAACTAGAGTTTAACTATACTATAATTTAGAATACACGATGGATAAAATTGTTCTTTTCGAAACGTTAAATCATAATAATTATTTAAATTAAGTTATTTAAATACTAGTAATCTTGCCGGAGTACGCGCAGACCTCTGAAATTCGAACATAAATACATAAAACACTCATAACTTTTGACCGAGTGATTGCGATGAAATATGATGATGATGATGATGTCCTTCACGACGTATCCGTCGACGCCGACCCTTATTCGTTCCTATCATGAGCGCGGATGTGACTGGAGAATCCGAGTTTTGTTTTGAAGACTCTGTTAAACTCAGCACAGTACAGTAATAATCTCAAGGTTTTTTGACACGTCTAGTACACTGATGAGTGGTGAAAATACATTAAAAATACTCTCACTTCTATTTGACCGCAAACTCTCATCCACGAAGCAGCTGTTCAAAATAATTCACACTGTTGTCTTATATCAATTCAGCCATGACAATGTGCATCTGCTTCATTCGAGTCGATGACATTTCATTGAGTTTGACTTGACAACGTGGTGAAGAGATTTGCCAACTAGCGATAAAGGCTTGCTGGATGCCTGGATGCCCAAGGTTCGCCGGACATTATCGGGGGTTCAGTACGTCACTCGTGTACTTAAAGTAGCTACCATAAAAATCTTAACCCAAGCTTTTCAATCAACCATTTAAAAGGCAAGTAGACCGCTAATTTAGTATATTAAACATACATTAAAAATCTAGACTCATAGGGACTTAACTCAAAACCGTTGCGTCATGCATTGATGATTCGGGCGTTTCGTGATTCAAAAATAATCGTTTCTACATCCAAATCTGAGCTCAATACGTAAATTTTAGAGTTCACATTCATTTGTTTGGCTCCAAATGTCCGCCATTGGTCGTAAAGTGGAGATATGACTTTTTTTCTCTGGTCAGAAGTTTTTATAAGCTCGGGATAGTGGTTAATGGTTGGCGGAGTAATTTCGAATGTAGGAGGGAGATGTAATTATAGGACGGCTTGTGTCATTGTCGGTATCTTGCGAGTTCTAAATTTGAACCGAAAATGAATAAAAAACTTGTCGATTTTTGATGGAAGCGTCTCGAAATAAGATGCGTTTTGAAGGGTTTTTGTTTTAGATTCGGATTGTCTGCGGTTAGAGGTCTGGTGTAATGGCTTTGGGTTTTAGCTGTTTTGAAGATCTGAATGTAATCTGTGTATTTTTGAAGAAGGATGCTTAAAGACTCGCTATTAACCATCAAAATCATAATGGCATCTGCGGAAATGGCAATGGAATTCCTTTATTCGTAATTTTGAATACATCAAAACTGTTATTGATTGTTGGGTTGAATACTTCTATACAGGGTGCAATTGATATCATTAGCATCCTTTTAAACTAAGAGTCTATCCATCAAATTGGACAACTTTTACTAAGGGAGCAAACCGATCGGAGCTATAAAAAACAGCTGTTGCATACATTTGAGTCGAGGCATTGCAGTTTAGTATGGAACAGCTAATTTATTTTTTACGATCAGTTTGCTCCCATAGTAAAAGTTGTTCAATTTGATGGGTAGACTCTTAGTTTAAAAGGATGCTAATGATATCAATTTCACCCTGTAGTTAGCTAAGCAAACGCAATTTTCGTATTGTCATAAAACAGTCTTCACGTGAGAAAATTCTGAAGACAACATCACGATAATATTTGTTAGCCTAATCTCGAGCTTTGATTAAATAACAATAATCTGCAGCTTTCTACCAGTTTCTTCCAAAATTCCCTTTACGAGCAAGTAACTAAGGATGTTACTTTTATGAAACTTTCTTTGCACAAAACTGTATTTTTTTCGTGATATCCATCTCAGCTCCATAGTAAAGTTGTTCAGTTTGATAATCTTAAAGCATCTCTTTTAATATGACCACACTTTTCTGTTACCCTGTATATTTTTTAGTATCATTGTCTAGTCATGACACACGCCAGGACTATATTTTGGCACTTCTACTTCTTCTTAAGAAAAAGCCGTGGTGGTCCAGTGGCGAGTAACCTTGCATGCCGTGCAGGAGGCGATGGTTCGATAACCGTCCAGGCCGACTCGTACCAATGAGTTTTTCGGCATTTATGTACGATTTGTAACACCACTGGCTTTTCGGTGAAGGAAAACATCGTAAGGAAACCTGCATGCTTCAATTTCGAGGCATGTATTGTACCCACTGTCCATTATGTGGCGACGGACTCACCCCCCGTCACACTGGACATAGTTACGGTACTACTGGTAAAACGTGGATGTTCTAAGGTTTCAGAATATCTCTGAGTACCCCCTCGGGGAATATAGTCGTGAGCATATGCAACACTTCTTAGATAGGCACTAGATAATCATGATGCCATCTCCCGTGGGACTATGCTCCATCCCCAACAATCAACCAACCAAAGAATGTGAGAAATTACCTATAGTTTCTAGTCCTAAAGTTCATTTGATAAATTAACTTTGACTACTTATTATAAGGACTAGCCTTGCGGTAGCATTTCCCCTCTGCCACGGTATAAGCACAATTGATCTTGTGCATTTACATTCAATTTTACACCTTATCACTAAACGAGACGGCCTATAATTGCGAAATAATAACTTCGAACTTAGAACGTTTGGGGTTCACACGAGACTACTTTCATGATTTTTAACATTCAAAATTAGAATCTAAAGTTATGGGGAATAAAATCCAAAGTTGCGGATTTCATGTTACCTCGCCCCCCGCAAAAAGTGGCAGAAATGTTGGTTAGTAGAATTACACGCGTAACCAGTCCACATATAAATAGTCAAAGTAAATTAACAAATTACTTAAAACTTTGATGACGTAAGTCGTAGCGCATAGTCACAAACGATTTGTATGGAAGGCGAACGATGCAGTGACTTAATTTATCTTTTTAACATGCCTCCAGTAATAAAGTTTGAGTAATGATGAATAACAGTGTTTGATAAATGAGGAAGGAGAGGCCTCGAGGTGGTAGACGTGTTTTATTTTGAATTTTTGTCTAGGAACAATTTAGTTTTGGATGGAATTTTGTAAGTTTATGGGAGAAAATTACTGGTGTCTTTTAAGTGTACCTTTTAGTTTGGTTTACAAAGTTGTTGTAGAGTTCTGACTTTGTTTTACAACTAACGGTCCCGAAAAAAAGGAATACGATAGTTAAGGCAAGGCCCACTCTGTCTGTCTGTATATCCCACCTCAGTTAATCTAATTTTTTGGAACTAAATTCGACATGAAACGAAATGATAACGAGGTTCTCTCTATACTGAATCGAAATTGAATAATTTTCCCTAGTTGTAGGGAATGTTGTGTTCACCTGTAACTGGGTTATGTATCAGACCTAACTGTAAGATGTAAAATTATTGGTTGTAATATTATGTAAACCTGTCGGTGATTCTAATAATGATGAATTATATATTTCCTGTTTGTTAACTCACTGTATACTATGTTTTTGGTGTAAAATAAAGTATAATTCATTGATTGATTAAATTAGTGAAAGTTGTTCAGTTTGATGGTATTAACCACCCCTTAAATATTACTAGGGTGTTTTGTTACACCTTGTATATGATATCGAGCATGGAGCACATAAATACAGGGTCCTTCTTTATTTACTGACATTTATTAAGGGAATTATCAGACCGTCAAACTGAACAACTTTTGCTGTGGTACCAACATCAAAATCGCTAAAAAAAAATACATACAATAAATACCATACATTTGGCTTGAGTAGGTTTGCAGTTTTGTATGGAACATCAGATTTTTTCGCGATTTTGATATTGGTCACATAGTGAAAGTAGTTCAGTTTGACGGTCTGATTATCTCCTTAAAAAGCATATTAAGAAGGACCCATAGAGTTATCGACTAAGTTAGTGACACGAGTGTCACTAACTTATAGTTTACTGTATAGTATAATTTATGTAATTAAATAGACTATGTATTACTGAATACATAACCTTAGCTTAAGAATTTATATTGTAATAGTCATTAAGTCGTGTTATGTTGTAGAGTTTCTGGCCGCATCTTCTCTACAGCGACAAAACGTTCCGACACGGTGGTAGCTTAAAAAAAGAATTGACGTTTAATAAGTGTGCTTCAAGCACCTATATTGAATGAATCGAATGAATAAAATTTATTTATGTCACAAAAATAGAATAATCACAAAAATATAGCGGTCAGCACAAGCGTCGTCAATAACAAAAATACACAAACAAACATACAATAAAATACAAGCTCAGTCAAATAACCCGCCCCTTGTTGATCCTGGCGCAAAGGAGCCCGTAATGCTAGCAGCGTTGCCACGCTGAATAGCTACGGCTAGCTTCTGCACCAGAAACGACCCTGAACGGGGGTCACAATTTCGCTCCCTCAGTCGACGGCCAATCTCCGCAACGAAGGTCTTAGCCTCGGCACCCCAAAACCCCGTGGTCTCAACGGCGACAGGTACAAATAGATAATCGGCCAACAGGGCTGAGTACGTGTCCCGCTTCCTGATGGCAGCCAACTCCGCAGCTGCTCCAGGCGTTGAATAAATTGTTTTTGACTTTGACTTTGTATCTCTAGGAAACATACCTCAAAAACGAATCACGATCTAAAACCATGTTCCTCGAACCATACAAGACTGCACATTACAGTACTATATTATTTCCAAAAAACCAAAATGATACACACGAAACGTAGCTAGGTATGTTAATAGGCCCCAAGAACCGGCGGCCTTATAATTTGCCTTCGTATCATTATGACCGAAACGCGGGATTTGGATAATGACATGACGAAAAAACTTGAGAGTAATGACGGATAAAAAATAGGGAGCCATTTTAGTCTAGTCGGGGTTTTGTGATTCGATTGTTTTGATTATTTACTGTAGGTTTAAAATAGAAACATATTTTTGTTTAAATTTTTTACTACATGTTGCAGTCAATTATGAAAATAATTGACTTCAATAAATGACTAGTTTTTTGTTAGAAACTTAACGGTTATTTTGTTCTAATTTTTTTTTGTCTATTTAAAAAAAAACTGGGCGACACAACATAATAATAACAGATAACCAATCTCTCACACATCTAATCATCAACCCACACCCACGGTCCTATCGGCGGACGGATCAAACTTTTTTAATAAAAAAAAACGAGAAAAAAAGGATCGAGTCCATCGTTACGTGGAATCGTAATGACATAATAATAATCCAGTAATTTCTATCTAATGACACGACAGAGAACAAAGACAATAATTGTTTTGATCAATCTGTTGTGTTATTTATCAATGTGTGAAAATGTTTTCAGTAGTCATTAGTTTTGAAGATAAATTAGACTTAGTTACTAAGTCTTTGAATACTTTTTGGAATGACAGAGATTGTATGAAAATGACCAATGACTAATGACCTCAAAGCAGAAAAAGAATTAAAACAAAAAAAAAATTCTACTTCAGGGTGAAGGCCCTGTTTCACACATTAAGAGGATATAATTCGGAGCGCGCTCCATACAAACGTACTATGGTGATATTTTCAATACTAACCAATTAAACTCAATGAAATTTTTCAGAATCAATCTAAAAACAAATTTCTATGCTTGTATAGAGTCAGATTTTCGTTAAAATGTATAGTTTTAAAGTTACAGTGCATGAAAGATTTTCAAACAAATCTTAAATTAATGCTAGCATTGAAACTGTATATTTTAACGAAAATCTGACTCCATACAAGCATAGATATTTGTTTCAAGATTGTTTCAGCAAAATTTTATTGAGTTTAATTGGTTAGTATTGAAAATATCACCATAGTACGTTTGTATGGAGCGCGCTCCGAATTATATCCCCTTAAAGTAAGGTCAAAGTACGTCTCCGACTTAAAAAAAAGTTTAAGAACAAAATGACGTAAAACTTCTAAAATCAAAGTAGGATAGATAGAAATATTACTATGTAATAATATTTTTATGTATGGTAGTAATTAATATGACTTAAAGATTTTAAATAATTTTTTTTAACCTTTTCCTTTTTTTTTACTTATTTTTTACATCTTACGACTTCCTGCTGTTACGTTAATTTGTTGACTTGATATTTTATAAGATAAAAACTATAAACGAAAATGCAGTATGTACAAAAAGAGAAATTTTCTACTTATCATACGTAAAACAATTTTGAAACAAAAACGTCTAAAAAAAGTCCACCGATAAAGAAAATGTCCCAAAATGACTACCGTCAGATGCCCAGAAGCGTAATCGTCATGTGCTTAGTGACATTTTCTAGTACTGTAATTTAAGCATTTTATTCTTTAATGCAGATATTGCGTGTAGCCAGAAGACGCGTGTTTAATGAGGTTCATTTGTAATAATGTCCCGTGATTCTAATTATTTATTATTATACAACGTGTTAATGAATTAACGCAAAACTAGAAAGTAGTTTGTCTGGAATCGAGAGCAGAATCGAATTATCATGGTTGCAACATGGGTAATTTATTTAAAAAAATTAAATAATTTGTGAGAAAAATTTAAAATTTACTGCACTCGATCTCCACCCAACGCTCGGGCACTCTCACCCTACTTACTACCAAAACAAGATTCTTAAAATGTATCCATAAGCACGTTTGCGCTTTCATTCATTGCTGAAGTGATAATAAATCATTTTTGCCTCAATTTTAAAATGCGAATAACTTTAAATTTTAAGCATCAAAATAATGAAATTATTGTTTCAATCGAATTATTTTGTCATAAAGCAGTTGGGGTGTATGAGGTTTTGCGCTTATTCATTAACACGTTGTATATGAATTTTAAATCTCGATGTGACATTGTTTAGAGTACTTCAAGAGTGTCAAAGAGTCTAATTTTATACAAATACATATGTATATACAGGTGTTTATCGTGTATTTTCTAAGCATCTTTATTTTTGTTTCAGGTATGGCAACTGTTAGGAAGTGGAACGTTATGATAGAACTGCTGACTGCGTTCTGAAAGAAAACAAAAGAGGGCAAGTATGTCACCGGGAAGCGTGTCATTTCTTTGTGATGTCATACAATCATTTAGACAAGGAAGACTTTAACAGGTCCATGCGCCCTTATTTTGCAATAAATATTGGCACACATTGATTGTTCATCAGCCTCTACAGGGTGTAAGTGACAGCCTGTGTTTCTCGTTTCATGAGGTAGGCTCCATAATTAAAGTTGATCAGTTTGATGGCCTGAGTTCACCGTTTCAGTATTTGCTAGGCTATCACTTACACCCTGTATAGGTCCAATCAGCTGGGATAAATGTTCTCTCATGGTAAGGGTGTATGAACTTTAGTTCACCACGTGTCTAAAATCAATATGTGTCTTAAGAGCATAGGAGGACTGTTTAAGAAATTTAGAGAATAGGTCACTTTTCCGTTTATGGATTTGTACGACCCGCCCCTCCCACCTCATAGAGTGCGAAAAAGACAACTGCAGCTCAAACTGATTTTAGAAACATAAAATGTATGAAATCTGCATTTCGTATTCCCCTGTTTCCTCCTCCAAAACTAAACCGATATTAATAATTCTTTCAAGAATAATACGAGAAAGGCTTTGACTATGTCTGTATTTTTTCCTTTTTTTGTTTATATTCGTCAAATTTGTTTGTTGGATGTCTGAAAACGGGCTTTAAAATTAAGCATATTCGAAGATCCCTAGTTCTTATAGTAAATAATTTTTGCAAAAAAGCAAAACATAGGGACATATCAGAGGTAACATAGATTATATGGTAAAACAATATTTGCCCTAATGTCATTATCCAGGAAGAAAACAGGGGAATATGTTTCTATGGACGAAACGGTACTGGTCTATGCTTTTAACAATTATAGTCTTATATTATGTATGACAAATTGTCATTGTATATTAAAATTATCATTTTTATGAAATAGGCCCCATTATATCTATACCCAGAATTTATTTTGAAACAGGATTCCTCATGATGTTTTAAATTGATTATAACAAAGTGCACGTGTGTTATAAGCTTATTTACGTTTTGATTATTCGATTCACATATATCATTAGAAAAATATAGCCTATAACGGATGCTGCGATGTCACTATAATAAATTATTTATTTTTACTATAAACTCTGCATAAGAAAAAAAATTACGCTAGAGTAATAATTATTTTTGCTAACGAATCTCAATGGGAAGCTATCTCGATCGGATTGTATTAATCAATTAATAGAAATCAAATCAGAACGTAGGCATTTTAACGACAATCTTGAGTTAGTAGGCCGTTTTATGAGACAATTAGTATGATTGTGGAATTGGAAAATAAAGCAGAGGACGATAGAGGGGCGTACTTCTTGAAATGGTCAAATATTTCCGTAACTTCTCGATATACAAATATATTGATGATGGTTTCAAATTTTCTATAGAGGCACTACAATTACCTTGGGCCCCAAAAATATTTTTTTTTTTTATCATACGCTTGTACAGTACAAATAAAGTAAAATACTAAAAGGTTTTTACTAAACTCAAACCACAGTACTAAGAAACAGTTCAGTACCTAACCTAACCACATATAGTACAAACACTGCCTGGCCACCAATGTTGACCTCACCCCTTTGGTGACACGAGAGGTGGACGACAGTAAGCAGTGGTGTATTCCTTTTTCACTCCTTCTCATTCAACATACATGTGCTAGCCTGTTCTTGTCAATGCAAGCCCTTTTGTATGAAGCATCCAGGATTTGCTCAAACTAAAAAATCTTTTTAATTTATCGTATAAATAAGCACGTAAAATGGTGGCGCCTCTGTGTCAAAAGTTGACAAGCATTTTCTTCACAAAATTGTAGATGTGACACAGTCAAAATCACATTATAATCTTCTTTAGGTACAAAGTGTATACAAACAGAAAAATTATCAATTTTGTTCCGGCACTTACGTAAATATTATGAATGTTCGAAATGTTTTCATGGGAACCGAAAACTTCCAAATTGCCGGCAATCATACCGGTAACGGTTTTTTAGCCGATTGATTTCTTTTACAACCTAATTGTTTCTGTTGATTTTTTTAAGCACTTCTTTTTAAGGCGATGTTTGGGATTAGTTTCATCTAATGTCATGTTTTAAGACGCACTTTGGTCCAGCGTAGTGAGAATCTAGTTCAAACTCCCACATTATTATAAGCCGACGAAGCTCTTGTTCTTCAGTAATTTTTTTAAGCTTACTTATTCGGATTATTAATATCTTTATAAAAAGTCAATTGTTTTAATGAGTTAGATATGATGAAATAAATCATTTGCGAAATATTTAGAAAAGCATTTTTAAAATGTACATACAAAAGACTTCAACGTGCGTAATTTGCAAATTTTATTTAACTTTGTAACAATAATCACATTTATTTTTCATGGATTCTATTTTCATACATAGAGGGTCGACCTTAATACTCTGTGAAGATTTTTAACGGGATGATCAGAACATCAATCTGAGTGAGCAACTTTATCTATGAAACCAACAAGAAAAATTCGAAATAAAGTCTGCAGTTCCATACCAAACTGTATGTAAAATATCATAGGAAAATAAAAGATACCTTACCCTTAAGCAAAGCGGTCAGTTCAAAACCCGCTAGCACAATTAGCAATTCGTTATCCCAATACACGTATAACATATCGATGGTTGTGGCCAATACATCGTTCACTATTATTTAATTGCCCCAAATTACCACTAATGGCCCATGGTGGGCTATGTTGATGAACCAGGGATTCAGAGATAAGTAAGTTTACCGGAAAATTGTTTAAAATTATGTAATTGTTTTGTCACAGTTGTGCATTGTTATTTCGTGTTTGGTTTTGATTTGTGGGAATTTGTTGGTTTTATACATTGAGGAATGTCCCACAAATCAAAACCAAACAGAGTACCTACTGGAGGAGAAACCTAGACTGTATTGTTTGTAACACTCGTATATGCCAATTGGTACATGTTTACTTAGCCTGTGCCAGGCGCTCCCTGCAATGCGACACCACCAGTGCGCGTACCCGTACTGCTGATTGTGGTGCACAAATTGTGTTCGGGTTGTCTGTTCTATACATAATTATTCAAAAGTTTTATACACTATAGTTTTAAAACGGATTTATGTGCGTTTTACGGATTTTATACCGGTGGCGCCCAGACCACACACTGTTCTAGTCAAGTACGTAGAAGGTATATAGGGTACAATCGAAAGGTAGTCATATTTAAGGAGGTACTTAGGAACTTACTCGACTCAAATATATGGAGCAACAGAAATATCAGATTTTCTATTTTGACTCCATAGCGAAAGATGTTCAATTTGACGGTCTAAAGGACTAATAATGACCACAGATTTCTTTTACACCCTGTATAGCATAAAGCACAAATTCCTTAAGGCTCCATAGTAACAATTATAATTATACTCAACACCCTATGTCTATGGATAAAACAACAATTTTATGATCAACGTTTACGATGACTATAAAGTTTTGTTGATGCATAGCAAATGAGTTCGGAAGGTTTAATTTAGATACAATGTGTGTCTGTATGTCTTGATTGTGTGTCCGTATGGTTGTAATGGAAACATAATTAGGTAGTTGATGTAGTTACATAACTGTATTATTCTCAATGTGACAGTCTTGAACCGTTACCACAGAATGTATAATAGTACTTCAAACAGAACGACCATGTGGATAGAAATTATTTTGGAAAGGCTGATACAAATAACCAATTATACCTATGTTTTTTTAACGAAGCGTATTGCTAATTATTGACTGCATTATATGGTTTGGAAATTGGAGTAATTGTCATTATTATTAATAATTTTATTTTGATTACTTATTGAATTATTCTTGTTCGTGTATCTTGTTTCCCTTTTGAATAAATACTAATTGAAAATTGTTCATTTACAACATTATTCAGAACAATAATAAATATTCATAAAAATTGAAATGAATTTAAATAACAAAACGAAATTAACATTAAATACAAATTAAAACTAACCGAAATAGGTATCAATAAAAATTCCTAGAACGTAGCATTTTGCTATTCCAATAACAACATTTTCATGCCCAAAAATTTGCGAATCGAAGCAAATTCGTATGAAATCCTTAAATAATTGACCGCCAAAAATTTCAATTACCTAAAATAAAAGATTCTTGGCTTCTAGATCTACCTACAGTAAAACAATAAAACCAGATTGATTGTAAATCTGTTGCATTAAGGTTTAAATTCCCCTAAAGATTTACATGTATTTGGGCGACATAAAAAATTGTTTAAGAAATTTTATAGGTTTTTTATAGTCACCGATTGGGTGATATTATAATCGTTCCTGATGATGTAAATAATGTTTAAAACACACGATGAGTACAAAAACTATGTTTGTGAATATAAAATTAATCGATTATGTCAGCCTTTTAATCGAGAGAGTTATAAAACTTAAGAAAAATAATAAAACTTGTATTCTTTTAACCTAAACATGTCATCCCGTAGCTGGATGAAGCGATTATTTTCTTTCAAAAAGTAAGTTTTGTAAAATATCAGGTCTTTTCCCTACTCTTTTTTCGGTACAACCCATATACGCTGCGGGGTGTTGTGCGGTATGAATTAAGTCAGGAGCAGGGAGTGGCTATTCTCTACGTAGTACTTTTAGATATTCTGTGGTTTCAGGCATAAACCCGCCACACATTCCCACTATAGGCAATTCCTGTAAACTAGTATCAAGAGCGGTGACCATTCCACACTAGACATTGAAGTCCAGAGAGCCTGGGAGATGAATCTCATTACTACTGACATTGACATAAATGCATACATTTGATATCTGCACTTGAAAATATGGTTAGTTGATACCCACCCTGAATAACTTTAATAATTGAAACGAGATTAGACAACACTTTTGCTCTAACTTACTTTTGATACTAAGATGCATATGCTCATGACTATATTCCCCGAGGGGGTGTCAGAGATATTCTAAAACCTCAGAACATCCACGTTTCACTAATACCGAAACCCTGTTCAGTGTGACGGGGAGTGCGCCCGTCGCCACTTGTAATGGACAGTGGGTACAATACATGCCTCGATATTGAAGCATGCAGGTTTCCTCACGATGTTTTCCTTTACCGAAAAGTCAGTGGTATTACAAATCGTACATAAATTCCGAAAAACTCATTGGTACGAGTCGGCCTGGACGGGGATCTACCATCGCCTCCTGCACGGCAGGCAAGGTTACTCGCCACTGGACCACCACGGTTTTGATACTAAGATCATCTTTGTATCTTTTAGTCGAATCATCATTAGCCTATCATCGTCCACTGCTGAACATAAGCCTCGCTAAATGCGTGCTTCAAATCTCTATCAACTTTCAAGCAAATAATTCTTACGTCAATACCGCAAGAACACATCAATGCAAACCCTGACTGTCTTCCGAAAAAAAGACCCAATCAAAAAAATATCAAGCATTATCCTCTGTCGACACCATAACTGTACATTTCAAACTCAATTAATCTTAGTACAATCAGCCACTTAGGTTTAACCCTCGGTTAACAAGAGATGCCCGCTTATTGGTCTGTCACTCATTATTGACACGTAAAATTAATGAATTAGAGTCAAACCTTTAGCTTGAGGGGTATTAAGTGGCTAGTTGATGTTTAAGAAATTGTAGGTGGCATCGGTAATTAATGTTTTTAATGTTTTCTTTACGTATAAGGAAATTAAGGAAAATCCACTGTCACTTGTGAAGTAGGTGGTCCAGGATGATGTCCTCTTAAATGCAGCCATCGACGGCGCTTGATTATCGACTCCTGGAGGGAGCTCGGATATTGATGGAAAATCTGAGTTTTGTTTTAAATATCCTTCCTATTATACAAGTGGGCTAGTTGAATTGTACGTGTAGGTTTTGGATGCGTCTTTCTTGGGGTCTATTTTGCATCAAGGGCTTTCAACCGTGCAGTTTTGAAAAACCCAGACTTTTTGGCTTGAAAGTAATCTGATTGTAAATTGATCATTAACATGTTTCTATCACATCACTCTGGGCCCACGTGGTGGAATAGCCCACGTGGTATATGGTTTTCTCATACTCCTCTTTATTTTGAAAGGAGAAAATTTTTCAGTGGTGTGATTAATGAGCTAATGATAATGAAGTGATGATGATGATTTATCACAGGAGTCAAGTATGAGTTGACTAGATTAGATACATTTTTTTCCCTCAATCAATAACCCTTAGTCAAGTCCAAGTTCTTACCCTCCTGAATCTGATTGTGACACTGATACAATCAGACAAGAGGCCGTATACTCTAACCGATAGCAATATGGTGTGGACATCAGAGATGTTGCTCATGCCTGAAGGGATAAGTCGCCTCTTACGACACCAGTCTGGGTTGGTGGTATTCTAAGTCGAACAAAACGCTGGGTGAATACAACAACAGCACAAGTCAAACAAGTAGATTTTGAGAAAAATTACATTAAAGTTGGCGCGAGAGAGTGCGCGCGAACAAATTCGTCTGTAGTTACTACACAGCAAGGGTTATATTCAGTGCAATATCGAGTTAGGTCTATATTGCATAAGATAAAGTATTCGATGTAGAACCAGAATACGGTACTAACTCAAATTGGCAAATTTTTAAGTTGTGCCGTTGTTGTATTGGTGTTATTATCGTACTCATAAAGAAGACAATGTCCTAAATATAGCGTTACATCATTTCACACACAACCACGTGTTTGTCGTACAAATCAATATACTTATATCTACGGATGTGCCGCTCATTTAAATGGACTTATTTGAGTTACCGCTGAGGTGATTGTCACATAGCACTGTGTAGTATGACAATGCGTTCATCATGTTCTATAGTAAAACGAAATGAGCTTTTTCATCCAGTCGCTCCCAGTTACATGACTCAGGTCCTTGGTCCAGCGTCTCACACTACCATCACCAGATCGTGATTTCCATGACGGCTACATCTCGGCAGTCAATTGTTCAGCAGATATGACCGCCTTGCTTATCAGAGCTCTGTCAATTAAGTATTTTTGGCTCTCTGAGGTATCGTCTCATTTCTGTTGAAATCCAAATCGAATGCAAGAAAGAAATTCTTTTATTGCCACCTGACAATACAAGACGTGGTGGTCCAGTGGCGAGTAACCTTGCCTGCCGTGCAGCAGGCGATGGTTCGATCTCCGTCCAAGCCGACTCGTACCAATGAGTTTTTTTCGGAATTGATGTACGATTTTAACACCACTGGCTTTCGGTGAAGGAAAAACATCGTGAGGAAACCTGCATGTTTCAATTCTGAGTTTCTGAGTTTTCAGAATATCTATGTCTACTCTCGGAGAATATAGTCGTGAGCATATACTTATGCTGAAAATACAAAAAATAACAAGGAAACACATTTCCTTGTAACACGATTTGTTATTTTCTTACATAATCATTAATTTGATAAAAGACTATCAAGTACAGATAAAAAATAAATCTTCTAAATCATAACGAACACTGGCTACAAAGCCGTGTAAATCATTGCATAATAGCAATCATTTAAGTTCAAAACCTTCCCCCTCTAGTACAGTATTTTGTCTCTTACATGAGTGCCAACTTGCCGCGGGCATCGACTTCGCGCATGCGCCAGCGCAGCGCGTGCGACTCGACTCCCGCGTATAATTGACGCTGCGCAAGCATTGTTCGCGCCCGCCTGTGATTTGTAGTTAGCCCGTACAAGTTTTTCGAGTTTACTGTTTGAAATTACTGGGGTTACTTGCTATTTTATGTAAAGATTTTTGTGTCATTCGTTTTAGTTAACTTTTAATACAATCATTATCGAATCCATCGAATTTATGTACGATTTGTAACAACACTGGCTTTTCGGTGAAGGAAAACATCGTTAGGAAGCCTGCATACTTCAATTTCGAGGCATGTATTGTACCCACTGTCCATTATGTGGCGACGGGCTCACCCCCTGTCACACTGGACAGAGTTTCGGTACTACTGGTGAAACGTGGATATTCTGAGGTTTCAGAATATCTCTGACTACCCTCTGGGGGAATATAGTCGTGAGCATATGCTATGCTATGCTATTATCGAATCCTAAGATTGAAAATGAATCGTTACACAAAACTCAATATATTACCAAATTTTTCATAAAAAAGTAACACATACAAAAATATCACGAACAATATACATTGCAATACAACCTTATGGCAAATCACAAATCAGTGAAATATGTTTTTTATATCCAGAAGCTGTATCATGTTGCGCGTGATATGGATATATCACGACTTATATCTCGTTCGTTCGTGCGCAAATATAATGAAAGCGTTAGCGCGATATCGCTGTATCACGCTGCCGTACTACGGCCGACGGCCGCAGATATTTATACACTGAAAGCACTAATGTACCTCATGTAAATGACCACCCCATTTCTACCCATGAGTGTCGTATGAGGCAACTAAGGGATAAGGGTTTCATATGCAGTGTATTTGAGGACGAATTAGCCAACCATGAAAGCTTTACTCGTCATTTCATTTTGAATCCTTCAATATGCTAAAAGGGAGCATATTTGCCTTCAATAAAGTTGGTAGTTGTAACAATGTTTCTGATCACCCCGAAAGGGATTATGGTCGTGAGTTTATGTATGTCTGTAATCTACATCTCTATAACGTCATGCTTCTTTCCCAGTAGGATGTTCAGAGACCAGGGCGCGCCATGTACACACTGCGACAGATCAAGCTACGCAAAACCAGTATAAGTTGGCCGCGCTTCAGTAAAATAATGTATAATGTCGCGCGGCCAGCTTATGTTTGTTTTGCGTAGCTTGATGTGTCGCCGTATGCACCAAATAAATTTTCGTATATCCAGAATACACGACGGTTAACCTTTTGGAATCACTATAGACTTTTTTGTCACTGTCAATCATTCAGAAATGTTGGTACAAATTCTGCAATTGTTTTTTAAGAGTGCCTTGTTTACTTCAGATTTCAGGATGGAATGGTGTAACAAGTAGAGATATGTGGCTAGTTATCGTGAAGTTCATCGTTTTCGTGAACTTTGAGTCTTTCCCTTATAATACGGGTGTTATTGATTTGTTATTACAAATCCATAAAGATGTCGTCTTCTGTCATGTTTGCGAAAATTAGAGACACCACAACAATGCATTACAGTGTCCAACCTATTATGCTGATGGTCTTTTAAGAGGATGATCAGACCATCAAACTGAACAACTTTCTCTTTGGGACCAACATCGAAATCGCGAAAAAAATTAGCTATCCCATATAGGGCCTAGTAAGATTGCATTTTTGTATGTAACAGCTGTTCCCAATAGTTATTTTCCAAAATTTTCTGGTCGTGAGGCATGTTTTGATCATGCAAATATAAATTATATTCGAATGATTTGTGCTTTGGATGAAATGTATAACAAAATGAAGTGTTTCAAAGTTTAAAATAAGATACTCGTATGACATGAGTTAAAAGTTCTAAATTAATTTTTATTTTCACAAGACATCGTCGACCCTCTGGGTGGGTCACAGAATCATAATTTTTGTCCGAAGTCAACTTAAAGTATACAAATTAAAGTGGCTGCCAAAAATTATTTATCAGAACGAAGCCTTCGACCGATTATTCACGCTTATGACAAATGGTGGTGAGCAGAGACGGGATATATTTCACGGATTTGTGATTTGCCATTCGGTTACGTATTGCAATATATATTGTTCGTGATATTTTTGTGGGTGTTCCTTTTTTTTGACAAATTTGGTAATGTATTGAGTTTTGTGTAATGATTCATTTTCAATTTTAGTTTTTATTATTGTCAATAATATTTAAATGTAAACGCTGTGTCCAATAAATCTAAAATTCTACTAATAACTCTTTTAAGATCGTCAAAAACTTTGCTACAACTAAAAGATATCTTTACATGATGTTGTAGCGAGGTACATTTATCCCGACAGCGCCAGAAGGAGCAATGTTTTTAGCATAGGTTTTCGGCTATAATCATGTATCGTCACAAAAACACTTCATTAACGACCTTATGATAACTATCGTCAAAGTTCAATAAGAACGTCACAATCCAAAAAATCGTTTAGGTCTTTAACCTCGAACATCACAAAAGACATCAAACCATTGTGAAAACTATATTGATCCGTGTCCATCAAGCTTCGAACAAAAATAAAAAAGAGTGAGCATTCAAATCGGATTGTCTTTAAAATAGAATAGCTCCGAGATAACACATTTGCGCCGCACACTGTGATACTGTATATCATCTGCCGTAGAATTAGATATGTGGTAGAGTTGGCTTGTTTATTAATTAATTTCTTAATTGATAATGAAAGTAAAAGTCAACATTTTTTATTCAAAATAATATCACATAGATAACTTTCTGGCGTCATGTTTTTGACTCACCACCGCGTCGGTGGGATACTCTCGGTAAATACTCTGGGTAAATGCTAGGGATGCACGAAAACATTTGATATAAATATCGTAGGGCTATGTTCAATAATGTACGACGTCATTGATTGATTCTTCTTCGATTCAGCATGAGTTTATATTGCACGAAAATCACTCGTTAGCCAGTCAGCAATAGTCGTATCGAGGCTGACTGCTCAGGTTGCACCAGACTAACCCAGGTTTCGTCACTCAGGGAGGCTCTTTCTTTAGCTATAGCGATTGCATAATTAAAAAATCTGGTAGATCGATAACTCGTTTATTTCATCAGTACAAGACAAATACCGACGTACGATGCGACGAGGGTACTATAGGAAGCTTGCATTATTGTGCGCTCTAAACGTAGATGCATTCTGGCGTTTTTGCCGTCCTAAATCTGATGCACGGGAAACCGCTATGATCTGAGAAGGGATCGGATGCAGTCGTTCTAACCATTACAGTACGGACACTCCCTGCACTCCACCAAAGTTAACCTAACCTCTCTATAGCACGGAAGGAGGCAGATAGTAAGCAGTCGTATAATCTTCTCCTACTCGCACTCAATCTAAATAACATGTGCTAGCTTCTTTGTATGAAGTGTTTAGGTTGTTCCGATATTCATACCGTGTGTCAATCGTATGTGTTGACAATGCTTGGCTTGATGAGATTAATCGCCTCTTACGACAAACGTCAAAATAATGTGTCATAACTCATAATACGTATGATAAATTAACTATATTAAGGCGACCTTGATCTTTTCATATAAAGATAGTCATCTATTCACCTTTTTAAACAACATTATCAACAAAAAAATGTATTTATTAAAAGAAAAAGAAGTTCAATCCATCAAAAATGAATTATTTATCTACCGTATTAGGTATTATAATTACCAAAAAAAAAACTTTTTCGTAAACATGTAATTAGTCCATAAAAAATAGCATAGAAGCTAAAATTTATCTAATATTTTATACTAACTACAATTCATCTATATCCTTCACTATTCAAAGCAACAAAAAATAGAAAACGTGTAATTTTCCTCACGCAATTTTTTCTTGTCTAACACCTTCGGAACTCTGCGCAAAAAGTTCGTTGCCCTAACGGAATGCCACACCCCTTCACTATAGAAACATAATTAGTGGTCTCATCCCGAACACACGTACTAACATATCGAAGTGTAACCCATACATTGCTGGTAGTATTTATATAATGGAACAAAAATTACAGTTTCTACCCGAAGCTTAAACTAACTAAGTTTGTGGACTCTATGGGTGTCTGATTACCCCCTCGGGGAGTATAGTCATGAGCATAAGCTTCTAAGTGCATGCCTCATCTGTACTATACAGGATGTAAGTGACAGCCTAGAAAATAATGAAATGGTGATTTCAGACCATCAAACTGAACAATTGTGACTTTGGAGCCACACTCAGGAAATGCGAAAAAAAATCTGCTGTTTCATACATTTCAGTCAAGTAGGTACAGCTGTTTTGTACGGAGCAGCTGATTTTTTTTCGCATTTCCTGAGGGTGGCTCAATAATGAAAGTTGTTCAGTTTGATGGTCTGAATTCACCGTTTTAGTATTTGCTAGGCTGTCACTTACACCCTGCATAGCCTATTAATAACACCTTCCGAAGAAATGAAAAGAATATGGTAGATTAATAAAAGATAAAACCGAATCTTTAATGAAATAGTAAGTACTTCACACATTTTTCCATAAAACAATAAATATACGAATTAACCCTTGCTCTAATTGCACGCTTTTAAAAGATATCTGGTTACCATCGTAGCATAGTTTGTGACCACCCCGCACGGATTAGGGTCCACTATCAATATGTTGAAAATGCTATACTTTATTCTATATTTTGAATGTTGTACTTTGTTGTACCAATCCCGTATCTCAAATAAAAGCATCAATCAAACACCGCAATGGATCACTAGTAACACAATCGATTAGTAATAATTACTAGTTTTAGTAACGCAGTGAATGGTTGCAAATCGGCAGATCATTAGCACAGGATCCATTAGACAGTGACAACAAAATTTAATTAATTCGAGTTAATTTGATAGTCGAATATTTTCGACTTTATAATTAAGGTGTTAGGATTCACTCAGATTCGAAAGATTTGGAGATAAGGTTAATTGAAATACATTTAGCTTTGACATTGAAAAATAGCTTCGATGCAGAAAACTAGCATTTTGATTTTGTTTATTTGCCTCTACAACTGGTTGTCAAAAACTGAATTATGTTACGAACTTATTGTGTGTCACGTTGCAGGGTTTGCCCCAAACACTTGTCTTTCGCTTGGTGGTCGCGCGGTTCGCGTGTCAGCCTACCACGAGGCAATCCTTCTCAGTCGTATTCTTATTCAAAAACAATTCTCGAGATTGGATAGATACTCCCTCAAACCACTTGAAGTCCATTAATTATAAAGATTAAAATAAAAACTTATTATGAGTGATATTATAATGATTATTATCTTGATGTAATAAATTATCTAAACTATAGTTTTAATGTTAATCTGAATGATTTAAAGTAAGTAAAGTAATTAGTGAAATTTTTATTGCTTTTTGCTACTACGAATCTACAAATTTTACAATTATCTTTTATTATACTTAGGTACTGCATTTTTAATTGTATTTTAATGTGAATGCTTCAGTTAGTTGCTAAAGATTATTGCAATGAAAGAATTATACTTATTATTATTCTCAATTGAATTAAAAAGACACCTTCATAATAATATCAAATCAACTTTAAAAATGATGGGGGAAAAATGGAAAACAGAATGTTAGAAATCACGACTGAGTACATCTGGGAGTGGACAGGAATTTATACAGTAGAACAACTAATATAAGTGGGACGAAAAGTAATTATCAAATAGAAAAATATTTGCTACGAGTTAGTTGCAAATCTCTAATCTGGCTAAAATAGAATTGCATTAGTAAACAATGTTTTATTTCCTTGCAATAAAGTTGAAGATACATTGACCAAAAGTCGTGAGTTCAAAAATACCATTTTATTTGCATTATTAATGTCCTATAAAAACTAGATTTTTGTTTAGATCTAAGTTTGATATCTGTCAGATTAAGTTGACAGTAAAAAGTTAAGACAGTTTATTTAATGGATTTATTTAGCTTACTAGAACAAGTTAAGCTTATTGTTATTAATAAGGTTAAAATAATTGACTGTTTATATAAACATTTAATTATATAGGTATTTACAAATCATATTGATTTGATACCTAGAACGTTGAAAAGAGGTACGATATAAAACCTGAAAAATGCATCAACATCATTTTACTATTAAAAATATAATTCAAGAGATGTCGTATTCGGTGCGATTCTATACAGGATGTAAGCAGTGATTCACTATGGAGCCAACATCGGAATCGCAAAAACGAAATTAGCTCTTTCAAACTGCAGTACTGGCTCGACTCAAATGTTTGGGACAGCTGATTTTTTTAATTCAAAGTCATAATTGTTTATTCAAAATAATATCACATAGATAACTTTTTGACGTCATGTTTTTGAATCTACCACCGCGTCGGAAGGTGTTCCGTTGTAGAGAAGATGCGGCCAGAAACTCTACAATTACATAAATTTTTTGTGAAAGTTGTTCAGTTTGATGGTCTGCAGCACCCCCTTAAGTATTACTAGGGTGTTTTGTTACACCCTGTATAACTCATTGACTCCTTTAAAAGAAATCAGAGTTATAATTTAACAAATACTTATCGTCAATAATGAAAATTTTATTATCACAAACCTATAAGACTCCAACCATAAGTTTTCATTTATCAATCAGCTTTATTCATTACGCAACGAAATTATGCAACGAATGAAATAAAACAGATTTACAGCATTTTAAATTGTTCCTACACGTCATATAAAAGTACCGACATGCCTGGCTGAAGCTATGAAAACAAATAATAAATCAATGAATTAAAACATTTGCCCCGCGACATCTTTATTGACGTGAGTATATAACTATACTTACACACTATAGTTGTGATAAATCATCCGACGCCTTTGCACACGTCACTTGCCATACTTAAAGTCATATGTTAACCTTTTTTCTTTCAAATCAAACGCGTGACTCAGAATTTTAGGGAGATATTTTGACCCGACTTAGGTAGGTTCTGTATTCGAGCATTATTTTTCAATCTGGTAATTTAAATTAATGTTGTCGTATCATCACTATCATCATCCATCCGTCATCATCTTATACAGGGTAAACAGTTACATTAATTTAAGGGTTGATTATACCCATGACACTGAACAACTTTCCCTAAGAAACCTATAGGAAATTCGCCAAAAAACTTGTAGACCTTTCATACTAAAGTTCGATTAGCTGATTGCATTTAGTATGAAGTCCAAAACTAAAGTTTCTTTACTAATTTCGTATAGGTTTCTTAGGGAGAGTTGTTCAGTATCATGGGTACAACCACCTCTTAAAGTAATGCAACTTTGTATATTTTGTTTTGTTTAAAAGAAGTGTGTTGTAGAGTTTCTGGCTGCATCTTCTCTACAACGGAACACCTTCCGACGCGGTGGTAGATTCAAAAATATGACGTCAAAAAGTTATCTATGTGATATTATTTTGAATAAACAATTTTGACTTTGACTTTGACTGTTTACCCTAACACCCTGTCCATCCGAGTAGCAGCTTTGTGAGATCCAAGACAGATCACAGTCACCCCCTTGGCTAGATGGATACTTTGCTTGTTCAAAGTGGTTGCCGTTGTTCATTCTGGTATCATCATAACAGTCGAAAGACGTCCGCTGCTGGACATAGGCCTCCCCCAAGGATCGCCATAACGACTAGTCCTGCGCTGCCCTCGTCCAACGGGTTCCCACCGCCTTCACCAGGGGGGCCTACCCACGTTTTACTTTCCTGAATACATTAGTGGTAATCAGTGGTAAGTCTACAGTATTCCGCTTACTTCCAGTTCAGGAACTCAATCCGTATTAGAAATAAAATCCACATTCCTCTAAAAAGCTTACAAATTCTAAATACCTTAACGAAACCACTCATAAGACTTAAAAGGCTCTCAACTTGTTGACTATCCACTTAATTTGTATGCGAATATGCTCCATGCAAATAGTATAGGAATAACGCTGCGCATGAGCAATAGTGTCCTTTATTCCCCTTCAAATGAGCATGATTGTATGCTAAGTGTGGAGTTCAAAGCTCCTTTAATGTTATATCATAATTGTTTTAAGATTTTTATCGTGATTCAGTCAGGGAATATGTGTATATACGACTGTAATTATCTCTTTGTTTGTACATATAGATATAGTCACAACACGGTCTCATATTAGGATTTAGGATAGGCAGGAATTCTCAAACACTAACACCTTATATTACAAGATTACTAAGATCCTATGTAGAACAAAAAATGACTTACTTTTATGTCATCAAAGTATAATTTTTCTGGGTTATCAGAAATTGTAACAAATACCAACAACACGAAAATTCTACAGTCCCATACATTTGGCATGAGTAGGTTTGCAGTTTTGTATAGAACAGCTGATTATTTTTTCGCGATTCCGATGTTGGTGCCATAGAGAAAGTTGTTCAGTTTGATGGTCTGATCATCCCCTTAAAAAGTGACAGCATATTAAGAAGGACCCTATGTAGTAACGTTTTTCCTTCGTTCTTCTTACATTTTGATAAGTACTCCAAAGTACGAAATACAGTGACAAATAAAACGAATTCTTACAGGTACCTAGTACATTCTTTCTTACGTAACTTACGTTACTTTTAAAAACGAATTTTCACATTTTTCTCACGTTTTTTTAATCACCCTCATTACCGTAACCAAGTGTTGGACGTTAATAGTTGCGACACGAATTGCTTTGAAAAATTCAGCAGGGAATGAAAAAAAATTTGGAAAGGAAATAAAAAAAATATCTGTGCAAGATATTACGCTTGCTCCATCCTTATACAGGGTCCAACGTCCAAGGGTTAGTTTTTTAAGAGGATGATGAGACCATCAAACTGAACAACTTTCTTTATGGGACGAACATCAAACCGCGAAAAAAAAAACAATTGTCCCATACATTTGGCTCGAGTAGGTTCACAGTTTCGTAAGGAAGATCTGATTTTTTTCGCAATTTCGATGTTGGTGCCATAGAGAAAGTTGTTCAGTTTGACGGTCTGATCATCCCGTTAAAAAAGTGGTAGCATATTAAAAAGAATCCTGTATAGTGCAGTTTATTCACGCCTCATCCTCGCCATCATTCCTCCTGATGAAATTAAATTTTTATAATCTGATTGTAATTCATTTATAATAATTGTAATTTGATTATGTCCAAAGGAAATACGGTCTTTAGTTTATGTGCTTATGCAATTTTTTCATATAAAATAGTGACCGGATATTTAGGTAGTAAATGAGCCTTACTATAAAAAATGACCCCTAATTATTAGCACAATTTTGCAATTATGGTAATAATTATGATAACTTAGAAATCCTCTAAGCCGTTTCCAATCAAACCAATGTTTTACGTGTTCAATACCGGATATTGAATTCTCTGTCGTTCACACTTGACTACTTTAGAAAAAAAATTAAAATAAAAATCGTTTGAAAACTTATCAACATAATCTACCTATCCTATAATCCGACTAAGGCACAATGTAATGAAGCCGCCATTTTGTTTTTGTTTTTTGTTAAGTTTCCCGCCACGTCAAGGATTGGATGTAATTTTCTTAATTCATATAATCATGTTGGAAGCTGAGCCTTCTTGTTTCTGCCACAGACTCAAAAACGCTGTGCTAACATTTGTTGTAAAGGATGATTTTGTTATGAATTTTAAGCGAATGTATGAACATAAGAGATACTTTTTGATCGTATTAACAAAACATTTTCAATTTTTGACAACGAATATTATTACGCTACTAAATTAAAGCTCTTTTGTTGGTCTGTTTAAATCAGTTTGTAATGTTTTCATATCTAAACTACTAAACCGATATTAATGAAATCCGAAAGTGTGACAAAAGTCATAAAACTATGTTCTATCTCAATAACGAAACTAACTCTAGGCGAGCGAAGGCACGAGCTTTCATTAGTTTCCTGTTACTAAAAAAAGATGCATTGAAAAGGCCTCTGTAATAAACGACCTTATCTCCTATAATGAAATAAATCATTACCTATACGTACTGTTAACAACGTCCTGTATACAAAAACAATAATAGGTTTGATGGTAACTTGGTACAGCTCAATTCCGAGTTAACAAGTACTTATGTAATTCTCATCGACGTCTTGACATGTGCTCACGTTTCTATTACGTACCTATTTGCACGTCTGTTTTGATTCATTTATTTTTATTCTATGACACGTACGGTAACTGTGAATTGTGAATTTTTCTCACGCGAATTCTTTTGTCGTTGAATTTTTTCAATGATCTTCCTCACAACCATGATCTCTATCAGAGTGGTCAGAACTCAAAAATATGCAATTATAAATATTAAGAATCGGTGTCAATTGTGGTATTCAAGTGTACCAAATTTTCACATGAATAATATGGGCTTGAGCCTTTTTTAAATACGTTTTTTCAGAAGAGTATCGCAAGTGACAAGTTTCGTAAAATTACAAAAAATCGAAATAGAATTACAAAAAAAAACCGTGGTGGTCCAGTGGCGAGTAACCTTGCCTGCCGTGCAGGAGGCGATGGTTCGAAACCCGTCCAGACCGACTCGTATAATGAGTTTTTGGAATTTATGTACGATTTGTAACACCACTGGCTCTTCGGTGAAGGAAACATCGTGAGGAAACCTGCATGCTTCAATTTCAAGGCATGTATTGTACCCACTGTCCATTATAAGTGGTGACGGGCTCACCCCCCGTCACACTGGACAGAGTTTCGGTACTACTGGTGAAACATTAATGTTCAGAGATTTCAGAATATCTCTGACTACCCCCTTGCGGAATATAGCGTGACAGTTTAGTAAAAATATTTATATCGAACATTATACAGACACTCTATATTGCTCAGTATAAAAATATATACCTAACTACATATTTTATAGTCACTTATAAAAACATTATTTTTTATTTTCTAACATCAGGAGAACACAAAGACATAATATTTTACTATCAAAGAGATATCATGGACTTCCGCAAACTAAAGCCTGATCATTAAGTCATCATAATAAAATGTATAGTCTAGATTCTGTTACTTTGATTTTAACTGCTCTATGTGACAGTATTAAATTTAAATGTATTTATTACTAGCTGACCCGGCAGACGTTGTTCTGCCATTTTCCCTACCCTACACCTACCCTACAACTACCCTACACCTACCCTAAACCTACCCTACACCTACCCTACACCTACCCTACACCTACAACTACCCTACACCTACAACTACCCTACACCTACCCTACAACTACCCTACACCTACCCTACACCTACCCTACACCTACCCTACACCTACAACTACCCTACAACTACCCTACACCTACCCTACAACTACCCTACACCTACCCTACACCTACCCTACACCTACCCTACACCTACCCTACACCTACTCTACACCTACAACTACCCTACACCTACCCGACACACACTTGGCCGTTTTTTTTGTTTATAAACCTTCCCTGGCATATGCACAACAACCCACCAAAGTTTCATCGCAATCGGTCCAGCCGTTCAGGCGTGATGCCGTGACCAAGGGAAATAGGGATTCATTTTTATATATATATAGATTTACTTCACCTTTTTACGTAAATAACTTGTAAGTTTTGAGTAAATCACGGTAGATTTTCTCAAAACTTACAAGTTTGAATGCAAAAATAAAACAGGAGTAGAGTATAATAAAACAGAGTAGATAGTGTGCGGTTGCATTCTTGTATAATGGTCCATATGGACATGAGAGGGCACGTCTAGATGTTGTAGCCTTAGAAATTAATTAGATATGCTCTGCGCCGAGTTGTACTGCCCGAGGCAAAAGTGTTAGGGGTCTTGTAGGTGATGACTGTTGTTTTTTTTAAACGATTATCACAAAACTTTACTACTAATGTGATATGACAATAAGAGAATTTTTCCTACCATAAAAATTCTTATTATGGACGTAACTTATTTGAAACCTAATGTTGAGATATGACGTATCAATTTCTTACGTTTCGTAGTGCCATATCGCCCTCCTACCTGCGCCGGGCGCCCACGTGTAGCTTTCACTTCCCCGCTCGACCGGTGCGTAGTGGTGGGGCGAGCGTATAAAAGGGGCGCACTGCGCGTCTCGCATTCAGTTCTTCTCAACATGCAGTTATTTGTTAGGTTTCAAATAAGTTACGTACATAATAATAATTTTTATGGTAGGAAAAATTCTCTTATTATGCACAGACACTTATTTGAAACCTAATGTTGAGATTATGTTTATTATCGCATGGTGACATTCAAGTTAAGGAAATGTCGGAGTATTAAGGTATATAGGCATATAGGTAAAGTAAGAGAAAAATATAATTTTAGGTATATAAATATTCATTTATTTCCTTTAAACAATTAGAAAGGAATAAGCAAAGACAAGCAAGATCACCAAACAAATTTTATAATGTAAGTAATTAGTTATTAATAGGTTTGAAATAGGTAGCCACAGAGGGCGTACTCGAATTGGGAGGCTGAAGCAATGGTTTGCGATAAAATGTTAGCAGCGTATTACTACTTCTCCAGTTACCTCTAGCCAAGATATCTTCAATTGTGAATGATTCTACCCAGTTCAAAGAGGCAACGGCAGATCGGATGGAGCCAGCTGAGCTATCTATGCCGGCATCCTTCAGTATGGTACGGACCCAGCCCGCGATTATTGTTCTGCTAGCTGCTTTAGCTGCTCCTGTAGTAGTCAAAAACAGATTAAAGATACCACCAGCTTCTCTACGAAGGCTAGCACTCAAACTGAGAACTTTTTTAATCCAAAAGACAGGATCTATATTTTCCTCAAGTCCAGACAAAAGTTGCCAACCCGATTGTTGGTAGTTAGGCGTATCAGTTTTTGATCCATATACGGGCCAAAAAGTTATGGTATCTGAATCTATTATGCATTTATCATCAGCAATCGAAAGCAAAGTTAGGTCGTGGACCCTTCTTCCTGAAGCTAATAGCAGCAAAATAGCACATCTCCGTGAAGCGTTAAACAGACTTTCTGTCGGAGACTGTTCATTTAATAAATAGGAAACCACTACTTGTGGGTTCCATATTGGTGGTTTCTGGTGTTTTATGGATTTGTTAGCAATGCCTTTAAGCGTCTGTTTTACCAAGATGTGAGAACCTAAGTCAGATTCTGAAGCTGGGCTGCCAAATCTTGAAACCACTGACTTATGAGTCAGTATGGTCCTATAAGCCAGCTTCTCATTGCAGTGTAGATGAATTAAATATTTTGCCAATATATCAGGGCAAGGATTCTTCGGACTTACATCAGTTTGATGACACCAGGAACACCAACGGTCCCAGGCAGATTTATAGGTCTTTAAAGTAGAAGATCTCCATCCTGCTTCTAAGATAGATTTTTGTGTCGTAGTCCAGTCTTTGGTTAAATCTTCCCACCCCGACATCTCCATGCTTCCAATACCAGCTGATGGACGCACGGTGGTGGTAGACCGGTTCGCGTGTCTACTAGCACTTGCCTTAGAAATGTTATGGTGAAGGGTGCTGCCGTAGATCGTTTCTTCAGTTCTGTTCTCCAATAAACGTTCTTCCACCTGGGGCATATGATTATGTAGGTCCCGGACGCTTGATTTAGAGCAGATAGGACTTGGGGCATCAGACTCGGAGGAGGAAATATCCACGCTAGTTGGTAATGCCAAATCCTGCTGAATGCATCTGTGTAAACTGCCTTTTTGTCCCTGATGTCCCAGGATACGTACTGATGGACTACGTGGGCGTAACTCGACGCCATCAGGTCTATTTGCGGGCAACCCCATATGGAGAAGATAAGATGAGTCGCTTGAGGCAGGAGATGCCACTCTGCCTGTATTTTGTTTCTGGACAAGCTGTCTGCTATCGTGTTGAGAGGTCCTGGAATATAGCTCACCATCAGCTGAATGTTTCTTTGAGCTACGATATGGTATATCTTGCGTGTGAGACTGCACAGAAGCGGGGATCGAGTTCCTCCTTGTTTTCTCAAGTAGGCAACAGCTGTTAGGTTGTCGCTCTGAACTAGCACCGTAGAATTCATCAAATCGTGCTGGAATTCCTTGATCGCGAAGAAGATAGTCATCAGTTCTTTCACGTTCGAGTGAAGTGAAGCTTCCTCCAAACTCCATTGATCTGCCAAGTGTACACCGTCGATATAAGCGCCCCAACCTATATCCGAGGCGTCGGTTACAATGAAATGAGAAACTGGGTCTTGCCATATTTTGCTCTTGTGAATCAGATGATTCAACCACCAACGCATGTCCTGGTGGGCTCCTTGAATGAGGTATTGTATATCCCTGTCCTTCTGTAGGGCATATAATAGTTTTTGTAGGTTGCGCATATTTAGGCGACCGTAAGGTATTACGAAACTGGCAAAGTTTAGAGTTCCGACTAACCTCTGAATCTCGAGAATCTCCCAAAAGCTCTTGGTGCTGTGAGAAGTTTTCGGGCAGTAGATATCTTCTTCTCTGGAAGAATTTTTAAATTGCACTGTGTGTCCCATATAATCCCGAGAAATTCTAATTTCTGAAGGGGTTTGCTCGATGATTTTTCCCTGTTTATAACCCAACCCAGGGATTCTAGGAATGAGCTTGCCATATTTATTTGTTTTGTGAGCTGGAAAGCGTCTTGATCTACAAAAAGAAAATCGTCGAGGTAAACAATCACTTTTATTCCGATGCTCCGAAGTTTCTGTGCCATCCAGTTTGAGAGTGTGGCAAATGTTCGAGGAGCACTCGATAGTCCGAATGGAAGGCAAGTCATTTCGAGTACCTGGTTCTCGTAAATAAGCCTCAGGTAACGCCGATGCTGTGGTGCTATCGGTACATGAAAGTACGCTTGGGATATGTCCAGTTTCACCATCCAGTTTTGTGATTGAAGGAATTGAGGAACACGGTGCATGTTGATCAGACGAAACTTTTGGTCCTCTACGAAATAGTTCAAATTTTTTAGGTTGAAGACAGGTCTGAAAGACTGGTCTGGTTTTTGAACCAGAAATAGATGAGAGATGAATCCTCCTCCAGGACTTGCTTCCTGTAACACTCCTTCCTGAATCATTTTCTGAATCTGTTGACTCATCTCTGTCGAGGGAATGGTATACAACCCTTTGCTCAGCTTGCAAGTTACAGGAGGTTTCGCTATGAATGGTATCCGATAGCCTGTTATTATTTTCATTATGTGAGGAGGAGCTTGATAGTGCTGCCAAATCTCCCAATGCCAGGCCAGTCTGCCTGCCTGAAATCGATTCTTTGCGTAGTCATTGTCTTTTGCGACGGTCAAAGTCATCCCGTCTCGACTTATAGTTCTGGTTCTTGGCGGCAGCAAAGGGCCGTTTACCAACCAGTGATTTACCTTTTGTCGATTCCCGAGTGCGAAATGTCGACGTCGAGGCTGGTGCGCCAGATGTAGATCCTTGAAAGAGTTTCTTTACCAAGGGGTCAGAAGAACGCCCTGGTACGGCCTGGCCACTTTCAGCAAGTGGATACGGCTTTCTGAAGAATACCTTTGTGCTACCGCCTAGTTTGGCAATAGCTTCGTCTAAGGCTGTAGAATGAAACAGATGTTCTGATGTTGGTGGTATTCTTCGCAAAACAACTTTGTTGTATTTGTCTCTGACGTTAGCCAGTATTTTGTCACGTCTCTGTTGTACGATATCTGCCCTGCGGCCACATACCACCTGCATCAGGTCTTTGGAGACTGTCTTTAGTGCAGAATCTTCTGAAAATAAATTGCGAATCTTGGTCGTGACAGCAACTGATGACAAGGAGGTGTTCTTGTCATTGCACCACGACAGAAGTTCCTTCACAGCAGTTTGCAAAGCTTCTTTTTGAGAAAGTAGCATGTTGGTCAAGGCAGCAAAGGTTTGGTCTAAAGATCTAAGATGTACCTGCTTGCCTTCATACTGCCTTAGAATATCGTTCGGTTCTAGACTCGTCCCTCCTGGAGAACTCAAGTACTTTTTCTGTACCTCTGCATACCGTACGTTAGTCCAGTCAGAAGAATTAAAATGCTGGAGCCTCTCTATTTCTCCTAGTCTGCTAGTGGATGTTTTTGGCAGGGTCGATCCCAAAAGTGCTGTACCATAGTCATAAGTAAACTCGAATTCTTCACTTTCCTTTTCTTCTGCGTCACGGAAAGTTTGTGAAAATAAGGAATATTCGTCATGAAGAGATAAGCCATCCGTAGATTCCTTTTCTGTATCATGCACACGTTTATCCTTCAAAAGTTTCAATATCTGAGCCATGTTATTTTCTAAAACCTCCAAACGAGCGTTTAATTCACCGGGTTTCACTAACCTGGGCCGTTTTTCTGCCGGCTGCTCGTAATGAATAATGTCGTCATCATCGTTATCGGAAAAAATCCGTCTTGGTCGTTTCTCCGGTCTCCTTGTCTCCATATCCTCACCTCCGGTAGGAGAGCTCATGTTGCTATTTTTGTCTTCGATAACACAAAAAATAGAACTGTATATATTAATATAAATTAATAAATAAAATAGAAAAGTTCTTACTCGAACGGCAATACCGTTATGGCACAAACGTTTCGCTTCGAAACTAAACGCCAACTGAATGCGAGACGCGCAGTGCGCCCCTTTTATACGCTCGCCCCACCACTACGCACCGGTCGAGCGGGGAAGTGAAAGCTACACGTGGGCGCCCGGCGCAGGTAGGAGGGCGATATGGCACTACGAAACGTAAGAAATTGATACGTCATATCTCAACATTAGGTTTCAAATAAGTGTCTGTGCATAATAGGCAAATCTCGTTTTCATATTTACAATGTTCAGAAATTACTTTGTTTCCTTTTTAATTGCAACAAAACTCTCGCGGACGCTTGATTCGTCGATTGCGTCTCAATTATAAGAATATCTTGGGATAGGATGCAAGTAAAGGACATGTTAAGGTTTGGGTAAAAAGTTTATGATTTTGCATTTATGTATCGTCAGAATTTAACGAATTTGAATAACTTGGAATTTAATGTCATTTGAAATAAGACAAATAAGTTACAGAATGACTGTACATTCATCATACATGTCTAATTAGCTCTATAACGTGACACTTTAGGATTTTATACATGGTCCTTCTTAATATGCTGACACTTTTGTGAGGAAATAATCAGACCATCACACTGAACAACGTTCTCTATGTGACCAACATCGAAATCGCGAAAAAAAAATCAGCTGTCCCATACATTTGGCTCGAGTATGCCATAGAGAAAGTTGTTCAGTTTGATGGTCTGATTAATCCCTTAAAAAAATGTCAGCATATTAAGAAGGACCCTGTATAACCTGCAATTGTTTGTCTACATGTCCCCAATCTAAAAATTAAAGTTTAATTGAGCGACGCGCTTTTGAAAAATAATAAATCTTGACTAAACCAGTTCCCATATAAAAAATTACAAAACCCTTTGTATGAACTCTGTAAGCGACTGTACAGGGTGTAAGCGGAAGAGGAAAGTGCAGAATGTGTTATTAACAGCCACAGAGTATAAAGATAATCTACAACTAGTTGTAACATGTTATAAAAACTAGCCCTATGAGAACTCACCAGATCTCCATCGGTTAATTAACTTACGTAATTAGATTGATTTAATTAAATTTTTAATTAGTTTCAGTACAAATTTACTTGGTAATTCCGGTTTTTTTGCAACATTTTGTTCCTGGTTGACTGTTTATGGTATCGTGGACATATCTTCACACTGTTGATGCTCGTAGATATGTTGGGAATATTCATTTGAAATCCCTTCTAACCTAAATTGATTCTTTAATGAAATACCATAATTTCGACGGCCCGATAGCACAGTTGGTAGTGAACTTGCCTGCTGTGCCGAGGGTCGCAGGTTCGAATCCCGTAAGGGACTAATATTTGTATGATGAATATGATTATTTGTACCCGAGTCATGGACGTTACTATCTATTTATGTATTCTATATCGTTGTCTAATCATCTTAATACAAGTCCAGGCTAGATTCTGGTACTTTAAATGTGACTAGATAATCTGTGATATTTATTTATTGTTGTTACTTGTAAGTAGCATACGCTCACGACTATATTCCCCGAGGGGGTAGTCAGAGATATTCTGTCTATTCGTCTTCGTTCTTTCATCTAAAAAACGTCACAAACCAGCTATAAGATAAATAAACACAGATCCCATTAGCAAGGGAGAGAAGTCAGATATTTGGTTTTCGCTACCCCTCCTACCTTCATACATGAAAATCACTGCGGGTACCAAGACGTGTTTAATGCTCGCTGGACTTCATTATCTAGTGTTGTGAGTGGTCACCGCTGTTGATCTTGGCTCACAGAGGCTCACAGGCTGAATGAGTAGCAAATCTTTAAATCTTCAGTAGCCTGTCATTGTTCACTGCCGAATATAAGCCACTCCCAAGCCACGCCTCTCTATCTTCGGCCTTCTTCATCCAGTCGCTCCATGATTCCAGTTCAATAGTAAATATTAGAATTAAATACAGATGGGGCAAAGGGAAGTGGTGACTGAGATAAGGTAAGAGAGGAGTGCCAGCCAGCCAGCACCGGCTGAATGTCTTTCTGTTTGCGCGCTAACGAACGAGCTTGCGCATCATGCAGTTCCCACTGATAGGTTAATGAGATTACAAAATTAACTGCTTAAAGGCTTAGAAGCAACCCTGTTGGAGTCTTTAGGGGGTGCTTCAGACCATCAAACTGAACAACTTTCACTACGGAGCCAACGTCGAAATCTCGAAAAATAAAACTCAGTTTCATACAAAACTGCAGTACCAACTCGACTCAAATGTCTGGGACAGAAGATTTTTTTTTTTCGCGATATCGAAGTTGGCTCCGTAGTGAAAGTTGTTCAGTTTGATGTACACTAATACATTACATTTCTTAGAAGTTTGTACATACTCTGTATTAGTTCGTATACGTAGATCCCATTAGACAATGTAACAGTGTAGCAAGGTACCATATTTAGTACATACCAGGCCACGTCAAAGTGTACGCATCTAAAAATGTATCCGTTAAGAAGCTCAAATTCCGACACGGGCCGTCGTTTAAGGAAATTGCGCGGCTTGGAGCTGACACGAAAACTTCATCAGCGCATGCGTGCGCAGCTTGGGGACGGAACGTTAAGTTTGATGCACAATGGACAATGGCTTTAATTTTAATCTATCTCATCCCTAATTAATTCAAGCCACTAAAAGTAGTGTCATGAAAAATGTGAGTGAGTGAGTGAGTGAAATACATTTTTGTTGACAAACGTTAAGGTCAGTCGAACCTGAAACTAAAGTGATAGTATTCTACTTATCTGCTCTTCAAATATTATTGATTATAAACAGGTTTCAGCCATTTTGTGCTATTTCTAATCAAATTAAAGATTGAAAAATTAGGTCTCGTCCCTTAAGAAGCAATATATAGAAAATTTCGTTCTCTGGGTTGTGGGCTCGGTGGCGAAATTGGATAACGCAATTCCCCGGTTTGGAAGAGTGCGGGTTCAAGTCCCGCCCGAGACTTAATTTTTAAATCGTTAATTTGATTCATCATAATCATCTTATTTAAGAGTTACGCTCTTGTCGGTGGAGTATTCGCCAATCCTAGTCTCTTTTCCGCTAGTGTCTTGAGTTAATTTGATTAACTACTGTTATTTTTATTATTGTCTTTATATAGGGTCCTTCTTAAGCTGACACTTTTTAAGGGGATGTTCAGACCGTCAAACCGTCAAACGTCAAACATCGAAATCGAGAAAAAAAAATCAGCTCTTCCGTACAAAACTGCAAACCTACTTGAGCGATATGTATGGGACAGCAGTTTTTTTCGCGATTACGATGTTGGTCCCATAGAGAAAGTTGTTTAGTTTGACGGTCTAATCATCCCCTTAAAAAAGTGTCAGCATATTAAGTTGGACCCTATATAAATCACTTTAGTTTCAAGTGCCTTATGGAATTAAAATAGATTACAATTGATTGATTGTAAGATTCTCACACATTTTTAAATATTTTCAGGTAAGAACACCACTAATGCTAGAGCTACGTGCCGTGAAACAGGTAAGTAATACGTAACATTATAGTAACGGACCCAGTAACGATTGATAAATGAAAGTTAATGGTCAACTTTCAAACAGAGTATTTCTACGCCATATCATTAGATCTCAGGTCTGGTATTTTTGAGTTACAGCTTGAAATCAGTAGTAGAAAATGCCAAAATTACTATAGAGATTATTCATTATTTGATTATGATTTTGAAAGTGTGAGATTCATAGCGTTACAGACTACTTACTTGAGCAATAAAGAATAAACGTATATAAGGTCTAACAAAATTAGGTGAAACTATTTTAAGAGGATGATCAGACCATCAAACTGAACAACTTTCTCTATGGGACCAATATCGAAATCGCGAAAAAAAATCTGTGATCCCATACAGTTAGGTCGTGTAGATATTGGTCCCATAGAGAAAGTTGTTCAGTTTGATGGTCAGATCATCCCCTTAAAATAGTTTCAGCTAATTTTGTTAGACCTCATATAAACAATGCAATGTGTCTTGATTTTAGCCAATCAAACTCAATCCTATTAATAATGTCTTCACTGAAGAGAATTGAAATCACGTATATCCTATATAACCTGCCTCTCGGAACCGAAGAAAGGAGGTTAAGCGAAGTCTTTACCAGGCATTATAGATAATAAATACACGTAATGACTTACGGTGTCAGGTCTCCACATAATGGGGTTATGTGAACTAAGCTTTATTAAAACGCCGTTGTGGTACGCAATTTGGAGTTGCGTGCAAAATTGAGATAGTGAATTTTGTGGTCCTTTTTTTGTGTTCGGACTTGTACTGTTTTAGTTTTAATGTTGAAGCTTGTTTTTGTGCAACAATAATTAATTCGTTTTTTTATGTATAGTTTTATTTCATAATTAGGTGCTTTTTGCTCCATATACATAATAAATTAAGGATCGCGTCAGACATTTTTATTATAACTAAAGATTAGTTTGTTATTTTGTATCGTCACTAGATTGCACAGAAGGTAGGCTAAATCTTTAAAAACATTAAGATACATATGTATGAGAGTGCATGGGTCGTTTTCAAAACACCGATGACTGTTTGTTTATTCAATAAATAAATAAAAAAAATAATTATAAAAACACTTTTTTAATTTTATTAAGGGGTGGTTTGTCAATCTAAAAACTTTTACTATGAGAGCAAGTTCAATTTGACAGTTTGATCATTTTCTTAAAAATTTCATCATATAAAGAAGGACTCTAGGTGTCAGTTGCAGAAACGCTCATTAGAGTTAATCCTCCATTAAATCTCTTGCTGTCACTTTTTGTCTTGTTGACGTAGTAAAAGCTAGTAAGAGATTTAATGGATGATTAACTCTAATAAACATACGTGCAACTGACCGTATATCCGCTAGATATTTTTCTCTGTGTATCATAAAACGTCTTCTTCGACGTTTTGGAAAACATTTCGAAGTAAAAGCGCATAACAATGAAACGTAACAAATCGTCAGTGGCACTAACAGTCAATTTGTTGCGAGCACGGACAGTAACTAAATGAGTACACCGATCGCCCGCGGCTTCGCTCATCGATTACCTAGCTGGTTCTTACCTATTTACCACTTTTACTTACCTATACTTAACTTTGAACGCCAGTTATTATGTAACATGATGAAATTGGAAAATGTTGATGGTTTTCAAATAATTTGTCCTTTTATAAAAAGGATGTAAACAAAAATGTTAACAATTCACATTTCATTGGCATTGCCCAAAGCAAACCCACTTAATAAAAACAGGATCGCACTGACAAGAAGAGTTGAATACCTCCTGACAACCGAAGGGGTGAGGTCGAATCTAGTGGGGGGCAGGGTGTATCCTGGTCACACTGTATGTAATATCATAACAGTATTAGTGCCCAAAGTGTGTTCAGAATCGCTAGTAACCCAAACGCGTTTTTACGTTTTTAATGGACAGTGGACTAGACACACACAATACATACCTCAACATTGAAGAATGCAGATTTTTCTCATGATTACGACGGCGGGCCCATACCAAATGTCATTTTTGTATCGCTGTTGGGCAATGTGTCTCAACCCTAAGTCGTAGTTGTTTACTATAATATATTTGGAATATTTTCAACCAGGAACAGTATACAAAGACTTCTTGTAAACGCTACTATACTTAAACGCAGTATGACTTCATATTATAGCAATGACAAACCAAAATCGAAACGATAATGTCATACAATTTCCCTGGAAGCAGCACCAATAAAACTTTATTTACGGCCGACGAAAGCTACTATATGTTATAACAGATTAGCATTAAATGGCTGTACGTATGGCTCCTTTAAACTACCCACATATTTGTGGATAGGGATTGTTGTTCCGGGAATTTCTAATCCCGTGAACCGGGAACTTGCTTGGCTGTTTCAAAATAATAGGATCTCGTTCTCAGTAAAGTAGTTGATGAATCCTAAATCGAATTCATGAAAGATAGGTATAATAAAGAATATTGAATAATGGAAAGCGATGAAAAAAGCACTAAGAATATTGTATTCTTTTAAAGAGAATAGAATCCATAAAAATGTTGATGCTAGTAAAGCTTTTATTGCGCATTGAAAAATCCTAATAACCATTTATGATGTTATACTGCACCATGCAAAATATAATGCAACAAACCTATTCATATTTTGATTGAATTATATACATATTATTGAATGAGCACACTTTTGAATATCTTTTTTCGCCAACGATATTCTCATTTTCATTAAACAATGCAAACAATCACACTAGTCAAGAGAAGAAAATATAAAAACTCATAATTACTTACTAATAGTCTTCTCCTTGAAATAATCCAAATTTCCCCCCAGATCCCGGTACTTTAGAATCCCAGTACCCCGGAACTGTAATCCCTATTCGTGAATAATAGTGCGACGGGATAATCTTGGGAAACTTGCTACTCTGACGGCTTGCTTCCTACTAAGATCAATATTTTACCTATTATTATAACTTAGGATCCAAGTAAAGAATAAGTAATGTTTGCCCTGAACTAAATTTAAGGATAAGTTAGAGATTTATTTGAATCGTGAGTGCACTGTTGGAACAGGAAATTGACACATTTGTTTGATTTAGTTGGGATCGTTTTGGTTAGGGATTACCAGGATGGCTTCAACACGGCTTTACTAAACTACCACAAGGTAGTTGACTCTACTTATGAAACTGAAATTTACGCGAAAATACTTGCTTATTTACTTTGAATTCAGAATAAGTTTTGATTACTTTAAAAAAAAATATTAACTTAAGAAAAACACCATCATAGACTAAATAGACGACGAGAATGACTATCATAGATTAAATTTGTTATTACGAGTACAACTCTTGACATAATTAATTTAGATTGTAAGTCTTTGTGTAAATGCCTGCAAAGGTAGGCTTCAGTGAGACTAATCACTGCAAAACTTCTGCTAAAGCTTGTACCTGAATCCATACACAATAAATTTCATTTCATTTCATTTCAAAGAAAAAAATTATAACTGAAAAAGGAGAAAAAATGTTAAAATTAAAGAAGAAACATAATGAAAGAAAATTTCAAAATTTTATTGTTGTTGTAGATCTAACCTCATGGATCTTTTGTCAAGAGTTATGGTTGAGAAATTAATCTTGAAACCCTGATTATACTAAAACTGAAGCTTCATCGGTAATCTTTTGTAGATAAAATAGAAATAACAAAACATAGCAAAATTTCAGAATATTAGTATCGTGGTCAAAATTCGTAATGAGACGCTACTAGGAATTTAAAAAAAAAAGATGTCTAAGGGGAATATGATTCTAAGTAAAGTATATTTTTCACTTATATGTACCTGATCGTCATAGTCTTATTTAGGAGCCAAATTCTTCCGTGTGGAGTATTCGCCAATCCCATCTCTTTTCCACTAGTGCCTGTAATTCCTGTTATGACATGACATCAACCTTTTCTTTGACCTGTGCGAGAGAAACAAATATCTTGGACATTGTCACACAAATTATCTAGTCACATTTAAAGTACCAGAATCTAGCATCATGAGCAGAACTAAACATCCGTGACTCGGGTACAAATATTCACATTCATCATGCAAATATTTGTCCTTTACGGGATTCGAACCCGCGACCCTCGGCACAGCAGGCAGGTTCACTACTGACTGTTCTAGCGGGCCGTCAACAACACGATAACGTCACGTACAGATAACTCTGTCTACTCCCTACATGATTTACGTAAGTAATTTTTAAAAATACCTCCAGAACTTTTCATTACCTCTGGCCTTAAAACAATATAACTTCCCTACACATTTCATAAACCAAGTAGGCGTTGGCGACCTTGATCTATACCCTCCCATTGTCATAACCATGTCGCACAGCCCACAGTACAAGTTGGACGCATGCGCAGATGAATCAACTCCCTTGTCCATCATAAAGCGAGCCAGGGGGTCCGATAAGACCGCATGGAGTTGAGGAGGCTTGTAAAAATATGGCGGGATGGTAATGTGTCGACAAGTTATGGGGCTTAAATGTTAGGTTGGAGAAAAAGTTGGCTGTTTTAGGAAGTGAGAGATAGGGGAACATTTAATAAGTGGTATTATTTTTGACGGACAATCCGACAACCGTTTTACTTTATCTTAAATCTAATAAAAATATTTTATCTTGCAAATATTTTTATCTACTTTGTACGTTCTCAATTTCAAAAATACTATCGATCTAATTTGATTGTCCTGTTTATATATAAAGAATATCTAGACAGGGCAGCAAAATCAACAGCAATTTACACAAAATGCATGGTCCTCTTTTGATGGTCTAGGAGAAAAAGAAATAACGAAAAAGAAATTCGCTGATGTTTCATTCAAAATTGTAAATATATGATATCACAGGAGTAAAACGTATCTCTGTGGTCTACCATAAAGCATTCAAAATATATAAGTATTGTCGTACCTGAAAACCTTATGAGATTTTAGAAAATGCATGATAGGGTATGTATGTAAAGCTGTTTTTTTTTTGTTGCGATTTTGATGTTAGTCCAATAGAGGAAGTTAATTTAGTATGATGGCCTGATCATTCCGTGATGAGACAAGCCAAAAGACCAAAATACATAGATTTGCGAACATCGAAAGTGTTAAGGGCCTATGTCGAAAAATAATTGAAGCGAAATGGGCGTGTGATAGCTTATATTACTGCCTAATGCGAGAGAAAGAGACAGAGCGGCGCGCGCGCCTGAAATGACGCAAGCATAAAACAAACTTTATTTAATTGTAATTGTACTATTTATGTAAGTTCAATTCTGCTCTAATCAAAATTTATAAAAATCAATCTCTTTTTTTTAAATCAAGCCTCTTGTTTCTAATATTCACCGTTTAGCACTTCCAAGCGTTTATCGATAAATACGGAGGCTAATTTGGCTTGTTTTTCTATCGAGAAAATGTCTCTTAATCGTGTTTTGGCTCTAATCAAAACTTCAATTATATGTTCAATTTACACATATCCGCAAATCATACTCCTACTGTTAGTACTTCATGAGATATGATGCTTTGAAGAATCCTATTTTTTTCACATAGCCTCTTAAATCTACATATGTAGGCAATATTTTCGTAGGTACTTACTATTATAATAACCCTGTATGAACTACGTAGAGATTAGTACCCTTGTTAAGAGAAGTTTATCCCGAATTCGTAAATGCACGCTGCATACCAACGAAGTCTGGTGATATTTTCAATACTAACCAATTAAACTCAATGAAATTTTGCAGTAACAATCTAGGAACAAATATCTATGTCCGATTTTCGTTAAAATATACAGTTTCAATGCTAGGATTAATTTAAGATTTGTATGGAAATCTTTGAGGCACTGTAACTTTAATACTGTAATTGAGTTTAATCTGTTAGTATTGAAAATATCACCAGAATTCGTTTGTATGGAGCGCGCCAACAGTAATATACCCTTAACTGTAATGTATGAAGGACTATACCAACAAACCATTAGAAATCAACTATCAAAGACAAGACAAACACTTCGACAAATAACACCGTAATACTTCCTGCTTAATGCTCGTGTATATGTGATAAGGCCATATCATTTATTATATTACATGTTCAAAGGACGTGGAGAACTAAAGGATAATCCAAAAACGATTTGTTGCTGTTAACGCTCCGGCCACAAATGGATTTGCATTCAACTACACTTTTTTGTGATAGAAGCACAGAATAAATACTGTTAAGTACTACCCGTTGGTAATAGAAGTATGTTTTCACAAATAAATTAAAAGTATCCAGTATGCTGAAGATTTGATAGTACATTCTGGATCTACAATTTTATAAAACTCTAACAAAAAGGTATCATATTTCAGATGTTTCCAAAAAAGGTAACGTTGCGGTTTTTAGGTGTCTTAAAACATCAAAACCAATTTTGATAAAACTCTTGGGTTAAAAGCTGAAAATTAGACTGACGGGTATGTTATTACCGTTGGCGCGCTCCAAACAAACGAAGTCTGGTTATATTTTCAATACTAACCAATTAAAGTCAGTAAAATTTTGCCAAACAAATGTCTGTTTGTATGGTGTCCGCTTTCCCGAGTGCCTCAAAGATTAAATTAAATTAATCCTAGCATTGAGACATTTTAACGAAAATTGGACAACATACAAGTATAGAAATTTGTCTCTAGATTGTTTCTGCAAAATTTCATTGACTTTAATTGGTTACTGTTGAAAATATAACCTGAATTTGTTTGTATGGAACGCGCCAACGGTAATTCTCGCAACGGAAGAGCGCTGCGGCCTAAATCTAGTACATTTAATGAAATGTATAAGGTCACAGGCACATATTTATACTTAGTACCTACTCGCAAAAACTGAAGGGTATTAAAAAAAATCGGCAACAAGGACCCCAGCAAATACGAGCATAAAAAATGGTATAGCAAAGGGATCACACAGGGATTCAAACTCAAGACCAGTGCTTGGCAGTCGATTCGCATGGAAACGATTACACCAACAACTTGTTCATCAAAGTCAAGCTCTTTGGATGAATGATGATGATTATCTCGTGAAGAGTGAATGAACTGAGACAAAAAATATTTCAACCGAAACAAATTCAAACATCTGACTATAACGGCAAGGACTCAATTCCATTCAGCCAACGTTGAAATTCAATTTTCTTCAAAAACCACAAGAGTTGCATTCGGAAGCGAAGAGATTATTGTCTACAATTTGTCTTGAGCCGGGTGCGTTTGAAACATTACTTTAATGTACAACTGTTGCGCTGACGCATGCGTTGTTTCGAAGCTCTGAGCGTTTTGAATGAGGAGTTGAAATTAAAAGTTTGTGGCTGTATGGCTCTGTTCCTTTTCCTGTTGTGGCTTAAAAATATAGTATTTTTATTAGATAAATATGTGTTATAGCAAATCAAAGGCAAAGTTGTATGGTCTTGAGATCTTAGCCTATTTTTAATGCAAGAATAAAAAGAAACACTGGTTTTAAATGACCGAACTATTATGAAATTATAAATGACTATTCTGTCAATTTGTCAGCAATATAAAAGCATTTTCATATTTTATTGTTGGTTTGTGAAGCGCTCGTTGGCGTAGTGGAGCTTCGGTATTGGAAACGATCACCGAAGTTAAGCAACGTCAGGTCCGGTCAGTCTTTGGATGGGTGACCGTTTAGTGGTATTTCATCTCGAGCGTTTCCGTGCTTCGGTAGGCACGCTATGCAGTTGGTCACAGATAGTTCCTCAGATGGCGTTGTTACTATTTGTTAAGCCAGGTCAGAGGCCTATTGAGGCGGCTTGAAAATTCTCTGACAGCAAGTTGACCACTAACTTGCCTCCACCAACACGCACTGGGCCCGCGTGATGGAGTATGGCCCACTCCCTCTCACTCTTATTCGTGAGATGAGACCTTTGCCCTGCAGTAGGATTCTACAGACTATAACTTAACTTAATGTTCCACTTTCAACACTGAAACAAAACATTAAGGTCTACTATTCATCTGTCAATTTTCACACTTAAGAGGAGTCACTCTCAAAGAAATACCGTTTCACAGGCTCACAAACAAGTTGATTATGATGTCCTCATTATAACCTATAAATTCCATTTTTAACTTTTTCATAGAGAAGGCAAAAACACAACATCTGTTGGCAGAGACGCCTTCTGCATAAAATATCAGCTTAACAAGTTAATTGCTGCCAACTTGGCTGTGACACACGGTCAGGAAGGACTATGCACTTTGTGAAGCTTGTGAAACTGTTTGCGATTAATTTGGACCGCAAACTAAAGCTTCTTATAGAGCCAGAACATTTAATTAGGCAAAAACAAAAAAACTGGGTAAAAAATCTGGTGGCGTTTAAAATATTAGTCATTTTGTGTTTTCACATTTACTTTGAAGAAATTTATACTGAAAAACTCATTTAAAATCTATCAGTGTAGTTTAGTGTAATTGTTTAAATAAATTCATTGATTAAACTGTAAAATTACTCGTCGTACGAAACATAATTCTGAAGAAAAAAAGGAAGATAATCTTTCTTTTTTAAATGATCTTTAAGTTCATCTTTTTCTCATTTAGCACAGAGCAAATAGCGCAAAATGTTGGTCAAAAGTCAAAATTGTTTATTCAAAATAATATCACATAGATAACTTTTTGACGTCATGTTTTTGAATCTACCACCGCGTCGGAAGGTGTTCCGTTGTAGAGAAGATGCGGCCAGAAACTCTACAACACACTTCTTTTAAACAAAACAAATATACAAAGTACAATAACATAAATTCAATATTAAATTACATAGTGTAACATTGTCAAGACCAGACATTTTGGTCATTCAAATAATCATCGAGTTTATTGTAACCTTTTTTACAGAGGACTTGTTTAACATGGGACTTAAACTTTTTGTCCGTCAAGTTAAGAATATTCTCTGGTATCTTATTATAATAACGTCAAAATGTTCTTCATCCTACATTACTCTATCGCCCAACTATCAAAGCGTCCCAGTATAATTTAAGGCTCGATCAGACATTACTTATACCGTTTCGCGATAACTTGACGTGCGGACACATTCATCACTTTCGATCTACTAGTTTCTAATCACTTATCATTTGAACGTTTTTACGAAGTGCTACTTTGTTAAAACGTTGCTTTTATGGTAGTTCAGGATAGTAACGGGATTACGTATGTTCCTGTTAATCTCGTTTGATACCCCATGGGGCTAATTTTTGAGGAAATGTTTAAGTTAATGGTGATGAGTTTGTGTTAAGAAAACCGCGGATGTATGAACTTTAGCATTAAGCACATATACTCCATTTTAAATAGCGATATAATTTTAATGCTTTTTTGAATTACAGATACAGAGATTTGAGACATTTCCTCTCACATTTTCTTAGAACAGCTTTAGTAATGTTCAAGATATGTACAACAAACAATAACAAAAACCGGCCAAGTGTGAGTCGGTCTCACGCGAAAGGTCCCGGAAAAAACAAAACTTTTTTCTAAGTTAACATGTTGTGTGGTGTTGTGGTACGGAACCCCCGGTGCTCGAGTTGCCCAACTAGCGCTTGACCTGTTTTATTTTCGTGTAGTTAAACTATTTAATTGTATCGTCACACCTTCGATACTTGGGTGTCACTTCATAAAATGAGAAAAACTGACAAGAAGAGGAAAGCATGTGCGACTATTTTCTTACACGCTACGCTTTCTGCCAGAGGAGATGAGGTTAAAATTGGTGGCAGGCAGGGAGTGCTTGTGCTGTATGTAGTACCATGTGGTATAGTCACTGAATAGGTAATAATATAGTTCTACATACAGAAATACCATTCCCCGCCCCCTCTGACTTCAGATTCCCCACCTCACTTCACACTTTCTGGGAAACTTGAGGGAAGCCGAGCAAGGGAATGCAGTCAGGTGCGCGTTGGATTTGACTACAAAAAGTCTTTTCAGTGCATCAAAAACTTTGAAAAATAACACTAAATTCACATGTTCAGTAATTCTTTAGCTCAAATACTATTTTTAATAAAAGAACAAACAATAAACAGTAACGAAATGTAGATGATGTTCATACGTTGCGTGGTACGTCAACCGTCAACGTGGTACAATTGCGCATGTGCGAACGCTATCATGTCAAATTGAAAACGTTGTTTGAAGTGCCGGACCTGTGGTTATAGTTCAACATACTGCATACATGTTCTACCAGACAAAGTCGCAAGTAAAAGCTAGTTCTCAATAAGATAAAACAACCGGAATCGATACAGATGACGCCGCGACAAGTCTAACGTAGGTATCTCAAGATATATCTTAGCAATTTTCTGCTCCTCTCTTTATGGGTATGAGCTAACATGTTCTGTAATCGATTTATCTAAAAGAGTTCTTATCTTTTACAAATGACAAGGATTGGTTTTTATCTGGTGCGTTTAAATATTTAGATTTGCTTAAGGGATGCCAATAGCCTTGTCATGTTACGTGTATATCTTTATATGCGCCATCAATTCAAATACTTATATTAGAAGCCAGCTAAGAGCATGTCGGATAGGCCCATGATGGAGGAACCCCCTAGCCATAGTATACAAATACACACACACACTCTCTCTCTCACACACACACACTTTGTTAATTTTTTTTCCTAACACTCATTATTAAAATTAAACAAACAATAAAAACTTAGCCGGTTTATATTATTTGTTGCTGTAGAGTTTGCTCTATAATCACACCAAGTTTGACACTTGTATGTATTACCATTTTTAAGATAGAGCGAGAAGAAAAAACGTTGATTAAAACTAGTTTCTTTAATGAGGACCCCCCTTAATTTTTGACTTTTTGATTCATTATTTTTTAGCAAATCCGCCATAATAACGCACATTCTGTGAAAATTTTAACCGTCTAGCTATTACGGTTCAAAAGTTACATCCCTAAAAAGGTAGGACAGACAGACGGACAGACGGACAGATTGGGCTTGTGAGTAGGGCCCTGTTTTCACCCTTTGTTCACGGAACCCTAATAAAAACATCAAATTGCATCGGGGATGACTTCCTGAAAGCATCCAATGTATTTTTGTTTTACAATATAAAACCAGTTTAATAATTAATGGGATATAAAGCAAAACACATCCAACATCAAAACACCCCAACGAATTACGATTAGATTCAAAATGGCGGATATTACGTAAATTACTCTTGCTCTAAGTACCGATAATATTACAGATGTAGTTTTATCTGTAACTGGTTTCATACTAGTGTGTTACCCGCGGCGTTCCCTGTGGTACGTGAGAAGGAAGATGATTTTGATAACACGCTTCTAACTGCTAGGCTGTTGATTAGAATTTTTTCGTCTCATAGCTTATCGTTTTTAAAGATTTCAAGATGAAAAATGCATCTATTAAGGTTGTCTGGAAGAAATCGCTTTTTAGAGATAAAACCGCCTATTTTTGTACCTTCTGTATTTTTTGTTCGTTTACTCTTTGTATACAAATTTTTTTAGTGTAAAATAAAGTAGAATTGATGGATTGATTGATCTATGCACTGCATATGTAGTCGGCGTCAAATGACGTCAGAAAACTATCCATGTGATATTATTTTGAAAAAAAGAATTTAAGGTTTGAGTTTGAGTTTTGATAGTTCATAGCAGACAAGTTGGTCAAATATTTCTGAACAGAGTTAATCCTAATAATATTATAAACGCGAAAGTTTGTAAGTATGGATGGATGTTTGTTACTCTTTCACGTAAAAACTACTGAATGGATTTTAATGAAATTTGGCACACAGATAGAATATAATCTGGATTAACACATAGGATACTTTTTTAAGGTCTACTCAGACGGAGTCGCGGGCAACAGCTAGTTTTCAATAAATTCTTTACAGTAAAAGAAACCATAGGAACTAAAATAGGTGTGTATTAGCACTGCTCAGAATTTGACCACTTTGTCTGCTATGAACTAACCGATGGTATAAATACAGCAAAAACCATTTAGTCCGAAGTTAAGATAAGGAGTTGTTAATAGATAAGTCAGTACCTACTTAATTTTTTTAATGTTAATTAATGCTATTTAATGCTATGAGTTCATATCTCTAATTAATAATCTGCAATTACAAGCCGATTTAAAATAAAGAGATTCAAAACGAATTAACAATAAATTATCTGAAGAAAATTAGAATCAGATTAGAAACATAAAGTACGATCGGAATACCTTTCGGGGTGTTTCGAGGGTGCAATAGCAAAGTTATTTTTAGGGTTCCGTACACAAAGGGTCCCTTTTACTAAGCTTACGTCATCTATTCGGTTCGTCCTAAATCTAAAGGGCTGCATATCTACGAACCGTAATAGGTAGAGAGTTGGAATTTTCATAGAATATGTGTTACTAGCAACTCACCCCAGCTTTGGTTGGGTTGTGAACGGTTTGGTTTGGTTAAGTACATACACATAAACCTTCTGTTCCGGAAGAAATTCTCTAAATGATAGTGAAAACCGCATTAAAATCCGTTTCGTGGTTTAGGATTAAGCAGATATACAGACAGACACGGAAAGCGACATTATTTTAGTCTAAAAAATTAACAGATTATTTTTGATTTGCTAAAAATAATGAAATTTTATTACCAACAAAATATAGGCCTCAAATATAGCCTCCCCCGGCCAGGGGGAGTCGGGCTTGCGCTAAGGATTTTTGGTATACATATTGTATACATATTGTGTGTGTATGGGTTGTACGGAATAGCGGAACCCTCGTATATGAATAGTCCGACTCGCACTTGATCGGTTTTTATTAGTTGTCATTATACTGTAGACTTTACAATACACAATAAAATCAATGCAGATGAAGTCGCGGGTCAAAGCTAGTAAATAAAATAATAACACAATAGTTGCTACACACACATCTCTCTACGAGATCGCCACAATAATTTTATGATCATACAAATTTTTCCTTTGTTTTTTTATAAATAATTGACGAAGGCGCTGATGTGACATGAACACGACATTAATTAAAGACATAAAAGCCTGTATACATTCCTGATCGATGATATACAAAAATAAACTTAATGTCTTAGTGCATAAGTCATAAATTTTATTAGCAATGCATTTCAATCTTATCAGTTTTTCACTCTACTCATAAACAAGTCTTAATTCTTTGGTTTAAGGTGCAGTTTTGTGTAGGAATGTAAAAGTTTGTCACATGGATAGTTGACAATGGCCCGATTGAGCGATGCGATCGGAGATCGGAATCGAAATAGGGTTGAATCGATTCGTCTCGTTATTTTCGACATTGATTATGGCGAATAATTTAGTTAGAGATTATTTTTTAATTATCATCGTCATCATCATCTTATTGAAAAGCTACTTATACGCTGAGTATTCCCCAATCCTGTCTTATTTCTGCAAATACCTTGAGTTGTTTTTGGTTTTTCGTAATCAACTTGGTAATTGAAAAAATACTTGAAATCTATTTACCGTATTCGTGTTTTCAACAAAATCCAACTGGGTTCTAATTTTATCGATTAATCCATAGTTCAAGATGCAGTTATGATTTTTCTACAACCATATCAGATATCTCTGTATAAGGTAGAGTATCTAGTGCTACATACAGTACGGACACTCCCTGCCCCGCACAAAATAGTAGCTAATGGTGTATTTTTGGCTCATACGCACTCACTCGGATTGGCACATGCTTACCTATTCTTAAGAGATTTTCCCATTTGTAGGAAGTGACAGTCAAGTGTCGAAGGTGTGACCATAACTATGTTTAGACTGCATGCATATGCTCACGACTATATTCCCCGAGGACGTAGTCAAAGATTTTCTAAAACCTCAGAATATCCACGTTTCACTAGTAGTACCGAAACTGCCCAGTGTGATGGGGAGTGAGCCCGTCGCCACTTGTAATGGACAGTAGGTACAATACATGCCTCGAAATTGAAAATGCAGGTTTCCTCACGATGTTTTCCTTCACCGAAAAGCTAGTGGTGTTACAAATCGTACATAAATTCAGAAAATCTCATTGGTACGAGTCGGCCTGGACGGGGATCGAACCATCACCTCCTGCACGGCAGGCAAGGGTACTCGCCACTGGACCACCACGGCTGGCATATGTTTAGACTGTGTTTAATTAATTCAGTAGAAATTAGTTTTTTCCTGTTTTTCCATTCCATTTTTGTTCCTTTTATTTAAAGCACGATGTCTATTGCCGATAAATACGATTATTTGTGTATTGCAAAATATAGTTTCCTGCCTTAGATAAAGAATATGTCTTGATTGAGCCTCACGCTTCTACCGTATAAAACAAAAGTGGCCAACTTTGTTAGGTTGGTGTGCGTGAGGCGTCATACTCTTAAAACGTATCTCTGGTGCGTGTATAGCGACACGGTTTATAACCGAGAGTTCGGTAATAAGTAAATTCGACGCGTTCGTAGCTCCAACTGTCTATCTAGACATATAACTCATCAAAGTTTCCTGCGTTTTAAAGGCGACACGACATTCGTTTGTACTGTCTTCAATTGTTTTTCAGAATCAAGTTCGAATTTCAAAAACAACTCTTACACACGGTTTATGTAGTTGGAGTAAACAAGATACCTTTCATTCATCTCGCAACCTTGCATCGGGTTTCAGTGGTCACGGATACAAGGTTTCACTTTACTCTGCGATCCTTTCACTAAAGAATGTTGTAGTTCTTATTTTAAAGAAATAAGGTTGATGGTCGTGTTGTTTGCTGTTGTGGGTCGGCAAATGTAAATTTGTGTTCAAGTGTTGAAGTCAAAACTGTCTCTTTTGACACGAATGTGGAACGACATCTGATGTGAATTGCATTTTCTTTACACATTTTCTTCTTATTTATGTAAAAAATATATATGTAAGTTTTAATTAGGTACGTATTTTTTATTATGGGCGAATTCTCCACCAACAAGAGCATATCTCTTAAATAATAATTAATATACCTATAAAAGAAAACGAAATAATGTCGCTGCTGTTTAAATCTGCAATAGATATATTGAAAGTTAAATCTATAATATTGATATAAAACATCCCGTTCGAAAATTATGTACGATTTGTAATTCCACTGGCTTTTTGGTGAAGGAAAACATCGCGAGGAAACTTTTTATGCTTAAATTTCGAGGTATGTCTTGTATCCACTTCGATCGAAGAGTGGCAACGGACTTACTGTATCCACTTGACACACAATGACGGGGCTAGGCACTGCAAGCTATATATATTTTGAATACCTTGGACTACCCTTTAATATAGTATCTTGAAAAGGGGTTTTTAACTATTAAGTTCAAAGACATTAAAATATTAATTCTTACAGACAAAATACCACATGCGCATGACGAAATGTATTGTATCTATCTAGGAAATGTACAGGTTTAGTTGTGCCAACTAAATCAAACATAACAACAGCCTAAAATACAGAATGTCCCAAAAAAGCGCTCATCACACTTCAAAGTAATTTCCACCCAAAAATGCTTCACAAATTTCCACCAAGTGCAAAGCGGCCATGATGGCGCAAAAAGCGTGTCCCGCGCATGCGCCCGGACTTGTCTCGGAGCTAATTGGGTACCGTTCAAACTCGCCTGCTCATTGGACGAGGGGCGGTGCGTAATTATTTTAATATCCCCACCCCCTTTTTTAATTAAGGCCACTTGCACATGAAATGGATATTATGGAAATTGTGTCATATTTTTCAGTTGTAAGTAGGTTTTAATGGGACTTGTTAAGTAGTACAGACATTTGCTTTAAATGCAAAGGACTCTACATACAATTAGGCTCGCATTGATACGAAGAGTTAATCACGTGCGATACTGCGTAAGTGAGAGTGAGAGAGAACTACACCACTGATTACTGTTAACTACCTCCCGACCATAACAGTGTTATATAATATTCTCCGAACAATTTTATCGGAGACAAGAGGAATGACAAATTGAGGTTTTTGGCCGGTAGGAGTCCGGCACTATCTGGGTCTCCCTTCCCAGATGTCCATGATGGATTTTCCTCTTTTTGTCACAATTTAAAAAAAAAAAAAACAACTACCTCCCGGATAACCGAGAGGGGATGAGGTCGAATCTGGTGGGAGGCAAGGAGTGCCCTTGCTGTATGAAAATTACTCATTCTTATACTGTTGTTGTACGTACATTTACACATTTAAGATCTGTCATGAGTTAATACCTATGGATTACGCTCAGCTTATCAAAAAATCAATATCTATGCAATAGTTTTCTATTAAAAGATGTGAAAAAGGTCGGTCGACTCCTATGCTAATAGGTTTTGCGTAGAAGGGTGACTAGTAACCTCTCTGAGACGAAACTAAATACCCATCGAGCTCATGACTAAAATTATGAATTTCCAATTGATTTTAGCTAGTGTAACGAAGTAAAGCCGGTCGGCTGCCGGATATTCTGGCAGGATGTCCTGGCTTACTAAAAATGGTAGTAAAATTTTGGAATATGTACTTTTACTCATCGAACTTATGGATTAAATTTATGACAGATCAAAGATCGGCGTCTGCACATGCGCACTATGTGCAAACTGTCCATGACATTGCGTGTAGGGTTGAAAGCCACGCATTGCATTTAGCGTCATCTACATTTCGATACTTTTTAATTACATTACCAACATTTGAATTTAGCGTTATTTTTCAACGTTTTTATGCACTGAAAAGACACGATTTTATGTAGTCAAATCCAACGGGTGCGCGTGTCTGATTGCATTCCCTTGCTCGGCTCTCCTAAAGTGTCCCCAGAAAGTGTGAGGTGAGGTGGGGTATTTAACGTCAGAGGGGGCGGGAATTAGCCGTTCTGTATATAGAACTATATACTATGACCTATTCTGTGCCTTTACCTTAAATATTTCATCGATCGTCCTGGCCAAAGACTGGTGGTTTCTGGCAGAACCTTATTCTCTTATAAATAAATGTGACAGATATAAAATTGTTGCCAACCAACACGATAAAGTCAGTTTTAGTATCCTTATTTGAAAATACACGTAAAAACGTATTTACAACTTGAAATAACTCGTATTAATACAGGTTAAAGAACAGGTGTATCGCAAGCATGTGTACTAAGCCTTAACCACCCTGTGCGCATGCGCATCGGACGCGGTATCAGTTATAAGGCGGGTGTGGCCGCATAACGATGGATTCCTTTAAATTGCTGTTATGGAGTTTGATTCTAATTGCAAAAATGTTTCCAGTTTATTTAACATATTCGCTTGTTATTGGATTCGAATGATCATCATAATCATTCATAAATTAAAATAGAAATTGGAACCTGTAGAAGAAATACTAGTTTTATATCGTAACGTCATAGAATCCAATGAGACAAATCTTAGAAGTCGTACATTGAAGATATTTCCAAAAAAAAGATTTCGATATGGTTTTTAGCTTTTTAGATGTCCCTGACTCCAAATCAACCTTTTTTCGAATATTTGTCTGTCTGTGTATCTGTTGAGTGACGACGGGCTCACTCCTCGTCACACTGAACAGAGTTTCGGTACTAGTGAAACGTGGATGTTCTGTGGTTTCACAATATCTCTGACTATCCCCTCAGAGAATACAGTCGTGAGCATATGCTTATGCTATGCTATGTGTGTTCGTTTGTGCGAGCATCATGCAAAAACTACTGAACCAATTTTGATGAAACTGTTTTGTTTGATAGCTTATGATTTGATTTAAAATCTGGTATATAAAGTCGCGGGTAAACGCTCGTCCGTTTATAAAGCTCTTTGATTACTGTGTTCTGAGAGCCAAACACATTAAAGCTATTATAATAAAACCAACAAATTAGTATTCCTGTACCGTTTCTGATGGAATTTACGAAACGTACTAAACGTTGCTCGGAATCCTAATGTATTTATCAGTCGTGGGTTTCCCAAAAATGTTTTTGAGTTTATGATTTTTGACTTTTCGAGGTTACAGGATTTCCTTTTGATGCGCTTACGTGATGTTTTTTCATTATTTCTAAATTCATCATCATCATCAGCTTCTTTGCCCTCTAGGCATGTTCTCCTCTAAAAGGGATGCTCTGGTAAGGTCCATGCATGTCATCAAGGAGGCTATATGGTTATAAGTCCACTACTGTAGACTTCATACAGACATATGCAATGGTATTTCTTTTTCAGCGTATGCTATGACATGCGATGCTATTTTTTCACAGTTTAAAAGCAGTCAGTATTCAGAAATTACCATAAATGAAATGTTTTCCAATAACTTTAGAATATTGTATTGTATTATTATTGAAAATGCTTTTTAGTGCATGCACTTTTCCTTGAAGAAGAATCTTACATAATTTCGGATGAAGGCCTTACTGTTGTGTATATTAGGGTGATAATTGTTGAACACTTGACTTCAGTCTTCCCTTAGATTTTTCCTCTAGACTGTGCTCTTGACTAGAAAGATGATTTTTTCACAAAACAGAGTTAAAAGCAGTACTTTATTCACATGTACCAACACCAGTAGTACTTTTTATCCTTACACTCTTCACTCTATGTTGACAAATAAACGTTTCAAAATTTCAATGAAAATCTTCGTAATTCAACCATGGCATGCGCACGCAAACCACGCATAACTAATCCAATCAAAACCCTTCCTTTTTCTCCTTCGTCGGCTAAAAACAAAAATCAAAAGAACAAAAGAATCCAAAAACACATCAGCGCAGTGTAATGGAGATCACGTAGTTGGTCCGATCCAAGATTATACATCTCACTTTAATTTACGGACATCTGTATAAGTGTGAGGGAGATGGATTTAATAATGCCTTAACCGCAACGCGCTCTATCATTAGACGGTGTTCCAACTGTTGGTGCGTCGCACTGTGTCTTATACAGGATGATCCAAAAAATTTAATTTCACTTTTAAGTCGCAGTCAAAAAAATCGATGTCATATTGAAATAGTTTTAAAATACAGAGACTATTAGATGGAAACATAGAGATGATAAGAGGTATAGGGAGGTTAGAGGCTAGACAGAGTTATCAAGAAAATGAAGGAAACGATCGGAGTTGTATCGAAGGAAGTCAAGTCGCTCGAAAAAGGAGACAAGATGGGCAAACGTACGACGTAAACTATTAAATAAGATGATAATGACATTTAAAAAAATGAATTACCTACCCCACTAGTTGGATTGTACTTACAATTATCAAATTCGCTCGGAAATTTAGAAAGTGTATAATCGCAAAACCTTCATAAAAACACTGTCTTGAAATTTGATAACCTTTTTAGGAGAATCGAGAGGACCTAGACAGGGCTAGGGATATAATGTATTAGTTAGCTCAGTATAAGAAAACATATGCGTGAAGGATCGTTCGTACCAGGCTTAGACGATTTATATACGGACCCGCATCGCCTTAGCATTTCCCCTCTGCCAACGTGCACGATCAAAAAATCTTACGCATTTAAATACAATTTTATACCTCACTAAACGCGGAACAATAATTTCAATCTAATGACGTTCGGGTTTCACACGACACTGTTTTTCATGATTTTTAACATTCAAAATTAGAATCTAAACTAATGGAATAAATTTCAAAATTGCGTATCTCGTACTACCTCGCCCCCCGCAAAAAGTGGCAGAAAATTTTGTTAAGTAGAATTACACGCCTAACTTGTCCTCATATAAATAGTCTAAGGTACCAGGAGATCAAAAACCCTTGAAGGGATGAGAACTACTCCTATATCTTAGTGACTTGTGGATTACTTCACTATGTGGCTATTAAATAAGGTTCTAATAAACTCCTGCCATAATAATGGTGTGAATCCAAATTTGAACGTTCACTTAGTATCATAAACGGTTTTATATTTCATCACGTTGTCACGAATTTAACTTTTGCAATAACGTTCAAAAAGCTTGTTTACCTCTTACGTAGACTTCGTCAACTACGTGAATTGTAAGTCTCATGGTCCAAAAAACTATGGAGTAGTCTTTTATAAATTTATTGTATAATTTTTTACCCGACTAAGCCAAAAGGAGAGTTATTACTGATAAAGTGCTTAGTTCTAAATTGATTATCTTTAATTTATTTTGATTATGACGAAGATTGCCTTATTTAGTAAAGCAGTTAGGGTATTTTTACATGATATTTTTAAGTGCATGAGTGAGATCGCTAAACACACATGCACTCTCTCATTCTTACGTCAAGTCCTCATTACTCTCTTATTACCCGCTCTTCGGCATCGCATGCTCCTTTTTTAACAGACTACTCACATTTTTATGTAGTTAAAAAGATATGTATGTATTTATTATAGATTATTTTATTTTATTTTATTATTTGTAAGTATATTTATACACTCATTGCCATTTCTTTATTTTGAGCTACACCGCCTACCTATTTTTTCGATTGTTAATTCCTCTACCCTCAGGTTGTATGGAATAAATCGCTTTTTAGCAATAAGACCGCCTTATTTGTACCTACTTTTAATTCTTTATCTGTATTCAAATGTATGTTCTGTTTTGGTGTGCAATAAAGTATAATTGAATTGAATTGAATTTTATGCAATATATAAGGTCCTTCTTAATATGCTAACACTTTTTAAGCCAATGATCAGACCGTCAAAGTGAACAACTTTCTCTATTGCACCAACATCGAAATCGCGAAAAAAATATCAGCTGTTCTATGCAAAACTGCAAACCTACAAGAGGCAAATGTTTGGGACGGCAGATTCTTTTTCGCGATTTCGATGTTCGTCCCTTAGAGAAAGTTGTTCAGTTTGATGTTCTGGTCATCCCCTTAAAAAAGTGTCAGCATATTAAGTTGGACCCTGTAGTATCACCCTGTATACAAACTCGGTGTGAGTATCCAGTCACAGGCAGAGATCTTATAGTGGCGGAAACCGTACGCGCAGTAATCACCACGGCCGACAATCGTAAGAAATAAATGAATTTTATCCCTTTTTTATTTCAGACTCGACTCAAATTGGTTTTTATGTGTTTTCTGAAGGGCCCAGAGTCAATTGCCGTTGTTATTATGGCTAATTTTGTAGATTGATCCGTTGTCAAAGCGTAGTTTATTTTGTAAATAGGTAGGTGCGCTGTCATAAACAAATAAATGGTTGTCAGTTGTAAAATTGGTACAAAATTATTTGTCATTTTGTTTATTATTATGTTTTTATTTTATTGCTACTTTGTGTTGTAGAATAAATTGCATTTTTTTTGTGTTGCACATAATTGTAACCAGTACTATGTAATTCGTATATTTAAAGCAAAAAAGTTGTAAAATTACAGACAGGGAACAATAAGGTGATCAGTATTCGCAGACATTTAATATTGGTTCAGTTTTACGTTAGTTAAAACACTTGTTTTATAAATAAATTAAGCATAGCATATCTCACGACTATATTCCTCGAGGGGTTAGTCAGAGATATTCTGAAACCTCAGAACATCCACGTTTCACCAGTAGTACCGAAACTCTATCTAGTGTGACGGGGGGTGAGCCCGTCGCCACATAATGGACAGTGGGTACAATACGTGCCTCGATATTGAAGCATGCAGGTTTCCTCACGATGTTTTCCTTCACCGAAAAGCCAGTGGTGTTACAAATCGTACATAAATTCCGAAAAACTCATTGGTACGAGTCGGTCTGGACGAGGATCGAACCATCGCCGAGCATCGATTATAAATAAAATCACCGAGAATAATAATTCAATGTCATCAATTTCATATTTGATTCTACTTACGATATAAAAATTATAGTCTTGTCGAATTGTCGCATTCAGTAAACTATTTAAGCGCAGTCCCATTGAGGTAGGCAGACACAATTGATCTTCACTTGCTACTGTTTATTGTCCATCATCATCCCATATCCATCGAAACAACACACGTGCGCAATGCGGATTGGTTGACTATACATTCGCATCAGAATTTCTTCTTCAGCATAAGCAGGTTTCCTCACGATGTTTTCCTTCAAAGTAGTTTGAGAGCAGTCGACTCCATTGGTACATGACATTTTGTCTGTGCGGATTCGAACACGGACCCTCATGATTGAGTGTCCACACCTCTCCGCAACGCGCCACCGATATCTATAATAATCTTTGACTATTTATATGTGGACTGGTTACGCGTGTAATTCTACTAACAAACATTTCTGCCACTTTTTGCGGGGGGCGAGGTAACATGAAATCCGCAACTTTGGATTTTATTCCCCATAATTTTAGATTCTAATTTTGAATGTTAAAAATCATGAAAAGTAGTCTCGTGTGAACCCCAAACGTTCTAAGTTCGAAGTTATTATTTCGCAATTATAGACTGTCTCGTTTAGTGATAAGGTGTAAAATTGAATGTAAATGAACAAGATCAATTGTGCTTATACCGTGGCAGAGGGGAAATGCTACCGCAAGGCTAGTCCTCATAATAATTAGTCAAATATAATAATACATAGTTTGTCTAAAAAAAAATTAAGAACATGATAGCTGAACTATTTATTAGCTATAAAGTGTCAATAACACTACAAATTATCATTGTAAATTGTGCGTTACACCTATTATTACAAAAAAACATAAATTAACTTCAATTAGAAGTAACTTTTTTCGCACAAAATGAATTATGACCAATTATAACCATCGATACCGATTCATTAAGTTAAATTAAAGACAAACCCAGCAATCAGTAGCACAATACCGTTATTTATCCTGCCACTTTGTAAACTGTGACTTATACTTCCCATCACTCATATACCTTCGACTGTACCCGCCAATAATTTACCATCTTAATTTTTCACTAGAAAAACTTTCCACAGACTCATTTTAAACTTTATAGTTAGCAAGATAGAAGTGATTAGGGAACAGAGAGGTGTGTACGTAATGTTGTAAACAGTATTTCATCTTTATAGTTGGCTGTCAAAATAATCGTTTTACGCGGAGTATTGCAAAATAGCGAACGTGTGGTCTATAGAGTTTACAATGTGTTGTGTTTTGGTTTAGTTTTTATTTAAAAGATCAATGGGATAACAGCATGAATGCTCATTGTGGTGGTTTTTAATTTGTAGAGAAAAGTTGAGATTATAAAGGTCTACCTTCGGTAATAAGAACGAAGCCTGCATGCAAGGCTGCAATAGCGAGTGGCAGATATTGGAAGTCTGAGATTTCCAGTTTTATGAGAATTTGGATCGAATAGTATATATCCCAAATGGATGATCTAAGTATTAGGTACAAACTTATCACAGACAAATATAAATTGATTCTGCGTCGAAATGTCTGTTTGAAAATTTACCAGTAAACATTTTGTTTGTTCCAAAAAGGCAGAAGTAGAGCATTACTTAAGTAGAAGCTTAATACCCAAGTATTTGGTAGAACGGTATTTTCACCAGAAAGTGCTTTGAAATGGACAACCATTTTTAACACGTTTGAGGAAAAATTGTTCTCGTTAAATGCGATAAAAGGCTCTATTATGAAGTTTACTTTGATACAAAAACCTTTATGTTTTTTTAGACAATTAATTTAATAGCCGAAGACTAAACATTTGATAAAAGGGTCGTTTTTATTTTGACTTTCACGTTTATTAAATGATGACTCCTCAGTCGTCTCATCAAAGAGAAAATGAACATCAACATTCAAAATAAGGATTATTCTTTGCCAATCTTAGCATCTGTACCCAATAGCATGCAATTCACAAGTCATAATAGAAACGTCATCCAAATTGGGTTAGCATATCACAGGAAGTTATTTGCTGCAATTAAAATTAGTTTTACGGCTATATTAGTATTCATCTTAATTGATTTCCTCAATAAAGTACACAGGATTTATCAATTGCTTGAACTTAATATCTTAATAATTCATTGGGGTTCAGATGCGTTCGGCGTAGTGGAGCTTCGGTATTGGAAACAGTCACCGAAGTAAGCAACGTCAGGTCCGGTCAGTCTTTGGATGGGTGACTGTTTAGTGGTATTTCAGCTCGAGCGTTTCCGTACTTCGGAAGGCACGTTAAGCAGTTGGTCTCGGATAGTTCCGTCAGATGACGTTGTAACTATTCGTTAAATCAGGTCAGAGGCCTATTAAGGCGGCATGAAAATTCTCTGACAGCAAGTTGACCACTAACTTGCCTCCACCAACACGCACTGGGTCCGCGTGATGGAGTATGGCCCACTGCCTCTTAAACTTCTAGGTCGACGAGAATTATCCAACATAAATCAGCTGTTTCATACAACACGCAGCTGACGTCAATTTTTTATTTTGATGTTGACCTCATAGTTAAATTTGCTCTGTTCGATGTTCTTAACTACCCTATTAAATGTTTTTTGTTACACATGTAAAACGATTTTTATACTACAATTTCCAGGCTTAATCGAAAAAGAAAATGATTTAAATATAATCACAAAGACTCTACAAACAAGTTTTCTAAAGAAAAATCGTAGGTAGATCGCTAAGTAATTTTCTGAACAAGGAAGACTTGAGTAATTAAGAACGCTTTCAACTTTCATCGTGTTATTAATCCATCATAAACTACGTCGTGGCCTGTTCTTGAATATTTTGTGAACTAGTACTCTGCTTTATGGCTTCGCTCGTTTACAAGGCGGTGAGGAATCGAAATTAGTATTGTACCAATAAAAATTATGAAAGTTTGTATTATGTTGAATAGGAGATAGAAAATTTAGAACGTATTTTTAACCGTTTGGTTTCATCTTGAAATAGCATAGCATAGCATATGCTACAAAGAGATAACACCTAATAGAGTGAGCCATACCAATTGTAAAGTGTCCATTTTTTAACGTTTAGATTTGAGTGTGTAGTGTCAAGTAGTATGGACAAAAGGCACCAAGTGACATATGGCCTTATGTTTACGGTCACGTTTCACACACACTAGCTCAAAAAAAGCGGACAGCCGCACAAACAAATATCTATAGTTCCATCTCCTTCTACTATTAAAGGTACGTCATAAGACAAAAGAGACTAACTACAATCGTAAATTTATGCGGACTCTATGGAGATCCTTCCTCTGAGATATGCTACGACTATATTCTCCATTTTACAGGTTGTGAGCCCGTCGACACTTGTAATGGACAGTTGGTATACATGCCTCAAAATTGAAGCATTCAGGTTTCCTCATTTTGTTTTCCTTAACCGAAAAGTCAGTGGTGTTACAAATCGTACATAAATTCCGAAAAACTCATTGGTACGAGTCGGCTTGGACGGGGATCGAACCATCGCCTCCTGCACGGTAGGCAAGGTTACTCGCCACTGGAACATTACGGCTTGAAATAGATTAGCTTATTTTTCCCCGTGAGCATCCTGCGAGGTGACTAAGGGATATGGGTTCTTTTGTAGTAGCATTGTGTTCGAAAGGCTGGTCACCTATCATCACTTCACACGCTATTGCATCCTGTAACTTTCAATATGGTATCAAAGATTAGTAGTAATTGTAGCGAAGCTTCTGATTATTCTGAAAATGATTATGGTCGTGAATTTATGCATGCATGCAGATTTATGTATTTTTTACTTTTCCTTTGGACTTGTATATAAAATTTTAAAGACATTTAAGGGCGAAAACTTCTACTAAGTAAAAAATTTAAGGCTTCGATACAATGACTCACTTCGTATACTCGGTTTGCTGGAAGAAATCTCTTTAGAGATAAGCTCGCCCTTTGTAATTGTCTATTATGCTTTTTTCATATATATTTCCGTGTGTACAATAAAGAGTAAAATAAATAAATTATGAATGAATGAAATATATTTTTATTATGATTTGGAAATAACAACAATGTACGTGTATGTGTATTACTTGGTACTCAAAGTTTATGCTAAAATAACCTACGGGTTATTTCATTCTCTAATACTTCCTCCGAGATTTGCATCAAAACATACCGACAAACATTTCTATTTTAACATAATATTTATTTACTAAAGCAAAAATGTAGTCGTGATCGCGGTACTCCGTGAGATCTGTCTTCAATGTATGGAGGAAACAAACCTCTTAAGGTGATATGGTTTCTTAAGTTACTTAAAGTATGGTTGGCGTAGTGGATCTTCGACATTGAAAACTAATACTGAAGTTAAGCAACGTCAGGTACGGTCAGTGGTTGGATGGGTAACTACTAAAACTGATGGCATTTCAAATAAAGTTCTTTCGTGCTTTGGAAGGCATGTTAAGCAGTCAGATAGTTCTGTCAGATTGCGGTGTGACTGACTATTTTTATATCATGTCAGAAGCCAATTAAGACGATGTGAACATTAGCAAAATTGACCACACTAACTTGCATTCACCAATCCGCAATTGCATCAAGTAGATATTTCTTACATAGTTTCTGGCGAAAATCAAAAACTTACAAAAAGTATCAGAGACAGGCATGCAATAATTTTAAAAATGTAACGCATAACTTGAATTACCGGTTTTTAGCGAAATTTTAAAAGACAATGTTTCATTGCGCACCGTATCGCCTTAAATACCATAACATTTCATATCATACCGACTTAACATTACATCTAAAGCATATAATATTTACCGATAAATATACTTTACCGGTAAAATGTATTTATGTTAGTAAAATACATTTATTGTCTAAGATAGTGACGGCTTATGAGATGTTGTGCCATTTGCAGTCAGTTTCGAAACGTATGAAAAGTTGTTGTATTACATCGTATATTATTAATAATAAAGCTAAATGCATTTCTAAGTATAGGTATATTAAAAGTAAGTTAGGGAAGGCGATTTGTAACACCACTGGTTTTTCGGTGAAGGAAAACATCGTGAGGAAACCTGCATGCTTCAATTTCGAGGCATGTATTAGTATATACCCACTGTCCATTATGTGGCGACGGGCTCACCCCTCGTCACACTGGTCAGAGTTTCGGTACTACTGGTGAAACGTGGATGTTCTGAGGTTTCAGAATATCTCTGACTACCCCCTCGGGGAATATAGTCGTGAGCATATGCTTATGCTTATGCTATTTATACCCTGATCATTACAGTTGATGCCACTTGCTACAATTCTGACATGCATTTCTTGTTTCCGTATCTTAAAAAAACTGTTTTTAAAACCGTTTAGCTGGCAGGGGGGGGGGGGGGGGACATTTGACTCTAACAAAAATTTTCACTTTAAAGCTTAATATTTCGCTACCGGATCCCTAAATCGAAAAATGGTTTTCCCATACCTACAACGATACCTCACACCATGGATAAACGAGAAAAAAAATGTCATCCCCACTTTTCGTACAGACGGACAGACGGACGGACATGGCGAAACTATAAAGGTTCCTGGTTGACTACGGAACCCTAATTATAGATACCAACTTAACCTGGAGTTAATTGCTTACCTAGGTTGATGCAAGTTTGATATCAATCTATACTTATCCTTTTCACATGGACAAATCATCGCAACATTATCATTTTAATCATTGAATGCGATTTTTGAAAGTCATGCGTTGAAATCAGCAGTAGAAAATGACCGAAACAGTATCAAGATTGTGTATTCATTAGGTCATTTCAAGATTCAAAATCAGCTTTTCAAATTTTATTTATCAGTAGTTTTAACTTTCTTTGGGACAATAGCTAATCTCTTTGACAATGTCAAACATTATTTATTTGTTCCAAAAACATAATTCAAACAGACAGTTAAATATTCTTCACGTGAGGTCATTTACATAGTTCTTAGCGTGGCTTCTGTCGATGGGAACTAGCGTATCTTATAGAATCGTGACCAATGATAGATGGACATACTTATATATTAATAATTTACGATGAAATATTTACTGAATGACTCATATTGATACTAAATTGCTTGTAAATTTTGCTGCAAATAAATATTATAAGGCTTAGGGTGTACGGTTTTTCGCAAAAAGTTATCTTTATTTCATTAGAAATATTACATTTAAAAGGTGTAAAGATGGAAAGATCCGTCAAAGGTCTTGATTTTTTTCCACAATGATACTGAATATGAAAATATATTTCTAAATCATCTCGTCATGAAACTTAGGTAGCAAATCAAACTTTTTGTGAGTCTAGAAAGAAGCACGTTCGAAAATTTCCATTTAACTAGTATGAAATCAATATCAAATTCCCAGTCATAATCTTTCCTAACTTGCATGCTATATTTCCCCGAGGGTGTCAGAGATATTCTGAAAACCTCAGAATATCCACATGTCACTAGTACCGAAACTCTGTCCAGTGTGTCGGGGAGTGAGCCCGTCGCCACATAATGGACAGTGGGTATATACTAATACATGCCTCGAAATTGAAGCATGCAGGTTTCCTCACGATGTTTTCCTTCACCGAAAAGCCAGTGGTGTTACAAATCGTACATAAATTCCGAAAAACTCATTGGTACGAGTCGGTCTGAACGGGGATCGAACCATCGCCTCCTGCACGGCAGGCAAGGCTACTCGCCACTGAACCACCACGGCTTTTTCGGTATAAATAGATATTCAAATTTCCACATTTGCAGATGAATTTACTTGTTGCGGGATTGGAACCTGCTACTCCCTTCTCTGCATGCGGATTAAATTTATATTCTAAGGTCTACCTGAATGTAAGACCATAAAAAAGCTCCGGACACCTCTCAAAAACGAATCCAACTAAAACACATCCATCCTGCCATTTTTGAAAAACGCAAAAGCCACAAAAATATCGCAATTTTGATAAACCATTACACGATTTCGTCGTGTTTCGAGCAAGACATTGCTTTTTAACGATATTATAAGTGCGCAATAATGGTCAACTTAGACATAATCAAAAGTTATATGAGAGTTTCGATGATTCTTGAATCACTTTTTTAGGGTTCCGTGGTCCGATAAGAGACCTTTAAAAGATTGTACAGTCCATCCATCCCAGTTTGTTACAGTTTTATATGATATTTTTAAAAATAATAGATTATTTGCCTCTTTGTTCGTGTGGAATCAAGATATCGAAAATTACATCCTCTGTAATAGGTATACAGGGTCCTTCTTAATATGCTGACACTTTTTAAGGGGATGATCAGATCGTCAAACTGAACAACTTTCTCTATGGAACCAACATCGAAATCGCGAAAAAAATCTACTTTTCCATATTCTTAAAACTGCAAAACCGAGCAGGTTTACAAAAATCTGACTTCATACAAGCATAGAGATTAGTTTCTAGAAACTAATCTCTCTCTAATCTAATTTTTAGTTTCTAGAAACTAATCTCTCGATCTAGATTGTTTCTGATAAATTTCATTTACTTTAATTGGTTAGTGTTGAAAATATCCCCAGACTTCGTTTGTATGGAGCATTAGCGCTTTCGGAATAAACTTTTCTTGAATGATACGATAATGTTGATTTACAAAGTACCTCATATCACAGAAAAACTCTGTGTCCCTAAACATTGTGAGCAGGCGTCAAGATGAATAGCTATGGAACCCTACTATAAGCATGGTCTGAAATGCACTTGACCGGTTTTTTGATCTGTACCAATTTCTGCGGTATTCAGTTTTACTTAAGTTTTTTTAATGATGTCTGTAATTTTTTGGTCTGTATAAAGTTTTTGAGTGCGAAATGATACTGACATTTATTTGATGCGGTTTGAATGATTCTTACGTTATAAAGGTTAACGGGTTGAATTCGATGGGTGGCCGTTTATGATTTAATTTTTTGTCTTCAGTCATTTCATGAAACGACCATTGATTACAATGACATTTACGACATTTTTGTGGTAAAATTTTACAGATTATGATAAGTTATAAAAGATTTTGATTTCTTTTCGATGAAGAAAAATTTTTTAGTAATTGTTTTATTTTATACCACTAACAATAACTTTAAAGTTAGTAAAAGTTGTGTATTAGTGTATTGGGGGATATCCTATTAATAAAATTATTATTTTACATGTTTTTAAGATCGTTATTTTTAGGCGTTCCATTGTCTCTGCCTTCTCCATTTGGGGACAGGCGTGAGAATATTTATTAAGTATTCTTAAGGGTATATTACCGTATTCGCGCTCCATATAAACGAAGTCTGATTATATTTTCAATACTAACCAATTAAAGTCAATGAAATTTTGCAGAAACAATCTAGAAACAAATCTCTATGTTTTTATGTTGTCCGATTTTCGTTAAAATATACAGTTTCAATGCTAGGATTAAAGAATTGTATGGAAATCTTTGAGAAACTGTAACTTTAAAACTATACACTAGCCTATAGCAGACTTATACAGGGTCCTTCTTAATATGCTCACACTTTTTTAAGGGGATGAGCAGACCATCAAACTGAACAACTTTCTCTATGGGACCAATGTCGAAATCGCGAAAAAAGAATCAGCTGTTCCATACTAAACTGAAATCTTACTCGACCCAATTGTATGGGCAGCTGATTTTTTTTGCGGGATTTCGACTTTGGTCCCATAGAGAAAGTGGTTCAGTTTGATGGTCTGATCATCCTCTTAAAAAAGTGTCAGCATATTAAGTTGGACCCTGTATAACAACAACATGTATAGTTTGCCAAAGGACACTTCTTGCGATAAACTTAGTATTAGACCCGCTGTCTAATGTCTATCTCTTGGTGCTTCAATGCCAATGAAGCACTTCCCATCCCGACCCATTCATCAAATTCTCAAATGTATCAATAGACAAGATCATAACGGATTCCTCAAGCCTGGATATGTAACAGTACACCGTTATTAACACTTCACTACTAGATGATAAAACCATCTAGATATCTAGTAACGGTTTAATTTATAAACCTTCAATAAGTGAAGGTATTTTATTAAGGGTAACTGAGTTATTTGAATGTTTGAGAGGTACTGACTTCGCGAAGTTCGTTTTAAAAATATTTGTAGCACGGTTTGTAAACTGACGGGATTACGTTTGTGAATGTATGTTTGTATAAGTTGGAGATAATTCGTGTATGTAGAGGTAAGAAAAATTTGATAAGTTTACTATTACTTTTAAACATACTGTATTTCTCTTCAATAAATATAATATTACCAGAAAAATTAAATATTCGTAATCATAGCAGTTTTTGCGGCCTACTTTGAAATCGTTTTCTTATTAGGGAATAAACGAATTGTCATAGCCGATTTTGACTAAGACTAATCTTCTTATCGTGTGGGGAGCAAGCCCTGGTATCAGAGTTTTTTCAGACCACCTTACGGCCACTGATGTGGTTTTTATGTAACGACTACTACCACCAGAGATAGTAGCCAGGACTATCGGCTTAATCATCTTTCTTTTCAGACAATCAGGTGATTCATATGTCATATCACTAGGTGTGACCGTGGGAATCGAACCACAGTAGTATAAGAAAGAGTATCTAGTATGTCCTTACTACCCTTAATGTAATGGAAAGAGAAAACGATACAATCGGTGGGGTGAAGTATCTATTATTTTATCATCACTTTATTCGCAACCAAATAACTCAAAAGTGAAACTAGCTTGAACCACATAAGTTAATATCCCACGGAGACAAAGTTTCGAACAATCGCGCTAGTAGAAAATCTATGGGAGACATCGGGCGAGCGCGTCACGTTAACATTTTGTGTGTTCCTGCGCCCGCGGCATGATGACGCGATAAAGCGCTATTGCGCCCTAGCTCCCTTTCTTTTTGCGCGCGAACGAACGAGTTAGCAGGCGCGATAAAACGTTTATCGAGGCACCATGCCGCGCGCGCTGTCCCCACAGAGAAAAAGCTTTTATGAGCGCACAAAGTTAACACGTATCAAGCTCGCGCAATGTCTCCCATAGACTGTACACTAGCGCGATTGTTCGAAGCTTTGCATCTGTAGTGTATTTTCTCATGTGCTTGAACTGCATACTTCATAAATTGATAGTTGTAGCAAAGTTATGGATGATTAAAACAACCCCAAAGGAAATGCAGTCGCGTGTTTGTGTAAGTATTATAATACACCGTAAAAAAACGTAAAGGAAGCACCCTCAACTCAATATTATAACAACAGGATGAACATAAATACAGGCAACGTGTAACTGACGTTCTGTAGTTTATCTAATAAGGCGGATCGAATTGTTGCGCTGACGCAACCGGCCGGTGCCGGTGGTCACGCGCACGTAACACATGGGGTGAAGGATTTCATAATCATGCGCAGTTGGATTAAGGAGGATTTTCTTGAAGATGATCTAAAGTTACATTATAGGATGTGACAAGTTTTATAAGGCAATTTGAGTGTATTTCTGGATAGGCTTGACAATCTTTTACCAGTAGATGCGACACTATACCACAAACATAGTATAATGTGTTTATAATCACGGGAACCTTTCTGCAACTACATTAAAAAAACAATTTGAGCGTTTTTTTGGATAGAAAAATTACTACCTCATTTCTTTATGATATCCTAAGTTAACTGTGTGCTTAGAAATGTAGATGGTAGTTGTATCAAACTTTCTGTCAGTTCCGAAAGTGCAGTGCAGTCCAGGTTCGTGCGTGGATGCATTCAGTTAATGTATATCGTTTCTGATATGAACATATTTTTGAATAAGTATAGTATAAAGGTTCTGCAACCTTTTACATTTTCATTTTTGGTTTTTCTGATTGCTACGTTTCCCTTACCTTTTATCCCTAGTGAGAAAAGCCTAGTGTTTCAATAATATCTCTCTTTTCCCTGAAGGGTTCTCGATAGAAGCTATGGAGGCATGCTGCTGTGTAGAATCAGTTTTCACACATCTTTTTATAACGTTGTTGAAATACTTTGGTCTCTTTTAGACTATTTATACTGAAAAGCTCTAATACGCCTTAATAATAGCTAAAATCATTCTAAGTTTTACATTGAATGGAAAATTGCTAACTTGGATTCAAAACGCTTGCAGAATTTCAATGCTCGTATTAGTAGACTCCCATTCACTTCTTTCATACTAAAACCCGTTATAATGTGTTAGTTATTTCTTAACGACACCGCACCTTGCGTCCGCCATTTCGCGAATGCGCGCGAAAACGCTTAACAAAATGGCGTCCAACCATTTCGGTTACAGGAAACGCGTATCTGTCAACGCTGCCGCATCGCAAGTGGCTATTGTATGATAATCGCAGGCACCGACAAAGTTTCCAGCTGAGGCTGTGAAATAAGCGGATATTCTGGTAAATAAAACTATGGTGGGCTTTTTTCCATGGTTTTTTCTTTTAAGCGTGTGAATAAAGTTTGTTCCGTTACAATTTATTGTTAGTAAGGATATAGGAATGAACTAAAGTTTCTTCATATTGAAATGTCAAAATAATTGTTTTTCGACTATTATGTTATTAAGAAGTAAAAGTAATTTTGCAATACGAGAACGTACGTCATATCTTAAAACGCACCATTTAATCCTGATTATCACCTTAATGTACAAAAGCTTCTTCCATATAATGTGTTTTCAAAAATCTTTATTAGTCCTGTCAAAAATGATAATTTACAGTCTTTCATAAAAAGTTGATGTTCATTTTGCTGGATGCTAGTGACATTTGCAGCACCATCTTTCAGCCTTTATCTCATTATTTGGAGTTGGCTACTTCCATATATCTCTTTAATCAGACACAATATGTTAGTAGGTACGCATGAAAGCGACGAATTGATATACTTTTCTCAGTTTACCATCATCTTCCGTCACCGCTGACTCTCCAGCTATTTTCCTGGCTCCATCCTAATTCTCGTCTCGCCTCGCATTATTCCCTTATTCGATACGAAATATGGATATTATTGTTATTAGACTTGTGTTCGTGACGGTGTGATTATTGGATAGTTTGTTGTAACGAGATGTGCGAGTGTTGCCAGCATCGCCAGTGTTGCCTCATTATTGCCATTGTTTTGTACTTTCAATAGGAATAAGATGAATATAAAAGTTTTAGAATAGGAATCTTTTGTAAGTAGTACGTTAATACAGGGTGTTATAAAAGAAAAATAAACATTGAAAATTTTTTAATGTGGTTGCTTAGACCATCAAACTGAACAACTTTCACTATAGGACCAACATCTAAATTGCGAAAAAAATAATCTGTTCTCCCATACATTTGGCTCGATTAGATTTGTAGTTTAGTCTGGAACATCAGATTTTTTTTCGCTATTCCGATATTGGTCCCATATTGAAAGTTGTTCAGCTTGATGGCCTACATCAGCCCCTTAAATGGTTATTTGTATTTTTGTAACACCTTGCATATAGTTAAAAAAGGCTTATTGCACTTAGGCCTTTTTCGATCTATGTTTAAGTAAATAAAAGAGCTAACAATAGAAAAAGTGGTGGTGGTCTAGTGGGGAGTATCTAACCATGCTTGCCGTGCAGAAGGCAACAAGACATGTACTGTACTCACTGTCCATTATGATTCGAGGAAGAATTAACCATAAAAAGATACATATATTTCTGTCCCTTTTGTTGACGTTAGAAGACAAAAACATGAGCAATGTTAAACCACATACTCTACCTATCAAACTGAACAACTTTTACTATGGGAGCAAACCGATCAGGCCAAAAAAACATAACTCGATTCAAACGTATGGGCAGCTGATATTTTTTTTGTTTGACAGGTTTGCTCCCATAGTAAAAGTTTGATTGGTAGAGTATGTGGTTTAAAGGTTAATGATACTTTTCCTCACACCCTGTATTTATCAGAATATCGTCTAAAACCGTTCATAAAACAAACATGAGTTTAATATGAAATATTTGTTCCTTATTCACATTTTCAAGGGAATTACTATAAACGGTTACCGTTATAAAATATGTATTGAAGGCGTATGTAATAGGCCTTTCATGATAAAATGAATGCGTTATACGGTACAAATGGAATCTAATGCAATGTTATAATATCTACCTGAATATCTCCGGTCCTAATAGCAAGGTATCAGTGTCTTAGATCGCTTTGAACATCGAAATTTCTAATCTGATATCGATATAGTTTTCATCAATGAGCTTCCGTATTCAGAGTTCAGATACAGGGTGTGAGTGTAGACCGTTTCAGTTGCATTAATTTTCTTGATTCTACTTATGATATTGAAAAACTTTTCCTATAGAAACATAGCTGAAAGATATTTAAAATTGCCATACTAAATGCAAGCTGATCGAACGTTTGTATGAAAAGTTGAAACGTTTTTTTTTTGCGAATTTCCCAGAGGTTCCGGGAAAGTAGTTCAATATTATGAGTACAGTCACCCCTGTTAAGTAATGCAATTAACTCTCTACACTTCCATTAACAACCTGTATAAATTCTGTATACACGACTATGTTAACGAATAAACTCAATATCTACTTGAAAACTTCTCCTGTAGAAACTATAACTGAAAAGTCGCCATTAGAGATATCATAGCAAACAAGGTTTTCAAATATTTCTAAGCAGTCCTAATTTTCAATCATTTCTTTACACATAACCAATCAGAAATATCTGAACGCCTAAAACGCCGTGATTAAAAACATCTGAGCAGTTTAGGAAGTAAGACCTTAATCCGTTGTTATTTTAAATAACATTGTAAAGAAATTATTGAAAATTAGTATGAAACGACTTATGACTGTGGAAGAGGCAAAAGAGGTATGTCAGGATCGTAGTCGATGGCGATCAATTGTCTCTGCCTACCCCAATGGGACACAGGCGTGAGTATATGTATGTATGTATGTATGTATGAAAATTAGTTTAGATATTTATGGCATCGTGAGGAAACCTGCATGCTTCAATTTCGAGGCATGTATTGTACCCACTGTCCATTATAAGTGGCGACGGGCTCACCCCCCGTCACACTGACAGAGTTTCGGTACTACTGGTGAAACGTGGATGTTCTGAAGTTTCAGAATATCTCTGACTACCTCCTCGGGGAATATAGTCGTGAGCATATGCTTATGCTTATGCTTATGACAGAATACATATTAAGATATAATTGGTAATATTTACTGTAAAGAATTTATTGAAAATTAGTAAGAAAAGAAATAGTTGAACCTGTGACCTGTGACCTTGTATGACTGAACAACATTTAAATAGGAACTTTTTTTGAATGATCTGGATGATTTTTGTAAGTTTTGAGTACGAATATGACTAGCCGATACTAATCCTTACCCATAGCTTTAGTCTTAGCTTCAGAGAACTGAGTATAAAATCTAATTTCCTTAATCCAGCTCAATGTCTAATAAAAACAGCAATTTATGACACTGCCAAAACAAAAAGTATAAAAATACGAATGTTGACATCCGGTGAGCTTTGCTATACTGGCGCGCATGCGTGGTCGGATATTTGATTTGCAGATGAACTTGCGTCTAAGTTTAGGTTTAAGTAACGTGCTTAAAGCGTTGGGTAACGAGATTTAGTAAACTATAGTAACTTAGGATTTGAGGCAATGCAATTCATAGTGGTCAGAAACATACAACTACAAACTACCTCTTTTTTAAACTTATAGTTGTAGCAAGGTTTTTTGAAAGGAACTTTATGCATATTTATAGGTAATTCGCAAATTAGACAGTTAATTATTATTTTTGAAATTTCTGATGCACATAATATTATTTTAAAGACTATCTTTATGACTGCGCAATAAATATTAGCAACAGCGCAGGATTGGTCAGTGTGGCGATCCATGGGGAGTCGTTTGTCCAGTTGCGGACGTCTATCGGCTGAGATGATGATGATGAATAAATATCATCTATTCATTTAATTTAAATTGGCGTGGATGTAGGCACATTGCAGAAAGTAGTATGTAGGTATTTGCAAAAATATTTTGAATGTGTAATGGAATGCATAATGACAATTTTGTCTGTTTGTTTATGCACGCATCACTTAAAAACTACTAAACCAATTTGAATGAAATTTTCACAAAAGCATAGGGCTTAGTTTTGATTAACATTTAGGCTTTATTTCACTGCAAACAGTTCATTCAACCAGAAGTTATGGGTATTTACGAGTAAGTCGGTGGTCTGCGCGTACGAACTCGCGGTCGCCGCTAGCGGCTCACTAGTGTTATAATAAGGTCTCTAACTACCCCATCAGAGAATATAGTCGTGAGCACTATGTCTAATGCTTATACCTCACACCAGCTTCAAACCTAACTCAAACGCAAGAACAAAGGCATATATTTCGCAGGCCACGCCCCGCAGAAGATTAATTAGATGCAATATGAATTGTAGATTGAGTCTCGTTATTATGGCGACATCCTTACATCCGGTGTGTTTTTAAGTTATTTTTCTTGGGACTTCCAGTAATTTTAGGTTTAATCTGTGGGGTCTCAAGGATGTTACAAGTCTTAAAAACTCTAAAACTTTCAGAATTTGCAATTTAACCAATCAATTGTACTTTATTGCACACCAAAATATTTTTTTGTAACACCGACCCGTTCTTTGTTATATTTCTACCCTAAGGTTGTCTGGAAGCAATCGCTTTTTAGCGATAAGGCCGCCTTATTTGTATCATAACCATTTTTGATTCCTGTGCAATGTATTTCATGTTTGGTGCAAATAAAGTATATTTCATTCATTCATTCATTCAAAACATATCATATATTTGAATTTAGTTACAGAGTTTCAAGTAGATAAAAATAAAGCGCTATTTCTTCCAGACAATCTTAGGGTAGAAGAATAGGTAAATGAAAATAAATAGGCGGTATATCTAAAAAAAAAAATCTGCATCCCCTTTAAATATGTAACGCTTTTAGGTTTACACCCTGTAAAAAAATATGTGTAGAATAAATATTTAAAAATGCGTTTTTTGTTTCAGGTAAATGCTGTTACTACTATGAAATATATTGTATTGAAGCGTACGGTATAGACAATAGGCTGTACCATATAAGCTTCTTGACGGTTAGTAAGAAATTGTAAAAACCTATTTGGATGCATGTGGCAAGCATTTATGTGTAAGTCAAGCTAGTGAAGTAAATAAATAAATTACGAAGAGACATATTTATGAAAATTACTTGCGTAACTTGGCTAGAGATACCATCAAAGTACTTGGCAAGTAAATTCAATAAATAACCACAACAATCTGACCTCTAAAACAAATTCCTTTCTGACAATAAAACAAATCACCAAATGACTTCACATTGTCAACGATGCATACAAATCCAAAATACAATTGTTTAATTTGAAAACAATTGTAGATTGATGTCTGACTGAGTCATCACTTGGCTACACCCTGAACATGGAGTGACATGGTGCCAAAATTTAGCGATAAAGTCAATTATTGATCATCGTCAACGCACACAAAAATGTGTAAATTTTTTGTATTCTAAATAATATCACTTAAATAGCTTTCTGACGTTATTTTTTTTACTATATCACCGCGTCTGTAGGTGTTTTGTTGTAGAGAAGATCTGGCCAGAAACTCTACAACACAAAATACAATATGATTAAATTACACAGTACCTATAACATTGTAAGAATGCGTCATTATACAACACTATAGTTAACCCGCCACTTCACACAAATTATACCTATAACAGATTTTAAGTCAGATCATAAGCTATCAAACAAAAAAGTTTCATCAAAATCGGTTCAGTAGTTTTCGTGTAATACACAAAGAAACACACAAACAGATAAACATACATTCAAAAACAAGGTTGATTTGGAGTCAGGGACACCTAAAAACCATATCGTTATATTTTTTTGTAAATATCTTCATATCAAAAGAGGTACTTCAGAGAATGTCTTTGGCAATACCTCTGATTACCTACAATTCAGGGAGTTGCAGTCGTGAGCATACGACGAACATCATTCTAAATCTTGTTTAGACATTTTGTCTGTTATTTATTCACACATTTTCATAAAAGGTGATATTATTTCTCTAAATTCCATTGCTAATAAGAACAAAATGCTATCAGATTTCAAAGCCGGCTGGCAACTGGTACGTAATACCTACAATAAAATAATAATTCAATTGTTACCACATACTGCCGTGCGTGCGCATTGAGGTATGCTAATACCAATGTATAATGCATTCGAGAGCTAACGGTGTTCATAACACATTATTATAGTTTTATCGTCATTACGATTATTATAATATTTCAATAGTATGATTTGATTGGACTTTAAAATTACTGTCATAACGATTAACTGTCAAAGGCGAGAATTCTTAAGGGGACAAAGTTGGCTAAATTAGTAATATCGTTATTAACTCAGTGATCATAAAGCCTTTATCTTCGACGAGCTTTCAGCTTTTCGTTGGCAACGAATGTAGAGTTTATGTCTGCAGCTTCAAACAATATTTGTCGTTTTGAGTAAGTGCGATTCAAGTCCCTACATTTAATAAAAAAATGTTTTTCAGTGTAGTATCTTTCCATACATAAAAAACGAAATATCTTAAAAACCGTCACGTCTGAAAATATGCAGCGAAAAAGTTAAAACACATTGTAAACTATTTTGTTGACATTCGTGACAATTATACTCGTATTAACGCTCTAGAATATAGTCAAAATTTAAAGTAAGATTTTCCATTTGATTTTTTAACTAATAATATCCCAAAGGATTTAATATGCAAAAATGATTTGGTTTAGTATGAAATAAGTGTGATTTGTTTAACCATTAATGATGATGATGATAATAATGACCTATCAAAGTTGATGCCAACATTTTACTTTTATCTAAGATTCCAACTACAGATTCGGATGAACGCAAATTTGTTAAAACAATGTACATTAATAATTATGAAAACGTAGAATGAGATAAAATAACCATGAAAATATCCGTGACGTAATTAATGGACAGTTCCTTACATAAAACCATAACCGACACTGAATATAGACACGAATCTCATACTGCTATACATATTCAAGACCGTGATGCTGCATAACTCGTCGCCTTAATAACAACATTGTTTTGTTCTTTGCTTAAGCGTATCGCCGCTTTTAAAAATGGCGTGTTTTTTAATAGACATTGAATTACGTTATCGTGGCTCAAAGTTTTCCATACAAATCCTTAATTAATTCTAACATTGAAATTATATATTTAAAAGAAAATCTGTCAAATTCAAAGAACAGCCATTGGTTTCTAGATCGTGTTTAAAAAATGTCATTGACTTTAATTGGTTAATATAGAATATAGGACAGAACCTCGTTTGTATGCAGTGCGCTCGGGAGCTTTCGGAACAAACTTCTCTAAAAGTTACAACTTACTGTACCACAGACGGATCATCTATGTTCCACAATATAAATTTTTCTTCTATTCTGGAAGGTAGACCCAGTGGAGTACCATACCAGATCTTTGAACGGCTGTAACTCCTAAACCGACTGGTGTTATGCAGGCAGACCTGGTCCATCCTCATCACAGAGATGCTCTACATCAAGGCTGCTCAATTCCAACATAAATTCAATTTGCCCAACAACAGCAGCTCATTGATGTTTTTGTCTTTTTGGTTTTGATTTAGTGTTGTAGGCAAGTACTTGGTGGCCCGCCGGGTGACATAGAATCGAAATTGTGACCCTCCTCCAAAATTGGATTGAAATTGTGGCCCACCTACAAAAATGGCTGAGGAGCCTTGCTCTACACTCAAGCCTACTGAATCAGCCTTGCAGCTGATGGATACCAACATTCCTCTTATCTCTTATACTATAAAATATTTAGTTACATCTTTGACTATTTATATGTGGACTGGTTACGCGTGTAATTCTACTAAAAACATTTCTGCCACTTTTTGCGGGGGGTGAGGTAGCATGAAATCCGCAACTTTGGATTTTATTCCCGATAACTTTAGATTCTAATTTTGAAGGTTAAAAATCATGAAAAGTTGTCTTGTGTGAACCCCAAACGTTCTAAGTTCGAAGTTATTATTTCGCAATTATAGGCTTGTCTCGTTTAGTGATAACGTGTAAAATTGAATGTAAATGCACAAGATCAATTGTGCTTACCGTGGCAGAGGGGAAATGCTACCGCAAGGGTAGTCCTTATAATAATTAGTCAAAGAGTTACATAAATGGTTTTTGCAAGTGACCCCCTACTGACCGAAATGAAAGACGATTCACGTCAAAAACAAGTAATAATTCTTCAGTAAAGTAAGTTAAAGCGCAAGGCGTGATGGTAATAAAGAAAGTCGGTGATTCCAAAAGTTCATACAGCCTAGAAACCGGTGAAACAACGGTGTTTATTGAAAAAGTCGTGATTTCACTAACAATTACCGTTTAGATATCCAACTGAAGAGTTTCAAACCATAAATATATTTTAAAGTATCTAGATTTGAGAAAATAAGGCAGAAATAGTCAAAGGTTCAGGCTTGAAGGAATATCAAAACATAACGATAATGTGACGACTACTACATAAATTAATATTATTTACACTTAGGCTTGTTATTCCCATATTTTTTGACAAATACGCGTTTCAACGTGAAAATAGGCAATAAAACTACAAAATCGTGAATCCCTGGGGATCTTCGAAAACCGACAGATGCCTAGAAACACGTCGGTATTTGTCAAGTGTGATATTGGCCAAATACGCCATGTGAAGTGCCACCGTAATTAATGAAGACAGATAATAATAACCCGAAGGCAGAAAAATGTCAATTAAGAAGAAAAACCTATTTTACCATTTCCATACAACGGCGGGAAAGGGGGTTGAACATTTATAACGTAGGATATGATATGGAACAAAAAACTTTTGGGATAGCATTCACCAATGTTCAAATCTTTTAACGCCTGAATAATCTTGAGAAAGCATTCAAAGTAAAAAAAACACCCTTATTTTCCTAGCAATGCCAAAACGCTGTCCAGTAAGTCCCAAGCCTGTAAGTCCCATCACAACCTTGAGGGTATATTACTGTTGGCACGCTCCATACAAACGAAGTCTGGTGATATTTTCAATACTAACCGATTAAAAACTCAATGACATTTTTCAGGAACAATCTAGAAACAAATCTCTATGCTTGTATCGTGTCAGATTTTCCTTAAAATTCCACATTACCAGACTTCGTTTGTATGCAGCGCGCATTTACGCATTCGGAACAAACTTCTCTTAAATGGACAGCAGACACACTTCTTGAAATTAAAGACACTTGAATCTCTAAACAAGAAGGAAGCCATTTAAGGTGAAGAAATACAAGGAAATATCAGCATAATCGATAATAGCACTAAATAAAACGTTTATAAAGCTCACTATCACTTTCACTCAATGATTTACAATCCTCGCATAGTGTAAATTAGTTAGAATGTGCCATAGATCATAGTGCTTGTTAGAAGAAGCATTCGGAAGCAACAAGCTCGCAAATCATACGCGTTATTAATTTCTTCATTATTAATAAATAAGCAAAGGAAAATTGAAACAATTTAATTGATTGGTTGGATAAATTCCTCATAATTTATTCCCTTGGATAAGTTAAATGTCAAAATTGACAGTCGAAGCTAAGAAAGCGTCCAAAAATATTGCAACCAGTATTAGACTCTAAACTCTATCCATACAAGGTGTTACAAAAATACAAATAAACATTTAAGGGGTTGGTTTAGACCATCAAACTGAACAACTTTCACTATGGGACCAACATCAAAATCGCGAAAAAAAAAATCTGATGTTCCATACTAAACTCGAGCTCAATGTACGGGACCGCAGATTTTTTTTTCGCGTTTTCTATGTTGGTCTCATAGTGAAAGTTGTTCAGTTTGATGGTCTAAACAACCCGCTTAAAACATTTAAATTTTTATTTTTACTGTTATAACACCCAGTATACACGCTCACAGACTTAATTTGTATGACGCCTCACGCACACCAACCTAAGAAATTTGGCCCCTTTTGTTTTATACGGTAGAAGCGTTAAGCTCATTCTAAACATATTATTTTTCTAAGTGTATACCTTTCATTCTCTTATGTATGGAAAAAATAATTGCCAAGCCTGCACTGCAGCATGAAAATTCGGTAGGTTCGATTTTATTTTATATTTTTTTACGGACATTACACATAATTTTAAGAAACTGATATAATTGTTGTGGCGATTAACCAATATAAATTAAATTTTTAAATTATTTATTTGACTTCCAATTATTTTCTACCCGCGATTTTTTATGGTCGCTAATATGAACAAAATTATTCAAACTCCATGAAGAAAACATTAATTGAATAGATACAAAAAAACACAGGTATTCTCTTTCTAACTCTATGCTGGAAACAGAAACGGCAACATCAAATGTCAAATTCGGAATTCACATTTTGAATATTTTTTTTCTTAATGCCCAGTTATTTTTTACCTCCATTAGTTTACAAGTCGCCGAGAGACGTCACTCATTTTAACGAAAACGAACATTATTATTTCAGTAAAAATATCCCTAAACCGTTCAATTTAAAACCATTTATTTTAAAACGTAGAAAATATTGTAATTGAGACAATTGTCTCGAAATGGTTTTCGATTCAGCCCTGGAAAACTTGACATAACGAATTTTGACTAATCCTTGAATACAATGAATGTTTACATTTTCCCGGATTGCCTCCCCAAACACCTGCTGCGTTATTGAATAGCTTGTACCTTCTAAGTTCACGTACTGATGATGAATTGATATACAGGCAGTGAGAGTGGTGGACCTATACCCGTTAATAAAAAGCTATTTTATAGCTAACCAATACTTAGAAGACCACTATATAACCACGCCGTCAATAAGCATTTAAAAGCCAATAATAGTGTTATTTAAATGCATATTTATCTTCATGTGTCTTCTACATCTCTACAGTTCTATGTAGAATAGTGGACCTAATAATATGCGTTACTATAGGTTGCTATGGCAACGCATTTCCTACACTGTGACCCGTGCTTTCACAAGACCCCGTGTGGGAATCGTGATACAATTCATAGACACTTTCACAAGTTAACTTGTTGCATCAACAGGAACGTTTTGTTTTGAACGTTGTCTCTTGGACTATATTTGTAAAGATATTTTAGAGAAAAGAGATTATATATGTTCTATTTCTTTTTAAGTCGAACTGGCAGGAGTATAATATGGGATCGTGGACTTAGAATGATAAAGGATATCAATGCTTCTTACAAGCATGGAAACACGAAAATTGATCATATCGGTCAGTAATGTTCAACCATCTTCGGACGTCAATGTTTCATATTGTAGGTTAGTTCCTTTCTATCCTTTGACTATTTATATGTGGACTGGTTACACGTGTAGTTCTACTAACAAACATTTCTGCCACTTTTTGCGGGGGGCGCGGTAACATGAAATCCGCAACTTTGGATTTTATTCCCCATAACTTTAGATTTCATAGTAGTCTCGTGTGAACCCCAAACGTTCTAAGTTCGATGTTATTATTTCGCAATTATAGGCTGTCTCGTTTAGTGATAAGGTGTAAAATTGAATGTAAATGCACAAGATCAATTGTGCTTATACCGTGGCAGAGGGGAAATGCTAGTACTTATAATAATTAGTCTAGCCTACCTTGTCATGCACGGTAATTAAAGCTAAGTTTCAGAACACCCCGAAAAGGATTACGATCGTGAGTCGATATATTTTTATAGTATAGAAAATTTAAAAATAATGATAATGTTTCAAAATCCGAAATTTTCGTTCGTGTGTATGAAAATACAAAACTCTAAAAACCACGCGGCCGTTTTTGTATGACAATTTTCAGTTTTGGCAAAGATCTGTTTATTACTACATAAAATTTACACTATGTCATTTAGCTGTCTCTTCAATTTATAATTACTTAGCTTTCCCTCTACGTTGACAGAGTTGGTTGTTGACAGATTTTTCTAATTGAATTTAATTAATGAGTAAATTTCAAATTACTAAAACATACAAGTTAACATTAATCTTTAAAGTTATTTACATTTCAATATCAAGTTTTCGCGCCTACGGAAGCAGTAGGTAATGCGTAGAAAGTAGGCCTTCAACTAACTTGTCAACGATGCTAGACATTCAATTATAACTCTTATTCCTTACTCGTTAGAGATTAAAGCCAAATCTAAAATTCCAATTATATTTCTCTCGACACCTAATTCATGACGAAATGACAGTTTAATTTCAAATTTCGAATACCTCGTCGAAGCGCTGTGATTGGTCGGTGAAACGTTAAATAGTTGATGGAGCCTTTTTATTAATTTTATTGCAATGGTCATTGAATTTAAGTTTCGATTTAAACAATTTAGTGACAAATTTATCATAATTTATATCGGTGTTAAAAATATTAAACGTGATACGATTTTTAATAAAATTTGACTTTACATTCGTAGAAAATGGAGGACAACATTTTGATATAGGAGAATATTGATACCTACAGAGATACGGAGAAAAATCTAGTAGTGTATGCTTAGACAATACAGCTATGGATAAGTTACGAGTGTAATTCTACAAAAAAACATTTCTGCCACTTTTTGCAGGGGACGAAATAGAATGAAATACGCAACTTTAGATTTTATTCCATTACTTTAGATTCGAATTTTGATTGTTAAAAACAGTCTCGTGTGAACCCCGAACGCTGCTCGTTTGAAGTAATTGTTCCGCAATTATAGGCTGTCTCGTTTTGTGATAAGGTATAAAATTTTATATAAATGTACATGATCATTATTGATCTTGTAACGTGGCAGAGGGGAAATGCTACCGCAAGGCTGGTCCCTAATTATATGGTCTAAGAGTGTATGTGACTACTGTTTATTTTAGCAGACTAATTATCCCTCTATTATCCTGTGCAAAATTTGAATCTTTTTTATACTACTTTTATTTTTTCGTTTAACATGTAGGAAGAAAATAATTAAATACCTATTTAGATTGATATTTCCACCTATCAAAGTCTTTAAGAATAATTACGACCACTTCAAAATACCATACCTTTTCGATAGAAAAACCCACACCTACGTTACGTGAAAAAACTTTAAGAATTTTAACGACTTGTCAACTCACAGAAAAAAACTTTTAATAAGAACTTAGACCAAGAGCTAGGACGTAAAACTAAAGTTTAAATAACAATGGTTTTCAAAAAGGGTAAATGTTACACCCATTAATTTACATTAGAGCTCAAAGGTCTGTTCTAGAGCTTACTTGGAATTCACAAGCATTGTTATACATTTTTCAATTGAGACAAAAATAATATTGTGACGAAAGGTTGAATTGAAAAAAATTTTTAGTTACCCACTTAGATTTTTTTTTCGCGATTTTGATGTTAGTCCCATAGAGAAAGTTCCCGTAGGTCTGATACTCCCCTTAAAATAGTTTCAGCAAATTTTGTTAGACTTTATATACAGGGACCTTCTAAATATTCTGACACTTTTTAAGGGCTCGAGTAGGTTAGGAGTTTTGTATTTAACATCAGATTTTTATTACGATGTTGGCGCTATAGAGAACGTTATCCAGTATTACGGTCTGACCATCCCCTTAAAAAAGTGTCAGCATATTAAGAAGGACCCTGTACAAGTAAATTATGATGACTTACGACGTGTTTTTTATCTTTGAAAATTAGAATGCAAGCTCTTAGTCTACAACGTCAATTTTCCTAGATTAGGATTTCCTTTCAAAGAAAAAGTGAGAAAAACTAATGCGCGGTTAAAATTCTTTGACCAAATCAGTTAAATCAGGTTTTATAATGATACTGTAATGTTATTTGATACCCATAGTTTACGTTATATCGTTAATTAATAGATCAACGATATAAGGTATGGTTGATTGATGTAAGATGAAACCGTGGTTTAGTGAAATTTTTAGTCTCAGACTGTATCATGCGATTTAGATACTGGCTTTTTAGGTGAAAGAAAATGTCGTGACGAAACATACGAGTACATATCTGTATGCTATTCCACTGTCCATTATCATCTCAATGCTTCTCACAATGTACGTAGTTTTGGCAACTAGTAATCTACAACGTGTTAATGAATAAGCGCAAAACCTCATACACCCCAACTGATTTATAACAAAATAATTAGATTGAGACAATCATTTCATTATTTTTATAGTAAAAATTTTAAGTTATTAGCATTTTAAGTTTTGAGGCAAAAATGATTTGTTATCATTTCAGCAATGAATGAAGGCGCTAGCGTGCTCAAGCATACATTTTAAGAATCTTATTTTGATAGTAAGTAGGGTGAGTGTGCCCGAGCGGTGGGTTGAGATCGAGTTCATAAAATTTTACAAATAAATTATTTAATATTTGGAAAAAAATTACCTATGTATGTTGAAACATGACAATTCGATTCTGCTCTCGATTCTAAACAAACTACTTTCTAGTTTTGCGTTAATTCATTAACACGTTGTATATCTGTATGCTATTCCACTGTCCATTATCATCTCAATGCTTCTCACAATGTACGTAGTTTTGGCATCTAGTAAGCTATATCGCATGACCATCAAGTTATTGTCATGCGATATAGCTTCCACTACCTGCCCAGGGTGCGACAGAAAAACTCAGGTTTTGTCACTCAGGGAGGCTCTACTAGTGTAATGTTGTTATATGGAATATGTTATCAATATTTTAAATATTGCTACTTCCTTAATGAACACATTCGTAAGTATATACATACTGGCATACATAGAAAACCTTATACAGTCGCGATCAGATATATCATAGCAAACAAGGTGGTCAAATATTTCTAAGAAGTTCTAATTTTCAATAGTTTCTTTACACATAACCGATCAAAAATATCATAACGCCTAGAACATCAAATGTATCTACGCAGTCAGGGTGATCATAAACATCTGAGCAGTTTAGGAAAAAAGACCGTATTCCTTTGTTATACATTACAATTTTTGTATTATTATTATTTTTTTTTTTTATTATTTATTTTTTTATTTATTTATTATTTTTTTTTTTTGTATTATATTAACTTTGACGAAGCCTGTTGTGGATATGCATATTGTATTTTTTTCTATAATTTTTGACTTTAATAAAAATTTTGACATTTTTTATTTTATAAAACATTGTAAAGAAATTATGAAAAATTAGCTTTTCAGATATTTATGACCAAATACATAATTAGATATAATTGGTAAAATTAATTGTAAAGAATTAATTGAAAATACCGAAATGCTGCTCCGAAATATTTGAACACTTCGTATGCTGCGATATATCTGATGGCGACTGTACATTTCACAATGCACAGTTTTGACAACTAGTACAGAATAAATATTAGTACCTACCGGCTACCAGTTAGCTATATTCCATTACAATCAAGTGATTGTCATGCAATATAAAAAAAAGTTAAAAATAATTTTTAACAAAAAAAAATTGTTTCTTCCCCCTCTCTTTTTTAATTCGTAGACGCCATCTTAAAATAATATACCCTATGTCACTCTCACGATTTTTACAAATCCAATGACACCTCATACATTAAAATCCATCAAGCCGTTTAGGCTGTAGGCCGTGCCAAAGAAATAGACATACAAACATACATTTATATACATACATACGCTCGAAAAACATAACCCTCCTTCTAGCGCAGTCGGGTAAAAACTTAATACTTACACATGAATATAAAAGTTTCATTGAATTATTGTGTTTAATATAATAATAGTACAAGCTCCAAATGTAAGTTAAATTTAAGTTAAATTTAATTGCATTTTGAGAATAAAGATTAATATAGCTACAAATTATATCAACAAATAAATCGGAAAATCGACATAAGTACAGGAAATACTAATTTTCCTCAACTGCACTTAAACTGTTGGTAATTAGTTTTAAAACATTTTAACCCATTTACAAAGCAAATAAAAGTCATTCCCATATTTATTTTAACATTCAATTATCGTAAAAGACCCTTTGATAAAATGTGAAGATAGCAAAAACGCAAAAGAAAATAACGCATGTTATTTCTAACATAGCCCTTCTATACAAAATCATGTTACACTTCCAATTAAAAAAGGTTTAATTAAAAAATCCACACGAACATTTAATAAGTGTGAACGTTTCCCTTCGTGGACGAAATAAAATATTTAAAGGACTAACTACACAATTACAAATTGAAATGTAAATGTGACACGTCGGATGGATTAGATTTTTGCATCATTACTCAATCGACAGAAATAGGTAAAATGGTACATTTCAAGAGAACAAAATCCCTCTCCAAAACTATATACTAGTTAAGTAAACCTATTTCATAATTGACGTTATTTCATTTCAATTATAACTGTATGATCATAAAATTTGAAGTTGTTGTACAAGCCAAAATACAAGGACATTACATTTTTATATTATAATAATATATTTTTATTTATTATGCTTATAATTCCATCATCATCATCAGCCTATTTAGGGTGAAATTGAAATAGATTAATGGTAGATTAATGAAGATAGTTTAAAGGGATGCTAATGATATCAATTTCACTTTGCAGTGCACAGGCCCGCCCCCTATAAGGAGGGTGTATAGGCATTAGTCTATGGGAGTTCCCAATGAGGATTCAATACCTACTTATTATAAATATGTACTTATTTAAATTGACAATTTTAAAACGTAATTAATGGTGTTAATTAAAGTTCACTCTCCCATGGTGCACCCAGTCCCACAATAACAGCACTCTTATGACAGCCATGTGAGACCTACCATTCACAAATACCTAGGTAATTTAGATTTCTATCTAGGTATTTCACGAAAGGCGGTCACATGCAATCAGAGAGGCAGTAGTATAATAAGGGGACACACAGCTTATTAATGTACGTAATTTGTACCGATAGATATCTGTTCTTAAACTACAAGTAGAGTTATGTTGGCGATAGCTTGTTTTATCTCTTCAGATAGATTGTTTGACATTTATTTTGCGTCGAACAGTCGGTTTTATCGAAGATCTGGTTTGGAATGGTACAGATTGACCTGTATTTTGATAAGTATGTTAATAGGACGGATTTGAGAATAGGAATTGTTGGAAACTATTTGAATGACTTCTGTATTCTTATTGAACAACAGCGAATGCTTTATGAGAAAAACAGGTACATATGCAGAATATTTTTGTATATGTGCATTAGCCTTATATGCATTCTCTTGTTCTTACCCTGAATATGATGGAAAAGGAAACCGACAAGATCAGAGATGGGTTCGCAATATTGGATTGGAGTATAGGTACTTGCGCGTAAAATTATATAAACTTTGTAACTTCTTAAGTCATTACGCGAATACTAGATTTATTGCGCACTTAAAGTTAAACAGGCTATATCTTACGCATTTTATTAGATCAAACTGATTTTACGATAATTTTCATAGTAAGTAAGAATTTACTATAATTTTCGATTATGGCTAAATCATTAATATCGGAATCAGTAATTTTATATACAGGGTCCTTCTTAATATGCTTACACTTTTTTAAGGGGATGAATAGACCATGAAACTGAATAACTTTCTCTATGGGACCATCATCAAAATTTTGAAAAAAAATCAGCTGTTCCAGACATTTGGCTCGAGTAGGTTTCCATTTTTGTATTGAACAGCTGATATATTTTTTTCGATTTCGATATTGGTGCCATAGGGAAAGTTGTTTAGTTTGATCATCCCTAAAAAAGTGTCAGCATATCAAGAAGGACCCTATACATTAAATCAGTTTTGAAATTTCATTCCTCTCGTTAAATTTATTATGGCCAATTACGCAAAAATATTAGTGCATCAAAATGCGTGAAGTGAATTAAATATAATTATAAATTAATCATTATTTTAATTTCACATAATATGACCAAGTCAGTCAAGCAAATATCCTTTTTAAAAGATTATGTTTTATTACACAAATACATGAGTAATTAATGAAGTTGACATAAGGAATAAGATATTTTAATAGCGAAATTCATTTACCTACAAAATAAGTTGTTTTGGAATTCATTAGTTTGGTATTTTTGCTGCGTTTTTGCCTTTGAATAGCACTCATTCAGGTGTCGTAAGAGTTGACTAATTTCATCAGGTATCGTCAACATATCTGATTCCCACAACATGTGGCTGCCAGTTTTAATCTAGTACTACTTGTGATTTCTCAAAATCAAATCAAAGTAATCAACTATCTGGTAATTGCAACTATGGAGCAATTGCACTTATAAGAATCACGAATCAGTTCTTCTCTTTATACCAACACCTGCCTTCTATATGACTAGACATGTGTCTGTTGAGAGACGAACTGAATCGTGATTCTTATAAGTGCAATTGCTCATATAGTTGCAAATACAAGAGTCCACTATACCGGTTGATTTTAATCGTTCCGAAACTTTCAGGGGTGGTTCAGACCGTCAAACTGAAAAACTTTTACTATGGAAGCAAACCTGAATTCGTAAATAAAAAATCGGCTGTCTCATACATTTCATTCTAGTACGCATTGCAGTTCAGTATGGATCAGCGGTTTTCTTTTGTGATTTCATGTTTCGTACTTCTTACATGCTACAACTATAAACATTACTTAAAAAAAGATTTTGGGCTGGCATAACCTCAGGGTTAAAAACCCCAATTAAAAAAAAACAAATAGAATTTAAAAAAAAAAGTTTTTAACAAAGACTTTCGAAGTTCCACCGTGGTATAATCTACACTTCTACACTAATATTATAAAGAGGAAAGATTTGTACCTATTTTTGTATGTTTGTAGGTTTGTAATGAATAGGCTCAAAAAGTACTGGGCCGATTTAAAAAAATCTTTCACCAATAGAATGCTACATTCTTCCAATTTGACATAGGCTACATTTCATTTTGAAAAAAATTAGGGATCCTTGGTAAAATTTGAACAATGTAACCGAAGGTGTAGAAAAATGAGTCTTATAATTTATTTGTCTACCCCGTGCGAAGCCGGGACGGGCTGCTAGTCATTAATAAAGAAGGATTGCGAATGAGTTTTGTACACATTCGTACACATTCGTACTTCCACGGTGGTTCATGAACCACATATTGAGAACCACTTAAAATCTTTACAATCCATAAACTACGCCTATATTGTAATCGGTATCCTTTGAGAAAGTTAAAACACATTTGCAAGTTCCAACTCGCAAGCCTAGTCAAAATGTTAATTTTCTATTTGTAAACGATTAGCCTGGCTGAAGCGGGAATGGTAACAGCATCGTTGAATTAATGTTATGGCTATACGGGCAGGTTAGTCGGGCCATCGTAAAGTAGGATTAGATACTTAGTTACTTTGAAATTGTGGGGTAAATTGAGGGAATGTGGTTTCAGTAGACGTAGCGGAATGAATCGTATGTAAATTTGTTTTAGTGTACCTAAAATTAGTTGGAAAGACTAAGGAGAAAAAGAGTGCCGATAGTGGGAGAAAAATATCGAACCTCTTTTTTATAAATTACCTATTAGATACTTATATTCTAATCCTACTAACTATTTGTGACTCAATCACGGATTTGGATTAAATTTGGCATACTGATAGATTAAGTTTTGGATTAATTCATATAATGCTTTCAACTTTAAAGTCAACGAAGTCGAAGTATGGGGAAAAAGTTTATTTATTTCCGTAGCTTAGTTTAGCGAGAACTTACAGCTAAATATCAGTTTGATTTATACAAAGATAAGTTAGTCATAAGTATAAGGTCTCACTTTGTGGGTGAGAAGCCTCTAGCCACCTATCACCACTTAATATGTCATTCTACCTTAAATTTGCTACAGGTGAGCCTTGCTACCGAGTACTCTCAAACGGCGAAGGAAAACATTATGAGGAAACTTGCATTTGCTATAGAAAAAATTCCGATGCGTATGTGAAGTCTACTAATCCGCATTGGGCACGCGAGGACTCCCTGAGGGTAGGGCAGTGCCCTGCAGTGGGACGTAAATAGGCTGTGATAATGAGGATGAGCCTTGTTACAAATACTGCACGCTTGAAAAAAAGATTTATACAAAGCAATATTTCAGTCTACGTCACTCTTTTCTAGCAGTACCCACACACGGTCCAGTGTGGCTAGCATGGCAGGGCGGCATAGCAAAAAGAGCGAGAGAAATGGCGCGGGATAACGTTGTCGCGCGCAACATGCTAGTCCTGCAACCCCTCTAGTGTGATTTCTATACTATCATGCGGCTTTTTTTTTCCATGCTACATGTTGTGACAAGCTCGTCTTTCGCTCTTTGAACGAATGGAGGTCAATTTGTATGCAGCGAGAACGCGTCGCGCGCGAATATAGAAACCATACTAGAGGGCCTAGGTGACAGGTAGACCAGGTAGTGAACCCGTCGCTTTTAATCAGTCGTATCTTACTTGTAATAAACATATTCAAAACGGTATCTAACTATCAATCGGAACATAATATCTAATTGAAATCTCGCCGACATCTTGTCACCACAACAAGGTATTAAAACTAGAATTATGAAGTAAAACTTGCAGTAAACTTGGGTATTGAGAACCAGGTTGACAAATAACCATAACTGCACTATTAACCTATGGGCTATGCCGGAAAATAACCTATAATTAACTAACAGGATGAAAAGTGCGTGAGTCTGATTTAGTTTATGAAGGGTTCCTTAGTTAACCTGATAGATGTTTCATACAATACTTACAAACTGAAATATAGCCAAACTTTTGTGACTTTACAAACTGTTTTGTAGCATATAATCAAACGTTTGTTTCTGTACTACAAGACAGTTTGGAAGTCACTAAAGTTTTGTTATATTTAAACAAACATTTTTTTCAGTATTAGTATGCATGAACCACCTAAAAAACTGTTGTAAACATACCTGTATGAACGCTGGTCCGAAGGACATTCCAGAGGTTTTCACTTTGGCACAACTACCTACCAATAGTCTCCTGTTTCACGTCCCACGGCTGGGCAAAGGTCTTCTCCCTTCAGAACAAAAATGTAAAACATAAAAAATAAAATCAGACGAAATGAGAACTTCCTCGTATTTTTAAAGTCGCAAAACAAATCTTGTTTCGAAAATTTGCAATGTTGCTCTATTAATCAAAATCTATGTTCTTACAAGTAGTACAACATAAAGCAGTTAACTTTCAATAAAACTGATAAAGAATCAATCGCGTGAGAACTTCCCCAACTACGGGACCCTAAAAACTGTAACATACCAGTACCACCTTATTTGACCTAGTTTGTTTACTCATTCCACACAACAAGTCCCGCAATCCAAGCTATTTTTACACTTACACCATAAGCAATAAGAGTTAGTAAGAGTAACTTTTTGTAATCTACAACCCTGTCCGCACACAAAGTCCCGTAGTTCAAGTTATTTGTAAACTTATATCGTAGGCCATAAGAGTGTAGATGAGAGTCTTTTTGTGTGGAGTGATCACAAGTCCAGTTTTTGCTCTAAGCTCGCAGAAGCGATAATAGTTTTAATGATTAAAGACATTTATCAAGAAGCTGATTTATTTGAATTTGTTAAGATAACCGCCAATATTATGATTAAGGTTTTAGTTACAAGTGAAAGTTAAGTGTTTGTCTGATTGAAGTGTTATCGATTTGGAGTAATGGTCTGATAGGTTGGGTATTTGGATGTTAATTTGTTTTGACATGGTTTTATAATAACACTAAAATCATCATCACCAGCCTGTCATTTACAGCTGAAGATAGACAGAGCACCGTAACACACGTTTGACAACTGTGATAAGTGCCTACGGTAATGCGTATCGCACGTGGTACACGCTGTCGCACATTGACTTAAGGCGCATTTTTGTTTGTTGTTTCGAAATTCGAAAAACCGTGTGTGCAATCAGGAGAGTGTGGTATCTGTTACAGTTAGTTACTATTGAATAATCAGTGACATAGGTCTGTCACAATGCTCATCCAAAAACTCTTTTTTTGGCCTTCCTCATCCATCATTCCTGTCTTAGGTCATCGGTCCACCGACGAAGGGCATCCCACTCTAAGCCTGCTAGTTCTTGGACTTCATTTTAGAACTCAGATATACACTATAATAGATTTCTTAAATTGTATATACATAGAGGTGTGCCGATCTGAATGCTCCCGATGACAAGTGGATTGAGATTTTGCAAGATGTTTTGAGACTAAAAGGGGAAACCTTTGCTCAGCAGTTCGATGATGCTCTTTCGGGGTTGTCAGAAACATTGCTACAACTACAAATTATCTTTTTCAGCGCGCAGTTTCAGTATGGCTCATTTTTTGCTGAAGAATTAGGTACAAAAAATTGAAGGTTTCAACATGTTAAGTGATGATTTAAAGGTAGTCGTAGCCCACAAAAACAAGCTGTCTTTATTCTTGCTTTCTAATTTTTGTAGAGCACACAATGTTGTTGTAGTCGATATAAAACATTATCAAACATCAATCTCTTTTGCCTATTTCACACACATCCTTACGATATACGTGACGACATAACCAAATATTTATTCAAACAATAATCTAGGATCAAGACAGTACTATCCTACTAAACAACTATCAAGACTACTTCGTCACTTTCACTTATTTATCCAACTGTCAAATATTAATCTCTGCCATATTGCACCAGATCAATTTCCTGCATACTTGTTTCCCTCTAATAATTATTGTAGCAATTATTTGCTGTGAGCAACACCGAGTGTTATTTATGGCAACACTTTCTAAAGTAAGGTGCTATTAAATACTATCAATGTAAGGAACTTATTTACATGTTTTGACGTTTATAATTATTGAAAATTGTACCTAAGTCTTCCTGTAATATGGTACGATTTAGTATGTTCAAGATAGTTTAAAGGAAAGTGAGAAGAGTTGATGATAACTGCAATTGGAAACTCTGTCCAGTTAAGTTAAAGTGTAGAATCAATTGAATTAAAAGGTTCAATGGGATTAGAGGCTTCTATTAAAGTATTATAGCCTTGTTTACAAGATATTAGTAGGTTGGATGATATCGATTCCCACTTAGGTAAAATGGTATATAAGATAAGTGTAAAAATTATGAGAAAAGCTTAGTTCAGATTGTTAGAATTGCTTCCTGAATGGATTAAGATAGTTTCAATCAACAAGACAAAGTAACAAACTATACTTACAGTTACTTATATCAATATGCTAATTCAATAAACATTTTGTAAGTCAAATAATAGTTTTTCTTACCCCTTTTGATTGCATTCGCAAAACAGAATATTAATGATTTACAGAACCACCAGGCTTGCTGAACTTTGTCTATAGTGATTTTATTGTGAGTGGACGCCTCTGTTGGCAACACCAACATAAAATGTATAGTAATTAAAAAGTTGTATTTCCGTTTCCATCTTACATATTGGTACGGTGCTTGTGCGTGTAACTAACTCTGGTGTAAAAATCACTAAAATAACCTCCAGTGCTGCAAACAAAACTTTCCTTTACATCGAACAACTCCTGCCACCAGAAAAACTACAGTCCACTAAAACCTCTCCAGCGGAGCCGAATAAAACACCGGTAGGCCACGTTCCCTAAAGCCTCTGCGGTTGTGTCTTTCATTGAAGTTACTGTAGTAGGAATGTATGGCGGTTATAAACCTATAAAAATTAAGAGATTTTTTTTTCTTGTGATGGCCAGAAACTTCTATTATCTATATATATGTTCTAGCTCTCTTACCATTTTAAATATTTTATACATGGTCTTTCTTAATATGCTGAGCGTTTTTTAAGGGGATGATCTTTCCATCAAACTGAACAACTTCGCTATGGGACCAAAGTCGGAATTGCGAAAATAATGTCTGTTGTTTTATACAAAACTACAATTCTATTCGACCCAAAGGTATGGGACAGCAAATTGTTTTTTCGCGATTTCGATGTTGGTCCCATAGAGAAAGTTGGTCAGTTTGATGGTCTGAGCATCCTCTTAAAAACCGTCAGCATATTTAGTTGGACCCTGTATAGTTTCCAATAGTTCCTATTGCATTGCACCTCAAAACACCACCAAATCAAACGTTCCCATACAAAAGTCTAGCCGTACAAAAAGTGTCTCCCGCTCGCAATTAGTCCGGCATTCAATCGTCGGCACCTGACGGGTGACCCACATTACGGTCTGATTTACTGCGCCCGCGCCGGTGCGCCGGTCAGCTAGCTCGAGGCTTGCTGTGAAGATCATACGATTAGTCGTGCTATTTTTATTGAAATAGGTAACTGGATGTGATTTTTTCAGTGTGATTTGTATATGTGCTTTGATAGTAAAGCTGTCATATCGGCTAGAGCCAAGAAACTTTGCCTTCCGTGCAGTAGGTGACGGTTCGATCCCCACTCAGGTCAATTCATACTAATGGTTTTTATAAAGGAATGTACGATTTGTAACGCGTCTGTAAAGACAAACGTCGAATGGAAATGTGAGTGCTTTAAATACGAAACTTTTATTGTATGTACTTTCTATCAAAAATGGTGACTAAATTGACCATTTTGCTTTTGATATCTCAACTTGAGCATCTTCGTGCGTCAGAAGACAAGTTAAATAGTTGGTCTTGAATAGTGTCATTTGATACCAGTGTAGGTCAGAGGCCTAATGAGGCTAAAAAACGGATACCAAGTACCTGCATCAATTCGCATTAGGCTGGCATGGTTTAGCCTGCGTCCTTTCAAACATGTTCGTGAAAGGGGGCTTGTGCCTTGCAGTGTCTAAATAGGCGACCGTACCAGGCCAACCGTATTTAAAGGCTTGCTGATTACCCATCTCTTCACTACGATGACAAGACAGACTTAATGACATGACATGGATTCGATAGAAGAAGACCGCACTAACATTTGTTGTACCAAATTCGATCCTACGAATTTCGAGCAGACACCCATCGAGAATATGAGTTTCGAATCCGTCCTTTACACAAGCGTGAAAACAAGTATTTTCTCACGACACGAAGACCTATTAATGTTTTTAAAGAAAGTATAATAAAAGTAATAAAATGTAATGCAATATTCATCACAACACAGACCTACATTCAGTCCATATCTTGCCCATTTATAAATCTTACTTTAGATACGCTAAGATATGTTCGGATCGCAGTTTATAGACACCAGACTTTCTGTTTGTTTATAAAACGAATGTCTAGTCACTATCCATGTCAATTTTACCATGTACGGTCAGCATTAAAAGAACATACATAAACTCACGAACACAATCCCTTTTCGGATGGTCAGAAACTTAGCTACAATTACAAATTATCCTTTTAAGCGAGCAGTTGTAGCAAGACTTTACTATAACAAATGGTCAATAGCAGCTTAGCTAGCTAGTCTATAGTCAACATAAACAGCATAAACAACCATATTCCAAACTTTTCTTTGCTAGAAAACACACGTCTCAAGTCACAATCGAGTATTTTCAAAGAGAAAATATTAAGCCCCAGAATTGACAGAAAACGGTTTTATTAGGGTACCTACATGCATATTAGATAGACACATATTTATCTCACCGATCCCCGCTACTTTTCACCGATCCTCGCTACCCATTCTCACCGATCCCCGCTACCCAATCCACCGCGTAGCCCCAGCAACGTCCTATGCCAAGATCCGTACCCCTCTGGGTGCCCCTAGGTCGGTTGGCTCGGTAGACCCTTCGTGGTCCCTCCAATAGTCCGCAGTTAAAAAAATAGACCTTTATAGAGATAAGTACGCAACTTTTGGAATGACACTCTGTGATCTAAAATTTTATACAAAAATTTTTAACGTAAAATACAGCATTCGTTGCTAAATAATGTTCTTCCTGAAATGGTTCGTCATATTAACCACGTAATTCACTTATGTAGTGGCATGATACATGAGTACATTATCATGTAAGAATAATTATTTGTATAATGCATTATTGATAAGTTTATCTTACTGACTTTACAACAAACAGTTATCCCTTTCGATTCAAAACATTATAAGTATCTTCTATCCTTCTCAAAACTGGAACACGAGACAGAAGCAAAAACCTCAAGAGTCGGTGAAATCTTCAAGCCATGGTTATAGTATAAATCATAGACAATATAATATCAATCACTTATGAAACTATACTGAACCTAAAATGGTGTAGTTATGTTTTATAGTGTACTGTCGAATGAAAAGAGCAAGTAGTGGAAATACTTGTTTTTGTGTTGAGATATAGAGACAGTAATAAATATTTTTATATAAATGGGGTAATATACATAGATTTATGGAATGGAAAGCTTTTGTTAGATCTTTGTGAAATTTCATTTGGTTTAGTCATAAAATGTACAGACCAAAAAATAGTCAATTTTTTGGATTTCAATGACTAACTCGGATACGCGCCACAAAGAGTTAGATCCAAAACAGGCACAAAACGCTAAAAGAGTACTAACTATGCACTATTCACTAAACAGAAATTTCAATTTATATTTTATCAATATTTTTCGTCGTACCATCAACTTAAAATTTCTGGGTCCCTGTAGAATACTGGAGAATAATATAACAGTCAAAAATGCATCATTTCATTAACAGTATACAAGGTGTAAGGAAAATTATTATTAACCTTTAAACCACATACTATACTAAACTGTGATACCTACTCGACTAAAATGTATGAGACAGCTGATTTTTTTTTGTTCTGACATGTTTGCTCCCATAGTAAAAGTTGTTCAGTTTGATGGGTAGAGTATGTGGTTTAAACGTTAATGATAATTTTCCTTACACCCTGTGTAATAATGAAATTATATAAAAATCTGTCCGTAATTTTCAACTCCTTAACCAAATGAAAATCCATTGTTCACCTATTCGATATAGGTACTTAATGTTTAAAGATTTGATTTACCAATTTAGCCTTTAAAAGCCATGTTTCAAGATATAGTACAAACCCCTATTTAGCACTATCAAGTTACCCTATAAGACTTGGTTAATAAAATTATCGATCAATAAACTAAGCCGATAAAGTGTTAATCCAATTTATTCCCTTCGAAACTGGATTTCTCGATTAATGTTCAACTTAAATAATGTTTATGTAGATACAAAAGCTTGTATGAATTTGTTGCTTTTTAGGTAACAAGTATTTGGCTTTAAGTCGAGAAGTGTCGTTGTTATCCAATTATCGGTTATGGGCTCGGTTGATTGATGTAGGTTACGTCATTTTAAGAGGAATTGAGAAATTTTACGTAAGATTATCTTGCTCAAATAGACATTATCACTTTTTATGATATTTGATCGTTATCAATCATAATTATCACATAAATAAATATCGTCAACACTTGTCACTCAGATTATCTAGTTCTAATTGATGTATCAGAATCTAGTCTAGACTTGTTTAAGACATCTAGATAACGATATAGAACACATTTATCAGAAACATTGGTAACATTATTCAATAGCATCGGAGGGCATACTACGCCTACCAGTTCGTGGTCTCCACTCTAGACGTTGACCTGTTCTTCGGCAGATATGAGCAGCCCATTTTAACTTCAGCTCAAGCGGCGGCCGCTTCCGCGGTTGTTGCTTTGCTGCTTGCAGAACACCAAGCATATTATTTCCATGTAGCAAGTGATAGATTTATCAAATCAACGTTTCTGCACCATAAGTCAGTGAAAATATGTATCGATTGAATACCTTCATATTAAGGATTGTAGCAAGACCGAGATTATCTTTAATATCCAACCAAAACTAGATTTTAAGCCAATACAGAATTCTCATCAAAATTCTTCCTTGCAAGATCTGAACCGTCATCCCTCGTCTTTGCAAGCAGCTTTACTACCAACTAAAGGCTCTCTAAGGGGTACATTACTATAATAATTCTATAGGGTGAAACAAAACACCCTAGTAATACTAAAGGGGGTGCGTCAAACCAGCAAACTGAACAACTTTCACTATGGAGCCAACATCGAAATCGCGAAAAAAAAATCCGCTCTTTCATACAAAACTGCATGACCGACTCGACTCAAATGTATGGGGCAGCAGATTTTTTTACGCGATTTCGAAGTTGGCTCTATAGTGAAAGTTGTTCAGTTTGATAATCTGAAGCACCCTCTTAAGTATTACTAGAGTGTTTCGTTACACCCTGTATAGTTCCGTCTAAAGTGTATTCACTCCTGTCTCCTTTTCGCAAGTGGTGAAAATAGAGGTCAAGAGAGGCAAAGGAAGACTTAGTAAGAGTTATCTAGCACAAGTGAAAGAAAAGGTTGTTTTCATGTCGTATCAAGTACTTAAGACACTTGCGGAAATATCGTTAGGCAAGGCATAATTGTCACATTTAGCTTGCTTTTATAATTGGCTTCAATTAACACCTTCGCTTCGGCAGAACTAAAGCTACAATAATTACCCCGTAATTATCAGTCGATATTTCCCCACAAGGAAATATACCTTTTAATCAACACCGACATAATATACTAGAACTGATCCAATTTCGAAACTGTTTACATCATTAGCACTAGATAAAATTACATACATAGGCTGATAAACACATTACCTACCCTTCCTTTGCGTCGCGCAGTCGGGTAATGAGGGATTTTCCGAAAGAATTAAAAATAAAAAATGGTTCCAACTGGATTGATAGAAGACGTTGATGCGAGATGGACGTGGATAGTAATAAATCGTTTAACGGATTCGTCTGAACCAGTGACGTGAATTTATTTTAACTTTTTCAGCCTACTTTACCGTCTTGGGACCAATGTCACGTCAACGCCATCTATAGGCATGTTGAACTACGTTTAAAATAGCTGTCAGAAAACTCCCCAAGATAGCTCTGTGATTTTGACAGATCATTTTAGAGCGATTATTTTACTTTCTCAAAATGTTTTTGTTAAGTGTTAATCAATCTTGTATATTTTTAGTGTACAATAAAGTTTAGATGGCTTAAACAGCTTTAAAAGTTCTCTAAAATCTTTAAAACGCCTGTCACAATCACGGAGCTATTTTGGACGCGCTTTAGTATCACTTCCTAAATAGTCATTCTGTTATTTTTCTGATTAATTATACCTATAATATAATATGTTTAGTGCATAATAAATTATGCTAACGGTGATAGTGGTCGGGAAAGCTTAGAACTAGAACACTAAAAACAATAATTTAATTAAGGTAATAGGTAATTATTTTGTTTATTTTATTATTTTTCCGAAAATCTACGGACTCTTTTTATGAGTTACAATAATAGGTAAACAAAATATTTTTTACATACAAATAAACTTACGACCGTGTTATCTTTCGCATACTTATTTTATTATTTTTCCTTTTATTATTTTTAAGAAAACTTAGGGACTAATTCCAGTGTAGGGTAACTTTATCCCTTAGCCACTTTGTACAACACCCACGGGATATCCCCAATGCTCCACCAAATTGTGAATATTAGAACCTGTAACCCAAACTGTTGGAAAATTCGTATTCGAAATCACGTCTATTACATTCCTAGTTTGCATCTTGACAAGTGATACGGATGTCCTGGTATCGAATACGTTATCGAGTAATTGATGGCGTATCTCGATTCTATCGATCTGAGATATCGATTCAGTTTTATTGCGCTTCGGGATTCTGGTAGCATGATAACGTTTTGATTGCATTGCCTTGTTTCTAAGAGTTACTTTATTTGTTTCACAGTTGTTGCTCGTCTAAAGTACAAATAATTTTGAATTTCATTACAGAAAAGTTTGTTATATTGACATAACCCCAAACTCTCCCCTGAAATTAATAAAGCGTATCAAAGAGAAGGAATAGTTCGAGTAATTAAAAAAAAATTGTCTCCATAAATTTTGGTTAAGTACCTAGCTACGTATTCTGTACTAGATACTTACTAGAAAAAACTCTGGAAGTCACAATGCTATCCCAGTCTTTGGGGCGATATCGCCACACTTTCTTAGTAATTCGTTATCGCTATTCCTTTAACCCTCTTACGCTCGTCGCACCCTCATGTGGCGTACGAAGTTTGTTTGTCGTGTCAGTTCTAGTATGTAGTACGTAATATTTCAATGCGTAGCTATTCATATTTTTTTATGAAACAGCCAATATTTCCCGCATATCAATATCTTGTAGTCACAGATCTGGCACTTTATAGAACGTTTTGAATTTAACAAAATTGCGTCTGCACGTGCGCACTTGGTGCAAATTTTCCGCGTCATATGGAAAGAGCTGCAGTACCGCGTATCTCCATTTCGTTACTCTTTATAGTTCATTCTGTTATTAAAATAGTATTTACGCTAAAGAATTACTGAAAATGTTAATTAAGCGTTATTTTCCAACGTTTTTTTACTGAAAGGATAAAACTAAAATATATTTTATGCAGTCAAATAGTATGGATGCGTGCGCCTGACTGCGTTCCCTTGCTCGGCTCCCCTCAAGTGTCCCCAGAAACTGTGAGGTAAGGTGAGGTGGGGTATCTGCAGTCAGAAGGGGGCGGGAAGTGGCCGTTATGTATGTAGAACTATATACTGTGCCATAGTGAAAGATGCTCAGTTTGATCGTCTGAAGCACCCACGCATTTAAGTTTACCTGTATAATAATTGAGAGATGTCTTAAGAAGTCCACAGTTATAGGACCTGTACTATCCACCCCTAACGGAGAAAGGCGTGACCCTATTACGCGTCTTGTACACAGTTATAGTTTCTCAAGACCGCTAATTAAATTAATTTGAAACTGAACACAAATTCCATTCAACCAAAGCGTCCCATTAATTAAGTGAAAGGGAATATAATTTATTCGAAGATATTCAACCTATACGCGCCTGTAACTCACGAAAATAGGCTTTAAATAACTTCTAATGCTCACTTAAGTCTATTTAAAACAGTAAATTGTGATCAATTAAGGTTGTAAAGTTCGTAGTACTTGATATTTGCTAATGTCTGTGTTTTAAATTTTAATTGAGCTCTCCGTGTCAGCGTTAGAGTTTACTTTAGTTTGAATTGTATGTACAAACGGCATAGTATACCTGAGTTATCTAATACCGTATATTAAAGTATCAATAATAAGAAACAGAAACATTTACTAACAGTGTGTTTAGCTATCTTTAGAGATAATTTTTATAGGGTTCCGTACCCAAAGGGTACAAAAACGGGACCCTATTAACTAAGCCTACGTCTTAACTTTAAAAGGCTGTATCTTTGTATCTTTTCAACCACAATAGGTAGCCGGTTGACATTTTCACACCAAAATGTGTTATATCTTGGAATGGCTAACGAAGAAAAAACGAAAAGTACAAAATTAAGGGTAGTACAAGAAACGTGTTTTTTTTTCGTTTTTCGTTCTTGTTTTATCGTAAAAACGGTAATACCATACAAGCTTTAAACTTGTTGCGATTATACTGCAAACTCGTGAGTCGGGCTCGCACTAAGGGACAAAAATCTTTTTTGGTAAGTCTATTGCGTGGTGCTACGAAACCGTCCGTGCGGGAGTCCGACTCGCACTTGGCCGGTTTTTTATTAGGTAATTATAAGCATTACACAAACGACCCATTTTCTCCGAGGGGGTAGCCGGAGATATTATAAATATTATACCATATTCAGAATATCTACATGTCAGTAGGAATGTCCAAACTCTGTGCAGTGTAACGGACAGTGAGCCCGTCTTCGTCACTATGGAAAATAATACACACGCCTCGAAATTAAACCATGTAGGTTGTTTATTCAGAATAAACATATAAACAGCCAGCAAACATTTAAAGTATTTGAAAATGGAATCCGCCAATTTGCTGCAGTCACACCTAAAAGCCAGTACAAATGCTTTTTCGAATAAAGAACACACTCCTCCGTTATCATCTATTAGCATACAAAGTCTGGAGTCGTGACGAAAAAAGACCCAAAGGATGAGCTCTAAAAAAAGTAAAAAGCAATATTACGTTGTTCGTAAGACTTTGTAGTTAGATATTTTCAGGTTCGGCACAAAATGTATGCAAGATTCACTATCATCCTAACCAAGTGCGACGCGAAAATGGAGATTTAACTTTTGTCGTGATGATATTCGAAATGATATTTGTAATTCTATTCGATTGTATTAGAATGTTAGGATATTGCTTCGTAGTTATCCGTGGGAATTTGTAAATTTTTTTTCTTTCAACACCGACGCTCATCGGCAAATGAACCATTGAGTTCGACAACGACAAAAAAGAAAAAACAAATCGCACGAAGAGTTTTATTGATATTCATATGCAATTAATTTTTAATTCGTTCAGAAACCGTTCTTTAAAATTAGCGTTTGCAAATAAAGCTTGCGAGCAGAATGCGTTTTTGAATTTCGTATACCGTTTTTAATTAAACTGCGCTCAGGGTCTGCTGCGCGCGCAGCGCACCACGCGTCAGAAAGTATTAAGTTCTAGAAGGCGGGAGTAAATTGCGGTCGCTTCCTCAACGGAATCTTTCTTGGAAGCTCAACTAAAATATACCTTTTTAATATTAACTTTAGATTACACTCGTGATATAAAATTTGATCGAAAATACGTTTTCAACACTTTACGATGCTGTCGAAGATTGTAGAAAAGAATTAAGTGATAAAGCAATAAGTTTAATATGATATTTAATCGATGTAGGTAATACTCAATTTCACGAACCAATTTGAATTTCGAATTACTCTTTTCTTCCCACTTCCCATCGTTGCCAGTCACAAATTAGTCATTCAATAATTTTGAAATTGGAATTATAGAAAAAGAAAACAAGATTTTATGGCTCAGGGTGATTGGCTAAACGGTCACCCCCGAAGGTTCCCGACCGTTGACGTAACATATTAAAATGTAAAAGTGGTCAGACAGCCGGTTACCTTTTGACATGCAATTTTCGGACGTTCATTTATCAAGCGTATTCGGAGATCCGAACAGCGCTTTTTTAATAGATTATGTCGATATCGATAAAAATTTCAGCAACGTCAAGCCCTATTTTCTAAACAGCGCTGTCTAAAAAACGTATTTTAGTGTTTCTAAAATCGTACGCAGTAATGGTAAATCTAATCAAGTAATAAATTTATCAATGGTAATCATTGATCGTGATTCAAAGTCAGATCTTCAAGAGCCGTTACTCAAAACGCATGCATGAAACAAAATTGTGACGTAGCATTTTCTCCAGACATATCGATAGTTCTATCGATAAAGCGAGCGCAGCGACTGCGCGGGAGGCGCCCGTCAAAATGAGATCGCGTGGGATCAAAACAATTAATCTTTGAGTTACCAGATTTTAAACTCAACCTTTTTGAAGGATGCCTTGCTAAGTTAATCAATTTGCGAACCTTATGGCTTGTTGTAATGAATAAAAAGATACTTTACAATTTGAATTTTTTTATTTTTTGTGACACATATTTTTTTAAGACAGTTGATTTTGACTAAGGTTTTGTTATCATTTGTTTTATTTGTTCCAAGGTCATTGGCTTTCGACTGAAGCACGCTAATCAAAGAAACTCTCAAATTAATATTCGCGTCTCGCTTACGCATCCACCAAATTTAGTTTCGCACCACTTTTTCTTCTCATCAGCGTTCGGCCGTAATGCGAATCGCCATCAATTTTTTTCCAACATCACCATCATTTTGAAAACAATTTTCTATCCCATATGATTACGGGTCATTTCGGGTGCGTATAAAACTATTATTAATGTATTACAACGAATAACCTTGCTCGTCATTATTTTTTAAAAGTTAAAAACGTTTAGATTTTAGTTTCGCGTATCGCTTTGTTTGAACGATGTTCTTGTAATTATTTTGTCATTTATTTGACTGCTTTATAACTTTTGATATATTTCTGCTACTTTTTTTGTAAAGTACAGGCAGTATATTTCATTTGATCATGAATGGCACAAGAGATACTGTCCATAATATTTCAAAAAATTGTTTTTAAATTATGAGCGAACGGGGAGCCACTCATCACCACTTTAATTAACACAATTTCATTTTGAAATCTATTGCACAGTATAAGAAAGAGTATCTCGTACTACATACCTATTTTTTGTAAAATTTAGCATGACATCTGTGGCGGCAGGACGAAGCGATGCTTAGTAAATAAGAGCGACATAAACTAAATAGATATTGTCTCAAATATCAGGCTAAAGTACATCCTGGGTGTTCCAGTTTGTTATATCATAAAATAAAATAAAAATAGAACTGAGTGATTACTTGATTTGAAATATTTTCTTCGTAGAAAAGATGAATTTTTCCCAATACCTACTCTTGAATATTGCAAAGGAAGTCAAAGTATTTTAATATAAAATACTGTCTGTCAAATCGTTGCAACATGAAATGCACTCTAAGCAGCCTATTCAGAATGTTTAACGTTAAGATAAAATCAATTGAAGACAACATTGATAAAATATCTCTTCGCTTCGTATATTATCGTAACTTTCTAAAGTTTATGTAAATCTCTTTAAGTCTATGAAAATCTTAACGTACCGCAGATATTTCTAGGTTCCTGTACAGTTTTAATCTATGCTGAGACAGTCGCAATCGCTTTCCGCTAGATCCGGGAACCTAGTATCAGAATTAAGCTAAACCTAAAGACCTAGATTCAATACTACGAACGAAATTATCTTGCTTTCTATTTTAATTTCATTCAAGGACAACTCAACGAATTCAGATAAATTTTATCATAAACTCATGACTATGATTTCATTTGGGGTATTCAGAAACTTAGCTACAACTACCAACTATTCCGCTCTTTAAGCGTGGTATTGTAGCAAACTTATTCAAGATTTCAGGATGAATTATCTTGTCAATTGGAGATGGTGGCTAGTCTTTCGCCCACAAAACACTGCTTAAGAAACCTCAAGGAATGAGCCGTGGACCAAAATCGCAAGCTTTGGTCGGACACACCAGGACTGAAGCATGTAAAAGAACTAGTGGCTGGCTCTTCAAGTAGACATACCTTAGCTGCCATCAATCTACACCGCAGCTATATAAGGAGGATTAAGAGAGTGCGAGCCTTAACAGGTCGCTGCAAGCATAACAAGTTTGCAACAAAACTTACAGATTCTGCTATGAAGCAGAAAAAAACGCCCATATACCCGAATACGAAGTGCTCATTTACAACAGGAGTCACCATCTAGCTGGATTCGTACACCTACAGATATTAGGGATCTCCCCTCCTATGATACGGTTCATGAAATTCGTGGGAAAGGATTTTTAGGTCAAGGTCGCAGTAGCTATTGGTCAATTACCAAGACCTATGAACGAAATAATAATAAAACCCCAAGACATGATCGTCACAAACGATGACCACGAGAAGACAAGAACAAGATCAAAGTTAAAACAGATAAAGATGAACGCAATGTCATGTGTTTCGGTGAAAGCAAGTAAATAACGGTAACAATAGATCCACCGTGTCAGGCACAGACGTGAGGCAATAAAAATATGTTGAGAATTTTTCAATTATCTCCAGGTGCATTGTGTGGTGTAGACTAAAAGAGTGAGATATTTTGATAACCGGGCTTTGTTGAAGACAAAAAGTTGGTTGGTACTTTGAGGTTAAAGTCTCGCTTAGTGGATATAACATTTGACCAACAACAAAGGAAGAAGCTTAAAATGTGCTCCCAATAAAAAGTGAAGGAATATCGACAAATTGGACAGATTTCTTCAGTCTTTACAACTGGGATAGGTAATGCTAAATGGTTTGTTTCTGGAATGGATAGTAGATTGTATGAAATATACAAAGCAAGTGTGAGTGGAATAGTCGAAAGGGCCCACCTAGAAGTACGTAAGAGTAAGCAGACCAAATTGTAAGTGTAACTATTTAAAAAGCACCAGATTCAATAAAAGTATGTACGTGAATCCTATAGGGATATGAAAATCCTTATGATAGTAAAGGTCGCGATCAATTTGTTTCTGCCTACCCCAATGACACACAATAAGGTGTGAGTATTTTATGTATGTATAAAACGATTATAAGCATAAGCATATGCTCATGACCATATTCCTCTAGGGGACAGTCTAGCAGAGATATTCTGAAAACTCAGAACATCCACGTTTCACTAAAGTCCGGCCGCTGAAAGATTGCGTTTGACAGTTACCATAAAATTGTAAAAAACTAAATGAAAATATTGTTTACCTGTGCTCACTCTAGTACACAGGGCACTAGCTGCCCTTTTAAGTTCAAAAAGCTACTAAATAATGATCGGCATTTATAGTTTTCATTCAGTTTTTTACAATTTTAGTGATAAGGCCGCCTTTTGTACCCTTCTTGTTCGCGTATATTGTTGTTGTTTTTTGTGTATTTTGGTGTGCAAATAAAGAATATTTATCTTATCTTATCTTAATTTTTTGGTAACTGTCAAACGCAATCTTTCAGCGGCCGGACTTTAGTACCGAAACTCTGTCCAGTGTGACGGGGATTGAACCCATCGCCGTCGCAAACGAATGTAACAGTAGACAATTCTAGTTCCATTTTGAAAAACTTTCACAACAGCTGGTAAAGGTTAGTACAGGCAGATATGGATCAGAAACCAGCGAAATGATGAGATGGAAAGGACCATTGCATTGAGGTCATTACCAGAGAGAATGTTATCGTGTACTCACTTTATGCCACACGTTGTGACTGATTGTGACGGGAATTTGCTTTATCGATGGATACAAATAATATCGATACTAGTGACAGGCAAAATTTTGCAGTTCTAGTGAAAAGTAAAAAATATTTATAATGCTATGTTTTGAATACCTGTGACTATCCTATTGAAGAATATACTAGTGAGCATTATGCTATATTTTTCGGACTGAATAATTGAGTGGCCATTTGTGATTTTTGCTTCAGCTGAAATAAATGTATTTATGTCCCGACGTAATTTAAACAACTATGACATCAGTCAGTATAATGAATATCGCAGAGTCGCGGCATTAGTCTGCAATGTCCTGTTTTGTTAGTAATTTTTTTTTAGAATTTTCGTTTTTCATTTGATTAATTTTGTTAAGTAATGCTTTTATCTTTTCGGTATTTTGAATTTCTGAAAAAAAGAAATAACATTTTTTTTTTAACCCGAAATTAATTTTATCGACATATTTCCCATCACTACCTTGGCCACCCCGCCGTGTCAATATAACCCGACCAATTGTGTATGAGTCGGCAACAATTCACGGCTATTCAATAAGCTCTTCGCTCACCGCAGATTGGTATCGCATGAACAGCCGACCTTATTAATACAAAATACAAGCAAATTTAGCCTCTAAAACTTTACAACAAAAAGTCTCAATTGAAAAATATTAATTTTGCTACTAAAATAGTTTTATAGAATTTCTAGTCCATTTAATTATATTATAACCGCATAGATTTGGTATGCACGGACGCAAATAAATCGACAGAAAATTCAATGAAGTGTACAACATTAGACAAAAAGTTGACAAAAACTAATTTGCAATGCCTATTATGTTTTGAGAACAATCGTTTTTTTTCTAATTACTTAGTTAGCTAAGGTCGTTGACCCTTGATATTCTTATGGCTTTAACAAAGAGTTGCGGTTTATTAATAATTTGTTACATTAGTGCCGCCTTTCCGCTTAAGTCTATCATTATTTTACTACTCATATTCATTTGGTAGGGACTACACCTAGACACAAAATACCTAAAGCTTAAAACATTTTTTTTAGATTTATATTCTAAAATAATCAAACTTGCAATTACTAAAGTCTAAGGAAGAAAAAATTGGTTAGTTGGTTGGTTAATAATATTATAATTTTCTTTTACACTTACGGTAAGCACTTGGCACCTATAAAATAGTTAAAACCCTATTTCAAATTCGAAGAAACACGTTACAAATTTTAAAACAGCATTCCATTTTTAAAACGCCTGCGTCCGATCCCGCGACTTAGTGATGTGCACATTATCGATAACACTCGCTTTCGGATGCGAGTGCAGTCGACCTCTCACTACAAGTTCATTCCACAAAAGGAGTCCCTTGACCTAAATCTTATATCCCTTATTATTAAGCACGAAAATACCTTGAACCACAAGACTTTCTATTTGAAAAGAACTGTAACGGTACGCGCCGTCAATCTCACATCGACCAATTTACTTTTACTACTTACAAATGCCGTCATCTGATATTTTATAGTCGTAATGCTAAGACAGAAGGTGCAAGTTTAACAAAACAATTCTTCTGTGAAGACAAATTATTGTTTGTGGTTGGAAAGGTGTCAGATAGTTTGACGAATCGAAAGCTTAGGTTTGAACTTTGATTTGTTATACGTCCTTTGTTTTTACGATTTGTGTAGGAGTGTTAAACCTCTATTTTGTTAACTGTTGCGGATACATTTGGTTTAAGAATGTAGGTATTCCTTTGAAGAGATAGTGCCGCTCTTTTAATGATGTCAATCAACGTTTCCGTTACATTACCATGTTACTTGTAGATGTTTCTAAAATCCATTTAACACTTTTAAACTTTATTACGTACTTAAAATTTTACCATACTCATAGCTTATCTGAAAGCTTATTCAAAACTAATTAAAATATCGTAAAACTCCACGTCACTACCATTTATTATACCTATAGTATAGACATTTAACGACTACTAGTTTTTGATACGTGTATTTGTGTAGACTTTTCCAAATTATAGTAACTCGGCTATCTGACAAAATACATATCGTTATCTGTAATAGATTCACGTTTACTCAACGATGCCAAATCGTACACTTTACAAATTCTATGTTGTTATAAGAACAGTTGAAGCGTCAAAATTGGTGATAATAAAACATAAATGACTTTGTCTGAGCAAGCAGATAGGCAACGACAGGGTAGTCAGATGGTTGCCCGCACATCTGGGTAAAGGTTACCATGAAAATGCGTTTGAAACAATATGAGTAGTAAAAATTTTTTTGTGACCTTTTACAATCTTTTGTACGAATACCATGCAATTTTGAGAGAGAGTAGAAAATCGATTAATGTACCTAAATATTTAGGAAAAGCTGTGGACAGTTCTTGACTGAAATTATGAAGACGAAGTCATCGCTCAAAATTGTTCCCACTGTTTTCGTCAAGTCTTTTAATTATGGAGATTGAACAAAAACAGACCATGCTCTACCACGCAAACGCTGTGAAGTCCCTTACTTATCAATGTAACAAATATATTCAAAAATATCTCTAAGGCTTAACGTATCGATAGCGAAGAGAATGTAATAAATATGTGTTCGATAGAAAGACAGTGTTGCGTGATCAAGTTATAAAAGGATTATTACGGCTTAATATCTTACAACAAGAAAATCATTGTTCTTATTGCTCTTTAAATTGGTTTTTTATAATGCTCTATAGAGCTTTTAATACTTATAAGTTCACCCGATCGTTTTTGCAGTTACTTTATTTAATGAATATGAATTATTTCTTACGTAATGCTATTGTGTGCATTTAAGTTTATGTGGGAAATATGTTATCCACTAATGATTTTCTATTGTTTCGCAAAATGATTATCTAAGTTTTATCACTCTAAGGATCGTAAAACCATCTATTTTTACTGTGTTTTAATGCATGCTGTTTTGAAGTAGCATTTGAGTTGACTTTTTTACGAAAGTTTCTAATTAACTTTTGGTTTAATGATAGGGTAAGGCATATCAGATTTTTATGCATTATTTTTGTATGTGGAAAAATTGTCATTTATCACCACTTTATAATTAATCCTAAAACCATTAATATTCTAAACGTGAGCGCTTAAAAATTTAGTGAGCGATTATAATCTTGAGTTTCAAAGTAAATAATAGTCAGGAATAATTTTAGTCCATTTGAACTATTGAAATCCTTCAAAATAAGCTTTAACTGCCAAAAAAATAGATTCATAAATTTTCGCTGCGACTCAACCGCGTTCCGAAGTCGGTGCGTGAACAGATCGCCTTACGGACTGGTCCCAAGTACAACACGGTTCCGTGTGGGCCCTAAGCTTACTCCATTGTACCGTTAAGGATATTCTCTTAATCTCTAATCGTACAACTGTAGTCGGCCTTAAACAATGCGTCCGATGAATTATGTGAGACGCATTTTGCAAATGTCATGCCTTGTTATGATGTTTATTGTATGAAAACATGGGTGGAAAGTAATTTTAGTTGTTTTATTGGGGTCGCAGGTTGTTGAGATTTAGTGTTATTAGTAAAATACAAGCTTGTATTTGTACTTCAGAGTGATTGTGAAATAATTATTATTGAAGGATTTTAATTATAAATTACAATACCTTAAGTACTGTAATGTTTTGTTGGTGTCGGGATTGCTTAACCAGCTACTCTTTATTTTGTTGTTGAAGATAAACTTCGAATATTACAAGTGTCTCTATTACTATCAGTAGATCATTATTATACAGGATGTAAAGAAAAGTATCATTAACCTTTAAACGACATAATCTATTATTAAATTGAACAACTTTTACTACGGGAACAAATCTGTTAGAACAAACCAAAATCAACAAGAGTAGTCATTGCAGTTTAGTATGGAACAGCAGATTAATGTTTTGCCCAGACAAGTTTGCTCCCATGGTAAAAGTTGTTCAGTTTGACGGTCTGATCATTCCCTTAAAAAGTGTCAGCATATTAAGAAGGACCCTATATGCTTGAGAACTCATAACGATAATTGTAGTAAAGTTTCTGTCCATCTTTGGTAGTACTAAGATTACGAGTTTTTGTATTAATATTATAGTTTAGAGGCAATATTTATGATACTACAACATAACATCTGACCGTGGCAAGTACAATAATAATACTTAGTTGCGAAACTAACATTCATATACAAGGTGTAAAATTAAATGCTTTACATATTAAACATTGCTTCAGACCATCAAACCGAACAACTTCCATTATAGGACCACCAATGAAATCGGGAAAAAATCTGCTGTCCCATACATTTGGATCGAGCAGCCATTGACGTTTTCTACGGAACAGCTGATTTTTTTGTTGCGATTTTAGTGTTGGTCCCATAGTGAAAGTCATCAGGTTGATGGCACCCTGTTTAACACAGGGTGTTAGGGTACACAGTTGTATTACTTTAAGGAGTGGTTCTACCCATAATAATGAACAACTTTCCCTGAGAAACCTAGAGGAAATTCGTAATAAAAATTTCGGATGTTTCATACTAAATGAAAACAACCAATCGAACGTTTGTATGAAAAGTAGAAAAAAAATATCTTGATTTTTCTATAGGTTTCTTAGGGAAAGTTGTTCAGTATTATGGGTAGAATCACCCCTTAGAGTAATGCAACTGTTTACCGTAACACCCTTTATGTAACGCAATTAATTTTACACCCTGTATAAATAACTATCCATATACCACCCAGGTTCAGGGCGTATTCTCGATATAACCGTAAAATTTTCGTAACAGGAACGCACCTGCGAGTAACTAGAGGAATAATTAATTTTATCGATACATCATGCGGTTCTGCCCTTTCCTTGTCTCGTCCCTACGGTAAGGTCTGGACTAAGTGCGTATTTGTCGATTTTAATATGCATTGAACTTTGTTTTAATATTGTGTTTTTGTTAATGAATTTTAAGATCTAAAGTGTAATAAAGATATTGTAAATTTTTAAGTCTATTTAACACTTTATGCGCTTTTTGCGGACTCAGGTCGTATAAATATGCGTCCATAATAGCACGGAATAAATGCATTTAAAAGTGGGTCATCATCAGCCTATAATATCTACGTCTCACTGCAGGGCACAGGCCTACACTCAAGGAGGATGTATGGGCGTTATTCCACCACGCGTGACGAATGCGGATTGATAGACTTACTAAAAGTACTGTCTAGAAAAAAAGAAACGCGAAAAAAAGCAGCTGTCCCATACATTTGAGTCAGGTAGGTACATCAGTTTTGTATAGGACAGCTAATTTATTTTCGCGTTTCTTGAAGTAGTTTCTATAGTGAAAGTTGTTCAGTTTGATGATCTGATTTCAGCGTTTCAGTATTTGCTAGGCTGTCACTTACACCCTGTATAAACAGGGCCACGATATCGATACGGTTGGTCAGCATGGTCAAACTAGTGAAGTTCCAAATTGAAACTAGTTCATCAAACTATCGACACTTCATTTACACATCACACAAAAAAGTGTGTGAACAGAACATGCATCGAATAAAGTTTTACTTTTAATTTATTATATTTTTTTTCTGTACTTGACTTAAAGTATTGACGAAAGATTAGGGCTGTCAGAACAAATATTTATTTTGTATAATACGATTTTCAACCGATCTGATAATCAGATCTGAATTGACCATAATAAAAAGTAGATACGTTATTATTTCTAAAATCAACAACTATTGACCCACATGCCACAGGTCTAACCTATAGTCTAATCTTCCCTTTGATTTTTAACTCAAGAATTTAGTTTTCAGCTGTCAAGTTTTGATTGATTTGTACGATTCTACCATAAACAGGGTGAAATTGATATCATTATCATCTTAAGAATCTACCCATCAAACTGAAACTTTCGCTATGGGAGCAAACCGATCGGGGCTACAACAAAAAATCAGCTGTTGCATACATTTGGGTCGAGTAGGCAGTGCAGTTTAGTATGAAACAGCAGTATTTAGTATGATTTTTTTGCTCCGATCGGTTTGCTCCCATAGTGAAAGTTGTTCAGTTTGATGGGTAGACTCTTAGTTTAAAATGATGCTAATGATATCAATTTCACCCTTTATATTATCATGTGCATTTATCACAGCATTTATTTATTTAAGTTATTAGATATTCTAATATCTACTTATCCAAATATCTACTTTATTAAGTATTCTAAAGATTATAAAACCAAAAAAGTAAAACATCACAAATATTATTACAAAAAAACGAAAAAAACATGCAGATAATCCTAAGGTCCGGATTTTCTTGTCACATGCCAACCCTAACCGATTCGATACAGTGAATGAGTTATCAATCATGCGGATATTAATACTTTGTGAATTTATTTTCACTTCACTAATCTGATTACACGCTGGCCATTGGCCGGTCTTTTAGGGTTCCGTATTGAAATGATCAATCATTGTTATTGGTTTCATTGATGCGTGTTGATCTTTTGTGTTTATTTAAATTAGTGAAAGAAATTTTAATTATACACTCTCGTCGAGGTTTAAATTGGTTCAATTTCAAGTCTTATACCACGACAATAAGAACGGTAACGTTTAGAGAGGTAAGCTTGACGAGCTTTCAGTATGTAACTTTTGAAATGTTCTTTTTTGTAGATAAATGTATATTAGGTATCCTATCCTATTATTCTAAAATACAATACAATTAAACTTCCATTATAAGTGACTATAGTAAAATGAAAATGATATCATTAGCATCCTTTTAAACTAAGAGTCCACCACTCAAACTGAACATCTTTTACTAAGGGAGCAAACCGATCAGAGCCAAAAAAATCTGCTGTTCCATACTAAAGTACAATTCCTACTCGACTCAAATGTATGTATCAACAGCAGATTTTTTTTTTGCTGCGATCGGTTTGCTCCCATAGTAAAAGTTGTTCAGTTTGGTGGGTAGAGTCTTAGTCGGTACTAATTATATCGAGTTCACCCTGTATATTCCATGAAGGCAAGGGCGTGCATTTATGTTTGTGTGATAATATAGGTAATATGGTAATTTTAGGGATGGCCCAAAAACATACTAATAAGATTTTGCATATAGTTGCAGATTGGTAAAACTAAAGAATACCTATTTAGTGGTTCACAATAGAAAGACATGACAGTATTTAATCTGTGACGTGATACACCTCTTCCGCCAGTTACCTTCTCGCCTTTTATCTTTCTTATTCTTTCTTCCTAAAACAGTCTCGAATAAATAGCTTTTTTTAGCAATAGGTAAGCCTAATTTGAACCAATATCAGACATTGTTGTGATGTTTGTTTTAATCTAAATAAATCATTGTATCTGTCTAACTTATTTGCAACTAATGACATTAACAACAAAATGACACCAAATACAAACTTTGTCCCACAAACGTTTGAACTTTAAAACAAATAAACAGTCCGAGACAGCTGTTCGGAACATTTCAACAACCAACAGCGGTTGTTTGAGAACATTCGTTGTACAATTACGAAAGTTGGAGTAGTAAATAATATTAACACATCGCGATCGGCACACGCCGTTTCCAGCCACGACAGTGGTATTTCGGTTTTTGAGGTTGGGGTTGAGTTTTAGCGGGTTTTGTTGTCTTAAGAATAGTACTAACTCAACATAAACGTCGTCAGATGCGACTATTATTGCCAGGCATTGTCAACATCACTGACGGCCTACACCGGTTAGTCACTGCAACTGACATCACCACTGCAGCAATGCAATTCTCTAAAACATCAGCGAAACTTTGACTTCGTCATTGAAACATCGGCGAGCTGTCAATAGGGGATCGGACTGTATAAAATATATTTTAGTTTTATCTTCTTAGTAAAAAAACGTTTGAATATAACGCTAAACTCTCATTTTCTGTAATTATTTAGCTTGAATACTATTTTTAATAATAGGATGAATTATAAAAAGTTATGAAATGTTGATGACGTCACTTGTGGGTATCTAGTACGATTTTTCATACAACGCGCACGTTTTGACATTCGATTAAGAGTTGCTAATTTGACTAGTTGTCCGCTCCCCTATTCAGTATTCGCTAAGGTTATGTCATGTGTCAAACTCATATAACAATATCGACAATCTGAAGGATGTTACATTTAGGAGCTCATCGATGTTTTTGACAGCGATGTGGCGTTTAGAGAATTGCACTCCAGATTGTAGCAATTTCCCGTTTCATAAGCACGAGAGAGTACACACGTAATAATAATGTACTTAAAATAGATAAGAGGCCTTTTTTTTTGTCAATAAGCCAAGTTACTGGCTACAGAATGGCTTCCACAAGATGGAAGCGAAGCGAACCCAAGAGGACATAGATGATTAGAATGCCTGCCGGGATGATTGGAGAAACAAGGCCTTGGGCCTAGCAGTGGGCAAACGGGATAAATAATAATACATTAATGAATTCCTTATTAGGTAGGTACCTCAGACAAAACGCTCGTACTACGACCATACCCAAAACTGAGCCGTTTCTCTCTGATTACAGATGAAAGAGGGCTGCCCTTTCGTACCTCCAACCTCACACATAGGGCAAATATGAACTAAAATAACATATTTCATGTTAACTAATCTTGTTGAAAAGGACATTATACCTAAGAGCCGTTGAAAGGTTTATCAAATGCTATATTTTGAAACTACAAATGTGAATGGCGTATCGAGCTGTTTAAGAGTATTGACGCCGGATCATTAGTTTCAATTACATTATAACCTCATCGTAATGTTTTACTTAGATAAACGAGTGCATTCCCATTTCTGTGTGGTCATAAATTATTCTACAATAACCAAGAAAGCCTCACTTCTTTTTCCAATCCTCTCTATAATGTGAAAACCTTGACCAACCCTCCAGGAAAGCATTTGGTGTGAATATCGCCAAAAAATACAAAAAAACAGGTCGAATAGGCAGCCAGCAAAATTATTTGTTTTTTTGTGCCAAATAAAGTAATAAGTAGGTACACACGGCGACACATCAAGCTATACAAAACCAACATAAGCTGGCCGCGCGACGGTTGAGTAACGTATAACGACGCGCGGCCAGCTTATGTTTGTATTGTATAGCTTGATGGACGCCGTGTGTACATGGGCAATCGATCTTTAATTAATATTTCATGTTAACTAATCTTGTTGAAAAGGACATTATACCTAAGAGCCGTTGAAAGGTTTATCAAATGCTATATTTTGAAACTACAAATGTGAATGGCGTATCGAGCTGTTTAAGTGTAAATTTTAAGACTCATTTTTCTACGGTTACATTGTTCAAATTTTACCAATGATCCCTAATTTTTTTCAAAATGAAATGTAGCCTATGTCAAATTGGAAGAATGTAGCAGTCTATTAGTGAAAGAATTTTTTAAATCGGCCCAGTACTTATTGAGCCTATTCATTACAAACATACAAACATACAAAAATAGGTACAAATCTTTCCTCTTTATAATATTAGTGTAGATAGTGTAGATGTAGATATGCCCGCTCGCTGTCTAATTCTGCACTTGACTAATTATTATAAGGACTAGCCTTGCAGTAGCATTTCCCCTCTGCCACGGTATAAGCACAATTGATCTTGTGCATTTACATTCAATTTTACACCTTATCACTAAACGAGACAGCCTATAATTGCGAAATAATAACTTCGAACTTAGAACGTTTGGGGTTCACACGAGACTACTTTTCATGATTTTTTACATTCAAAATTAGAATCGAAAGTTATGGGGAATAAAATCCAAAGTTGCGGATTTCATGTTACCTCGCCCCCCGCAAAAAGTGGCAGAAATGTTTGTTAGTAGAATTACACGCGTAACCAGTCCACATATAAATAGTCAAAGAATTCTACTAATATTATAAACGCGAAAGTTTGTAAGTATGGATGGATGTTTGTTACTCTTTCACGTAAAAACTACTGAATGGATTTTAATGAAATTTGGCACACAGATAGAATATGATCTGGATTAACACATAGGATACTTTTTAAGGTTTACGCAGACGGAGTCGCGGGCAACAGCTAGTAATAAATAAGTAACTATGGTACTAAAATTTTTCAGAACCCAATTTATTTTAAAACAACGCCGTAACCTCTTAAGATCGGAATACAGGCCAACACCAGACGTTTTCATTTTGATCTGTAGTTAACCCTCGCGTTTCTAGATTTATTTTAAAACAGTTATATAAATGTCAGCGCTAGTGGTACCTAAGTCTAGGGAAATAATTTAATCTGACCGCAGTCATAAATATTAAACGCATTCCGTGTAGTACACGCTGTATAGTGTAAGCGAAAAGAGAAATAGCGCACGCTGTATATCGCGTAGAGCGATTTAATTATGGCTTAATTTACTCTTATTTATTCTATCTTAAAAGTACAGGGTGAAATTGATATCATTAGCATCCTTTGAAACAGAGTCTTCCCATCAAATTGATCAACTTTTACTATGGGAGCAAACCGATACATTTGAGTCGAGTAGGCATTGCAGTTTAGCATGGAACAGCGGATTTTTTTTTTGCTCCGATCGATTAGCTGACATAGTAAAAGTTGTTCAGTTTGATGGGTAGACTCTTAGATTAAAAGGATGATAATGATATCAATTTGACTCTGTAATTATGGTGTTTCTATGATCATAGAGTCATCATCATCATCACTTCGTTCTACTGCAGGGCACAGACATACCATCACAGAGGATTGTATGAACGTTAGTGCACCACGCGTGACCAATGCTGATTGGTAGACTTCACATACTTGAGATTTTCTTCTTTAGCTTCCCTAACCTATGCAGGTTTCCTCACGATGTTTTCCTTCACCGTTTGAGATCAGTCGGTATTACAGTACCTACATAAGTTCGAAAAACTCATTGTTACGAGGCATTTCGTCCGTGCGAATTCAACCCTCATGATTAAGTGTCCATACCTCGCCGCAACGCGCCACCGACGCTCTCACCGATTTTTTTTTCGCGACTTTGTCTTTCATCTCTTTATACACTCGCTGGTCGGTGAACTCACTAGTCTTCATTGACGCTGTTGATTCAGATTATATAGGAAATATAGCGGAGCGAAGGAACTTTAATCTCTCGGCCAATCTCTTTCGGGTCAGTCAAAGCCTTTACAACTATCAACTATTTCCAAGCGTTTAGGAGTACAGCAAGATCTGCCTTTAGAATATTGACGTGCTAAGTGGTGATAAGTGGCTGGCCTTTCCTCCAAAAAACACTATTTATTAAACTTTAGTTACCTCATACGAAATCCACGAGAAGAAATAAGGTGGTCTATTTTAAGCCAGAACTACGGGGCCAAAAAAAAGGTAATATAATCGATACAACCAACATTTCTAGACCTTTTCTGTTTCTAATCCAACACCGCTTACAGTTTATGTTATAAACTTGAGATCGCATCATTAAAACGCCTGTTCAATTGCGAAACGAGACGGCAATACCGCGAACTTCACGAAATAATTGGTGTTATAATAGTAGTATAATATTTATTTTTATACGACCTTTATTTATTTATAATTGAAACAATAGACGAATGCACAATAATTTAATCTCTCAAAGACATCCTGTATACCTGTCAGTGGATGAGGAAACCATGGAACCTTAGATAAAGTATACGTCTAGATTGAGCCTCACGCTTCTATCGTATAAAACAAAAGGGGACAAATTTCTTAGGTTGGTGTGCGTGCGGCATCATGTCAAATTATGTCTATGTGCGTGCATAACGATAGGGTTTAGAAGCCAGTGCTGGTTGCAGGTTTTTTCGACGCAGCCTTAGCTTCGTCTTTCTATCTTGACATTTAACTTATTAAAGTCAAAGTCAATATAATTTATTCAATATAGGAGCTTGCAGCACACTTATCAAACGTCAAATCTTTTTTAAAGCTACCACCGCGTCGGAACGTGTTGTCGCTGTATCAAAGCATGGAACATATCCTGTGTGAATGCGAGGTCTCGAAGGCTAAACGCATGTGCTTCCTTAGAGATGGATATCCAAAACTTGAAAATTACAGATTTCTACCCCTGAACGGTATTGCCATCCTCATTTACCATGTTTTTAAAGGGCGTAGTAATTAAATGGCTAGGGGTCAACACAAAAAATCACATTTGGTCGAAGTGTTGCTGGCTTGCCAGCCCCGATAATAAGATAAGATAAGAAGAAGCTACGTCAGAGTTTCCAACTCGTCCTAAAATTCGGGTTTCCTCTCTTGTTCCGCTACATTTAGAGTCATCCCCGGGCTCACTAGTCTTCATTGTCTAGTTTTGTGAATAGTCGCTGAATTTGATCCTAGTTTACGAAAGTAACATTGATACGAATGAGTTGCAAGCATGAACTTATGCCTGTAGAAAATAAAACCAAGTTAGAGGCCTTTGAAAATACTTTGAGAGCAAGTCGACCAATTATTTCCATTGGGCCTGCATGGTCGATACCTACAGGGTCCTTTTTAAAATGCTGACACTTTTTCAAGGGGATGACCAGACCATCAAACTGAACAACTTTCTGTATCCGGGACCAACATGAAAAATGCGAAAAAAAAAAATCTGCTCTCTCATACATTTGACTCGAGTAGGTTTGCAGTTTTGTTTAGAACAGCTGATTTTTTAACGCGATTTCGAAGTTGGTGCCATAGAGAACGTTGTTTAGTTTGACGGTCTGATCATCCCCTTAAAAAAGTGTCAGTATATTAAGAAGGACCCTGTATAATGTATCAGTGTCCCGTTCTCTCTGAGTGGCGTTTTATTTTGCCCATCCTCATCTTATCGCCGCTGATTTAAAGTTAGGTTCCCGTCAAAGAAATTTATCAATATTCTTTCCTTTTGCAAGACTATTTAAAAACTTCACGCTAAGCCATAAAGATATAAAAGAAAACAAGTTTATAGCAAATAACTTAAATGAAACAATTTCTTTTTCAGACCCCAATTCTCGGTTAAAACTAGTGCATGTAACACTTAAAAGTTTGAACAAAATTCGGAGGCTCAATGCTCAAGCTAGTTTGCGACTTAAAACAAAGACGTAAGAGTTGTTCAAAAGGGACAAGCTTTGTGATTTAAACAGTAAACGAGCGTTGTTTATTCCAGCGGCGTATTGGCGTGAAAGCCTACTGTCGCTCGGGTCCAAGACTCGGCACAATGGTGGCCAAGTCAAAATATTAGTGACCTCTGCCCCCTTAAGAAATAGAACGAGCGTGTGAACCGAAATCGATTTATTGAAATATACAAGGTCCAACATAATGTGCTGGCAGTTTTTTAATATGATGATCAAACCATCAAACTGAATAACTTTCTTTATGAGGCCAACATCGAAATCCAGAAAAAAATAATCTGCTGTTCCATACATTTGGCTCGAGGATTGCAGTTTTGTGTGTAACAGCAGATTCTTTTTTTCCGATTTGGATGTTGGTGCCATAGTGAAAGTTGTTCAGTTTGACGGTGTGATCATCCCCTTAAAAAACGGTCCTTCTTAATGTGCTTATACTTTTTATGGGGTTGATCAGACTATCAAACTGAACAACTTTCCATATGGCATCAACATCGGAATAGCGGAAAAAAATCAGATGTTCCATATAAAACTACTAACTATTTTTTTTCGAGATTTCGATCTCGTTCCCATAAAGAAAATTGCTCAGTTTGACGGTCTGATCATCCCCTTAAAAAAGTGTCAGCATATTAAGAAGGACCGTATCTAACTTTTAAAGACAACAACTTATCTATATCGCAATAATTATAATACTAAAACAATAATGTAACAAACAAGTATACAAATGACATGGATGTTTTTAGTGGCCAATTTATTTGTGGCACGTCTCTTCAGAGATAAGAGTGGCACGATGCGGCCACTTCAAAAGTTTTAGGCATTTTATGTTAGACGCATGTGGAATACATACTTTGGTACTAATTTAGTACCTACTTAAGTACGTAATATAGGGTCCTTCTTAATATGCTCACACTTTTTTAAGGGGATGATCAGACCGTGAAACTGAATAACTTTCTTTATGGTACCAATGACGTAATCGCGAAAAAAAAATCACCTGTCCCATACAAAAGTGCAAACCTTCTCGAGCCAAATGTATGGGACAGCAGACTTTTTTTTTCGCGATTTCGATGTTGGTCCCATAGAGAAAGTTCAGTTTGATGGTCTGAACATCCTCTTAAAAAACTGTCAGCATATTAAGTTGGACCCTGTAATTATATTTGTATTAGAATATAATTTTAGCAATCAACTTCCTCTGCTAATCATAAATCATAAGCCTCTCTTACAGCGCGGTACGAAACGATATTCCAGGCCTTCCTCATCCAATCGCTACCTGTGAGCAGGATTTGAACCTATTCCATTGTTGAGGAAAAAGGTGATCTTCCACAAGCTATTGGAATGTCCTGGACCGCCGTCCAACTGTTCTTAGTTGAATCTACATTTATACCGACTCTCTAATTTCAATACCCTAAAACCATACAACTATTAGTCCTAGGGTGCAAGTATGGCCCAATTTTCTGTCACTACTCAGTTACCCAAATGCGAAACATAACACCATTTAAACAGTTTTTTTGTTTATCTTTATCTTTTTCTACAATAAGAGCTTTATAAGTTGTTACATGGCGTTATGTGTAGCAATTTAGTACGGCAGGAAAACTGAATAATACTTACACCCCAGGACTATAGTTGTATTGTTTTACGGTAGTGATATAGGCCTTATAAAATTCGGAAAAACTAATTTACCTTTAAACACATTGTACCCACATTATAGGGTGGTCCAGTAAAATTAATGCTGTTGAAATGCGTTCCTTGAGAAATATGTGTGGTGTTAAGCTGAGAGATAGAGTGAGAAATTGTGTGATTAGAGATCGATGTCAATTGAAAGAAGATGTTGTGACAAGAATAGAGAAGGGTATGCTGCGTTGGTTTGGGCATGTGGAGAGGATGAGTGATAGCAGATGTACGAAAGAGATATATGGAGCTAAAGTGAGTGGAAGTGTCGGCAGAGGGCGCCCTCGTAGGACGTATTCTGATCAAATCGGTTGCGTCCTAAAAAAAAGGGGAGGTGCGGAGTACTCGAAACCGACGGGCATGTATGAAGAGATGTATGGATGTGAATGAGGCAAAAGAGGTATGTAAGGATCGTAGTATATGGCGCGCTCTGGTCTCTGCCTACCCCACTGGGAAAGAGGCGTGACGTTATAGACAGTTAATAGACCATGTCAATGACAGGAATGTGGTACATAACTCTTATTCATTTAGCATTTGATAGCTGTTTATTCAAAACATGCGTCGATAGACCTGTTTAAGTACTAGTAAAACATTAAACATACTAGTTGTAATACTCTAGAATCTAGACTAATCCCTTTTAAAATTGACACGTCGCTAAGTAGATACGTCTACATGGAATGCAATTAGATGGAAGTAATTTCATTATAGAAACAAATCCGAAAACAGAAAATGATGGACTAATATGCATCCTTACAGCTATTTTAATAAAATCTAGATTTGCTTACAAAACCTCATTCATGCTTGATTGGGGAGAGTCATGTAAATGATTTTAATTTTAACTTTTGACATAGACTTATTTTGTTTTATGGTGAACAGAATCTTATAAGTGTTCGATTGTAAAATAACTTTTATGTTCACCTTTTGCCAAATTAATTTAAGGATTAAATGGAAATAGGAGTTTTTCAATTTAAACCATGAAGGATGTTATAAAGGGTAGGAGGCTTAATCTTCAGCAGTATGTGGTTACGGTGTTTGGTGATTAATCTCATATAATTTAATTATACTTAATTATACTTTTTTCTATACCAAGTCGTAAATCTTCCTAGCTATATTTTCATCCTTTTTATTTTAATTATAATTCTCTCTTTCCTTTCCCTAGCAGTCTCAAAAATGTCTGGACCTAAAAATTTCTATTCAAAATCGTGACCACACGTCATGACTTTGAATTTCAACGGTACAGTCACACACATATTCTCTTTAACTACATCTACTGAGAACTGTTTTATCTGCAATCTGTCATAAAGATGTCAAACTGATGACGCTTCCTTGGAAACGGTATTCTGAGATGATCACGCGCCGATTTGTTGTTAAATGTTTTGAGAGTTACTTTGGTCTAACAGTCTAATTCTTGGCTACCTTGATCATAAGCCAGTGATCGCCCACTGCTGAACATATACCTTTCCCAATTGCTGCACATTATTTATTAATCATAAACAAACTATAATTAATATTTTACTGATATAATATACTATAAATTGACCTATTAGACTCTTATGTAGAGTTTACTTTTTCAGAAACTCCATAAGAACTCTTAGAAATAAGACTGATATTGAGAAACGTTTGAGGATAAATTTTAACTCCTGGATGTCCAAAAAACACATAAGAACTCTTAGAACTAGGGCTGATATTGAGAAACGTTTGAGTTTAAATTGTAACTCCTGTATGCCAAAATCCATACGTTTCCTACCCTATTCAGACTCAGCTCACACTAAAAAGAAGAAAATTAAAAAAAAAAATCAACAAAATCTTCCTTCACTTTGTCACGTGTTGAAATTAGTGTCTGTACTTAACAATTGTTTTATTTTGCTTTCAGGTATGTTTCGAAATCTTCAACGAATGCTGTAATACTCCTATTGAGGTAAAATTAATTCGCTTTAAGACAAGCAAGCTGGTTTGAAACTTAAAAACAGAGTAGTGGAACTTGAATCCGCTATCCCCGGCTTAGGAGCCGAAGCCTTATCCATTAGGCCACAGGACTCAGTTGCTTAAGGTAGACCAGTTGCTGTCAAGCTGGCGTAATTTGACAGTCATTCAAATGTGCTCTCTTGTGGGACAAAAGGTCACAGGAGCTTTGATAATAAGCTGGCTGAACGAAGAACATGAGAAACTTATTTGATGTCAATTTGACGCTCTTTTCGATATTATGATCACGACTGTAGTCCCTTTCGAAATTACAACTTTAGATTTGCCACATATGATTATCTTGGCTACTTGATAAACATAATGTTTTTTTCGAAATTCAACAACATACATATACTTCTATCTTCTACGAAAACGTAACCCGGACTCGCTGGACTTCATTATCTAGTGTTGAGAGTTTTCAGTATTGTTGATCCTGGTTTAAAGGAGTTACAGAGGTGGGTATGACTGGGTTTATAGGTGGCAAGCCTAATTCTTCAGGACCTTTAAACTATGATTTTTCCACCTGGAACATGTGTCATAGCCTAAACATATGGGTACAAAAAACTTAAAGCGAGTTTTTGGAATACGTAAAACGTGATTGATTTCACCATCGGAACCCTAATCGGTGAGGTGCTAAGGCGCCTGTGAAAGCCCGTTATCGCACAGTTTCAAATTTGACAGGAGAGATAAAAGTGACATTCAAAACCTCGTATTAATAAACCGGTGCCTTTTGACACGGCCAGCTTTATCTTTACACAAACATGTTACAAAAAAGCAAATTTTTGAAATCTTAATTAACTAAAATAATATGTCATATAGACACTTAACTTTGTTTTGTTATTTTTGCTTTTAATTCCATTGATTTATTATATGGAGTCGCTCTGCAATTCTTGCGGAGTACGGACGCGTGCGTATCGGCGCGTTAGGATTGCACGTGGCTCCACCATTTTGTGAACTCTTTTGTGTTTTAACCTTAAAACAATCACTTGAGATTATAAACTACTTACATTGGCAAAACTGCCACTCTAGACTTAATAAATACTACTGATTATTTTCCTTCATATACTATCCACATAACGAGACATTGGCTGAATTGTGATAACACATCGGATGCCACTAAACAAAAAAATTGAATTGAATTGATTTATTATAAAACTTTGATTAAGACTACGTAATAATTTGCTACTAGAATTGAGATGTTCAGGCACATAATGACGACTATCAAACGCTTTTTGAAGCATAAAGCATATCCCTCAATTAGCTCGATTGAAAAAGGTAGTCCGTAGTAAGCCAAAAATAGGTTCCGAGGAGTTTAGGTTGTATGGTTTTACAAAGCTATCAGCTTATGTTTATCCTCTGCTGAGTATGAATGAGTTCAATCAATCGCAGTCCCCTACCAATTTTTACGTTACCTTTCCTCGATGATACGGGAGGTGGACGCCAGTAACCAGTGGTGTATTTCTCTTTCACTCGCACTCACTTAGCATTTGTGGTATCCTCTTGTTGGTGCGACCGTTTATATGATGTGTCCAGGGTGTGGCATGCCATTCCCACACAGCACAGAATATCTACTAGATATCTATTCGATATTTTATCGACACTTAGATATTTTGTAGATATCTATTAGATATTTTGTTGACATTTCTGCTGTTGTGGGTTCTTGTGTTAGTCGCATTCAAGTCTTTCCAGCTTATTTGTCAAAATTGAGCACTGGGAAAAGTGGAGTATTGTCAACTTCCTCTTACCCTTTTTCATAAGTGGAGACATTTGCCCCACAGTGAGATTTTTAACTTTTTGCAAATTTAAAACGAAAACACAAGATAAGTTTTCTCATACTTATTTTACTCAAGACTTAAAGTTAAAAGTCGAACTCATGTAAAACAGAAAGCTAACCTTATTAACATAATGTATGTACGTCTGTGTGTCTGTATGTCTCTTACAATACTTTAAACGTCAGCGGAGAGTAAACTCGTGAGGGTTCGCCGGTCACGGTGGAGAGTCGGCAAAAAAACTAACTTTCCTATTCAGGTAGGACAAACATGCAGTAGCGGTTAGGTTCCTTTAGTTGAGACGATTTTTAGAGTTTGAGAGTATTTATTGAGAAGATACAAAATCAAATTCGAGTCATTAACGATAGTCGGGGAAATCTACGGATTTTTGTATGGAGTAGGTTGCATTAATTGCACTTTTGGTGAAAATTTTGAATATAGTAGATACATACCTAAAAAACATAAATTCTCAATAATCCCCGATTTTTCATGTTGTATTATTGAATAATTAAGACATTTACAAAACATTAAATTTAGGTATGAACAAAAAATGGAAAACTGGTGATTTTGTACAGGATGGCTTAGTTCAATACGTTTTACTTATAACAATAATAATCTACGGTTAATATTGTTAATTTAGGTAGAAATTTAATATTTTGTAAGTCTTCAAAAATTATAACCTCAAAACTGAATTATTTACTGTTTGTTTTTACACATTAAATTTGCCTTTTGATAATTAACTGTCTCTATTGCTGGTATGCTGGTCGAAATATTTTTAGAAATAAGCTTGCCATTTGTACATTAATATTGATTTTAAGATATTTCTCAGGTTCCTGAGCCTGTATAACTACGAAATCTCGACAAAAGTGTTATAAACTAACAGTAATGTTATTTCAAACACAATTTACTAAGGTGTCTTTAATGCAATCTCAAACCTTATTTTTCCTAGACTACGAGTCAAATAGTCTTTATTGCTACACGGTTACATCACATATTGTTTTTAATGTATATACGTATGTTATTTATGTACGATTTGTAACACCACCGGCTTTTCGGTGAAGGAAAACATCGTGAGGAAACCTGCATGCTTCAATTTCGAGGCTTGTATTGTACCCACTGTCTATTATGTGGCGACGGGCTCACCCCCCGTCACACTGGACAGAGTTTCGGTACTACTGGTGAATCGTGGATGTTCTGAGGTTTCAGAATATCTCTGACTACCCCCTCGGGGAATATAGTCGTGAGCATATGCTATGATGGTATTAATCTAAAGCTTTACATGATTCTGGTAATACTCACACAAGCATACGTCTAACAAGTAAGTATTGGAGAGAAGAAAGAGAAATAATGAATTTAAATAAAAATGCTTTTAAAAATAATGCATCCCAGCTCGGAATAAACGAGATCCCAGACCTGTGGTCACCATAAATGAGATGATTAAGAAACAAGGTTTTTACCGAAAATGTTGTCATCCCATCCCAATAATACATGTCATTGCAACATTTTCACCCGACTGCGCCAGAAGGAGGGTTATGTTTTTCGGGCGTATGTATTAATGTATATTTCTTTGGCACGGTGGATTTAATCATATGATTTCAGTTAAAAAAAAATCGTACAGTCGGGTTTATTTTTCTTAATAATTGAATACAATACTCAAAGTTAACCTGAAGTTGTACCTAACAAAGTATCTGAGCATCCTTAAAGGATTTTTAAAATTATTATTAATACGGGAACAACTAAATGAACTGTACCTACAACAAAACCAGTTTTAAACATCACGACATTAACCAAGCAATATATCATAGCACCGCCCCGTGACGTGTAAACCGTCCTTCTAACGTAGAAATGCTAATTGATCACTTTGTGCAATCCGCTCCTACGGACAAAGTTGGCTTATGCAAATGGTTTTTAGGGTTCCCTAAACAAATATTGTATGTCCTGAAAACGATAAAAACTCAGAAGCACCTCGGTGACATTATGAGAAATGAAAAATTTCGCCTTATGTAGATTATTTTGCATGGGAAAATTTGGGGAGTCGAATATCTGTTAGACTTCCTGGTTTTAAAATCTGTGTGAGTCACTGTTCATGGCTCCAGTTTCTAAGGTCCAAATATTCCTAATGACAGCCAACCACCACCGATAAGAGATGGCACCACAAGAAGATGATGTCAAACCTTTTAATTTCCTTCCTACTTCTCCTTTTCTATCTTTAGGGACACCAAAACTATACCAATTTTCTTTTCCTTAAATTGCAGTTCGTTTTCTGCCAAATTAAATTAAAATCATTGTAGTTTTGAAAATTGACTTTGCTCTTTTTTCAGACAGATCTGTCTGAAAATTTGCAATAAATATTATTCAGAATTGATTAAGGTTAAACAAAAATAGGTACCTACTTCAATAAAGTATATCTGTTTTATATAAATTATCGTTGGATTTTGTTGGTCGTTGCTCGAAATTATCGTGAGATCAAGTTAAAATCTCTAATTGTCAGAGTTTTTAACCATTTAAATTTCGTAATTCAACCAGTACTTATTCAATACTTGCATAACACGCTATTGATTACTCTAAGTACTCCAAAACATTGCTACGGAATCCTACTATCGCGTGCCCAACACAATCTTTGTCTGTTTTTTTGCATTCCACCCATGTCGAGAACGACGGCGCTTGAAGGCAGAATGGTTCAGTTGCCTTTACCGGTAATTATTGACTTTTTAATTGGTAACAAAATTAGGTTTTAGATTTTTAGATATTTTAATAGTTTTCCGGGAATTACTGGCATGTCGATTTACTTTAAATGGTTCTCATTTAAATGACAGTGCATTTACGCTAATTAGCTACCAGTTTTTGTGATTATTTACTTTGAAAGGTTTGTGTTAGTATGCTAAATGCTGGATTTTACAAGTAAACTGTACGGAACTTGATCTCAGGAATTTTTGAAAGAAATGAGTTTTACTTTAATTGCAGATTCCGTCCCTTTCCTAATCGTTTTTTTGTAAAAATTAGAGTATATGTTTTTGAGCGTCGGTGCGGAGAGGTATATGGACATACACGCAATCATGATGCCCGGGTTCGAATCCGTATACGTAATACTAACTGCTCTCAAACGGTGAAGGAAAACATCGTGATGAAACCTGTATTCGCTGAAGAAGAAATTCTGATACGTATGTGAAGTCTACCATTTTGCATTGGGCACGCGTGGGGGAGTGACGGCAGAAAAAATTTGTTTTTTTTCCCATTTTTGTATAAATTATGGATCATTATCTATATGTTATTATATGTTTTGGCGTGCAGATAAAGAATATTTCAGCATTTTAATTAAAAAGACAAGCTTTTGAATATTCTTACTTTTTAGATTTTTTAAAACTGTACCTACTACACATAGTACAATTATGTATGGTACGCAGCGAAATGGTACACATCTACATCTACACTAATATTATAAAGAGGAAAGATTTGTACCTATTTTTGTATGTTTGTATGTTTGTAATGAATAGGCTCAAAAAGTACTGGGCCGATTTAAAAAATTCTTTCACCAATAGAATGCTACATTCTTCCAATTTGACATAGGCTACATTTCATTTTGAAAAAAATTAGGGATCCTTGGTAAAATTTGAACAATGTAACCGAAGGTGTAGAAAAATGAGTCTTAAAATTTATTTGTCTACCCCGTGCGAAGCCGGGACGGGCTGCTAGTATTTTATATTCTACAACAGTTTTAGTTTTAGCCTTCGAATAAAGCTTTCAAACGCATTTGCAATGTCAATGTCGGCGTTAGGATGCGATTTCAGTGAGCTTTTTATAGCGATCGTGACAAGCGATTAGTTCAAAATAGTTTTACTTTGATCGCAATCTCTTCGCTAAATTTACTGATTATTCTGACCCACTAAGATCAAATAATCATCACTAGTATCGAACTACGAAACTAGCGGTTTATACAGGAGAGACGTGAGCTTGGGCACGATTCTCCATTACGACAAAAACGACGCTATGCTACGTACTATAAGGTTTATATTGTGTTAATTAGATTATCCACCACCGCCACACGTCTCTTCTGTATAAACCGTGGCTTAGATAGGTGGCGGAGATTGCCTGGAAGAGGAAGGCCAAGAATAGAGTTTTGTAGCGCACTTTGGGTGAGGCCTATATTCAGCATGGGCAGCAGATAATGATACCTAATGATTGTCTCTGTGGGGTATTTACTCGTGTGATATTGCTACATAACTCCCGCTAATCGCTTCTCTCGTCAATAAATCTAGACCCAAAGAGTAGCTCGGCTAAAGATCGTAAAACTTCACATTCACAAGGTAAATATAGAATTGCGGACTCCATCTTTTTAGTGTTCCGTACCAAAATTGGTAAAACGGAAAACTTGTGGAATCACCTCGGTGTCTGTCAGTCTATCTGTCACACGCGTTTTTCTCAAGGATCGCTAGATATAGGACGCTTAAACCTGACATAGTTACAGCAATTAATTATCCAATTATAAAAGGTGTTACAAAAATACAAATATACATTTAAAGGGATGGTTTAGACCATCAAACTGAAAAACTTTCATCAGTATCGATATCGTGAAAAATAGTCTGATGTTCCAAACTACACTACAAATCTACTCGAGCTAAATGTATGGGACAGCAGATTTTTTTATCGCGATTTCGATGTTGGTTCTATAGTGAAAGTTGTTCAGTTTGATGGTTTAAACAACCCCCTTAAAAATTTTAAATATTTACTTTTACTTTTGTAACACCTTGTTACATAGACCAAAAAAGTTAAATTTCTATTTGGGGGGCAGAAGAGATTACAAAGTACAAGCATCTGTTTTTACTGGTTATTTACGACCACTGGTAGTACCTACGGAACACTAATTGCCTGAGTCCCGACTCGCACCTGGCAGTATTTTTTTTTTGCTTTTTCTTACCATTCTCGAGTGCATAGAGTGAAATATGACGTTTTAAATGTACTCATGTGTTTTTACTCCGTCTCAGAAGACTTTTTCTCTACGCATTTTATTTCCATTACAACTTAAGGCGGTTCTAGTGATTTTAACGTTCAATTGTTTAGATGTAATATTCCTGTTGGATTTAGCTTTCAATTTCACTTAACACAGTTAATATTTCAATTTTAAACAGTTTACACAGGGTGTAACGGAATCCCCTTAAGGTGGTTGCAAAGTTGTCAATTTAATTTAATTTAAAGTAACATTTTATCTATAGAAAAATAGTTTAGTAAATATAGATGCCGCGTATCAAATAAAATTTGCAATTTATAATATAATTATGAAGATATAAAGCTTTGAACTTATTCATAGATAATTTCAAAGCTTAATATCTTCTTAATTATATCATAAATTGCAAATGTTATTTAATACGCGGCATTTAGATTTACTAAACTATTTTTCTATATATAAAATATTACTTTTAATTGTACCGGCTTCGCGAATTACGCGTCGAACTTTTGTATGAAATTGAAAACTCTGCAAGCACCTTAATAAAACACCTACGTTAAGAAATTGGACGGTCTATTTTAAGGCCAATAATTGCATCATCCAAATAAATGCACTATTGAAATAATCCGTCTTTATAAAATAATCTTAACATCTAAAACAGTTAAGCAAATGCCTAAAAATAAAGTACCCGCCATATTTCATAATCTAAGCTCATAATCTAGACTCGTAAGGATTGTTGGTTAGCTTAACCGTTAGACTAGATAGGCCATCATAAATACCTATTTAAATGTTGCCCTCCTGAGAAAATATGTAGGCAAGTCTGAACGTCGGATCCTGTAATCTATTGTGGCTTGAGAAATAGCGGTATACTTGGTTGCGTACTGGCAACACTGTGTTTTTAGTGCTCCGTAGAGTTTGCTTGGCGCCATTGCTCTTGTTGTGTTTCGTGTTACTTGAAATTCGTAAAAAGTTGGTTTTAGTGATATTTGTGACATAATTTCGTGCGGATTGTGTACCAAACAGTTGCGTAAAGCGACCGACGTAACAGGAATCTGAAATAAATACGATAACAGAACATAAGTTTTGGTTCAAGTTAACTCGTACATGGTCATTTTGGCGGCAACGCGCGAGCTTACAAATCGACCATAGATTCATCGTCATCTATCATCCCATCATCAAAATAAAGAATATAAAGAAAAAATAACGAATGGCTCAAAAGGACTAGTATCCAGAGCCGTTAAAGACATTATAAAAAAAAAAGTGCTCCGTACCAAAATTGGCAAAACGGAACGTTTATGGATTATTCCAGAAATCCTGGTGAAGGTGATCCTTGATGTCGGTCCAGCCGTCCGTTTATCACACGTGTTAACATAACATAAATATTCTCTCATTGCACACCAACACATACAGCAAAAGCTGTGTGTATCGAGTCAGATTTTCGTTAAAATACATAAGCATACCATAAGCATAGCGACTACTATAATAGCGACTACATATAATAGCGACTAACGATTATATTCCCCGAGGGGGTAGTCAGAGATATTCTGAAACCTCAGAACATCCATATTTCACCAGTAGTACCGAAACTCTGTTCAGTGTGACGGGGGTGAGACCGTCGCCAATTATAATGGACAGTGGGTACAATACATGCCTCGAAATTGAAGCATGCAGGTTTCCTCACAATGTTTTCCTTCACCGAAAAGCCAGTGGTGTTCGAAGTCGTACATAAATTCCGAAAAACTCATTGGTACGAGTTGGCTTGGATGGGAGTTGAACCATCGCCTCCTGCACGGCAGGCAAGGTTCACGCACGCGCTCAAGATCGCGCGCGTTAAAATGTATAGTTTACAGTGCCTCAAAGATTTACATACAAATCTTAAATATATTTTGTAAGTTACTTTTCTTATAGCTGGAAGCTCCCCAACATTAAAAGCAATTAATCAATAATACTGGCTAGCCTCGCCCACCGAAACATTGCATAAGAAACCTTATCCCTTAGTCATGTCATACGACACCCACGGAAATAAACGGGGCGATCCAATCTAAGTCGGAAACACACAGCACACTTTTCACTCACTAAAAATCTAACTGGTAATATATAGATGGTTTAAAAGCTTTTTGAAAATTATCTGCGTTGATATACAGGGTTTAAAATTATATTCGTTATATATCAAAGGAGGTGCTACAGACCATCAAACTGAACATTTTACTTTGAAAAAATCAAAACAGCAGTTTTGTATGAAACAGCAGATTTTTTTGACGTTTCGTGAGGTAGTCTCCATCCTGAAAGTTGTTCAGTTTGATGGTCTGAGTTCGCCGTTTCAGTTTGTGGAGGGCTGTCCCTTACACCCTGTATTTGGGCCGAGTAGCCATTGACGTTTTCTATGGAACAGGCGTTCAACGTTTCAGTTTGGGAATAGTTGTTCCTTACACCCTGTATATGGAACAGCTTTATTTTTTTTATTTTGATGTTGACTCCATAGTAAAAGTTATTAACTTTAAAAAGTAAAATAAATATAACATGTCGATCATACTGTCAAATTGTATGGGAAGCAACTTAAACAGCTCTCAACGTTCATTGTTTAAATTTTAATTTACTTACGCATTTGATTGATCAGCGTTCATAAGTCGAGATAACATGACACGGCCCGCCCGACACCTCGGCCATCGTTTTTTTTATTTTTATTCACCCAGGCAATGTCACCGCCCCACGCGGGTTTTATCAAGATATTTTACTTTTAGGGTTCCGTGGACAACTAACTCTTAGAACCATTAACATGTACATGACCCTAATTAATAAATTTTGACACATTCTTAAGGAGAAGATCAGACCATCCAACTGAACAACTTTCTCTTGGCTCAAGTAGGTTTGCAGTTTTGTATGAAATAGCGGATTTATTTTTTGTCATTTCAATGTTGGTTCCATAGAGAAAGTTTTCAGTTTGATGGTCTAAACAACCCCTTTAAAAGTTACGATAGTTTAAAAGTTACGAAGATTACGATAGTGGTGCCATAGAGAAAGTTGCTCAGTTTCACGGTCTGATCATCCCTTTAAAAAGGCAGCATATTAAGAAGGACCCTATATATGTGAGTCACGTAGCAAGTTTTCCTGCAAGCGGTTTTGTCATTCGCATGGTGTTCTCGCGGTTCGCGCTTGAGCTCGCCACGAGGATCCACCATTTCTTCTCAACTGCTTTTTGCTTCCATGAGGATTAAAGTTTCATAATTTAGAGCTCGTCACAAGGATTCTGGGAACAATAAAACAACTCGATCCCGCTAAAAAATACTAACTGCATTCTTGATAAACATATCAGTACCGTATTCACCAAATTTAATGTATTTCGGGTCGTAACTTTTGAACTTATGACGCTGTGAGTATGGCAGATAATAATAGATTAATGAGAACATCTTTTATGAGTGGTTCGACTACGGAACCATTCAAAATGAAGCTGTTTTTAGAGAAAAGATCACACAGTGGTGACGATAATTTGACTGAATAATTTCAAAGATCACTTTAGTTTTTAATTTCAATATCGACATTTTCTATAAAGCTTTACATTGCGCTAGGTACCTAGTGGAATATATTCCAAAAATGGATACTTCGTATTTTTTATAATGTAATTTAAGCGTTGATAACTTTGACTATTTATATGTGGACTGGTTACGCGTGTAATTCTACTAACAAACATTTCTGCCACTTTTTGCGGGGGGCGAGGTAACATGAAATCCGAAACTTTGGATTTTATTCCCCATATCTTTAGATTCTAATTTTGAATGTTAAAAATCATGAAAAGTAGCCTCGTGTGAACCCCAAACGTTCTAAGTTCGAAGTTATTATTTCGCAATTATAGGCTGTCTCGTTTAGTGATAAGGTGTAAAATTGAATGTAAATGCACAAGATCAATTGTGCTTATACCGTGGCAGAGGGGAAATGCTACCGCAAGGCTAGTCCTTATAATAATTAGTCAAAGGTTGATAATGGCGATTAAATAAACAGTACAAAGTTCGATCGAAAATTTTTATTCTATGATCGTGTTTTCAAACGGCTACAGAACCCTGTCGATATGAGTACCCGACATGTTCGTGGCTATAGCTTTGTTTTGTATTTCGAACGATTCGTTTTCGATACAATGTCGACCATGGCGTTTATGTGAAGTAATTACTCTGTGGTATTTTAATTAAATGAGTAAGTATACCTTAATTATCAGGACGTAGAGTAGGTAACTCTTTGTTTGTAGTACAGTTGGAATTTGATTCAATTTCGTACCCCCTCCTACCTATAGACCTAGAATAAACAAGAGACTCCATTTTTTGATATTCTTAAAAATAAAAAGAGTTCCCAATTATAGCCAACCAACATTCACGACAACTTATTACACTATAGCCCATGCCAATTATTTATATTATCGTAAAAAAAAATATAATGGAAATAATGAGAGTGATGATAATTATTATAGTACCTATGTATGTTTGTTTTACCAGGAATAACTAATTGCTCTAGGAATAGCTGATAGTTTAACAATTTACCTTTACAATTTTATTAAACAATTGTTTAACATTCACTTCAATTATCATAAAAAAATCCAACCCAATTACTTCAGTGGGCGCTCGAAACGGCAATAAAACAAAAATTATCATCGCAACTGGCAAAGAAACAATTAAAAAAAACATTTTCCCATAACAGTGGAAATTGGAATACCGTCATTACTTCTGCATAGTTTTCATAATAAAGCGCTAAATTTTAATTAAAAAATTACCAGCGCCGACGCCGAGCGCGCCGCAAAAAATGGTGGTTCAGCTCCGAAAATGCCCGAACGCTGGCGGAGATAGCCGAAGAGACAGCGATTACTCGTAATTACTCAATCGTCAAATTGTGGAATGCCTTAACCGATTTCGGGGAAGGAGTTTGAATCGGGCATGTGTCAGAATTGGGTCCACGCATTGGCGTTTAAAACCACTAATTAACGCAAGACGGAAGAAGAGTGTAATAATTGCATTGAATTGAGTATGGTACTTAGCGACCTATACAACGTGTTAATGAATTAACGCAAAACTAGAAAGTAGTTTGTTTAGAATCGAGAGCAGCATCGAATAAACATAGGATTTTTTTTTTCAAAATATTACTTTAAAATTTACTGAATTCGATCTCAACCCACCGCAAAGGTACACTCACTCTACTTACTACCAAAACCAGATTCTTAAAATGTATCCTTGAGCACGTTAGCGATTTCATTCGTTGCTGAAATGATAACAAATCATTTTTGCCTGAAATCTTAAAAATGCGAATAACTTTAAATTTTAACTATCAAAATATTGAAATTATTGTTTCAATCGAATTATTTTGTAATAAATCAGTTGGGGTGTATGAGGTTTTGCGCTTATTCATTAAGGGGATATAATTTGGAGCGCGCTCCATACAAACGTAATATGGTGATATTTTCAATACTAACCAATTAAATTCAATGAAATTTAGCTGAAACAATCTTGAAACAAATATCTATGCTTGTATGGAGTCAGATTTTCGCTAAAATATACAGGTTCAATGCTAGGATTAATTTAAGATTTGTTTGGAAATCTTTGAGGCACTTTAAAACTATACATTTTAACGAAAATCTGACTCTATACAAGCATAGAAATTTGTTTTTAGATTGATTCTGAAGAATTTCATTGAGTTTAATTGGTTAGTATTGAAAATAACACCATAGTACGTTTGTATGGAGCGCGCTCCGAATTATATACTCTTAACACGTTGTAGTAATACCTGTTTATCTCCGTGTTGTACCCAATGGCTTAGATCAAAGTAAAATTAATGGATAGGCCTAAAGCGCGTTAAGTTGAAGCACACAACTAGTGCAATTGGTCCATACAAACTAGCACAATTGTCTGTTATCTCCTTTGACTATTTATATGTGGACTGGTTACGCGTGTTATTCTACTAACAAACATTTCTGCCACTTTTTGCGGGGGGCGAGGTAACATGAAATCCGCAACTTTGGATTTTATTCCCCATAACTTTAGATTCTAATTTTGAATGTTAAAAATCATGAAAAGTAGTCTCGTGTGAACCCCAAACGTTCTAAGTTCGAAGTTATTATTTCGCAATTATAGGCTGTCTAGTTTAGTGATAAGGTGTAAAATTGAATGTAAATGCACAAGATCAATTGTGCTTATACCGTGGCAGAGGGGAAATGCTACTGCAAGCCTAGTCCTTATAATAATTAGTCAAAGGTTATCTCGTTACATTTGAAGTTTACCATTCATTTGTTTTGTCTAATTTTTCTGGTTTGAAATGTTCGCGTAAGGTCTAACCTTTAATTTTACTTGGATCTAAGTATAATGGCGTATCGTGAATGGTAATTGTGTCGTATGATAGGTGATAAATTTTCTAACCTACTGAAACCTTGTCGGGTAACTGCATCATCATCAGCCTATTTACATAGGGTCCTTCTTACTATGCTGACGTTTTTAATGGAATGTTCAGACCATCATAATGAACAACTTTCTCTATGGGACCAAAATAGAAATCACGAAATTACAAAAAAGCTTTGTATAGAGCAGTTTGGTGATTTAAACGTTGGTCCCATATAGAAAGTTGTTCAGTTTGATGACCTAAACATCCTCTTAAAAATCGTCAGCATATTAAGCTGGAGTAACTTCACTGGTGACTCAGACCTCTTTTCAATAATAATGAGGAACTGCAGATTTTTAGCGATTTCGTTTTTATTCTCTTATAGAAAGTTGAAAGCTTGAACATTTCATCGCAACAAATTGTGCACTATTTCACATAAATTCACGGCCCTATTGGAGTGTTCAGAAGCTTTGAAACAAATACCATTATATTATGTTTTTTGACAGGATGATCAGACCACCAAATTAAACCACTTTTTCTATGGGACCAAAATTGTCTGTCTCATACAGACTGAGAACAGCTGTTTTTTTTTGTTGCGATTTTGATGTTGGTGCTATAGAGAAAGTTGTTCAGTTTGACGGTCTGATCATCCCCTTAAAAAAATGTCAGCATATTAAGAAGGACCCTATATAGGTACAATCGCCCACAAAAACATTATAAGAAACTTTATCCCGTAGTCGCCTCATACGACACCCACGTGAAGAAATGAAAGAAGGTGATCCGTTTGAAGCTGGAATCACAGTTCTGTAGGTTCACTTCAGTTCCGTAACATAATTTAGTAAAATAATAACTTGCGAGCACACGAATCAAAGAGAATGATCAAACAAAATTTTTGCACTATGATTTCATACCCTACCATTAAATCTAATTTAACTTGAAGTTGGCAATTTAGTAATTAAGCTAACGAATAAATTTACATTTGCTTAGATCTTATCTTAGGCGTAACGAACAGATACTTGTCATCGTGCTAAGTTAAGGCTCAAATTACACGAGCGACGATAATATCGCAATTAAATAAAGCAACCAAAGGTTTTTTGTGTATCCTAATTCGTATTTATTATGTTAGTCAACGTTTAAAAGTGGGAGCAGAATAGGGGAGTTGACTACATAAAATATATATTTTAGTTTTAACAGCTCAGTAAACCGTTTAAAAATAACGCTAAACTCACATTTTCAGTAATTCTGTTGCTTGAATAATATTTTTAATAACTGGATAAACTATAAATGATAAACAATTTTTAGTACAATATTTCATACAAAGCACGCGTTTTGACGTTTGATAAAGAGTTGTTAATTTGACTAGTTGGAAACTCGCGGATTCTTCTTTTGTGGTTTTTCTGAAAGTCATACATTAAAATCAGCAGTAGAAAATGTCAAATACTATGGAGATTAATGGGAGATTATACATCTTTCTACTACTGATTTGAAAGTGTGACTTTCAAAAATCGTACTCCTGGCGTGTTGTGAGATAAACAGTTCAGAGTGTAATTTCAGCATGTGACAGACGTTGTGCACGCCGAGATATAACACATGAAGTTAGCTTTTAATAAGAGTTTTTTGTATTCACCCCAAAGAAGTAGTAGGTACATAAGTATACACACTTTTTTTATCTCGCTACGATGACGTCGCAATTGCAATGCGACTTTTTAAAAGTCGCTATTGCACTGTGGCTCGCCTATTTTGATACAAAATTGAGGTTATGTTCTACTTTCTATTGAGCGAAAAAACGGATGAATATAATAATTTAAATTTATCTTTTGACAAAGATTGATAGCATCCGATTATTTTGATTAAAAAAGTTGATAGTTATTGACAATACCGTTGGGTTACAAATTAAGTTATACAATATCCTAGGTTCATGCAGGTTATACAGGTTCCTTCTTAATATGCTGACTCTTTTTTTCTCTTTATCAGACCATCAAACTGAACAACTTTCTCTGAGGGACCAACAATGAAATCGCGAAAAAAAATCTGTCGTCACGTACATTTTGCTCGACTAGGTTTCCATTTTTGTATGGGACAGCTGATTTTTTTCGCGATTTCGATGTTGGTCCCATAGAGAACATTTTAAAGTTTGATGGTCTGATAATACCCTTAAAAAAGTATCAGCATATTAAGAAGGACCTTATATACTATGATGAGTTTATAGCACAGCAAAATTATATACCTAAAACTTACCTATTAACATTACTAAAGTCAGGGACATTAGCAATTTAACGCCTAAGATGCAATTAAAATCCGTAAAATTACTTAATCTCAATTTTCCATTTTACTAGCACCATATTAAGGGCGCAATTTACCGGCAGTACAGTTTCCTACATAATACATTCGCGTCATCTTGTGCATGCGTCTACATTGCAGGGATTACATTACATGAACATCAATTGTGTTCATCAAATCAAATCATACGACACATAAAGATTTTAACAAACCCGGAAAGATAGGCCAAAGTTTAAACACATTGGATCCCGGAGAATGGACGTCGCCGTCAGGGTCGACCCCGGAAGAGATGGAGAGACGACCTGGATCCTTTCAATGATGGGTGGATAGACCTGGCTCAAGACAGGGAAGCTTGAAGGTTAAAGGGAGGCCTTTGGCAAGGCTAAGAAAAAAAAAGAAGTTACTTTTCGAAGTTCATTGCAGCGAGGCCCTTTAGCATTTTAGAAATTTAAGGTTGCAATACATAAAAATTTGTAGTTGTAGCTATGTTTCTGACCACCCCGAAAGGAATTATTGCCTGGGCTCACGTATGTATGAATAAAACAATGTTTTATTTAAAGACTTAATAATAAATCTTTCTTGATGAACTTTCGTGGCCGACTGTACAATTCGACACAGAGTTTCGCTACGACGCTAACAAATGTAGCAAATTGAATACTGTAATCCTAACAGGTTATTATTATTAATCAAACGCAGGATTCCGACTTAAACCGCGGTTAAATGCTGCTGAGAAAAATTATCTAGGAAGAGACGTATTATACGGAGTTAGAATTCATTTTTGTAACGGTATAACTGCGGATTAAAGAGCTTTCTAGGTCTTTGTCTTCGTTTCGAACGTAATTTTGTCAATATTTTCGTTTTACGACACCGTGAGTGTTAATATTGATGCTCTTTAAAACTAATTTTTTGAAATCTTAAACCCTACGATGTTTTCATAAAGGTTGCACATTATAGGGTCCAAATTAATATGCTGACACTTTTTAAGAGGATGTTCAGACCGTCAAACTGAACAACTTTCTCTATTAGAACAAAATCGAAATCGCGAAAAAAGAAATTGGCTTGAGTAGATTTGCAGTTTTGTATGGGACACCTGATTTTTTTTTGCGATTTCAATGTTGGTGCTATAGAGCAAGTTGTTCAGTATGATGGTCTGAGCATCTCCTTAAAAATGTGTCAGCATTTATTAAGAAGGACCCTACTGTATATTATTGAAATTTGGAAAAATCATCATCATATTAATTAGTAATGTCCAGGCCTGCTGGCTGGATATTCTTTAAATATGCATTTAATTTAAGTCTAAATTATTCCCCGCTCACTCCCCGTCACACTGGACAGAGTTTCGGTACTACTAGTGAAACGTGGATGTTCTGAGGTTTCAGAATATCTCTGACTACCCTCTCGGGGAATATAGTCGTGATCATATGGTTATGCTTTAAATTATTTGGTCTATGATGGATTCAATTCATAGTGATACTGTTTTATGAAGTTACAAAAGAGTGCAGTGTTAACAAAATTAAAAAATTAGGTCTTTCCACGCTTTACTTTGATCGAAGCTTTCCACAAAGATAATACCCGCTCTAACTACTATACTCTACTAGAATATCAATGAGGGAGGATACACAACAAATCCCGTACATAGTTGGCTACTGTAAAATAAGACTCAATAAACAGCCAACTAAACACCACAGCATACAACATAGCGGAAGTTTGAAAGAATAAACAATCTTGCATTTAGACAAGTCATCTGGGCAAGTTATAATTTAGCGCCTAACCACCCCTTTCCTCTGGGAGGCTTAATTGAAACGGCTCGTTTTGTGGGCCATAACTCCGTTAGTTCGCCGACTAGCTGTCATCGTTGTTATTATCGTGTAGAGCTGTGCTGCGAATCGGTTAGAAGTGGCTTTAGCGAATATTGTGTTGGAGAATTGGTAATAAAGTATTGTTTTTTATTGAAATAGGAAGCCAACTTAATTTGCTTTATTTTTTATATGTGTTACCTTCATAGGAAATGGCTTGGAATATACAACGTGTTAATGAATTACCGCAAAACTAAAAAGTGTTTAGAATCGAGAGCAGAATCGAATTATCATGTTTTCAACATAAGTAATTTTTTTCAAAATATTAAATAATTTGTTTATAAAATTTAAAATTTACTGAACTCGATCTCAACCCACCGCACAGGTACACTTAGCCTACTTACTACCAAAACAAGATTCTTAAAATGTATCCATGATACGCTAGCGCTATCATTCATTGCTGAAATGATAACAAATCATTTTTGCCTGAAAACTTAAAATGTGAATAACTTTAAATTTTAACTATCAAAATAATGAAATTATCGTTTCAATCTAATTACTTTGTTATAAATCAGTTGGGGTGTATGAGGTTTTGCACTTATTCATTAACACGTTGTATAGCCTTCTTGCTCGTAGAATTGAAAGAACACCCAATTGGGTCTTTTTCGAGTCTTCAATTTGCGCGGGCTAGTAACATATCTGTGGTTACACAACAGAGTAAAATACATAGTTTATGGTTATGTTCGTTATGGTTTTTATACATTTAAAATGATTTGCTGTCATATTTCAGAATAAGGCTCATTGTGTTTACATGTCATACGAAGTTATGTATTTTATACCATGTTTGTGCAGCAACTATAGAATCTACAGATCGACCGCTAAACTCATTTGTGAGTTTAACCTGTGGTTTTAAAAAACAAACATTTGTTTTAGAGACGGCAGTTTCAGATGTGAAAGATGAATAAATAAAGTTATAGATTGTAGAGTCGTACTACAGGAGAAGTACCTCTTTTATTAAAGAGAATAAATGGTGGCTGTACACTAAAATATAATTATGTTTAAGCCTGAGTATCTATGTTTTGATGCAACTTTATGAGAAAAAATTACCATTTAATCACATTCTCACCGTGTATTAATTATTTTGTATTTAATAAATATACTGCAATGATCACGGAATGGCAGAAAAATTACAGGTAGATTTTGGATCTACAGTTATCATTGTTGCAAAGTTAATATATCTTAAGAGTAAAAAGTATTTTTTTCGAGAAAAACGAAAAACCATTCTAATTAATGTAGGCTAGCACTTAAGATATATTTATCAAAATGAGTCCATCACCAGAATCACTGAAACAATAAGATATTACTAAAAATATAAAGATATACCTAGAAATTTTGGTAAACGGAAGCTATTCACAATCGCTTTTCAAATGTTAGTAAAACTAATTTTTGTCAAAAAAGTCACAGGATATTTTTAATTTGCAACGACGATTTAAGTGTCTTCATTCTTCGTATAACAGTAAAAAAGTCTGTCTAATGTCATTCTTCGTCCATTGCAACAACAACTAACTATATTAATTGTCATGTCTACAATTATCCCTACTCTACATTGTAGACTATACCAGATTTTCCAGATTTTGCACTTTAAACCATTAGATTTACGATTTAAAATTGCAATGTATGTTGTTTAAGGACGGCATAAGGGGGTGGTTACATTGATGGAATGTAAGAGATAGGTTATTTATGTAGATGAGTTGTGGATACAATCGGAGCAGGTGCAAATGAGTTCTTTAATTTCGATTCGGTTGCGATTAGCGTTTATAATTATTTTGTGATTATAGTGTGAATGGAACTTAATAAGTGTTTAATTTTATTTTTGATGCGTTTATTAAGTAGTGTTTCGGTTTATTTATAGAATGTTATTACGGGATTCTGAGCACAATTTTTTTTAATTTCTTATTTTGTATTTTTTTCAAAAAGTTTCATCATGAGAAGAAAATAATCAAAATGTCAAAAAGTTAAAATTTAAGGAGGTCCTCATACTAGAAACTAGTTTTTATCAACGTTTTTTCTTCTCGCTCTATCGTAAAAACAGTAATACAAACTTGGTGTGATTATAGAGCAAGCTTTAAAGTATAACAAAAAATAATAAAAACCGGCAAGTGTGAGTCGGTCTCGTGTTAATGGTCCAGGACATAAAATTTTTTTTTAGTTATTATTATGTGTGGTGGTTTGGTACGGCCCTCGGTGCCCGACTCGCACTTGACCGGTTTTATTTTTCTATAATTTGAAACATGTCATAGTTAACCAAAAACATAGAACCGATAGTAAAAGTTAATTATATACATTGAAAGGAATTAAATTAAATGTTAAAGAGCTACTATCTTTCCTATTAGTCGATAAAAGTCACGATAAAATAAACCTTATCACAACGACATAAGTGTTATAGATGGATCAAAAGTCAGACTTATTTACGATATCGTAAAGCTACCGAGTTAAATAGATTGATCTGTTACTACCCTTATAAAGCTTTGTGACCAAAGTAATGTACACTTTGGTCGTTATTCGGATGGGTTACTCTTGTTGTCATCAAGGGTTATGTGGGTGGATTTAATAGCTTTACTGGCTTCCCTATGTACCTACAAGCTACTGGATTCTTTTACTTTTAAAGAATGGACAAAGTTAATTTTTTGATATGAGTCTTACACTCAGTTGCAGAAACGGTCATTAAAGTTAATCCTCCATTAAAATGTTTACTGTCACTTTCTGTCTTGTTGACGTAGTAAAAGCTATCAAGAGATTTAATGGAGAGGAGTCGCGTTGCAATTCTGGCGGAGTACGGACGCTTGCGTATCGACGCGTCGGGATTGCACGTGGCTCCACCATTTTGTGAACTCTTTTGTGTTTTAACCTTAAAACAATCACTTGAGATTATAACCTACTTACATTGGCAAAACTGCCACTCTAGACTTAATAAATACCACTGATCATTTTCCTTCATATAATATCCACATAACGAGACATTGGCTGAATTGTGATAACGCATCGGATGCCACTAAACAAAAATTGAATTGAATTGAGATTTAATGGAGAATTAACTCTAATGAGCGTTTCTGAAACTGAGTGTTAATCTCCTCTTGATCGCTCATCCAAAAAATGTATGTACGTAAGTACATACTTAACGGAACTCTTAAAACCACAGATTTAGATAGTTATTAGTTTCAAGATCGTTTATAGACTAATTTAGCTTAAATTAGTGTCTGGATAGTGTTCAATAAATGTTGTTGATTTAATTGATGTTATGTTTGTAGCTATAAGTAGGTGTGTGGCTGCGTCCACCCCTCTCCACTATTTTTATTAAAGCAGTGCGTTACGAACCAGCGATCGTTTCACTAGTCTCACCTGTCACCTAAATACTTATCAGTGGCGACGATCGAAGTACCCGCGTTTTACGGTCTAAAAAAAAATCTAAGATGTCTGTACAATTTGGGATTTTAGTAAGTTTTGACCATAATATACAGGTATGGAAGACGTACAAAAGTCGTATAGCGCAATATTTTGTTGCAAACGACTTAACTGAGAAACAGGATCCAGCTGGAACAAAGAGGAAAGCGATTTTTCTGGGAGCACAATCACCAATTTGCTCCAGTGCTCCAATTTGGTTTAGACATATTCAAAACTAGCGGCGTCTGTGACTCCGCGTCTCCGTACGCGCAGACCACTGATATTAAATTCTCATAACTTTTGATTTAATAAACCGATTGCAATGAAATTAAGTCAATCCAAACCATGCTTTTGTGAAAACCCCATCCATTTCGGTTTAGTGTTTTTTATGTGATTTGTGCACAAGCAAACAGACAAATTATCGATCAATGGTTTTCCAAACGCCCCCAATAAATATTTTTGCAAATAACTTCAATGTAGGTCCACTGCATAACCTACAGGATGAAATTGATATAATTAGCATCCTTTTAAACTAAGGGTCTACCCATCAAACTGAACAACTTTTACTATGGAAGCAAACCAAACGGAGCAAAAAAATAATTTATTGTTCCATACTAAACGGCTGATTTTTTTTCCTCCGATCGGTTTGTTCCCATAGCAAAAGTTGTTCAGTTTGATGGGTACACTCTTAGTTTAAAAACATCCTGCGTTTATTTACCCAGAGAACCCTAAAACTGTTAAACTCTCGATTGTAGATTTCAAAAATAGATAAAAAAGTTGTATACCATTAAATCACTATATACATCGTCGTATATTTTCAACACCTGTCCATCTGTCTTGTAAAACTTATTGTATAGCTAATTTTATGCTATACAAACAGTAAAATCATACTAAATACGTTGTTTGTGCGAATTATATGCACTAATTAGAGTCGTTAAATTTTTTATTATTTGTGGTAACAAGACTTGTGGTAAAAAATGGATTATCAAAACTTGTGAATTAGGCAACGATATCTAATTAGAATTAAGTTGAGAAACTTGATTTTTTTGTAGAGCAATCACTTTTCGTTAGAGTCGAATTCGAGCATATTATTTTATTATACATGGATAATTACACGAGTATAGCAAGCGGGGATAGTGATTTAGGTACAGGTTAGGCTAAGCTATTAGGACGCATCTAGACCAAGTTGAGAACGTCATAACAAAATCTTTAAAAAAAAAAACGACTAGTCCCCGAGAACATCGAAAAGACTTGAGGCGAAAGTTGGGTGAATTGATTTTTGATGTTATTTCAAAGCCATCAAAGTCGACAATAGTTTGGCAGTGAAAAATGCTTTGCGCTGTGTTTCGCAGCGTATGCGCCGGCTCTTACATAGTTACTTTTTCGACCGAAGACATGTCAAAACATAAAAATGGACCCTAGGGGGATGATCAGACCGCCAAACTGAACAAATTTCTCTACGAAACCAACATCGAAATCGCAAAAAAAAAGTCATACGGAACTGCAATCCTACTCGAGCCAAATGTATGGGACAGCTGATTTTTTTTCGCGATTTCGACGTTGGTCCCATAGAGAAAGTTGTTGTAAAAAGGACCTTGTTAATGAAAGAAAGAAATACCATTAGTGTCGCTGCCATTTTGGTGTGAAAAGACCCTAAGACCTAGTTAGGAGAATTTATGTTTGTTCTAATGATTTCGAAAACAAATTAAAGTACCATCTATTACACATTCCATCGGTAAAGGTTTCGCAACACCAGATTAATTTAATTTGCATCCGAGAGCTGACCGATTAACACCCGACATAGACTCCGGTTAGATTTGCAAGATTCTCGTATCCTCCGCCGATCTCATATAAATGTTAACGTTAAATTACGCTATCAGCCGCTCCTAGTTATGTGGGTTTGATTGATTATTAATTAAATTACAGTTAAATTTATCTAGAGTTTCTTAGTAGAACGGAAAACTAAGTTCGAAGTGGAGATGGACAGGATATTTGGCTAGACGGGAAGACGGCCAGTGGACTAAGGCAGTATCAGAGCGGAGGCCAAGAGATTGATGGAGGTCAGTAAGCAGACCAAAAACACGTTTTGGTCCGATGAAATTGCCAGGGTGACGGGTTCGCATTGGATCAGATTAGCACAAGACTTTCATGATGAAATGACGTGTCAAGTGGCTAGATTTCTATCTGTAACGTCACGCCTCTTTCCCAGTGGGGTAGGCAGAGAGCAGAGCGCGCCATAATTATACTACGATCCTTACATACCTCTTTTGCCTTATTCACATCCATAAATCTCTTCATACATGCCCGTCGGTTTCGAGTAATACGCACCTCCCCTTTTTGTAGGACACAACCGATTTGATCAGAATATGTCCTACGAGGGCGCCCTGGCAGAATACGTCCTACGAAGAGTGGCTAGATTTTCTTTCACAAAAACAATTCTTAAGAAACCAGTCACCTTTGAAACCACCCACGGAACGAAGTGAAGTGTTCCCATAGCGTGGAAGTACTAAAACCAAATATTATGTTGCTTTCAAACGACTTGATATACGACCACTTGACAGCTATTAGAGGCGAATAAACTCGATAAAGGATGATCAGCACCACCTCTTGACCTCAATGACTATGTCTATGATAGCGGGCGGCGTACCAAATTACCTGGTATTACATTAAACAGGGTGTCATTGAGTTAAAGCTTTGGTCTTGTTGAACGTCGGTGGTAGCGACTGGCGTCTCAAGTCGTTATCATTGACGACAGTGAACTGGAATCTTAGTTCAGGGAGAAACGTGTTGTAAATTTTCTTCCTTTAGTAAAAATGTATTATTTTCATTACAAAAATCTTTAAATCAGTAAAGAAGTACGAGTTTGCTAAAGTATCTAATCAGTCATTTTAATTTATTGATAATTTGAGCGAGTGTAATTTGCACTATCAGAATTCATTTAGGTTCAAAATCTCAATTGTTTTATTGCATTGGCTTAAAACTAGTACTATAGGCACTTAATTTGGTAGCTAGATATTTTAATTTTAAATTTTGTTTTATGCTTCACCTTTTATTATTCTATGCAATTACTGACTGACCGACGGACCTGATTAGTCCAATAATCTTCGCTTACTCTGCTAGTTGTACCTTATTTTCTTAAAGATGCTGTTGCTTACTGCTGGATCGGCATTGGTACTGTCTTAGTCATCCGCCGCTGATATCGCGTAAGCAAAACCAAAGCCTAATAGTTTCAAATGAGGCTAATGTCATAATCAGGAGAATATTCATGTTGATATTACCTGTTCTAGTGCTCCATTACAACTTATGTACAAATTACAAATTAAACCTGTTATGTGGGTATGTTAGACGCAAATAGGTAGACATTTTTGTGTTTGTACAGCAATTCTGTAAAGGTAGGCCAAATGACAAGACAGTTTGTAGTAAATTTCCGTTTTAATCAAAGAAAATTTAATTGAAATTTCCTAATGGTTGCTGTTTGTAATACGGTATATAGGTACGGTGTATAAAATACGGTCGTTTATGTATTTACAAGCCTTTCTTAAAATCTACTTTTCTGGGATTGCAGTGTTAGCGTCATGATTCTATTTTAGAATGGATTGGTGACATGTTCTAATAGGGTGACTAGTTTTTCCATACTACAAAGTATAGCATAGCATATGTCCGCAAATGTCTGTCAGTGACAGGTAGTGAACTTATATTCTATCCAATAAAAACCTAAAATTTTAAGCATACTAAAAAACACAGCAAAATTAGCCATTTCCCCTATTAGCATCCTGTAACATCCACGAAAAGAAGCTATATAAGCAGCTGATGTTAATGAAATCATTATACAACGTGTTAATGAATAAGCGCAAAACCTCATACATCCCAACTGATTCATAACAAAATAAATATATAGAAACAATACCTTCATTATATTGATACTTACAATTTCAAGTTATTCGCATTTTAAGTTTTCAAGCAAAAATGATTTGTTATTATTTCAGCAATTAATGAAAGCGCTAGCGTGCTCGTGGATACATTTTAAGAATCTTGTTTTGGTAGTACGTAGGGTGAGAGTGCCCGAGCGGTGGGTTCACATCGAGTTCAGTAAATTTTAAATTATACAAACAAATTTTTTGAAAAAAAAAACTATGTTGAAACCTTGATAATCTGATTCTGCTCTCGATTTCTAGTTTTGCGTTTATTCATTAACACGTTATATACTTTTTTTATTTAATCCAGCTCGTTGTTAATTTACAAATGACTTCAATTTCTACATCCTTAGTCTAACAACTTAATCCTAGACCAATTTAGCTAAAATATATTTTTAATCCTTATCTACAGCATAGACCAAGGTGTCGATGTCCACTTAATGTTATCATGAAGGTAATCTGTCAAACGACCACCGTTCATACTTTTCTGCTTTAATTGCATTAGGTATTAGAAAAAAACTTGTTTTACGTGTTTATTGCTGTGTGTCTATTTATTTAGTTACGGTAGGAATCGTTGATGAATTAATCAATGTTTAAAAATATTTTGTTTGATAACAATTGATTGGGTTAATAGCATGATAATATTCGGATTTTAAAATCTTTAGCAGAGATGGAATACAGGATAAATTTAGAGTTATTGCGAAAACTTTTTTTTTCGCGATTTCGAAATTGGCTCCTTAGTGAAAATTATTCGACGAGTAGAATGAGGGTAACTACAAACTCAAAGGTATTGCTTGATGAAAGCAAATATATTCATCTTTTTTCGATGTCAAAACAATTCCCAACCTTTTTCTTAGAAATACCAAAATTTTCTTGCCTTCTAGTTTTCGTTTTCAAATCTGTTTCAGTTGTGTTTATTATGTTTAAATGTTTAGTTAAGTAGTCTTTAACTTCGATTTTAAATCAGGCTACTATACAAGGTGTTACAAAAATACAAATAAACATGTAAAAACCAGGTTTAGACCATCAACCTGAACAACTTTCACTATGGGTTCAATATCGAAAACACGAAAAAAATCTGATGTTCCATTCTAAATTACAAATCTACTCGAGCTAAATATGTGGGACAGGTGATTTTAATTTTCGGGATTTCGATGTGGGCCCCATAGCGAAAGTTGTTCAGTTTGATCATCCCCTTAAAAAGTGTCAGCATATTTAGAAGGACCCTGTATAATCATGTTTATAATTTAATATTATAAAAACCAACGAAAATAATTACAAGATTGGATTCGAATGAGTCAATAGTTTTAATTTCCTTAAAGAAACTCGAATCGAAACGAGAAAATAACCTACCCACTATGCATGCAAAACAGAAGCACAGAAAAGCTGTCCAGTAGTCCATAGACCTAACACTTAAGCACTTCATATGAAATATTAGAAAGTAAACTCACATAGTAATGTGAGGGCGTAGGTACTACGGACACGGCCTGCTTTCTACCTCTAAATAATGGCCGCCAATTAATATTATTGTATGAATTGCATCTGGAGTAGGGTAGGAATGTTGTACGGCGCTGCACAATATAGTGCGTTGCGATTTTCTGGTGAGATTAGTAACGGTGCATTACTTAGGTTCTACAAGAAAGGTTATGTTGTTCAAACATTAACTTACCAACTACTGGACGAAGGGTCCGCGCTCAAAAGTGTCCGAACCAAAAGAGCACCAAAACGTATAAAGGGAACTAATTACGCGACAGTCTTCCTTTGATCGGCCGACAGTCGGGAGTGGGATGGAAAAGAATTTCAACATTTTCAATGTTTTTAGTTGTTTTATATTACTACACGTACTTAGGTTTGTGTAGTTTAGTTTCGGACACTTTTTTCGAGAATTTTGTACTAGACCCGTCGTTCATAGTATTTACGTCAATGTTTTCAAACTTTTCAAGGATTGACCGGAAGAATATAAAAATTTTCGAGTAATAAAAGCCGAAATTGAACATGAACATAACAAAAACAGGATACGAGTAAGAACCTGAGGATAATAATAATGAAAATGAATATTTATCCAGACAAGATTGAAGAATCAAAGTAAACCAACTCTATCTTTCTAGCAAAATATAGGGACCTTAATACGCTGACAAATTTTTCATGGGATGCTCAGACTTTTAAACAACTATCTCTATGTGGGACTAATGGTGTAACCGCGAAAAACAGTCAACTGTGTTATTTTTTTCAAAATTGGTCCTGCAGAAAAATTTGTTTAGTTTGATGGTCTGATCATCTACTTAAAGATCCGTTAGCATATTAAGAAGGACCCTGTATTTAAACCAGATCTCTTCTATGACTTTCTATGCTCTCTTAAGTGTCTAGAAGATCGCATTGACTAGAAAATACCTTTCGCAACCTACTCAATAACTAAAGTCCAGCGCTTTACCAATCGCATCTAAAACGAAGTACTCAGATCCAGTTCTAAGTCTAGATTGGGTGAAGACATTTGCGTGCAGAAGATTTTACTGTGGGTTTTATGTCCTGTCAATCTTTGCTTACACTTGGGGCCGTGGTTTGTGTCTAAGCTGGAATTTTGCATTTTGTTTGTTCTTGATTAAATAATAAAAGATGCCATTGATTTTAACTTTTGTCATTTGTATCGTAATTCTTCATTGATAATTTAATATATTCACCTTATTTATTTGCTTTCATATAGGTAAAATTAAGCAAATAGGTACCTAATTAACATTTCTAATGATGTACAATATAGACACGATTCTTTCTGTCCACCTTGAAGCATTCGATACTATGACGAATTATGATATTTAAGCTCGTTTTTTCCTTTCTTTACTTTGACAAAGTCATTACGAAATATCGAACGAAGAAAATTTGAGGCGTAATTATTTTGCTGCCATAACATAATGTATGCAATTTAAGTCAGAGTGAAATTTATGCTCTTATTTTGTGAACTAAATTACAAATGATTATATTTTTGATGAAAGCTCATCAGTGAAGAACACGCCAATACATTTATTTAATGTCGAAACCTTAAGCTAAACAAAATTATTGTGTTTGCAAGGTATTATTGTACCTTGCAACTCTAATGAGGCGCAAATGCGTTTTTTATGACAAAACATCACTACACCCAGTTAAACACGGCATTTTACTTCAATTTACCACAAGACCTTATTTGATGATAACGCGATCGACAGAGAGGAAACAATTATTATACGATCCACCCACTTAATATAATATAATCCCAACAGAGTCCCATGTACACTTAAGTCTGCCTCCCAGTGCCCCGCCATATTTGTATGGAAATGCGGTACGACATTTTTGCGTGTGTTCGTTTGCATCTAATATTTCACTAGTCGGGCGCATCTTGTTTATGCGCTCTCAGCTGAATAAGATGTATCTGTCCGCCCGATACTGGTTTCGGTCACTAATGATGTGGGACCGCGCCTTTTTTGCCGTGTCTAACTAAATAATGCCGACGTGCGGTGGATATTTAAGTTTGCAACTATGTGTAAGGGCGGCATTTTTTTGTAGATTTTTTCTAGTGTTAAGTTTGTTTAATGGTTTATTAGGACTCTAGGTTTTATCTGTAAATGTGTTTGAAGTTGACACCTGAGTGTAGAATGCTTGGTCATTAGTTCGAGTTTTCTGAATTGGCTGTTTGTATGAAAAATATTCGTTGCATTTGCTTTTTATGTGCACTTACATACCTTGGATTTTACCTACGTCTTTGCGTTTTAACGATGAATAACTGTTTTTTGTCCTGTTGTTACCATATTTTTTTGTGTTGTGTGAATGAAGCAGATATTTGTCATTCATTAATTATTTCGGGGAATATAGTCGTAGGCTTTTACTTACGGTATGGCAGCAAAGTAGCATGTAGTTTTAGAAGGTACAGTCGATGAATTCCTCACGTGACACGTTCGTATTCGTGACAATCCATACAAAATTGAACTCAGACCCTCCTCAATAAATATAAAGCAAGGTTGTAGTTTGCCAGGTTTTATTTACAGCTTTAGGTATTCTTAATTGCATGTTTACTAAGAGTAAATCACTATACCGTTTTACAATTAACTGAGGTGTTTGACATTTCCATAAGCATTGGCAAACATTTCAATTAACTAGAACTACATTTTCAATCCTCCGATTGTGATATATTACGAAAAGTTATCGCGGGATTTCATTTATAGCTATTTGTGCTTAAGTACACTTAGCATCCAAAATATTTTGATGCTAACTATCCATACATCATCCATCTGTCCGTCTTCGGACATAGGCCTCCTGTATTGTTCTCCATTATGTTCTGTCCCTCATCCTCTGCATCCAGTTGGAAACTGCGTGTCGCCTAACATCATTGACCCATCTTTCTTGTGGGCGTGAACCCACGTGGTTACTCTGGGCCTCAACTCCAGTGTTCTTCTGGTCCACCGCTTTGCTAACTATAGGGCACAGATATTCAGATTCAATTACCTACATATAAATCTTTTCGTGTGCTTTCGTTGATGTCGTCGAAAGTGTTACACATTCGTTATTTTTTATGAAACGATGTTTTTCTCGGGCGCCCGTTTTATCCTTCTAATATGATTATTGTAAAAGATTTATTGTTTGTGACTCAATCACGCATAAACGACGTGGCTCACAGATAATATAATAATGTTCTGGATATAGGACACTTTTTAAAGTCAACGCAGATGAAGCGGGCAACAGCTAGGATCTCTACGTAAAGATGTCTTTTGCTAATGAAACTGATTATTTTACAGCTTTGACTATTTATATGTGGACTGGTTACGCGTGTAATTCTACTAACAAACATTTCTGCCACTTTTTGCGGGGGCGAGGTAACATGAAATCTGCAACTTTGGATTTTACTCCCCATAACTTTAGATTCTAGTTTTGAATCTTAAAAATCATGAAAAGTAGTCTCGTGTGAACCCCAAACGTTCTAAATTCGAAGTTATTATTTCGCAATTATAGGCTGTCTCGTTTAGTGATAAGGTGTAAAATTGAATGTAAATGCACAAGATCAATTGTGCTTATACCGTGACAGAGGAGAAATGCTACCGCAAGGCTAGTCCTTATAATAATTAGTCAAAGTTTTACAGTATGTTGGGATGTTGTTTAAGCAATTTTAGTATGATTATTATTTTATTACTATACGAACAATTTGTAGAGTAAAAACAGACAATCTCGGGTCCTTCTTAACATGCTGACAGTTTCAGACAGAAAGGGAACAGACCATCAAACTGAACAACTTTGTCTATACATCGAAATCGCAAAAAGAAAATCTGCTGTTCTATTCAGTATAGGACACTTTTATCCTAATATCTAAAATTATATTCGGGATGGATGAATCCATTTTAAAAAGCTATTTCATGTAGATTACAATATTTCGATTCTACAATATTTCAGTAAACATTTCAGCAAACATTATTTCGATAAACTATGTTTCCAACTTGACTATACCAGCAAAATATTGTAATTAAAAGCGGTACGGCGGCAAGCCGGTAAATCAAAGTAGCGTTTTGGATTCAATTAAACATCCCAATGCATTGGTAGTGCATTAATCAATACAGTTAATAGCACGACCTAGAACTATCCTGCACCACCTACTGCATTATACAAGCATTTAGAGTTGCTATGGAAACGACAATGTTGTTTGTTTCTGATTAAAATAACTGGCAGAAACAAAACTAAAAAAGGAGGGGAAACTTTTTACATACTACGAAAAAAAGTCTACCGTTAAAATCTATCCCACCAAAAATATTTCATGTAAAAGGTAGCCAAGACTCACGACCCTTTTACTCTTAAAAAGATAAAAGTTATGAGATCTTATTTTAAGCCAAGTCTTGAGTAAGTGTTCATCTCAGTCTAATAAAGATAGGGCCTGGCCGATTTGGTCATCCCGCGTGGAATCAATCTAAATGACAATATCAAGACAGCATTAGTGCTGGCCAAAGGAGTGACGGAAGTCAGTAGACCACCAATACGTCGGTCAACTCAAACTCAAACTCTAAATGTTTTATTCAAAATAATATTACATGGATAGCTTTCTGATGTCATATTTGACTCTACCACCGCGTCGGAAGGTGTTCCGTTGTAGAGAAGATGCGGCCAGAAACTCTACAATACACATCTTTTAAAAAATATATATATACAAAGTACACTTACAAAATACAATATTGAATTACATAGTGTAACATTGTCAAGACCAGACATTTTGGTCATTCATATAATCAACCGACCGACAACATTTTGGCACAGATAAGGGTGTAAGCTGTGATTAATAATTACGATACAACCAATGAAAATAAATTAGTACTTACCTATTTCCACATTTTCTTTCTCAGTAAGGTCAACACATTTTTCATGACGCACCGTACGCTATTATAATAAGATACCGATATTCTAAACTTGTCTGACAAAAAATCACGATGATTTTATGAATACCAATAATCTCTCTCCTCCAAAATCATGATTGAATGATGAGAAATCTCTATATTATCTCTATATAGGGTCCTTCTTAATTTGCTGACACTTTTTTAAGGGGATGATCAGCATTTTTTTTTTCGCGATTTCGATGTTGGTCCCATAGAGAAACTTATTCAGTATGATGGTCTGATCATCCTCTTAAAAAAGTGTCAGCATATTAAGAAGGACCCTGTATATGAAATAAATCACAATTCAAAAATAAAATGTTACGTTTTGTAATTTCAAAATTGTATTTATTTTGTTGTTGTAAATTTAATTTACCTTAATTGGAAATAGGACGCATGGAGCGCACGGCAAGGACTCTTAAAACTGCACTGAAATGGGCTCACTACATGTCACACAGCCTTTGACTATTTATATGTGGACTGGTTACGCGTGTAATTCTACTAACAAACATTTCTGCCACTTTTTGCGGGGGGCGAGGTAACATGAAATCCGCAACTTTGGATTTTATTCCCCATAACTTTAGATTCTAATTTTGAATGTTAAAAATCATGAAAAGTTGTCTCGTGTGAACCCCAAACGTTCTAAGTTCGAAGTTATTATTTCGCAAGTATAGGCTGTCTCGTTTAGTGATAAGGTGTAAAATTGAATGCACAAGATCCATTGTGCTTATACCGTGGCAGAGGGGAAATGCTACCGCAAGGCTAGTCCTTATAATAATTAGTCAAAGCACACAGCACATAGTATGAGCAATGCTGGTGACATAGAAACTAAATGCAATCTTGCCGCATCTTTTAGCCAATGATCTACGTTTGTATTCATTCTAAGTAATCTAATAAATGTATTATAAGTCGGCCTGGCGGCCCTTTCTGTTCGATTTCCATTACTTTTTGATTCAATTAGCACTTCCATTAATTTAATTATGCTTTATATCTATTCTAGAGTTTCTTTATGCAATAACCATTAATTTGTTTTTGTTTCGTTTGAAAATTGATTTTTTTTACAAGTATTAAATAACCATTTTTTTCTGAAGGGATGACCAGACCATCAAATTGAACAAATTTCTTAATGGGACCAACATCGAAATCGTGAAAAAAAAATTTGCTGTCCCATACATTTGGCTCAAGTAGGTTTGCAGTTTTGTATGGAATCGCTTTGTTTTTGCGATTTCGTTGTTGGTGCCTAAAGTTGTTCAGTTTGATGGTCTGATGATCCCCTTAAAAAGTGTCAGCATATTAAGAAGGACCCTTTATAACTCTTTTTCTGCTATATGGTGACGGTTTTGGGGATGGTCAAACGAAAAAGCAAAAAAAAACTGCGGTTCCATACAAAAGTGAAAACCTACCTATTTGAAACAAGTCTATGGGATTGCTGACTTTCTTTTGAGATCTTAATGCTGGTCCTATAGAGAAAGTTGTTTACTTTGATAATCTGATCATCACCTTAAACAAACGTCAGCATAATTATAAAGAATTTCCATATAAAAATTCATCTTTAGTGCTAATTTAGTGTTTCAATATTAATAGAATCCATACGTAATTACAGTATATCATATGAGTACAGTACATTACCGTCTAATTCCAACATAATATTGGCCTACTTGGATAATTAATTCTCTCCATGGAGCAAGTCTTCCGACAGACGCAGGCGCATGCGCGGACCGGGTTAAGATTCCCCTCGGGCTCCAAACGCTATAAAGGTCTGTGGGGCGCAGGTTTATTAATGATAACGGTTTAAGTGGTTTATCTTTTGGATAGACTGAGATTTGTCCTAGTTTCACTATCGTTTTGTGCTGTGTCTATACTGTTTTATTGTATTTTTCATAAAATATTTGGCATATTTTTGGCATATTTGGCATTAATCTAAAAATAATAAAAGTACGAGTAAGGTATCGGGATGATTCCGAACACGATAAGAGGATGATATTTTGTATGTTTTCCTGTTTTTTTTAAATACACCCTGTATATCCCTTCCCATTATATTCCCTTCTTAATATGCTGACTCTTTTTTAAGAGGATGATCAGACTATCAAACTGAACAACTTACTCTATGGGACCAACGGCAAAACCGCGAAAAAAAAATCAGCCGTCCTATACATTTTGTCTCGAGTAGGTTTACAGTTTTTTAAGGGACAGCTGATTTTTTTTCGCGATTTCGACTTTGGTCCTGTAGAGAAAGTTGTTCAGTTTGACGGTCTGATCATCACCTTAAAAGTGTCAGCATATTAAGAAGGAAATTGTATAACCGATAATTCAAATAAAAAAAAACACGTTACGATGACGTAGTCGATTTCACGCCTGCGAAGTCATAGGAAAATACTAGTATATTAATAAAATTATAAATATAGGTATAAATGCTATTAAGGTACAATTAATAAACAAAACTTGATAACAATCACACGATTTGATACCTAAAATCATAATTTGTTTTAACTAAAACAAAATATACCTACTCGTAGCTTAAGCTTTAAAACCTTTGACTATTTATATGTGGACTGGTTACGCGTGTAATTCTACTAACAAACATTTCTGCCACTTTTTGCGGGGGGCGAGGTAACATGAAATCCGCAACTTTGGATTTCATTCCCCATAACTTTAGATTCTAATTTTGAATGTTAAAAATCATGAAAAGTAGTCTCGTGTGAACCCCAAACGTTCTAAGTTTATTATTTCGCAATTATAGGCTGTCTCGTTTAGTGATAAGGTGTAAAATTGAATGTAAATGCACAAGATCAATTGTGCTTATACCGTGACAGAGGGGAAATGCTACCGCAAGGCTAGTCCTTATAATAATTAGTCAAAGTTTAAAACAAAGTACTGTAAAACTGTTCTTAAAAATATTGTCCATTATGAACTTGAATCACCTCTATCAATGGTTTTCACTTTCACACATGTCCAAATACAATTATCAAGCAGTAGTGAGAGCAGTTACTATAGTTTAACCCGTATAAACATAATCATTCGCGAAAAAGCATTCTTATCGATCACCCGTGAAACATTATACCAGACTCACGATATTTCCGGATTGTGAGTTGTAGCGGCTTCTTCCTATGATGGCTTTATTGTGCGCTCATTATATAGGGTGCTTCTTAAGACACTTTTTTAAGAGGATGAACAGACCGTCAAACTGAACAACATTCTCTATGGCACCAACATTGTTCAGTTTGATGGTCTGATCATCCCCTTATAAAGTGTCAGCATATTATGAAGGACCCTGTATAACTGAATTAGATTCACAATCAACGTTCAAAAATGGCAGAAACAAAAGAGCTCATAAGAGCTCTTTTTTTAGTACTAGCTGATAGTAAACATGCCACGACTAAAATAAATCTAAAACAACATATTCTTGCCACTCAACAGCATGCATACTTGATTTGTGTGGGTTATGTGTTAGATTCGGACAAAAAATTGCCAAGATTTTGTATAAGACTTGGAGTATACAGGGTCCTTCTTAATATGCTGACACTTTTTTATGGGGATGATCAGACCATCAAACTGAACAACTTTTTCTATGGCACCAACATCGAAATAGCGAAAAAAATATCATCTGTTCCACACAAAACTGCAAACCTACTCTAGCCAAATGTATGGGACAGTTGATTTGGTTTTCGCGATTTCGATGTTGGTCCCATTGAGAAAGTTGTTCAGTTTGACGGTCTGATGATCCCTTTATAAAGTGTCAGCATATTATGAAGGACCCTGTATAACTGAATTAGATTCACAATCAACGTTCAAAAATGGCAGAATCAAAAGAGCTCATAAGAGCTCTTTTTTTATACCAGCTGATAGTAAACATGCCAAATACGACTAAAATGTATCTAAAACAACATATTCGTGCCACTTGCACTTGCACAGCATGCATACTTGATTTGTGTGGGTTATGTGTTAGATTCGGACAAAAATTTGCCAAGATTTTGTATGTGACTTGGAGTCTATAGTATTTATGTCAATGGTTGTAACGGCTTCTTCCTATACTGATTGTTCACTTTATTGTGCGCTCGTTATGTATCGTATTATTTACTAAACTACTCCCTGTTTAGATACATCCTGTAATTATGTATTCAATGTGTTAATGTACATAATTCTATGCAAAACATTACTCGTTTAATGACATAAAATGAACTTTAAATGGTACAAGTAAATGAGTTTTTACACTATTTTCACATTAAAGTTATTACTAAGATCTCACTAGGTGTGACAAGTTTTCTAGTAAGCATAGTCTTTCTAATAGCAAGTGTTAAAATGTAATACTTTATATTATAGTCGTTTCACAACATGCTCTCAACAATAAACTCACATACATTTGGTACACCTGCCTATGTGCCTTAATTATTTGCGACTGTTATATTCTAACAAAAATTCAGATTCTCTAAAATACAGTCAAATATGAATGAACCTGAAATGTGTTTTCCATAAAACATGATCCTGTTTTAGGACATTTTCATTGGAATATACAAGGGTTACAAATAAACATTTAGGGGGTGGTTTAGACCATCAAACTGATCAACTTTCACTATTGGACTAATATCTAAATCGCGAAAAAAATTGTAATGTTCCATACTAAACTACAAATCTACTCGAGCTAAATGTATGGGACAGCAGATTTTTTTTTGCGATTTCGATGTTGGTCCCATAGTGAAATTTATTCAGGTTGATGGTCGGATCATCCACTTAAAAAAGTGTCAGCATATTAAGAAGGACCCTGTATATTGCATTACATACATTGACATTGACACTATACGCTAGCCTAAGAGGAAGGATCTCCATAGAGTCCGCATAAATTTACGATTGTAGTTGGTCTCTTTTGTCTTATGACGTACCTTTATTAGTAAAAGGAGATGGAACTATAGATATTTGTTTATGCGGCTGTCCACTTTTTTTGAGCTAATGTGTATGAAAAGTGACCGTAAACATAAGGCCAAATGTCACTGGGTGCCTTTTGTCCATACTACTTGACACCACACACTCAAATCCAAACGTCAAAAAAAGTGGACACTTTACAATTGGTATGGCTCACTCTAGTCTTAAAAAGAGATCCTTCCTCTTAGACGCTAGCAAATACGAATTACTTTAAAAACGTCACAATATTTGATATCACAGACAAATTATAATCTAACAAGATTCCTTGTCAGGGAAGGTTTCACCGATGACCTAAACCAATACCAGTCTAATAACACTTAACAACTTTGTCCGTGAAAAATTAAGTACCTATCTAATACATTGACGGAAGTCCAAACGACATAACATTAAACGGTTAGATTAAACCGCAGATAAATCCAGACTTTCACAGGTGTATTCATAATTCCTAGGCATTTAGTGCTTGTCGGCCTAGATACTAAATCGGTAGCCGTTTCACACTTAGTGCTGTGGCTTGAGGGGTATCTTTGTGTTTATGAATAGTGGTACAATCGGGGAGAAAAAGTTTGATAATTGATGTTAGTAGTGCCTCCTAGCGGTATTAATTTGGAACTCCATTTTGTGTATATTTGCATTGGTTCATTTGATTCCACTAAAAGCTAGTCCATTCAGGGTCCAATTTAATATACTATCGCCTTTTTTAGAGGATGATCGGATCTTCTCTATGGAAAACCTATATCAAAAACCATACATTTTGGTCGAGCAGAATTGCTATTTTGTACGGAACAGACCTTTTTTTTCGATTTAATTATTGGTCCTATAGTGAAAGTTGTTCAGTTTTATGGTCTGATCTGATGTATAGGAAAATCACTTTATTGTACACATCTTACAGATAACACACTTATATAACTCAAGGAGGTAGATATAATTCTAAACATAGCTAAGCCTATAAATATGTCATGCCAACATGAATAGTTAAGATCAGACACAAATAATCAATTGTTATCATTTTCTGTTGCACATGTGGAAAAAATTTGTTTTTAGCATAGCCATTCAAAATTACTCATTTATAATAATCATCCACATTTCACTACTAGTTCCCAAACTCTGTCCAAAATGACAAGTGAATCCGTTGTCATTTTTAATGGACAGTGGACGCAATCCTAGAAATTTAAGCAGGTTTTCTCACGATACCCACACAGCAGGAAAACCTATTTCCCAATAATAACTTTAATTACGTAATAGCAAACTGCGCATGACTGTCCATAGATTTCACATCTTGTCGGCGACTTGCGACTAGTACTATGCAAGCTGGTCTGGCCCATGCTTTATGTCTGAATCTAGAAAGTGTTAGGACTACCGTACCGTTTGTACTATTTTATTTTGTACGGTTAGCAACAAAATTAAACTAGTGCTTTAATAATTTTAGTGCCCGGAGTTAAAAACACTTTTGTTCGTGACTGTAAAAATGTTAATATTAAAATATATGCTACGTACACAAATAAATTCACGACGATAGTCCTTATTGGAGTCGTCAGAAGTTTTGCTACAACTACCAACTATATCTTTTAAAGATATACAAGAGCGTAGCTCTTGAATAAGATGATGATGATGATCTTTTAAAGCATGCAGTTGCAGAAATGCTCACTTTTAGCATATTTAAAGTTAAAGGCTGGAATTACAACGTATCCAGTGATGATAAGCTTATCTTTTACCCAGCAGCCTGCCTCGTGGTCTAATGGTTAAGAGCATTGGGCTTTTTACATGGAGGTCGTCGCTTCGATTTCCACGGGGGACACCTACTGATATGTCACTTTTTCCCATTCACTTGTGCATTTTTCCCCAGTTGGTTAGGACACCTAATCACCTGATTGTCTGGAAAAGAAAGATGATTCCGTGCTTCGGATGGCACGTTAAGCCGTTGGTGCCAGCTATCTCTCGTGGTAGTAGTCGTTACAAAAAAAACACGTCAGAGGCCGTAAGGAGGTCTGAAAAAACTCTGACACCAGGGCTTTCCCACACGATAAGATGTACCTAAAAATGTTTATGATTCTAAGTACCTAGACTTATAAATTATAAACCTAAGTACTCAAAACCGTTATGTTAATCAATCAAAGAAAATTCAGTTTCCGCGTAATGCATCAGTTCTAGATTAGCAATGAATATTATGAGTATCTAGATGATACCGTAGTATAATTACTCTAGCTTCCTTCAGTTAATGAGGTTTCAGGTTTATTGAATGTACACGCTATTATGTCGTCTAGTCTCAGTAGTTTGGTAGTTAGTTTGGGCTCGAATTGTTACTGAACTACTGAGAATTAGGGTAGAATAAGACATGAAGTCTTACTGCCAAAACTATCAAAGCTGTAGCCTGTCATATCGCCTCTAAGAAAAAGAAAATAATCAAGATCACATTTTTCGTTTTGTCGCTTTGTCATGCGTGGCATTTGTATGCTAGCCGTATTGTATTTGAGATAGGGTGTTATTGAGTGTTATTTATTTAATTGAAGAATAATTTAATTTATTTATTTATGTACGATTTGTAACACCACTGGCTTTTCGGTGAAGAAAACATCGTGAGGCCACCTGCATGCTTCTATTTCGAGGCATGTATTGTACCTACTGTCCATTATAAGTGGCGCCGGGCACACTCCCCGTCACACTGGACAGAGTTTCGGTACTACTGGTGAAACGTGGATGTTCTGAGGTTTCGGAATATCTCTGACTACCCCTTCGGGGAATATAGTCGTGAGCATATACATGCATAATTTTATCTTTGTTCTAAAGAAATAGAAAAAAGTCAAAGTTTTTTCATTTGTGCTGTACACATTTTATCTGCCTCACACTTTAGAACTGTCTGTGTTGCGGGTCTGCTGGAAGAAATCTCTTTAGAGATAAGCTCGCCCTTTGTACATGTCTACTTTAATTGTTCTTTCTGTAATGTTATGTGTACAATAAAGAGTTAAATAAATAGTCTAAGCCTGATTAGTGAACATTATTAATTTAATTAAAAAAAAAGTCGTGGTGGTCCAATGGCGAGTAACCTTGCCTGCCGTGCAGGAGGCGATGGTTCGATCCCCGTCCATGCCGACTCGTACCAATGAGTTTTAATGTACGATTTGTAACACCACTGGCTTTTCGGTGAAGGAAAACATCGTGAGGAAATCTGCATGATTCAATTTCGAGGCATGTATTGTACCCACTGTCCATTATAAGTGGTGACGGGCACGACCCCGTCACACTGGACAAAGTTTCGGTACTACTGGTGAAACGTGGATGTTCTGAGGTTTCGGAATATCTCTGACTACTCCTTCGGGGAATATAGTCGTGAGCATATGCATGCATAATTTTATCTTTGTTCTAAAGAAATAGAAAAAAGTCAATGTTTTTTCATTTGTGCTGTACACATTTTATCTGCCTCACACTTTAGAACTGTCTGTGTTGCGGGTCTGCTGGAAGAAATCTCTTTAGAGATAAGCTCGCCCTTTGTACATGTCTACTTAAATTGTTCTTTCTGTAATGTTATGTGTACAATAAAGAGTTAAATAAAAAGTCTAAGCATGATTAGTGAAAATTTATTTGTTATCGTAGTTTCCGCCATACTTTCCCTGCTTGAAACGAAATTAATTGCTTTCTGCAATATACCTATAGATTGAGATTAGATCATAATTTGTAGTTAATAACTAACGAATCTAAGGGCGCTATTTTTAAACGTAAAGGAATCAAAATTTTACAAAAGGCAAACTTTTTTCTCTAACAGTACAATTCAAAGTTTGTCAAAGCATTTGTAATCACAGTTGTTTGCAATGTCATTGTTATTCATACGTACGCTATTCAAATATTATTGAGCAGTTGTATTGTCGTTGACTTTAAATTTGTTGCGAAATTTATGTACATTTTAAAAGTTTGTTAGTTTTTTGTTGCTAATGAGCGAATGGCTGCGTGTGGGTGTTAGCTTAAATATATGCTAATAAATATGTATTTAGAATGATTATAGGTATTTTGGGTGGCATTTTAACAAGGTTATATACCGGGTGTTACAAAAGTAAAAATTTTAAACTTTTAAGGGGATTATTTACACCATCAAACTGAACAACTTTCACTATGGGACCAAAATCGAAATCGCGAAAAAAAAAATCACCTGTCCCATACATGTAGCTCGAGTAGATTTGTAGTTTAGTATCGAACATGCGAAATTTCATCGTCATAGATGTTCATCATCATCACCTCAACCGATAGACGACCTCTGCAGGACATAGGCCTCCCCCAACGACAGGTCCTGCACTGCCCTCTTCCAATAGGTTCCCGTCATAGATGATGTTGTACCAAAATATTTCTTAAAGCCACATTATTTGTTCAAATTCCGTCCAAGTTGTTAAACCATCACCACAAAAAAAAAACTCAATTACACGCCTTAAAATTTAAGCTTGTCCCGAACTAACTACCAAACTCAAAACTCAAACTCTTTTTTTTATTTATAATAATATGCACAATAGATAGCTTTCTTATATATACTTAGTAGGCGTAATTTTTTGACTCTACCACTGCCTTGGTCAGAAACTCTGCAACACACGTAGTTTAACAAAACAAAATATACAATATTGAATTACATATTATAAAATTGTCAAGACATATTGATTATTCATATAATCATAGAGTTTATAGCAGCCTTTTTTACAGTGGACTTACTAAATATGGGACCTCATCACACTAGATAGAGTTGATCACTGTTAGTGAAATGTATACACTACCTTTAGAATGTCTCTAACTACCCCCTCGAGTAAATCAGCCGTGAGCATACAATAAACAAGAACAATACTCAAACAATAATCCCCGTAACAGTTATTTTAAACCAGTCACACATTTGACCATACTTTAACCCTACATACCTTACCCAACGCGCACATACCCGTGCGCCCGCGCATCTCATTCTAATTAAGCAGCCAGCCAGAGATTTATAAGATATGGAAGCATTAGCAAGATTTATACGTAGTACTGAATAATGAGATAACACTAATGGAGGTCCATGCGCACAGATTCCGTGGTAAGTGTGATAGTTATAGGATTAGAGCGTTGTCCTGTAAAATATATATATCTACAGGTACATTTTAAACTGATTGACTGACTGATTTTATAATAAAATAGGTACCTAAGGAAAAAGACGTTTTAGAGTAGATAAAGAAGTTCTGCAATTTTATTCTGTTTGTCTATTTGCACTTGTCACTTGAAAACTACAGAGCCAATCAGAATTAGGTTTTCTCATGCAAGGATTGTTTAAAAAAAAAGTTTGATTTACAATATTTCATTGTTAACTTCATCACAATCGGCTGAGTCAATCAAAAGTAAAGTTATGTGAGTGTGTTTTTAGGACGATATTTAATGTTTTTAAGTACACACGGCGACATTAAGCTACGCAAAACCAAAATAAGCTGCCCGCGCGTAGGTAGAGTAAAGTATAACGTCGCGCGGCCAGCTTATGTTTGTTTTGCGTAGCTTGATGTGCCGTGTGTACGTGTTTAAAATCATAATAATCCTATTAATATTATCAATAGCAGCGAGGGTGTCAATCAATCAATTTATTTATTCTTCAACACAGGTATTACGAAGATGAAAATGTCAGTTATATGTTTCTCTATGTTGTACCATTTGGTATGTGTTAAGGGGGCGTGTCTCGTATTTGCGTTGCACATTTCTTACTCTTTTTTGTAAGTATACGAATTTAAAACCTATGGGAAATCGAACCTAACCTACCGTCGACCAACAAACTCTTGCGCAAGATAAAAATAATCTTGCGAGTGATTAACTAGGTACTAATAAGATAATGATTGTCAACTAACCTCGTCCAACCCGTTCGAACCGTTGTTCTGGAATTAGGTCGTCTTTTTGAAGCAAGTTGTTGACAGCAATTGTAATGATTAGAGCCAACGTTGTGAGATCGTGTAGACTATTAATTGATAGAGAAATTAATGCTCTTTAGGCTCAAATCACGCCGAGATTGTTGAGGTCGGCAGTTTGAACATTTAGTGGATAAGGCCGTGGGCGGTCACCAACTTTTACAAGATTCGCAAACGATACTATATATTTAAGCAATGATTGAAACTGCTCTCTGCGGCCGCACCGCCGCTTTGCTGCCTGCCGCTGCCATCGTGGTGTGAAATAAGCCTTATTATGCTTTTCTTAACCAAAAAGATAGTTGGATTACAAATTGTATAAAGGGAAATTATGATTGTTAGTTTATGTAAGCTTTATTACAAATTACAGCAATTTCAAAAGATTTTTGCACTAGTTTTAGTTCACAATTCAGGCTCTAACCCTGAACCTAAACAGGCTCTATCCTTCGATTTTCAAAATTTGTAAATGTAGTCGACCTGGTATTAAAAGTAGTTTAATTTTTCTACTTTTTCCAATACCACTATTGTTTATGAGAGGAAGAAAGCTTTTGCCCTGCAGTGGGATCCTACAGACTATAACATACTTAATTTTCAATAAAATAGCAGCATATTTCTCCAAGAATTTCAAACATTATCACAAATAGGCATGCAATAAAACTTGTCAAAAACCTAACCACCTATTTTTACCTATGAGGTAGATGACTCATAAAAAGATCTAAAACAAAAAATAAATCAGTTTTCGACAAACTGATTTACATATATTTGCATATTAGATGCTGACATTTACAATATTTAATTAGATATATCCTTCATTAATAAAGTTGAATGAACTTTGCAACTACATATTTTAAAACAAATAAGTCGTAAAATGATGCAACTATCTTAAATGGTGACTTTTGAATGATAATTCTAGATTTGAGTTAGATAAAATCAACTAATTGCTTCCTGGGAGAAATTTTACTGTGTTTTAAAGTTTGACATTAGAGCTATAAAAGATAATTTTTCGTGTGAAAATGAAACGTTTTTGGGACATACAATAATAACTACCTACTTTCTTCTAGGTGGCGACGGGCTCACCCTCCGTCACACTAGACAGAGTTTCGGTACTTATGGTGAAGCGTGGATGTTCTGAGGTTTCAGAATATCTCTGACTACCCCCTCGGGGAATATGGTCGTGAGCATATGCTATACTATGCTTCTTTCTTCTAAATAAGCCAATAGATTACGATAGCTGTAATATAAAATAATGATTTATTTGATGAAAAATTATGAATAATGAAGAATGTTTGATTGATTGATTATGTACATGGAGACACATCAAGCTATACAAAACCAACATAAGCTGGCCGCGTGTCGTTATACGTTACTCAACTGACGCGCGGCCAGCTTATGTTGGTTTTGTATAGCTTGATGTGTTGCCGTGTGTACAGGTATCTGTGATTGTTAACCTGAGATGGGCAAAGGCCTCCCATTCATTTCAATCCTTTCTATGCAGTACATTCAGGCCACCCCTTCAGGACGGTATCCAAGTCATCGTTCTGTCTTCTGTTAGGTCTTTCCCGATATCGGCATCCATCTTCTGGAACACATTCTGATCCATCTCTCATTTTCTAAAAACAACATTTTTCTACATCGCCTTCGTGGAATTCCTCATTGCATAGCTATCTATTCTATTGATTGAAATACCAGTACCATTATCAAAAATTGGTACCAATAACAGATACCAGTATTTATTACAAAATAGCTACTATTAAAACGCATTTCTTTAACATCAATAGCAACGGACCCAAAGGTCGTATTAAATCTAAATTTAATAGTTACACAACCATTTTATGTTCATAAACGTACAGTTGTCTCGGTCTCACAGAACTGGTAAGAAAACTGGTATCATGGTACATGAGTGTGGTGCTCAAAGTTTGAGCACAGTAGCACAATAATTAACATTGTGAAGAAACCTACGTGTTTTAATTTCTAGGCGTGTATTGTCTCTACTGTCACTAAAAGTGGCGACTGTGTCACCACTACAACACAATCTAATGAAGAAATATGTATTTGAATTTGGTAGGTATGTAAAAATATCTATGACTATCCTATAGGGAATATAGTCATGAGCATGCTTGCATAATGATTCATTTGTTGAATAGAACTTTTGAACTATTATTTATATTACTACTAGTAGCTTTAACTTACACTAGAGAATCAATTCTGAAGTCGCGAAAAAAACCATTACAGTGATCCTTGTATTTGAGTCAAGTAGGCATTTCAGTTATGTATTATATTGTATGGTTAAGGATTTTCTGATAAAGTCTGGTTGGAAACTTTCTTCACCATCAGGAAATACCAACAACTTGACCAAAGAACTTGTATAAAAATGTTAAGTTTATGTCATTTTAGTTTTCGAATCAGAATGTGCGGAATTAATAAAAGTAGCACTCGTTAATTACAATTTTAAGAAGGGTTCAGTCATAATGTTTGAGAACCGCTAGAATAAACCGTAACGGTTTGGTGCGAATTATGGGTGGCGGCGGAAACGGCTAGATGAAAGCATCATTATCCGGTACCATCTTCAAATTGAAAATTAGAGGTCAGAAGAAATTACTGACGTTTTTGTTGCATCCTGTTTACTTTAATTGATTATTATAATTTATGTCTGGTATGCGGCAAAGAACCGTTTTAAAACGTAAGACTGTTTTTACAGATTTTGTCTTTTTAAACGATTTCAAAAAAATGAGGTTTTCTGCGTGACATAATAATTATGCCCACGAATGCCCACGATTACATCTAGTAGCCGGAGATATTCGAAATATACCGTGCAGGGTCTTTAATAACATGCTTATGGCTTTTAATGGGATGATCAGATCAACAAACTGAACAAATTTCTTTATAGGAATAATTATAGAAATAACGAAAAAAATCGACCTACTATCCTGTCCCATACATTTTTAGTCGAGTAGGTTTGCAGTTTTGTATGGCAGGACATTACAATTTTCTGGGTTTCTATGTTAGTTAGAGTGTAGTAACTTCATAGCTTTGAGAAATACACTTCATTAATATAATTGAAAAAACATTATAAAATCTAGATCTACTGCCAGTTGCACGTACGTTCATTAAAGTTAATCCTCCATTAAATATCTTGCTATCACTCTTTGTCTTGTTGACGTAGTAAAAGCTAGCGAGAGATTTAATGGAGGATTCACTTTCATGAACGTACGTGCATCTGACCGATAGTCAGGTTAAAGGCCAGACAAAAACAAAATAAAATTTTCGAAATATCTAAAATACAACGACAAATTCGAAAATAATACAATCCAGCATGTAAAAAGACATCTTCGTTAAAATATTGATTGTAAACTTCTTAACACACTGACAGATATATGCAATAATAGCGAGTGAGTGGCCATTTTGTATTATTTTTAATATTTTCTCTCACAACGAACTATATCGCAGCGGGATACTGGCGATGCAGAGTCTCATTATTATATTATGATATTCAAAAAAAGTTAAAACGAAGTTTTGTTATAATTAATTAAGGTTTTTTTTAAATAACTGTTGATAAACCATAGGTGTAGAGCTTACTATTACAGGATGTTTAAAATGCGTTACATATGAGAGGGGTGCTTCGTACCATCAAACTGAACTCAATAAGGAGCCAACATGTCAAAAAATCTATTTTTCTATAGATTTGGGTCGAGTAGCTATCTAGACGTTTTCTATGAAACAACAAAACTGTTTTTTTCTCAATTTCTATGTTGACTCGATAGTGAAAGTTGTTCAGTTTGATGGTCAAAATAACCTCCTTTAATATCTAACGCATATAAGTTTACAACCTATATACACCATGAAAAAAACACATAAATCATTTTATCAATTGTTCTTATAGAGTATCGTTTCTATGGCTTCATTCGTGTAGAATTACGCTTAAAAGAGGTATATTTCAAATGAAAATTCGGTTTAGTAAAATCGCAACAAATAAACGAACAGAAAAACATTCTTTGGGTTTTATGACATTACAAAACCTCAATTGTTTAGTTTGTTTATTCATCGGTTAAAAATTTATTGAAACTTTGTGAAAACCACACAAACCACTATCTCACATAACGACATACCTAACTTAATCAAGCGTAATTTTCTAACATTTTATAACAAATTATTAGAAAACAAATCGCGTTACACTATACCTTTACAAATAAAAGAAAATAATTAGAAAAATCTCTAATGTAATTAAATTTCATTAAAGCTCGCCCACACAATTTCCCCGCGTAGAGTTGACCACGACCGCAACTCTTGTGCAGGTGTCGGGTGTCCTTCCGCAAATACGTGCGTTCACACCGACTGTCGTGACATGCCTCGACACTTCATGCGTACACCTTGGACAGTGATAGAGATCTATTTTGATACTACGACGTTTTCATTCAATCTATCAAACTGAACGACTTTAACTATGGGACCAACATCAAAATCGCGAAAAAAAAAATTATGATCCATACTAAACTATGAATCGACTCTAGCTATATGTGTGTGACAGCAGATTTTTTTTTCGCGGTTTCGATGTTGATCCCATAGTGAAAGTTGTTCAGTTTGATGGTCTAAACAACCCCCTTAAAAGTTTTAAATATTTTTTTTTACTTTTGTAACACCCATGTTTATGATATGAAATAAAGTTTGATTGATTGATTAATTATCTACCTACATTAATAGTAGAAACCAGAGTGTCAATATTCAAGTGTTAATGCGGAGAGATGAGTAAATAAAGTCACTATCATCAGTCCTTGGAGGGAGAAATGGTCATAATATTATATCAGGCTAGCCAAGCCACGCATAAAACAACAAAATGAGAGAACCGTCATGCACGGCACGCTTATTTCGGCTTGCGTGAAATAGGTAACAAATGTAGAGGCACAATTAGATTTTTCTCGTTTTGGCATGTTAGGCTCACTCAGTGCCTATCACAGAACATTATAAGAGGGGTTAGAAGTGCAAAGTAAGCGTGGAACGTGTCGCCAAAGGTTATGCATTGATTTGCATAATGCGCGCGGCGTGGTGCGAGCGAGATGGCATGAGTAATTGTAGCAGCGTGAGCGGGAAGACAAGTGGCGACAGCCGTCTCCGAAGCAAAAGCGCTTCTTTGCATTTCTAACCCCTCTTATAATGTTCTGTGGTGCCGATGATACACAAACTGTATTGCAAGGTACTTCCAAAGGTGCCCTATATTTACAACGCCATCTAACGGGAGTATCTGAAAGCAATTACTTAACGACTACAACGTGCCCTCCGAAGCACGAAGGTTCAGAATGAAATACCACTAAAACAGTCCATCTGAAGGCACTTGAAATTTAGTACACAATTTTCCAGTAACCCTATATCTGCTTGCTTCCTTATAAGATAGATACTAGTATACATAAAGTAGAAGCACCGTTCCCCCATTCACACGTATTAAAGCGACATAAATAAATACATCGATTGATGTAACACTAGTTGATAGCGCACCGATATTATTGTGCGCGTCCACGCAATCTCCGATGTCATTTTATGGAGAAATCTAGTCATTATACTTTGAACGAGTTCCTGTTGATATAAGTATGGTAAAGTATAGATACTGATATACTATAGATAAGCGCAAAACCCTTTGATTATTTATATGTGGACTGGTTACGCGTGTAATTCTACTAACAAACATTTCTGCCACTTTTTGCGGGGGGCGAGGTAACATGAAATCCGCAACTTTGGATTTTATTCCTCATAACTTTAGATTCTAATTTTGAATGTTAAAAATCATGAAAAGTAGTCTCGTGTGAACCCCAAACGTTCTAAGTTCGAAGTTATTATTTCGCAATTATAAGCTGTCTCGTTTAGTGATAAGGTGTAGAATTGAATGTAAATGCACAAGATCAATTGTGCTTATACCGTGGCAGAGGGGAAATGCTACCGCAAGGCTAGTCCTTATAATAATTAGTCAAAGGCAAAACCTCATACACCCCAACTGATTTACAACAAAATCATTAGATTGAAACAATAATTTCATTATTATGATAGTTAAAATTTAAAGTTATTCGCATTTTAAGTTTAGAGGCAAAACATATTTGTTATCGTTTTAGGAATAAATGAAAGCGCTAACGTGCTCATGGATACATTTTAAGAATCTTGTTTTGGTGGTAAGCAGGGTGAGAGTGCCCGAGTTCATTAAATTTTTATATAATAGAATAGACATAAGATATTATTTATGAAATGATTAAATGATGATAATATCATCTATCAGTCAAAAAACCAATCATTTATTTTAACTAACATTATCAACTCATGATTTTGTTAGTAAAATATATAATTAAGTGTTTGATAGTTCATCAAACTTTTAAACAGGTACTTAAAATTGTGATAAACCAAGATGGTTAAAAATATAAATGTTGGTATGCACTTAACACACATATTCCTACAAGCATCTCGTATTTCTCTAGCAAGTTGCGACAAATTAAAACAAGTTGTAATGCGGCTTTATACCCGTCTAGCTTTTCTTAGAACCAACGATCTTTTCTCTACACTTAACTTTTTAACTCTCACTAGTAAGACCTAAATAGGAAACTTTAGTATTTGCCCAATTTGCTAAATAGTTGGGAACTTAATATGTACCTATATGTATCCGTCAAAATAATACAAAAATGACATAGATGCATAATTTAATATAAACATATAAACATCACACAGATATGTACTATCGGGCGGTTTATACAGAAGAGACGTGTGGCGGTGGTGGATAGTCAATGTAACACAATTATAAACCTTATAGTACGTAGCATAGCGACGTTTGGAGAATTACGCCCGCGCCTCCAGGCGACGTCTCTTGGGGCAGGAAGTAGCCGTACTGTATGTAGGTACAGGGTGTACTAAAACACCCTAGTAATACTTAAGGGGGTGCTTCAGACCATCAAACTGAACAACTTTCACTATGGAGCCAAAGTCGAAAAATTTTTAAAAAATCTCTCCCATTCCCATACATTTGAGCCGAGATGCAGTTTTGTATGAAAGGGCAGATATTTTTTTGCGATTTCGATGGCTCTATTGTGAAAGTTGTTATACTGTGCCAGTACCTACAGAGCAAAAACATAAACCTCCTTCTGGGGCAGTCGGGTAAAAAGGGTAAAAGGATGATTCTCTATGTGAAGCTGTGTAATAGTTTAATAAATAAACGAGTAGCCCCTTCTTCACTGTTTCGTAGTATTCGTCTGTAGATTTCGGGGTGGACAGGACCTCAATTACAACCAACCAACCATTATAAGCCACATATTTTCCAAACGACAAAATTCACCTTGAATATTAACTCCCAGAAAATAAATTGGCAATTACAATAATGTGTTAAATGAACAAAAGGTACACTGAGACTGGAATTCAAAGGTCAGCGAGAATCGCTGTGTACAGTCAATTAAAGAAATACGTATCGATGAGCTTTTATATAGTAGTCCATTTATTTTTAAGATATTTTTAAGCTAGCCATCGGCATTGCGCGCCCTTTTTTCCTTTTGCGAATAGTATGGATTGTTGGAGTTAAAAATTCCGATCTTAACAGTTTGCTAAGTAATTTTATAGGTATTATTATCGTAATCATGAAAAAAGTGTGGAATTTCAAAAGGCATCGGATCGCATATTTTAGTGACAATGCACTATGAAATGCTAAAATATCTGATCCTGTGAGATACGTAGTGGTACTGACAGAAAGTAGCTATCGTTGATGTAAATATCCCACAGAGAAAATGCTTCATATAGGGTCCTTCTTATAATATGCTGACGGTGTTTTCGGGAGATGATCAGACTATTATACTGAACAACTTTCTATAACGGACCAATATCGAAAACAGGAAAAATGTCAGCTGTTACATACAAAACTGAAATCCTACTCAACTTAAATGTGGGACAGCTGAGTTTTTTTTTCGCGGCTTCGCCGTTGGTCCCATACCGAAAGTTTGATGGTCTGATCATCCCCGTAAAAAACTGTCAGCATCTTTGATTAAATTAAAATAGCGGAAGAAAGATGACGTTCTTGCATTACTCGAACAATGGACCTGTTTTTCATGTACTCACTACGAGTGAAAAGTAATACCGTGTCATTTGTTTTTTATTATTGAATGTTTTATAAAAAGAAGCACTCGAAGGCAGTTTGGTACCTTTATTCCATGTAAAATCAAAAAATTATCTCAATCACGCAATGCCGCCCGGTTTGCGACTAAGTCAATTAGGCGACGGGGGCTCAAATTATGCGGTCTATGCGCTAAAGGCTGGTCTATCTTCCGCTTTTTAATTATTAATCAAAGGTCAGAATAATAAGAAGGCGCTGCGATAAAAAGGTACATGGTATACTATCACGTGTGTGCGTGTCCATTCATCGACGAGTTCAACCTAGGCGCTGCCTGAGTACAAAATGAGCTCGGCTAGAGGACAATCTATGGGCGAGCGCATCACGTGATCATTTTAGAAGCTTTGTCTCTATAGTGTATTTACTCATGTGTTAAGCAACAACGCTGCTTAAATCATTTGTAACAGATATTAAGGCCGATGATGATGATGATGTAAAGTAACATGTCGAAATGTTGAATGAGTGACCGCTTTTGACAATGCCCGCACCCAATAAATGCCTCTGCAATTTTTACTTCAACCAATTCAAAACATTGGACTTTCCATAGAAAATAGATCGGGTGATCCGCACTTTTGTATCATCATCCTCATCATTTTTTCTAGAAATCTTGGTTCTCGGTTATCTTTTGAAAAATTCGATACATATTTCGATGATATGCGCGTCCGACGTCGCAATACAAAACTAAAAAAAAAACGATTGTAAATTTATATTACAAAAAAACAATAAAGAAAGTAACATCAATTAAAAGCAATTCATAAAGAAAGTGATAGCTTCTGGAATGCAGGTCACTAATTCGATTTATTTTTTAATTATACCCAACACGTTCCATCGGAAACTCTTCTTTATAACTGAACATATAGCGTTTATAATAGCTCGGCGACTGTCCAGGGCTGTTCAACTAATGGCCCTACAAATCCTTCTGACTCCGGTCCTGGTATTGTCCTTACGGAGGTTTATTTTCTTTTTAAAACCACTGTCGTCCATACCTTTTTCCTTTTAACGCGGACAATTTTTAAATGGCTTATGTTTGATACCATTATTGTGTGCCAATCAGGTTGAATTACAATGTCCTTTACATCGGCCGAAGAACTGAAGAATCTTTATTTTTGTAACAAATCATTTTATTTATACTATTTTGTTTTAAGTAAACAAGGCAGATGTTCCCTTTATTTAGATGAGCTCAAAGTTGAATGCAACTGGATTTAAATGAATTGAATTTGACGTTACTTTAACTTGTGTCTCTTTTACTTTTTATGCGTATTTATGTCTGTCTTTTGTTTTGACAACGTCAGTGTCTTCATTGTTGTTGTTGTACTTGTCCGTTTGGGACAGGCTAAGACCGTAAGCCCATAATGCCACGTCTTTAGTGTTTTTCATTTTCATTATGTTTTCTAAAAAGTAAAAAATCTCCATAAACTTGCAAGACCGTCCCAGATTTTGTAATAAAATATTTAGTTCCGGATGTCACCGCCTTCTACTGCTTTTTGTCAAGCACAAATACAACAAGTATTCTTTTATTTTTTTTTATCCATATAGGGTCCTTCTTAATATGCTGACACTTTTTTAAGAGGACTATCAGACCATCAAACTGAACTACTTTCTCTATGGGACCAATGTTGAAATCTCGAAAATAAAATCGCTGTTCCATACTAAACTGAAATCTTACTCGACCCAATTAGATAAGATAAGATAAGATAAATATTCTTTATTTGCAATTGTGTGGGACAGCTGATTTCTTTTTTGCGATTTCGACATTGGTCCCATAGAGAAAGTTGTTCAGTTTGGTGGTCTGATCATCCTCTTAAACAACTGTCAGCATATTAAGTTGGACCCTGTATATACGATTAGTGACGTGTATGATTTGTTATTAAGTAACTATCTGGCCACCTACTGCAAAAGAACCCTTACCTTTTAGTCTCCTGTTGGTAAAGTACAATAAAATAAGTAGGTATCAAATATGAATGCATCCTTTTCTTATTATTATTACACTTTATTTAAAAAAAAAGGTCAGGTTCCTTCTTTTTTTGTTTCAAAATCTTGTCACCATTTCAAAATAATTATCGCCAAAAATTCATACGGCTAAATTATTAGCGGCTATCGGCATTTTAAAAGTTCCTAATTGAGATGTGGCGGACATGTTAAAAGGAACACTTTTGATTTTATAAGAGTAGTGTGTTAAGTATGTTGTTAGTGTAAGAGAGTAATAAATCGTATTGTGTCTGCTCTTATCTCTGTTACTGAGGTAGCGATATAGCCTGGACAACTGCGCTGATTTAAATATAAAACCTCTTAAGGCTAAAAGTAAGGTTACCAATACTAACTAAGGTTTCTTTTTGACAAAGCGAATTTGCAGATTTGTAGGTATTTGTAATAAAAAACATTTTTAAAGCCATAAGGTTGGCATAGTATTTTTTTGTATTCTAATAGTTTTAACAACTAAGGTACCTTTTTAAAAAGGTTGAATAAACTTTTTTGATGTGTGATTTTGCATTCACAGTCTTAAAATCTATAAACTAAGCAATTAATTAGGCTTCTTAAATAAAATAGTTACCTAAAAGTGTATAAAATCGTCTCCAACCCCTTTAGAGCGCAGTATTGACAGTGAACGGTTCATATTATCTTATGCGGTCCGTGTTTGTTATTTGCCTCGTTTATTTTGCCCTCAAGTGTAGATTTTGTTGTTACGTATTTCACTATTTTGGTCATTCGATTTGAATTGCGATATTTGCTCTTTGTATTCGTGTACTCTGCTGTATTGACCTACACTATTACTTACTATTATTAATAAGACTAAGTTTATTAATGTTTTCTTCGGTCACTTCAAACTTTGTATCATAAAAATTGCGTTAGCACTAACTTAAGCCACCAACAACCTGAACTATGCTTGTGAAGCATTGTCCGTTTCCTCTCAACTTTATTTGTGGGAGACAATGTTGATGATTATGACAAACTCATTCGTTAAACATGTCTAATAAATCTAACTACTTTAAAACTGCTACTGGATCAAAGAGTATCTGTACATTGAAGATATTTACAATTAATTAAATAGTTGTTGTCAGTAAAAAGTACAAAAGATTCTAAAAAAAACAAGCCAAATGAGCCCAAACTCGAGGGGTTTACTAGTAGCTGAAGAGTTCCACTTACCTCCTGTACCCATCTTGAAATCAGCTCAACGATACCAGACTATTGTATTGGCATCCTAGCTGTTAATTAAGACGTCCTAGACGAGTCGACAGTGTATAGATAAACCTAAATTGGTTTTTATTACACTATCTTGTCAATGTATTGTAACGTTTCTTTCATTAATAAATATATAATAATAATAATAATCCGAATGACATACACTTGCAAAGTTTCAATTTCGATACGACAAATAGAAGTAGGTTAAAATCTTCTTTCTAGATTTTCTTACATACTTATAATACAGGTGAAGCTAAAAAGTTACCGATATGGTGTCTTGTTAAGGTGTCTTGGACTACAAAACGTCGATATTTTGTTTGTCTCTCTGATTGTGTGTTTGTTCGATTATTACGCAAAAACTACTGGGCCTTTAAGTTAGATTTAAAAACTTTTATATTTTGTTAAAAGTAGCAAAATTAACTAGGAAAATATAGACTGGAATTTTCCTGGTTTCTCTAAGATTTAATTTCCGAAATAGATCTAATCTCTATAGTCAAACTCAACGAAACGAACCTACTGCTAAGCCGTTAAAATAAACGTCGTTCGGATACATTTAAACACACTATTTACTAGCCTTAAAAATACTTTTAGCATTACAAAGTACTTAACACTTAAATAAAACTTGAACAGTCAACATTTAAATGACTTCAATTAAAATAGTCTAAGATCAATAAACTGAACATTGGAGACAGAATCGTCGTGTGTGGTTTCAATACGATTGGCTCTTATCAAAAATCTCTTCATTTAAAAGTTCGTACAGTCAGTTCAGTATTAAAAATCAATGTTGAAACTAAAAGTGAGGTTGCAATTACCGCCTTAATTAGATGCCGCTTTAATACATGTCGCCTTAATACGATTTAAAATAATAAAATAATGAAATCGTCGTGTTACAAATAATATTTTTAGATATCCCACTATGGGGCATAACCCTTAGAATAACTATCTAGATAATATGATATCTAGACAGTCTGTTCGTCTTTAATTCCTACGTGTTTGTTTTTAATTACTAACAAAATAATAATGAAAGTAATTTTATAGTAAATAAATTTATTTTACATAGGCAAAATCATAACAACTATTTAGTAATATTTTTCAAAGCTAATCTTATTTATGTTGTTATTTATTGTTCAAAATTTTCCAAAAGTTCTCCTGTCTAGAGTTTTGGATACAGATAAAATCAAATTCTAAGATGACCTAGTCACTTGATCAAGTATTTATGACAATACAATTTTACTCATATTTTATTTGAAGAATATCAAAGACAACATCATTTTTGGAGAAGAATTTTTAAAACAACAAATAACATTTTAAAAAGAACATCCTCGATCGAAAGGTCCAGAAAGTACCTCCTTAATAAGGGGGTTGTTTGCATGCGACTCAGTTCTCGGCCGGCAGTCAATCAAGCCGACCAATAATAATAAATACTGACTTCAATATTGTTTCTACAAATGCATTTCTCGGATTTCGATCGTTGCCAGTTTTCAACCGCTGCGCTGGTCTTGATTCGTGAATAAATTGGGGGGATTCGGTTTGTTTAAGAGCTTTGCGGAGACATGTTTTGTATTTAGAGTTCAATTTACAATGATAAGCCTATTCTAAGTGCTCGCCGACTGTACTTAAGGAGGTGCATCAGATTTAGACTATCAAACTAAAGGACCAAAATGGAAATCGCTAAAAAAATGAAACATCAGATTTTTTTGCATGATTTCGATGCTCTCTTATTAGATTATGGGCTCAATAGGGAAATTTGTTCAGTTTGATGGTCTGAACCACCTCCATAGATATGTAACGTGTTAAATTTTTCACCCTTTATTCTGTATGTTTGGCAAGTTTTGCTTTTTCATCAAATGATTCCTTGATTTCAATTGACTCAATATTTTTTATAGATTAACTTAATGTTCTACCATGCCAATACAACCTAACCTTACAAGGTGTAATGTTTCAATTCAACTTTAAAAACAGCAATTAAAAGTACTAAACAACTAGTTCGACTGATTGACTTGCAATAAATGAGCAAACGATGCATTTACACGTACTATCAAGAAAACTAACCCTACAGTATCCAACGCAAACAAATTTCTACTGTAACATAAAGAACCTAAGTCTCAAAATGGAATTGAAAAGTTGGATTCCATTTATCTTCGGGCAGAAGGTCGGTACATTAATCAACCGCCGTTGTCACGACCGTAATACGAGAGATAAAGAAAATAAGATGATTTCAGGCTAATTATCTGAGATGTTACTTGATTTTTTTCCACACACTTAAGAGTAACACCTTTCTATAGCCAATTTGTCGTTTGTTTAAAAGAAATTTGTTGTGTTACGATTTTAATTGAACTTTGAATCAAGTCTATGATATGTGTTGTTTCAATTTGTTTATTATGCAGACATATTGATAGGAAATATGACATACATGGATATTGTATAGGGGTAGATGGATGATAATAAAAAAAGACATAAAAACATTACGTGACATCTATTCACACCATGACAATTGTCTTTTAGAATAACGATGATCTTCAACTCAATTGGCGCTTACGCCAACCGGCTTTCGTGGCTTTCAGGACGAGTAAGAAAAGATGCAAATGTTGTTAAACTTTGCCATTTTGCCATGCTTGAAGTAAAGTCTACTTTTGTGTAATAATGCTTGAAATAACCTAAATTGAATAATTAAAAAGATAGTATATCTGGGTTTCGTTGGATGTTCCTTGCGCCAATTGAGTTTAAGACCGTGTAGATGTGAATTAGTATACACTGTAAACGATGCATACTATATACATGATGCCATTATAAAACCTTGGCGCGCCAGTTCCAGCTGGAGGCTTTTCATATCCTTAGTTTTAGGTAATAATAATAAATCTTGCTGCAATCGCATGTTTGGCAAAATTTAAAGTAAACTATGTAAGTATGTAGAAAAATGCCTTCAAATCTGACCCCATGAGTCAGTCTTTCACCATAATATCCAGATTCTGTACATGTATCATTGCGTAAACCATGTCCTCCCGATTAATTACAAAGATATTTACTTAACCAACGTTTCCACATAAATTCTGAACCGCATCAATACCTCATCATAACCTCTTGGACCGCACAGTAAGCTGATCAATTCACGTAGAATTAAATACATTTAATTAATTACGATTGCTATCTTCTCTTGGACTTCGCAATTAGTTGTGGAGAACGGACCTTTGTTGCAATTGATAGTCTTCTTTGTAAAGTTTTCCGGTTTTACGTTCGTTTGGAATGTTTATTGCTAGTGCTGATGTGGTATTTAGTACTTCGAGTAACCTAATATCGAGTAAATAAAATAGAGTGCCTTAATTGGAAACTACATGTATATAAATCATAAACTGTCATAAAGGCTTATTCTTTCTGGTTTCATCTCTTTGACCACATTTACCACAAATCTCCCAACATTCAATATTTCTTGATTTGCATTCAAACCTAACCAGCCCTCTTTCTTCCACAGATGTCAGCCATGGACCCAGACTGCGGAGTCAACGCCATTGTCAACTACACCCTTAGCGATAGCTTCGCCAGACCCCAGTTCTCTGTCAAGCCTGATAGTGGTGAACTTTGCATCACAGCACCGCTGGATCATGAAGCTACTAGTGACTTCGAGTTTCCTGTCATCGCTACTGATAGAGGTAAGATTTCATTTCATGTTTCTTTATAGTAAACTGATAAGGAAAAGAAGAACACAATGTTAGATTTAAGTCAAAGTAAAGAGAAGTTTCAATGAGAGGAAATAGAGAGAAGGTCAACCAGGGATCTGGGTTGACACCTTTATCAGAGTTGATCCAACTAATTATCAACTAAACATATTTCAGAAAGCATTTTTTTTTTCATCCTGTTCGTGAAATCTAGTCGATAGGTGTCATATGCTGATCTTTTGTTTTCAATATTATACCTTTGAGTGGAGAATTATTGGTCTAGTAGATCTAATGGTATTTCAAACTAGTAGTGTAAACAAAATCACTTTTCAGAAGTCAATATTTGACTGAATAAAGCCTTAAAGTAAACAGACACCAATCAATCCATCGAAAAACTTTTTGTAACAAAATCGAACCCAATTACAATTAAGTCATCCAAATACACAACTACCTATAGAAAAATTCCGAATCATTGCTCAAAAATAAAGCCGCACACAGCAAGTCCGAAATACTCCGAAATAAATTCCAAAAATGTCCGCCGGCCATTGGCTGCACTCTCGCTGATTTATGGAGCGAGAAACGGCCAACTATTATGTATCGTTTTTCTTTCGCCAAATCTTACGTGGCGACTTTGTATGGTTGAGTCGCCGACTACGTCCTGCCATTTGGAATTTCGGAAATTAAAGGGCTTTGGAAAGCTAGAATATTATTGTCTATTTACAAAAGTTATTCACGAATCACGCAATAGCATATATGTACCATCTTTAATTTGACTCCCTACCGGCGTAAGAACAAACCAGTTATGGTTTATAGTGCGTCAATATTTGTTTATTTACTAAACATTGTATTGTTATATATAAAATTAACGTATAACGCAACTCAGATGAATTCAAGAGGTGTGCGAAAAATTAAATGATAACTTTTCTTGAATCTATATAAATAAGGTAGTTTTTAAGTTTAAAGCTTTTAGTAACAATAATGGCTCCAGGTTAAAAGCCTCATATGCTTAACTAAAGATAGAATAGGTATAATAAGAATAAAACAGATACACTTTGTTAAAAGAACACAAAAAACATCCTAGTTTTAGACACAAGGGTTCCTATAATTTGTGTAAAAGCTTTGTCAACTACAGTTCAAGCTTGACATGCTATATTGTAGCACTAGTTTACTCCAACACGTGTATTAGTATTGAGCAATATTTCATACTCTTCATCGTGAAAATTAATGTCCATACAATCCTTCAACTGCTTATCCTACACAACGAAACAGTAAACCTCTTGTTTCAAACCAAAACTTATGGCATTCCGGAGAGCGAATCATGCGCATCGAGCATCGAGTCGGTTCCCACAATAATAATAAATAGGGTCTATCCTTATACTTTATAAAATCCCTTAGAATCAATGTGCCTAGGAGTTTCACAATGTTTTACCGGGAACTAAATTCAAAAGTTTACCATTTCAAATATAGCAGCGTAGGTTGGAAGCAAATCTTTGTTTCTCCTGTGGCTTATTGATTGCTGCATGAAATATTATTTGTGGTGACAAAAGTCAGTAGTTTTTGCACTCAATACAGATAATCCAATCAAAATATGTATTAAGATTCATAGAAGTGACAAACCCAATTACTATTTCCGCATTTCATTATCAATATTCCTTCGAAGGCAACATTGTACCAAGACCTTCAAGCAAACATCCAAACAATTATTTTATTATCGCAAACCTTGTTGAAAGCGTTGACATCGGCATAAATCAAGCGGCTGTCAATTAAACATAGCATTACAACAATACACAAACAATCAAGAGACCAATTATTTATTTATTCGCAGGGGGCTTGTCAACGACCGCCATGGTGAAGATCCAACTGCTTGATATAAACGACAACGTTCCAGCATTCACTTCTAAAGACTACAACGTCTCTTTGAAAGAAGGTCGGATATCTTCAACTGAGCCTATAGTGGCCGTATCAGCTACTGATGCAGATTCCAGTAGATTTGGAACAGTTACTTATCGCATCACGAATGGAAATGATAATGATGTGTTCAGAATAGATAGAAGTACTGGAGAAATCTTTGTTACGAAGCCGTCTTTGGTGCAAGCGAATGGGAAATTTGATTTAGAAGTGTCGGCTACTGATGGCGGTGGACTGACTGCACCACAAGCAGCAACTGTACATGTGAACGTGATGACGGCGAGCGTCGGTTCGGCGCTGTTTGATAAACCAAGATACAATTTTCGTGTGAAGGAGGATGTAAGAAGCGGTACTGTTGTTGGAAATCTGAAAGCCACCGTCGGTGAACGAGGTACGTACATTTTACTTATTTAGAACTAGATCTGTGCGATAATGTTTTCAGGGAATATAACAAGATATCATCATAGGGAGTGTTCCTTAACCGAAACATTAATTATCCTAAATAACATATTCAGAATAATCACATTTCTTTGCAGTGACCTAACACTACTAGAAGTTAAATTAATGCTTAAATGGAAACTAGTAGTTGTAGAAAATTTTCTTAACTCCTCTAACGAGGAATTCGGTCGTGAGTTTATGTATGTATACTGTATACATATTCCTGTATACAGTATTCAGAAATATACACAAACTCGCAAAATGGCCTATTCAAATCCTCTTTATAAGTTCCTGTACTGGATAAATAGGATATTATATTTTAATCATCGCATGTCTCAGAAACCGTAAAAACCACTCTCTAGAATATGCCATCAATATGATGATGGAGCATAAATCAAATAAATTCTAAGAACAAGATAATATTAAATATCAAACCGATATTGGTAATTTCACATGTCACAAATAACCCGATACGAAGCTCCAATGGTGTTCTCCGAAAAGAAATCGCTTTATCCAAACAGTTAGGGTTACCTACAAGGGAAATGACTTAAGGAAAGGGTAAACATAAATGTTTAGAAAACCGTGAACTACCGTTGAGTCGAATTACCTTATAGCTTCATTTTGCTTTAACAAATTTATTGAAATCGTGCCACAATTGTGTGGTTTAAGCAAAAGATCGCCGCGGGTGAAATGTCCTGCGTAAACTCGTTACCTTACATAACATCAAAAAGTGGTATATATTTTATTATTATTTGAATCATGTTGTGTTGATATAACTTTTTATGATACTTATCTACTATTATTAAATAAATACTGATGATTAAAATTCAGTAACACAAAGATTTAATACAAAAAAACTCAAAATAGTGTTGCTTTTTGTAAGTTTTTGTTGAAATTAGTAAACATGCAAACCTGTGAGCAATACTGATCAAGCTGGTTCATTAATAAAAGTAAATTAAGACAGACAAACTGCTATCAAAGTGTCAAAAATATTCTTTAATAAGTATTTTAATTACTCACCTAAATTGTGTATCATGTTTGCAACAGATATTATATCAAGATCAAACTCGATCTCTCCCAATATCCTCACATTATCAAACTCTCATCTCACCATATTCTTGTACCACGCAAGATGTTCAGATGCCTATGCACTACGTAATCGCCTATTGTCTTCCCCTAAGATCACGATCAGGTGATGTGCAGCTATCGTTCGACCACATTCAGGCTATGACTGCTTCCTACTTTCTGCATCTTTTTGTCTAAATGAGACAATATGATTATAATAGAATGAAGTTGCAATTGCTATACATTTATTGTTTAGACTTAAACATGTTTAAACATGATGCTATCACTGTCATTAGTATGAGCAGCGTGAGAGACAGAGCGTTCACTATATTTTGGTGTAAGCCACTTTTCGATTTTTATTTATGTATAGCACTTATCTTAGATAAGGTTTTGCTTCAAATGTGTAACGACGTAACTAAAGGAATAAGGTTTCTTTTGCAAATGTATTTTTTTGGGTAATCAGTCACTTTGACTAATCAGACATTTTCACATAAAAAAAGTAATTTTACCTTTAAAAAACAGCTAAAAGTGTTTGATAGATAGATATTTATGAAAAATTACTGTATTTTATGGATCCTGCTCTTACTCTAATTGCTGGGCAAAGGCCTCTTCTGTCGCCTTCTCCAATATACAGGGTCCTTATTAATATGTTTTAAGGGGATGGCGAGACCAACAAACTGAACAACTTTCTCTATGGGACAAAAATCTGCTGTCCCATACATTTGGCTCAAGTAGCCTTGCAGTTTTGTATGGAGCAGCTAATTTATTTATCGCGATTTCAATATTGGTGCCATATAGTTTAATGGTCTGATCATCCCCTTAAAAAAAGTGCCAGCATATTAAGAAGGAGCCTATATAGAAAGCAAACATGGGCTAACTCCTAAGGAAGGCATACTACAAGAAAGGCATAGGCATTACTATGCCAAAATTGTTATTAGACCCCTGGATTAAAACCGTCGTGCCGCAAGTGTTCATTGAAAAACACAATGGACCAGATAGATGACGATCGAATGCCTTTTGATCTAATTCCAACTTCAACTGGAAAATATCTCACTGTGTACCTTCTATGTTGATTTCTATGTTGACATGCCTTTAAATCTGAGCAAAAAGACATTTAGAATATTGCTTCTGAGAAATATATTTTCCGCATCTATAAGTCAGGATGTCAAGCATGAGTTAACTGAACGACTTAACGAAATATAGTTTAACAAGCATAGTATAAGAGAAACATGCCATACGTAATCTTTACGAGAAAGATCGTCAATTTCCCCGCCGTTTACTATAACTTTCCCAATCTCCATCGTAATCGAAGTACCGCAACAAAGTATCACAGTGATATTTATCGCTACCCCTCCCAGAATAACCCTTAAATGCGTGCGTATCAATAAAATCTCACGGATCAATTAAATGGGAACGTTCGCTTCCAATTCGTTCGGTCTTTGATGCACCGGCTGGCTGTGGGTTACACCGTTTAGTTACTACTACTGATATTATCGTTATTGTCAAAAAACCAATATTACTTCATACTTCATCACTTTTAAGTTGCAATAACTATTTAAGTACACAAGTTATACTTTCGAAATAAAAAGGACTCGAAAAAGAGTCTTATTGGCACTATAGTTACAAAGAAAGCTGATAACAATTTCCATAAAACGTTTTTTTTTTTTATTTTAAATCTCTAATTTCTATAGTTTAGCAAAAATTTAAATAATAAAAGTGTAGTACTTAGTATTCAGGTCAGTGTAGATACTATGAATAAAATCTAAGCTCGTATTTAAACTAACAAACAACCTCGTCAATTCCAAGGGGTTGAATTTCGAATAAACGAATAATACATTTACGGCTTAGATAATATTTTCTCATATTTACGGTAACTAATATATGATTTGTGTATAATTTACACTTTTAAATGTAATTACGTTTATGTTTAAAAAATGTAGGTACTTATGTAGTATCGTTTGGTTAACAGATTTCTTTAATGACGTATTGGATAGGTACCATATTTATGAAATATAGGAAAGATATTTCTTCAAATGTAACACCAGACGTTTGAGAAGACTTACCTTGATTGCCTCCAAATTCAACCTTAGGAATTGAAAATAATTCTTGTGCAAAAATTCGTGTTTTATATCCAGTAAATTTAGTTTAATATTGATCACTAGTCATTGCGAGCACTTTTTTTTCTAATAAATAAAGTTTCTTTCTTTCCTTCAAATAATAATGAATTTAAAACCATTTCTTTACATTGTAATGTAAGTAATGCTCTTGATTTATATCATTATCTTGCTCTTATGTTCGATTTCTGGTATCTCATACCTATTGATTTGATCTAATTGCAGTATGATTCTCTGCAATCTTAAAGACGATTTCTCTTTGCCCATAAATAATAGCAATTTCATCAAGTGTCTCTATACTTCGTCTTTGATCGTTTGATGTTTAACAAACTGTAATTCAAAACTGGTATAACGGTTGCACAGCTACTTTATTGGTCAGCTGATGAGGGATTTGGCTGGTTATATTTTACTCATTTATATCTAGAAATGAAAAGAAAATACATAATTTTATCTAAAAGAGAGATACGAGAGAAAATGTCACAGGACATTCACAACATTGGTTTGACTTTTATGACGGGCGCCAATTTCAAGGCTAACGGAATATAAGATGATGTGACAAATTGCATGCTTTTCAAAAGGGTAGTTTTGAGGATAGTTATAATATTCGCGTAACACTGGAATCAGATCAGGCTACATACAAACATTGTTATTGAGTTTGATCAGTTAGTAAAATTGAATTTTCAACAGATTTGTTGTTCGCTTCGGTGTGAAAGCGTTCCAACTTTAATGGAACGACCGCGAATGGTCGAAACAATCGTTTTCCTTTATTAACATCTACCGTAAGTCATACCGCGTTATGAACACGCCCCTCTTCCACGTTCTTATTGTGACGCATAAATACGGATTTTGATCGATTCCGGTGTGAATTAAGTAATTAAGGTTTCTTTGGAATAATAAAGCTAGTTTTATTGTTGCAATTGCAACGAAAGGCGAATCGTAATGAGATAGCATCAAAACATTGAAGCACTCTACATACTTTTATGGGTCTTTCCATGATTATTACTGGAAATTAGAAGACCAGAAGATTGGTATAAATCATGCAAAAAAGATTGCCATAAAGGTTTTTCGATGCTTAGTGTGGTTGCGTGGTCTTTTTCAGATACAATATTTATTGATTCTTCAAAGTTTATTGTGTAGTATTTACTTCACATTTTGTTTCCGATATTATACTCTTTATCATAATGAGGAATTTTCCGAAAGCTAATTAAAAAGATGAATATAGTACCAAAATGGCTCGACAGATAGCGTTGACGCGAGATGGATAAAATATTAAAAATTTAATTTCAAGTAAGCAGAAAAATTTGAACAAATACTTCATTATCGGATGCGTCTGACTCAACTGTGTAATTTTTTGGGCTTATCTTAGAACGGAGATCTTAGTTGGAGCAAATCTATTGACCACCCCGAAAGGGAAAGGTTGAGAGTTTATTTATGTGTAACTAAAACTAAGAAGAGTAGACCAAGTGCGAAGACGATTGCTAAAGTGGAGATAAATATAGCGCAATGAATATGGTATTGTATAGTATCTACACTGGCGCAAAATAAATCGTAAGTGCGTATTCTTGCATAACAAGAGGCGTTCGAACAGTGCAACATTAAAACCATTGACTGTCTAATCAGAGAACCCATCTTTTTCGTCGGGGAAATTTCTAATAATGCCAGCTTCATTTGAACATCGTTGGTAAATCAAAGCGTGGCCAATAAAGTACGCCGCTATCTCACTTGGCGCAAACGCAACGCGTTTCTCGAGTATTTATACAACTAGACTTTCCATAATGGATGCTTGTTACACCGGAGTGTAATGTGTGGTGTGTAGAACGAATATAGTAGTAGTAAAATACATTAATCAATGAATCAATTTTACTTTATTGCACACCAAAATATATATCAACAATAGCACTTATGCTATCGCTAGAAACTGATTTCTTCCAGTCAACCTTAGAGTAGAGCAGAGAAAGAGATAAATAATAAATAGCATTTTTTCTTATGTACATCGAAACTGAAACATTGATAATATTTCATAAACTATAATAATAATAATATAATTATCAACATAAAAGATAACACACCAGTTCAGTTCAGTTTCAGTTTTGGCGTGGCGGTGATTATAGGCCTCAGACCTGGTTTAACGAATAATTTGTTACACAGTTATTCTTGGACCAACTTTACTGCTTAACGTGCCTTCCTAAGTACGAAGACGCTTGGGATAAAAACCACTAAAACGGTGACCCATCCAAAGACCTGACGTTGCTCAATTTCCATGATCCTTTCCAATACCAAATCCTCCAAAAAAAATCCAGTACTGTATTTCGCGACATGGATAGCACTACCGGTTACGTCCATAAGCTCGATTCGCGTGAAGGTGAGGCAGGCTGTAGGATACAGGTTAGACCATATAACTATGGACGAGTTATGCGTGTAATTCTACTAACAAATATTTTGACACTTTTTGCGGGGGACGATGTAGCATGAAATCTGCAACTTTGTATTTTATTCCATTACCTTAGATTCTAATTTTTATTGTTAAAAATATTCTCGTGTGACCCCACGAACGCGACTCCTTTGAAGTTAATGATCCGCAATTAAATGCTGTCTCGTTTAGTGATAAGGTATAAAATTGTATGTAAATGCACATGATAATTGATCTTGTAACGTGGCAGAGGGGAAATCCTACCGCAAGGCTGCTGCCTAGTTATGGTCTAAGGCGCGGTTTATGCAGAAAAGACGTGTGGCGGTAGCGGATAGTGAAAGTAACACAATTATAAACCTTATAGTACGTAGCATGGCGTTGTTTGGAGAAATACGCCCGAGCCTCCAGGCGACGTCACCTGGAGGCGAGGGTGCGATTCTCCTTTACGACAAAAACGACGCTATGCTACGTAATATAAACCTTATATTGTGTTACTTAGATTATCCGCCACCGCCACACGTCTCTTCTGTATAAACCGTGGCTAAGGATACAGGTGACAGTCAAGCTTCCATTCTATTCGGTGTAACAACCGCCCAGTTTATACAAGTCCACGTTTATTCTGTTGTAAGTTCGAGCTCTGTAAATCACTGAATTGCAAACTCTACCGTTATGGTACGTGGTGCACTTGTCTATGGGAATTGTGCGGTACCTTTACAACAACTATTGTCTGACAATGCGATAGCTGTTTAAGATTCATAGTTTTGGCTAAGTAGTTGTGATTTGATATCGTCCGGTTTTTGGAGCTGGTCTTCGAGGTTTTAATTTCATACTTCTTATTCCTATATGCTGCGGTAAAAACAATTGATCATAAGTTACCTATATTAAGAGTCTTTTTACAGCCCAGTGGCGCCCTCATCACAATATTCTCTCCATAAATTTTTATGAATTTTCTAATAAAATTCTATATCATCAAAACCACGACGATTTGTTGATTTTTTAGTAAATATTAAACCAAATGAATTACAAAATATCCAATTTTAAAAAAAAAATCTTGCTCTAATCATTGTTATAACAGTAAAGCTCTGTCTCATAAAGTTTAGATGTAACTAAAATTTTCTAAGTAAGGTGCTAAGGGTAAAATTTTCTAAGTAAATTAGATTTTAATAATGGTATTTACAAGCATGATGGTACTTAGAACCATTTGATATCTCTGAAATATATCATATTCATTCATATTCAATCATATTCTTGAAACATATATTTTGCATAACTTACATTGTCATCTTCTAAGTATTTATGTGACTTGCAATTACTGGTTTGGCAGAAGTAGGTTAACTTTGTCAATCTTTTTCTATCTATTAGCAGTCGAAGAGGTTGTGCAGTCATGATTTCTTTCCTTCCATCCACGTGTTTTCTTTCAATATTTTCTATTATTTCGAGTCTATGGAGTTACCTATAAAGTTTATACTCTAGTAAATTATCAAATAACTAGTTCCATCACAATAACAATATCAGAAGTATCGGTGTTGCAAATCAAATCTTTAGATTACGAAGATATCGCTTAAAAATTATCTGACTTCATATTGGTTGGCGGTGGACTAAGCTAGAGGCTTGAGCGGGTTCGAATTAAAATAACAAAATTGTCTTGCCTGCCGTGCAGGAGGCGACGGTTCGATCCCCGTCCAGACCGACTCGTACCAATGAGTTTTTCGGAATTTATGTACGATTTGTAACACCACTGGCTTTTCGGTGAAGGAAAACATCGTGAGGAAACCTGCATGCTTCAACTTCGAGGCATGTATTGTACCCACTGTTTATTATATGGCAACGGGCTCACCCCCCGTCATACTGGACAGAGTTTCGGTACTACAGGTGAAACGTGGATGTTCTGAGGTTTCAGAATATCTCCGACTACCCCCTCGGGGAATATAGTCGTGAGCATATACTATGCATGCATGTATTATTATATCACTACTAACAGATACACAAAATGTTTACATTTAAACGCAAGACATGAAACCATTTCTCCAAAATCATAAGCTAAACATTTATTTATAATCAAAGGCCTCACAGGTTTTCTAGTTTGTAGGTATATAAAGTAGAAAAATCTTGCGGATCTCTAAAATTACGTGTCAAATGTTGTTAAGTTATGGATTATTATAATGGTTTACAAATATTTTGTGCATTTAGTTTAGAAAAAATTGCACGTTGCATAGGAAAAAGTTTCTATAGTAAGTATCAAGTACTGTGTGTATTTATTTGAATTAATATACGAGTAGTTAATTTTTATTCAAATATTGTCTGTGTGCAAATGTCATGTGATGTATAAGATTGTTTTTGTGGATCATATAGTGTGTTCCTATCTAATGTTACTATTAGATAACATTGAAGTTGATTAGTAAAGGAATAAAATTGTAAAAGCACTAGAACAAACAAAACTTACCCTAAACTTAAAGATCCTATAATTTCCTATAGTTCCAACCAGGAAGCTGGAAATAGATAGTGTCTATACCTAAAGTAAAAAAAGAGAGAAGGAAGGAGGTCCGTGGGTAGACCACCGATGCGATGGTCAGACGACATTGTAAGGGTTGTGGGTCGTACATGAATCAGGTTGGCACAGGACCGTGAGGAGTGGCGCAATAAAAAGGAAGCCTATGCCCAGCAGTGGGTTGATGTGGGCTGATTTGATTGATTGATTGATTGATACCTGGAGTAACAGACTGTCTTACAAGCGGTGAAACATGAAAATACTCCTTGGCGGTCGGTTCAACCTTCTTTTGTACGTTTTCATCATCATTGTTGCTTTGTCCCTTTCTAATCCATTATATCCATATATTTCATTTTTGTTCTGACCTAGTTAAAAACCTAAAGTTAGAAACATCGATACGAAAGAAGGTCGAACATTACCGACCGCCATGGCCAATTTTTATGTTTCCATGCGTGTAGGAGGATTGGTATCCTTTATCATTCTAAATCTATGGTTCCAATAAATCGCTTTTCACTTATGTCACACACATTGCGTCTGCGCAGCCTTGGGTTTAATTAGAAAGAGCTCCATAACGTTTGTGCTCAATGTAGAAACGTACGCCCAGCCAGATTTATTGCTAACTCGCCCCGAGATAAACATCCATTAATTAAAAAAATATAATAAATTTTTGGATTTGGACGGACGGACGGACGAATGTTTTGCGAAAATAATCATTGTTAGATTGTCATTTTAGTTGATATTAAGCTGAAGTTAAAAGTTGTCTTGACAAAGGTATTTTTAGTTTCCTATTTGGATTTAAGGAATATCCTTGGTGTAATAATTATGAATGGGTTGTTTTTAGATACGCAGGGTAGGTACTTGTGTGCTGTACACACATGAACTTTTTTGTTATCTTCCCGAATATTATGATCAAAGAAGGGCCAAAGCCAAACACTAGAATATAAATTAGTATAGAAAATATGACATGGAAAAGTTAATCTATTTGTCATTTAGTTATACAGTATTCAGAACAAGTAGCTTAAATATGCTGTTAACATCTTTTTAACTAAATGTATAAACTATTCTATTAGTATATGTACTATACAACGTGTTAATGAATAAGCGCAAAATCTGAACAACCCGTTTATAACAAAAAATTTGATTGAAACAATAATTTCATTATTTTGATATGATGTTTAAAATTTTAAGATATTTGCATTTTAAGTTTTCAGGCAAAAATGATTTGTTATCATTTCAGCAATGAATGAAAGCGCTAATCTGCTCATGGATACATTTGAAGAGTTGGGTGAGTGTGCCCGTGCGGTGTGTTGAGATAGAGTTCAGTAAATTTAAATTTTACAAACCAATTATTAATATTTGGTAAAAATTTACCCATGTTGAAACCAGGATAATTCGATTCTGCTCTCGATTCTAAACAAAGTACTTTCTAGTTTTGCGTTTATTCATTAACACATTGCATAGTAAATTTTTTTTCCATTTTAATAGATTCAACTACCCTACAATATAAAACTGCAATCTTACTGGACCAAAGTGTATGGGATATCTGACTTTATTTCGCGATTTCGATGTTGGTAATATACACCGTGTTAATGAATAAGCGCAAAACCTCATACACCCCAACTGATTTATAACAAAATAATTAGATTGAAATAATAATTTCATTATTTTTATAGTTAAAATTTAAAGTTATTCGCATTTTAAGTTTTGAGACAAAAATGATTTGTTATCATTTCAGCAATGAATGAAAGCGCTAATCTGCTCATGTATACATTTTAAGAATCTTGTTTTAGTAGTAAGTAGGGTGAGAGTGCCCGAGCGGTGGGTTGAGATCGAGTTCAGTAAATTTAAAATTTTACTAACAAATAATTTAATAAATTGTAAAAAAAAATCCTATGTTGAAACTATGATAATTCGATTCTAATCTCGATTCCAAACAAACTACTTTCTAGTTTTGCGTTAATTCATTAACACGGTGTAGAGATAGAAATCCCTTTAAAAAATCGACAGCACATTACCCCCTGTATCCAGAACTACTTAGACTGATTATCTAAGTACCTAGTTAAACCTCGAGTGGTAACAAAATTAACGAACAGTGTGAAATTTATAAAACCTCTTCTGACATGAAAAAGTATAGTAAGTTAAGTTATTGCCTGTAGAATCCCACTGCAGGGCAACCTCTCACGAATAAAGGTGAGAGGGAGTGGGCCATACTCCACCACGCGGGCCCAGAACGTGTTGGTGGAGGCTAGTTAGTGGTCAACTTGCTGTCAGAGAAGCCGTTTTAATAGGCCTCTGACCTGACTTATCAAATAGTTACAACGCCATCTGACGGAACTATCCGAGACCAACTGCTTAATGCGCCTTTAAAGCGAAAAAAAAAGCTCGAGATGAAATACCACTAAACGGTCACCTATCCAATGACTGACCGGACCTGACGTTTCTTAACTTCGATGATCGTTTCCAATACCGAAGCTCCACTACGCCACCGAGCGTTTCGAGAAAGTATATTCGGACTAAATAGTTACAGAAGTCAGAAAACACTTAGATAAAGATCTATTATATCTCTGATAATCTAAACAGATAAATATTTCGAATAAAAAAAACGGAAGCGTCGAACATACAGTTAATGACACCGCCGTGGATATCCTTCCAGTAATTAAATTAAACGGAAGTGTTGTCCGTAAATAAAGTTATTTCATGTCAAATAATGATAAATTTACAAACCTGTGTGGTCTTATATGAAGTTAAATCGATATTTGATTAGATGGGAATAGATTAGTATGAAGAATGTAGTTTAATTATGGGTTTATGTCGTCTGACAGCAGGAACTTTGATAGTAAGCTTTGATTATCATCAGCGTATACAGGGTCAAACTGAATATGCTGGTTTTAAGAAGATGATCACACCATCAAAACTTCTTCTTATCGTGCTGGCAAAGCCCTGTTGTCAGAGTCATGAGAGACAGTAGCCGGGACAAACAGCTTAACGTGCCATCCGGACGGAATCATCTTTCTTTTCGGAAAATCAGTTGATTCGGCCTACAATGTCCTGACCAACTGGGGATAAACGCACAAAGTGACACCTATCATTAGGTGTCCCCCGTGGGAATCGAACCTACGACCTCCGTGTCAAGAGCCCAATGCTAAGAGCATTGGGCTCGGCTAAGAGCATCGGACCATTAGACCACGGAGGCAGTCACCATCAAACTGAAAAACTTTCTCTCTGGGACTAGCATCGAAAACGCGAAAACAAATCGGTCATCCGATACTTAGGTCAAGTAGGATTGCAGTTTTGTATGGTAACAGTTGATTATTTTTCGCGATTTTGACCTTGGTCCTTTAGAGAAAGATTGTTCAGTTTGATTGTCTCATCATCCTCTTAAAAACCGTCAGCATATTAAGAAGGACCCTAAACATACCTACATATCAATTCACAGGACTCGCCAATTAAAGTCAGGAGTGGGCATTACTCTACCACACCCGGGCCACTTCATACAAACAAGCTCGCTAAAGAAGAGGCTAGCACGTGTATGTAGAGATATATATTATAGAGTACTCACGACGAGGTAGTACGGTCATCATATCGAGATAAAACATTGACTTATTTTAAATTTAATCATAACATTAAAACAATAAAAGATTCATCAAAATCGATTTAGTAGTTAGTAGTTTTTGCGTGATGCTCGAACAAACAGGCAGACAAAAACTCCAAAAATTAGTGAATTTGAGTCAGGGACACCGTATTGTAACCACTACCCTTTTTTTACCCGACTACGGCTAAGCCGGGTTATGATTTTAGCAGTCTATGTATGTATTAACGTATTTGTAAATATCTTTAATGTACAGACACACTTCTGTTACAGTTTTATAATAGTGTAGATATATCTCAAAGTCAAAAAGTCGATAAACAAGTCGCCATATTGGATTTTCTTTTGTACTTTTTAATACAAAACAAATGAGACACATCTCCGACCAACAAACCGCGTTATGTGAATAACATTACGCAAATAAAGGTGATAGGAGAGCTGATTGTTCGCCTTTTGTATGGGGACAGTTTAGGGTACCGCGACCGAATGGGATAAACTTTTAAAAGAAAACCATATTTTTAAGCGTGCAGTTTTGATTAGTTTCAGTTTTAGGCGAAAACTAAATACAAAAATCAACCTTCTAAAATGGCAGATTCAATAGTGCCTTCAAACGAATGTCTATGGGCATTTTTGGGCATGTCAATTCGAACACAAATTTTCTTCAGAACATAAGATTGGTCATCGAGTTCTTTCATTTATGATCAATGTCTATTTATGAGATTTCACCCAAAAAGCACTGCAAAAACATATCTCTTAGTCGCTTCATTCGACACCAATTGAAGTAGATCGGTCGTCTATTCTAATACGCAGAAATACATACGAAGAACTTTGACCACCAAAAGTGAACTCAAATTAATATCTCAGTCCGAGTGCTCTACTATTTATTATCGCACCATATGCATCTAGTTTTTATTAGTAATCGAAACCCGTACTATTATTGCAATACTATATAACGATACGATGATGAACACCCTTCCCTTCCCTTCCCTTCCCTTCCAGTCAAAGAAATTATTTGAAAGTGTTAACGCGTACCAATTATATTTCTGATTTATTTAAACGATATTCAACCAACCTGTCAATTATATTTGGATCACCGATCAATCACCATTAAATAGCTTCCTTTTTATTTAAGAAACTCAAAATCAGATTTCACGCTATCTCGCAGTCCTATGGCGACTGAAAATTTGAAATTCGAATACCCAGAAATCCTGGCTCGGTTGGATCTGTGCGCCCGCGCCGCTCGAATAAATCCTGCCGAGGTCATCAACCCCTCAACACGACGACAGTTTTTGCGATCTACGTTTTAGACTTCTTTTTTAAAAGATGGGTACCACAATTATTTTCAACTTTTTACCTCGTCTGAAGCGCGATTTATCTGTTAAAATGTTTAGTATAGAACACTTATGTGATTACTATAAGTGAGGACATGTATTTGGTGTTGCAAAAAGTACTTTTGCTTACACAATTTTGACACCAAGTCTTTGAGGAATTCGCCACGATTTCGTGGGAACTATGTGCGAATGTTAAAATTCTGGCATTGAATAAAATTCTTTAAAGTAATTGCTTTAATTACTCTACAGCTGCTCTGCTTAACCCAAAAGATTGCCGTCAATGAATAGTCAGTTTTACAACAATCATTGAACATTCAACTATATGACGCATTAGATATAAATAAGCGTATAGATACTGGAGTTACGCAAAAATAACAGAAACTGAATAAATTTTCCTGCACATCAATAGATAGGAGAGAACACTAGGAAATCTCGAACCCATTTTAAACAGCAGCATTATAGAAAATTAAACCATTCCCCCAACAATGTTATTCAAAACAAAGACAGATTATCTTTTAGCGTTAGATTTAAATTAATTCATTAAATTAAATCTGGAATCGAACAATTCACATAGAGGGAAATCTTTACAACATTTAATTGAACCACATTCAGGCCTCGTGAGTAAGATAATCGCATTGCCATTAATGATTTCAATTTAGAAGGGCAAGATGCAAATTCATTTCGTAAGTCGAGAGACAGGGCTGGTAAACCACCGCGTGATCAACCTCTAATGAATTGAACGAACACCCGACCTTAACTTAAACATCCCTGACATCTCAAGTTTATTGCTATCTCAAAACGAACAAAGATGTGAACACTGCAAACTGAACTTTAATCCATTCGGGTTGAGGCTTATGATAATTTAATGACTGATCGTATTAGCGGTGAATTTAGGCTTAAATTACGATACGGTTTAGCTTAAGACTAAATTAAATTAGCCTTAAAGACTAAGCTTCAAATTGATAGTCTTCAACGGAATCAAGTTGAAGTTTTATAGTTTGGAAAAGACTTGATATATTTTGCAGAAAAAAAGCAAACACAAAACTACCTGCTTCGGAAGACGAATCCTGTAAAATCCGCGACCGAAAATAAGACCAAGTTTCGCATCAACGATTGTATAAAGAGAAGAGACAAAGGGATAGCGAGGGGGTGAAGTGAGGACAGGGAAGGGGAGGCAAGAGGGACCAGTTACACAAACAAAGACTGCCGGGCATGTCCTCGAAGGAGACTGTATATCAATCTCGCAGCGTCAACGGTTCTGCCCAAAACGACCGACGAAAAAAGCGGTCACAAAAAGTCGACGGAAAAAAATTTCGACAATGAAGGGTTTAAATTGTTGTGAGAACTGCCAATTAAAAATTGATAGATATAAACCGTTTTTGGTTGCCGAATTTTGTTTTCAGTTTAGGTCTCCCTAAACTTTAGGGAGAAAGCAATGACTACATTCGATTGACCTGGTAATCTTTGGGGAACGATACAAATAAGAACCAAAATGCCTTGCAACCGGCGGTGACATAATGGTATCTTCATGGTAGGTTAGGGAGACTTTTTTCGCAAATTCTCCTGCCCCAGGAGGGCACCCTGACCTGTTTTAGTACAAGCGCGTCTATTAATGGTATCTTCAATGGTACGTTTAATAGGGAGATTTTTTCACAAATTCCCCTGCCCTCCTGCCCTGACCTGTTTTAGTAAAAGCGAGTCGACAGTTCTGGAAAAAGTTTCAACTAATTATAGAGAAAGAAACGAATAAAAATAACCTCAATATTTCAATATACTAGAATGATTGTACCTAGTGTAAATTGAAATTATCATAGGTATAAAAATCTCACGATCCTATGCCCATAATAGTGGTAGCCAAAAGCTTTAAAATTTCACGTGTAGCACTTTAGGGTCTATAGTTCTTTGTTGACAACTTGATATTGTTCTTTGTTCAGAACTAGAGTTCTAATACGTTACTTTTCACCCACAGAAACACTGCAAATGAAACCTTTAAGTTCAATAACATCTGAAACTATTTTAGATAAAACTAAAATCATGAACCAACAATTCTAAACAACGGTAGCTAAACCATGAATATGAAATTCACCGCCAAAGGTATCACAGGTTTAAAGGAATCCACAAGGAAGTTGGAATTCATTCACGATAATTTTCCAACAGTCACGCGGTTCGCCATAATTCATCTGTTCATACTTAAAGAAGACATAAGCGTCTTCCCAAGATCATAGAAGATTCGACGTCGAAAGTAAAATGATATGGATGTAAATATTTATGTTGACCATAAATAGTGATCGGTCAATTTTGCTCGCGATACCCACAATCTGGGAAAATTGAGACAAGTGGGGTCACTTTTGTTGGGACACAGTGCTCTATAAAACGTCCAACTACGACACAACGACAGATCAGTAGTCTGTGACTAGTCGTTGAGGGTTTCGCGGTTATTACCATTTTCAAGTAAAGTTAATCGCTGGCTTTTTGGTGAAGGAAAACATCGTGAGGAAACATGCATGTGCATGTGCATGCTTCAATTTTGAGGCATGTATATCAAGTGGTGACGTGCTCACAAATACAACGTGGACAAAGTTTTGGTACTACTAATGAAATGTGTATGTTCTGAGTTTCCAGAATATCTCTGACTACTAACAAAACTATTAAATTAACAATAAAACAATTGTAATTAACTAGATGAAAGTCGTAGCTCCATACCTAAATGACGAAACCTGAGTTCGTAGTGTTACAGTTTTTGAGAGTTATGCGGTTATTATTTAATCTAGAATTTAACATTTTAACGGGTTCTTACCGCGTTTTGGCATATTTGACGCGTTTGGCGTAGTGGTACTAAGTAGTGGGACCAACAACCCGTAATGGTCTAGCGCACCCTGGGCGCAGCCTATCTAGGCTAGGGGTGTTCGTATCTACGAACACTGCTAACTGGCTAATCTGTCCTCTACAGCATGAATAATTTTCATGCGATACAACTCATTCTAAACCGAAAGAAGACAAAGAAAGGTGCCTGAATACTTAATCTATAAAAGATTTGGAAATTTCGCTACACCAAACGTCAGTGTGTCCAACGAACTAGTGAAGATATTCAGAGGCGCTTCGCAGTCGCTTCAAAAGCGTTTTCTAGACGAGTCCGTATTGTTTCCTAAACCATCATAATACTAAGGAATTTAACGTAATGATACGGTTTATACACGAGAAATTTTGATGATCTATTGTAGAAAGTTTCATGCTCAGTTCACACGTTTAAATGAGCTATTAGAATAATTCTCATGGTTATGATTTGTCTAATTTAATGCTAAGTGTTACAATTTATACAAAATACAGAATTCTAGGTTTAAAGTAAAAGTTTAATACTTGTGCGAAAGCTAGATCCATCACATTAATAATAGTAGAATGTTTAAAGGGGACCCCACTATATTAATTAGCATACTAAAATGAAAACTGCTGTACCAACTCGATTCAAATGTACGCGACAGCCGATTTAAAAAAAATGGTCAAGAGCGTGTCGGACCCGCCCATGATAGGGTTCCGTAGCCATTGCATAAGTAGAAAAAAACTAGTATTGTCGATTCTCTTACCTAAAAGAAAATTTGGAACCTAACGCGCGCGCTACCGCGTTTTAATTTCAAACAACGCCATCTAGTTTGACATAACAGAACAAATCACTTTAATATTATGGAAAAAAATTACCTATGTTATTAAGTTGACGAAGCATGTTGCGGATCTCTATCTGTTTATTTAAGGTTTTGACGAAGCATGTTGCTGATTACCGGCTGTTGTATTATTATTGACGAAGCTTGTGCTGACTACTTATTTTGTGTAGACACAGAACAAATCTATTTTAATGTTTTATTCCGAAACTGGTTGAACTACGGCATCCGTTATAACACATGGACATACAGGCAGACAGACAGAATGGACGAAAGTATAAGGGTTCCTTGTTTTTACGGGACCTTAAAAATCTACTTTGTCTCCAAGGTGCAAGTTTTTCAGTCTAAGCTTGTCTACATAGTCTAAGTTTGTTACACCTTTTAGATACCGCAGTAATATGATGAACATCAATATTTTTCTTACCAGAGGTTGGTTTTGCATTGAAAAATATTTGCTTAAGATTGGAATAAATTATCAACGCATTCCTTTGTTTAATTAGATACACCAAAACTTGGCTAAAGTCATTTTGATCTTTTCCTGTACTCTAATAACGTAATTATGTTTTTCCACGACCAATTAGTTTTCATGACAACCAAAATTGGTAAATATACGTACAAAGTATTTACAATTTCACCTTTTATATTGACACCATTGCTTTCGGAAGCCGATGCAGGCTTTCAGTGAATGAGAACTACGTAGTTTTTTTCAATTTCGAGGATTCGAGGCGTATACCTATTGTGTCCACTGTCCATTAAAAGTGGCGACATGCTCACCACCGGTCACACTGAATAATGTTTGGGCAATGATGTAGAATTATGGTTTATACAAGGTGTTACAAAAGTAAAAATAAACATTTAAACTTTTAAGGGGGTAAAGACACTTTGACTTTGACTTTGCTTGTTTAGACCATCAAACTGAACAACTTTCACAAGGGGCCAACATCTAAATCGCGAAGAAAATACATTCCCATACATTTAGCTCGAGTAGATTTTTCGTTTAGTACGGAACATCAGATTATTTTTCACGATTTCGATATTGGTCCCATAGTGAAAGTTGTTCAGTTTGAGTCTAAACCACCCCCTTAAATGTTTATTTGTATTTTTGTAACACCTTGTATATCATATTTATATTATTTGTATTCATACCACTAATTCCCACTTTTTCAAACAGGAAAACAACCGATTCGCTACAGTATCGTCTCCGGGGACCCTGACCATCGTTTCACCATCGAACCCTTGACTGGAGCCATTAGAACAGCTGGACAGTTGGACCGGGAGATCAGCTCGTCGTACCTTCTAAACGTGAGGGCTGTCAACGGGAATCCAACTAGTTATGATCAAACTCAGGTTTGTGGTATTTATAAATGTCAGTTGACTACAACCCTGGCCTGATGATTTAGCTAGATAGTAACTACCAATCAAGCTATGATACTATTGATCACAAGTGTTTGAATATTGATGTTAGTAATATTAACTGGCACAGGCTGGGGATAGACGGCCCGATTGCACAGTCGGTAGTGATCCTGCCTGCTGTGCTGAGGGTCGCGGGTTCGAATCCCGTAAGGGACAAATATTTGTATGATGAATATGAATATTTGTACCCGAGTCATGGATGTTTGAGTCAGTGATGTCTATATATGTATTCTATATCGTTGTCTAGTCATCATAATACAAGTCCAGGCTAGATTCTGATACTTTAAGAGCCTGTTTCACCACTTCTGAGTACTTACTCTCAAACTATATGTCGGATAAGCGAACAAGAACTTTCTTGTTCGCTTATCCGACATATAGTTTGACATATTTTGTATGAAAGATATGTCAAAATATCTGTCGGATAAGCTATCTAGAACTTACTAACTGTGGTGAAACAGGCCCTTAATGTGACAAGATAATTTTAGTGAAGTCTTTTAAAAAAAAAGTAATAAAAATAGTGAAGGGTTGAAGACTTTTGCTTAGAAATAAAATATCTGAGACTTCAGGAATAGGGCAAGGTAGAAAGATCAGACTCAGAATGCTGACCCCACCACCATATGAGATTAAAAAACCAGAAGGAGTGATTTAACATTATAGTTAACGTCACTGAAAATGTTTATTTTAATTTTAAGTATGATTTTATCTTTAACACTACTTCTTATTTTTGTTTTAATCTGGCATTGTTACGGACAAACTATGGTAAGTTGTCTTATTTAAAATCAGGAAAAAAAATCATGAGTCTCCATGCTCTACTTTTCGGTAGTTTCATCGTTAATGATATGATATCCTTCAAGTATAGTATAGTATATCTGTGATATGAGTGATTTCATTATTTATGATTTCTTTGTAATATCAAAAGATTTATTCAAATAGCGCAAGATGGACTTCAACGCAATTAGTTAATAGAAAATTGTATGTGATGACGTCAATATAGTTTATTAAAACCTAACACCATTACACAGGTTCAAATAACCCTAGAAGACATAAACGACAACACACCAGAATTCGGATCCTCATCAGTCCGAGTATCAGTTGCTGAAGCAGCAACGATAGGATCCGTGGTCTACGCAGCCAGGGCCACTGATGAAGACGACGGAAGAAATGGCCAGGTCACGTACCATCTGGTCTCAGCAAGTGGACCTCCTAACACCTTTGCTGTTAATCCTCAGCATGGATTGGTTACTTTGTTGAGGTAAGTTTGAGATATGAAAAATATGTAAACTGTATCTATTGAAAAACATCGTGAGGAAACCTGCATGCTTCCATTTCGAGGCATGTATTGTACCTACTGTCCATTACACGTGGCGACGGGCTCACCCCCCGTCACACTGGACAGAGCTTCGGTAATACTGGTGAAACGTGGATGTTCTGAGGTTTCAGAATATCTCTGACTACCCTCTGGGAATATAGTCGTGAGCATATGCTATGCTATGTATCTATTGTAATTTTACTTCTGTTATCTTTATAAAACTACGCTGGACCGCTGTTGTGAGGTACTGCCCTCTTTTTTTCACTCGTTGTAGTGACAGGCTTATTAAAGAGGGTGTCTTTTGTCATATTCTGAAACACTACATTCTATAACATACTTTAGGTTAATTAGAATTATGAAGGAGTGGTCCAAATGCTAGATAAACAATATTTAGTTAAAGTACAATATGAAAATTAAGAAAACACTGAAAATCTATGATTGATTTATTAGCTTTAGCGTGTCACTGTACTTAAAATTTTTGAAAAAGTAATTCTATTCAGACCCTTATTCATTTTATACATGCATTAAGGTTAAAAAAACGAAAATGAATTGAGCGAATGATGAAAATAATAATAAGCTTTAATTAAAAGTCTAATATTCAAATAAATTCCTGCAGACCTCTGGACTACGAAAATCTAGTGCGGCATACCCTGGTCATCTCAGCGAGAGACGGAGGATCTCCCTCTCTCAGTGCCAACCTGACTCTAGCTGTGGACGTCCAGGATGTTAATGACAATCCTCCAGTCTTCGAACATGACACGTACAGTGCTAATGTGCTTGAATCCGAAGCTGTCAATACTAAGGTAAGTTGACATCCTTCATATTATAATGATCGTGAACATTGGAATTGAGCTGGGAGATGAGAACTTTCAGCTTCAGCAGTTTACACGTTAAGTTCCAAGTACGCTGCGGTGTGTACTGCAGATCAGCATCAGGCATTGAGGTCATATAGAAGTTACAACATTGTATTACACTTGTAATACTAGATGGATACAGTAAAGACTTTGAATAAATCCCGAAACGTCTCCACATACATATCTAAGCTAAATGTGCTTTTTAACCAATAGTAAGAATGAATTTTTTACCCTACGTGTAAATAAATAAATAAATCGCCATTAAAAGTTTTAAAAAACTTTTTGAGTTCGGGTTACGAGAGCATACTTGCGTGAATTATCTTTAAATAAATCGTGTAATACTAACTTTGTTCCATCTATATTTAGAAGAATTGCAAAGTCCCATATCACGAGTTTATCATGTAAATTCTGTATTCGAGTGTCCTAATAATAGCATAGACACTATACTTAATTTCACTTTTGCTCTTTTGCTTTGCAATTGTACAATTACATAACTATAAATTTAAATTGTTTCTGTTCAGTTTGCACCTGTCAACGGATTACGATCTCAAAGTATCATGTTTAATTTCTGCATTCTACAAGTCGTAACACAAATGTGGACTCTATTATTTTAACAATAAAGCTTAACAAAACGTTTATTTTACAGATCTTAGAAATCCAAGCCATAGACAAAGACACAGGCAACAATGCACGAATAACGTATCGTGTTGTATCAGAAAACGGTACAAATGACGAATTCTTCAAAGTCCAGTCTAATACTGGATGGATTTACTTAGCGAAACTGTTAGATAGAGAAACAGTAGCAAAACACAAGATGACTATAACTGCTACCGATAACGGCCTACCTCCACTATCAGCAACAGCAAGCCTTGTGATCACAGTCATAGATGCAAATGACAATGATCCTGTATTCAGTAAGAATGCGTACGAATTTCATGTTGAAGAGAATCAGAAAACCGGAGCCTTTGTTGGGAAGATTGCAGCGACGGATGCAGATTTAGGTGATAATGCTGTACTAAGATACAGCTTATTCCCTTCGAACACTAGTTTTAACATCAATCCAGTTTCTGGTAAGTTTTAAAACAAGTTTTTTTCTAAGTTTCATAGATTTATTAGCGAGGGTTCAAACGATTACTTTTGCTTGTCATGTTAGCGGGTGGTCTCCTATTAAAACAAGAATTTTTACAACAAATGTTTTTCCTGTGGGGTTTAAACTTTTTGTTAGAAAACTTGTATGTAATGTTAATGTAGATTTGTATGTAAGTTATTAGTTTTCTTTTTTATCAAAGGAGCAATTGATCAGAGTAATGCAATGCCAATATGTTTGCATTTCTGTTGTATTCCCTAATCTAAATTTTTGTTCCACTTATAAATTCATGCAATTGGTAACTTTCCATATACTATCCTTATTAAATCCATATTTTGTTAGTGACATATTTTTGAAGTTAATTTTTTGCACTGTTGTTTTAGAGTTTTTTATTTAAACTAATTTAGTATTTTTATTTTGTCCTCCATACTTATCAGTAGTTTCACGCAAGACCTAAAGCTACTCCTCAATTCAAATATACAACGTGTTAATGAATTAAGGCAAAACTAGAAAGTAGTTTGTTTATAATCGAGAGCAGAATCGAATTATTATGGTTTCAACATAAGTTTTTTTTTCTTCAAAATACTCGTAATAATTATTTTATTTGTAACTTGATCTCAACCGACCGCACAGGCACACTCACCCCTACTTACTACCAAAACAAGATTCTTAAAATGTATCCATGAGCACGTTAGCGCTTTCATTTATTGCTGAAATGATAACAAATGATTTTGGCTCAAAACTTAAAATGCGAATAACTTTAAATTTTAACAATTTTTTTTATTTATGTATGTTCCGTTTTGATATACAATAAAGTATTGAAATAAGAGAGAGAATTGAGAGAAGAATTGAATTGAAATAATGAAATTATTGTTTCAATCAAATATGATTTTGTTATAAATGAGTTGAGGTGTTGCACTTATTCATTAACACGTTGTATACCCACCTAGTTTTTTCCCTTATTAAAATATGATTAACCAAAACAAATTTAACTTATGAAAAACGCTTCTAAGTTAACCAGATGAGTAAAGTGTGGAAGGTTAATGGGAAAACCACGTTAATCCAACCAAGAATTTAATTGCATACATGCACTTAGAAATAAATGCTACGAATACGTAGCATTTTTTTCTCAGTGTAATATTACTCCTGCACCAGAAAGACAGTTGCTCTTAAAATATATGACAATGAACATAAAACAATGCAATTTTACCGTAATCTCTACAAGGGGATCCTTACTGTTTGATCAGCTAAGGAATAATTCCAGCCCACTCGTCCACTCGACCATTGTTTAGCTAGACGGCACTTTTGAAAGCTAAAACCCAAAGTATGTTGTGCGTTTAAGACTCATCGACTGGGCAAACAGTTAGTACAAACATGGAGTTAATACCTGCATATTATAAAGAAATAGGGAGCAGAGAGTGTTTGCTTTGGACCTTCCCATGAATGTTGATTGCCATTTTTGGGTGGTATGTTTTGAAATATGGTTTGTCTTCAACCGACATGGGCACAGACGAGCTTTGTTTCAAGAAGATCTCTATGTTTACAAAAACTTCTTAAATTGGTTTTTGTACAGTATTTTGAATATTATTATCTGTCGTAATAGTAAGTCAATTAAACATAGTTTTGTTTAGCGTATATCTTATCTATTGCCTATTTCGTAATATAGGAATGTCGTTGTTTATGGATAAATTTAGTTTTAAAGTTTGTAAAGCTGTTTTATACACACAGTTATATTTTTAAAACATTTGATTTTTTCATTAAAGAACCCTATTAACTTTCTGGAATTTAATTCAAGATATACATGCGTTCACTGTCTGTTTCAACTTGAAACAGGCTTTAAAGTCTTTGGTAATGTTATTACGAAGTTCTCTTTGAGGAACGTTGGCGACATCACCACAAAAATTTGATAAGTTAAAATTTTCGGAGAGTACACTTTATGACCGGTTTTTAATCGTGCGCCTCATCGACACTTATCGTCGGAATCGTGTGAGTTTTTCGCTTCTCAATATGGGAGTTCGCAAAAAAGGGGGGGTGGCAGTTCGTTATCGTCTCGATAACTGACTGATGAATGGTAGATCGTTCCGTCTCAATTCGGCTTATCGGCGATCGACACCCTGCGAGCTAGTTAGCGAATCTTTAACGAAACCTTACCCTTTACTGTCCGGGTTAAATTCGTAAATCATTCCACATGACTTCTGTATGTGGTCCCGATCCAACGATCGAGGATTCAGATTTGAACAGGTGCCGATACAATGTTTTCGGTAGCAAAAACTCCAGCCTTTTATGCGCATAATCGCATCTCTGTCTTTCGCATTTTATTCGTCGGCACCTCAAAGATCGCGTATCGATTCCTTTCACAGTAACAGATTTGCGTTCGTACTTACATATTTAATGTGAGACTATTAATCAATCGTTTACGGTAATTTTTATTCCAAAGGTCGCTCCACTAGTTGGGCAAGATATCCGCTACGGGAGGCAGTCCTGAATGAATTTATGCGCGTCAATTGCGAGTTATAAACGTCGTCGCGCGCGCATACGTCGTGACCCGCCATTAACTATTATTAAAATATTGCTATGTAGAAGCCTCGCTATTCTCTCCCATGTTTTATTACAAGCCTTACCAGCCAGATACTGTCGTCGGGTATTTAAAGCTCATACGTTACAAATGTACGTGTAGGGTGTAGGACGTTGCACGGCTTACAACTCGTTTGGTTGACGGATACCTTTTATTTTCAACTGTTCTCAAATGAATTATAGGCGTAAAATGTTGTTGGAATCTGACTTGCGACGGTGACTATAAATTGTGGTAATGATACGTATTAAATATAGCTAGCGAAACAAAAAAGGTAATTGTGCTCTGAGCTTAACTCCTATTCTGTAACTCGTATTGCTTCGTCTGCTATTCAAGTATTTGTTGGATATCTCACTGTTTACCGCAAGCGGAGTCAACATTCTTACCATTTATTATCAAAACAAAATCCGGACTCCAATATCAGTACGCGGGGAAAATAACGAAGAACATTTTTTTTCTAGAGCTCGCTTCACATCGCTCATTACGGCCGTCTCTGCCACGTCTTATTATCGACCGACAACTTTATCTCCGATCAGAGTAAAATAAACTTTAGGGTCTTCGAGATGAGATACGTTTTTGTGTGTGGCTGTTTTATAAAATCACGTTTGCGGTCGTCCCTCGGTTCTGTCATCACGATTTTTAGGTTCCCAATACGGAGTGGACCCTCGGATAATCATAGGTATTCCGCCGCGGGCGATCTCTTTTATGAATCCCTAATTTTGGGTTTGGACATCATGATAATCGTTTTGAAATTGACAAAATTCTTACGCGGAGGTGAGGTTATCGGAGGTAAATTCGTTTAGGATGTTATTACAGGTTGCCGAATTTAATCTAGATTTTATAAGAAATCACTTTAATTGGAATTTAATTTCGGTAGTTGATAATAGTCTTTCTTGTACAAAATGTAATGTGTATCATTTATAAAATTGATCAGTCGGTTTGTGATTACTTCATTCATTCAATGAAGCCATTTAACTAACTCAAATTACTGAGCATTTTACGTGGGCATTTAAAATATCTTATGACAAGTAAATCCTTCGACATTGAACCCTGGCTCTTACTTTCCCAGCTTTTCAATGTTCGCTAAAATCTAAAATTATTTTTGAATGCTTGTTACAGGAACAATAACAACAAAAGAAATCCTAGACAGAGAATTTAAGTCATCCTATTCCCTATTCGCCGAAGCAAGAGACCAAGGTACACTTCCGCGGTCAAGTCGAGTACCAGTTTCAATAAAAATCACAGACGTCAATGATAATGCACCAGAGATCATCGACCCTAGAGAAGATGTCGTCAGTGTCAGAGAAGAACAGCAACCTGGAGCAGAAGTGGCTAAAGTCAAAGCCATTGATAGAGATAATGGAGTAAATTCTACTGTTACATATTCAATCTTAAATGAAAGCGATATAGACGGTTTTGGCGTTTTCGTTATTGATTCTACCTCTGGAGTTATTAAGACAAGCACAGGTAATTATAGTGGGAAATCATGCTGTTATACTTGGTATCCAAGTTGAAATTTGAAATGGTTCCTAACGAGTATTTTTATTGCAGTTCTTGATCATGAAGAAAGATCGATCTACAGATTAACAGTGGCAGCTACAGATGGAGGAAAACCTCCAAAACAAACTGTACGGCAGCTCAAAGTAGAGGTTTTAGATTTGAATGATAACAGACCAACATTCACAAGTTCAAGTTTGTCTTTTAAAGTAAGTACAAATAATTGATGACACTCATTTAATAACTTTGGTTCATACCCCCTTCCCCCAGAATATTCAAAAAACCATATAAATGCCAAGGTCCTTGATAAATTATCTCATTTTTAAGTAACCTATCTAACATTTTGTTGACTTAACTAAAAGGTTGTCAACTTTCATAAAATATCCATTTATTTTAATCATTTAAACCTTTGAACGCCACCTAAATAAACATTTTACTTTCCAGGTAAAAGAAGACGCTAAAATTGGTCACGTTGTCGGCACAGTTGCATGTTGCGATAGTGACATTCAAGACAATTTATTAAACAGCGATGAGGAAAAACAAATATCTTACCTGCTAATGCCTTTGACAGCTGATCATTCGCCGGGAACTTTTGAAATAGATAGAAGAACCGGATCGTTAGTTGTCGCTAGACAATTGGATAGAGAAATCCAAGATGAATACAGACTTGAAGTTAGAGCTTTGGATACGTCAGCAACCAATAACCCACAAAGCAGTGCTGTTACCGTGAAGATAGAAATCGTAGATGTCAACGATAACGTACCCCAATGGCCTCAAGATCCTATAAACTTCGAAGTATCAGAAGTCACTCCAATTGGAATGACTATTTATAACTTTACTGCTAGAGACGCTGATTCTGGTGTAAATGGAGAACTAAACTTCCATGTAGTTTCATCATTGCCATCAACCAAAAATGTGTTCAATCTAGATCCTTTGACCGGCTCCTTGACACTAACTTCTGCTCTTGACTTTGAAACTTTAAAAGAATACTGGCTGGTTCTAGAAGCAACCGACTTAGCGACAAATATCTCAGAAAGAATGGCTACTTCAGCTACAGTTCACATTTCAGTCACTGATGCAAACGACAATATTCCTACATTCGTGTCGACAAATAAAGCTTCAGTGTCATTGAACACAATATCAGGAACACTATATCAAGCATTAGCAGTTGATGCAGATTCAGGCGATAATGGACGGATATCATATTACATTTCAAGCGGCAACGACCACGCTTATTTCTCAATGGAATATGACACCGGGAAGCTAACTTTATCTAAGAAATTCTCGTCTGACGCCTCAAGAGTTCGCCCTGGACAATACAAATTAAACCTTACAGCATCTGATCATGGCATGCCGTTTCCAAGACAAAGTCATATGACATTGCAACTAAATTTGCAAGAGTCCACCAATGTTCCTCCTAGATTTACTGATTCATTTTATAGGGCTAATATTAGCGAAGATATTAGGCCAGGAAGTTTTGTGTCTAGATTGAATGCTAAATCATCTCGAGGCAATTCAGGTAATTTTTGTAAAACTGTGTGTTTGATTTTCTCTTGACATAATACCTAAATAGGTTTCCACTATCCATAATCAAACATAAAATATTTAATCTATCGTATAAGCAATGACTCAAATACTCAAACTTACAATTTTTTTTCAGGAAACTTAACGTATTTGATACCACCAGGAGTAGCTGACAACAAATTTGTCATTGATGAACGATTAGGAACAATCACTGTCAAATCCAGAATGGATAGAGAATATCAAGACCAATACATATTTCCTGTCTATGTCACGGATTCCAGCACGTTTCAATCAACCACAAACTTCGATGTAGCCACTGTGTCAATTAGTATTTTAGACGTTAATGACAATCCACCTACGTTCAAAACTGGATCCTGCTACCCTTTAGCTGTTCCAGAAAACAATGAACCTGAGGTTATTCATACAGTCGCCGCAACTGATAAAGACATTGGCGCTAATGGCGTAATCACTTACAGTATTACTTCTGGAAACAATGGAAATAAGTTCTCCATTGATTCGACGTCAGGAAAACTTACAGCTAGAACATTAGATCGTGAAACTCAATCAAAATACCACTTGACGGTCACAGCCTTTGACCACGGCTCCCCAGTTGCATTACAAGGATCTTGTAATATTACTGTCTTAGTAGAAGATCAGAATGACAATGACCCAGTATTTGATACTGGTCATTATTCAGCTGCTATTCCAGAAGATGCTCCCGTTGATACTTCTGTTATAAAAGTGAGGGCTACAGACGCTGACTTGGGATTTAATAAACGTATTGTTTACTCATTAGCTAATGAAAGTCAAGGATTGTTTAGGATTGATAATAAAACTGGAATCATTTTTACTACTGGGTAAGTGTAGGATATCAAATATTCGATTAGAAAAAATAATCGTTTATAACAAACAAACGATTATAATTTCTGAAGCATAGCATAGCATATGCTCACGACTATATTCCCCGAGGGGGTAGTCAGAGGTATATTCTGAAAGACTGGTTAATAACTAACTTCATTTCTTTTGCAGGAGTTTTGATAGAGAAAAAACGAAGGTGTATCGTTTCGAAGCTGTGGCAACAGATGAAGGTCGTTACGTCGCTCGCTCTCAAAGAGTTTCAGTCGAAGTTACAATTAAGGACGTCAACGATAACAAACCTATCTTTACGAAATACCCATTCAAAGAACAAGTAGCTATATTGACTCCACCTGGACAGAGTTTACTTCGCGTCTCAGCTACTGATAATGATGTCGGGACAAATGCTGAAATACTTTACGAACTTCTCGACACTTCGAATCACAAATTTCGAATCAATCCAACCACAGGTGTTCTTACAGCTACTCAGAGCTTATCAAGTGAAAACGGAAAATTGATACATTTGAAAGTAATTGCCAAGGATAAAGGAAACCCTCCACAAAGTTCCATTGGGCTTATAGAGATTCGTGTTGGAGATTTTTCTGATCACACTCCTACTCTAAATTTCCAAAATGCTACTTACAATGTAACCATTGAAGAAAATCTACCGTACGGTAGAGATGTCATACAAGTTACAGCTGTAAGAAGCGACGGGCGTCGGCAAAGAATCTTTTACGAATTTGGAAACGGCAATGACCAATACGCTTTCGAAATAGACTCAAATACGGGAGTAATTAGAGTCAATAATTCAGCAAATCTAGATTACGAATCTTATCCGGGACCAAAGAGGCATCTTGTCGTAGTCGCCCGAACAGAAGGCACTCCCGTCTTATACGGTTATTGCGATGTAACAATAAATCTGCTTGACCAAAACGACCACGCTCCCAGATTTACGCAGCAACAATACACAGCGAACGTTCTAGAGGGGAATACTAAAGGCGAATTTGTCGTGCAACTCGCCGCGAAGGACGACGACCGAGGGGCAAACGCGCGAATACTATACCATATAGTAGACGGCAACCACGATAACGCGTTTATTATTGAACCGGCGTTCTCTGGATCGGTCAAAACAAACATAGTGTTGGATCGTGAGATAAGAGAGACGTATAAATTGACAGTTATTGCTACGGACGAGGGAGATCCACAGATGACCGGCACCGCTACGCTAAGGATCAATGTAGTCGACGTAAATGACAATCAACCGACATTCCCTCCGCCAAACGTCATTTCGGTATCTGAAGGTACGTTTGTTTTCAAGTTTTTGTATTCGTTTACGTATTCGGTTTTAAATTGCTATAGGGCGGCCTACCGACTTTTCGAAATAAATTGGTAGAGCAAAAAGCGTTTCACAAAGAGGGAGGCATTTTACATAATTTGTATTCTCGACTCCGCGACTTTACATTGCGACTTTTCGATTCCAACGCTGAGATTAAATAAAAGGGACTCCTTTAGGATCAATATTTATTGGATGGTATTACATTTTTTTCGAGTGCATGTTTTAGCGGTGCCTCCCCAACGGTCCGCGTTCTTTTTTCCTTTTTTTCGTCTCTTTGTTTTTGTATCATTGTACGTCGACGGAGGTTTTGTTTTAGAGCCTTATTTCGCAGATCGTTAAAACGGCAGTCAAACGAGAAAGTATTGTGGATGTTGAAAGTATATTTTATTCTTTTTGTCTTTTCCAGGAGCGGAAGTTGGGACTGTACTCACATCTGTCACTGCGAACGACGTTGATACATATCCTGCTTTGAAATACGCCATAATACAAGGAGATAATCGCTTTTCTATAGATAGATACAGCGGTAAAGTGGTTTTGAATAGGCCACTGGATTTTGAAGAGAACAAACTGTATGAAATCAACATAACAGCGTCCGATAACGAGCATGTAGCGAAAACGACTCTCACCGTCAAAGTAACGGATATCAACGACAATTCTCCTATCTTTGACGACATTTCCTATAACAGAATTTTGCCTGGTAAGTTAGCTTCAATACATTGATTGTCAACCCCTATTTGTATCACGATCGTGTGGTTGTTGTGTTGTCATTGTGTGAGTGTATGTGTATGTGTGATTGTATTTTGTTATGTTATGCTATTGTATGTCACAAAGTTTGATTTTCGTTTGGAAGGAGTTCTATTTTAGAGTTGATTTCATAATAAGGGTAACTAGGGGTTTTCGTAAATGAAATACTCTACGGAATGAATTTTACTATTTTTCTTGCTTGTACCGTGTTTTCCCTACTCAGAGTATACCACCTTATTTTTACAACTAAGTAAGGTAAATGATCTGCATATGCTCACGACTATATTCCCTGATGGGGTGTAGTCAGAGATATTCTGAAAACTCAAAACATCCAAGTTTCACTAGTAGTACTAAAATTCTGGCCAGTGTGACGGGGAGTGAGAACTGCATGTTCATTTTGCCTTATTTTCACGCGTCATTCCATTTAAAAACATTAAACTAGTTGGTTTTTGTAGCAATATTTCTGACCAACCATAAAAAGAAAAAGGTTGTGAGTTTATGTACTACTATATCCTAATAACATTTAGCAGGTGACATTTTAATATAAAAATTTATTCACACTATAATTTCTTAAATTTCAGAAGGCGCCGGGACTCTCGAAATCGGCTCAGTTGGCGCGAAGGATCAGGACAGCGGTGACAATGGCAAAGTATCCTATTCGATTCTTCAACCCACCAAAGGCTACTACATAGACTCAATGTCGGGCACAATCTTCGTGAACTACAGTGCTTTACCGGCAAATCAGAGGGATACCCAGCTGGCTGTAGTCGCAACTGACCATGGAAAGCCAAATCGGAGCTCAGTAGCGTCAGTTAGGATTAGCACTGGAGCCTCTTCGGAGATCAAGCCATTCATTGGACAAGATACTTACAGGTAATTGTTATTAGATACTTCTAAGAGTTCAGAGCCTATAGACAAAGTATCTTTCGATTAGCGTTAACGACAGTAGAAAAAATAAAAATGTATGTAAAGCCAACGTCAAAATATTTCAATTGCTAATGTCAAATCCATACATTCTGTTATTTTCTACTAGCGTCAACTCCAATAGAATGTCACTTTGTCTAGGGGGGCTGTAAGCTTAACGAATAGTTTAGTTAGTTACAACCCCTTCCGATAGAACTATTTCGAACTGCTTAACGTGTCTTCCGAAGAACGGAGACGCTCGAGATTAAATACCATCTAAACGATCACCCTTCCAAAGACTGGCCGAACCTAACGTTGTCTAAGGCATGATCGTTTCCAATTCGAAGCTCCACTATGCCACCGAGCGCCTCAAAATTTAATATATCAAATTCACATTTTCTTTTATTTGATTAAAACTTGATTATTAACAGAAATTATTTCTGAATTTCAGGATCACCGTCAACGAAGACACAGAGAAAGGTTCATCTCTTCTCCAGATTGGCGGAATCAATGACGTCTTGAAGAAATACAACCTGGAGTTTCACATCACATCCGGGAACGAAGGAGATACCTTCGACGTTACTTTAGAAGGAGCATTGATACTAGTCAATAAACTTGACAGAGAAAATCAAGATTCTTACGTCCTAGGCCTAGCTGCTATTGAACAAGGCAAACTGCTATCTTATAATCAAAACAAGACATCGATAACTGTATTTGTCACAGTCGCTGATGCCAATGACAACGCTCCTATGTTTTCTACAAATGACTTCGAATTGACTGTCAGTGAAGACGTCAAAATTGGCTATACACTAACGCAATTGTCAGCAAGTGATGCAGACTTATACGGGACACCTAATTCTGCTATTGTGTATAATATTACTTCAGGAGACGATGAAAAGCTGTTCTTTATCCACCCGATTTCTGGTGTTTTGACAGTAAACAAATCTCTCGACTACGATACCGGTAACACAGAATACAAACTGATAATAGTAGCATGTGATCAAGGAACGCCATCTTTATGCAATGCTGTCTACATAAAAGTTGGTATCATTGATGAAAACGATAATTCACCCACGTTTCCAGTTAATGAGTATTTTGAAACGATTGGTGAAAACGAACGCGTTGGTACTTCGATATTCACTGCCAGAGCAACTGATCTAGATAGAGGTAGATATGGGAAGTTGAATTATTCAATAGTACCCGCTACGTCAAACTATAACAGAAACGATGAGTCATGGAAAATGTTCCAAATAGATACAGCGTCTGGATTGGTAAACACAAATGCAGTTTTTGATTACGAACAAAAGAACAAATACGAATTTTCCATTAAAGCTTCAGATATGGGAGGAAAGAGTTCTACAGTAAAAGTGAGAATTGATGTGGAGAGTCGAGATGAATTCTATCCTCAATTTACACAGAAAACTTATAACTTTGGTGTTCCTAAATCTGGACCTCTGCCAGCAGGCTACGTTATTGGGCAAGCCACCGCTACTGATAGAGATAAAGGCATTGACGGACGAATAGTTTATCAACTATCGACTTCTCATTCGTACTTCAAAATCAATAGAACTACAGGCGTTATTATTCTAAAAAAGAAAGTGGATTCTGTATCCAGTCTTTTCGGATCTGACAAATCTATAAGCTTGGTTGTTACAGCAAGTTCCGGAAGGCAAGGTTCTTTAACAAATAAAACTGCAGTGGAAATTCTCCTAGATCCTTTGGCAATAGTTTCCGATGTGAATCATTTGAACGATCCATCCATTGCAGCTAGCAGTGGACTTTCTGATTGGGCATTAGGATTGCTTATTGCTTTTATATTTATCATCATTATATTTGCCGCCGCATTCCTGTTCTTACACATGAAAAACAAAAGACACAAGAAAGTAAATAAGCCTGGACTGAATTCTGAAGGAGTTGGTGCGACAAACAGTTACGTAGACCCAAGCGCTTTTGACACGATTCCTATAAGAAATACAGGAGCGGCGGGTAATTTTGCCCCTCCAAAATACGACGAAATCCCACCATATGGTCCTCATACCGCCAGTTCCAATTCCGGAGCAGCTACTACTTCTGAACTTTCTGGATCTGATCAATCAGGTTCGAGTGGTCGAGGTTCAGCTGAAGATGGAGAGGATGGTGAAGATGAAGAAATTAGAATGATAAACGAAGGACCTTTACAACGAGAATCTATTCATCGACAACCAAACGGTGTCGATGACGATAATCTATCAGACGTATCTGTACATAATACTCAAGAATACCTAGCGAGGCTAGGTATTGTAGATACAGGAACTGGTGGTGGAGCTTCAACATCGTCAAGAAGATGCTCAGAAAATGTCGTGAATAAAGACACTATGCTGCATCACGGACCAATAGATTCAATGCACATGTTCGACGAAGATGGAGCTCACGAAAACGATATAACAAATCTTATATATGCAAAACTAAATGAAGTAACAGGCAGTGAAAGAGCTAGTAGCGCAGACGAAGCAAGCGCAGCTGTGGAAAGAGCTATGGCTCTTGGTGCGTTCCCAAGCGCACCCGGTGAAAACACAGCTGTACCGACAGCTGGACCATCGATGACAGGCAGTCTTAGTTCTATAGTGCATTCTGAAGAAGAATTAACTGGTAGCTACAACTGGGATTACTTACTTGACTGGGGCCCTCAATACCAGCCATTGGCTCACGTATTCTCTGAAATAGCGCGCCTAAAAGACGATGCTGTATCGCTTCAAAGTGGAAATAGTGGTGCTTCAAGTGCTAAAAGCAAAGGAACTTCAATATCAGGCGGAAAGACTGTACCTCCGCCACTGTTAACGACGGTAGCTCCGAGAAGTTGTCCCGCACCTTCATTATCGTGCAGACAACCTCAGCATTTATTACCGAGGTCTCCAATCAGCCATGATGTTCCTGGTGGATTTTCAGCGGCTGCGGCTATGTCACCTTCTTTCTCGCCGTCTCTATCGCCTTTAGCTACGAGATCGCCATCAATGTCACCTCTTGTAGGTCCCGGTCTTCCGCCAGCGCCGGCCAATAGGAAACCTCCTCATTCAACAATGAGGATATGAGACTAGACTTGTATTATTATAGTTAGACTGTAAATATAATCCATACGACTGTTTGATAAGTATTGTTAGTTTATTTATTGACTACCGATTTAATCGGGCTAGTAAGAATTGCAATCCCAGATAATTTAGATCTCAAAATACGAGTGTTACAGATCATTTTGGATGATTGTTGGTAAAATTACGTTAATTCTAAATATTTTTGAGATAAATACCGATATAATAATAAATTCTACAAAAATATATTAAAACTACTGTACAGACCTGTACCTAGTCTATACACTACATTAGACATAACGTTAAATGGGCGTGAGTTAGAATATTGTGGTTGTGAGTTATTGATGTTGATGGTATGGGATCTAACTGCTTCTGGATTGCAATCCTAAGAGAATGTCTTTTTTCTTAATATCATTTTGAGCATATCAATCTGTAAACTTTGCCTGATTGCTTCAAAGTGAGGTATTAAACGCTTATTACCGATTTTACGGTAACTGTATATATTGTCTTCATTCGGGTTGTAACTTTAATCTTGTAAATACTAGTGTAAAATGTTAGTGCCTTTGTAAAATATTAAAATGAAGACTGCCATGTAATTGTATACTTTTAAAAACAAATGAAAAAGCTTTACTGTAAGCTCTAAGTATATTTTTAGACGCAATTTATCCTAAGCTTTATTATAATTCTATAAAATGCAGTCACAAATTTTGTTGTATAAGAAACTTCAGTGCCTTTGATTTCTGGAAAATCTGAAAATAATGTACTGTGATTTTCATCTTAGTATCAAAATACTCGGTTCTATTTAATTCTGATATTAATTAAGTGAATGTATCGGTGATATTGTGTACATCATGTTAAAGTGAATTGAGTTTTAATGATTGTAAATATAATTTCTTTTCTTGTAATTATTAATTTTAAGTTCCAATGACTGTCTGCGATGAATGTTTAAACAAAATAAATACATTTAAAAATTTATTGTTTTCTTTTTCTTTTAATATAACATACAAGTGACATACAGTGAAAAATTACAAATTATTATTTATCACAGTTGGTACTAAATCTACTGATAACGTGAAGTTTATATTTAGAATTGAGTTACAATTTTAAAGCAAGCTGCAATATTAATTTTGAAATTCTACAGTTAACATTATTTTGAATTTAAGCCTCAACCCATGGACTGCCATAATTCCAGACGCATTAGAATAGATAATATTGTTCATCGAGTAGATATTTACGTTCAGGCCTAAGAGGAACTCTTTAAGACTAGAGTGAGCCATACCAATTGTATAGTGTCCACTTTTTTTGACGTTTAGGTTTGAGTGTGTGGTGTCAAGTAGTATGGACAAAAGGCACCGAGTGACATATGGCCTTATGTTTATGGTCACTTTTCACACACACTAGCTCAATAAAAAGTGGACAGCCGCATAAACAAATATCTATAGTTCCATCTCCTTCTACTATTAAAGGTATGTCATAAGACAAAAGAGACCAACTACAATCGTAAATTTATGCGGACTCTATGGAGATCCTTTCTCTTAGGTTCGGGCAGTCCAAAGGTTTAGTTTACACAAATCATTATTATTCATCATTATTATGATAGGTTTCGAAAACAAATCTAAACGTTATTTCCCAAAATAATCTCCGAATCTAGTTTTGTTGCCATTGTTTCAAAAATTTAGTAATACTTCGTAATTTTACGTAGAATTATTCAGAAAGAGATCAGTATACACATCATTAAATTTAAATCACTTACTGTCCTCAGATATCACTAATAATTTAACTTAAATGAATAATGTAACAATTAACAATCATTTGGAATGGGAACTTAAAATTAAGGAAATCCTAAAACTAAATAATCTTACATTAAAATTGACAGTCTAGACCTATTTTATTTATGTTTTGAATACAAAATGGCTTTCTGATAATTAGTAAGTCAAATTTTCCAGAGTAGTGTCAACGAATAGCAACGAATGCGAAAAAATAATGAATGATATGAAAACTCAGATCTCACAGGTCATAAGCTTTGGATTATTCCAATCCAAATTATTTTCCCCAGTGCAAATTACCTTGGGGGAATTGAAATCGAATATTAGTTTTTCCTTTTTTCATAATGCTCCTTGCTCCGGAGGTACGGTTTTCCAGGGGGAATAATTGGTAACAAAAAAGCGCTATTAAACTCATTTTCAAATAGGTCAAAATAACCTTAAGATCACATGACCACTTTGAAATCTAGGAACATTCTATTGTGCTTCTTTCTTTTTTCAGAAATATTTCATTACCATACGTTGACATTACATTTTTAAACTCGTTCTTGCAGTAGTAATATGTAATATCCAATATTGTAAAAGCTAAAGGCTGTATTATTAAATCTTGGCACTTATCAAAAACATTAATCTGTGAAAAGTTTATTCTAAAATATTGTTCCTTGTTCTATTTCTAATCGTGTATAAACTATCGAACGTGCTTCAGTGCCAAGATTTATTACACAATCTGTTTTAAAGGGAAGATGACTAAATTGCTGTTTGCTGAAATAGGTATACTTACAATAAAATAACTAACTTTTTGATATATACGGGTACCTATTTGGAGATATTTGGCACAAAACAAATACTTTTAATAACATTTTACACTAATAATAGCCGTTGGAAGAGAAATCCCCCAGTTATATTGGTGTCGTAGAAGTTAAACAAGGAAAGAGTTTCTGTCACAGTGTTTTATAACCTAGCCACTTATAACCACTTACATAAGTACACTTAAAAATATAGTTGGTTGTAGTAGCGAAGTTTTGTCTGCCAAGGAAGGGATCATTTCCTATGTTTATGTAAGGGTCAACTTAGACGAAAGTGACAGTGTTTAACGCTGGAAGTTTTATGCTTTGGTCGGAAAGATGGTACTATATGTGACAACTATTTATTTTAGAGTACTTTTCTAGAAAATTTGTTATCATCCATTTTATTCTGGTAGATTTAACCAAATTCTACTTATAACCACACATTTTCTAGAAAAGTGTGCCAAAATTACTCTGTTTAGTTAAATAGTGTTTTAGTAAATTTTCGACTGTTACAAATTATCCCCACTGTCACACTTTCCTCGACCTTTGATATTTATGGCATTAACTTAAAATAAAAAATTTGTAAACATTGCTGATGTACTTCTCCAAAAAATTACTCTAAGTAGAGCCTTTCGTGATATCATTGAATGTACCTTGCAAAATAATAACTACAAGAGAACAACTAAGTGTAATTTAAACTGGACTTAATAGTTTCATAAGCTAGGTGATTACCTACTCTTTCAAAAAATCCATAAAAGGTACAAACACTGCTGGGGCTACCCACATCAATAGATGTCACCACTGACACAAGAGGTATCGAGAATTTTATAATTTCACTCAGATTCAGAAAGCCACACGTTGAAATCAGCAGTAGAATGATGCATAATCTCCATAGTAATTTTGACAGTTTATACCGCTGAATTAAAAGTGTGACTTTCAAAATCGCCCTCCAGATTGTCGGAACCACGACGCAACGAAATACAAATCTTTTCGAAAACCAAAACCAAATCCAATTCGGTCAAAATTACGTAAGAAAATGTTACGTGTTACGTCACACAGCACGATGTCAGAAACTATGAAAAAAGTACCTACTCTATCTGCATAGAGTACGGAAACTCACACCTTTCGCTGGTACGGGAGGTGGACGACTGTAGGTAGTAGTGTATTCCTCTCTCACTCGCACTCACATATACCTGTACTAGCTTCATCTTGGCAGTGCGAGTCCGTTTGTATAAAGTGTCTGGGGTGTGACGATATTATCACATTGTCTCCCGATGACGTAGACGCGTTGAGAAGATTTGCATGGGACCTAAATAAGTAGTAGAACTGCAATTGGATTTGCCTGAATTATTATTGTCCCATGTTTAAGTGGTGTCGTCTATTGATACCAAGTAGCCCTAATTATATTTAAAAAAAAAACAGTCATCTTCCAAAATTCAAAAAGGCTCAAAATGTGAATATTAAATTCGTTTAACAACACTACAGTGGTTAGCATTGTGTAAATGCATGTCTATGATGACTTCATCAGATGCTATAGACTTCTTGCCTGGTGTAGTTATACCTATTTCTTCTTCGGTGTTCGGGGTTGGTAGGAGGCCGTTTGCTATTGGTTCCTGTAATACAATTATTGTTCTGATATTATGATTACTCGGAGAGTTCCGTCAGATGGCGTTGTAACTATTTGTTAAGCCAGGTCTGAGGGCTATTAAGGTGGCTTGAAAATTCTCTGACAGCAAGTTGACCACTAACTTCACCTTCACCAACACGCACTGGGCCCGCGTGGTGGAGTATGGCCCACTCCCTCTCACCCTTATTCGTGAGAGGAAGCATTTGCCCTACAGTGGGATTCTACAAGCTACAACTTACTTACTGTTACTTACTGTAAAAATGTAATGGTTACAAAATCATATCTATCCACTGTTGAACATATTCCTCTCCTAAGGCGCGCCACAGAACTATCTGTGGCTTTCACCATTAAGTCGCTCCCCAATATCTGGTCACAAGTCGCTCGTCCAAAGCTGGAGAGTGTCCTTCACTACGCCTGCCAGTTCATGCTCTATTCAAGAAATCGAATTTTCACATTGGTTGTAAATAAAAGGTAGGCTTGACAAAGATAGACCAATGTGATAGTATTAAACAGCCGATGATAAAAACAATGTACATACAAGTCGCATAGTGTGGTGAAAGTTTTGTAAATTCAATTTCTTATTGACAAGATAATCTTACCATAGAAGCAGCATCACAAGCCATGAGCTCATTCTTAGAGAGATGTTCCACCACGGCGGCCGCATAGCAGTCTCCCAACATGTTGTTTTGGGTTCGTATCCGATCACTGCAAAGAGTTTCAACATCGTCACGTTCACGTGAGTCCAGTGTAAATTAGAGATTGTCAGAGTATTTATAAGCCGATTCAACAATAATTTATCCGTAATGTAAAATCTACGCTTACAATAGTAGGTATTTATAGACTAAAATATACTCACACAAGCCAGTCAATAGCGAACAGTAGCGATACATCGTGTGTGGGAGCGTCGACTGCAGCCAGCACTACCAGCAACAGCACCATGGCAGCTGATGGCACCGAGGCCGATGACACCGATGCTGCTGTCGATGTTAAGCTGGAACAATGAGACATTAGGCAATCAGCAATAATATAATAGGCAAATCTCAAGCTCTTTACCACGATCGGCAACTCAAACTCAATGACATTCCTATTTGGCAATTCAAACTCAATGACATTCCATAGACTCATTCAGCCGAAACACGATCTTGTATCAATCTACTCCTCGTTGAAATTAACAAGGGCGTCCATGACCCTTGCTTTGCACTGCCTATCGTAAAAAACGTATTGCCTCCTTAGAAAAAAAGACTGAATGTCAATACTACTTCAGTGGTTCAAAATTTTGGCAATACAACTCATCGGATTTACCGAAATTTAAAGCTAACGGTGGCTCATGAGCTGGCCGGCAGCTCCAGGGAAAGTTTGAAGATACGGAAAGGGTTTTTGGTGGATAGCAATTTTTAGTATAACTCAGAGTGAGTAATGAAGCACTCTCCTCCTCACTTGTTCGCATAAATTCTAAGTTTAGATAACTATAATAACTTACAATATCGTAGCCAACTCAGCAAAACCCAAGTGCAAACTATTCATCTGGCAAACAAATATACTGGCTACAGCCAAGAACAAGGCAGTCCCGTCCATATTGATGTTGCAGCCGATGGGGAGTACGAAGCGGGTGATGCGAGGGTCGATGCGGAGAGGTCCTTCCATGGCTCGGAATGTCACGGGAAGAGCAGCTGCTCTGGAAATGGTAAAAAGACATAAGTAGACGGTGATTCGTGAGCTAAAACGCATATGCTAGAAAGTTTGTAGGATACTACAGTTGTCTTATACAGTATGCAGATATTTTCATGCTGTATCTTTTCGTTTTTATCTGGGGGCTCGTTCGAGAAGCCAAACGAGCGAGACACTGCTATACCTTTTCTCGAATTCTAGTTTCAATGAAGGATAAATGTTTCTTTGGAGATTTGGCTGGTTTTGTCCTGAAGTATGATATTATTTCAAGTTTTTTTTTTTTCTAAATTGACGAATTCGGTAAAAATTAATTATTAAATCGTGGTTCTCGTGGATTAATCGAAGTTGACAAACTTGACAAACTTTTTCCCTCCTATTCGAGATTCTACACAATACACATTCCGCACAACTACCATTGAACACATCGTCTAATTTATTTAGTCTTCCTGAGTTTGTGAAAATTAATTGTGGAGTTCAAAATAAGATGCTTGTCAAAAACACATTGCATCGTACTCTGTTACTTGGTAAATACAATATCAGAATTTGAATAGGTAATTAGTAACATAAAATGTGGCAGACGAAGTCGCGGGCAGCAGCTAGTTAGGCTCACATTTTTATCTTTTTGCTAATAATATTATAAATAAATGAAGTCTTTTAATGAGAGAATTTGTAAAACTTTGATTACAATTTCTAACCATTTATTTTTTTGTAAGAGGAGTCTAGATTTGATATACTTACGTTTAGAAGCATGTGTTTCTTTAAAAGACACGCACAAGAAAAATTTACAGTAGTTGAGATACAAACTACTCACGTAGAAGCAGTAGCCGATGCTGTCAGCATAGCGTGAGACAGTCCCCAGTAGAACTTATATGGATTCTTCCCTAAGAAGGCGAAGTAGATGAGCTGCATCACAATCAGCTGGTAGAAGAACACTCCAATGGCAACAGTTGTTATGAACCAGCCTAATTGAGACATCACTTGAGCTGAAATAAAGAGGGCAGGTCAAGCCTATTCTACTTTTAAGTAGGGGATAGAATCCAATAATGGTACCTCCTCCATAAGGACACACTACAACTATGTTTAATAAAATAAATGGTAACAGGTATTTGCAGTTGTTTTACAAAAAATTAATTACATTAATACTAGTGATTGTGACAATTATGGCCACCTTCAAAGGTGGCCTTCATTTCAAATCGGTTGACTGTATAGTGCCTACTGTTCATTAAATTCAAGCTTTGAGAAACTGTTCAAGCATTAAAATAAGATTGAACTTACCAACATTACTAACACCAAGTATCTTCCCAGCTATAACACTGCTGACTCCAACAGGAGTGAACCACATGACACCGGTCACCATCTTCATGATGACCTCGAAGATTGCTTGAAAGAAGTCGATCACAACCTGCCCTTTGGTACCTAAGGTTCCAAGGAGGCTGCCGAAAATGAGGCAGAAGACAACCAGCCCTAAGGTATTGGTTCCAGATCTGAAATAAATAAAAAAGTTGAGAATTTCTGACTTTTCAGAATTTCAGAGGACTCTTCTTCTTCCATAGTTCCCGTTACTTCTCAGTAGAATTTGGAACTGACGCCAGGCTTCTTTGTGGCATTTTGTCCATAGCGAGTGAAGTAAGCTCTAACCGCATGTTTTATTCATCTCTTTGGCTTCGGCTTCAAATCTTCTCCATGTCCGGGTTGGGTAATCAGGACGACGAAAGCCCAATGGTTTCCACTTCATGGCCATTTTAGGCATAATGATCAGCAGGCCTCCGCAAAGTATGCCCTAAGTGGATAGTCTTAGTTTATTATTGAAATAGACGAAGAGAAATATAAGAGTTTTCGCTAAAACTAGGATCTGACCTTAAGTTTCAATAATAAAGGAGAGTCATAGTACTCAATTAATTATCCGTCCTATAGCTTTTATCCTGCCTGTGAGAAAGGCAAGAAAGCACCGTCCTTTTAACTGCTGCTGCGCTTGACAGAGCTTGCTTGCAAGCCATATTGCTTGCCTATACGTAGAAATACTCCTGACTGAAAATATTATTTCTATTAGGATACTTACCTATAAGATACAACCCGAACTAAGGGTACAGTTTCATTCTCAGTCACATTCCTTTCGAATAATGATGGAGCTTCAGCATACACAGTATGGGCCTGCTGGAATGCTGCTTGGACTATGTTATCGGGAAATAAATTCCTGGAAATGATAATAATGCTGGTATACTTATGAAGACATTTCGTGGTCGACCGCCTCACGGGGCACATACGTTGGGAGAGGCGAGGTATATAGGTACGATCGCCTTTGAGAGGAATGCGTTTCCCTTCTCCCTACATTACCCACCCCCCGCTAACATCGAGTGTACCTCACCTCCCGAAACGTCTGGTTATTTTATTTAACTTGTCTGAGACACAGCTTGCCGATATTTGCGAGTTTCATTTCCGTTATTTTAAATTTTTTATAATATTAAGAGCATTTAGCTCTTATCGGTGTCTAACTGAGAAGGTCTGCAAAAATTTCCATTCAATCTCGTCAACATAAAACCCGTTGGATATGCCAAAAATGATTATCACTGTTCAATGATCTTGTTGCCAGTGAATTTATCATTTAAACGTATGCCAAGCCCACGTACAGACATGAACAAAATATATCTTAGTAATCAGTAATAATCACTACGGCAGACAAATAAATTTAAACAGAGATCTGTAATATATTTTGCTATATTTAGTATGTATGTATTTATGTATATATTTATACTTTGTGTAAATTATAATATTATGTATCAATTAGTACACCGCCATAGCATTTATCTCATGTAAGACTTCTTCCATCCACTGGTTGTCTGGAAGAAATCACTTTTAGTGATAAGGCCGCCTTTTGTACCCTTCTTGTTCGCGTATATTGTTGTTGTTTTTTGTGTATTTTGGTGTGCAAATAAAGAATATTTATCTTATCTTATCTTATATGCGCCAACATAAATTTATTTTTTCTATAATAATGACTTTGCGAACTCACCGTCCAATGTCCAGTAAACTATCCAAAATACTGTGATCTCTTTTACTCTGCACTAAACCAGCAAATTCGTCTCTTAATTCTGGCTTTCCTGGATGAATGAGCATTGCCAGTAGAATACCCAGGGCAGCGTTAAACATGGACGTAAGGATGAAATAGAGTAACGTCCTAACTGCTATCTTTCCACTCATCTTGGCATTGAGGCTGGCAGAACCAGCAATCAAACTAGCAATGATTAAAGGCAGTATCATTAGTTTCAGCAGTCTCATGAAAAGTTCTCCCGGATATGATATGAGCATTAGAGCATCTGAACCTAATTTGTATGGACGGAGACCGAACCCTGTAACAAAGAAGTCAATGTTACCATAATGCATTTTATGGACATAAGTAGCACAAGGCTTACGCCTGTTTTCCGATGGGTTTTCAGATATTCCAAGTAATTAGGTATACCAGATTCAGAATAACCACATTTCACTAGCAGTCCCCAAACTCTGTCCAACTCCTATGTCCTCTGTGTAACTGTATGTTATAGGAAATAGAACTAGAATAACTAGATAAATAATCAATAAATGACAAATATCTAGTACAAAGTCACACAAATTACATAGTCCCATATAAAGTAGGTATAAGAAGGTAATCAAGCAGCAGACCAGCAGATTATAAAATCCGTGGGGGTTACTCTGAACTATTTTTGAACTCAATTGATCAAAGATGATACAGATTGATGATGATAGATGGCCTTCCGTTACAAAGGGGAGACAACTACTATAGAAAAGAGCAACCGACTTTAGAGATCAACAGAGAATTTTTAAATAAAAGACTGTACTATCTCTATAGTTTTCTTCTGGACAAGGTCCGCGCGCGCCGGGTTGATCTTGAACTATCCGATAGTTATATATTAACCATACAATTAATTGGTGTGAAATGTCTATAATATTAAAAAATCTGAATCAGCACTACGAAGACCATAAGGACTAAGAACGAAGATCAGTTCTGATACATTCTGCTGTTAAGGTCAATGAGCTTGAAAAAAGGAAGGAAATCTGGGTTAGACAATTCACTTCAATTATATTCTTGTTGGAGTAATTAAATTAAGCGCTTAAGCACACTCACCTATGGCAATCCCCATCAAAACACCAGCTAAGGTGATAACCAGCATGACGTTTTCGATGAACCATTTCTTGACTCCAGTAGGGTCTACTCGAGCAGACCGGTCTTCTGTGGTCTTTGGGCCTCTATCTCCCGGCCCCATCTTAGCAAACAGGTACTCTGAAAACCGTTCACCTTTCTCCATTACAGGTGAAGTTTACTCTTCGCCCAGACCTATATGATCTGGTCTTTTTATTGTCTTTCGTTCTTTTTTTATTAAGGTTTAGTCTTTAGTTTTGTATTTTAATGGCAGGATGTATTGATACTGGTTTTATAATTTACTTTAGCATTGTTTATTACTATTATTATCAATTAAAAGTGTTTTAACTTGTTTAGCTCTTCAAGATTTTTGTTTTATATTGGCGTATATATGACGATTTTAGATACATCATTGATTTTAGTTATTTCTTTCACATTCAGTGCAGTGTCATCTTTTCAATGCACTTCGGTCGACTAACCTACAGGGTCTATTCCGAATTACGTGACTACTACTTTTCTCTCACACATTTCACCAAATTGTATCGGATTGAATACTATTTATTACGGCGTTTACACTGTACGACATAACGTTGATTTTTATATAAGCAGCAATGTATGCAAGACAAGGCGAAGAAGAGTAGAAACGAATTTTTGGTAGTAATATAAGGAAGCCATGTATGCGCGCGCATTCATCGATTGCTCTGCATTCACTTAGCTATATTAAGTTTCTATAAATACTATTATTAAATTGTGGGCTTTATGTATTTAGTTATAGGATTAAGTTTATTTTGAACTAGTGACGTAGGTAAAAACTTACGTACTTTAATAACTGTTAATGTAAAACGAAGCATATTGGTTGACCGGGCAGTAAGCATGCGCAGTTCAAAGCAACTCGAGCAGAAAAATAAACTACTGCATTCTGTGATCTAGTTCCAATCACTGGATAAAGCATTGGTATACATTATTTATAGTATATGGATACCAAGCCGAATCAGTGTGATTCTCCTAATATAACTAATCATCGTTTATTATACTACTTGAAATAGGAACTGTAACCAAAAATGGTCTCCAATCTGCAAACAATTATGATCAGCTGATCGATGTGGATATAAGGGCCATGGGCAACACTACCATCTGGAGAAGGAAAGCAATCAGGGATCGTAAAACACTTAAATTTTTGACAAAAAACGTTGAACAAGAAGTAGAGAAAACATTAACAAATCAATTTTAGCTCAAATACTAAGTTTTTCAACAACTGAAGTCACAAAAATCGAGATGTTTCCATTCTTATGAAGTTTACATAAGAATTACATCAGGGGACTTCCGGTCTATAGTGGTAGCTAGGTAGGTACAGCAAAGATGAATGCACTACCATCACGAGGAAAGAACTTCTTGGACCATTGCCAGTTGCATTTATTTTCTCGCAAGTCTCTGCAGAATATGAATAAGACAACTTTATTACTGCATTTTGTGTAGTCACATGATTGAGTACAATTCTTGTGATCATCGAAAAGAACTTTGAAAAAATTAGTTAAGAGTTAGAAGGAATAAAATTGGTAAACATTAAAAGTGAAAAAAAATTATTGTTTAGTTGGCTTTGAAGAAGTTTAGAGATATCTAGCACTCGAAAATCGTCATGCACGCTCATTTTTGACTTGCGCGTGCCAAAAATGAGCGCGCATGACGATTTTTTCGTTTTATCGCTTTCGCGTACCTAAACAAGTCAAAAATCTATCTATCTCAATTTCTCGAGAGCGGCATGCTAAGTCCGTTTTATGGTTGTAGCACAACTTTCGGTCTATATTGGCGGCTCTAGGACGTGGAATGGAATACCTATTTTGTTTCAACTTTTGGACCCCAAAGGTACACTTACTTTAAAACAAAATATTTCACGTCCTAGGAAATACATAAATAAACAAAAATGTTTAACATATTTTGTTTCAGACCATCGAACTTAATAATTTTCACTAAAGAACAACAACAAAATCGCAAAAAAAGTAAGTATTTGTTTTGTACAAAATTTTAATTGCTTGCTACTCGATCAAAAATGTACTTATAGAATATAGTAGTCTTTTTTTTCACGAAATTGATTCTGGTTCCATATAGGAAAAGGAAACTAAAAGTATCATTAATAGTAAAAGTGGTTCAGTCATTCTCAAATAATTAATTGGTGGTAATTGGATTAAAGATTAATGATACTTTTCCTTACACCCTGTATTACGCATTTAAGTTTATACCCTGTATACCTAATTATTAGTGAAAAGATCACACTCAGAGCTACACAGATTCACGGCACTATTTAAATATTATATGGCACTATTGCAATACACGTGCGTACTCTAAAGTTTCATTTGTCTATGTCTAAATATAAAACGGCAAATATAACATTCAAACGACTCTCGGAGTCCATTAAAACTTAATTATTAGATCGTTGATCTTTCACCTTTTATTCATTCAATTTATAGGCTTTTAATTTTACTATTTGCATTGTTATAAGGTCGAAAATCCCGCAATGAGCGTAGTTACTTGTAGTGGAATTTATGACTGTGACATGTTTTCAGTGGGGTCAAATTTTTCAGGGTGATTAAAAGCCAATAATTTCTAATAAAAAAATTACAAAAAATCTTGTTTGTTTGCCTAAGTGAACTAGTACATTTTATAGAGGTATCGAGCCTGTGTATACTTCATTCCAAATAAGGACAAAAAGATTTTCCGATTCCTATATAGGGTCTTTCTTAAGACGCTGACACTTTTTTAAGGGGATGATCAGACCACCAAACTGAACAACTTTCTCTATGACACCAACATCAAAATTGCAAAAAAAATTTGCTGCTCCATACAAAACTGCAAACCTTCTCGAGCCAAATGTATGGGACAGCTGATTTTAATTTCGTGATTTCGATGTTTGTCCCATAAAGAAAGTTGTTCAGTTTGATGGTCTGATCATCCCCTTAAAAAGTGTCAGCACATTAAGTTGGACCCTGTATAGCTTTCTAGCCAATTCTAATTAGCAATTAAATAATTGGATGCAAGATATGTCGACATATCTTGGACGTTACTGAGGTGTTCTAAGCGTAAGTGAGAGGAAGTGTTTCAAATCTCTGTTTCTGTTATTCAAAATAACCTTAAAATTTCGTTGCTATTCAGAATGGAGTATAAGTAAATACTTCGAATTTTATTATAAGTAGCTACCTAGTTTTTAAAATGTGTCGAAGTTTTTTTTTGAAATTGAAGTAAAAGAAATTAATTAATGTTCACATTATCGAAGTTGTTGGTGGTTTTTAATGAAATTGTTTTATTTTATTCACATTGAACACATTCATACACATATGAGACGCGTATCTCGTCCAGACACCGCAGATTTTCTATTGTGTCGGGAGTTGCAACAAACGAACCTTTTCTTGAAGTCGATAATATAAATAAGTTTACAAAACTTACCCTTTAATTGCTTAATTTTGACGGCTCGCTAAAATAACAACAACGGAAAATTTCTTAGTAAAATCTACGAATTTTCCTTTCTTTCGGAAGGCTCGAAAACATCAAAACTTTGTTTGTAACCACTGGTCGTTTTTCATCAACAACTTTATTGCACCGGAAAAAAACAGTTTTTGGTAAGGGTGGTTAAAATTTCCCATTAAAAAATATATTTTGTTTACAATGGGAGTGATTGTCTCGGATCTCATTTGGCAACTGCAATGCCAAGATGCATTTCACATCAAGGTTATTTTAATCGACACTGTTTGAACATTGAACTTCATAAGTTATGGCATCGTTAGGGTCAATTTCGTTTGTGATTTATTTGTCCATGTGACCAGGAGAGTGCGAATTTTGAAACTCATTCGTTGAACTCAGTCGTTGAAAATGTCAAAACTACTATATATGCATCTTTCTACAGCTCAATCACAATCCAGGAGTGCGATTTTTGAATGTCAATTCATCTGTAGAAAGATGCATATCTTCATACTAATATTGACATTTTCAACTGCTGAGATCAAAGTATGAGAGATTCGTATGAGTTTCATTTCTACTGCTGATTTGACTTTCAAAAATCTTATTTCTGGAGTGCAATTTTTGAATGTCAAATCAGCAGTAGAAAGATGCATATCTCCATAGTAATTTTGACATTTTCAACTGCTGAGTTCAACGAATGAGTTTAAAAAATCGCAATCCAGATAGTTACGTCGAAATATTAATGACAGTTTTAGTTCAAATAAAAATCATACAAAGTAAAGAAAACAGTCGTGTTAGAATGGCCAACACTTTAAATAGGGTCAATCTTTATAATTATGCTAATGGGTCAGAACATCAAACTGAACAACTTTCTCTACGGGACCAAAGACGAAATCGCAAAAAACCAGATGTTCCATATAAACCTGAAATCCTAAAAGTCCCGTATGGGACATCTTTTTTTCGGATGTCTACTTTCGTCCCATACCTAGAGATTGTTGTTCATTTTAATGGTCAGATTAGCCCCTTTAAAAACCGTCAGCATAATAAGTTGGCCCCTGTATTTAAAAAAAACGGTTGTGCTAAACTGTAAACTTTTGATTTTATTCGCAAAGATCAGGCATAAAACAAAAAAGTGTTTTCTACATGTTTTCCATTTTGTATTAAAAACAGTGCCATCTATTCCAGAATCGCCGAACTAGCACGAAACACAACTTTTGGATTAGTTGACAAAACAGTACTGCAGACAAAAAAAATAACAGCGCCATCTGTTAGAAATCCATTGTACTGAAATGGAACTCTAAATGTTAACTTCACAGAACTAAAACAAAATTTCGCTAATCGCAATTAGTTCTAGTAAAATTGTATAGAGGGCATGACTTCATTTAAATTGGACCTTAGTGGATTGATTGATAATTGTAATACCTAAATAAAATAGATTCCTATTCCTATTTGTAAACTTAGATGACCAATTTTGATCTACTTAATATTCTTATTACCACAGTAAAATTTTGTCACAGTAAACTATTTGCAGTTGTTGATGCTAATAAGGTACCTACTTCGTTAGTCGATGCACCTTACCGGGTCTTGCTTAATTTTGGTGATCGTTTCAAACACCGAAGCACACAAGAGGAGCCACGTCAGCCACGAGCTTAAAATAAAACCTAACTTCACCAACATAGGTACTAGAAAATAGAATTCCAATACAAAGAGCTCTGTAGCCGATCCCTAAATCCGCCAAAAATCCCCTTTCCTTCAATCTCTTTTAGTAGAAATCCGTAAAATTGCGCGCAAGCATACGGCCCCTCTGCGCTAAATGCATTTACTGTGCTAACAAAATGGGTTACACTACTGTTACAACACACAAACATTTATTTTAATTTAGACAAGTTTAATTCACACTTTAGGTAATCACGTCCATTCCCTTTTGAGTTGGCCAGTAACTTTGCTATAACCATCAACTACTTATAATATATTGGCTTATAGTGAGTGTACTTTTCAGAGATTCGTAGTAAGAAAAATTCGTTCAACTCAACGTCCTACTAAAGTAAATTTGCTATGAACTAAGATTAAAAAATGTTTTTTTTTGTAAACAATTTATATTATACCAACTTATTTTAGAAAATGATGAATCAATCCATCCAAAAATGTTTGAATATCTTTGAATCCATCTATCGCTGTTTTCATGCTACGAGACATACTGCTGGCTGTCCATCACAGATGTAGGTACGATGTAACTACGCTGTGTGCGAGGATGAAAATAACCAATCAGATCACTCCATTTTCATAGCTTAGCTTAGCCCAGTTTTAGTGGATGAAGGTTTAGCTACACAGCACATCTATGGCAAAAATCCGATACATCGCTTTAAAAATATTAAACCGATTCTGTCGCGCAGTCAGGTAAAAAAGGCTGTCCATTCGATCAATCCGTGAGTCTCATATTAAAGCGCTTTGTGTTTCAGCGATTTTCAGGTGGCTGTGTTCGTGAAATTTTTGCTCGTTCCAGTAAAACGCTGAAAACTTTGCACTTTGAGGTGTTTGACGAGTGAGCCGTGTGATTTGGGACCAGCATACTATTTACTTTATTTTGCGGTTGGATAACGTTTGAATCCATCTTGACAGTTTTATACATGAAATTTTGAGTTTTGGATGCAGTTTTGCTTTAATATTTTATCTACACTTGGGTTCAAAGAAGATACCTATAAGATTAGACAGATTTTTTGATTCCTAGTTTAACTTTCAATTTTTTTTCTTTTGTCCAGTCAATGGCATGTCTTATACAGGATCCAACTTAATGGTCTGACGGTACTGTTTTTGTTTTTAATTGCTGTATGTTTTTGGTATGCAAATAAGGAATATTTATGTTTTGTTCTTTCAGACCATCAAACTGAATATCTTTCTTTCTCTATGAGACGAACATCGAAATCTCAACAAAAACACTGCTGTCGCATAATCTGGGTATAATTAATGAAACAGCAGATATTTTTTGCTAATTTTGACTTTGTTTCCTAGAGAAAGTTGTTCATTTTGATCTCCCTACGCTCATTAGAAATTACCAAAGTTTCAAAATTACAGTAATTTTTCAGAAAGTTAGGTAAGAGCTTATTTTGAATATTTTGTCAATCATCTCGAACACATTAGTGTAGAGTAGAGATTTTGAATGACCAAAATGTCTGGTCTTGACAATGTTACACTATGTAATTTAATATTGAATTTATGTAATTGTACTTTCTATATTTTGTTTTGTTTAAAAGAAGTGTGTTGTAGAGTTTCTGGCCGCATCTTCTCTACAACGGAACACCTTCCGACGCGGTGGTAGATTCAAAAACATGACGTCAAAAAGTTATCTATGTGATATTATTTTGAATAAATAACTTTGACTTTGACTTTGACTTAGAATATAAGTAGATTATAAAATTATTTAGGTACTTACAGGCTTACTTACAGGCTTACTTGTTAAAAATTACAATCCTGTATGGATATTTTTAAGTTCACATATTAATTGGAGTTATAAGACTATTTAATTTAAAAACTCAATCACTTTCTTGCACTAATTAATAATAATCCTTTTTTAAATAAAAATGTATCAACACGTTTTACATGTACATAATTTTTATTACTTTACTAAAAGCACAGAGTACTATCTAAAAGCCTTTTAACGTGTTAACGAAAAACACGTGAATCAAAATAGTAATTCATACTACTTATAAAATTTTACTCGGCAACGATGATGAAAAAAACGATGGACCCTGAAGACCCATTCTGCAAATATTTACACAATTCGTCTCTGACGATGCGATTTTTGATAAATGTTCAGGTTAGCTCAAAAACCATTTTCTCCTCCGATTGTTAAATTAATTAAGATGTAACTTAAAAATTTTAAGTTTAATTTAAAAAAATAAACATAGACGTATTCTCAGGATATAAAGCTATAAATAGAGCATAAAATTCGAGATTGGAAAATTGTTAATGTTAAATAGGCCAGTCTGCATCGTCAGCAACGAATTATTTGATGTGTCGAACTTTCAATAGTGTACTAAGGTACCTACATGAAATTATACTCTTCGTTTTACTACGGTTTTTTGCGCCTCTGTAAGTCGGAGGAAGAAGCATAATCTCTATAGTAATTTTGACATTTCTACTGCTGATTTAAACGATATCAGGAGTGCGATTTTTGAAAGTAACACGCATTCTAAAATCGCACTCCTGATATTCTCACGATAATGTCCTGATAACGATGTGAACACTTTTACTAGATTTCTACTTTTTGGTGGACTGAGCAAATAATACATACATACATAAACTCACAACCATAATCCCTTTGCCCCCTGCTACAAATACCGACATTTTAACATTTTTTTAGGTCTTTTTTTTGTGTTTATGATTTTGACAATGTCTAGTCGATATATCAATTTAAGCTGGATTTGACGTTGTACTATTATAAATATTTGGTGACTTAAAGGGTTTTTTATTTAAAAAAAACACTTCCTTCAGCCACGATAGAGTGGCGCTGCGTTGTAGACCGGGGAGGCAACCGACGCAAGGCGCGACCACCCAATAGCAGACCCACAACGCAACTACAAGAGATTACTCGCGTATTAATTCGATTTAGTTCACACAAAAGTGCACAAACAGAACACTCATGCATATTCAAAATCCAGCGCGTCTTTGCTCTTCAGCTGCTGAGAAATCGCTGATAAGGCCAAAAGCAGACGGTATTCGTTAAGCCAAGTCGACTAAATTAGCGGTTTGAAAACAGTCAGCAGATTAGCCACAAAGTGTACAACTTTTCATCACCAAACACAGTTTAACTTGGTACTTTTTTCCACATAGAACGTTGTTTTGCAAAGAAAGCTTTGTCCCATAATATATTTGAATTCCACACGTAATTCGTTTACAAAAATGTTATAGAAACTGTTTTTGCCATATTTCGTATTCAATGTTTAGGACGTGAAATAAAAAAATAACGCTGACCGATGTGTGGTGAATGATCGGTCTACAAAATTCTTGTATATTAAAATATGGACGAAACAAAAGTAAGTACGTATGTTTATGGCCTGCACATGGCGTGGCTTTACTATTTTGCGTTATTGTGGCGCTATTTTAGAATGTCGATTGCGAAAGTGATGCCAATTAAACTCTATGGAATTTGTCACTTTCGTGTATGAATTTAAGACAATCATAAATAAAAAACAGGACTCCTGGAAATAGACGTAATTTAAATTAAAATAATGGGAATAAACCTAATGCAAGCGGTCCCCTTTGCGATTGTGAAATTGACGACCCGTTTCCTTCCACTGTGTCACAATAAATAATTTGTTTACAACTAAACTCACTTGCTCATTCTACTTGTTGAATGCAACATTTTATGCGACTAAAAATTTCCCCGGGGGGTAGTCAGGGACATTCAAAAATGCCGTCGAAAAAATATCTGCGGGCATATGCATAGCATTGTGCCATCTTGATGGCAGTAAATATTTCGTACAATTCTAAAGCACTACATTCTCGCCGAGAACAGACAAGAAAGGCCGAGCACGAGAGTATGGATGCCCTTCGTTGTTCTCGCGGCGGCGAGAGTCTCCGTTATTTTCCTTTTAAATTCTTGCCGATAATTCTCGCCAAGCATCTCCAAACTTTAATGAGATATCAAAGAACCATGGCGAATTTGGACCCAAATTTTTTTTTTACGAAAACTAAAAGCCGTTCAGGACAACAATAATTATGGCGGCGGCGGTCATAATTATTGTTGTACAGGTAGCGTACATTCTTGTTCAAAGTCAAAGTCAAAGCCAATATAATTTATTCAATATAGGATCTTGAAGCACACTTATCAAAGGTCAAATCTTTTTTAAAGCTACCACCGCGCCTGAACGTGTTGTCGCTGTAGAGAAGACGCGGCCAGAAACTCTACAACATAACACAATTGTTCTTTGTGATTTCAATTCATTTATATTGTTGTTAGTTACATATTTTTATATTTGATTTTGATTTGGCGTGATGTACAGTCAGCGTACGGGTAACTCACCTTTGGACCCGAGATGTGCAATCGCTCTAGATATACTAAAAATAGTTAATTAAGCACAAACCTCGAGACTAACTAAAATTGAAACAAATGACCGGTGACAAATACCTGTGCAGCTCGCCAACATCTAACACCTTTAAATTAACATTATATTTATAACATTTTACACCTTAATTAAATTACGGTGTTTTACTTTATTTTATAATATTTTTCAAATTTATTTGAACATCAAACATCTTTATTTTCCGCCATCCGCCAAGAGGAGACTACTCGTGATACCGGTTGACGTGTCATTTACGTTTAACATTCCGTATGCACCAGGGACGCCTTCCTGGGACGGCTCTTTCAATTGTAAAAAATTAAAGCATTTATTTAAAAACTTCTACATCTCTAGAGGTCCAGATTCAAAAGTAGAATACTAGTAAAATAGACAAATCATCCAAAAAGCAGTAGCAAAACGCAACCATGACAGCTATTTTCATCGATGAAGTATTTATTGGTAGTTACGGAACGTACTACGACGACGTATTACGTTGTGGCGACGGACTCACCCCCCGTCACACTAGACAGAGTTTCGGTACTACTGGTGAAACGTGGATGTTCTGAGGTTTCAGAATATCTCTGACTACCCCCTCGGGGAATATAGTCGTGAGCATATGCATGTACGTATTTGGCTTGGTTGAACTGAGAGTGTGTGTGATTTCGTTTCCTTCAATTTATCGTAAAATTGTACGGTTATCGTGAATTTTCATTCAAATAATGAATGCGTAGAAGATTGAGTGGACTATCTAATAAAAAAGATTATGAGTTTCACATACTTGATAAAAAGATAGGTTTACAGGGTCCTTCTTAATATGCTGACACTTTTTTAGGGGGATGAACAGACCATCCAACTGAACAACTTTGTCAATGGCACCAAGATCAAAATAGCGAAAAAAATCTGCTCTTCCATACAAAACTGCAAACCTACTTGAGGCAAATGTATGGGACAGCAGATTTTATGTTATATTCCCCGAGGGGGTAGTCAGAGACATTCTGAAACCACAGAACATCCACGTTTCACCAGTAGTACCGAAACTCTGTCCAGTGTGACGGGGGGTGAGCCCGTCGCCACATAATTGACAGTGGGTACAATACATGCCTTGAAAGTGAAGCATGCAGGTTTCCTCACGATGTTTTCCTTCACCGAAAAGCCAGTGGTGTCTCAAATCGTACATAAATTCCGAAAAACTCATTGGTACCAGTCTGTCTGGACGGGGATCGAACCATCACCTCCTGCACGGCAGGCAAGGTTCGCCACTGGACCACCATGGCTCCACGGAGTTTGTACTTGTTTTCACGAAAGAATCTAATAACCTCATTAGACATTCACTCTCCAATTTTCTTTCGCCCATCTTCTAAGACATACAAAAATGAGGTTATTATGGAAAAATAACAACCTTTCGCCATGTTAACTTCATAAGTTACGACATTATTTCCTCCTGCCATAGAGATAAAACATCTACATTATGGGCCTATAAAAAGATCTGACCAAAATACAAATTGCATCATTATCTTTTGAGTTAGAGAAAGCTACCCCTTTGTCTGAAACTTGATGTTTTTCATGAATATTTTCTTCTTTTCCTTGCGTGAAATAGTAATTTGTAGTCATGATTTTATAGAAATAACTACGTGTTAATAAATAAGCGCAAAACCTCATACACCCCAACTGATTTATAACAAAATAATTAGATTGAAACATTAATTTCATTGTTTTGACACTTAAAATTTAAAGTTATTCGCATTTTAAGTTTTGAGGTAAAATTGATTTGTTATCATTTCAGCAATGAATGAAAGCGCTAACGTGCTCATGGATACATTTTAAGAATCCTGTTTTGGTAGTAAGTAGGGTGAGAGTGCCCGAGCGGAGGGTTGAGATCGAGTTCAAATCAAATTTTAAATTTTACAAACAAATTATTTAATATTTTGAAAAAAATTACCTATGTTGAAACCATGATAATTCGATTCTGCTCTCGATTCTAAACAAACTACTTTCTAGTTTTGCGTTAATTCATTAACACGTTGTATACTTTACCCACGACTTCGTCCGCACGGGTTTTCGTCATCGTAGCGAGACAAACGATGTACCAGATTTTAAGTTTAATTATAAGCTTTCAAACACATAAACTTGCTCACGCGTGGCCCGTACAGACTCCCTCAGGGTGGGCATGTGTTCTGCAGTGGAGCGTATATAGGCTGTCATGATGAAGACAGCTTTCAAACACAAAAAGCTTCATCAAAATCGGTCCAGTAGTTTTCGCGTGATGCGCGAACAAACAAACAGATAAAAAATACAAATATTTATGGCTTGGAGTTAGGGACACCTAAAAACACACTGTATGGACCTTCTGTTACAGTTTTATAATAGTAATTAGAGATTTTCGGATCAATGTGGATGGCTGCGGTAGGAGAGGAAGGCCGAAGAAAAGATGGATGGATTGTGTGAAAGCGAAGAAAATATGCGTAAGAAAGGAGTGAGTGCTGAAATGACGGCTAAGAGAGATGAATGGAAGAGGATGACATATTGCGCCGACCCCAAATAATGGGAAATGGGTAAGAGAATGATGATGATAGAGATTTTAGGATCAAGATCAAAATGAAATAGTGTAGAAACCAGTAACCACGTGTAAGTTCACAAACATAACTACTAAAACCAAGTACGTATGCCAATTTTCCCCCTTGAACCTAATTTATTTTTAAATAAATAACGTAAATAAAATATACTTTACTGGCATATAACAAGACACTACATCACTTATTGAAATAAAAATTAGATTTAAAATTACTCACATAATCAACTTCAGTAACATGCGTCGTCAACAAAACTGCTTCGGCTACATGCGTCACCACCACCACATCAATTGGGTATTTGACTACACACTTTGACTAATTATTATAAGGACTAGCCTTGCGGTAGCATTTCCCCTCTGCCACGGTATAAGCACAATTGATCTTGTGAATTTACATTCAATTTTACACCTTATCACTAAACGAGACAGCCTATAATTGCGAAATAATAACTTCGAACTTAGAACGTTTGGGGTTCACACGAGACTACTTTTCATGATTTTAACATTCAAAATTAGAATCTAAAGTTATGAGGAATAAAATCCAAAGTTGCGGATTTCATGTTACCTCGCCCCCAGCAAAAAGTGGCAGAAATGTTTGTTAGTAGAATTACACGCGTAACCAGTCCACATATAAATAGTCAAAGACTACATACAATATATTTTTATCTTCTCAATAAAAAAGGTTAGAAAATAACGCTAAACTCCCATTTTCATTGAGTTTTTATCTTGAATACTATTTTGAATAACAAGATAAACTTTAAAAAGTAATGAAATGTTAATGATGTCACAACTCAGAATTGAATACAAATTTCATACAAAGCGCACGTTTTGACGTCTGATAAAGAGTAGCTGATTTGACTAGTTGTCAAGTAGCCTATTATTAAATAAATAGCTTAGTAAACCAATTTTAGGTTAGCAATAAAACAAACATTGGAGTCACGTTGCAGGTTCTGACCCGAGAACTTGTCTCGCGTGTTGTCCGCGCGTCGCGTCTTTGCCTGCCACGAGGCTCCTTATTCCTTAATCTCTTCTTGTTCTTTATCAAAAATAATCCCTGAGATTGGGATAGATACTCCCACAAACTACTTGACATTGGCAGAAATGCGGTGCAAACGCACAAGCAAAAAGTCCATTAATTATAAAAAAAAAAAAAAAAAACAAACATTAGTTACTTGAAAAATAAAACAAAATCAACAATTACTCATAGTTATTAAGGGTATATTACTGTTGGCGCACTCCATACAAACGAAGTCTGGTGATATTTTCAATACTGACAGATTAATGATAGATTTTCCGTAAAATGTACAGTTTTAAAGTTACAGTGCCTCAAAGATTTCGATACAAATCTTAAACTAATCCTAGCATTGAAACTGTATATTTTAACGAACATCGGAGACGATACAAGCAAAGATATTTGTTTCTAGATTGTTTCTGCAAAATTTCATTGAGTTTAATTGGTTAGTATTGAAAATATTACCAGACTTCGTTTGTATGCAGCGCGCATTTGCGTATTCGGAATAAACTTCTCACGGAAAGAATCTCCCCAAGTCACGAAACCCGAGTTCGTCAATATCGATACGACCATCGCTGACTGGCTAATATTTCCACTACAGCAAGAGTCATTAAAATTACTATCTTTATTTAAATTTAATAATTTCATTTATTCACTATTTTTCTTGCATAAATTATTATTATATGTATCTTAACTATTATAAAACTGTTACAGAAGTGTGTCTGTACAAACGGCGACACATCAAGCTACGAGAAACCAAAATAAGCTGGTCGCGCATAGGTAGAGTATTGTATAACGTTGCGCGGCCAGCTTATGTTTATTTTGCGTAGCTTGATGTGTCGTACATTGAAGATAAGTATTTAAAAACAAAATTACGATATCGCTTTTAGGTTTCCCTGACTCCAAATCAACCTATTTTAGAATCAAGCGAAAACTACGTAACCGATTGTGGTCGATAGCTTACTAACATAAAATCTGGTTTATAATTTGTGCGACGAAGTCGCGGGTTAACTCTAGTCTTAAATAAAATAGTTCCTGTATGGCTAGCGTGCCACACGCGACAAAGCGACAAAACGACAAAACCGTCATGCGCGCTCGGTTTCGCATACGCAAAGTAACCAAGGCAGAGGCACGTCTCGATTTTTGTCGTTTTCTCGGGGGTGGCATGCTAGGGCCCTTGCATTATGGACAGTACAAATATTTAAACTACGAAGTTAATTCAAATTTATATTTTAATACACGTTAATAAAGTAGATTGTCTATTGATTAGTACCTTTGACTAACTATTATAAAGGACTAGCCTTGCGGTAGCATTTCCCCTCTGCCACGGTATAAGCACAATTGATCTTGTGAATTCAATTTTACACCTTATCACTAAACGAGACAGCCTATAATTGCGAAATAATAACTTCGAACTTAGAACGTTTGGGGTTCACACGAGACTACTTTTCATGATTTTTAACATTCAAAATCAGAATCTAAAGTTATGGGGAATAAAATTCAAAGTTGCGGATTTCATGTTACCTCGCCCCCCGCAAAAAGTGGCAGAAATGTTTGTTAGTAGAATTACACGCGTAACCAGTCCACATATAAATAGTCAAAGGTATAATAGTACCCATTATTTTAATTAGGCCAGACAATAGCCTCGATCCAGTCAATGAAACTGGATACCCTGGTGTACACTCCTGGTGATTCCTCTTCTGCACAACCAATCCCATATGACGTCACACCTATCACGTAGTACATTTTTTCAAATTCGAAGTTGAGGGGAAACTTCACTTGAAGCGGACCTCCGGAGTCACCCTGAATGCACGGGAAGATAGATTAATCAGTTTAGTTTTTGAATGACCAAAGTTCAGTCATAATAAAATAAAACCGGTCAAGTGTGAGTCGGGCTATTCGCGAATCGAGGGTTCTGTACCACACCACAACGCAAGATTTTTTTTTCACGTCCTTTAGCGCGAGACTGACTCACACTTGGCCGGTTTTATTTTTTGTTGTTATATTGTAGAGTTTGCTCTATAATCACACCTGGTTTGACGCTTGTATGTATTACCGATTTTACGATAGAGCGAGAAGAGAAGATGAATAGGTTTGAATGGTGGCTACAAAATCATACAATTTTGAAAATGATGAAAAATAGTGCCACTTCTGACTTATGGCTTGGGGTCCTTCTTAATATGCTGACACTTTTTAAAGGAGGTGATCAGACCGTCAATCTGAACCACTTTCTCTATGGCACCAACATCGAAAACGCGAAAATAAATTCTGCTGTTCCTTACAAAAGTGCAAGCCCACTCGAGCCAAATGAAGAGAGAGCTGATTTTTGTTTCGCGATTTCGATGTTGGTCTCATAGAGAAAGTTGCTAAGATTGATGGTCTGATCATCCTCTTAAAAAATGTCAGCATATTAAGTTGGATATGATAAAAACAAGGTGTGAAATTAAACGAGGTAATTTCAGATCATCAAACTATATAACATTCAGTGAATGAAAGAAGACGAATGGAGATGAATGGAGGAAGACGACAAATTGCGCCGACCCCAAATAATGGGATAAAGGCAGGAAGAAGAAGAAACTAAATAACATTCAGTATGAAGCCAAAATCGAGGTCGCGAAAAATAAATTTGTTGTTCCATAGAGAACGTCAATACAGAGTGAAATTGATATCACTAGCATAATTTTAAACTAAGAGTCTACCCATCAAATTGGACCTGAGCAAACCGATCGGAGCAAAAAAATTCTGCTGTTGCAAACATTTCAGTCGAGTAGGCATTGCAGTTTAGTATGAAACAGCAGATTTTTATTGTTCCTATCTGTTTGCTCCCATAGTAAAAGTTGTTCAGTTTGATGGGTAGACTCTTAGTTTAAAAGGATGCTAATGATATATGTAAATGGAAGAGCAAAATTTTTTTCATCCCCCCATCTCGGAAGTATTTTTGCTTTTCGATATCCGAGTGCAAAAGCCGTTTTTATCCGCTAGAGGATAAAGTAAATTGAATTTAGTACATCGTGTGCACTAAGATTGTGAATTCAAATCATCATTAAACCTATTTACTTTTCACCTCGTGCTCTTTTGATTCCCTCGCTAACGCTCAGGATTCTAATTTAGGATCCTTCGCTTGCTCGGTCATCAAAATTGAGCACGCGGTTAAAAATCAACTTTGCACTATTGTATCAAAAATTGTAGCAAAAGTTATTCAGTTTAATGGTCTGAAGCACCCCCTTCAAATATATCGCATTTAAATTTTTATACTCATTATGCCTTCGGTACATACCTGACAAGCGTCAACTCCTCCAGTCAGAATTCCAGCGCATATTTGATGATCCTGGATGCCGCACTGTTTCCTATTACACGAAGGTAGCAGTAATTCGTGACATGTCTCCTTATCTATGATTTTAACATCGCCTACTTGGAGCAGAGGAGAGACAACCGGTTGCGGATCTAAAATAAATAAAAAGGTATAAAACGGGTTAATGAATAGACGCAAAACTAGAAAGTAGTTTGTTCAGAATCGAGAGCAAAATTGAATTGTCATGGTTTCAACATAGGTAATTTTTTTCAAACTATTAAATAATTTGTTTGTAAAATTTAAAATTTACTGAACTCAATCTCAACCCACCGTAAGGGCACAATCACCCTACTTACTACTAAAACAAGATTCTTAACATGTATCCATGAGCACGTATAAGCGCTTTCATTCATTGCTGAAATGATAACAAATATTTTTGCCTCAAAACTTAAAATGCGAATAACTGTAAATTTTAACTATCAAAATAATCAAATTATTGTTTCAATGTAATTATTTTGTTTTAAATCAGTTAGTGTGTGAGGTTTTGCGCTTATTCATTAACACGTTGTATAAGAATATTGAATATGTCAAAACGTATCCTAAAGGGATATCCATTTAGGATCTGTTTAAGGTAATAGAGAATTAAACAATAAATTATAAGATATTATTATTGGTTGCAACCAGGATCTGACGGCTACTCCACGATCTGTCCTTTTCTTCTTCCATTTTCTTTAGGTTTTTGTCTTTTGATCGATGACATCTCTACATTGAAACTAAATATGATTGATGATTGATGGTATTAATAAATGAAAATCGAATCATCACCTTGTCTGACAACTCCCCATCCAGTCACAAACGCATCCTTCCCAAGGGTACTGGTATCATATTTGCTCCAAAGACAAGCAGGATGTACCTTCTGTTCGAAAAGTGGAATTCGTTTTTTTAACTCGATAAGAGCTATATCGTAGTATTGCTTCGGAGGTTTGTAGTCTGGATGCACGATTATTTTCTCGATATCGTAATCATGTTTTGCTGATTTTGCTGCTATCTGTAAAGTGAATTTAAGGGTATATTACTGCTGGCGCGCTCCATACAAACGAAGTCTGGAGATATTTTCAATACTAACAGATTAAACTCAATGAAATTTTGCAGAAACAATCTAGAAACAAATGTCTATGCTTGTATCATGTCAGATTTTCCTTAAAATGTACAGTTTTAAAGTTACAGTGCTTCAAAGATTTCCATACTAATCTTAAATTAATCCTAACATTGAAACTGTATATTTTAACGAAAATCGGACACGATACAAGCATAGAGATTTGTTCCTAGAATGTTTCTGCAAAATTTCATTGAGTTTAATTGGTTAGTATTGCAAATATCACCAGACTTCGTTTGTATGCAGCGCGCATTTACGCATTCGGGATAAATTTAAATTTTATATGTAAATTTTTTTGTATAGAGCCGCAACATAATTTGTTACCACTAGTTTCTACCTAGGTACTAAACAATTTTTAAGGGTGTATTCAGACAATGAAACTAAACAGCTTTCGTAAGGAACATGGGTCGAAAAACGATAAAGTGGACTTCCCGTAATAAAGTGCGGATCTGCCGATAAATTTTCGATGAGAGGTCAAAAAAAAATCGTATTTTTCGATCCATGTTTCTTAGGGAAGTTGTTTAGTTTCATTATCTAAATACACCCTTTAATTTTTTTTGTATTATAAACTAGTGGTGTATAGGTATAATGCGTCAATGCAATCTACTATTAATTCCCACTCCATAGTTGGCATTTACAAATCTGGCAACTCGATCAATAGCTTCATCAACTCCCTGTTATCATAATTTTTTTCGCAACAGTGCTATAATATCCAGTACCTATTCAAACTCATCCACTATATGAAAAACATTGCCTCTCAGTTTTTACATCGTTATTTCTAGAATTAATATTAGTTACTCATTTATTATCAAATCCTTTCCACACATACTATAAATCTAATCAGAATTGTTACTCAAATGTCATCAAGTAGTGATATCATTGATTTCTTTGTAGCCTATCTATACAGTCACCCATGTTATGTCTGCTGGGTGGTTTGACTATTTATATTATGTGGACTGGTTACGCGTGTAATTCTACTAACAAACATTTCTGCCACTTTTTGCGGGGGGCGAGGTAACATGAAATCCGCAACTTTGGATTTTATTCCCCATAACTTTAGATTCTAATTTTGAATGTTAAAAATCATGAAAAGTAGTCTCGTGTGAACCCCAAACGTTCTAAGTTCGAAGTTACTATTTCGCAATTATAGGCTGTCTCGTTTAGCGTTAAGGTGTAAAATTGAATGTAAATGCACAAGATCAATTGTGCTTATACCGTGGCAGAGGGGAAATGCTACCGCAAGGCTAGTCCTTATAATAATTAGGCAAAGGCTGGGTGTTACTTACGTCAACTCGTATCACACCAAGTCTCACAATCTTGGGAACTAGATCAGAAACAGAGCTGTCTCTTTTAATGGTTTTGCTGCAATGCCCAGCGGTAAGAACGAACTTGTCACTGATGAGAGTTCCTCCACATTTGAAGATCCACTGTGGCCGTCGACCAGTCGCCCATCCAATAGCAGCCTGCAAGATAACCAGGTGGAAAAAGTGAGAGTGGATGATGTTTTGTTGGAGAAGTGGGAAATTTTGGTAAAAGCAAACCTAGGAGGACGTTTTTAGTCGTTTTAGATGGTGTCATGATCTCTGAGCACACTTCAAATACATAAATAAATATCTTGGACATTGTCACACAAATTATCCTCGACCTACCAGGAGTTGAAAGAAGTAGTTATTGTGGCTATTTCGGAGAAAACAATAACTGCGAGGTCCAGTTTGATAGAATATTTAGCATAACATATGCTCACGACTATATTCCCCGAGGGGGTAGTCAGAGATATTCTGAAACCTCAGAACCGAAACTCTGTCCAGTATGACGGGGGGTGAGCCCGTCGCCACATTATAGATAGTGGGTACAATACACGCCTCGAAATTGAAGCATGCATGGAAGAATAGTTATCCGTAGATAAACTGATCCTACTAATATTATAAACGCGAAAGTTTGTAAGTATGGATGAATGTTTGTTACTCTTTCACGTAAAAACGACTGAATGGATTGTTATGAAATTTGGCACACAGATAGAATATGATCTGGATTAACACATAGGACACTTTTTTAAGGTCTACGTAGACGGAGTCGCGGGCAACAGCTAGTAATTAATAATCTGAATAAGGTTTGTTCTCGAAGTTTATTAGTAAATATATTTACCTAAAATTTACCTCATAAGTAATCCTACTAACCTAACTTACCTCTAAGGTTTTAATTTGAGGTAACATTTATGCAATTTACTAACCATGTGTGGGAATTCAGATGGATTTGCGTCACGTCCGCCAATAACCAGAAGTTCTAAATCTGAAAAGTAAAAATCTTAACTATTATAAAACTATAACAGAAACGTGTCTGTACATTGTAGATATTTACATGAAAAATTACGATATGGTTTTTAGGTATCCCGGACTCCAAATCAAAGTTTTTTAGAATTTTTGTCGGTCTGTCTGTTTGTTTGTTTGTATGTTTGTAACAGCATCACGCAAAAACTACTGAACCGACTTTGATAAAACTTTTTTTATTTGATAGCTTATGTTCTGACTTAAAAATCTGGTATATTATTTGTGCCGACGAAGTCGCGGGTTAACTATAGTACTTAATAAAAGTGATTCAATGCAATACGAGATCTGTCTGAAGCCGGTAATAAAATAGTTAAAAAATAGCCAACTGATAAGAGTTACATTTTTACTTCGTACCTGCTTCCCTTTTCTCTATGCCCCAAAGGTATTCTTTACATTCTGAAAAAAAAACAATGGCAACAATTGAAAAATGTTTATGGTTGTCAGAGATGTTATTGAAAATTGTTTATTGATTAAGTGATTTTTTTTTATAAGGTTTTTGTACTACTCATGTAGTTCATACCTATTGCAGAAATTCGATTCAGATTTTTGATCGAAATTATTGCGATGAGCTAATCATATAGCATGAAAATCTCGAGCTCGCTTCACTCCCTCTAAGTTTTTAGAGGATATAATTCGGAGCGCGCTCCATACAAACGTACTATGGTGATATTTTCAATACTAACCAATTCAACTCAATGAAATTTTTCAGAATTAATCTAAAAACAAATTTCTATGCTTCTATAGAGTCAGATTTTCGTTAAAATGTATAGTTTTAAAGTTACAGTACCTCAAAGATTTCCTTAAAAATCTTCAATTAATCCTAGCATTGAAACTGTATATTTTAACGAAAATCTGACTCCAAACAAGCATAGATATTTGTTTCAAGATTGTTTCAGAAAAAATTCATTGACTTTCATTGGTTAGTATTAAAAATATCACCATAGTACGTTTGTATGGAGCGCGCTCCGAATTATATTAAGTAAGTATTATTGCAACGACGCGACCTAACGCGAACCTGGCATTCCTGGGAAAGAATTAATGCTACTCCTTCGGAGGGGAGGGGCGCCAGTTAAAGTTTTTGCCCCGGTTCGGAAAAATCCTAGATTCAGAGCTGGCTTACTTATTTCACTAATCCTCATATTAGAATCGTTAAAGTCTGGTAGCTTATCAAAGTAATCTTGTTGTAGTGTTTCAAGTTTTCTTGGAGGAGAGTCCGTATTGTAATCTTCAGGGTCCACGTAATATTCCGGTTCGGGAAGGTCTGAGAACGAATCGTTTTTCGGCTTCGTGGTTGTCGCAGTGTATGTTGCTTGACTATCGACTGTATCATACGTTTCTGATACCTGAGGAAGACAGGTCATATACTCGTAAATGAGGGTGGTCCATTCACAGTGGTCCACAATTTTTATTAAATTGGGGACCACTGTGAATGGGTCACTTTTTAATTAACTTTTTTGAATGAATGAATGAATGAAATTTGCACAAAAATCTGGATTTTACGATTTATTATTTAAAAATCATGAAGGCACTCTAATAACACCAGTTTGGAAATTATTCGATTTTAAATGAAATGAAAGTTGGTATTTTTTGCTTTTGTTAGCATGACAAATGCTCGCATAGACGCCTTACCCTAGATTAGAAATTACGAGTATGTAGTGAGAAACTCGTAATGGGAGATCTGCATTTAGCTGCACTATAAAAGTGGTGACCGCACACTTGTCCGCGCCGAACGCAGCAAACTTGGAATTAGGATGAGAAAGTCAGAGTTAGTCGGACGAATCGATTCTTTTATTCCAAGTTCGCTGCACTTTTTAACCCCCGACGCAAAAAGAGGGGTGTTAGTTTGACGCCAATGTCTGTTTGTCTGTCTGTCTGTCTGTGATATCATTGCTCTGAACAGATGGACCGATTTTGATTCGGTTTTTTTTACGTGAAAGCAAGATTCCTTGCGATTGTTCTTAGCTTTGGTAAAAATCGAATCAGCAGTTTTCAAAACTATGAAATATTAAACTTTAAAAATGATGAAAAATTACAAATGAAAAAAAACCCCCATCGCCAAAAACAAACATTTAAAAAGAAAAATTATTCGGTCACCTATATGCACCTATAGTCGGATGTAAGCAAATGTAGGTTTTACTATGGGGATTACCGCATCCCCCAATTGTGAAGACTGTGGTGTAGTTGAGGACGTCTTCCATGTCCTGATGGAGTGTGTGCAGGGCGAGCCCCTCAGGAGACAGGTGTTTGACGGCTTGCCGTCCCTTAATATCGGGCGTTGTAATTGTGCCTTGGCTGCGCACCTACGTCGGCTGCAGCAAAGGCACTTTACTCCATTTACAAGAAAACTTTAAATTTTTAGTCATTTATTTTTCTATCATCATTCTGTATTTACTAGTTATTGTTATTAATATTATAAAGTCCGTGAACCTACCCAAAAGAAAAACCCACAGAGCAACATGGCCTCAGGCCAAGCTCTTGAATAAAGATTTAAAAAAAAAACTCTCTTTAAGATATTTTAGATCAATTAATGTGTCGGGGACCGCAACCGATTGTAAAAAAATCACCACTTTTTAATTTTTTTTTGCTTGTTGAAAAGCTTCAACTGATTCCTAGACATATGCATTATGCTTACCGTGTCCTGCAGTGTCCCATTTGAAATCTCTTCAAATTCTTTCAAAGGCCGGATGGTGATGCCTAAGGAAAAAAATTACACTGAGGTATTGCCAGATTATTACCTAAATTATTCTTTTAACTTGTGCTTGTCTTCGACAGATGGAAAAAAAATGAAAAAAAAAATTTATTTCAACTTGCATAACATAGAACAAGAAAACAATACAATTAAAATTGATAATGTGTCCGGATTTTAACTATGCATGTTGGCATCACAGAACATTATAAGAAGGGTTAGAAATGCAAAGTAGAGCTTTTGCTTCGGAGACGGCTGTCGCTTGTCTTCCCGCTCACGCTGCTACAATTACTCATGCCCTCTCGCTCGCACCACGCCGCGCGCCTTATGGTGTTATGCAAATCATTGCATAACCTGTAGCGACACGTTCAACGCCTACTTTGCAACTTCTAACCCCTCTTATAATGTTCTGTGGTTGGCATGACACATTTACAGGCTTAGCTAGGTTAACATTGGTCCCCTCACAAGGCAAGCCTGGAAATTGGGGTAACAGAAAAATTCAAAACATTGCAAAACATTTTATATTTAAACAAAAACAATTTTCTTACCTGTATGAAATATCGCTGAGAACACTAATAAGAAATGAATAAACCTATTCATATCGAATTCTTTGTAAAAACCGACGAAATCAATTTATCAATCCTCGATCTGCACAAAGTGAACTAAATATTTAGTATTTTATGTTGTTTAAAAAAATATAATTTTACTCTTAATAGAAAAATTTAAAGCAACATCGATGGTAAGTAAAGTCTTTTTTTTTTCGCACAAGTAACTAATAGGTTTTTAAATTTTCACAAAAATGACCTTTTAACAAAAGTAGTCTTCAATTTCGTATAACAACACATTCCACCAAATCTTATATAGGACTACACATAGCCTACGCCATATCTATTTCCAGCGTTGTTTAAAACAGGTTTACGTAATAGGTCTCTGTGTCTTAGAACGTTGTTAGTCAGGTAAATAAAATAAATAATTTATGTTGTATTAGCATTAAATAATAATATTGATTTCGGCCCCATGTATCCTTCCCAAAGAACCGGGTCCCGGTGGATCCGTGCAACTTTCATGTAATAAATAAAACCTATGTAGGTATATGTATTGTATCTTGTTTTTTTTTTGGTGGCAGGTAAATTTTTTTTTAACCCCCGACGCAAAAAGAGGGATGTTATATGGTTTACGCCTATGTTGGGCTGTCTGTCGGCCTGTCTTTCCGTGGCATTGTAGCTCCCAATAGCTATTTTTTTCGAGAGTGTTCTTAGCTTTGTTTAATGAAAATCGGTTCAGTAGATGTAACTTTAAAAATTATGAAATAACATTAAATTGTAAATTTAAAAAACCCCCAACGCTAAAAACAGACATTTAAAAAGTAAAAAATATAATTCGAATGATACATTTATTATTATTTTAATCGACCTATTCATGATGAAATGTCGTATCAAGTGGTACCTTTTCGTTTCCTAAACACTCCATAATAGTACATTAAGAAGATATGTGAAAAAAATAGGATTCTTCAAAGCATCATATATCATGAAGTAGTAACAGTAGGAGTATGATTTGCGGATATGTGTAAATTGAACATATAATTGAAGTTTTGATTAGAGCCAGAACACGATTAAGAGACATTTTCTCGATAGAAAAATAAGCCAAAGTAGCCTCCGTCATTATCGATAAACGCTTGGAACTGCTAAACGGTGAATAATAGAAGCGCGAGACTTGATTTAAAAAAAAAGAGATTGATATTTTATAAAGTTTGATTAGAGCAGAAATGAACTTACATAAATAGTACAATCACAATTAAATAAAGTTTGTTTTACGCTTGATTTGTTTCAGGCGCGCGCGCCGCCCCATCTCTTTCTCTCACATCAGGCAGTAATATAAGCTATCACACTCACATGTTTTTTGTATCGAAACTTTTATAAGAACAAAGCAACTTATCCAATTTTTAAAAATACCTATAACTCACTTGTGAATAATAGTAATGAAAAAGCCACAGTTTGATTACAGGTGTCATTATGTGTCTAATTTCGGTGAAATTAGAACCATTTTATGAGCAAGTGTGTTTGAAAAAACCTTTCCTTTAGTAGCCTCATACGACAAGGAATGACATGGAATGGTCCATTCTAAGCTTCAATTATTTATCAAACAAATATTAAAGATAATTGCTTATAATTGGGTTCAATGTCCTTTATCAAAATAATGTTAATGTTATTATAATTTCGTCTTGTTCATTATCATTATAATCACAATTGTAATGTTTTGACAGCTGCCATTACGAAATTTTAACTCCAAAGTTAATAATGAAATTTTAGGAGTCACGTTGCAGGTTCTGACCCGAGAACTTGTCTCGCGTGTTGTCCGCGCGTCGCGTCTTTGCCTGCCACGAGGCTCCGCATTCCTTAATCTCTTCTTGTTCTTTATCAAAAACAATCCCTGAGATTGGGATAGATACTCCCACAAACTACTTGACATTGGCGGAAATGCGGTGCTAACGCACAAGCAAAAAGTCAATTAATTATAAATAAAAAATAAAAAAAATTAAATTTTGGTAATAGCATAAACTCAATACTAAAAAAGTAAGTTATAGCCTGTACAATTCCACTGCAGGGCAAAGGCCTCCTCTCACGAATAAGGATGAGAGGGAGTGGGCCATACTCCACCACGCGGGCGTGCGTGTTGGTGGAAGCAAGCTAATGGTCAACTTGCTGTCAGAGAATTTTCAAGCCGCCTTAATAGGCCTCTTACCTGGCTTAACGAATAGATCAACGCCATCTGACGGAACGATCCGAGAAACGGAAGACACGAAGCACGGAAACGCTCAAGATGAAAATACCACCACACGGTCACCCATCCAAAGACTGACCGGACCGGACGTTGCTTAACTTCGGTGATTGTTTCCAATACCGAACTCCACTACGTTGTACTTATACTACATAACTAATACTACTAGACTACTACAAACTTAATGCTATTACAGTATTACAAAGTTTATGGGGAATAGTCACTATACTGGACTGTACAATACATGCCTCGAAATTGGAGCAATTAGTTTTCCTCACGATGTTTTCCTTCACCGAAAAGCCAGTGGTGTTACAAATCGTACATAAATTCCGAAAAAATCATTGGTACTAGTCGGCCTGGACGGGGATCGAACCATCGCCTCCTGCACGGCATGCAAGGTTACTCCCCACTGGACCACCACGGCTATCTGTTTACTTATCATTTATAATTATAGTATTTTTGAATAGTAGTGTCAAGATATTTTTGATTCTCTAATTATCAATCAATCAATTAATTAGTTATACATTAATTTACACCAACAACATAGTACGTACACAACACAGACAGTAAATGCAGACGAAATTACTATTTGTGATAAAACAATTCTCAATATTAAGTATAAATAGTTTAGTAAACAAACTGTCACAATCTTTACTAAAGCCACATCATTGATTCCCTTATTTCTTACATCTTAAAATCGAATATCGCCTGATAAATAATTTAAAGCGACTGCAATAATTATGTTTAGTTGCAAACGCCAGTATGTTCTCAGATAGCAATGCGTAAACAAGTTAGTGCTAAAAAGGAAGTTTTTATGTCGGTACTCACAAAAATAATATTTTTAAGTGACGAAGTTCTAAAGTAATTTTGTGACCATGAATTCGTTTGTTGTGTGTTTCATTGTTGTTTTTATGAGTGTGACGTGCAGTGAAAATGGATTCTTTCACGAAAGCAGTAAAGTTACTTTTTACCCGGATAGTGTATCGAAATATTTTGGGTATAGTGTAGTTTTAAGTGGTACTAAGTGAGTATTTATATATTATTTTAGGAAGCGATGCGGTATGCAATTCTTAACCATGTCTTATCCCTATGTGGTCTAACAAAAATAGCTAAAACTATTTTAAGGGGATGATCAGACCATCAAACTGAACAACTTTCTCTATCTGACCAATGTCGAAATCTCGAAAAAAAAATCTTCTGTTCCATACAAACCTAGAGAAAGTTGTTCAGTTTGATGGTCTAATCATCCCCTTAAAATAGTTTCAACTAATTTTGTTAGACCTTATACAACGTGTATTACAACGTGACCTTATAAGCGCAAAACCTCATACACCCCAACTGATTATAACAAAATAATTAGATTGAAAACATTATATCATTATTTTGATAGTTAAAATTTAAAGTTATTCGCATTTTAAGTTTTGAGGCAAAAATGATTTGCTATAATTTCAGCAATGAATGGAAGCGCTAACGTGCTCATGGAGTTGTCTTGGTAGGATGAGTTTACCCGTGCGGTGGGTTGAGATCGAGTTCAGTAAATATACAATTTTACAAAAATATTATTTAATATTTTGAAAAAAATTCGGTATGATAATTCGATTCTGCACTCGATTCTAAACAAACTACTTTCTAGTTTTTCGTTATTTCATTACGTTGTAAAACGCCACGACTCTTTCCCAGTGTGGTATGAATAGACTGTACCTAATTGGTAAAATTTTTTGAAGTCCTGCTGTCACAGGTATCGAGCTAAATTTTACAAACTATAGGGCACTTACACACTAATTAATATCATTGTTACATTATCTCTCTCATTTTCACCGCAATCTTATGTAGGCCATACATCCCATTTGATCAGAGTACCTACCTACGTCCTAATATACTCATAATATCGCAGTTATGGTTCCCGGTTGACATAAACCTGCATCCCATCTCTTTATATGAGTATGGTACGAGGCGACTAAGGAATATGATTTTGTTTTTCCAGTGATTTAGTAAAAGACTGACCCGAAAATGTAATTATGCTAAAAGAAAATGTTTATTTTAATAAACAGGATGTAAATTTAAGCGTTACATATTTTTATTATGGGACCAATGTAGGAATAGGGAAAAAAAATCTGCCGTTCCATAGAAAATGTCAATAGCTACTTGAACAAAATGTATAAAACTGACGAGTTTTTTTATTGCGATTTCAATGTTAGTCGTACAGTGAAAGTTGTTCGGTTTGATGATCTAAAGCACTCTTCTTAAGAAAGTATGTAACACATGTAAGCTTACACCACAGGGTGTAAGAGCTGATTTTTTTTTCTCGATTTCGATGTTGGTCCCATGGAGAAAGTTGTTCAGTTTGACGGTCTGATCATCCCCTTAAAAAAAAGTGGTCTATAGGTAGTAAATAGTACTAAACTTTGGAGGTATACTGGGTCCTTCTTAATATGCTGACACTTTTTAAGGGGATGATCAGACCGTCAAACTGAACAACTTTCTCCATGGGACCAACATCGAAATCGCGAAAAAAAATCAGCTCTTCCATACAAACCTACTTGAGCCAAATTTATGGAACAGTTCATTTTTTTCGCGATTTCGATGTTGGTCCCATAGAGAAAATTGTTCCGTTTGATGGTCATCTGATCATCCCGTTAAAAAAGTGTCAGCATATTAAGTTGGACCCTGTATAGCACTAGGGTTTACTAAAGTATACACGACGCAAAACCAATATTAAGCTGGCCGCGCAACATTATACATTACTCTACCTACGCGCGGCCAGCTTATTTTGGTTTTGTGTTGCTTGATGTGTCGCCGTGTGTACATAATTGTTAGATACATCCTCAGAGGAAGGATCTCCATAGAGTCCGCATAAATTTACGATTGTAGTTAGTCTCTTTTGTCTTATGACGTACCTTTAATAGTAGAAGGAGATCGAACTATATATATTTGTTTATGCGGCTGTCCACTTTTTGAGCTAGTGTTTGTGAAAAGTGACCGTAAACATAAGGCCATATGTCACTTGGTGCCTTTTGTCCATACTACTTGACACCACACACTCAAACCTAAACGCCAAAAAAAGTGGACACTTTACAATTGGTATGGCTCACTCTATTAGGTATAATCTCTTTGGGTACATCACATCACTGCAGATTCATACTACACACTTTTGAATGAAGGCATTATCCTTTGACTATTTATATGTGGACTGGTTACGCGTGTAATTCTACTAACAAACATTTCTGCCACTTTTTGCGGGGGGGAGGTAACATGAAATCCGCAACTTAGAATTTTATTCCCCATAACTTTAGATTCTAATTTTGAATGTTAAAAATCATGAAAAGTACTCGTAGTCTCGTGTGAACCCCAAACGTTCTAATTTCGCAATTATAGGCTGTCTCGTTTAGTGATAAGGTGTAAAATTGAATGTAAATGCACAAGATCAATTGTGCTTATACCTTGGCAGAGGGGAAATGCTACCGCAAGGCTAGTACTTATAATAATTAGTCAAAGGCATTATCAAATAACTACGATGACTCATTATTACCCAGGAGTATTATCGACATCTGGGCCCAGCACCAGTAGCCCTTATCAAAAGGATATAAGATAATTTGTTGTTCATTTACATTGAAAGTACAAATTACCACTATCGCTCCAGCATTGTTCTATGTAATTTTACTATTTGTCTATACATTATTTAATAGTAGGTACATTACAAACATAATATAAACTCACAACTATAATTTTCTACTTACTTAGGTTTTACAATCGCCCTAAAAAATTTATCTGTTATCTACGAAGTCTAATAATCTGTGCCTGTATATCGTTGCCATAAATTAAATGTTTACAGACTCCTGATTGGAGCTCCAAAAGCAAGGAGTAGAGTGAAGAAGAACATTGCTCCAGGACTTGTGTTCTCTTGCCGATTGTCTGATTTGAAAAAGAAAAATCAAACTTGTTACCCTCTGAACATTGACGATGATGGTCAGTATTATAATGGACTAAATACCAATTTAAATGGGCAATTTTAGGCCATCGCAAATTGCAACGAATTAACACCAACTCGATTGAAATTGAAGCATTGAAATGTGAGCTTTAAGTTTAGACAATATAACTATGGACGAGTTACGCGTGTAATTCTACTAACAAACATTTCTGACACTTTTTGCGGGGGACGAGGTTGCATGAAATCCGCAACTTTGGATTTTATTCCATTACTTTAGATTTTAATTTTGATTGTAAAATAATCTCGTGTGAACCCCAAACGCGAGTAGTTTGAAGTTATTGTTCCACAATTATAGGCTGTCTCGTTTAGTGATAAGGTATAAAATTGTATGTAAATGCATGCATGATTAATTGATCTTGTAACGTGACTCAGGGGAAACGATAACGCAAGACTGGTTCCTAGTTACATGGTCTAAGGCTTTTTAAGAGTCCTTAATTACAGTTCAGAGTGGTTTTACACAGAAGTGCCTTTACATTTAAGAGGGTTGTTTAGACCATCAAACTGAACAACTTTGACTATAGAACAACAATTTTGAAATCGCGAAAAAAAAATCTGATGTTCATACTAAACTCCAAATCTACTCGAGCTAAATGTATGGGACAGCTGCTTTTTTTTGCGATTTCGATGTTGGTCCCATAGTTAAAGTTAAGCAACCCCCTTAAAAAATTTTAGTGTTTACTGCTACATACACTTCTGTAACACCTTGTATAATTTGTGCAGACGAAGTCGCAGGTTAACTCTAGTCTCTATTGATAAATCTTAAATAATTTTCAGGCAGAAGTACGACAATTCGAAAAATGTTCACAATGGAAGATTTCTTCAGAGACGACATGTGGTTTGGTGCAACCATTGCTACCTTCCCTGATAGCAAATTTATGGTGAGAATCTTTATTTTTTAACACTTTATTGTATACGTAAAATTACAGATAAAACAATTAAGGGTATATACAAATGAAGTCTGGTTATACTTTCAATACTAACCAATTAAAATCAATGAAATTTTGCAGAAACAATCTAGAAACAAATCGCTTGCTTGCACCTCTTACTCTCAAATGCTTGTTTGTTGTCCGATTTTCGTTAAAATGTATAGTTTAAAAGTTCCAGTGCAAAAAAGATTTCCATACAAATCTAATCCTAACATTAATACTGTATATTTTAACGAAGAACAGACAACATACAAGCATAGAGATTTGTTTCTAGATTGTTTCTGCCAAATGTCATTGACTTTAATTGGTTAGTATTGAAAATATAACCAGACTTCGCTTGTATGGAGCGCGCCAGCGGTAATGTACCCTTAAGGGTACATTTAAGAAGACATGTACAAAGGGAGAGCTTATTTCTAAAGAAATTTTTTCCAGCAGAATCGTCTACAATACTATCACATTCCACTCCTAGAAGACTCTAAGGGCCTTCCACCTCGCTTTACAGTTTCCTCTTCTTCATGAAAAGATATCCAAACAGTGTTAGATGCTTGCTGTTATAGCCCAGGGTGTGCTTGACGTACTCATTGCAATTTCCATGCTTCCTCGACAAATAACACCTGTGGATGACGGTTGGATTGTGGCATGAAATTTTATATTAAGGGTATATTATTGGTGGCGCGCTCCATACAAACGAAGTCTGGTGATATTTTCAATACTAACCGATTAAACTCAATGAAATTTTGCAGAAACAATCTAGAAATAAATATCTATGTATAGTGTCCGAATTTCCTTAAAATGTACAGTTTTAAAGTTACAGTGCCTCTAAGATTTCCATACAAATCTTAAATTAATCCTGGCATTGAAACTGTCTATTTTAAAGAAAATCGGACACGATACAAGCATAGAGATTTGTTCCTCGATTGTTTCTTCAAAATGTCATTGAGTTTAATTGGTTAGTATTGAAAATATCACCAGACTTCGTTTGTATGCAGCGCGCATTTACGCATTTGGAATAAACTTCTCTTAAGTATGAAGATATTAAGTACGATAACCTATTCTATTATTTCAGGTGTGCGCACCGCGATGGGCAGATCCTTACAGAGACAAACATTTACTCGCCAATGGAGCATGTTACGTGGAAACAAAGAGGAGAGGAACGAACCTGACGCCTTTGAAAGATCAAAGTATGATGACCTTTATCGCAAAGAGTAACCGCAGACAAATCTGGATTTGTGTTGGATACAATAAGATATTTAAAACAAATCTGGCTTTGTGTTACAGTGAAATAATTAAAATTTTGCTGTTGACCTTGGAATAATAATATGATGTTGGATACAATTGTCCACCGACAAATCTTTATACTGTACCCAGTATAATAGTACTGTAGCCCCGGGGCTTTTTAATTACCATAAAGGTTACCGATCGTCGTTTAGAAATTGTTGTATGGTACGAAATTACTAAAATAAAAGCCTACATTTTACAGATCACAACCCGCCGCCGTAGCACAAAAAAATTCAAAAAATTGCCTTACATTTTAAAATTTCGAGTTTACCGTTTTTTTTTCTATACTGTCATGTTCTTCACCTTAGTTCAATACCTAGTTGCTATACAAAGCTATAAGACCATATTAAAAAGTCAATTTTGATTAGTCTTTATTGGTCTTACAACTTTGTATGACATCTTTAGACAGTCTTACTATTACGTATGGGTATTGAACTAAGGTGAAGAACATGACAGTATAGAAAAAAAAAGGTAAAGTCAAAACTAAAAATATCAATCACAATTTTTTTTTTTTTCTACTTGTTTTGGTGTTGGGTTGTGATCTATATAAGACTTTGGTTTTTATATTAGTAATTTCGTACCTTACAAAAATTTTTCTAAACGGCAAAATGTAATCTTATTGGTAATTAAAAAGTCCCGGGGCTACAGTGCTATAAAGACTGTAACTGTTATTTCTAAGAAAATTGGATTGAAGTGAGACTACAATTTGACAAACATTAATCATGAATTAGTCAGAAAATAGACGAAGATCCAAAGCCCGGTCAGGTTTAATATTTTATTTAACTTACGGTGCCAGCCAGTATCTGATGCTGTTTAGGAGGCTTATATGCTTAAACCTTAGCCTTAATAAAGAAAAAGCCCGCAGAATTCATAGTTGGCTGAACACAAATAATTAGAACTGGACGAACCCCTAAAAGTATACATTAGATTAAGAGTACAATGGAATATTATATTTTAGTTCAGTTTCACTAATAATGCAGCTGTATTACCCTTCTGTTTATACTATAAATCAATCAACAATCTTTATTTGGAAATAATTACATGTTTAAGATTAGAACGTTTAAGATCTTGTAATATGACAACATTCTGTAAAAATAAGCAATCATTCTCTCCAATTCATAGTAAAGCTGTTTGGTATTTTTTTATTAAACATTTTGACACTCATATTAATAACAACTCTTTGACTATTTACATGTGGACTGGTTACGCGTGTAATTCGGCTAACAAATATTTCTGCCACTTTTTGCGGGGGGCGAGGTAACATGAAATCCGCAACTTTGGATTTTATTCCCCATAACTTTAGATTCTAATTTTGAATGTCAAAAATCATGAAAAGTAGTCTCGTGGGAACCCCAAACGTTCTAAGCTCTAAGTTATTATTTCGCAATTATAGGCTGTCTCGTTTAGTGATAAGGTGTAAAATTGAATGTAAATGCACAAGATCAATTGTACTTATACCGTGGCAGAGGGGAAATGATACCGCAAGGCTAGTCCTTATAATAATTAGTCAAAGTAACAACTCAGTAGGCCTACCATGAGTTTTCACTGTAACCAATTTCGTATGGCAGAAATTAGTTCTCAACGTAACCACCAAGTGCACTGTACAAAATTCAATACAAAATAGGTGACGTAACTATAGTAGTAAAGTACAGTGAAAACTCACGGTAAGCCTACTGTGAATGAAAATATAAAGCAGATTAAGTTCCACCTGTTTTTGTTGCACTTCCGGGTAAACCTCCAATGGTTTTTGGAAGTTAAATTGTTCAAATCTTTTGACAATTTTTCTTACAAAAATAAATTTAAAAATTACAAAGTAAAAAAACGAACACAATGTATCGACGTAAATAAGAGAAATTATCGTTATTTTTCAATCCCTCCCTAAACCTATTTGCATGCCTTACATTTCATCCGCATGACATAACTTACAGTTTATATCAAAACTAGAGGTCCTAGAATTGAGGGAGACAAGACTCTATCGCGCCCTATAACTCCCTCAAATGTACACAAACTGACAGGTTTTGTGCACTTCCGATGCCAGCGGCCGATGCGACTGACGCGCGCGGCTCGCGGCCGACGGCCGATGCGAAAATACTAGTTACTATGAAGACGTATCGCTTCCGATGCCAGCGACTGACGCGTGCATCAGACGCGCGCGGCTGATGCGATAGACGCGCGCGTCAGTCGCATCGGCCGCTGGCATCGGAAGTGCGCCTTTAGGGTGAGACACCCTCCGGCTCGCTGAACCGATGACCTGTAACAGGTTACTACTGGATTTTATGGAAGGCCAAAGACATATTTTAGTAAAACGCCTTAAATTTAGGAAAGGCCTGTTCAGCAGTGGACACTGATAGGCTGATGATGATGAAATATGGCCAAAAAGAAAAAGAGAAGGAACAAAAGGTAAAACAACTTTTTAAACATCCACAGTGAACTTAGCATACAGAATGGACGGTAAAAGAAGGGAATACGGAGAATACGGGACAAATCTAAACTTCTACGCCTATGGACAAGCGGGGATGTCTATCAAAGTAACAGAGAACAATAGCATTATCATCGGTGCTCCGGGTCTAATGCAGTGGACTGGTAAGATACTCTTTGAAACTTAAGATACCTAATACGGCTTTATTCAATTTTATTTTTTATTGAATAACATAACATAACATAACATAAATATTCTTTATTTGCACACCAAAAACATACAGCAACAAAACAGAATACTAACACTTTATTTTACACACGGAAATATACATGAAAACAGCATAATCTACAATTCCAAAGACGAGCTTATTTCTAAAGAGATTTATTCCAGGAAACCCGTGACAGAAAGAGAGCATACCAAGTGAGGCAGGCATAGTTTAACTAATAAAACAGTATTTAATACTAATAAATACATATTAAATAAAGATACAGGTATATATTTACATTCAAAAATATATACAGTATGATAAATAAATAAATATACTGGTTTATTGAAGAAATAATCATAAAAACATGTACAAATGTTTTTTTTAGAACAGACTTTTTCTTCTTTTCGTATGGGAGGTAGTGGTAACCTCACTCCTTCCCCACTCGCATTGTCAAATGTTCATAAGAAAGGAACATGCATTTTATTTCATTCACAACTTTTACATTATTTTTTCGAAAGTGTATGTTTCCAATTCAATAAAGGAAGGGGGGAACTCTTCTAATATATTGGAAGATAAGGATGACTTGTTATCAATTGACTTGTATTGAAAAGCAGCTTCAAATTGTTACTTTTCAGGTGGAATAATAGATTACAGATACAATCCAGATCCAAACAGCGTGTACATGCTCAAACAGCCTATAACGAATCCATACTTCACCAGAGACTTGGGACCTGACGATTATTTTGGTAAATATTTCTTGTATATTCATGATAAAATCTTTGCTTTCTATGTTAGATAGATAGGTATAAAAATCTCTTCCATTTTAATTGATGCGTAATCTTTTTTAATTTCAGGATATAGCGTAGAATCTGGTATATTTGAAAAGAATGGAAGCACTTTGTATGTAGCTGGAGCACCGCGATCTAAAATGGGTTATGGGCAAGTAAGATAACATGAACAAGTACCTATGCCAAAATATTCAGAACCAAAAAAGATGATTCCTTGTGTCTAATTGATGCAACATCACTTTTATTCCATCATTGTTTCAACAGGTCCTAATCTTTAAACCAGCTGCTAACGATACAGCCCCTCTAAATATAAAAGCAAAAGTTAAAGGTCCACAACTGGGATCCTACTTCGGAGCAAGTCTTTGTTGTGCAGATATTAATGGTGATGGAAGAACAGATCTGATGGTTGGGGCTCCAAATTATGTCAAGAAAGATGGTGGATTACCTTACGATCAAGGCGCTGTCTTTGTGTATATGGCTGTTGAAGAGGTGGGTCTTAATATCGTTGTAGAACTAATTTAGCTGGTGGTGTGCTGGTGTGTGTGTGTGTTTGCACGTGGTGTTAAAGTTGGCCACAGTCTCCGGGCGGTTTCAAACATCCTTTCGAGCATCCTTCAAAGTTATAAAGTTGTTAAGTTTAATATGTCATTCTTCATAAAGGAAATCGATACGAATCGTGTAGCATGGCACTATGTTGATTTGACTTAGAATACAATTACTTTACTTATAATTGTCATACAGAAACCATATAATATGAATCTACTATGCTTATTGACTTTCTCATTACAGAACTCAACCTTGACCTTAAAAAGCGCTGGATATTTATTAGGATCTGGAGACAGTGGCGCAAGATTCGGAACCACAATTTCTGATCTTGGAGACGTTGATGGAGATGGGTTTAGAGGTACCTACCTATTTCTCAATAAAATCATATTCTTGTGTCTGATATTTTCCTGTAGAACATCATCACTATAATTTTCTAGCCCCTACCCTTTATTTATGAACGGCGTTTTATGTATTTGTCTTCTTTATTTTCGTGATCTCTATATCTTGCCATTTCCGATAGCCGTGGATGTCCAATAGCCATGGTGGTTCAGTGGCAAGTAACCTTGCCTACCGTGCTGGAGGCGATGGTTCGATCCCCGTCCAGGCCGACTCGAACCAATGATTTTTTCAGAATTTATGTACGTTTTGTAACAACCACAGGCTTTTCAGTGAAGGAAAACATCGTGAGGAAACCTGCATGCTTCAATTTTGAGGCATGTATTGTACCCACTGTCCATTATAAGTGGCGACGTGCTCACTCCCCGTCACACTGGACAGACTTTCGGTACTACTAGTGAAACGTGGATGTTCTGAGGTTTCAGAATATCTCTGACTACCCCCTCGGGGAATATAGTCGAGAGCATATGCTCTATATCTTGCCATTTCAGAACTCACTCTTTTCTTACACATATCATGTTTCACATAAACCATCCTTTTTTTTTTAACCTGAGTTGATTTATGTATCCAGAAATTAAATTACAGATATTGCAGTCGGTGCACCTTGGGAAAACGAAGGTCTAGGAGTAGTCTACATTTATAGAGGTAGTGCTGGAGGATTGAAGACCCAATATGTACAGAGGATCATTGCTGAAGGAGCCAGGGGTTTTGGAATCTCTATATCTAAAGGTCTTGATGTAGATGGAAATAATTGCAACGGTAAGTTAGATAACACAACATAAATATTTTCATATCATTGTCTATGGGACTTTAAACTCGAATGACCTCACAACTCGATAGTAAACTATAAGTTCATGAGATGACAATGAACTAATTTCCGCTAAAGCATGATATTAATGTGATTCAGTTAATGAGTCATTTGCAATGTTAATGCATAGGTACTTAGTTAATGAACGGTTTCAGTCCAATGGTTAGCTATTATTCGTCACAGAATAAACACCATTATTGTTTAATAATGGAATTATTGTTGTGAATTGGTGTACGAGAGAACGATATCCTCACGTTAAATACAATTAATGAACGTTATTAGCACCTATACAGGGTGTAAAATTAAATGCGTTACATATCGGATAGAGTTTTTCAGACGATCACACAGATCAACGTTCACTATGACTCGAGTCGATTTGACTCGAGTTATGAGTAGCCATTTGACGTTTTCTATGGAACAGCTATTTTTTTTCGCGATTTCAATGTTGGCTCAATAGTAAAAGTTGTTTATTTTGATGGTCCAAAGCGTTAATTTTACATCCTGTATATTGTATCTTTCTGACTTTTCCAGATTTAGCAATCGGAGCCCATGAAAGCAACACAGCTTATATTTATCGAAGTCTACCAACTATGGAAGTAAAAGCAGTCATTAAAGTACCAAATGCGATGAATTTGCCACAAAATGCAACCAATTTTACTGCTTTATTCTGCGTCCAGTCAGCAATAAGAAAATCTTGGTCACACGTTAAAATTGGTAAATGTGTTTATAACATTGACATTGGGAAAAAATCGCTCATCCGGGAGAATAACCACACAATTGCAGTCTTTCCCAAAACTGAGTTACTAATTAATTTCACCCTAATTAGGTGGATATTTATCTGAAGGAATAAATGTAATTGTGCGGTTATTCCACCGGATGTTCGAAATGTTTAGTCCGTTGTAGCTTTGTTAGACCTACGAAAAAATCCATTGATCTACGGATTTTTGGACTTGTCTACGGATTTAGCGACTCTCTGGTTCGTTGTGATCTCTAGTCAATTTCTCGTACATAGAAGAAGTATTATGTCTTCCATTTTTCTAATGGAACTGAGGAAATAGCTTTCACGCACACTGCTTTTGACTATCGAATCGAATGTATATTTCCAGATCTTAAAGCTACTATAACAATAGACCCAGAAGGTAACAGAGCAATGATATCAGGCGATGACGAATATACAGTAACAGCCAAACCAGGGACTGACAGTTGTGATGAACAAGTTGTGGAAGTCAAAGTAAGTGTATTAATAGAATCGAAATAAAATTAAAACCTGAACATTAACCGGTACCTAACCAAGGACTACGCAATAACACAAACCTGCTCCCAATCTGTCTTTAAATTTTAAATATGATATAATATAAGCAAATAATAAGCCTATAAATACCATCAAAATGAAAATAGGCCTGAGTCGCAAAAGTAGTAACAGAAATCAATTTAGCTGGCAAATAATTTGGAACACGTGTCGCTGATATATTCTATTATCAACAAGTACTATAATTAACAAACTTAAATTTCAGCCCACAGCAGACTTATCGAAACCTATATCAATGAAATTTGATTTAGAGCCCATACAACAGATATCAGGTAAAATACTACTGTTTGTTTTACTAGTATTTTATGAAAAGAGTCTCTCCTATCTTTTAATTTTATAACTTTGTGAAAAATAAAAACGATCTCTCGCTCGCTCACACGTACTATGACTAAATTTATTTTCACATTGACAAGTCATGTAGGTACTGAACCAGTTTTCTTTGCATCCGATAAATAAGACCAATAGTTTGTAATTAAAATCCATTAGCATTATTTCTATACTTATTACATAATTGGGTAGCCACCCAAAAGCCCTGTTACTTGACTCTACGAATTACACAATGACGTCTACATCAACTACTCGTAGCTCTAAACCCGTGATTCATGTGTTGACTCTTTCTCACTCTCTTCAACGTAAAGAGGACTTTATACCCTAAAGTACTTTTATTTACTTCAGACGATTCAACAACTTTCACACAAGATGCTGTCAGATTATCAGAGGATTCAAACCTAAACTCCTCGTTCCTCATTCAACTGGTCAGAGATTGTGGTAATGATTTGATCTGCACTCCTTGGCTTGTAATGACTCTGAAACCTTTAAATGAGTAAGTATCGAAATTTTGATTTAATTTTTATTTTTATAAAGGGATTTTGACTAGGTAAGAAACCACCTGGGTAACTCAGTCACTTTAGTATCATATAGTGTGTCTAATATCTAGTGACTTTAAAAATTTTGTATTTATGATTGGATGAAATGCACTTTGAAGAAATCATTGATAATAATTATGGTATTTTTGTCCAACTTATTGAATAGCAAAAGTGCATGATACTAAAGTTAGCTATTTCGTATTCCAGCAAATACATCCCCGGAACTGAAGATAAACTTGGAGTAAAACTAATAGTTTTTAACAAAGAAGAACCGGCTTATGGTGCTCAAGTACATCTAAAATTACCTTTACCACCTAAAAGGGTACCTAGTTCCTGCTCTCTAGAAGGCCTTAACATGACATGTGACGTCACAGCACCATTGGAGAGAGGGCAGTCGATTGAATGGGAAATAGAATTAGAGTACCAGCTGAAAGCTACTGAGGAAAAAGTATTGGTTGTAGAAGCTAAGTTAGAAGATGCTTTGTACAGTCGAAATATAAGTGATGAGACTATTAAAGAAGTTACTATTGCTGTTGTGCCGACGGCAAATTTTAGTATAAGTGGGTAAGTAGATTATGAAGATAAACTTTTAGAAATTTTATTAATTATGCTTTAAGACAATCGCACCAACATCACAGAATAGGTAATAGTATATATACAGAACGACCACTCCCCGCCCCCCTCTGACTTCAGATATCCCACCTCACCTCACACTTTCTGGGAAACTTAAGGGAAATAGAGAAAGAGTATGCAGTCAGGCGCGCGCACCCGTAATATTTGACTACATAAAATTTAGTCTTTTTTTAGAAATTCACATTTTCAGTAATCCTTTAGCTCAAATACTATGTTTAATAACAGAACGAACAATAAAAAGTAATCGTTACTTTTCAATGTTCGTTCTGTTGACGAAATGTAGATGATGATCATACGATGCGTGGTAAGTCAACCCTACACATAAGTGAAAGACAATTCGCACCACGTGCGCATGTGGAACGCCATCATGTCAAATTCAAAACATTGATTGAAGTGCCGGACCTGTGCAAACATCATAATTATTCGTTGCATCTATTTTTTAAAGATACTATTTATAGTCGATCATAATAATATGGCGTCGCAAAGTAAAAAAAAACTCTGCAAATGACATTTATGTACAATTTTAGATACCAGATGATTTATTAATTATAAATAAGTAGGTACAAGCTTCAAATCTGCAACACGCTTCGTCGAAAAGGCAACATGACCGTATCCGCAACATGCATTTTAGACTAAATATTTTTGGATTCTACATAATCCTGTTATTTCAGAAAAGCTTTACCAAACGCAACAATATCTGTAACAAGAGAAAAGTTTAATGAACGTGGTTTTGTATCTTTTGTTCATAATTTTGAGGTGAGTGTTTGGTATTTTATATAATATAATCATGGGCTTGAACTCCGAACTTGTGTAAAACTTTTAGTTTAGTTTCGAGTTTAAGAGGATATGTGAAAAAAATAGGATTCTTCAAAGCATCAGATATCATGAAGTACTAACAGTAGGAGTATGATTTCAGGATATGTGTAAATTGAACATATTATTAAAATTTTGATTGCCGCCAAAACACGATTAAGACAAATTTTCTCGATAGAAAAACAAGCCAAAGTAGCCTCCGTCTTTATCTATAAACGCTTGGAACTGCTAAACGGTGAATAATAGAAACACGAGACTTGATTTAAAAAATAGAGATTGATATTTTATAAATTTTGATTGCAGCAGAAATTAACTTACATAAATAGTAAAAACACAACTAAATAAAGTTTGTTTTGGCGCTTACGTCGTTTTATTTAGTCAGACGCGCGCGCCGCTCCATCTCTTTCTCTCGCGTCAGGCAGTAATATAAGCTATCACAATCTATTAAAAAGCTCAGTCGGCTGTGGCCTTTGCCCGCGTCAGACCTGCGTTCGCATGCCCAATTTCCGAATTACGATTAATTATCCAGCTTACGTGTAAATATTATAGTGTAATATATTAAATACAATCTAAAATAAATTCGTGGCCATAGCAGCTTCACGTTTAAGAGAATATAATTCGGAGCGCGCTCCATACAAACGAAGTCTGGTGATATTTTCAATAGTAACCAATTAAAGTCAATGAAATTTTTCAGAAAAAATCTAAAAACTAATCTCTATGCTTGTATGAAGTCAGATTTTCGTTAAAATGTATAGTTTTAAAGTTACAATACCTCTAAGATTTCCATACAAATCTTAAATTAATTCCAGCATTAAAACTGTATATTTTAACGAAAATCTGACTTCATACAAGCATAGAGATTAGTTTCTAGATTGTTTCTGCAAATTTTTCATTTACTGATTGGTTAGTATTGAAAATATCACCAGACTTCGTTTGTATGCAGCGCGCATTTACGATTTCGGAATAAACTTCTCTTAAGTATATTTCTCACTCAAATATGTATAGCAGTTTTTTTGGACTTCATAGACCAAGAGCTAGCTGTTATTATCTTTAAGTTGTGGTAATTTTCGGTTTTACTATCTTATTTTTCAATTTCTTCAAATAATTAAATTTATTTGTCATAATGGAATCTGGTTATAAACGTATTTATGAACCGTTGTCAGTATTTTTACCGAGTTGAAGGATTCTATTGCTCCGGAACATCTTGCCTGGTATGAGAGTTTGAAAACTCTGTGGCCCTTAATTGTATGGGTAGTCAGTATGGTGAGCCAGGCTGAAGGGCAGGGTAGGGAAGGCGAGTGGTCGCAGAGAGTTTCTTCTTCCAAGTTGTTTCTTTCTTGAGTGCTGGATCCGGAATGAATATACGCCGATTTGGCGCCATTTTATATCATTTTCAAGCGACCACCCCTCCTTACCCCGCACTCTTGCCCTGAATACAAATCTCTTTATTTCTCATACAATCTTAATTTCTACGCTTACAAACCAATATAATTATATAGTTAAGATACTTATTTTCTTATTCTAAAAATAGCAGGTGCATCATCCGCCGGTGCATAACAGAGTGCAGAACGAAAAGGAAAGGTACAATATGTATATAATAATAATAATAAATTTGTTTATTTGCATTTCATTTAGCCTACTTACATACATTACACACATTGTTTGTTTATTATACAAGCAAGCATAAAAGTAATACAAGAGGCAGATACACTTTTTGTTTGAAACTCTGACCCCGGCCCCCGCTTCCTCATAACACAGGTTCCGGACGCCGGGGCCCCCCTCGCTCGCCTGTATGCGCTGACAGAGATGGAGCGTTCTGTCTCTTTCTAACAATTATTTCTAATAGGATTCTACCCCTTCTAATGAGGTAGTGAAGCTTATTGGCATAACTTCTAATTGGAATTTATAAGTTCTAACTCGATTCTAATTATTTTATTTACTTGTGCTATGCGTTAATTTTATTAGGGAAGTGTACCTAATCTAATCTGGGGTAGAAATCACTAGAGAAATCGAATAAGAATCATATTAGAACTACTTACATAACTTATGTGCTAAGCCCTAATTCGAATAAGAAAATTTTATTTATTGAAATGAACACTTAACCTAAACTTATCCTACTAGTATAAAAGGGTATATAAAACGAAATAAACAAAGTAATGTAAAAAACTATGTACAAAGGTCAATTCAGGTTCTGTCGTGCACATTTCTCCCGCCGTCGCAGCTCTGCGATCCAACCTGTAGCACGACGATCCTCTTGGTCGGTCTCCGGAGGACATGCCCGTTGCTGGTTACGACGTCCACGATCCTCACCTCGCCGTCTCGCCCTGGGTAGACCGCGACGATCCTTCTTGTCGGCCATGTGTTGCGGGGCAGGGTGGGGTCGCAGACGAGTACCAGGTCGCCGATAGCGTGCGCTGGTCGTGTGAGGCTCCCGCCGGTGTTGGAGTAGAGGCTGGTACTCTTTGACCTGGCTCCAGAAGACGTCCGCCATCGTTGAGCGCGCTGCGCTTGCGCGCGGTGAGGTCGTTTGGGTCCCAACAGGATGTGGTTGGGTGTAAGCGCCTCTGGTTCTTCTGGGGTCACCGCCACGTGTGTGAGTGGGTGGGAGTTGACGGTGTTCTCCGCCTCGGCGAGCAGGGTGAGCAGTGTCTCGTCGCTAGGGTACTGCTCGTGGAGTTTGACGCGCAGTGCCTCCTTCACGGTGCGTACCATGCGCTCCCACGCGCTGTCCATGAAGGGGGAGGCCGGGGGTACGTAGCGGCAGGTGATGCGCCGCGCCGTCGCCTCCTCGCTGACCGCCGCCAGCGCGGCCTTGGCGAGCTCCTTCTCCGCAGCCTTGAAGCACGTCGCGTTGCTGCCATAGCTGCTTAGGCACTCCTCTTCGTGCCACGAACCTCCTCAGGTCGCCGGTCGCCGGTCGCCGGAGAAGTAGGCTTCGCTCTTCGTATCTTGCATAGTTGACAGTGTTTGATGACGTTCACGCACCGTCGGTCGTATCTTCAGTACCCATAGTCGCCGCTGTAGCTCATTCACGACGGTTTCGATACCGCCATGTAGTCGCTCGTGTACGTGTTGTATGTACAGTCGCGTGAAGTAGTGTTTCCCGTCGAGTACGGTCGGGCTCGCAGTGTCTTCAACGATGTCAGGTGCTACGTGGATTCTTCCTTTGAGCCATCTTCGCCGACGACCACTGATAGCGCCGACAGCTTGTCTCCCGGCTGAGGCGCCGCGCCGTTCCTTACTCGACGTAAATCTTCGGAAAGACAATCTTCTTGTACAGGTTTCCACCATAGTTTCTCAGCGCGAATGAGATAGTGCGTTTCGATACCGATGCTGTTGCTATCTCATTTCTTCACGTACGGTGTCTCGTTCTTGCGTGTTTTCTTATCAATCTTTGAATCAGAGTCGTTTTTATTGTTTTCTTTCGTTCGTTTGCGCTTCGTAGCCAATACTGTTTCATTTTTCTTCTATCGACATAAATTGACGAACTGTAGCATGCGCACCGTAGCTCGTAGCAAAAGTGGGAACGACGAAAATCGCTCGATTCGAGGTAGGTGAGCGTGGTCAGGTCGCTGGTGGGTGACGTGACAAGTCCCCTCTCTTCTCCTGTCTTCGGTGCTTCTGTCTTCGTCTCTTGTGGCCATTCTCGTTCGTCGTTTCGTAGGAAGCTCGGCCCGTTGTACCATCGGACCTCGCTCCCGCCGATAGAGACTGTGGCGTCGCCCGAGTTGGCGGAAAACTGCTGTACTACTGAATTTGTATTGGACACCCATCCGCATAGCTCGAAGCCGGCTTGCCGATGAATGTAGTCGACTGATTTCGATACTTCTTTGGCTTCTTTTTCGGTCGGAAAACTTGTTATGTAGTCGTCCATGTAGTGGTTCTTTTCAATGGCTCGCGCGGCTGCAGGATACTTTTCTTTGAAGTCTGAAGCATTTCTATTCTTCACGTATAGCGCGGTGCATGGTGATGACATCGCGCCGAAGATCACTGAAGTCATGCGGTACTCTCGCGGTCGCTGGTTCCCTCTCTCGTCGCCCCGCTATAGAAATCGTAGTGCCTCTCTGTCGTCCTCTTGAACTTATATTTGCATAAACATTAATTCCTTTATGTCAGCTGACACGGCGTGTTGGTGTTGACGAACACGCATTACAACTCCCGGCAGAGATTGCAGCAAGTCTGGACCGCAGAGTAGCATATCGTTCAAGCTGCGTCCGGCTGTCTTCGCTGTGGCGTTGTGTACTACTCTTATCTTCGGTTTCGTGGGGTTAATGACCGCGAAGTGGGGTAGGTACCATGTTTTATTTGGCACCGGCGGTGTGGTAGCTTCCTCGGCGTAGCCCAAAGTGAAGAGGGTTTGCATTCTTTCTTCATATTTCTTTTTCAGGTCTTCATCTCGGTCTAGTTTCTTCTCTAGGTTGTGCAGCCGTTTGAGTGAGTTTTTGTAGTTGTTCGGAATCTTCATGTCGTCTTCTTTCCATATAAGTATTGTTTTGAAGCGTCTGTCGGGCAGGCGTTGACTGGTTTCATTCAATATCTTCAATGCGCGCTGCTCAGGGTCACTATTCTGTACTCGTTTTTCTATCCCGATTGATTCAAACTCGAAATAATTCTTCATCATCTTCTTTCGTGTATAGTTATTGAAATTATGTATTTTCATTAATAACGCCAAATAATATTATACAGGGTGTAAGGAAAAGTATCATTTTACTATGGGAGCAAACCGTTATGGGAGTTACAACTCTTTGCGTTCTACCTATCTATCTCAAGAACGGTTAACTATATTAAATATTATAAATGACCAAATTTGAAGAAAATTTAAAGTTCTACAATTTTTTTTAAAACTTCAAAGGTCATTTAGAGCATAGAAAAGAAGATATTTCCTAAAGACCTGTTTTTTGACATTTTACCTTGAATCTTTTGACCTGCATAAACGAGATTTTATGTGACATTTGACCTAACGTATTGGATGTCATAACGATGATTTAAAGAAGTTTGTAGCTTATTATCTCTCAATCCGAGGTTGACCCTTTTTTTCACCTAATTTTCCTGGGGTACTAGGAGAAACAGTGATAATGAAAAACAAAACGGAACAAAACATTAAACTTGAAACGTAGGCAGGAACATACCAGAAGTATGAGAGAAAAGAAAAGGTAATAAGTTGTAAATAATTTTCCAGCACTCTGTGACCTAAACCTGCATATATGTTTAGCACCCTTGCTTGTGCTCGGGTGCTAACTTCACGCTGTGCAAAAATGAACTACTTAAGTCACACTTATCGTAATGTACTAATGTAAATAAATGTTGATTTTAGGTCGTAAGATAAATATTATTAGTGATTTTGTAAATAAATGTTGATTTACCATTTTAAAATTCATTCATACCTGTTATAATATCCTGCACCATCCTCATCCTTCAATGCTATGCCATGCATCTGAGGGATGCGAGGTATTTTAGAATTACCTATGGATTTTCAAAATAGGTTTATGAGTGTTATACAATTTCTCAACCTGAAAGTTCTTGTGGTATCGAGAATAACTGAGATTATTGCAGTATTACGAAACTTATTTTTTCACGTTCTTCTTACATTTTTGTTGACGGCGTAAAATAACTTCCAGGTTTCATCTAGATAGTCGGTATGTTTTGACCATAGAATGTTTTGACTTGTATTATATCAATTACAAGTACAAAATAAGAAGTTGAATTGATTTGATTACGGGACCTAAAGACGTAAAGCCTAACCAAGAACCGAACCGAAGACCAACAGGTAGCTCTCGTACTATAAAGTAAAACAAAATCCTGTAATGATATTTTTTTTCCTTCTAGATAGGTACAGTGATTTTCGGTATGATATTAATGAGTTTTAAGTTTTTTAAGTGAAATCAATTAAAGAGTATCGTTAGTTAGGTATTGTTTCTATCTATAAATTGGTTGTCCGTAATTGATCCTGTAACAAATTAATAATTGATCAAGGAGGATAAATAGAACGATACTTAATTATAATATATTGTGTTTTTTCATACGACAAAAGGTACTAATAATATATTAACAGCGAAGCGTCTTCTTCGCATTTTGAGTGATTTGATTTTCGCGGGCTAGTGCGCGACGATGTTCGGTAGCGGGGCGCGGGGCGCTTGCTGCGCTAAGCCACGCCCATTTCGCTTCAATTATTTTTCGACATAGGCCCTTAAAATGAATAATATATTAACAGACTATGTAAAACGTTAACGTTACTGACGTTACGTTAATTCAAATTCAAGTTTCAACCATTCCGTAAAATTAAAAAGAGTACTTAGTTATTTTATAAAATAGCTCTGCGGCATTCAGTAAAAATGCAATAATTGAAATAGGTACGACTAATTTTGCAGAAATTTTTTTGAGAAGAAAAAAATAATAAAACGGTTCGGGTGTTCAACAGTTACGTGCATACATGCATTTTAAAATGATCCTCCTTTTTTCAGATAACCAATGTCGGACCTTCGGATTGGCCTCATTTGCAATTCAACATCGAAATTCCAGAGAACGTGAGTTTTTGTTTTCATCAATATTCTGAAGTGCTATTTTCGAATCATGATATTCACAATCATGATCGAATGATGCATAATCTCCATAGTAATTTTGTCATTTTCTAATGCTGATTTGCACATGTGACTTTTATTAAAGACTACAGTTTATTATAGGTACAGATGACACGTTAAGCCATTGGTCCCGGCTTCTTTCTCTGGTGGTAGAAGTCGTTACATATACCAAGGCTTGCTGCCCACACTTATATGAGGACAAGTTACGCGAGTAATTCTACTAACCGAGTTTTCTGCCACTTTTTGCGGGGGGCGAGGTAGCTCGAGATACGTTTAGATTCTAATTTTGAATGTTAAAAATGATGAAAAACAGTGTCGTGTGAACCCCAAACGTCATAAGTTCGAAATTATTGTTCCGCAATTATAGGCTGTCGCGTTTTAGGGATAAGGTATAAAATGGTACATAAATGAGTAAGATTTTTTGATCTTGCACGTTGGCTGAGGGGAAATGCTAAGGCGAGGCGGGTCCCTAGTTACATGGTCTAAGAGTGTATGTGACAACTGTTTATTTTAGCAGACTAATTATCATTCTATTATCCTGTGCAAAACTCGAATAAGTCGTCTAAGTGCTCACACGATAAGAAGAATATAAAGAAAACTTTCAGATATAGCACTCTTAGGCCCTTGGTTTTTACGTTCTTGAAAAATTTATTTTAAAAATCTGGTGGCGGACGGGATTATTCCTGAAATCCTTAAGCCCCACTTGCGTCAACCTGGGCTAGAAATAGACTCCAGGTTAAGTTGGTAACCCATGAATTTTTATATAAGGAAACAATTGAGAGTGCTATTTTACCCGGAGTTAATTTCTAACCTCCCGCTAACGCAGGTTGACGCAAGTGGGGCTAAGCCCTAACGGCCTAGCGATCTTACGGTGACAACAATCGAAACTTCACTATAAAAACTTAGTTCGTAAGACAAGGAAAATATAAAGTAAATATTTGATAACAACCTGTAAAATATTATTTTAGCCGCTCCTTCCTCTTCGTGAAAATTAATATTCGTTTTGGACTTTCGAGTTTTCTTTAATAAGTGTTTAATTTTCAGGTAAGCCTGTCGAATTCAATCAGAGGCTGTACTGAGGGATCTAATATTAATTGCAGTTGGTCCGTACCAGCAAAAGTATCTTTGCCACTCGTTTTATCGTTGAAATATGATTTGGGGAAGTACGGTAAGTCACTTCTCGTTCTTTTCTTTATTTTTTCTTTTATGGGTCTTTTCGGGCATTGACCCTAAAGTTTAGGGCTTCAACTATCCCAACTATACCACCTGCATATTCATGCATAGCATATGCTCACGACTATATTCCCCGAGGGGGTAGTCAGAGATATTCTGCAACCTCAGAACATCCACATTTCACCAGCAATACCGAAACTCTGTCGAGTGTGACGTGGGGTGAGCCCGTCGCCACTTGTAATGGACAGTGGGTACAATACATGCCTCGAAATTGAAGCATGCAGGTTTCCTCACGATGTTTTCCTTCACCGAAAAGCCAGTGGTGTTACAAATCGTACATAAATTCTATATAATAGTGTATATTCAGCATCAAAAATACGGGACTCCAAACTTGTATTTACAAGGTTTCGAATATTTTAACCATCATAATCATCACTAGAAGCCCATCATTCACTGCTGAACGTTAGTCGCAAAGCTCTGTCTTCGGCCTTCCTCATTCAGTTGCTACCATCTACATAGATCTCAAGTCATTGATGCAGCAGGCCGGAGTAGTGCAGTAGAATTAGCACGAAATAAAGCATCATTTTACATTAATTGTAGTACTAATGATAATTTCCCCATCAACAGAGTTATGTATGGATATGATTACCTTAAATTTGCAACCGATTTGGAATTACGGAAAATGGTGAAAATTGGGAAAAACCTTAATTATTTAATAACTCCAAAACAAAAATTGTGGTACTAGTTGCGATTATACCATTTATTTAGAGAACCAGTACCTACCTTCTCAGGAAATTTGGAGCGGTTGCGACATACGGAACCTACCTAAACTTGTAAAACAGATTTTTCGTCTTTAACTCCTAGACAAAATTTGTGGTACTAGTTGCGAACTCTTTGACAACTTGTATTAGCCTTCGACATTTAGTTTTAAGTTCGCAACCGGTTGCGACCTACGGAACCCTAAAAAATACTTTTTTCGAAATTCTACTTCGGGCAAAATTCGCGTAGTCTGGATTATTGCTTCTATCATATTTATAAGTCGAATTCTATCTACCTTGTAATCGCAACTTAAGAAAACATTACGGAACATTGTCTATTTCATAAATAAAAAGCGCGGGTGATGCGAGGGGAATGCGTGCGGCGCGCGGAGGCGGGTTGCAGCTTGTGCGAGTACGCGGGTATTGTGAGACGCGCGGGATGTCACGGGGGTTCACGGCTCGTTACTACTACTCGTTATTACCTATTCTGTGACTTTACTAGACTTACCTTATACTACACATGGACGGATTAAAACCGTTATTGTACACAGCCAGCACACATCGTTCGTACGTATAGTCAGTTACAGAAAACGTATACATAGTCACATTATACAACGTGTTAATGAATTAACGCAGAACGAAAGTAGTTTGTTTAGAATCGAGAGCAGAATCGAAATATCATGTTTTTAACTTTTCAATTTTATCAAAATATTAAATAATATGTTTGTAAAATTTAAAATTTACTGAACTCGATCTCAACCCACCGCTCAAGATCTTCAGAGCAAGCTATGCCTGCGGTCACATACCGGAACAGTGGAGTAAGGTTATATTCATACCTAAGGCTGGAAAAAAAGACTTCTCATTGCCGAAGTCATTTAGACCAATAAGCCTCTCCTCTTTTCTTTTGAAAACAATGGAAAAGGTACTGGACAGACACATCAGAGATGGGGTCCTAATTAGCAGACCCATCCACCCCAACCAACATGCCCACCGCAGAGGTAAATCTACGGAATCTGCTCTGCTCGACCTGACCGACAGAATAGAAAAGGCACTAGAGGAAAAACAAATTGCACTGTGTGCATTCCTAGATATTGAAGGAGCTTTTGACAATACACCGATCAGAACACTGGTCAAGGGACTCGAACTGAAACAGGTAGACCCGATCACGATCAGATGGGTTAAGTCAATGCTCTCAAACCGAAGAGTAAAACTTACTCTTCTTTCTACCACGGTGGAAGTGGCCACGACAAGGGGCTGTCCGCAAGGTGGGGTGTTATCGCCCCTATTATGGACCCTTGCTGTGGACCAGCTGTTGCATAAGATGGCTGACCTCAGAATTGACACTCAAGGCTACGCTGATGACTTAGTGATCACAGTAAGGGGCAATAGCCAATACATGATATCAACCATTATACAAAGAGCTCTCAATACCATAAGTGCATGGTGTAGAGAAAACGAATTATCGGTTAATCCTGGTAAAACTGTTATAGTGCCGTTTACGAACAAGCGAAAGCTTGACAGGCTTGTGCAGCCTACACTGAATGGCAATCAAATACAATTTTCCACGGAAGTTAAATATCTGGGCGTAACCTTTGACCAGAAGCTTACCTGGAACCCTCACTTAGAAAATGTACTGCAGAAGGCCAAAATTGCCTTGGGCACATGCAGTCGTATGGCAGGGCTGAACTGGGGACTAAGACCCAGAACAACCTTGTGGCTGTACACCGCCATTGTGAGGCCGGTAGTAACATACGCCTCTGTGGTATGGTGGAGAAAGACAAAACAGCGGACTGCAATCACCCAGCTAAGCAGTCTACAAAGAACCGCATGCTTAATAGCAACCAGAGCCATGTCCACCTCGCCTGGGGAGGCGCTAAATGCACTATTGGGGCTGCCGCCCTTGCACTTACACGTGCAAAGAGTGGCAATGGCCGGTATGCACAGAATCGCCTCTCAGACGACAGTGAACTGGCTTTCCGAAGGATTGAGATCTTTTAAAGACTCAGTCATGGCAATTCCCATTCTAGGCATGATAACAGATGTTATGCAGCCTAAGAACATATGTATAAAACGCTTTACTGTGGAGCTACCATCACGAACTGACTGGCTAAGTGACAATGTGCACTGGAAAGCTGGCAGTCTTGTTTGGTTCACTGATGGCTCCAAGTCTAGAAATGACGTAGGCTGTGGAGTATATGGAGAGCGTCCGAGGTTTATGAAAAGAACAAATCTCGGAAAGTACGCCTCAATATTCCAGGCAGAGGTATATGCCATCCTAGAATGTGCGGAGGCAAATCTGCAAAAGCGCTACGTCAACCATACTATCTACATAAACTCCGATAGTCAAGCAGCTCTATTAGCGCTGGCTTCCGACACAACAAGTTCGAAGCTAGTGGAAAACTGCTTGACTCTCCTCAATACCTTGGGTGCATTGAACCAGGTAATTTTAAGATGGGTTCCTGGGCACTCGGGCATCGTAGGCAATGAAAGGGCCGAAGAGCTAGCGAGAGATGGTGCTGGTGGCACGCAGTATGGACCAGAGCTGTTCTGTGGGGTCCCTAAAAGCCTATTCAATTTAACGCTTAGGAACTTATGTCTTAAAAAATCGACTGATCACTGGATGGATACGCCAGGACTAAACCATTCCAAGGCACTAATTGCGGCATACGACTGCAAAATGGCAAAGGAGAGAATCGCGCTCAGCACGACAAACTTGCGCATTATAGTGAGGGCGCTGACGGGGCACTGTAGGCTGAACAAACACCTTACAATCCTAGGCATCAGGGACACGAAACTCTGCAGATTATGTCTGGAGGAGGACGAACCCATTCACATCCTTTGTGAATGTGGCCCACTAATGCACAAACGATATGCACACTTGGGTAAACACTTTCTTCATCCGAGTGAAGTAAAATCTTTCACTGCTAAAGAAATCCTACAATTCCTAAAGGAAGTGGGTATTAGCAGTGAACTGTAACTATTGTGGCGATCACAAAAGATCTAAATAAGGTCGAAGTGATACTAGTCTGCAGAAGACTCAAATAGCCGCTTTACAACAAAAAAAAAAAAAAAAAAACCCACCGCTCGGGCTCTCTCACCCAGAGGTGGGCGCCGACCTGAAATTTGCCGGCGGCGGCGCGGCGGCTCTACGCCGTGGCGACAATATTTTTTTTTTTTGAAAATTCACACTATAGGTGTTAAATGTTTATCTAGAAGCTCCAGGAGCCAGAAATATAACGAGAACAAAAAGAAAAAAACGTGCTCATGTTATTACAACTACAAACGCGATCTCTCAGCATTCAAAAAAACCAATCTGACTGAAAAAAAAAATAACGGGGTTCGTATTAGCAGGAATCGCTAGACTAATCCCGGTATGTGTAGAAACCCCGCTCTACAGTTTAAACCGGTAATAAGCGCTGGCTTGGCTTGGCTGTCAGCGCTGGCAGCCAGCTCGGCAACCCGCGCCGCCGGCACTTAACTCGGCAACCGGGGCGCTGCCAGCATTTAGCTTGGCAAGCAGCGCCGGCACTGATATGGAAAACCAGCGTCGGCAACCAAATGAGCGACTAGCGCTGTCAGCGGAGAGTGGCCCTTATAAAGTAGTTTAGGCCTGTAAGCAGCCAACTTGGCTGTCGGCGCTAGCAGTAATCTCGGCAACCAGCGACACCTGCACCTAACTCGGCAACCAGGGTGCTGCCGGCAGCTAGCTTGGCAAGCAGCACCGGCACTGATATGGATAACCAGCGTCGGCAAGAAAATGAGTGACTCGCGCCGTCAGCGAAGGAGTAGCCCTTGTAAAGTAGTTTAGGCCTGTAACGAACTTGGCTGTTGGCGCCGGCAGGTATCTCGGCAACCGGCGCCGCCGGCACCTAACTTGGCAACCGGGGCGCTGCCGCCAGCTAGCTTGGCAAGCTAGCTATATGGATAACCAGCGCCGCACACTGTTTTCAAATGGATAAAAAGTGGACTTAGGGATTTTGAACCTTTTTTTGGCTGGCATCCTATGCAATTTATCATTTCCTACAACGTTTGTATGACACACTTTTCAAAAAAGCTACAGTTTCAAAGATATTATAACTTATAGGATTTTTTTGTATTAAACGTGAACTATTTATTACATTTCAGAAAAACTGATTCATTTGGGACGCCTCTCTCTTAAAGTAGTTTATAGACGGACTTTTCCAGAATCTATCACAATAAGAACTAAATCCCAACTCGTCCCGGTTCTCGTGATATGGGGCGAAGAAACATACAACAATTAAAGTGTCACAATTTCAATTTTAAATGATAAGTTTTCGCATGTGGAGTAGCCCATGTAAAGTACTGGAGCCCGATTGCGCTAAGTTAAAACATCGAAGTTCTATTCTTATCCAATTTCAGTTCTAATCACATTGCAATCCAATTACTATTCAACTGTGCTGAATTTCGCATCGTGCTAAACTTTATGTAACTGACAGCCTTTAACGTCTGAGCGATCTGTCAAAACGGCTATAACGGCTGCCATGAGCTGAGATGATGAGATGTACCGCGATTAGCGCAATACCAAATGTGTCAAAAGTTATGGTTCGTACGAGGTCCAGTCACGGTTCAATCACCGAATATTTCCTGCGATTGCAGCCCAGTTTAGGCATGTAACTGTTATATGATTTAAATTGGAGATAATTATTAAAACACCATTGACATGTTTGAAGTCCAGTTCCAGAAGACCTTTATTCATTTTAAAAACATAAAACCTCATTTAACATTATGACAGTAACTAGCACCGACACCCAACCTGGCTGCCGGCAGCAAGCTTGGCAACCAGCGCCGGCAGCTAGCTTGGCAACCAGCGCCGGCAACCAAATGAGCGACTGGCGCCGTCAGCGGAGAGCCCATGTAAAGTACAGTTTAGCCCGGCAACTAACGCCGGCAGTACCTTAACTCGGCGGAGGCGGCGGCGGCGGCACGGGTAACCCGGCGCGGCACCCACCTCTACCCTCACCCGACTTACTACCAAAACAAGATTCTTAAAATGTATCTATGAGCACGCTTTCATTCATTGCTGAAATGATAATAAATCGTTTTTGCCTCAAAACTTAAAATGCGAATAACTTTAAATGTTAAGTATCAAAATAATGAAATTATTGCTTCATTCTAATTATTTTGTTATTAATCAGATGGGGTGTATGAGGTTTTGCACTTATTCATTAACACGTTGAAAAAGTGCGCACGTACAAAATGTATATACACACATACATACATAATAACATACGCGTACGTATACATAATTAATTAATTACATTGTGTTTATACGTACATAATGTATACATGGTGTCCCAAAATTCAACGTCAAGCCGAATACAGAAGATAGGTGAGTTTATAACTGTTCAGGGAAAAATACAATAAAAAAATCAAAGTTTAATAGTTTTCGAGATTTTGAATAATTTTATACATTTGAAAATTTCGATACCCCGCGCTCAACTTTTAGATGTAGTTACTACAAATTTGTAAATTTTTTCATGAAAATACTTGTTACGCATTTGACAACATTTCATTTTAAGAAAGCTTTCTCATTTTAAAAATAAGGAAACCGTTTGGAGATTAAGTGATTCAAAGCTTGTATCAAAATTATCAGATTTTTCTATCCATTATTTTACTTAATTATTTTAGAGGTTGAATGAGATTTTATTCCTTTGCCTGCTGGGCTTTTCTATTGTATTTGACAGTTTTTATTTTTAATGTTATTGCGGCCAAGGTATCTTAGGCATAAATCCTACGTTTTTCATAAAATTCAAAAGTAAATTAAAAATAGAAATATCGGTCAAAAATAAAATCAGAAAAATACGTATCTCTTATTTTTTAACCTATTTTATATTTTTTATTAAAATTAAGTGGTTAAAAAAATTTATATTGTCAATTCTGAATAAACTTTACAGTCGACAATTCAAAAATAAAGAATTAGTTCCATACTTTTTACAGAAAACACCATTTTCCATCAGACCTCTGCGGTACATTTTGTTTTCTATGTCAACTTTGAGTTTACACCCTGTATCAAAATGTATCGTCCTAACCTGGCAAGTTATTTTAAAAGTTGGCCAATTGCGTCGAGCGCTCGAATCGAGAAATTTTTGTTAGAAATCGAACGAAAATCAGTAGAAACACCCGCGTCCACGCACAAGCTGCAACCCGCCCCCGCGCGCAGCACGCATTCCCCTCGCATCACCCGCGCTTTTTATTTATGAAATAGACAATGTTCCGTAATGTTTTCTTAAGTTGCGATTACAAGGTAGATAGAATTCGACTTATAAATATGATAGAAGCAATAATCCAGACTACGCGAATTTTGCCCGAAGTAGAATTTCGAAAAAAGTATTTTTTTAGGGTTCCGTAGGTCGCAACCGGTTGCGAACTTAAAACTAAATGTCGAAGGCTAATACAAGTTGTCAAAGAGTTCGCAACTAGTACCACAAATTTTGCTTAGGAGTTAAAGACGAAAAATCTGTTTTACAAGTTTAGGTAGGTTCCGTATGTCGCAACCGCTCCAAATTTCCTGAGAAGGTAGGTACTGGTTCTCTAAATAAATGGTATAATCGCAACTAGTACCACAATTTTTGTTTTGGAGTTATTAAATAATTAAGGTTTTTCCCAATTTTCACCATTTTCCGTAATTCCAAATCGGTTGCAAATTTAAGGTAATCATATCCATACATAACTCTGTTGATGGGGAAATTATCATTAGTACCACAATTTATGCAAATTGATAATTTAATTCTACTGCACTAGAACTAAATCCCGGTTCTCATGATATGGGGCGAAGAAACATACAACAATTAAAGTGTCACAATTTCAATTTTAAATGATAAGTTTTCGCATGTGGAGTAGCCCATGTAAAGTACTGGAGCCCGATTGCGCTAAGTTAAAACATCGAAGTTCTATTCTTATCCAATTTCAGTTCTAATCACATTGCAATCCAATTACTATTCAACTGTGCTGAATTTCGCATCGCGCTAAACTCTATGTAACTGACAGCCTTTAACGTCTGAGCGATCTGTCAAAACGGCTATAACGGCTGCCATGAGCTGAGATGATGAGATGTACCGCGATTAGCGCAATACCAAATGTGTCAAAAGTTATGGTTCGTACGTTGTCCAGTCACGGTTCAATCACCGAATATTTCCTGCGATTGCAGCCCAGTTTAGGCATGTAACTGTTATATGATTTAAATTGGAGATAATTATTAAAACACCATTGACATGTTTGAAGTCCAGTTCCAGAAGACCTTTATTCATTTTAAAAACATAAAACCTCATTTAACATTATGACAGTAACTAGTACCGACAGCCAACCTGGCTGCCGGCAGCAAGCTTGGCAACCAGCGCCGGCAGCTAGCTTGGCAACCAGCGCCGGCACTGATATGGATAACCAGCGCCGGCAACCAAATGAGCGACTGGCGCCGTCAGCGGAGAGCCCATGTGAAGTACAGTTTAGCCCGGCAACTAGCGCCGGCAGTACCTTAACTCGGCGGCGGCGGCGGCGGCACGGGTAACCCGGCGCGGCGCCCACCTCTACCCTCACCCGACTTACTACCAAAACAAGATTCTTTAAATGTATCTATGAGCACGCTTTCATTCATTGCTGAAATGATAATAAATCGTTTTTGCCTCAAAACTTAAAATGCGAAAACTTTAAATTTTAAGTATCAAAATAATGAAATTATTGCTTCATTCTAATTATTTTGTTATTAATCAGATGGGGTGTATGAGGTTTTGCGGTTATTCATTAACACGTTTTAAATGTACGCACGTACAAAATGTATATACACACATACATACATAATTACATACGCGTACGTATACATAATTAATTAATTACATTATGTTTATACGTACATAATCTATACAGGGTGTCCCAAAATTCAACGTCAAGCCGAATACAGAAGATAGGTGAGTTTATAACTGTCCAGGGAAAAATACAATAAAAAATCAAAGTTTTATAGTTTTCGAGATTTTGAAAAAAAAATTACATTTGAAAATTTCGCCACCCCGCGCTCAACTTTTAGATGTAGTTACTACAAATTTGTAAATTTCTTAATGAAAATACTTGTTACGCATTTGACAACATTTCATTTTAAGAAAGGTATCAAAATAAGGAAACCGTTTGGAGATTAAGTAATTCAAAGCTAGTATCAAAATTATCAGATTTTTGTATCCATTATTTCTCGAGTTATTTGAAAAATACTGAAAAATATAATAGAGGTTGAATGAGATTTTATTCCTTTGCCTGCTGGGCTTTTCTATTGTATTTGACAGTTTTTATTTTTAATGTTATTGTGGCCAAGGTATCTTAGCCATAAATCCTACGTTTTTCATAAAATTCAAAAGTAAATTAAAAACAGAAATATCGGTCAAAAATAAAATCGGAAAAATACGTATCTCTTATTTTTTAACCTATTTTATATTTTTTATTAAAAATAAGTGGTTAAAAAATGTATATTGTCAATTCTGAATAAACTTTACAGTCGACAATTCAAAAATAAAGAATTAGTTCCATACTTTTTACAGAAAACACCGTTTTCCATCAGACCTCTGCGGTACATTTTGTTTTCTATGTCAACTTTGAGTTTACACCCTGTATCAAAATGTATCGTCCTAACCTGGCAAGTTATTTTAAAAGTTGGCCAATTGCGTCGAGCGCTCGAATAGAGCAATTTTTGTTAGAAATCGAACGAAAACCGTTAAAAATCGAACGAAAATCAGTAGAAATCGAGCGAGGCGAACGATTCAATAAACACATTACCCTCCTTTGTGTCACGCAGTCGGGTAAAAATAAAGCTTCTGCCTCCCGCACGTCTCACAACACCCGCGTACACGCACAAGCTGCAACCCACCCCCGCGCGCCGCACGCATTCCCCTCGCATCACCCGCGGTTTTTATTTATGAAATAGACAATGTTCCGTAATGTTTTCTTAAGTTGCGATTACAAGGTAGATAGAATTCGACTTATAAATATGATAGAAGCAATAATATAGACTACGCTAATTTTGCCCGAAGTAGAATTTCGAAAAAAGTATTTTTTTAGGGTTCCGTAGGTCGCAACCGGTTGCGAACTTAAAACTAAATGTCGAAGGCTAATACAAGTTGTCAAAGAGTTCGCAACTAGTACCACAAATTATGCCTAGGAGTTAAAGATGAAAAATCTGTTTTACAAGTTTAGGTAGGTTCCGTATGTCGCAACCGCTCCAAATTTCCTGAGAAGGTAGGTACTGGTTCTCTAAATAAATGGTATAATCGCAACTAGTACCACAATTTTTGTTTTGGAGTTATTAAATAATTAAGGTTTTTCCCAATTTTCACCATTTTCCGTAATTTCAAATCGGTTGCAAATTTAAGGTAATCATATCCATACATAACTCTGTTGATGGGGAAATTATCATTAGTACCACAATTTATGCAAATTGATAATTTAATTCTACTGCACTAGAGGGTGTCCCATACTAAGCCGCGCGCGCCTGCCAGAGTACCTAATAAACAACAATAATTTATATTTACAGGAACGTTACTAGAAGAACAAAGTACTTTTAATGCAACGACAAATATTATTCTACTTCTAGAAGAGCATAAGTGAGTAATTTGCAACTTTTTAATTAGCATAGCATAGCATATGCTTACGACTATATTCGCCGCGGGGGTAGTCAAAGATATTCTGAAACCACAGAACATCCACGTTTCACTAATACCGAGAATCTGTCCAGTGTGACGGGGAGTGAGCATGTCGCCACTTGTAATGGAATGTGGGTACAATACATGCCTCGAAATGATGGTCTTTTTAATTAGCTTTCGGAAAATCCCTCATTGATTTTAATTTAATGAAGTGTACTTAATAAAGGTGTGTTGTGATGTGATGCGGAGAGATGAGTGTCATATGAATGTGGATGGCTGTGCAAAGAGAGGATGACCAAATAAGAGATGGTTGGATTGTGTGAAAGATGAAATGTGTAAAGAGTGAATGACGGCTAAAAGAGTTAAATAGAGGAAGATGACATATTGTTCCGACCCCAAGTAATGGGATAAGGGTAAGGAGATGATGATGATGATGTACGCGTACTTATTTAGTCTAAATGTAGAATGACAGAAAAATTCAATGAACGTACCTACACCTTATTTTAATTGAAGTATTCTTCGTTCTTCTTCTGAGTTTACTGGCTCTAGTGGTTATTTTGAATTAATTAATTAAAACTACACTTTTATCATTAAAACTAAACTTTTGTGTTCAAAGTTATATTAATATTTTGTACCTGAGTCATGGATGTTTATATATACAACGTGTTAATGAATTAACGCAAAACTAGAAAGTAGTTTGTTTAGAATCGAGAGCAGAATCGAATTATCATGTTTTCAACATAGGTAATTTTTTTCAAAATATTAAATAATTTGTTTGTAAAATTTAAAAACTGAGCTCGATCTCAACCCACCGCTTGGGCACTCTCTCCGTACTTACTACCAAAACAAGATTTTTAAAATGTATCCATGAGCACGTTAGCGCTTTCATTCATTGCTGAAATTATAACAAATAATTTTTGCCTGAAAACTTAAAATGCGAATAAGTTTAAATTTTAAGTACCATAATATAGAAATTATTGTTTCAATCTAATTATTTTGTTATAAATCAGTTGCGGTGTATGAGGTTTTGCGCTTATTCATTAACACGTTGTATATGTATTAAACAGGGTCCTTCTTAATATGCTGATACTTTTATTAAAGGATGACTAGACCATCAAACTGAACAACTTTCTCTATGGCACCAACATGGAAATCGCGAAAAAAGAATCAGCTGTTCTATACAAAACTGCAAACCTACTCGGACCTCGGACCAAATGTATGGGACAGCAGATTTTTTTTTTCGCGATTTCGATGCTGGTCCCATAGAGAGTTTTTCAGTTTGATGGTCTATTCATCACCTTAAAAAACTGTCAGAATATAAAGGACCATGTATATCGTTGTCTCGTCATCATAATACAAGTCCAGGCTAGATTCTGGTACTTTAAATGTGACTAGATAATTTGTGTGACAATGTCCAAGATTTTTATTTAAACTTTAGATTTAATACTAAAAGTGTAGTTTTAATTAATGCAGTTTAGGAAGCTACCACTAGATGCTGGCAGCTTTTCTACGATGAATGAATAGGTTTATCCTTTGAGCGAGGAAAGCACTAGCTTTTGAATAGCGTGTCGAGTCTATCAAGCGATGCAATTTCAGAATACAGAACTTTTCTAAGGTAATTTATATAATTTCAGAGTGTGCACAGTAAAGACAATGCTAGTCTTAGACCCGGCGACACCAATTTGGCCTGTTATAGTCGGCTCAGTGGCAGGGCTACTCCTTTTAGCTACGATCGTTTACGGTCTATACAAGGTAATTTTAATTGCTTATTACTGAACTAATTTTATTCTATTGATTAAGAGGATATAATTCGGAGCGCGCTCCATACAAACGTACGGTGAACGTATGGTAAACGTATGGTGATATTTTCAATACTAACCAATTAAACTCAATGAAATTTTTCAGAATCAATCTAAAAACAAATTTCTATGCTTGTATAGAGTCAGATTTTCGTTAATATGTATAGTTTTAAAGTTACAGTGCCTTAAAGATTTCCATACAAATCTTAAATTAATCCTTGCATTGAAACTGTATATTTTAACGAAAATCGGACTCCATACAAGCATAGATATTTGTTTCAAGATTGTTTCAGCAAAATTTCATTGACTTTGATTGGTTAGTATTAAAAATATCACCATAGTACGTTTGTATGGAGCGCGCTCCGAATTATATCCCCTTAAATGCAACGTATTGAAATTTTGCAGTGGTTATTTTGGAAAATGGACATTATGGGGTAGGAATAGGTCCAAAGTCATTCGCTTATTGACTGTGCACCACGGAAATCTGGTTTCATACATTTGGCTCAAGTATGATTGCAGTTTTGTGTAGAACAGCAGATTTTTTTTCGCGATTTGGTTGTTGGAGCCATAGAGAAAGTTATTCAGATTGATGGTCTAATCATCCCCTTAAAAATGTCAGCATATTAAAAAGGTCTCTGTATGAGGCTCCCTGTATGAATCCTCCATTCCAAAAAAAAAGTACGACGAGATTTTCCGATTCCTATATAGCTATCTGATTAATTCTGATTACCAAATGTAATTAATTTATTGGATACATATACTATCCGACATATTTTGGATGCTACTAAAGCTGTTCAAAGAATAATTGAGAGGAAGTGTTTGAAATCTTTGTTTCTGTACTGCAAAATAGCCTTAAAATTTCGTTGATATTTTGAATGGAGTATAGTATAAGAGGTACGAGTAAATGCTTACACCCTATATTTTCGTTTTCCAGTACGGGTTTTTCTCGAGAAGAAGACGGGATGAACTGAAGATGCTTCTGGAACAAAGTGACCAGACATCGTTATCAGAGCCGAACTGTTCCATGGCACCTTCCTGTGATGCTGAGGAAGCTGATGAGTCCACACATGAATTGCTGAGTGACGATTCTGACTGACTATTTAATTTAAACGGCTTTTAGCCGCATCAACAATTTCCGCACTATTATGTGGGTGCCATACAAATATGATTACTTTGAAGATTTCGAATGTCTCTTTTTTAGGGTTCCGTATCCAAAGGGTGAAAATAGGACCCTATTACTAAGCATGCGTTGTCCAACCGTCTGTCTGTCTATCTGTCTACCTATTCAGGGCTGTAACTTTAAATGTGTAATAGGCAAACAGTTGAAATTTTCACATAATGTGCGTTACTATGGCGTATTTGCTAACAAATAATAAAATGTCAAAAACTTGAATATTAAGGGGGGGTTCTCATACAAGAAACTAGTTTTTATCAACGCTTTTTCTTCTCGCTCTATCTTAATAACTATAATACATACAAGCGTCAAACTTGGTGTGAAAACTCTACAGTATAACAACAAATAATAAAAACCGGCCAAGTGTGAGTTGGTTTCGCGCTAAAGGTCTCTGAGAAAACAACACTTTTTTGTAAGTTAATAATTATGTTGTGTGGTACGGAACCCTCGATGAGCGAGTAGCCCGACTCGCACTTGACCGGTTTTATTTGTTCTTTTACCACGATACTTTAGACCGTGTAGCGATGACATGGTACAAGGCAGAGCATTTCTAATTTTGTAGGTACCTTGGGGGCGTGCCATTTTTCTGTGGTTTTCAGTTCTTACCATCTTTTTTTCAGCATTTTTTAGCAATAAAAGACACTCTTTTAAAAAAGTTATTGTTTAAAGAAATTGATTTAAAATAAAATATTATGCGATTTTACAAATGTACGACTATTGTATTTATTTTGTATTGTATTTCTAGTATATTTTATCTTTTTATATTATATTCTTGTCTTTTTTTTCGTTCTCAATTTGCTCTTGTCGTATTGAACTTTCTGTTGTTTTGCATATTCTTGCAAGGAAACCAAAGACTAACTTGTCATTTTGTAAATTATTAGAGTTAAAAAGTTTTCCTGTGTATATTGACTGATTAAATGTAGCTAAAAATATAGATTACTCATAATGAATCTATCTTTTTTTTTTCCAAAACCTATTTCATCCCACTGCTGGGCAAAGGCCTCTCAATTTATCCTCCACGCGGCGCTGTTTTGAGTCAACCCCATCCACCCTTTGTCGAAAGTATCCAGCACGTCTAGTATGATTTCTTTACAAGCCTTTGCTCCATAGAAAAATCTTGTTTCCGCGCTTTTCGACAAGCGAAAGCCGCGCTTGCCGCGACTTGTAGTATGGAATAAAACCGAGTCGCGCGCAAGAAGAGAAATCATGACTTGACCCGTTATTATATCATGAAAGTTTGGCGGCCCGATAGCACAGTCGGTAGTGAACCTGCCTGCTGTGCCAAGGGTCGCGGGTTCGAATCCCGTAAGGGACAAATATTTGTATGATGAATATGAATATTTGTACCCGAGTCATGGTTGTTTGTATCTATATATGCATTATATATCGTTGTCTAGTCATCATAATACAAGTCCAGGCTAGATTCTGGTACATTAAATGTGACTAGATAATTTGTGTGACAATGTCCAAGATATTTATTTATTTATGAAGTGCTACATACAGGGACCTTTTTAATATGCTGACACTTTTTAAGGGGATAGTCAGACCATCAAACTGCAAGCGCGGCTTTCGCTCTCCGAAAAGCGTAGGAACAGGTTATTTTCTATGGAGCAATGGCGCGTCGCGCGCGTTCTGAGAAATCATACTAGACGGGATAGACACCATTAGGTGGCTAGTTTCTCGTGTGAGACTCATGGGAAGAAATTTTGAAGAAATCTAAGCAGGTTCACATTGGCTGATGTCGATGTATCAAATGAATCCAAATGTATGATTACGGAATATAAACCTTCAAATAAAATGTCAGTAGGTGAACGGAATGGCAGACTCATTTCGATGAAAAAGCTTTAAAATTGTCCGCTCAAATGCAAAATAATTAAGTTACAAGTTAAAAGCGTTTCATTTACGACCATCTTTTATAAAAGCTACATGAAATGGTTAATCCTCTTTTCGAAATAACCTTTTTATTCATTTTATAACGTTAATTGAATTATTATTGATAGAGACCGAGAGAGGCCAGTGAATAAAATGATTACCTATATTCCCCGAAACTATAATGAATCCATAATTTTATAAAACGTAACATAATTATGTAAGTAAGTCTGTATTGAGGATATTTACAAAAAGAAAATGTTACGATATGGTCTAGGTTTCCCGCACTCTAAATCACCGTTTTTTAAAGTTTTTGTCTGTTTGTTTATTTGTTCGAGCATCACGCAAAAACATAAATACAGGGTGTAAAATTAAATATATTGTATATTATATTCAGTATGGAAACGACATCGATATCCCGAAAAAAATCAGCTGTTCCATAGATAATGCCAATAGTCTACTCAACCAAAATGCATGAAGCAGCAGATTTTTTTTCCCGAGTTTCAACTTGGTCCAATGGTAAAAGTTGTTAAGTTTGATAGTCTTAAGTGAATAATACCGTTGGCACGCTCCATACAAACGAATTCTGGTTATATTTTCAATACTAAAAAATTAATCCTAGCAGTGAAACAGTATATTTTTTCGAAAATCTGACACCATACAAGCATACAGATTTGTTTTTAGATTGTTTCTGTGATTTTAATTGATAAGTATTGAAAATATAACCAGACTTCGTTTGTATGCAGCGCGCATTAACCTTTGGAATGAACTTCTCTTAAGCACCTCATAAAGTATGTAACGCATTTAAGTTTATTCTGTATGTTTTATCTTGCTACGATGACGACAGCCGGTGCGGACGAAGTCGCAGGAAATATGTAGTCTATGAACATTATTAATCACCCTTTTCATTGTTTTGTATGTCAATAAAAAAACCATCCTTCTAACCCTTGTGCCATCAATCTCCTCTGCGCGAAGCCGGAAAATTTCCATTTATTCCCGGACTACGGACTGTATTGTCGGATATATCAGCAAAATCCTCTGTTTCATTGTTACTATTCTCATGTTTTCGTTTCGTGTTACCTTTTTTTTTAACAACTTTTTTTTTAATGAACGCTCTCGTCGAAGTTTAAATTGGGCCATGTTTTTAGAATATCTCTATCGCCCGAACACGGCTTATTTGGCTGAAACAAATGCATGCTAGTGTAGTGTTTAATTAAGATGGACTGCTTCGCGAACTATTATGAGCTAAAATGAACCGAAGTGATGCTTATAGCCATATCACATAAGCAATGACAGACGATGTCGCTGCACCGCAACGACGTCGCAACTGCACTGCCGCGACATCAGAAATATCGTGGCGATATCGCGGCGTCGTATTGCAAGTACCCACCAAATTTGGGGGCCTACGTTTAAGGGTATATTACTGTTGGCGCGCTCCATACAAACGAAGTCTGGTGATATTTTCAATAGAAACCTATTAACCTCAATGAAATTTTGCAGAAGCAATCTAGAAACAAATCTCTATGCTTGTATCGTGTCAGATTTTCCTTAAAATGTACAGTTTTAAAGTAACAGTGCCTAAAAGATTTCCATACAAATCTTAAATTAATCCTAGCATTTAAACTGCATATTTTAACGAAAATCGGACACGATACAAGCATAGAGATTTGTTCTTAGATTATTTCTGCAAAATTTCATTGAGTTTAATTGGTTAGTATTGAAAATATCACCAGACTGCGTTTGTATGCAGCGCGCATTTACGCATTCGGAATAAACTTCTCTTAAATCCTTTGACTAGGTACCTTCCGGCTCCATTCATAATAATAATAATAATAATAAGCCCGCAGGGCAGCTTGTGGCGAGCTGTTGGTGAGTGGCGAAACCACGGACCCGATTCTCCAGAGGGCCCGGATTGATTTGGCCCTCGTCTCCTGTCTTGCCTTAACCGGCCGGCCAGGAGTGGAGTTGCAAAAGCGGAACCTATGCTCCAGGTTGGAAGTGTAAAATGTCATAACGCCGGGACCTGCTGACTGGTGCGCTTAGCACCGGGAACCGGCGCCCGCAGACTCACCTCTCTACAACCTTAGCCGCTCACTAGATGTTGCCGCCTTGTCGCTCCTTGCGAGCGGCGTTTTTGGGGGGCCCATTTAATGAGTTGGCCAGTCACCGTCTGCCATTTTTGACAAACTAGAGACATTTGTTACGGCAGGCGTCCCGAGTCTCTCCGCAATAACCCAGATTTCCCGGTCCACCCAGTTCACCCCCATAACCCGAGTAATTTTCTATCCTTTCTGCAATAGTCTCTGCACCGAACGTGGTTTGTCTTCTGGTGCATTTGCATAATGTATTCGGATATAGACCACGCTTGGTGCATCCCCTCACATTTAGATAAAAGTGTCTCAAAGGGGCCTCTACGTGTTGGATCTGTGTCCCCATGCAAGCCTTCCAAAGGTCCGGGCTACGGCCCGTGAAATACCTTCCAGAGATACATAATAATAATAATAATAATTCATTTGTTGTATCATATGGTAAAGAACATAAAGGTGGTATATAATTTGTTGTATCTCATATGATACCCATTATCAAATCAGCTCATGACACTACAGGGTGTATCAAAATACCCTGGTAATACTTAAGGGGGAGCTTCAGACCGTCAAACTGAACAACTTTCAATATGGATCCAACTTCGAAATCGTCAAAAAAAATCTGCTGTCGCATACATTTGAGTCAAGACGGTAATGCAGTTTTGTGTGATACAGGAGATTTTTTTTTCGCTTTTTCAAAGTTGACTCCATAGTGAAATTTGTTCAGTTTGATGGTCTGAAGCATCCCCTTAAGTTTTACTGGGGTGTTTTGTTACACCCTGGTTACAGAGGAAGTATCATGGGGGCATAATTCAACTTTCAGAAAATGTTTTTTTTTTCTTTTAGCAAAATGTGTTATGGGGGTGTGGGGCGATAGGTACTAGTATTTATTCTATGGTAGAGGTGTGTGTGTGGGAAAAATTCCTTGTAATACATAAACAATACTAACTAACGTCTGAAGCCAAATAAAAGCTTGTTATAATAATATCTACAACACAAGTTAACTATACTCCATTCCAAATAGAAACGAAAATTCAAGGCTATTTTGAATTACAGAAACAAATATATGAAACACTTACTCTCACTTATTCTTAGAACATCTTTAGTACCGTCCAACATATGCCAGATAGTATATCTTTCAGATAAATAAAGTATTTGCCAATCATAATTGGCCAGAAAGCTAAATAGGAATCGGAAAATCTCTACGTCCTTATTTGGAATGAAGTATAGTACCTACGAAAAGAAAAACGGATCTAAATTGTATGCTAAAAGATAAATTGCACTGGCGCAGTATTCAGTCTTTGACTATTTAAATGTGGACTGGTGACGCGTGTAATTCTACTAACAAACATTTCTGACACTTTTGGCGGGGGGCGAGGTAACATGAAATCCGCAACTTTGGATTTTATTCCCCATAACTTTAGATTCTGATTTTGAATGTTAAAAATCATGAAAAGTAGTCTCGTGTGAACCCCAAACTTTCTAAGTTCGAAGTTATTATTTCGCAATTATAGGCTGTCTCGTTTAGTGATAAGGTGTAAAATTGAATGTAAATGCACAAGATCAATTGTGCTTATACCGTGGCAGAGGGGAAATGCTACCGCAAGGCTTATAATAATTAGTCAAAGTATTCAGTACATTTTGTTGTTACCAAAAAGATTTCACTTCACTGAAAATGCGCACTACACGATGTGCGAGGTTTGGAAAATTAAGTTATGATTAACTGGGTGCAATTAACTTGGAAAATGTTCTGGCAACGCAGTGAGAGAGGAATCTGTTTTATACTCAGTTGAACATTATACACTCACTCAACATTATACAGTTACTCCCATAAACTTAATATTACTAGGTCCCTCCTATCTCCTATCTTTTTTGATTAAGAGGATATGTGAAAAAGAGTTTGCTTGGCGCCATTGCTCTTGCTGTATTTCGTGTTATTTGAAATACGTAAAAAATTGGTTTTTAGTGATATTTGTGACATAATTTCGTGCGGATTGTGTACCAAACAGTTGTGTAAAGCGACCGACGTAACAGGAATCTCAAATAAATACGATAACAGAACATAAGTATTGGTTCAAGTTAACTCGTACATGGTCATTTTGGCGGCAACGCGCGAGCTTACGAAATCGACCACAGATTCATCGTCATTTATCATCCCATCATCAAAATAAAGAATATAAAGAAAAAAATAACGAATGGCTCAAAAGGACTAGTATCCAGAGCCGTTAAAGACATTATAACAAAAAAAACAGACGTATGCTGAGTGATTGCGAGTGAGATGAATACGTAGCTTGCTGTCATCTACATCGTACCACAGAGAGATGAGATCAAAACCGGTGTCCAATGGCTGGTATTTGGTGGTCCAAAGGGGTGACGTGTTGATAGGTGAAGTCGTTGGTCCCCTTGTAGTGTACCTATTGTAGCGCATTTGTATGAAGCTTTATCTCTGTGGGGTATTTATTCATGTGGTATTAGTAGGTACCTGCTCTTTCTTATAAAACAATCAAAAGGAAAACATCGTGAGGAAACCCGCATATTTCAATTTCAAGGCATGTATTGTACCCACTGTCCATTACAAGTGGCGACGGAGTCACTCCCCGTCACACTGGACAGAGTTTCGGTACTACTATACTCCATTCATAATTTAAGTCTATTTTGTAATACAGAAACAATGATTTGAAACACTTCCTCTCCTTATTCTTAGAACAGCTTTAGTAACGTTCAAGGGATGTCGGATAGTATCTGTATCCAATAAATTAATTAACATTTGGTAATCACAATTAACCAGAAAGCTATGTAGGAATCTTAAAATCTCGTCGTCCTTATTAGGAATGAAGTATAGTGAAACGTGGATGTTCTTTGGTTTCAGAATACCTCTGACTACCCCCTCGTGGAATATAGTCGTGAGAATGCTATGCTATGCTATGCTCTTTCTTAAACTGTGCTCGAGGTCCTTCTCTCCCCATGTTTTAAATGTCGTAGTGTAAAACTGTATCTCTAAGAAATATTTTAACAGTCTAATTTAATTTCATAGTTAATTCAAGTATTAACGAGAACTTGTTATAACTTAAGTCATGACAGAATCCTCGAGCACTATAAAAAGTTAGCATTTTTATCTTTATCCCTAAGATTTTCTTTAACAAGATACTCAAAGGAGTAGTCAAACTGAAATCAACTTTGAAATTGCTCTGTAAAAGTCTTTTATAATTTGACATACCTAAATATTAATGGTGCATTGACTTTTGCCTTAAAATTTATACAACGTGTTAATGAATAAGCGCAAAACATCATACACCCTAACTATCAAAATAATGAAATTATTGTTTCAATCTAATTATTTTGCTATAAATCAGTTACCCCAACTGATTTATAGCAAAATAATTAGATTGAAACAATAATTTCATTATTTTGATACTTAAAATTTAAAGTTATTTGCATTTTAAGTTTTGAGGCAAAAATGATTTGTTATCATTTCAGCAATGAATGAAAGCGCTAACGTGCTCATGTATACATTTTAAGAATGTTCTTTTAGTAGTAAGTAGGGTGAGAGTGCCCGAGCGGTGGGTTGAGATCGAGTTCAATAAATTTTAAAATTTACAAACAAATTATTTAGTATTTTGAAAAAAAAATCCTTTGTTGAAACTATGATAATTCGATTCTGGTCTCGATTCTAAACAAATTACTTTCTAGTTTTGCGTTAATTCAATTAACACAGTGTATAAACTTTAACTAACTTTTTCCCGCAAATGATGTCCATTTGATATTTGTTTATTTGAAATTAGGCACAGTTTTACAAACGAACATGCGATCGAACAAAGAAATAAACATCTAAATGAACGGAATACAATTTATAAAACGGGCCAAGTGCGAGTCGGAACTCGGGCAATTACTGTTCCGTGCTGCCAGTTGTTTTATATGGGTCTCTGGTTAACACCAGTATAAAATGATACCTATTTAATAAGTCTGTGTCATTAGTAGCTGAAGATCAGTTTACACTGATATTATTTTTTGAAATATCGGTGGGGACAGCAGTTTTTCTGAGTTTATTGAAAAGTCTGTTCAACAAAGTTTCAAAGAAAAATTACAACAACATTATTGGACTCATATTTTTAAAAGCTTTCATTTGAACATACAAATTGTAAGGGTGTATTTAATACCCTTTATTACGGTAATTAGAAAATAGGGGTGTATTTAATAGTAAAACAATAACTGATAAACTATTTTTAAAATTTCTTTTGCCGCGTGATTTTGGCTCAAAATAAACCATTCCATTTCTTCTCGTCGTTTCTGTGTCGTATCGTATCACAAAGCAACAAAGGGAAAAGGTTTTCGTAACATTTGTCTCTATAAGATGCAAACGATTGGAAATTTTCTGTGAGTGCAATATTTTTTTGATAATTTCGTTTTCACAGTTAGGTAACGGGCCCCAATTGTCAAGTTCAACCTGCACTTGGTAACTTTTTACCCGACTGTGCCAGAAGGAGGGTAGGTAATGTTTTTAATTACCTATGTTGGAGAGTCTGCAACTAATTTAAACTAGGTGTTACAAAAGTATTAACTGAATACATCAGTAAACAAATGAAGTGAGAACTTGTCTCTAACTCCTCCAACTGAATCCAATTGAAATTTTGCTAGGGATGGGACTTGAATAAGTTCCAAATCATTCTGACATGATGAGTATCATAGTGTATGTGAAGCGGTTATAAAGGCCATTGTGACATATTGAAGCTTAGTAGTTAAATACCTAACCGAAAAGATTATCGAAATTGGGCAATGCTAGCCAACACACGTCTTTTACATAGGCAGGAAGGTAGGTAACTTTTTTAGTAGGTAAAACTTTGACTATTTATTATAAGGACTAGCCTAGCGGTAGCATTTCCCCTCTGCCACGGTATAAGTACAATTGATCTTGTGCATTTACATTCAATTTTACACCTTATCACTAAACGAGACAGCCTATAATTGCGAAACAATAACTTCGAACTTAGAACGTTTGGTATTCACACGAGACTACTTTTCATGATTTTTAACATTCAAAATTAGAATCTAAAGTTTTGGGGAATAAAATCCAAAGTTGCGGATTTCATGTTACCTCGCCCCCCGCAAAAAGTGGCAGATATGTTTGTTAGAAGAATTACACGCGTAACTAGTCCACATATAAATAGTCAAAGAGGTATAATTTCGCCACGAATGCCACCTGCTACGGAAGCACGTTAAACGTCCTTTGCTAGTAATTTTATAATTTTCTTTTTAAGGCAAAGTGATCTGGTGGTGACATTAATACCTACTGTACCTAACCTAATACAACCCTAATAACAAACAAGCTAATATTGTAATCTATAAATAAATTACTGTAATCTGTGCTGGATATCTTAACATTCAACTAAATATTTTAATGTTGTTACTTTCTTTAATACACCACTCTTTACGACTTATGAAATTTGATATAATGTGTAATTTCCATATTAGTGAATTCAATAATTATGAAATTATTGACATTACAGTAGCAAATTACTTCACCTACTTCCACCACCACCTTTTTTTTAGAGTTCGCATTGAAAAGATCTACTCACCGAGTTACCCCAGTACATCACTGACGTATTATATAAAATAATACAATTCAAAGCACGAACTTCCAGTCTGCTGCAATCCATTGTAGCTCTTGCTTCTCTCACATAATGGAGCGCTGGAACTAGTTACAGGAACTAACGTGGATAATAGAGATGTTCCACGTTTGTTCTTACCTCTGAAATTAGTTTGATTGAATAATGTATAATACTAGAGCACCAAGCAACAGGATGCGTTGGGGCGCATTTTTAGCAATGTAGATAAGTTTAAAATGGAGCGCTTACAGCTAGACGCTCATTGGCATAGTGAATTGCAAAGTGAACAGTTACAATAAAAGGAATAAAATATATTAGTATTCCCACATTTTCGACTCAGTAAAGTCAACAACACGTCTTTCATGGGGCACTGTATACGCTATTATAATAAGATACCAGAGGATATTCTAAACTTGTCAGACAAAAAGTTTAAGTCCCATGTTAAGCAAGTCCTCTGTAAAAAGACTACTATAAACTCGATGATTATATGAATGACCAAACTGGTCTTGACAATGTTACACTATGTAATTCAATATTGTATTTTGTAAGTGTACTTTGTATATTTTGTTTTTTTAAAAAGATGTGTGTTGTAGAGTTTCTGGCCGCATCTTTTCTAGAATGGAACACCTTCCGACGCGGTGGTAGAGTCAACAATGACGTCAGAAAGCTATCCATGTGATATTATTTGAATAAAACATTTTGAGTTTGAAGCTTTGGTATCTGAAATAATTACAGAAGTAAGGTTCGATTTACACCATAATGACACGGCTGCTGGTAGCGCAGTTTCAGTTATGCAGCATTTTAAACTTTATTCACATTGTTAAAATACATAGTATCGTTTGAGGTTTGAAAAAATCAAGCGAACGGCTGCACGCGGCTGCCCACGACCGCAATTCGACTAATTGCCAAACAAGAAACATCAGGTCAGCCTTTGGATTTCTGACTGTTTCTGTGGTATTTCATTCATCTAGACCATCTCCGTGCTATGGAAGGTTCGATAAGCAGTTGACGCCAGACAGAGGCCATGAAAGTTAATAGCTAAATTGATCACTAACTTGCCTGATCTAATCCACATTGAATATGGCCGATTCCTACTCCCCCTTATTCGTGAGAGATCTTTGGCTGCATCCTACAGGCTGTAACTTACCACTTTACAATTAGAATATGAATGTGAACTGACTTAAAGTGTGGAAAGTTTTAAATAAGTTGGAGTAGAGCATCTGCAAATGCTTAATGCATTTTAAACTTCAAGTGTGCTGAAATTTTAATTTATTATACTCAATTAAGTGTGGAGAACTGGTAGAACCAACCTTTTATTTTTTCGATGTTTGATTTGCCGTTTGGTTAATTATTGTAATTCTAGAATAAAAAATCCGTGTATGTTTTATTTCTGAACATTAAATACAGTTTTTGAGAGCTACGCGATTATTATTTAATCTAGAATTAAACAGTTTAACGGGTTCTTACCGCATAAGCATAAGCATATGCTCACGACTATATTCCCCAAGGGGGTAGTCAGAGATATTCTGAAACCTCAGAACATCCACGTTTCACCAGTAATACCGAAACTCTGTCCAATGTGATGGGGGGTGAGCCCGTCGCCACTTATAATGGACAGTGGGTACAATACATGCCTCGAAATTGAAGCATGCAGGTTACCTCACGATGTTTTCCTTCACCGAAAAGCCAGTGGTGTTACAAATCGTACATAAATTCCGAAAAAACTCATTGGTACGAGTCGGCCTGGACGGGGATCGAACTATCGCCTCCTGCACGGCAGGCAAGGTAACTCGCCACTGGACCACCACGGCTTTCGCGGTTCTTACCGCGTTTTGATATATTTGAGTTTGGGATGACATCCTCATCCATCAAGTGATCATGGCAACACATCCGGAATATCAGGAACTCAAATATACCAAAACGCGGTAAACGCGCTCCATACAAACGAAGTCTGGTGATATTTTCAATACTAACCAATTAAATGTCTAGTTTTAAAGTTGCAGTGCCTCAAAGATTTCCATACAAATCTTAAATTAATCCTAGCACTGTATATTTTCTCGAAAATCTGACTTCATAAAAACATAGAGTTTCTAGATTGTTTCTGAAAATTTTTATTGACTTTAATTAGATAGTATCGAAAATATCACCAGACTTCGTTTGTATGCAGCGCGCATTTACGCATTCGGAATAAACTTATCTGAAAATGTTTAATTCTGAACATTTTACAAAAAATAATTATTAAGTAATTACAGGACGATAAAGTTATTATTTTGTAACATTAACTGTATATTAAAACATAGACAACACATATTAATACTAGTGATGCAACGAATACCACTTTTACGAATAAGAATACAGATACGAATATTGATTTTACTAATCGGCGAATACGAATACAAATACGAATAGTGAAAAATAATTTTCAAATGTTGAAAAGACACACTAATCATTCGTAATATTATTTAAATAATCAAAATCGACAGCGTTTCGGACATGCTCTAAAATTCCTAAAGTCCTGACCAATGTTTTGTTCCATTTTAAAAGACCTGTTTAAAGACACTTTTATGGGTGGTAAAAGAAAACCCTTTTTTGACTCTCGAAACCCTTGAAAAATTTTATTTCTGGATGTGAATTTGAAACACGACTGTTTCTGGAAAAATGTATTCAGCGGCAGCGTAGGAAAATGTATGTCTTTCTGACAAAAATTAAGTGGGTTTTGCGAAAACATTTAATTACGAATGTCGTCCTGATATTCTCCGAATACAAATATTCGGTGATTGGCTGCTATTCGGCGAATACGAATATTCGTATTCATTTTCGTTGCATCACTAATTAATACCTATTTCCAACTTCCTGATTATTAAAACATAGACAACACATATTAATACCTATTTCCAGCTTCCTGATTAAAAGAAATCTTTGGCTAAAGTGTCCAGCTGAAAAAAGGTTCGCTTCTTTTTTTAACATTATATAGAAGGAACAAGATATTTTCAATCTCGGAGATCGAAATAGGCTGGAGTCCGATAGCATCTGTTGCAAATAGGCTTTCATTAGTCATCCTCAGATCCTCTACTGACAAGAAAAGTAAACCTAAATTATTTTATAAAATGGAACCCAAAAGCTATATATCAAAAGACTTGACTAATACACCGTTTGTTATGTTTTTGCCATTTATATACACAGGATATTTTCTATTTCTATGTTTCTCTTTGACTCGTTTTGCTAAATTTTCCTGTTTCTGTAGGTGAAAACCTGTATTTCTGTTACATAATTTTCGGCTGGCTTTTCGGTGAAGGAAAACGTCGTGAGGAAACTTGCATGCTTCAATTTCTAAGCATGTATTGTACCCACTGTCCATTATAAGTGGCGACGGGCTCACCCCCTGTCACACTGGACAGAGTTTCGGTATTATTGGTGAAACGTAGATGTTCTGAGGTTTCAGAATATATACAGGGTGTCCCAAAACTCAACGATAATCTGGTACCGGGCGAGAGGTCAAGTTATACCAGTTCTGGGAAAAATAAGAAAAAAATTCCATATCACTTAGTTAAGCAATAACAGATATTTTTTCAAAAAAGTTGAAAATCTACACCCTTGGTCCTAGTTTTAAGTATAGTGATCACAAATGCCACGATTTTGCTGTGATTTTTTTAATAACGTAATCTTAAATAACTGTGCTATGTATCCCAATCACGAATGAACGTAATAAACATTGTTAGTTCAGTAAAATAAATTAAGTTTCATTGAGTCATGGTTTAGAAAAATATTGTCACTTAACTTTGACACTTCATTTCGGAAAAAAAATGTACTACACTGTCCTTGGCAAGTTATTCTAAAAGATGGCCCATTTAGTCAAGATTTCAAAGTGGTACAACACTTGCCAGTATTATTGCCGTTAATGGTGATATTTTGTATTTCTTGCAAAGGAATCTCATTTACTTAATATTCTTTTGTGTTAAAAGATCGGCGTCTCCATTGTGTGTAACGAACAATAGTCATAGAATGAGATAGATAGGGCCGCTGTAATCTGTCTCACTCTAGAGCCAGACAGATTGACATTCGACTTTAAGCATGAGCGAGATATATAGACTATCAGGAGCTTGACGAGTCCTTCATAACATTTAGTACGCATCGTTTCTTCGTTTACTACGCACCTCTCGTAATCGTGTGGCTTTCGTACTAACGACTTTGGCTTGTGTTATCTTGGACTTTGTGCTGTGCAAACTGTGTGTGGAACTGTGAACGACATGCCGTATCTGTACACAGCGGAAGAATATGCAAATATGCATCTTATCTACGGTGAATGCCGTTGTAATGCCTCTTCCGCAGCCAGATTGTATCGCGAGAGGTACCCGAATGTGGAGCGTCACCCTGATTATCGCGTCTTCCAAAATGTGCACGCGTCATACTCGGAAGGACGATTGCCCAGTGCGCGTACGTCCGGTGGGAGACCTCGAGGAGACTACGACGACGTAGTTTTGAATGAAATTCAAAATGATCCTAGTACTTCGGTACGTGCGATTGAAATAGCAACGGGAGTACCGAAAAGTAACGCACAACGAATTTTAAAAAGATACGAATTTCATCCGTATCATGTGCAACGTGTACAGAGTTTGCTACCACGTGATTACGCACCCAGAGTTGAATTCTGCAGAACAATGTTAGCGAGAATTCGTGAAGATCCGGAATTTCTAAATAAAATCTTATGGACCGACGAATCGACGTTTAAAAGAGATGGTTATTTAAACTTACACAACCTACATGAATGGCACACAGAAAACCCGCATTTAATGCGTGAAGACCGATCCCAGTACCAGTTCAAAGTAAACATGTGGACCGGAATTTTAAATTGAAAAATAATTGGACCTTTTGAGCTGACTCAAAATTTAAATGGCGCCACCTACTTACAGTTTCTTCAAAACGATTTGCCTACTTTGTTAGAAGATGTACCACTCAGTATCTACAGAGAAATGTGGTTGCAACAAGATGGTTGTCCAGCTCATTATGCTCTGCCTGTACGAAATTATTTGAACGAAGAATATCCTAACAGATGGATCGGACGCCTTGGTTCAATTTTATGGCCCCCTCGTTCCCCCGACCTGAATCCATTAGATTTTTTTTACTGGGGATGCATAAAAGAAAAAGTTTATTCGAAACCAATCCAAAATCTATCAGAACTTCGCCAAAAAATTGATGCAGCATCAGAAGAAATAAATGGAAGGAGCTTTGCACGACTAGTGAAAAGGTCTTTTATGAGGCGATGCAGAGCCTGTATTCGTGCCGGAGGCAAACAATTCGAGCATTTACTTTAGTTTTAAGGAGGCAATAATTAAATAAAAGTATTTCGATAAAAGAATTGTTTATTATTTTATTATGTTATCCACAAAAGAATTAGTTAATTATTTGACTAACTAACCGCTTTGCTAATAACAATAATAATTTTGTTTCTTCCCATTATGTCCATAATTATAAAAAATGCTATGGTTGAGTTGTTTGAAACGAGGTCCATTTACAAAAAGTACAAAATATCACCATTCACGGCAATAATAGTGGCAAGTGTTGCACCATTTTGAAATCTTGACTAAATGGGCCATCTTTTGAAATAACTTGCCAAGGATAGTGTAGTACATTTTTTTTCCGAAATGAAGCGTCAAAGTTAAGTGACAATATTTTTCTAAACCATGACTCAATGAAACTTAATTTATTTTACTGAACTAACAATGTTTATTACGTTCATTCGTGATTGGGATAAATAGCACAGTTATTTTAGATTACGTCATTAAATAAATCACAGCAAAATCGTGGCATTTGTGATCACTATACTTAAAACTAGGACCAAGGGTGTAGATTTTCAACTTTTTTGAAAAAATATCTGTTATTGCTTAACTACGTGATATGGAATTTTTTTCTTATTTTTCCCAGAACTGGTATATCTCTCGCCCGGTACCAGATTATCGTTGAGTTTTGGGACACCCTGTATATGTTTTATAACTATTACAAAAACACACCTAAACACCAGACTAATTTTAATATACCAATTTATTACTGTAAATAAACGGAATAAGTACCTACAGCATCCTACAGTCAAATTTATTGTAGTCGTTTGAGCAAAATAGATGGAGTTTTTTTTTTAATTGGTCGTTACTCGCAAAGCCTTGATAACGAGGGCTTCAGCTGTTTACGAGGATTAAAGCTCTGTATTTTAGGTTCAATTATAATGGGATATTATTCCCGCCGGCCGTTTGGTGAGGCCGTCGGTTACCTAATTTTCACTGGTTAATTCGTCAATTAAGGGTATATACTAACCGATTCAACTCAATAAAATTTTGCAGAAACAATCTAGACACAAATCTCTATGCTTGTATCGTGTCAGATTTTCTTTAAAATGTACAGTTTTAAAGTAACGGTGCCTTAAAGATTTCCATACGAATCTTAAATTAATCCTAGCATTGAAACTGTATATTTTAACGAAAATCGGACATGATACAAGCATAGAGATTTGTTCCTAGATTATTTCTGCAAAATTTCATTGAGTTTAATTGGTTAGTATTGAAAATATCACCAGACTTCGTTTGTATGCAGCGTGCATTTACGCATTCGGAATAAACTTCTCTTAATCATCCCATTATGGTCCACTGTAGAACATGCAGGGTCCAACTTAATATGCTGACAGTTTTTTTAGAGCATGATCAGACCATCGAACTGAACAAGTTTCTCTTTGGGACCAATATCGAAATCGGGAAAAAAATCCCATACATATTATGGCTCGAGTAGGTTTGCAGTTTTGCATGGAACTACAGAATTTTTTTTCGCGATTTCGACATTGGTAGCATAAGCATATATGCTCACGACTATATTCCCCGAGGGGGTAGTCAGAGATATTCTGAAACCTCAGAACATCCACGATTCACCAGTAGTGCCGAAACTCTGTCCAGTGTGACGGGGGGTGAGCCCGTCGCCAAATAATGAACAGTGGGTACAATACATACCTCGAAATTGAAGCATGCAGGTTTCCTCACGATGTTTTCCTTCACCGAAAAGCAAGTGGTGTTACAAATCGTACATAAATTCCGAAAAACTCATTGGTACGAGTCGGCCTGGACGGGGATTGAACCATCGCCTCCTGCACGGCAGACAAGGTTGCTCGCCACTGGACCAACACGGCTTTTCGACGTTGGTGCAGTGGGTCTAGCATGAAACCCCGACAAAATGTACAACATCGAGATGTGCGTGACGGTTTTTTCGTTTTGACACTTTGTTGTATGGCATGCTAGCCCTATAGGGGCGGTGGTTTGATCTCAACTTAGATTAGACTGATACCAGTAAGATTTTAGGATCACCAGCTTATACAGGGTCCTTCTTAATATGCTGACACTTTTTTCTGGGGATGATCAGACTGTCAAACTGAACAACTTTCTCTATGGCACCAATATCGAAATAGCGAAAAAAAATCTACCGTCTCATATATTTGGCACGAGTAGGTTTGCAGTTTTGTATGGAAGAGCAGATTTTTTTTCGCGATTTCGATGTTGGTGCCATAGAAAAAGTTGTTCAGTTTGAAGGTCTGATCATCCCCTTAAAAAAGTGTCAGCATATTAAGAAGGACCCTATATACCATTTTTAGAGCTAAGCCGTAACATGCATCGTTCGTCTACAATCTAGAACACGGGCATCCAATCGGTTAGCAGTTGTTTAGCCCATTGCCATTTTCTACATTTTTGTAGCTATTAAGGGGATATTATTCGGAGCGCGCTCCATACAAACGTACTATGGTGATATTTTCAATACTAATCAATTAAAGTCAATGAAATTTTACTGAAACAATCTTGAAACGAATATCTATGCTTGTATGGAGTCAGATTTTCGTTAAAATATACAGTATCAATGCTAGGATTAATTTAATATTTGTATGGAAATCTTTGAGGCACTGTAACTTTAAAACTATAATTTTAACTAAAATCGGATAAGATACAAGCATAGAGATTACTTTCTAGATTGTTTCCGAAAATTTTACTGACTTTAATTGGTTAGTATTGAAAATATAACCAGACTTCATTTGTATGGAGCGCACCAACAGTAATATACCCGGGTTGAACCTCATCTGGCAGCACGGAATCGTATGTTTTACGCTCCATCCTTTTCTGTCGATCAGGAACGTCATGTGCTAGAGCGAGAAAGATAGCGGGAATGCGACCGTACGCGGCAGCATCGGCAGTGCGACCTTTCTCGCTCTAGCCAATGACGTACCTGGGCGACAGAAAAGGATAAAGCGTAAAAAAATTCGATTCCGTGCTGCCAGATGAGGCTCAACCCTATGGGTCGATTCACACTAGAAGAGCAAGGAAGAGCATTTGTTCGCAGCGGCAATTTTATCACTAGTGAATAAAGGTCAAATTTAATTGGTGCGAGACGGCGACGAGCAAATAAATTTATCCTTTATTCATTAGTCATAAGATTGCTGCTGCGAGAAAATGCTCTTCCATGCTCTTCTGGTGTGATTCGACCCTAATACTCATCTTTATGAGGTGAGGTGTGAGTTTTCGTCAATCCAGTCTTTTTTCTGTCTTGAGTTCCTGATACGACACTGTGCTTGATTACTTTTTTTTTATAATGTCTTTAACGGCTCTGGATACTAGTCCTTTTGAGTCCCTCTTTTTTTCTTTTCTTTATATTCTTTATTTTGAAGATGGGATGATAGATGACGATGAATCTGTGGTCGATTTCGTAAGCTCGCGCGTTGCCGCAAAAATGACCATGTACGAGGTAACTTGAACCAAAACTTATGGTCTGTTATTGTATTTATTTGAGATGCCTGTTACGTCGATCGCTTTACGCAATGTTTGGTAGACAATCCGCACGAAATTATGTCACAAATATCACTAAAACCATTTTTTTACGAATTTCAAATACGACGAAACACAGCAAGGGCAATGCAAACTCCTGTCTGCCTAGGTATTGCCCTGCCTCTCTTTTGCTATGTCCCAAAAAATAAAAGAACGGCCAAAATACTGGGCTACAATTTGTATAGCTGCCTCTGATAGAATAAGAAGAAGAATAGTTTAAAATGGCATGTTCTTTTGCAATTTCTGAACTGTCTGACTTGTCAAAATAGGTTACACGTCAGTAAGCACGGTGCGTGTTACGGATAGACCTTTTATAGTAAGTGAGCTCATGTCTACTTAATTCTTAACGACGTCTGGTGATATTTTCAATACTAACCAATTAACGTCAATGAAATTTTGCAGAAACAATCTAGAAACAAATCTCTATGCTTGTATCTTGTCAGATTTTCGTTAAAATGTACAGTTTCAATGCTAGGATTAATTTAAGATTTGTATGGAAATCTTTGAGGCACTGTACATTTTAACGAAATTCAGACTTCATAAAAGCGTAGAGATTAGTTTCTAGATTGTGTCTGAAAAATGTCATTGACTTCATTTGGTTACTTTTACAAATATCACCAGACTTCGTTTGTATGGAGCGCGCTCCTAATTATATTCCCTTAAGTGTGACACACACCTGCTAAACGTTCGGTTGAATACGCGTCTACAAGGAAAAATGGCGCGTAATGGCGCGTAGTGGTGTGTCAGCGGTAAAGGGAAAAGCATTGCATGCGTATTCAACCGAACATTCAGCAGGTGTGTCCCTACACTGTACCTGTTCCAAGTTCAAATGCTCTCACCGATCCCCGCTTCCCAACACGTCGCGTAATCCCAGCAACGCCCATTGCCGAGGTCCGTACCCCCCTGGGGTGCCCCTTGGGCAGGTTGCTTAAATCACTGGTTCGGTGACCTACCAGGGCGCTTCGCCGTCACTGGTAAGGCCACCCCCAAAAGCCCGCTGTAAAAAGCAGTAAATGCTCCCTGAGCAAACCGCATGTCATTCAAAAAAAAAAAAAAAAAAAAAAGTTCAAATGAACTTCTATTGTATTTTTCTGATTTAACATCGCTTGAAATTTAAGTTTGACAAAAACTAGAAATTCATAGCAGAAATATGCATGGATACAACATTGATAGATGTTTGGTAAGATACTTAGGTACTTATCACTACAGCTACGGATCTTACAGACAACCCGTAAAACGGTTTTGTAGGACTTTGTTATTGTATGAAAGTTCATAATAAAGTTTTGAAATTTAATTTCCGGTAGGAAGTACTCATATAGTGATAAATAGAGTATAAATTTAACTCTTTTTAAAGCTTTTTCATTCGTTTTCCACTTCCAATTCACACATGCTGTATTAATTTCAGCCTGGTAGATGCTATTTGTGATCTTTTTTCATGCTGATTTATCAAAAAACTGCCTTTCAGAATCTTGCTTAACTTACAATTAAATGTCTTTGACATAGTTACTAACAACAATTTTAAATTATTATCCGTAACTATCTATGTACCATAACTGGACATGAGCAGACGCACTACTTTGACCCTTGTAATTGTAGGGCCGAAATGAAGAATGGTACATGGCTAAAACCTCCCTTGGACCCCTACAACGATTTGTAAACGTCATGTTATCCCATACTGCTGCAGGAAGGGTTCATGCTCATTTCTTCATAATTTACTTACCAAAGTACCTCCGTACCCTTTCATAGATACTTTTTAAAATACGTACTTGTAGAGTTTCTAGCCGCATCTTCTCTACAACGGAACACCTTCCGACGCGGTGGAAGATTCAAAAACATGACGTCAAAAAGTTATCTATGTGATATTATATTGACTTTGACTTTGACTTTGAAATAAAGAAAAGAGAAATATTCGGCAAACATTAGACAAACGGAGAGAAAGAGATGATCGAGCACTTGTTATGACACGAAAATTTCTCTAAAACTTAGTACATTGGAAGGGAAAGTAAAGAAAAAGAGATGCAGAGGAAGACCTCGACAAAATTATCTAGCATATGGTATCACCCACTGAACGACCTTGACCCTTTCAGTAGGCCTACCATGAGTTTTCACTGCACTTTACTACTGTATAGTCGGGGAAATCTACGGATTTTTGTATGGAGAAGGTTGCATTGATTGCACTTTTGGTGATAATTTGGAATATAGTAGATACATACCTGAAAAACATAAATTCTCAATAATCCCCGATTTTTTATTGTGTATTATTGAATAATTAAGACATTTACAAAACATTAAATTTAGGTATGAACAAAAAATGGAAAACTGGTGATTTTGTACAGGATGGCTTCATTCAATTCGTTTTACCTATAATAATAATAATCCCCGGTTAATATCGTAAATTTGAGTAGGTATTTAATATTTTGTAAGTCTTCAAAAATTATAACCTCTAAACTAAATTATTTACTGTTGGTTTGTACTCATTAAATTTGCGTTGTTATAATTAACTGTCTCTTTTGCTGGAAGAAATATCTTTCGAAATAATCTTGCCCTTTGTACATTTATATCGATTTTAAGGTATTTCTCAGGTTCCTGAGCCAATGTAACCACGAAATCTCGACAAAAATGTAATAAACTAACAGTAATATTATTTCAAACACAATTTACTAAAGTGTATTTAATGCAATCTCAAACCTTATTTTTCCTAGACTAGTAGTCACATCACAAATTTTGTATGACAGAAATTAGTTCTCAACGTAACCACTAGGAGCGCTGTACGAAATTCAATATAAAATTGGTGACGTAACTACAGTAGTAAAGTACAGTGAAAACTCATGATAGGCCTACTGAACCGCCTCACCTCTACTAAACTACATCATTGTAGTTAGTAGGTATACCTATTTTTGACTGGTTTGTCCTGTATTATATCACAGAAAACGAAAGGAGATGGTCTTAAAAAAAACTTTGACTATTTATATGTGGACTGGTTACGCGTGTAATTCTACTAACAAACATTTCTGCCACTTTTTGCGGGGGGCGAGGTAACATGAACTCCGCAACTTTGGATTTTATTCCCCATAACTTTAGATTCTAATTTTGAATGTTAAAAATCATGAAAAGTAGTCTCGTGTGAACCCCAAACGTTCTAAGTTCGAAGTTATTATTTCGCAATTATAGGCTGTCTCATGTAGTGATAAGGTGTAAAATTGAATGTAAATGCACAAGATCAATTGTGCTTATACCGTGGCAGAGGGGAAATGCTACCGCAAGGCTAGTCCTTATAATAATTAGTCAAAGGTCTACACGCATGTAAAGAGGGCACCAAGTAAGCAGACTGGAAGCAATGAAGCGCTAAATTCCACAGATAAGCCTGTTAATACCCTTTGTTCTTCGCTTGCATCAGTACCGCGATTATGTAATGAAGATTAAGCAATTTGATGCAAACGGCTCCAAGTTTAATTACACTGTTTGAAGAAGCTAATATATTATGTAAACTTATACAACGTAAAGTGAGCGGATCACGATGTTAATGCGATATTAACGTTGGCGCGCTTCATAAAAACGAAGTCTGGTGACGGTTATAATAACCAATTGAAGTAAATGAAATTTTGCAGAAACAATCTAGAAACAGATGTCTATGCTTGTATGTTGTCCGATTTTCGTTAAACTATACAGTTTCAATGCTAGGATTGATTAAGATTTGTATGGACTTTTTTGAGGGATTGTAACTTTAAAACTATACATTTCAACGAAAATTACAAGCATAGAGATTTTTTTCTAGATTGTTTCTGCATCATTTCATTGACTTTAATTGGTTAGTATTGAAAATATAACCAGACTTCGTTTGTTTGCGCCAACGGTAATATTCACTTAAGACTATCAAACTTAACAACTTTTACCATTGGACCAAGTTTGAACTCGGGAAAAAAAATCTGCTGATTCATGCATTTTGGTTGAGTAGACTATTGACATTATCTATGGAACAGCTGATTTTTTCTGATTTCGATGTCGTTTCCATACTGAAGTTGTTCAGTTTGATGGTCCGAAGTACCCTGTTCGATATACAATACATTTAATTTTACACCGTGTATTTATGTTTTTGCGTGATGCTCGAACAAATAAACAAACAGACAAAAACTTTAAAAACGGTTATTTAGAGTGCGGGAAACCTAGACCATATCGTAACCTTTTCTTTTTACCCGACTGCGCCTTCTGGAGTGTTATGTTTTTCGAGCGTATGTATGTATGTATGTATGTATGTTGTATGGAGAGCGCCAACGGTAATATACCCTTAAATTGAATCAATAATTTAAAAAAAAAATTTTTACTGATAAGGCATTCTATACTATTAGGTACCTATTGAATTTTTATCACAATAAAGAATTTATGATTATGAAACTATCTTTATAGTAGCAGCAGAAAGGTCTATTTTTATTTCGACGGTCCTATAGCACAGTCTTTAGTGAACCTGCCTGCTATGCTGAGGATCGCGGGTTCGAATCCCGTAAGGGACAAATATTTGTATGATGAATATGAATATTTGCACCCGAGTCATGGATGTTTGTATCTATATATGTATTCTATATCGTTGTCTAGTCATCATAATACAAGTCCAGGCTAGATTTTGGTACTTTAAATATGACTAGATAGTTTGTGTGACAATATTCAAGATATTTATATTTATTTATATTTATTCATATAAAAGGAGAAAAAAAATCGTTCGTATTGTATCATGTATGAATACAGGGTCCTTCTTAATATGCTGACACTTTTTTTAAGTGAACGATCCGACCATCAAAATGAACAACTTTTTCTATGGCACCAACATCGAAATCCCGAAAAAAAAACAGCTGTCCATACAAAAATGGAAACCTACTCGAGCCAAATGTTTGGGACAACAGATTTTTATTTCGCGACCTCGATGTAGGTGCCATAGAGAAAGTTTGACGGTCTGATCATCCCCTTAAAAAGTGTCAGCATATTAAGAAGGACCCTGTATACATAGGTACATTTTATCTTGTACTATGTATAAAGGATATCCATAAAACCTTGTGGTCCGTGATATAACACCGTTAGGGAGACAATATGGTCGCGTGAACACACATTTATGGGAACCTCAGCCAAATTATGAAAGAGAATATTCTTTATCTTTATTCCTTTGACTATTTATATGTGGACTGGTTACGCGTGTAATTCTACTAACAAACATTTCTGACACTTTTTGCGGGGGGCGAGGTAACATGAAATCCGCAACTTTGGATTTCATTCCCCATAACTTTAGATTCTAATTTTGAATGTTAATAATCATGAACTAATGATGTTAATAGTCTCGTGTGAACCCCAAACGTTCTAAGTTCGAAGTTATTATTTCGCAATTATAGGCTGTCTCGTTTAGTGATAAGGTGTAAAATTGAATGTAAATGCACAAGATCAATTGTGCTTATACCGTGGCAGAGGGGAAATGCTACCGCAAGGCTAGTCCTTATAATAATTAGTCAAAGCTTTATTCTAATGTATGTTCTGTTTTTGGTGTGCAATCTATATATATAAAAATGAATCCCTATTTCCCTTGGTCACGGCATCACGCCTGAACGGCTGGACCGATTGCGATGAAACTTTGGTGGGTTGTTGTGCATATGCCAGGGAAGGTTTATAAACAAAAAAAACGGCCAAGTGTGTGTCGGGTAGGTGTAGGGTAGGTGTAGGGTAGTTGTAGGTGTAGAGTAGGTGTAGTTGTAGGTGTAGGGTAGGTGTAGGGTAGGTGTAGGGTAGGTGTAGGGTAGGTGTAGGGTAGGTGTAGGGTAGTTGTAGGGTAGGTGTAGGGTAGGGAAAATGGCAGAACAACGTCTGCCGGGTCAGCTAGTAAAGTATAGAATTGAATTGAATTGAGAATCTGTGGAGCAATGAGAGAGCTGACTAAGTAACAATGTCAATAACATTAGTTTTATCAATAGCTATGAATAATAATTTTATGTCTATACTAGAGTTTACCCGCGACTTCGTTCGCACAAATTGTATACCAGATTTTAAGTCAGATCATAAGCTATCAAACAAAAAGTTTCATCAAAATCGGTTCAGTAGTTTTTGCGTGATGCTCGATCAAACAAACAAACTATTTCAATGTTGTTCTCATAGTGAAAGTTGTTCAGTTTGATGGTCTGAAGCACCTTCTTAAGTATGTAACAGATTTAAGTTTACACCCTGTATAGTAAATAGTAAGTTAGTAGTTATAGCCAGTAGAATCCCACTGCAGGGCAAATGCCTCCTCTCACGAATAAGGGTGAGAGGGAGTGGGCCATACTCCACCACGCGGGCCCAGTGCGTGTTGGTGGAGGCAAGTTACTGGTAAACTCGATATCAGAGATTTTCAAGCCGCCTTAATAGGCCTCTGACCTGGCTTAACGAATAGTTACAATTCCATCTGACGGAACTATCCGAGACCAACTCCTTAACGTGCCTTCCAAAGCACGGAAACGTTCGAGATTAAATACCACTAAACGGTCACCCATCCAAAGACTGACCGGACCTGACGTTGCTTAACTTCGGTGATCTTTTCCAATACCAAAGCTCCACCAATCGCCAAAGAGTTTCGCCGCTTCGTTAATAGTACCAAAAGTTTTATAATAATGTAGTTTAGGGATTATATTCATACGCGAATAGTGGAAAACTGAACAGAGAATAAAAATGCAACAGTGTGTGAATAACGTGTTTGTGGTTATCGTTTTGACGATCATACAAGTTTACTTCTCGTTTCGAATGTTATTTTGTTTCCATTTCATTTTTGATCCGAATAGGGAATGCGATAGTTTATTTGAACGACCAAATAAAAGTTATTATAGTTAAGGTGGTTGTAGAGCTGTCAATTTCATACAAAACTTTGACGCATAATACGCGTAGACCTTTGACTATTTATATGTGGACTGGTTACGCGTGTAATTCTACTAACAAACATATCTGCCACTTTTTGCGGGGGGCGAGGTAACATGAAATCCGCAACTTTGTATTTTATTTCCATAACTTTAGATTCTAATTTTGAATGTTAAAAATCATGAAAAGTAGTCTCGTGTGAACCCCAAACGTTCTAAGTTCGAAGTTATTATTTCGCAATTATAGGCTGTCTCGTTTAGTGATAAGGTGTAAAATTGAATGTAAATGCACAAGATCAATTGTGCTTATACCGTGGCAGAGGGGAATTGCTACCGCAAGGCTAGTCCTTATAATAATTAGTCAAAGGCGTAGACGGTACAATTAAAAGTAATATTTTTAATATGGAAAAATTGTTTAGGAAATCTATGTACCGCGTATCAAATAACATTTGCAATTTATAATATAATTATGAAGATATAAAGCTTTGAACTTATCCATAGACAATTTCAAAGCGTTATATGTTCTTAATGATATTATAAATTGCAAATATTGTTTGATACGCGGCATCTAGATTTTCTAAATAATTACTCCATATAAAATTATTATGCGTCAAACTTTTGTGTGAAATTGACTACTCTGTAACCACCTTAAATAAAATCTATGGTCTATTTATTTATAGGTGCTTTATTATTCTTCCGCATGAAGATAAATATCTAGTCGCTTTTATTAGAATATGGCAATATAAATGTGGTTACTAACTAATTTTGGTCGACCTTGCTAGACATTTTAAGATTATAATCAATTAGAGGTCAATTCCTCATCTAAGACAACTTATTATACATTCTACTTTATCAATTATCAAATTTTTTTTGTTGTCAAGTTTCTGCCCGCATCTTTTCTACAACAGGGCTACAATCACGGTAAATATTGATTTGACAGCCGTTGGAGCCGTTTTGACAGATCGCTCAGACGTTAAAGGCTGTCAGTTACATAGAGTTTATCGCGATGCGGAATTCAGCACTATTGAATAGTAATTGGATTGCAATGTGATCAGAACTGAAATTGGATAAGAATAGAACTTCGATGTTTTAAATTAACGCAATCGGGCTCCAGAACACCTTCCGACGCGGTGGTAGAGTCAAAAATGATGTCAGAAAGTTATCCATGTCATATTATTTTGAATAAAACATTTTGTTTTGATTTGACTTGATAAATAAATTAATAACGGTCACAGGCACTACATTGTAATGATCCCAAGTAAGGTTAGCCGTTTTATTATGGAAACTATACAACAACGGCACAAACAACAACATTATAAAATAACATTAATGATAGAACCGGGATTCGAAACAGAATAAAATATAAGCACAAGCATATGCTCACGACTATATTCCCCAAGGAGGTAGTCAGAGATATTCTGAAACCTCAGAACATCCACGTTTCACTAGTACCGAAACTCTGTCCAGTGTGACGGGGAGTGCCCGTCGCCACTTGTAATGGGCAGTAGGTACAATACATGCCTTGAAGCATGCAGGTTTCCTCACGATGTTTTGGGGGTGTGAGTTTCGGAAATGTCACTCAATATTTGGGTGCGACAGAAAATCAGCGCTGAGCTCGTTGAGCTCAGCTTCATGCTGAGTCGTAGCCCCGTTTGCTGCTGCGGCACACACTGCTCTTAATAATGTCTTTTTTGTTTGTTTAAATTGTGTTTTTAAATTTAGTTTTTCTATATAATTATGTCAGTGTGTTTTGTTATGTATGAATATAAAAAATATTTTCTTCTTCTTCTTCTTTTTTACTTCACATAAAACCACAGGTGTTACAAATAGTACATAAATTCCGAAAAACTCATTGGTACGAATCGGCCTGGACGGGGATCGAACCATCTCCTCCTGCACGGCAGGCAAGGTTACTCGCCACTGGACCACCACGGCTAAAACTAAAAGCCAAACTAAATGTAGTTATAACTCATTAATTATTAACATATGTAACTTAATATAGAAGGTAAACAAAAAACAAAAATACAAATAAACATTTAAGGGGGTGGTTTATACCATCAGACTGAAAAACCACGGCTTAACGGAATGAAAAAAAAAACCCCGACTGCATAAAAAACCTATTAACTGAAAAGAGAAAAACAAGCTCTTTAATCACTAATCAGCTATAACAGCTTTATTTGAGCTAATATAATTTGAATGTTATTGGGTAGGTATCGCAAACGGGGACAAAGAAGATTTTTGGTTGGTTATTGGTTTGTCCCCGCCTGCAATACCTACCCAATAACATTCAAATTATATTAGCTCAAATAAAGCTGTTATAGCTGATTAGTGATTAAAGAGCTTGTTTTTCTCTTTTCAGTTAATAGGTTTTTTATGCAGTCGGTTTTTTTTTATCTTAATAATTTAGTTTATTTCATACTTTTTAATCTTTTGTCGAAACGGTAACATAAAAGTACTATAATATGCATATATTTGGAATCGTCTGATTAGTAGCTTTCATTTAATACCCATATTGTACTTTTTAACAAAAAAAAATTGTTTATTCCCCCTCTATTTTTTATTTCGCAGACGCCATATTAAAATAATATAGCCTATGTCACTCTCACAATTTTTACGTATCTAATGACACCTTATACGTTAAAATCCATCAAGCCGTTTGGGCTGTAGGCCGTGCCAAAGAAATAGACATACAAACATACATACATTCATACATACATACATACATACATACATACATACATACATACATACATACATACATACATACATACATACATACATACATACATACATACGCTCGAAAAACATAACCCTCCTTCTGGCGCAGTCGGGTAAAAATATCAATCGATCAAATCAGCCCACATCACCGTACTATTAAACATAGTACTATTCTTCAGGTGCTACCAAAAAAAAAACATAAAACTATCGAGTTTGCATATAAAACTCAACACTCAGAGCATACGAGTAAAACAAGAAATCCGACCCACACTTTTTTGAAAAGAAAAAAAAAGTAAACCAGTGCATTTTCCCGACATTCAGCAACAAAAGACTAGGTGTTCTAAAAATACAATAGCCGCCAGTTCCCCACAATGGAGGGTCCACTTCATGTTCTGACAATAATATGTAGTGCTTTCCAGCTTGTTTTGTTGGACTGTTAGTTTTAGATTTGAGCGGCTTTCGGCATAGGCCCACCACCACAGAACATTATAAGAGGGGTTAGAAGTGCAAAGTAGGCGTGGAACGTGTCACCACAGGTTATGCAATGATTTGCATAACACTTAGACTACTTATTTGTAGTTACGCGTGTAATTCTACTAACAACATTTTCTGCCACTTTTTGCGGGGGGCGAGGTAGCACGAGATACGCAACTTTGAATTTTATTCCATTAGTTTAGATTCTAATATTGAATGTTAAAAATCATGAAAAACTGTCGTGCTCCAAACGTCATAAGTTCGAAATTATTGTTCCGCAATTATAGACTGTCGCGTTTAGTGATAAGTAAGATCTTTTGATCTAGCACGTTGGCAGAGGGGAAATGCTAAGGCGAGGCGGGTCCACATTTAAGTAGTCTAAGGTATAACACCATAAGGCGCGCGGCGTGGTGCGAGCGAGAGGACATGAGTAATTGTAGCAGCGTGAGCGGGAAGACAAGTGGCGACAGCCGTCTCCGAAGCAAAAGTGCTACTTTGCATTTCTAACCCCTCTTATAATGTTCTGTGCCCACCACACATTCCCACCGCTGTAACTCCTGTAGACCAGGATTAACAGCAGCGACCATTCACAACACTAGATAAAACCGATTACAAAACTAAAAAAGTAAAAAAATAATATTGCAGCCGATGAATTTTACGTTGGCATCTATAAGACTATTAATTTGTTTTATAGAAGTCGCTGTCAAGCCTGTACGATTTCAGACTGAGCTTGACACCTACTCCAATAAAACAAATTAATAGTCTTATAAGATGCTAACGGAAAATTCATCGGCAGCAAATTTTATTTTTACTTTCAAATCGAAATCGGACTTCTCCCTTAGTAAAAGTTGTTCAGTTTGATGGGTAGACTCTTAGTTTAAAAGAATGGTAATGATATCAATTTCACCCTGTATAGACAAATTGATGGTCAGTCGTATAATGATAATCAATAATAATTAAGTTCATACATAATTTATAATAACCATTTTGACATTTTAACATGGGACTTAAACTTGTTGACGCGACGTTATACATTACTTTACCTACGCGCGGCCAGCTTATTTTGGTTTTGTATAGCTTGATGTGTCGCCGTGTGTACCGGTCATAATCATAACCCTCCTTTTTGCTTCGCCGTAGTCGGGTAATAAATGAATTCTAGTAAAAATATATGCAAAGTATTAACTTTTTGTCTATTGTAGAATTATATACTATCACCTGTTCTGTGGTATTGTCTGGTCGTCACAAATTTTTTTTTTTTTTTGGTTCAATTCAAGGCAAAGGGTTATATATCCCATACAGCCGATGTCTTTAATAAAATTATCTTATTTATAGCAATTAAAACGTTGGTGTTCGACGTTTTGACGCTTCTTTGGAGTTTTTGGAGGCACCCGAAAGACGAAGGAAACGCAGAGAAGTCCACAGGAAAGAGGTGAACCGATCGCTTTGCCGCGCTACAAATGACGGAACACTTTTCCTGTTTACGACCCATACACCATCATATTTCACAGAACTGTATATTGTTCACTTGCACGACACTTTGTTACGCAAAACAACACCAATTTTACGAACCAAAACTCACTATAAACAATAAAAATTCGATGAAATATGAGGACTCCAAACGTAGCTGACAAATTCCCGCTAAAAACCTCGTCACAAACATTCACATTTTTACACTTTTTTGCAGCAAGACAAAAGAACTGAAGAAAAAATACTTACCAAAGAGTTTGTAAATTAAGAAACAATCCAGGGTAAAAATGTCAACGTCAATGCTTGTTGTCAAATTTTAGTTAAAAACGAAAATAAACAAACAAGAATATTCTGAAATATACATTGACTTTTAGACTTTTTAATGGGTATTAATTGTGAAATTAACTTAAATAAAACACCTAATGACGTATTTGTCTCAGGTAAATCTGTTAGTGGAGTTATAAAATATGATATCAATGAAGAAACTGTTTTGAACAAAGTCACAATATCCTTAAAAGGCAGAGGATATCTGAAATTAAAGCATCCTGAAGAAAAAGGACTAAGGATATCAAAAGAAGACTATATAAATTTTCATGATGTCAAAGAAAGAAATAAAGAACCCAAACCAAGCGGCTCATATCAAATACCATTCAGTTTTGTGCTACCGAAATGTATTCCACAAACTGTAGAATATAAAAAAGAAACTCTAGATTACAAAGTGAAATGTAAAATAACATATTTTATTAAAATAAAATTCGATCGTCCAGGCATCTTAAAATTTTCGAAGAGTTTCAAACGAGAAATCGTAGTCGTTTCAGGCATAACACCTAGATTACCTAGTGGACCTATTGTATGGGGAGAACAAAAAAAAATGTATAAAATATTCACGTGTTTAGACAACTTTGTTAACATAAAAGCTACTATCCAAAGCTGCGTTGTAAAAAGTAATAAAAAAATCAAACTAAACTATGAAGTTACAAATAAGACAAATTTCCTTATCAAATGGGTTGTAACTAAATTAATGGCAAAATATACTTTCACAACTGAAACAGGGAATAAAGTAGAAATATTTGACAAACTTAAGGACACAGATATAAAAACAGATGCAATTTATAGAGGTGAAGTACAAACTATGGATATTGAAATTGCTAATTCCAATACAAGCTCCATAGAATATTCTAAACTTATATCAAGAGATTATATAGTACGCATAACCGTACATCTTCCTTTTCCGTATCGAAATTGTATATTGAATATCCCTATACAAGTTGACAATGCTATTGATGATGTTGATGGAGATGCGTATGTAGAAAAACCTCCGTCTTATTGGGAAACAATGTGTGAAGATACAGATGGAAAAAAAGCCTTTCAGATTTGTTCTGATGTCGATGACGAGTAAAACATTATTCGATTCACCTTTTGATTCGTCTTAAAAAAGTGAGAAATTAAGGATGGAATTATCAGGCCGAAGTAGTTCACTACTGAAATATTAAAGTGGATTAAGTAGTCACCATCAGATATATCGTAGCAAACAAGGTGGTCAAATATTTCTACGCAGTTCTAATTTTCAATAAATTCTTTACACATAACCAGTTAAAAATATATGAACGCCTAGAACATCAAATTTATCTACGCAGCCAGGGTGATCATAAATATCTGAGCAGTTTAGGAAAAAATACCGTTTTCCGTTGTTATACGTTTCAATTATAAATAACATAGTAAAGAAATAATTGAAAATAAGTTGTTCCGATATTTATGACAAAATACACGTTTCGATATAACATTGACTGTATATAATTAAAATATGCAATCCAGATAAATTTAGCTCATAATTCGAATGTATGTTGAGTTGATGTACTTTTTATCTTAATTTGTATGTTTAGTAAAGTTATTTTTTTGTTCAGTTTTGTTTTCGTAATAGCGACTACTATCAAACGGCGATGCGTGTCGAAGTCTACCAATCCGCATTAGGCGCGTATAGGACTAAAGGCCTTACATTCTCCCTGAAGGTAGGCCTGTGCCTAGCAGTGGGACCTCAGAGGAAGGATCTCCATAGAGTCAGCATAAATTTACGATTGTAGTTAGTCTCTTTTGTCTTATGACGTACCTTTAATAGTAGAAGGAGATGGAACTATAGATATTTGTTTATGCGGCTGTCCACTTTTTTTGAGCTAGTGTGTGTGAAAAGTGACCGTAAACATAAGGCCATATGTCACTTGGTGCCTTTTGTCCATACCACTTGACACCACACACTCAAACCTAAACGTCTAAAAAAGTGGACACTTTACAATTGGTATGGCTCACTCTATTAGGTATAATCTCTTTGGTATGTTTAGTAAAGTTATTTGTTTTCGTAATAGCGTCTACTGTCAAACGGCGATGCGTGTCGAAGTCTACCAATCCGCATTAGGCGCGTATAGGACTAAAGGCCATACACCCTCCCTGAAGGTAGGCCTGTGCTCAGCAGTTGGAAGTACAGTCTTAGAATAGGCTTCGGATGTCGAGTAAATTCGGTTAATATTCGTATTTGGGCTTTCTACAAAAAATTTCCGTGACGAAGTTGAAGTCATGTTTTTGGATATGTTTTAAATATGCTTAATGTATAATTTATTCGAATAAATATACTCAACATTTTATTAAAATAACAAACATCTTGTAATTATTTATAGGTTTACGGAAATTTTTCAGTATTTTGTAAGGCCTGCTTACTTCATAGGACAAGGTACTTTTCAGATTGATAACTTAATTGAAAATTGCTCATTTATTGTGAGTTCAAAAAGATTGTCATTGGCCGCGATCTAATCAATTTTACGAACATAAATGATTTTTTCCGAAAGTCGAAGCCTATTCTAAGTGCAAACGAACTGGGAGCAAAGCTGTCAGAGCAAAAAAAAAATCAGCTGTCTCATACATTTTAGTAAAGTAGGGATTGCACTTTACTATGGAACAGCAGATTTTTTTTGCTATAACAGGTTTGCTCCCATAGTAAAAGTTGTTAATTTTGATGGGTAGAGTATGTGGTTAAAAGGTTACTGTTACATTTCCTTACACCCTGTATATGTATATGTGATGATAATTATGTTTTCTTTGCCAGTATTTTCTTAATTCGTTAACCATAAAATTGTTCACTCGATCTCCAACTTTCCTAAATAAATAAAGTACATTAGCAATTTGGCTGATGAAATTCACCTGGTAGCTGACTGTAGGTACTCAATGCTAAACGGCAGATGGCATGTGGCAATATTGACGGAACGTGATTGGCTTGTGACAATTGAATTAGTCTGCCAACCTGTTCTGTTTGTTTATCAGACTTAAACCTGTCTGAAATAATAAGCTACATAATGCACTGGGCACACAGAAAAGACGTAAGGCACGGTTTATACAGAACCCTTATATACATTTTGTGTGAAAGGGACGCTGTAGAGACATAATATACACGGCGCGCAAGTAGAGAAATCATGCTAGACGTGCAGAGGAGGCGCGGACGCGATTCTCCTTTACGACAAAAACGACGCTATGCTACGTACTATAAGGTTTATATTGTGTTAATTAGATTATCCGCCACCGCCACTCGTCTCTTTTGTATAAATGATCAGACCGTCAAAATGAGCAACTTTCTCTACGATACCATCATCATCAAATCGCGAAAAACAAATCTGCTCTTCCGCACAAAACTAAAAATTGCAAATCTACTGGAGCCAAATGTAGGGACAGCTGATTTTTTTTCGCGTTTTCGATTTCGGTCCCATAGAGAAAGTTGTTCAGTTTGATGGTCGCGACGCTTAAAAAGCCTCAGCATATTAAGAAGGACCCTGTAAAACTTGGCGTGGATGTTCTTTCAAGATATTTGCAAAAATACTAATTGTCGTTTAGGATACGTAATGGAATGCATTGAGGCCCTTTTTAAAATTGTTGTCTGTTTGTCTGTTTGTTTGTGCACGCAACACTTAAAAACTACTGAACCGATTTAAATGGGATTTTCTAAAGCATAGGGCTTTAACATTTAGGCTGTATTTCATCGCAATTAAAAAAAAGAAGTTGCGGGCGCGAATCTAACTTGGATCTATTTCCTATCTACATAATTAATTTTACTGTGATCCTCGAAACATGTTCATAAATAGGGTAACCATTCGTGGCCCCTGTCTGTATTTGCATTCCTCTGCATTTACTAATTTTGCATTCGCATGCGTTTAACATTACCATCGCTAAGTGCATAGCCGTAAAATCTAATTTCAAGCTTCTCTGTTGCCAGCAGCGGGCTATGAAAGCAATCAAAATTCGATTTAATTCCCTGATGAATTAAGATTGTAATTTATCTGTCAGCGGATGACTTGTTCAAAATGCAATTAGTCTGTTATCGGTTAATAGTTAATCGATTCGATGTGATGCGAGTGACAGGCTGCTCTGTCTGTTTGATGAACATTAAAGTCGATTAATCTGGGGATTTGGGGGACAATTGTTGCGGGACATGATAACCCAACATCGAGCTCTATTTAACAAAATTGTGAAATGAGGCTTGCCTTAATACAAGGTGTTACCAAAATAAAAATAAACATTTAAGGGGTGGTTAAGACCATCAAACTGAACAACTTTAACTATGGGACTAAAACCGAAATCGCGAAAAAAAAACGGATGTTCCATACTAAACTACAAATTTACTCGGAATCAGAAAATCTTTTCGTCCTTATTTGAATATCTCTATCGCTCCACTCCCTGGCCTGTGTCATTTTTTTTGACACTAAGAGTAATAACATAATTCGATTTCAATTTCTATTAAATTCCACGCCCTACTTCAACCCGCTATCGCATTTATCTAGTAACCTCAGAGAATCCTAAATGCATGCACTCAGGCGGCCCAGGCCTGCGTTAGACAGGATTTCCGCCAGCCGTGTTCGTGACATTTAGGTTGCAGCGGAAATTTATTATGACGAGCACTCGCTAGTAGCAGACTAACTATCCTGTAGCCTTGTTATACCAGAGCATACAGTTTTATTTATTTTCGAGTCAGCATACACTGTTCTTCACAGGGGTTATGGGGCTACACAGTAGTGATTTCTCCTAAACATTTTGTTCTGCGCATTTAAAGCCACGATCCAGATGTTTAGTCTAGGAAAAATAAGGTTTGAGATTGCATTAAAGAAACTTTAGTAAATTGTGTTTGAAATAATATTACTGTTAGTTTATAACACTTTTGTCGAGATTTCGTGGTTATATAGGCTCAGGAACCTGAGAAATACCTTCAAATCGATATTAATGTACAAATGGCAAGCTTATTTCTAAAAATATTTCGACTAGCATACCAGCAATAGAGACAATTAATTATCAAAAGGCAAATTTAATGTGTAAAAACAAACAGTAAATAATTTAGTTTTGAGGTTATAATTTTTGAAGACTTACAAATATTAAATATCTACCCAAATTAACGATATTAACCGTGGATTATTATTGTTATAAGTAAAACGTTTTGAACGAAGCCATCCTGTACAAAATCACCAGTTTTCCATTTTTTGTTCATACCTAAATTTAATGTTTTGTAAATGTCTTAATTATTCAATAATACACAGTAAAAAATCGGGGATTATTGAGAATTTATGTTTTTCAGGTATGTATCTACTATATTACAAATTTTCACCAAAAGTGCAATTAATGCAACCTACTCCATACAAAAATCCGTAGATTTCCCCGACTAGTTTGCCGGCCAACGTTTCATGTACGGCCGCTTAATAGCCCTGCTCCCACTAATTATGACCTCACCTCTTCTCTGTGGTACGGGAACTGAACGAAAGTAAGCAATATGGTGGCGCATCACCTCTATCACTATAGCTCTACAGGGTGTTAGGGTAAACAGTTGCATTACTCTAAGGGGCGATTCTACCCATGATACTGAACTACTTTCCCAAAAAAACCTATAGGCAATTCGAGAAAAAAAATTTCGACTTTTCATACAAACGTTCGATCAGCTGACTGTGTTTAGTATGGAAAGACCACCATTTTTTTTGCGAATTTCCTATAGGTTTCATAATTCATCATTCATAATTCATTTATTCATTGTTAATTGCACACGTTACATAGGATGGTATCATTAATTTGTGGTACAGCAATCTGCCTCTTCAAGGCATTCAATGTCATATAATTTTATTAAATATTTTACAGTGTCAGAAAGCGAAATTTATTTAGAAATATAAAAAGCGTAATATATTAATGTAGTTTAAAGACTGTGTTTAGGATAGGTTACAATCTTAGTTATTATCACAATTTTATCAAATTAATATTAATTTACAAAATAATACAATTATCAAAAATCACAACCCTCATTTAAAAATTCCATTACTGAGTAAAAACATTTGTCAAGAAGCCATTCCGTGAGTTTCCTTTTAAATTCCTTGGAGGGACAAGTTAGAATACTCTTCGGGATGTTATTATATATCCGTACAGCCATACCGTACGCATTATTTCTGTATAGTTCTATTCTGGCACGGGGCAGAAATTTCATAAGGAAAGTTGTTCAGTATCATAGGTACAATCACCCCTTAAAGTAATGCAACTGTTTACCCTAACACACTGGATATTGAGCATACATGTACTAGCATCTTCTTATCAGTGCGAGCTCGTTCGTATAAAGTGTCCAGGGAGTGTGCCTGGCTTGAAATACACAATCTTAGAACTCTTTATTCCTCTAGTGTCGTGCAAGGTGATTAAGGTATTCTTTTCAATGTTTTCATGGGTATGGGCTTCTATTAACATTTGACATGTTAAATATGACCCTAAATATGCTAGATCTAAGGGACCTCGTACACTAGACGACCACGAGCACGACCAGGTAAAGCTGTCACAACCAGTTTCTATAGTTTACTAGAGTTTCTGGCCGCATCTTCTTTACAACGGAACAAAACAGTACCACCGCGTCGGATGGTGTTCAAAAAAATGACGTCTGAAAGTTATCTAAATGATTTTGCGTTTGAGTTTACTTGGTCGCTGCGGTCTAGAGCTCAAGTTAGGTCCCTAAACCTTTTACTGCAACAGCAGCGCGATCAAAATTCTAACCGCATCTTCTTAAAAACTAGGTATTTAATAAAGTACCTTCCGTAGTGTCAAAAACTTTTTTTATAGTAATAATTTTTTTTCCTCATGGTAAATAATAATCCTATAACGTCTTCAAGCAAACCTGTAGGCCATGCGGTAGAACTTGAAAAGTCGTTTCTCGCAGGTTATTGGATTGCATTTAGAAGTCTATAGGGTAGTTAGTCTGTGACAACGAACGTTAACTATTTCCCTTAGCCTATTCCGCAAAGTATTTATTCTACCGACGCTAATTAGGTATATTGCACACTAATTTGGCTACAATATTTGCGGCGGTTAAGTTGAATATGGAATGAGCACGGATAAAGGCGTGAGAGTCCAGCGTTTTGAGTTTATTTGGGGATCTGGTGAATATTTAGTTAACAATGAGGCATCCATGGGCACTAAAATAAAAATCTGCTGATGTCGTTGGTAAAATTTGATTAAAAAACCAACTAATTTAAAAGTTAAATAAAACCGGTCAAGTGCGAGTCGGGCTACTCGCGCACCGAGGGTTCCGTACCATACAACATAATAACAATTTTGTTTTTGTCCTGGACCTTTAACACGTGACCGACTCACACTTGGCCGGTTTTTATTATTTGTTGTTATATTGTAGAGCTCTATAATCACACCAAGTTTGACGCTTGTAGGTATTACCGTTTTTACGATATAACACATATTCTAAGAAAATCTCAACTGTCTAGCTATTACGGTTCAAAAGTTACAGCCCTAAATAGGTAGGAGGGACCACGTAGTCTTAGTAATAGGGTCCTGTTTTCACCCTTTGGGTACGGAACCCTAAATAAGTATGTTTATTGACTGACATTGACATTTTCTGGTGTTGACAGCAGATAAACTGCATTACGGAGTCACGTTGCAGGTTCTGACCCGAGAACTTGTCTCGCGTGTTGTCCGCGCGTCGCGTCTTCGCCTGCCACGAGGCTCCGCATTCCTTAATCTCTTCTTGTTCTTTATCAAAAACAATCCCTGAGATTGGGATAGATACTCCCACAAACTACTTGACATTGGCGGAAATACGGTGCTAACGCACAAGCAAAAAGTCCATTAATTATAAATTAAAAAAAAACTGCATTACCAATAAATACGCAATAACATCGAAAATGTTAAATCTCTTGTACAAACGAACATCAACTGCATGAAAAGTAGATTAATTCAAAAAACCTATGTCTTTCAAATTGTGTTGCAGACATTATAACCATTAAAATCGTATTTATGAATTAACAAATTGTTCCTTAAAATTAAGGAATCGAGAATAACTCTGAACTTTATAGATCTGACAGCAAAATTGTTAAGATTTTTTTTAAAGGTATAATTAGGAGTCACGTTGCAGGTTCTGACCCGAGAACTTGTCTCGCGTGTTGTCCGCGCGTCGTGTCTTTGCCTGCCACGAGGCTCCGCATTCCTTAATCTCTACTTGTTCTTTATCAAAAACAATCCCTGAGATTGGAATAGATACTCCCACAAACTACTTGACATTGGCGGAAATGCGGTGCTAACGCACAAGCAAAAAGTCCATTAATTATAAATAAATAAAAAAGGTATAATTAAGTATATGGACTCCTGCTTGTGCGTTAGTATCACAGAACATTATAAGAGAGATTAGAAATGCAAAGTAGCGCTTTTGCTTCGGAGACCGCTGTCGCCACTTGTCTTCCCGCTCACGCTGCTGCAATTACTCATGCCCTCTCGCGCGCACCACGCCGCGCGCCTTATGGCGTTATGCAAATCTTTGCATAACCTGTGGCGACACGCTCCACGCCTACTTTGCACTTCTAACCCCTCTTCTAATGTTCTGTGGTTAGTACTGTACGAGTATTTCCGCAAGTGTCAAGTGGTTTGTTGGAGCGTCAATTTTTTTGAGTAAAACACAGCTGAGAAGGATTGCGGAGCGTCATAGCAGGCTCAAATGTGAACCGCGTGAACACGCATGACTCCAACCAGAACCACAGAATAGGTAATAGTATATAGTTCTACATAAATAACGGCCACTTCCCGCACCCGTTGTATTTGACTACATAAAATTGAGTCTTTACGAAAAATAACGCTAAATGCACATTTTCAGTAATTCTTTACCTTAAAAATACTATTTTTAATTACAGAACGAACAATAAAAAATAACGAAATTTAGATGATGTTCATACGATGCGTGGTAAGTCAACCCTACACATATGTCAAGAACAATTTGCACCAAGTGCGCGTGTGCGAACGCCATCATGTTAAATCCTAAACGTTTTTTGAAGTGCCGGACCTGTGCCAGAACAAAAATTGTTAAGATTCTTCCAGTGTCAAATGCCTCATTTAATTTCATGGAAGTGATTATCATGAAAATTCAATAACACTTATGAAGACTAGAAACTAACAGTCTACTAGATTGAACTAGTTCGATTAACAATATACAAACTGTGCAGCTTAACTCTAACGCTCGTCGCCACCGGTATCTATGCATTTTGTCCGTTCTACTTAGGAAGTTCCACGTTTCAGACTATTCTCATACTTACCATATTGCTATAAGAGTTCTATCGAGGGATATCGAGAGATAAACTGTACTGCACCTCTTCGGTATCTGCATCCGCGCGGTCATTTCCCATGTCGTGACATTTGCATCCTGATTGCGGCTAATCTCTGTGTGTCACACGGACCAGCTTTAAATTGTTATGTTTAACACTTTTGCCAGCTTTTCCCTGTGGTTTTCCTTCAAAAATTTAAGCAATCTCTCTTATGTAAAATCATAGAAAATTGTCCGAATTTACATGATTACTGTCGGCAAGATGGAGCAATACCACAGAATAGGTAATTGTATAATAGTTCAACATACAGAACGGCCACTCCTCGCCCCTCTCTGACTTCAGATACTCCACCTTTCCTCACACTTTCTGGATAAACTTAAGAGGAGCCGAGCAGGGGAATGCAGTGAGGCGCACGAATTAAGAATGATACGCAGACTTACGGGAGTATAGGTTTATTATGGATCGGAGATCGTCCGCCAAGAGTAAGAGAACTAATCCTAAGTTACATTTGCTTATATACTAATTAGATGCTACTTTAATGTTGACTAAGCATCGGACGCTGGCCCAGATTAAAGGCAAGGGTGCAATGTGCGTCTTGTGCATCAGCAGTTCCGTAGTGTTCTACTTTACGTAAACTGGATGTCGGATGCTGGGTCAGCATCCTTAACTCACGCACCCGTTGGATTTAACTAAATAAAATATATTTTATTTTTATCCTCTCAGTAAAAATAAACGTTGGAAAATGACGCAAAATTCTCATTTTCAGGAATTCTTTAGCTGAAATACTATTTTTAATAATAGATTGAACTATTAAAAGTTACGAAATGTATAATGATGTTCATACGATGCGTGGCACATCATACATATGTCATGCACAATTTGCGCAAAGTGCGCATGTGCGAACGTCATCATGTCAAATCTAAAACGTTGTTTGAAGTGTGGCAATACTAAAGACAAAAGTGCACTGAGAAATTATTTTTAATCTGTTATGGCTTGAATCTGGTATTTTACAATAATACCTGCATATTCATGGATATTCATTTTTAGCAACCATACCAGACCTTTGAACGGCTGTAACTCCTAAACCTACTGGAGTTTTGCAGGCAGACCTGGTCCATCCCCATCACAGAGATGCTCTATACCCTATGAATACTGAATCAGCCTTGCAGCTGATGGTTAACAAAATTCCTCTTATCTCTTATACTATTAGATTGATGTACGTGAGGCGTCATACAGATTATGTCTGTGTGCTTATATATGGATAGGGTTTAAAAAAAAAATCTTTATTTCAGACATTACATCCATATTGTTAGTAACACACTTAAATAACTATGTTAGTACAAACACTTAAGTGTAAACTGATCCAGCGCCTAATAACGCTACTGTCACAGTATCTACTGGCATGTTCAGAATGCTATTGGTGCTGGCGCGAACCCTCTGCAGTGCGGTACCACAACGTTTGCGGAGCGTGGTGGGAAACCCATCGACATGAGCGTCCGCGAACACGCCAGATGCACTGCAAAAGCGCGGCAGCCCCAGCAGCATCCTAAAGGCGTTGTTATATTGGGTGCGCAGGGCCCCTAGTGATGCCTGGCGATATGCAGTCCACAGACTACAGGTGTACATAGATGTACAGTACGCTCTAAACAAGTAGAGTCGTTTAGAGTCCAGTACTGGTTGCAATTTTTTTCGACGCTTTCTTAGCTTCGACTGTCGATCTTGACATATAACTTATTCAAGAATTAAGTATTGTCTCGACCAAAGCACTCGCTAAGCTATACCACTGTGGTTATGATGTGGTTCCTTGATTTTTTTTCGTGATTTCGATGTTGGTCCCATAGAGAAAGTTGTTCAGTATGATGGTCTGGTCATACCCTTAAAAAAGTGTCAGCATATTAAGAAGAACCCTGTATTCTGCAAAATTTTGTGGTTCAGAAATATTTAGCTGCTAAATTTACTCGCGAGTCGACTGTTTCGTAGAGTCGCTATACCTACTGATACATTTCTGACCTGATTACAACTGGACAGGCCTAAAACCTTGTTCAGACCACGATAGTAAATACTATCGTACATTACCTTATACGTAGTTGTAATTAGGTCAGAGATGTTTCTGTAGGAATCGTATCAATAGGCAGGTACATACTCATTGTTTGCGAAAAGAAAAACATTGAGAAAAACCTACAGAGTAATTGAATTAATGTGTTTTTCGGCGCGGTGGTTATTTTAACAAATATAATGTGGCCGTTGAGGGATGACAAGGGATGAATTACGTATAAGTGAAATACCATTTTCGGCCTCTCGTGTGAAAACATAATATTATTATGTCTGTAGGTAAAAGTTATTATTTTCAAGGACCTGGCTCTTATTTTAAGGCATGAAAAAGCTAAGCAATTTCAAGTCAGTGAATAACGAAGATTAAGAACAATCGTTTACTATAGGTACAGGGTAAAATTAAAATCATTAGCATTCTTTTAAACTCTACCTATCAAACTGGACAACTTTTACTATGAGAGCAAACCGATCGTAACAAAAAAAATCTGCTGTTTCATACAGTTGAGTCGAGTAGACGTTGCAGTTTAGTATTATAGAACAGTAATAGAATTTGTTGCTACGATCGGTTTGCTCCCTTATTAAAAGTTGTTCAGTTTGATGGGTAATGATTTCAACTTCACCTTGTATACATTGTGTGTCAAATGACAGGACAGATCGCATCCGTTTTTTTTCCTCGAAACAAATCACATTGTGGGAGTCAATCCGTTTATCCGTTTTAATCGTTTTGGTCATCAAGTTTAAATACGATTCTTAAAGAGCAAAAATCCCGGGTTTCTAGTTGCTCTCAATTGAACAAACATAAATACTTAAGGAAGCTTAGTTGGTAAACTAATGCATCCAGTGAGAAACGGCCTCGAACTAAATATCCTCGAACTCAACTAATAGACTGCCAAATGTAAGTGAACCGAATGATGTAGTGGACTAGACGTGTAGGTAATATGCGATAGTCGGCTGTATTATTCTGGCTAGACATAAATGTTGGTATAATGCATTTAATAAGAATTAAAATTAGAGTAATACACATAAATAACACATAGGCGACACATCAAGCTATACAAAACCAAAATAAGCTGGCCGCGCGTGGGTCGAGTAACGTATAACGTCGCGCGGCCAGCTTATGTTGGTTTTGTATTGCTTGATGTGTGTACATACTTTCAGTGGCATAGCGTGGGTTTTTGTCGCCCGGGGCACAGACCGATTTTGCCGCCCCTTATCTTTATAAGAAGACCTACACACAAAATTACGGAGCAAGCGAAGTGAGCTCGAAATTTTTGTACACATTTATTGAGATTGTGGTCAGTTATCTTTTGGTTTATGAATGGAAACATAGAGCGAGCGAAGCGAGCCCGAGTTTTCTCCTTAATACAAAACATGTGCAAAGTAATCAAAGTAAAAGCTATGGATCGAGCGAAGCAAGCTCGAAATTTTTAGCACCATGCCACGTCTTAACTGTGGTCAGAACTCTTTAGAATAATGTGTAGGCACAGTAATTAAAACATAAACTTAGAGCGCACTGAAGTGAGCTCAATTTTTCTCTGCTCTACGAATTGGTTATAGACAGAGCTCCATCAATCTATATTTTTCCTGAATTTGCCGCCCCTATTAAAGTGCCGCCCGGGGCATTTGCCCCCTCCCTACGTTATTGCATTCTTTAGTACTAAAATATCGTTGTATTTTGCTGTTATACAATGAAACTGAAAGTAAATTCAAACGCTATCACGATCGTTCACTGTTGAGTGCTGGACATAACCACAAAACTCTATCCTCAACCTTCTGCGTCCAGTCGCTCCTCGCTTAACTTTCTCACTCGTTCAGCGGGCCGGAGGGCAACCCACACTAAGCTTGTGGTCTCGATTCTAGAACTTCGACTTCGCATTGGTTGTCATTACAATTCAAATAGTTATTTGGATACACTTTTAACCGTAGTCAACAAGGAACCCTTATAGTTTCACCATAACCGTCAGTCTGTCCGCGGCTTAGCTCAGAGACTCTTAGTACTAGAAACTTAATTTAATCGAAGATTCGAAAGCTGTAATTTGGCATGGGTTATACGTACCTTGCACGTAACGTAGATGTTCTGAGGTTTCAGAATATAGTCGTGAGCATATGCCCCTGCACGTTTTACTCTTTAAATTCTGGATTAAATTGTTTTTCTCGTCTATCCTATGATGTGGGGTGTAATTGGATAGGTCGTTCACAAATATTACGGAACCAAACACTGCACGTGGCCTGACACGCACTTGGGCGATTTTAATTCACTTTATTCTGTATTGCATTCGTCCTTTTATTCTCATCTCTCCAGAATAAGGCTGTAACAAGACATTGGTTCGGGAGAGACGTAGGTCTGACATGAGTAGGTAAATAGAATTACTTACCTTCAATAATAATTAAATCTATTTTAGTTCTCGCTGAAAAAGCGGTGAGGATGAGTAAGTATATACATTCTTGTCATTGTCACAGAATAGCTAATAGGTAGTATACAACGTGTTAATGAATAAGCGCAAAACCTCATACACCCCAACAAAATAATTAGATTGAAACAATAATTTCATTATTTTGATAGTTAAAATTTAAAGTTATTCGAATTTTAAGTTTTCAGTTAAAAATGGTTTGTTATCATTTCAGCAATGAATGAAAGCGCTTACGTGCTCATGGATACATTTTAAGAATCTTGTTTTGGTAGTAAGTAGGATGAGTGTGCCCGAGCGGTGGGTTGAGATCGAGTTCAGTAAATATTAAAAAATACCACCAACCACCAAAAACAACAAAACCAACAAAATAGCCCGCCGTGTGCGGTGGTCGCAGATTTGTGTTGCTCCGTGTTTAAAAATTTAACCCGTCGTTCAAAGTACCGTTTAACGGCTAAAACAAGGTTATTACGGAAGTTTGTTTTAATTGTGGTGTAGGGTGTTCAGAGTGATCGCCCAACAGTGAATACAATTCTTGAAAATAAGAAAGCAGCCAGCAGCAGTTTGTGGCAGTGATTCCGAATGCAACGAGTGGCGGGTAGTTGAAGTGCATTGAGCTCTAGAGCCAGTGTGACTCATCCTAAGTGTGAGGTGCATTGTTGTAGCAAGGCTTGACTTATTTCGCTAACTCCAACGTAACATCTGCTGGTCGAGTGGTCCCGATAGTCACCTCCATAGCAGTGCGGCGGTGTGGCGCGGTTGGCGCGAGTTCGTTTCCGACCGCTGGCTAAGGTGATTCACAATTTTCGTGGAGGAGCTTGTTGGGACTATTTTTATTGTTTTTTGTTTTTTTTTTATTTTTGTGTTTGTGTTTGTGTGCACGGATGCGGATGTGTCATATCAGTATGATGTAGACGTAGTTTTTTGTTTGTTGTGTTGCTTGTAATTGTTTACCTTTTAATAACTGACATAGATCTGTAAAAATTTTGTTGACTTTGTTTGAATGTATTTTTTTTTTTTTTTTTTTTTTATGGTACTGCTATTATTATTTTAAATTATTTTGAATTGTACCTACCTTCTTTTTTGTTTTTTTTTTAATGTGTAATTCTTTTAAACATGTAGACTTTAAATTTTTTTTGTATTTATGAATAATGTCAAATTCAAAAGTGGTTTGCCCGTACTGCCCTGGTTCAGCAAAATTGTATGTAGCGCCCAGGGGTTTGAGTGTGCATATTGGTCGGGTTCACAAGGATGTGGCCATACAGGACAGAGATACCGCCGTGAGGGTTGCTAGTGCCTCCTCGACACCGGCTAATGTTACTAGTTTTGACGGCCTTCCGGAGTTAAAAAGAGGGGTCCGTGTTCTGAAACACATTCCAAAGGGTGCCCGGAACTTGGCCGCGGGTAGATTTTGTTCGCTGTTGGAGGAATGTGTGCATAGCAATGGCATTGATGATTGGTTCGCTTTGTTCACTTTCGCTTATACAGCTCTGAGGGTTCCGGATGGTGCTTCTCGTGAGTCACTAACCACTAGGGTGAAGCGGAACATTTTTGATCCGAATCCATATTTACCTCTGGAACAGTCGCGAAGGCTCTCATCTTTTCCTCGGTCAGTGGAGACGAAGGTGTTCGATGGTGACTTGCGGGGGGCGGTACGTCTTTTGCTCTCAGATTCTTCTTTGGCCGCGAACAGCGCTGGGACCTTGGCTTCGCTAAGAGAGAAGCATCCAGCCCCGTCTAGGCCTCTTAATTTCCCCTCGGAGCCCGACCTTTCTAGTCCCAGTTTGACTGTCACGGCTGCTGAGGTGGCTGCTGCAATGGGGACCTTCTATAACGGTTCAGCATCGGGTCTGGATGGTCTCCGACCGCAGCATCTCAAAGAGATGATATCCCCTTCTGCGGGGGATAACGGCCCCCGTCTTTTGGAGTCATTGGCGGGTTTGTGTAATTTTCTTTTGAAGGGTATGCTTAATCCTCTGGTGTGCCCTTTTTTATATGGTGCTACTCTGTGCGCTCTTACTAAAAAGGACGGCGGTGTCAGACCGATTGCTGTCGGGAGTACACTTCGTCGTCTTGTGGCAAAGCTTTGTTGCCGTGCGGTTAAGGAAGACATGTCCACTTATCTGCAGCCCCGTCAGCTGGGCTTTGGCACGCGTTTGGGCTGCGAGGCGGCTATTCACGCGACTCGGTCATTTGCTGTGGGGTCTACCCTTGGCTCTAGCACCGACACCGTGATTGTGAAAGTGGACATCAAGAATGCGTTTAATAGCGTAGAAAGGGATGTAATACTGAATGAGGTGAAGGACCAGGTTCCTGCTCTGTATCCTTTTATTCATCAGTGTTATTCGTTGCCATCAAATCTGTTTTACAACGATCAAAAGCTTTTGTCTCAGGTGGGTGCGCAGCAGGGGGACCCTCTGGGTCCTTTGATATTTTGTTTGGCAATCCAGAAGGTGCTTAATACTTTAAGTTCACCCTTGAACGTCTGGTATCTGGATGATGGCATTATCGGCGGGAGTGCAGATGAGGTGGTCGGGGATCTGAACAGGCTTCTTTCAGCGCTCAGTTCCATCGGTTTGGAAGTGAATACGGCCAAGTGTGAATTTTTCCCGTGCAATTCGGGGGCTTTGGATGCGCGGGGCGAGTTGGAGGAATTGTTGCCTGGTTTGAAGTCAATTAATGAGGAGACTTTTCATTTATTGGGGGCACCAATTTTTGCGGCGGGGTTGCCATCAGTTCTGAGCGCTAAGGCGGAGCTAATTTCTTCGATACCACTTCTTTTGAAGGATATTTCGTCTCATGTGGCGTTGATTCTTTTGCGGAATTGCCTCTCATTGCCAAAACTTACATACCTTTTGAGAACCACACCAACTTGGATGTTTTCGCGGGAAGTGGCTCATATGGATAACGAACTCAGACTGGCGTTAGAATCAGTGATCAATGTCAGTCTGAATGATGAGCAGTGGGGGCAAGCTTCGTTGCCTGTTCGGTATGGGGGTTTGGGGGTGCGTCGTGTGCAGGACATTGGCCTGGTCGCTTTTTTAGCCTCTTCTCATGGGGTTGCGGAACTCGTCACTCGTATTTTACCGTTTTATGGTGGCGGGTTCCTTATTCCTTATGTGACGGAGGCAATGGCGGCTTGGGAAATCAGAACTGTAAGCGGTGAGCGCCCTGAAGGCTTGACCATTCAGAGAGGCTGGGACGAGATCGCGGCGAGGCAGTCATTTTCGCAACTTATGGGCAGCGCTGTTGGGGTGGATGTATCGCGATTGAAGGCAGTTTCCGAGCCAGAATCGGCCGCTTGGTTGCATGCGCTTCCTTCCCCCAATATGGGGACACTGCTGGACAATGATACCTTGAGGATTGCTGCGGCATTGCGTATCGGTTGTAAGGTGTGCGAGCCTCATCGGTGCATTTGTGGTTGTTGGGTGGAGGAAAATGGCCATCACGGGTTGAGTTGCCAGCGTTGTGCTGGTAGGTTTCCCCGACACCAAGCCCTCAACGATATAATTCGCCGTGCACTTGTCTCGGTGGACGTGCCGTGTATCTTGGAGCCCCTGGGTTTGAGCCGAACCGATGGTAAGCGTCCCGATGGCCTGACCTTAATCCCCTGGCGAAGGGGGCGTTGCCTGATTTGGGACGCGACCTGTGTCAGCACTTTTGCTCCTTCGTACCTGAGACAGACAATACGCGTCGCTGGCTCTGCCGCAGAGCGGGCGGCGAAGCTAAAGCGGGTGACATATGCCAACCTGGAGCAGGGGTATGATTTCGTGCCAGCCGCTTTTGAGACTGGAGGCCCTTGGGGGGTCGATGCCAAGGACTTCATTCGAGAGATAGGGCAGCGTATGAGGACTAAGGGGGGGGACCCACGCTCGGGAGCCTTTCTGGTACAGAGAATTTCTTTGGCCATCCAGAGGGGCAATGCGGCCAGTATCTTTGGGACCTTTGAGCCAGGGTTGCGAAGGGCAGTGCCTTTAGATTAGTTAGTGATAGTCTGACGAAGCTTGCATGCGGATTTTATCTTGTGTCCGGCCATTGACGAAGCTTGTAGCGGATATAGATGTATGTGATTAAGATTTGACGAAGCCTGCGTTGCGGATTAGATTATTTTTGTTATATTGTTTTGAAATATTAAATGTTACTTACAATTTATTTAATATTTTGAAAAAAATTACCTATGTTGAAAACATGATAATTCGATTCTGCTCTCGATTCTGAACAAACTATTTTCTAGTTTTGCGTTTATTCATTAACACGTTGTATAGTTGTCACACTATAAAGTTTACGATATGGTGTTTTTACTTCATTTAAAATAAGGACGACAAGATTTTTTGATTCCTATTATAGCTTTCTGGCCAATTCTGATTTGCAAATATTATTTATTTATCTGAAAGATATATACTATCCGACATGTCTTGGACGTTACTAAAGCTGTTCCAAGAATAAGTGAGAGGAAGTGTTTAAATTTTCTGTTTCTCTAATTCAAAATGCCTTTCAATTTCGTTGCTAATTGAAATGGAGTATAGGTGTTCCAGTATCAAAATCACAGATTTTTGGATTTTGTCTGGCTTTTTTTAAATGTCAAAAAATTAAAAAATTAAGGGGGGTCCTCATACAAGAAACTAGTTTTCATCAAAGTTTTTTTTTCTCACTCTATCGTAAAAACCGTTATTCCTTACAAGCGCCAAACTTGGTGTGATTATAGAGAAAACTCTACAATATAACAACAAATAATAAAAACTGGCTGTGAGAGTCGGTCTTGTGTTAAATGTCGAGGACAACAAAAAATTTTTTACTTATGTTGTGTGGTGTTGTGGTACTGTTATAATATTCTGTATACTACGCTTGTATGCGGTACAGACTGCTGACCTAGCGTGCAACGGGCTTTTATTGTTTTCGATATTTCTAAATTAATTTGCACGCGCAGTCTAAATTTGAACCTCGCGAAGGACACTCTATTAATTTGAATCTAATTTTGTTTTTCAATAAACTCATTTCTTCTAAAAATCTTTTTTTTAAAGACTCAATCGACCCACCCCGTAATAGTACGGAACCCTTGGTGCTCGAGGAGACCGACTAATAGACCGTGTTTTTGACTCTACCACCGCGTAGATACGCGATGTTCCGTTGTAGAGACGATGCGACCAGAAACTCTGTAGTGAAATAGCTACGTATATTGTACCTAGCTAGGTATAATGTTAAAATGCTACATTGAAGCCAATTTTACTGCCGGTCATGAAATAAACTCATCTACAATGACAAGATTGCCAACTGCTCAAATAAGAGCAAATTTTTACGACTACCCATCGTATTTACGATCCAATATGTTTCGTTCACTAACTGAGTTCAGGTACGTCATATCTCGAATCAATCATTAGAATTGATGGATTAGGTTTGGTTCGTATTCAAAGGTTCAGGCAATTTTGGATGTTGGAGTTTGCAAATTAGAATATGCAATAACAAAATTTTAAAATGTATGTACCTAATACTACTGATATATTTTACATAGAAAATGTAAGTCTTTTTTTTTTATTTAAACTTATAGAACGATTGAGGTTGTCTGTAAGAAATGGCTTTTTAGCGATAAAACTGAGCACCACATTTTATACAGGGTCCTTCTTAATATGCTGACACTTTTTTAAGGGGATGATCAGACCGTCAAACTAAATAACTTTCTATATGGGAAAACAACGAATCGCGAAAAAAAATCAGCTGCCCCATACATTTTACTCGAGTAGGTTTGCAGTTTTGTATGGAACAGCTGTTTTTTTTTCGCGATTTCAATGTTGGTGCCGTCGAGAAAATTGTTCAGTTTGAAGGTCTGATCATCCTCTTAAAAAAGTGTCAGCATATTAAGAAGGACCCTATGTAGTATCTATAATAACTAAAGGTAAACCTGTACTCATTAACACGTTGTATATTTTTTACTTTTTTTTATGTCATAAGATTCTATACGATCTATACACAGAACATTATAATAGGGGTTAGAAGTGCAAAGATCGTGTCGCCACAGGTTATGCAATGATTTGCATAACACCATAAGGCGCGCGGCGTGGTGCGAGCGAGAGGGTATGAGTAATTGTAGCAGCGTGACCGGGAAGACAAGTGGCGACAACCGTCTCTGAACTTTGACTAATTATTATAAGGACTAGCCTTGCGGTAGCATTTCCCCTCTGCCACGGTATAAGCACAATTGATCTTGTGCATTTACATTCAATTTTACACCTTATCACTAAACGAGACAGCCTATAATTGCGAAATAATAACTTCGAACTTAGAACGTTTGGGGTTCACACGAGACTACTTTTCATGATTTTTGACATTCAAAATTAGAATCTAAAGTTATGGGGAATAAAATCCAAAGATGCGGATTTCATGTTACCTCGCCCCCCACAAAAAGTGGGAGAAATGTTTGTTAGTAGAATTACACGCGTAACCAGTCCACATATAAATAGTTAAAGTCTCCGAAGCAAAAGCGCTACTTTGCTTTTCTAACCTCTCTTATATATTCTGTGGATCTATAGCTGTCTTGTATTCTATTGTAATAAGGCTCACTTTTAGCATATTTAAGTTTTCAAGATCAAATTTGGTGTAAAGTTGTGATAGGTGGCTAGCAACTACACAGCAAACCCGTCTCTTAGTCGCCTGATACGATAGGCACGGGGAGAAATAGGGTAGTCCATTCTAAGTTTATCCACACGCCTTCATTTCTTTCATCATAAAAACTACGAATCACAATATCAACTGAACTTATAGCATGAAAAAGCAATGTATTATTCATAAGTGTAACATTCATTTTATTCCCCACTTATTGGCGGACAGTAAAAGTAACGCTATTACGGTATAATAGAGTTACCACGTGTTACTCTCAGCCCATCATTACAGCGTGGGACGACGTAGGAATACTGATTTGTTTCGGGATTAGGAATGTTTTGATAGGGTACTAAATCTTGGACATATTATAGCTTTAGTGTGAGTGAAGGTTAAACTCTATTGAACATTCTAAAATGAGTAATTTAGCGGTCTTTTTAACTAAGTATGGAAAAAGAGGTGCTGGATTCGACTTTCAGTGCCAAGCCAAAATACTTTCTTTGCTACAACTACCGTAAACTTAGGTTACTATAGCCCTAGGGGATAACAATGGCCCAAAACGGCAAAAAATTTAAACCTCCCGCCGTCACGTGATAGCAGTAAGTATTATTGTATACATAACTTTAGCTTAAGAATTTATATTGTAATAGTTATTAAGTCGTGTTATGTTGTAGAGTTTCTGGCCGCATCTTCTCTACAGCGACAACACGTTCCGACGCGGTGGTAGCTTTAAAAAAGATTTGACGTTTGATGAGTGTGCTGCAAGCTCCTATATTGAATAAATTATATTGACTTTGACTTTGACTTTATTGACGTAGTTCGAGTTAAAAGTGACAGATGATAGTGCTCGACCGGGTAAAGTAGGTTTGGTGGCTGCAGCGCATTCGTGGGCGTTTTCCCGATTTCGGTCATTGTTACCCCCTAAGGCTATAGTAACCCCAGTTTACGGTACCATCTTTGAAAATTGCATTGATTATAGCAAGGGTCACTATTCGTATATTGGTTGAAATACACGTCTAGAAAATTAAGAACGTTAGTTTCCTGACGGTTTTTCTTCCGCAAAAAAACGAAGTGGCTTTACAAATAAACTGTAGGTAGGCACATAATTTCCTGCATACGCTGAAGCAGATATTTTTATGAGTATTTCGAATTGGGCACGCGTGATGAACTATTCGAATTTGGCACGCGTGATGTACTATCGTCCATCCACCCTTGAAGGTAGGCCTGTGCCCTGCAGTGGGACTTATATAGGTCCTTCTTAATATCCTGACACTTTTTTTAGGGGATGATCAGACCATCAAACTGAACAACTTTCTCTATGGCACCAAAATCGAAATCGCGAAAAAAAATCTGCTCTTCCATACAAAACTGCAAACCTACTCGTGCCAAATATTTGAGACGGTAGATTTTTTTTTCGCTATTTCGATATTGGTGTCATAGGGAAAGTTATTCAGTTTGACATTCTGATCATCCCCAGAAAAAAGTGTCAGCATATTAAGCAGGACCCTGTATAAGCTGGTGATCCTAAAATCTTACTGGTATCAGTCTAATCTAAGTTGAGATCAAACCACCGCCCCTGTAGGGCTAGCATGCCGTACGACAAAGTGTCAAAACGAAAAAACCGTCACGCACATCTCGATGTTGTACATTTTGTCGGGGGTTTCATGCTAGATCCACTGCACGGATGCCAAGGCTCCTAATAACTAAACGACCAAGGCACTAGAACAATCACATTTGTACTGTAATAAACTTATAATAGCCCCTCCAGTAAATCCACTGACGTGCTGACTCGACCGCTACGCTGTCATTAATTATGGATTAATCAGAGTTTCAAGTATAGTTCTAACTTGTTAGGTACTAGGGTTGGAATTGTTCGAGTGACTGCGGTTTTCGTGTTAACTCTCAGACTTTCATTATTTAATCTACTCAGTAATTCCATTCAATGTACTGAAAAAGACCAGCTTTTGGTATTATTTTTGTCGTTTCCTGAATAAAAAGTAGCCGAAGCGACACACTCCGGCTTTGCACGGGTAGACTTATACTTCATTTCAAAGAAGGACGGAAAGATTTTCCGATTCCTATATATATTTCCGGCCAATTCTGATTTGCAAATATAATTTATGTGTTAGAAAGATTTACTATCCGACAAATCTTGGACGCTACTAAAGCTGTTCTAAGAATAAGATGTGTCTGTTTCTGTAATTCAAAATGGTATTAAAATTTCGTTGCTATTTGAAATGAAGTATAACTATTTACGGCCAAACAAACATTCCTCATGAATCAATCAATCAAATATACTTTATTTTAGACCAAAACATACAGATAAGTACAGAGAAAAGGAAAAAAACTATCTATTTACTAGTGAAAACTACAACACCCCAACTGATTTACAACCAAATAATTAGATTGAAACAATCAATCAATCAAATCAGCCCACATCAACCCACTGCTGGGCATAGGCCTCCTTTTATTGCGCCACTCCTCACGGTCCTGTGCCAATCTGATCCATGTACGACCCACAACCCTTACAATGTCGTCTGACCATCGCATCGGTGGTCTACCCACGGACCTCCTTCCTTCTCTTGGCCACCATTCCGATATTGCCTTGGTCCACCGGCCGTCTTCCCTCTTCTGCCGTCTTGAAACAATAATTTTATTATTTTTGATAGTTATAATCTAAAGTTATTCGTATTTTAGGTTTTAGGGCAAAAATGTTTTGTTATCATTTCAGCAATTAATGAAAGCGCTAACGTGCTCATGGATACATTTTAAGAATCTTGTTTTGGTAGTAAGTAGGGTGAATGTGCCCGTGCGGTTGGTTGAAATCGAGTTCAGTAGTTCAGAGTTGAATTTTACAAACAAATTATTTAACATTTTGAAAAAAAAATAGCTATCTTGACAGTATGATAATTTGATTCTGCTCTCGATTCCATACAAACTACTCTCTAGTTTTGCGTTAATTCATTAACTCGTTGTATAGCTTTCTGGCCAATTCTGATTTACAAAATTTAATTTATTTATCAAAAAGATATACTATCCGACATATCTTGGACGTTACTAAAGCTGTTATAAGAATAAGTGCGTGGAAGTGTTTCAAATATCTGTTTCTGTAATTCATAATGGCCTTAAAATTTATTTTAGACCAAAACATACAGATAAATACAGAGAAAAGAAAAAAAAACGGTTTATCTACTAGTGAAAACTATATCGATATCCCAGTAGCATGCATAGCATGCATAGCATATACTCACGACTATATTCCCCGAGGGGGTAGTCAGAGATATTCTGAAACCTCAGAACATCCACGTTTCACCAGTAGTACCGAAACTCTGTCCAGTGTGACGGGGGGTGAGCCCGTCGCCACTTGAAATGGACAGTGGGTACAATACATGCCTCGAAATTGAAGCATGCAGGTTTCCTCACGATGTTTTCCTTCACCAAAAAGCCTGTGGTGTTACAAATCGTACATAAATTCCGAAAAACTCATTGGTACGAGTCGGCCTGGACGGGGATCGAACCATAAAATATACTAATAGAATAATTATATGTGTGATTTTATAACATCACATTACACAATAAGACTTGTACAGGGTGTAAGAAAACACCCTAGTAATACTGAAGGGGGTGCTTCAGACCATCAAGCTTAAGGGCCTATGTCGAAAAATAATTGAATCGAAATGGGCGTGTGATAGCTTATATTACTGCCTGATGCGAGAGAAAGAGATGGGGCGGCGCACGCGCCTGAAATGACGCAATCGTAAAACAAACTTTATTAAATTGTGATTTTACTATTTATGTAAGTTCATTTCTGCTCTAATCAAACTTTATAAAATATCAATTTCTTTTTTTTTAAATCAAGTCTCGTGTTTCTATTATTCACCGTTTAGCAGTTCCAAGCGTTTATCGATAAAGACGGAGGCTACTTATATAATAATAGTTGCATAAACATATTTCTAAAACTTTATATTTCAACGATTTATTTTGTCGTACAAACGAGATATCTTGAATTTCAAGATGGATATTTTTTATTCCAATTGTGCAATAGTGGCGGAATAAAATCGGATCGGAGTTAGTGGAAAGATCGTATTTTTTATATCGCTAACTGCGCTATTTGTAATTACTTCGAGTTGTCATAATATGACTTTGAATATTGTGTAACACAACATTATTTATTTATTGCTATTTTTGCAATTGGATTGTATTTCTATCATATTTGTCTATATTATAATGCGTATAACAAAGCTATCACACGCATATCACAATTTAGCCGAACGGCCCATACATGGATGCATGTTGTAATTTTGTTGGTGTTTTATGCAGGGTATTTAACTAAAAAAACTTAAAAACTTGTTTTATGTCAAATTAAATACGTATAAAGTTTATTTATGATGCCCGATTTTACCACATTTCTAAAACATTTAAAAATTTCGTAATAGGAACTTTAGTTACAGCCCTATCAAAATTGTGTACCTAAACTACATAAAGTTTATGTTTCAATTCGTTTTGATGTGAGAGAACTGAGAGAGGTTGTTAGTTTAGTAATATTTGTAATTTCTTTTGTTTTATAATATCTTAACTTAAATGTTATAAATAAAAGTATGCTAACAATACCCTGATTTATTATAGGTAGTTCTTTCAGGGAATCAAAAACTTTCTCTACGGGACTAGCATCGAGGTATGTTTTTTTTAGAGGTTCGAAAACCATTTCGAGATAATTATCTCAATAACAATAGAGACTTTAAAATGAAAGGAGAACGGATATTTAAAAAAAATCATTTTGATCCTGCAAACTCCGTGGTAAACTTAAAATAACTGACAATTAAGAAAAAATATATATTCCTCAGGGATGTTCCCAATGCTAGAATTTGCAGAATTTGACATTTGATGTTGCCGTTTCTGTTTCCAGCATAGATAGAAGGCAGGTGATTTATTTCTTTTAAATTAAGTTTCTGTTTCCAGCTTAGAGATAGAAAGAAAGGGCAGGTGACTTTATTTATTTTTAAGCAAAGGTGAACTCCATGGAGTTCGAATGATTTTGTCGTGAACATTTTTGCTTTTAGAGAGATCAAAATAATTTAAAAATTAAATTTATATTGATAAAAATATTCAATGAATCGCAATAAAAATTAAATTACTTTTTCATAATTATATCTACTATCCTTGAATAAATTAAATAAATACCGAAAAAAACGTGACTTACCGAATTGCAAAAAATTTTCTCTTCCATACAAAACCTACTGCTACGGCTACTGGTACAGTGTTACAATAGATGGAACAAAATATATTTTATTTACGATTTTCGTATTCGAAAAAGTTGTTTAGTTTGAAAGGGTCGGGGTTTGTGTTAAGTAGGTATTCTAGGTATGCCTATACAAGGTGTTACAAAAGTAAAAATAAACATTTAAAACTTTTAAGGGGGAGGTTTAGACCATCAAACTGAACAACTTTCTCTATGGGACCAACATCGATCGCGCGAAAAAAATCTGATGTATAGATAGATAATATACATTTAGCTCGAGTAGATTTGTAGTTTAGTATGGAACATCACATTTTTTTTCGCGTTTTTATATATTGGTCCCATAGTGAAAGTTGTTCAGTTTGATGGTGTAAACCACCCCCTTAAATGTTTATTTGTATTTTTGTAACACTTTGTAGAATCAGTTTAAAAATATGTACTTAAATACTTTTATTTCATTAGTATTACATATGTTTGAGGCTGACCGCGCATAATGATAATGATTTTACTCATAACGTAATTATTTAGTCACAAGCCTCTACTATTTTATTCTTAACCAGCAATTCGTTACCAAGCAAATACATATTTAATCATAACAATGCAGTCATTCTACAAAATGCGGTAAATTATATCGGAAGCGAAAATGTTCATACCACATTTTCATATCATGCGGCATTCCGCTAAAATCAGAGCTCCACCATTTTGCGGTAGCTCAAGCGTATTTTTATATCTAAACCAAATGTCTATTACAACAACTTCAAGCACATTACAGTCTATACTGGACTTAGGCAAAATCATTGACACCACGATGGAACCAAAATTTTAAGGCGCGGTTTATACAGAAGAGACGTGTGGCGGTGGCGGATAGTCAAAGTAACACAATTATAAACCTTATAGTACGTAGCATAGCGTCGTTTGGAGAATTACGCCCGCGCCTCCAGGCGACGTCACCTGGAGGCGCGGGCGCGATTCTCCTTTACGACAAAAACGACGCTATGCTACGTACTATAAGGTTTATATTGTTTTACTTAGATTATCCGCCACCGCCACACGTCTCTTATGTATAAACCGTGGCTAAAATTAGAAGCTTGATTCCATATTAAAGGTAACATTCCTGGCAACTTGCTAACCCAAGTTTATAATAGTATACGGCTTTAGAGTAGGTACTGATAGTATTATTATTGACTGGGCTATTGAAAACAAGGTACGTTATCTGACAGTGCTACCATTGCTGGTCTATTTAGTGTTCGCCCCAAGCTTACTCATATTTTACACATACCTCCGTGTTCACGACAGCGAGTATCCACGTCTACCTCGGCTCCCGCTTCCCCTCACCGCGGTTGCGGGGGCCGAGGCACCCCTCGCTGGCCTTCGAGCGTCTACGCATTTCGCGGCGGTGCTGCTACGATTCCTCCCCGCGAAGTGAGACACCCAACGTTATCAGTGCAAATTCTAATTAGAATTTTCCGTCATTTTTTTACTATTTACCCAAAGAATGCACTGATCACGTTGGGTATATCATGTTTATACAAATTTCTAATCGTTTTTTATAGTTTTTGTCTTGTATTTGTCATGTATTTCATGCATATCGATCGTAGTTTTAAGTTTTTATTAAATATTGTTTTTCTTTAGTTGTTTATAGGTATACGTTTGGTTTTTTAGTGTTTTTTAATAAAGTTTACATTTTTTTACAGTTAGGATAGGCTAGGTTAAGTTTTACATTGTATAGAATTTTGAATCCCAAGTTTTAAACCCTTATTTTTCGAGTCACAGTATAGATAGATTTTAACTGATAAATTGAATAGATAGTAGTTAACGAACTTTCTCATAATTTAACTAAAATAACAGTTCAGTTAAGATAAATAAGAGATTATAACGTTTTTAAAGATTGCTTTCACACTTAACACTTTGCCCCCGTATTTTGCATAGTAAACACATACATAGAGCCATAGAAATAGATGCACTAAATGCATACGGTCCAGGTGCACTAAGACAGAAACCTAGGCTATAGACAGAATGCCTATAATTGTTTGGAAATGAAAATGTTTGAATCGGTGCGGTAAAAATTTGCATATTTTTCCGCCTCACTCTGTCTTAGTCACCTGGCCATCCTAACTAGAATAGACTGTTATATATCAAAATACGGGGACTTATAAGTTCTTTTACCAACCAAAAAGTTTTGTATCTAAATCTTGTAGTTTAAGAGATATTGTCAAATATGTGTGTAAACCTAAGTGAAATTGATGTAAAACCAAAACAAAAATTAGAAAATAAAACAAGGCCGTCCCTACGGTATTGCCGTGAGGTAGCTCAGTAAATTCGATCGCTCAGTTCGATAATCAGTCGCAACAAGAGTCCTCACAGCAAAACCGGAAGAAAGCTAGCGAATATCAACTGAAGAATTATTTTATTGGAAGAACCCCCCCCCCCCCCCCGCTTCTGCTGCCCCGCTCTCAAGACAGCTGCTCTCCCTCCACGGCCCTAGTCTCACACGTACTGCCGTAATCGGGACTATAGTCCGGCGATAGTCTCTAGTAGCAAATGTGCGAAACCAGACGAACGTCGAAGGCTGGTTGACCACATTTTATGGTCCTTCGAGCCGGATACCGTCCTGAGCGTACTGTGAGACCTGGGTGAAGACCTGGAAGACCTGCTGTATAGAAAATGCCCGTGACAAGAAGTATGAAGTCTGTGCCGCGTCGCGACGGACTCCCGCTCCGTGAAGAGGAGTCCACGTCACGTCCTGGTGTGTCTGTGTCGGGCACCGCGGCCGACTCCGAGCCCACGGCGTCGTCCGCGACGACCACGGAGTCGCGTACCGCCACCACAGCCCCAGACACATCAGCCACGTCGACTGACGCCACGAAAACCACCGCACCACAGAAGTCACCACGATCCAGAGCATCGAAAGCATCCAGCAGAAAACAACGGGAGCTGGCGCAGGCCCGGCTAGAGCTCTTACGAGCTCGCGTCGAACTAGCCGAGGCCAAAGTCAGCGTACTAGAAGAAACTTCAGATGAAGAGGACTCAATAGATGAAACGGTCCGAGAAGAAAGGACGTCGGAATGGGTCGATAGAAGCACTCTCGCCCTCACGATGGAGCCTCACAACGTGCCAGAACCTTGTTCGGAACCACCGCCCGCCGCTCTGCCGCCACCAGTGCCGTGTGACGTCGAGCCCGGGTGTCGCGTGGACGCCGAAGCACGAGGCCCCATTAATAGTCAACCGACGAAAACTACGGAGGCGAGGCCCTATTGGGAGGGCCTCCCCGTGGACCATCGCCACCCTGCCGCGTTGCTGGAGCCGCCGCCACGACAGGGAGAACCAAGACTGATTATAGATAGAAGCGCGGCCCTGGCGCGGGAGCCCTGGGAGAGCACCGGGGAGCCACGCCAGCCTGTAGCGCCGCAACAGCCGCCTACGCTACAGGAAATACGAAAACATATAGAAGATAGAAGATGGGACGCGGCGCAGAGGCCCCCGGGTGGGGACGTCGCCGGAGATCCGCATCACCTTGTCGCGCCGCTCCAGCAGCCTCCGCGACAAGACAGCAAACCGAATGAGTTGGCGATACAAGAGCTCGCCAGCGCCATCACTCTCGCCGCGCGGTCCGCGGGACAGCCCGCAATCGCGTCAAGGGTTCCTGACCTACCCTTCTTCAGTGGCCAGTCGGCGGAGTGGTTACCGTTCAAGATAGCAGTGGAAGAATCAATGGCACAGCTGACAGAACAAGAAACGATAGCGAGACTACGACGGAGCCTGCGCGGGCCGGCGCGGGACGCGGCCCACTGTCTGTTCGTGGGCCACACAACAACATTGGAGGTAATGCAGCTTCTTCAGGCAAGATTTGGACGACCCGATGCGCTCGTCATGGCTGAAATGAAGAAGCTACGGGACCTGCCGCGCCTCACCGAAAACCCGAAAGATGTGTGTGTGTTCGCGTCGCGTGTGGCCAACATCACCGCGACGGTCAAGGCGCTGGGCCGATCGCACTATCTATACAACCCAGAGATAGTGCGCGCCGTCATCGACAAGTTCCCGCCTACGCTACGCTTCCGTTACTACGACTTCGCTCCGGAACAGCCTGCCTTCCAACCAGACTTGGTAACGTTAACAAAGTTTTTAGACTATACCGCTGAACGGTGCGGTAATTTTGCTCCCCTCGAACACGTGCCGCAGTTCGAGCGGCGGGAGCAACAACAAAGAGGACCAGCGCGCGCCTACCACGCCGGAGGACAGCAGCCGAAGCCAGAGCCCTGTCCAGTCTGCAGGAAAGGCGATCACAAGGTAAATAATTGTGAACTGTTTAAAAAGGAAACTGTGTCGGCGCGCTGGGACATCGCGAAAGAAAAGCGCCTGTGCTTCAAGTGTCTTCGTGTTCGTCGCAGTCAACACAGCTGTAAGACACACAGGTGTGAAATCAATGGGTGTCAGCACAACCACCACCCGCTCTTCCATAGCACGCCGCAGCCGAGGCCGCCGCCCAAGCCAGAGCCAGAAGAAACAGTGTCGTCGGCGCGAAATACAGTAAGAACGGCTCTATTGAAAATCGTGCCAGTGATAGTGAGCGGTCCTACGTCGCAAATAGAAACCTACGCACTGTTGGACGACGGCTCTACATGCACTATAGTGGAAAGAGAAATCGCTAACAAGGTGGGTGCGAAAGGGACAGCATCACCGTTCACTATAGAGGGCGTGGCGGGCGCGCGGATCGACGCAAGTGAGTCGACGCGCGTGCGTTTGAAAATTGGCGGCAAATATAGTTTGGAAGAATTTGAAGTAACAGCGCGCACAATGGACAAGCTTCACCTGTCGGCACAGCGGATCCCGCCGGAGCTCATCTCCGGCCTCGAACATCTCAGAGACATAGAGGAAGAGATCCTCTATGAAGACGGCAAGCCAACGATACTCATCGGGCAGGACAACTGGCAGCTGCTGCTGGCTCACGCCGTGCGCCGCGGGACGGACGATCAACCCGTCGCCTCCCTAACCGAACTAGGGTGGGTCCTGCACGGCGCGCGAGAGGGACGGCGTGAGAAGGTAAACGATCAACGAATTAGCTATGTGTCTGCGCCTCAGCCCGAGAGTTCTATAGAAGAAATGATCCGAGAACATTTTTCGCTCGATTCGCTGTGTGTCGAGCCTCGTCGCAGTTACAACAATAGTGAGAACCGTGAGTTATCTCCATTGAACGAGAAAACTACGTGTTTACCGGCAGGAGGAGGCACCGAGAGCATCGAGACCGAACTCCAGGGGCGCCGTAACGACTTCACGCCACCCAATAGTGACTCCACTGACCTCCGCCGCCTCGATCTTATAGAAAAGGACGACACGACTAAGGGACAACCGGCGGGAGGTGTCGAAATCGAACACCTGGAGCGACGTAACAACTTCACGCCCCATGATAGTGACCTCCGCCGCCTCGAACATATAGTTAAGGACGTCGCGACGGACGCGACGCGAGAGGCGCCGGGAAACTTCGAGTCGACACATCGCTGGTTCACGGGGCCGCCTTTCCTACACACACAGGAAAGTGAATGGCCGGCCGAGACAGATAGTACTACGGACGACGTCGACACCACCGAAGAGCGCCTGCATGTGACGAGGTCAACGACACGACTCACCGAAGCCCTACCCGATGTGAAACGTTTCTCTAACTTCAATCGTCTGCTACGATCGACCGCACGAGTTCTACAATTCATCGAGTTACTACGCGCGCCGCAACAATGTAACGCGGCCTACAAACGAACAAAGAAAAGTACAGACAGCGACGCGACGTGGAGAAACAACAATGAAAATCGTAAGAAAATTGTCAAGAAAACGGCGACGAGCGACGTGACTACATCGCCGTACAAACCTATTGAAGTACATCACATACACCGTGCACAGCTCCTGTGGATTCGAGCCCAACAAGAAATAGTTTTTGCTGACGACGTGACCGCCCTGCGCCTGGGGCGCCCCCTACCTACAGATAGCAGACTCAAACAGCTGTCCGTCACCTACGGACAAGACGGCGTGATACGACTACGGTCACGCATAGACGCCGCTACGGACATTTGTTACAGCCAACGAGAGCCTGCGATTATAGAGGGCGGCCACCCGTGGACACAGCTTTACATCGCACACGTTCACACACAACTACACCACGGCGGGTTCGAGACTACAGCGAACGAGGTACGACAACACTACTGGGTGCTACGCTTGCGCTACGCCGTTCGTAGCGCCGTGACACAGTGCCTACGGTGCCGCATCGCTAAGGCAAAGCCGGCACAACCGTCAACGGGCAACCACCCACCGAGTCGCCTTGCTCATCATCAGCGGGCCTTCACTTTCGCGGCCCTCGATTATTTCGGGCCCCTCACCGTGACCGTCGGCCGTACTCATCAAAAGAGGTACGGCGTGCTCTACACGTGCCTCACTACCCGAGCTGTACACATAGAGCTCGCGGGTAGTCTCAGCACGGACTCTGCGGTGATGGCGCTGAGGAGGTTCATCGGACGACGTGGCTGCCCTACAGAGCTCTGGTCGGACCAGGGCACCAACCTGCGCGGCGCCGACGTCGAGCTTCGCCGCGCAATCGACGGGGCGACGCAAGAAGAGGCGTCGCTACGCGCCATCCGGTGGCGCTTCATACCGCCGAGCGCCCCATTCATGGGGGGCGCATGGGAGCGTATGGTGCGGAGCATCAAAACCGCACTATACACCACACTGAACGAGCGCGCGCCCAAGGAAGAGGTGCTCGCTACACTGCTCGTCGAGGCGGAGCACACAGTAAACAGCCGCCCCCTCACACACCTGTCGACGGCCCCGGACGACGAGGAAGCCCTCACGCCCAACCACTTCCTCCTGGGCGGGCCATCACGCGTCCCACAACCCGGGACGTTCACCGACGGCGACATCAGCGGGCGCAGGGAGTGGCGAGTCAGTCAGCGGCTGGCCGACCACTTCTGGGCGCGCTGGGTGCGCGAGTACCTCCCCGAGCTGCAACACCGGCGGGAGCCCCGCGCCACTGGAGGCGCAATTCAGCTGGGCGATCTGGTCCTCATCGCAGACGGGACCCTGCCTCGCAACATCTGGCCGCGAGGCGTCGTGGTCGCCACCTTCCCCGGCCCCGACGGCGAGATACGAGCTGTCGACGTGCGCACCAACAAGGGAGTCTTGCGGCGGCCCACGAAGAAGCTGGTGATCCTGCCCACTGCCAACGAGTCATCCTGATGACCACGGGACTGCCTGCTGCCGCTCACACGAAAAGTTCCAGCTACGAGAGCTGCGGCGGGAGAATATGTTCACGACAGCGAGTATCCACGTCTACCTCGGCTCCCGCTTCCCCTCACCGCGGTTGCGGGGGCCGAGGCACCCCTCGCTGGCCTTCGAGCGTCTACGCATTTCGCGGCGGTGCTGCTACGATTCCTCCCCGCGAAGTGAGACACCCAACGTTATCAGTGCAAATTCTAATTAGAATTTTCCGTCATTTTTTTACTATTTACCCAAAGAATGCACTGATCACGTTGGGTATATCATGTTTATACAAATTTCTAATCGTTTTTTATAGTTTTTGTCTTGTATTTGTCATGTATTTCATGCATATCGATCGTAGTTTTAAGTTTTTATTAAATATTGTTTTTCTTTAGTTGTTTATAGGTATAAGTTTGGTTTTTTAGTGTTTTTTAATAAAGTTTACATTTTTTTACAGTTAGGATAGGCTAGGTTAAGTTTTACATTGTATAGAATTGCTTATATCGTGTTTTTTTGAATCCCAAGTTTTAAACCCTTATTTTTCGAGTCACAGTATAGATAGATTTTAACTGATAAATTGAATAGATAGTAGTTAACGAACTTTCTCATAATTTAACTAAAATAGCAGTTCAGTTAAGATAAATAAGAGATTATAACGTTTTTAAAGATTGCTTTCACACTTAACACTTTGCCCCCGTATTTTGCATAGTAAACACATACATAGAGCCATAGAAATAGATGCACTAAATGCATACGGTCCAGGTGCACTAAGACAGAAACCTAGGCTATAGACAGAATGCCTATAATTGTTTGGAAATGAAAATGTTTGAATCGGTGCGGTAAAAATTTGCATATTTTTCCGCCTCACTCTGTCTTAGTCACCTGGCCATCCTAACTAGAATAGACTGTTATATATCAAAATACGGGGACTTATAAGTTCTTTTACCAACCAAAAAGTTTTGTATCTAAATCTTGTAGTTTAAGAGATATTGTCAAATATGTGTGTAAACCTAAGTGAAATTGATGTAAAACCAAAACAAAAATTAGAAAATAAAACAAGGCCGTCCCTACGGTATTGCCGTGAGGTAGCTCAGTAAATTCGATCGCTCAGTTCGATAATCAGTCGCAACAAGAGTCCTCACAGCAAAACCGGAAGAAAGCTAGCGAATATCAACTGAAGAATTATTTTATTGGAAGAACCCCCCCCCCCCCCCGCTTCTGCTGCCCCGCTCTCAAGACAGCTGCTCTCCCTCCACGGCCCTAGTCTCACACGTACTGCCGTAATCGGGACTATAGTCCGGCGATAGTCTCTAGTAGCAAATGTGCGAAACCAGACGAACGTCGAAGGCTGGTTGACCACATTTTATGGTCCTTCGAGCCGGATACCGTCCTGAGCGTACTGTGAGACCTGGGTGAAGACCTGGAAGACCTGCTGTATAGAAAATGCCCGTGACAAGAAGTATGAAGTCTGTGCCGCGTCGCGACGGACTCCCGCTCCGTGAAGAGGAGTCCACGTCACGTCCTGGTGTGTCTGTGTCGGGCACCGCGGCCGACTCCGAGCCCACGGCGTCGTCCGCGACGACCACGGAGTCGCGTACCGCCACCACAGCCCCAGACACATCAGCCACGTCGACTGACGCCACGAAAACCACCGCACCACAGAAGTCACCACGATCCAGAGCATCGAAAGCATCCAGCAGAAAACAACGGGAGCTGGCGCAGGCCCGGCTAGAGCTCTTACGAGCTCGCGTCGAACTAGCCGAGGCCAAAGTCAGCGTACTAGAAGAAACTTCAGATGAAGAGGACTCAATAGATGAAACGGTCCGAGAAGAAAGGACGTCGGAATGGGTCGATAGAAGCACTCTCGCCCTCACGATGGAGCCTCACAACGTGCCAGAACCTTGTTCGGAACCACCGCCCGCCGCTCTGCCGCCACCAGTGCCGTGTGACGTCGAGCCCGGGTGTCGCGTGGACGCCGAAGCACGAGGCCCCATTAATAGTCAACCGACGAAAACTACGGAGGCGAGGCCCTATTGGGAGGGCCTCCCCGTGGACCATCGCCACCCTGCCGCGTTGCTGGAGCCGCCGCCACGACAGGGAGAACCAAGACTGATTATAGATAGAAGCGCGGCCCTGGCGCGGGAGCCCTGGGAGAGCACCGGGGAGCCACGCCAGCCTGTAGCGCCGCAACAGCCGCCTACGCTACAGGAAATACGAAAACATATAGAAGATAGAAGATGGGACGCGGCGCAGAGGCCCCCGGGTGGGGACGTCGCCGGAGATCCGCATCACCTTGTCGCGCCGCTCCAGCAGCCTCCGCGACAAGACAGCAAACCGAATGAGTTGGCGATACAAGAGCTCGCCAGCGCCATCACTCTCGCCGCGCGGTCCGCGGGACAGCCCGCAATCGCGTCAAGGGTTCCTGACCTACCCTTCTTCAGTGGCCAGTCGGCGGAGTGGTTACCGTTCAAGATAGCAGTGGAAGAATCAATGGCACAGCTGACAGAACAAGAAACGATAGCGAGACTACGACGGAGCCTGCGCGGGCCGGCGCGGGACGCGGCCCACTGTCTGTTCGTGGGCCACACAACAACATTGGAGGTAATGCAGCTTCTTCAGGCAAGATTTGGACGACCCGATGCGCTCGTCATGGCTGAAATGAAGAAGCTACGGGACCTGCCGCGCCTCACCGAAAACCCGAAAGATGTGTGTGTGTTCGCGTCGCGTGTGGCCAACATCACCGCGACGGTCAAGGCGCTGGGCCGATCGCACTATCTATACAACCCAGAGATAGTGCGCGCCGTCATCGACAAGTTCCCGCCTACGCTACGCTTCCGTTACTACGACTTCGCTCCGGAACAGCCTGCCTTCCAACCAGACTTGGTAACGTTAACAAAGTTTTTAGACTATACCGCTGAACGGTGCGGTAATTTTGCTCCCCTCGAACACGTGCCGCAGTTCGAGCGGCGGGAGCAACAACAAAGAGGACCAGCGCGCGCCTACCACGCCGGAGGACAGCAGCCGAAGCCAGAGCCCTGTCCAGTCTGCAGGAAAGGCGATCACAAGGTAAATAATTGTGAACTGTTTAAAAAGGAAACTGTGTCGGCGCGCTGGGACATCGCGAAAGAAAAGCGCCTGTGCTTCAAGTGTCTTCGTGTTCGTCGCAGTCAACACAGCTGTAAGACACACAGGTGTGAAATCAATGGGTGTCAGCACAACCACCACCCGCTCTTCCATAGCACGCCGCAGCCGAGGCCGCCGCCCAAGCCAGAGCCAGAAGAAACAGTGTCGTCGGCGCGAAATACAGTAAGAACGGCTCTATTGAAAATCGTGCCAGTGATAGTGAGCGGTCCTACGTCGCAAATAGAAACCTACGCACTGTTGGACGACGGCTCTACATGCACTATAGTGGAAAGAGAAATCGCTAACAAGGTGGGTGCGAAAGGGACAGCATCACCGTTCACTATAGAGGGCGTGGCGGGCGCGCGGATCGACGCAAGTGAGTCGACGCGCGTGCGTTTGAAAATTGGCGGCAAATATAGTTTGGAAGAATTTGAAGTAACAGCGCGCACAATGGACAAGCTTCACCTGTCGGCACAGCGGATCCCGCCGGAGCTCATCTCCGGCCTCGAACATCTCAGAGACATAGAGGAAGAGATCCTCTATGAAGACGGCAAGCCAACGATACTCATCGGGCAGGACAACTGGCAGCTGCTGCTGGCTCACGCCGTGCGCTGCGGGACGGACGATCAACCCGTCGCCTCCCTAACCGAACTAGGGTGGGTCCTGCACGGCGCGCGAGAGGGACGGCGTGAGAAGGTAAACGATCAACGAATTAGCTATGTGTCTGCGCCTCAGCCCGAGAGTTCTATAGAAGAAATGATCCGAGAACATTTTTCGCTCGATTCGCTGTGTGTCGAGCCTCGTCGCAGTTACAACAATAGTGAGAACCGTGAGTTATCTCCATTGAACGAGAAAACTACGTGTTTACCGGCAGGAGGAGGCACCGAGAGCATCGAGACCGAACTCCAGGGGCGCCGTAACGACTTCACGCCACCCAATAGTGACTCCACTGACCTCCGCCGCCTCGATCTTATAGAAAAGGACGACACGACTAAGGGACAACCGGCGGGAGGTGTCGAAATCGAACACCTGGAGCGACGTAACAACTTCACGCCCCATGATAGTGACCTCCGCCGCCTCGAACATATAGTTAAGGACGTCGCGACGGACGCGACGCGAGAGGCGCCGGGAAACTTCGAGTCGACACATCGCTGGTTCACGGGGCCGCCTTTCCTACACACACAGGAAAGTGAATGGCCGGCCGAGACAGATAGTACTACGGACGACGTCGACACCACCGAAGAGCGCCTGCATGTGACGAGGTCAACGACACGACTCACCGAAGCCCTACCCGATGTGAAACGTTTCTCTAACTTCAATCGTCTGCTACGATCGACCGCACGAGTTCTACAATTCATCGAGTTACTACGCGCGCCGCAACAATGTAACGCGGCCTACAAACGAACAAAGAAAAGTACAGACAGCGACGCGACGTGGAGAAACAACAATGAAAATCGTAAGAAAATTGTCAAGAAAACGGCGACGAGCGACGTGACTACATCGCCGTACAAACCTATTGAAGTACATCACATACACCGTGCACAGCTCCTGTGGATTCGAGCCCAACAAGAAATAGTTTTTGCTGACGACGTGACCGCCCTGCGCCTGGGGCGCCCCCTACCTACAGATAGCAGACTCAAACAGCTGTCCGTCACCTACGGACAAGACGGCGTGATACGACTACGGTCACGCATAGACGCCGCTACGGACATTTGTTACAGCCAACGAGAGCCTGCGATTATAGAGGGCGGCCACCCGTGGACACAGCTTTACATCGCACACGTTCACACACAACTACACCACGGCGGGTTCGAGACTACAGCGAACGAGGTACGACAACACTACTGGGTGCTACGCCTGCGCTACGCCGTTCGTAGCGCCGTGACACAGTGCCTACGGTGCCGCATCGCTAAGGCAAAGCCGGCACAACCGTCAACGGGCAACCACCCACCGAGTCGCCTTGCTCATCATCAGCGGGCCTTCACTTTCGCGGCCCTCGATTATTTCGGGCCCCTCACCGTGACCGTCGGCCGTACTCATCAAAAGAGGTACGGCGTGCTCTACACGTGCCTCACTACCCGAGCTGTACACATAGAGCTCGCGGGTAGTCTCAGCACGGACTCTGCGGTGATGGCGCTGAGGAGGTTCATCGGACGACGTGGCTGCCCTACAGAGCTCTGGTCGGACCAGGGCACCAACCTGCGCGGCGCCGACGTCGAGCTTCGCCGCGCAATCGACGGGGCGACGCAAGAAGAGGCGTCGCTACGCGCCATCCGGTGGCGCTTCATACCGCCGAGCGCCCCATTCATGGGGGGCGCATGGGAGCGTATGGTGCGGAGCATCAAAACCGCACTATACACCACACTGAACGAGCGCGCGCCCAAGGAAGAGGTGCTCGCTACACTGCTCGTCGAGGCGGAGCACACAGTAAACAGCCGCCCCCTCACACACCTGTCGACGGCCCCGGACGACGAGGAAGCCCTCACGCCCAACCACTTCCTCCTGGGCGGGCCATCACGCGTCCCACAACCCGGGACGTTCACCGACGGCGACATCAGCGGGCGCAGGGAGTGGCGAGTCAGTCAGCGGCTGGCCGACCACTTCTGGGCGCGCTGGGTGCGCGAGTACCTCCCCGAGCTGCAACACCGGCGGGAGCCCCGCGCCACTGGAGGCGCAATTCAGCTGGGCGATCTGGTCCTCATCGCAGACGGGACCCTGCCTCGCAACATCTGGCCGCGAGGCGTCGTGGTCGCCACCTTCCCCGGCCCCGACGGCGAGATACGAGCTGTCGACGTGCGCACCAACAAGGGAGTCTTGCGGCGGCCCACGAAGAAGCTGGTGATCCTGCCCACTGCCAACGAGTCGTCCTGATGACCACGGGACTGCCTGCTGCCGCTCACACGAAAAGTTCCAGCTACGAGAGCTGCGGCGGGAGAATATGTTCACGACAGCGAGTATCCACGTCTACCTCGGCTCCCGCTTCCCCTCACCGCGGTTGCGGGGGCCGAGGCACCCCTCGCTGGCCTTCGAGCGTCTACGCATTTCGCGGCGGTGCTGCTACGATTCCTCCCCGCGAAGTGAGACACCCAACGTTATCAGTGCAAATTCTAATTAGAATTTTCCGTCATTTTTTTACTATTTACCCAAAGAATGCACTGATCACGTTGGGTATATCATGTTTATACAAATTTCTAATCGTTTTTTATAGTTTTTGTCTTGTATTTGTCATGTATTTCATGCATATCGATCGTAGTTTTAAGTTTTTATTAAATATTGTTTTTCTTTAGTTGTTTATAGGTATAAGTTTGGTTTTTTAGTGTTTTTTAATAAAGTTTACATTTTTTTACAGTTAGGATAGGCTAGGTTAAGTTTTACATTGTATAGAATTGCTTATATCGTGTTTTTTTGAATCCCAAGTTTTAAACCCTTATTTTTCGAGTCACAGTATAGATAGATTTTAACTGATAAATTGAATAGATAGTAGTTAACGAACTTTCTCATAATTTAACTAAAATAGCAGTTCAGTTAAGATAAATAAGAGATTATAACGTTTTTAAAGATTGCTTTCACACTTAACACTTTGCCCCCGTATTTTGCATAGTAAACACATACATAGAGCCATAGAAATAGATGCACTAAATGCATACGGTCCAGGTGCACTAAGACAGAAACCTAGGCTATAGACAGAATGCCTATAATTGTTTGGAAATGAAAATGTTTGAATCGGTGCGGTAAAAATTTGCATATTTTTCCGCCTCACTCTGTCTTAGTCACCTGGCCATCCTAACTAGAATAGACTGTTATATATCAAAATACGGGGACTTATAAGTTCTTTTACCAACCAAAAAGTTTTGTATCTAAATCTTGTAGTTTAAGAGATATTGTCAAATATGTGTGTAAACCTAAGTGAAATTGATGTAAAACCAAAACAAAAATTAGAAAATAAAACAAGGCCGTCCCTACGGTATTGCCGTGAGGTAGCTCAGTAAATTCGATCGCTCAGTTCGATAATCAGTCGCAACAAGAGTCCTCACAGCAAAACCGGAAGAAAGCTAGCGAATATCAACTGAAGAATTCTTTTATTGGAAGAACCCCCCCCCCCCCCCCCCGCTTCTGCTGCCCCGCTCTCAAGACAGCTGCTCTCCCTCCACGGCCCTAGTCTCACACGTACTGCCGTAATCGGGACTATAGTCCGGCGATAGTCTCTAGTAGCAAATGTGCGAAACCAGACGAACGTCGAAGGCTGGTTGACCACACTCCGAAATTATAGTATTATCTTTTCATTCTCGGGTATGTTTTCCTTCACCGCCGAGCTATTGATAATGACAAATACAACCGTACATAAAGTCCGTAGAACTTAGTGGTACAGGCCAGGAATCGAACCGCCGTCTCGTGATTGAGTTGCTAGCTCTCTTTCGTATAGGCTATCGCTGCTCAAGAGTACTAACTACTAATACCTACCTACGTACACACGGCGTCAGATCAACCAACCTCATAGTTGAACGCTATGTTTATATAAATCGGGCATAGGCCCACCATACATTCCCACCGCTGTAACTCCTGTGATCCAGGATCAACAGCGGCGACCATTCACAACACTAGACAATGAAGTCCAGCGAGCCCGGGGGATGGCTCTAATCTGTCTTGGAACCCGCAATGAATTAATCAAAGAAGATAGGAAGAGTAGGAAAAGGAAATATCCGACATCCCTCCATTGCAAACGGAAGACAGCAATAAGAGAAAAAAGCAAGGCTATTAGAGAGCTAATTCCAGAGATCATTTTTGGCAGAGTTGAAAACCCTACCGCAAAAGCACAAAAAATAAAAATTTTACATTACCAAAAAATATAAACAAAAGAGGAACCTAACATTGTACTGAAATAATATTAGACTAATATAGACTTATTTTGCTTCCAGTAATAAGTAGGTATAGCAATAACATCTGAACGCACGGAAGTTATCCCTAGTTGCAACAAGATGTGAAATGAACACCAGAAAACCATTTTATTGAACGCTATGTTTGGTGATTAAACGAACTTACTTTATGTGATTCTATCATAATTTTATACGAATCGCCTTGTTCGATCGCCGCCGCCGTATGCACAGTCACAGGTACAGTAAAGGGACACTCTTTGCCCCCCACCAATTTAGACCTCACGTTTACGACAGTAAGCAATGATGTAGTCCTCTCTCACTCGCACGCTCTCAGCATACATCGTGCTAGCTTCTTATTGTTAGTACAACACCGTTTGTATGAAGTTCCAGGCTAGTGTAAGGTGTGGTGTACTCCTGAAGCTCTGTTCTTTTTATTTTCGGTAATGACGCTATTGTATCTCTGTGGAGGAAGTACTGTGGAAGGTTCCTCCGGTGAAAAGGGAAGATCTTCCGCCAGGCTAGGTGTGAAGCCTGGGGACCGGCCGTGGTCCGACAGATCTTAGTTGGACCTTGTATATATATCGAATCTCGGTGATTATTTCTCTTGCGCGATTCATGTCTTGTATACGATTGTGAACCTTATGTGTAGCGGCTAACGGGTTACCAATATGACGTCGCAAGTTGTCTTACGTACACATTTGCGAGTGCGACCGTAGCGCCATCTGTTAGCTTCGTTGCTATAACTTGTGGGTGTTGACGTCTGTGGCAAGTACCCACATCTCTACCGCTTTCTGTGTAGATCTTTGGGTATCTGTTTCCCAAACTCCGCAGGGGGAGAATCTGGTACAGTGGTCAATCAGTAAGAATACAATTGAGCATAATGTTCATACTTCAACTGGTATTTGAAATTGTGGAATACTTAATTAGAATCCTCAATTCTGTATTTGCTTGGCGATATGGTTGAGCCCAAAGACATAAAATAGCAAAGGAATGTACGACAGCTATTTGATCTGCGGTTTGACCCTCTCTAATATGCAGTGCGAAGGAATTCCATTCTATCTCCAAATTTGGACGATTGCTAATATTCCAGGAATGTTATTTTTTAATTCCCCGTATTCTAATTCTTATACAAAAGTTTCCTAAACCCTAGTCCTAAAAATATGTGCTTTAAAATTTTGTAATAACAAGAAGTGTTTGTTGTTGTTTTGTATTTTGTTATGCTTGCAGCTATTTAATACAATTGTATTCTTTTATCAGGTTTAAATTACAGGCCAAATTTAATAAAATTTCAAATTTATTGCATTGTAGCGACACCTTTTATTTTTTTTATTTTTTTTTTTATTTATAATTAATGGACTTTTTGCTTGTGCGTTAGCACCGCATTTCCGCCAATGTCAAGTAGTTTGTGGGAGTATCTATCCCAATCTCAGGGATTGTTTTTGATAAAGAACAAGAAGAGATTAAGGAATGCGGAGCCTCGTAGCAGGCAAAGACGCGACGCGCGAACAACACGCGAGACAAGTTCTCGGGTCAGAACCTGCAACGTGACTCCGACACCTTTTTGGTGAAGTGTCTATGGTGATGGCCCTCAGCCGGATATGTCAGGATGTCGCTTTGACAGAGAGAGAGATAAAATTGTCGACACGAATGTTTGTATTAATAATTACTGTAGTTATCGTGAACAACCAATAAACGTTCAGACATTGGGAGAATCGTCCTTTTAATTCCTGCAGTCAAGTTTCCCATAGTGGTGACCCCGAGACGTGAAGAATTCAGAAATCGTCGCTCTAGATGGTGTTTTGTTTTTTTAATAAAAATTGTTTTTAGACTTTTGTAGTAGGTTGGTGTCGCTCTTTTTTTTAGGTTTAAGAAAACCTATCAAGAGATAGAGAAATGTAAAATTTTGTGATCTCTGAACGGCAAAAGGCCTCTTAACTCGCTCAAAATGTACAAAAATTTAACTGATAATAATTATTTCCGAGATTTTAGACCGCCATTGTACCCTTTTTGTTTTTGCTTTTAATATTATTTATTTGTCAACTGCCTCCGTGGTCTAATGGTTAAGAGCATTGGGCTCTTGACACGAAGGTCGTGGGTTCGATTCCCACGACACCTAGTGATATGTCACTTTGTGCGTTTTTCCCCAGTTGGCTAGGACATTGCAGACTGAATCGTCTGATTGTCTGAAAAGAAAGATGATTCCGCGCTTCGGATGGCAGGTTAAGCCTTTGGTCCCGGCTAGTATCTATGGTGGTAATAGTCGTTACATAAAAACCACGTCAGATGCCGTAATGGGGTCTGAAAAAACTCCAGACACCATGGGTAGCATGTCTTTTATCTCTTTCGTTCGTGCGCAAATAGAAAGAGAGCAAAGGTGTGATAGCGCTATATCTCGGTGCCATGCTACCTATGCTGGGCTTGCTGCCCACACGATATAATAGTGAATAGATAGAAGAATTGTTTATTTAATGTTTTTGGTGTACAAATAAAGAATATTGTACTGTGTTTTTTCTTAAAATGAAACAACTTTCTAATTAGAATTTTTTATTTCCTCTAAATACCTCTTAACACCCCAAAAAGAAAATTATTTAATAACTATTTGCTTGAGATAAAACAACAAAAAAATCTCTTTTCAGTTACAAAATAACTATTTTTTGCAGTCAAGTTTTTTGTTTTCTTAATTATTATCTTTTTTCTTAATCAGATACCTCTTAACTCCCTCAATTTTCATTGAAAGTAATTTCCTAGTATAAATAAAATTTACAGAAATTTATAAAATGATAATTATTAATTACACAAAACTTAAATAAAGGCAGCAAATAAACAAAGTAATCAATGTTTCTAATTTAATATTTTATTCATTTTTTTTCTCTTTTACAGAAACATCTTCTCAAAATACATATATCTAACTACTTAAGTATAATTATTTGTCTAGAACAAAAATTGACACTCTAAAGCTTAATATTTCGCTAACGGATCCCTAAATCGAAAAATGGTTTCCCCACAACCACAATATTTTTAAAATACCTATCCAACGATATCCCATACTATGGGATAGACCCACTTTTCGTGTAGTGGAGGTATCCTAAAAAATATTTTTCACGATTTTATTTTACCACTTTGTCGGCGTGATAAATATGTATCCATGTCAAATTACAGCTTTCTAGTGCTAAAGGTTCACTCCCGATGCCAGCGGCCGATGCGTCTGACGCGCGCGTCTCGCGGCCGACGGCCGATGCGACAATACTAGTTACAATGAAAACGTATGGCGCCGCTTCCGATGCCAGCGACCGATGCGTGCGTCAGACGCGCGCCGCCGATGCGATAGACATATGGCATATGACAGAACCACGCGTCAGACGCGCGCGTCAGTCGCATCGGCCGCTGGCATCGGAAGTTCACCTTAAGCGTCTCTGAGCTAAGCCGCGTATAGACGGACAGATGGAAAGACGGGCGGACATGGCGAAACTATAAGGGTTCCTTGTTCACTACGGAACCCTAAAAACTTTGTGATTATAACTATTTTATTTTTATGTAACTTTCGAATTATCTTTCATATTCCTTTTCTTAACTACTCAGAATCTCTCTCAATTAAATACTCTTGCCTCCCTCAAAATGTAAAAAACGGTGTGACCAGAAAAGGTGTACCAGAATCTGATGGCAAATAAGGAAATAAAATTGTAGAGTAAGCAACACTGGGGTGGGGTAAATTGGATTGGATCAGCCCTTTTGCATCGATTCAGTTACGATGCAGCATCGATGCAAATGCGATACAGCCACGATAGTTATTCGTCGACAGCCTTGCGTGCCAGACGTGCGTGTGCATCGCTACAATCACGCATTTGAGTAAAAACAAACGCCTTGACAAACGCGCGTTTGTATCGCAGCAAAAAGTCGCAGTTTGTAAAGGGCCTACTTTGACTAGACAGATGACAGCTTTACCAAGTGAAAATCTAAATTTTATTTACTTTTTAGGGTTTTCAGGGTGAAAACGGACCCTATTAGTAAGCCTACGTTGTCCGTCCGTCCGTCCTACCTATTTAGGGCTGTAACTTTTGAACCGATATAGCTAGATAGTTGAAATTTTCACCGAATATGCGATATTACGGCGGATTTGTTAACAAATCAAAAAAATGACAAAAACTAAAAAATTAAAGGGGGTTCTCATGAAGATACTAGTTTTTATCAACTTTTTTTTCTTCTCGTTCTATCGTAAAAACGGTAATACATAAAAGCGTTAAACTTGGTGTGATTATAGAGCAAACTCTATAATATAATAACAAATGATAAAAACCGGCCAAGTGTGAGTCAATCTCGCGCTAAAGGTCCCGGAGAAATCAATACTTTTTTCTAAGTTAATATTTTGTTTGGTGGTGTACGGAACCGTCGCGTCGGTGCGCTAGTAGCCCGACTCGCACTTGACCGGTTTTATTTTATGCCTTAATATTCTGGTACTAAGCCTATACCTATAATTATTAACGAATACGTAATTATTACATTGAAATAAAATTACTTTCTAACTATTATTTTTCTTTTTCCTCTTCATCAGATACTTTTTAACGCCCTCAAAATGTATTGGTACATAGTCCTTCCACACAATGTTGGCAGGATTAAAAGGGAACATTTTCTGGTCGTACGAGGATAATGACGTCGCTAGGTCGCGGGTATTTTGTGACGTCAGCAACCAAGAGCGAGCGATGAAAGGCTCGCATAAGTCTCGGATAACCGATATCTTCTTGTGCAGCTTAACATACCTGTCAATAAATAAACACAACGAATATGGGTAAAGAGTCAAGTACATATGTATAACCATTGCTCATCATTGTTCAGTCATTGCTTGAACTACTATACCTACTAATATTTAATGGTGAGAACCTCAATGTTTGTACATATCACCTGTAATACTGTACCCTAATCAAGAGCAAATAAATATTAGGTAGTACTAATCAACACCCCGGGCCCGCAGGACTTCATTGTCTAGTATTGTGAGTGGTCGCCGCTGTTGATCCTGGTTTACAGGAGTTATAGTGGTGAGAGTGGGCCTATGCCCAAAAAACAGCCCCAAGCTCGAGTCGAATTAGCGCCCTCGGGGTTCCGTACACACTTAATTACCTATGAAAGACAAACTTAACTTTCAGTGGATAAATATATTCTCAGATACATCGGTCTACATCAAGATCGATACTCTATCTGAAAATGTAGGTTTTTTATTTGAAAATAAAATATTTATGTGATATATAATAATAATAACCCGCAGGGCAGCTTGTGGCGAGCTGTTGGTGAGTGGCGACACCACGGACCCGATTCTCCAGAGGGCCCGGATTGATTTGGCACTCACCTCCTGTCTTGCCTCAACCGGCCGGCCAGGAGAGGAGTTGCAAGAGCAGAACCTATGCTCCAGGTTGGAAGTGTAAATTGTCATAACCTGCTGACTGGTGCGCTTAGCATCGGGAACCGGCGCCCGCAGACTCACCTCTCTACAACCTTAGCCGCTCAGTCGATGTTGCCGCCTTTTCGCTCCTTACGAGCGGCCTTTTTGGGGGCCCATCAAATGAGTTGGCAAGTCACCGTCTGCCATTTTTGACAAACTAGAGACATTTGTTACGGCAGGCGTCTCGAGTCTCTCCGCAATAACCCAGATTTCCCGGTCCACCCAGTTCACCCCCATAACCCGAGTAATTTTCTATCTTTTCTGCAATAGTCTCTGCACCGAACGTGGTTTGTCTTCTGGTGCATTTGCATAATGTATTCAGGTATAGACCACGCTTGGTGCATCCCCTCACATTTAGATAAAAGTGTCTCAAAGGGGCCTCTACGTGTTGGATCTGTATCCCCACGCAAGCCTTCCAAAGGTCCGGATACATAATAATAATATTTATTTAATTAACCACTGAAAGTTATAACATAATAGGACATAGTTAAGTTTAATATCTAAAATATTTCAAACAACTTATAATAATAAGAAGGAAAAAAAGTACAGTACAGATATAAGAACAGCAACCATTAGTTAAAAATTTGCGAAAAAAATCCTCAGCAGGCAGGCCTGAAACCCGGGGAACCAAATAACAGTTAAAAGTCAATATTTGGGTTACAATGAAAACAGGAATTTCTTGAAAATAATCTGAATAATTATGAATAAACTTAAAATTAAAAATAACAAGAAACAAATTGTTGACTAAGATAAGACTATTGTGCCCAAACTTAAACTTGATGTGAGTGCGTGAGTGTGAGGTATAACTATAATGAACGATTTTTGGATTCATTGCTTTTCTCGTCCTGTGTGACCTTGCTTCATGCCATAAAGTTTATGATGCTATGTCAACGGGAACTACCCTATAGGTTTTGATGAGTAGTTGAGCTTGCGAGGATAAAAATATGTGATCGCTTCATTCTATTATACCATGTTACAATTTATAATAAAGAAAGTAAACGATTTATGGCAGCAAAAGCAACTGTAACTAAAGAAAAAAACAAAACAGAAGATAATAAGTATGTGCTCACGACTATTTTCCCCGAGGGGGTAGTCAGAGATGATCTGTAACCTCAGAACTTCCACGTTTCACTAGTAGTACCGAAACTCTGTGCAGTGTGTCGAAGAACGTAAAAGATTCATGCCAGCAAAAGAAACTGTAACTAAAGAACAAAAAAAGATGGAACAGAAGATAAAAGAATATAATCATTTATTTATATTCTATTATCTTCTGCCAAATGCCGTGGTGGTCCAGTGGCGAGTAACCTTGCCTGCCGTGCAGGAGGCGACGGTTCGATCTCCGTCCAAACCGACTTGTACCAATGAGTTTTCGGAATTTATGTACGATTTGTAACACCACTTGCTTTTCGGTGAAGGAAAACATCGTTAGGAAACCTGCATGCTTCAATTTCAACGGGCTCACCCAACGTCACACTGGACAGAGTTTCGGTACTACTGGTGAAACGTGGATGTTCTGGGGTTTGAGAATATATCTGACTATCCCCTCGGGGAATATAGTCGTGAGCATATGCATGCATGCATGCATAATTTGTTTTCCAGAATATGGTATAAAGATATTAAATTTGTGTGTTCAAAATTAACCAATCATTTATCACATTCGATCTAAACACTGATATGAATGATACATTTTAACGAGCTCTTACCGCGTTATACCAAAATGCGGTAGGAACCCGTTAAAATGTTTAATTTAAGACTATGATAAACTTTATTAAATAACTTACTTTAGATTTTTCCCTTGAATTAAAGAAAAGAAATCCATAATGTTTGCGGGAGCAGTTTCCAGTACAAATATTAAAAGACTTTTGATCCATTTAGATGTCACAAAAACAAATCCAGGCATCGGCAGATCGTCTAAAATTTGGAAAATTATCATTAGATAATTGTTTATATTTGTCGCTCCAATCAGGCAAAATCATCATCATCAGCCTATCATCGTCCACTGCTGAACATAGGCCTCTCCCAAGGCGCGCCACAAAACTCAATTCTCGGCCTTCCTCATCCATTCGCTCCCCACTACTTTTAGTAGTTACCACACTACGCCTTGGTCATGGTCTCTACTCTAGAACTCTTACTATCCATCGATTGTCAGTTCTACGGCAGATATGACCAGCCCGTTGCCACTTCAGCTTGCTAACTTTCTGTGTTATGTTAACCACTAGTATTACCATAGTTCTCTGACGTATCACCTAATTCCAGATATGATCTCTCACGATAGCTCACTGAGCGACTTTTGAGTGACTTTTGAAGTCCTATCGTAAGAGTCCACGTCTCTGTTTCATGTTTTAGATCGCAGGTTTAGAATTAGAACATAAATACACACTATACTATACTATACTCACGACCACAATAAGTCCGAAGCTTTGCTAAAACTACCAACCTACCATCTTTTGAAGTAAGCAGTTATAGCAATGCTCATACTTAGCAGACTTAACAGATAGAGCTTAGCGTTTCGTCCATGGAATCGCTGCGTAAGAAATCGTATCTCTTAGTTGCCTCGTACAACACAACAATGCAACCAACATCGAACTCGCAACATCCAACTGAAAGATCTGTAACATACATTTGGCTCAAGTAGGTTTGCAGTATGTAACAGCAGATTTTTGTTCACGATTTCGATGTTGGTTCCATAGAGAAAGTGGTTGAGTTTGACGGTCTGATCATCCCCTCAAAAAGTGTTAACATATTAAGAGGGACCTTGTGTGGTTTGGCTTTATTGAAACGGCTTTATAGGCACAATAATTATAGTCCATTTAATAAACAGTGAGGAATGGCTAGGGAATGGCGCAATAGAAGGGAGACCAATGCCCAGCAGTGGGTTGATTTGATTGATTGAAATAAACCGATCACTATTTGATAATTTAGCGTCTTCTCTATTCTAAACCGGAACCACGCTAGTTATTATCACTGCCTTTATGGTTGAAGGGTGATATTTCTGTTACATTACATATTTCTGATATAAACACGCTAGTAATAGGTAGTTAAATGAACACTTACTGAAATTATGAATAAGACCTTCCTTAGTGAATAAATCGAAACAATCTTGAAAAAACAATGGATTAACATCACTGGTGCAACAGTTATATACTGTTACTTCATTTGAACTGAAAGGAAATAATTTTAGATGACGTCAGCATGTATTAAATTACTAACAACAAATTAAGAGAAATTTATTCCGAATGCGCTAATGCGCGCTGCATATAAACGAAGTCAAATCTCTATGCTTGCATGTTGTCCGATTTTCGTTATATGCCATAGGTGGCATCGAGAAAAGTACTATGCACTTTGGTGCATAATAAGCAATGAGCTTGCTTCATTTCTGCGACTCGCTCCAGCATGTCTAGCATGATTTCTCTTCACACGCACGACGCGGCTTTGCTCCGTAGAAAATAACCTGTTCCCACGCCTTTCGGAGAGCCAAAGCCGTAGCCGTAGTATGGAATAAAGCCGAGACGCGCGCAAGAAAAGAAATCATGCTAGACGTGCAGACGGTAACGAACGTCGCATACGTGGCGCGCTGTACGAAGTAATAACGTTACTATTAATCTGTCGCCGATGGGTTACTGTCAACTTTTGAGGAGTTCTGTTGTTATAGCTCCGTAGCACGTCATCGTAAAAATTATCGCATTAAAAAAACATGATGACGAATTGATAGCCTCCATGTAGTCATCATTTGTCTTACCTTAAACATCTAGAAGCAGCCACAATACTTAGATTAGTGACGTAATCAACAGGGATGACGTCACTGACGAAGCTTTTGTGTCCAATTTGTGTTCGAACGAGTCCTTTTGCGACAAATGTTAGCATCAATGAGGCGGCTGACCAACTGTCTACCCAGCTTGGAAACGGTTCATGATAAGTTGCTGACACTGGGGACAAATAAAATTTTGCTTTAATTTCATCATCCGCTCGTCAGTTTTCACTGCTGAACATAGGCATCTCCAAGACGCGCCTCAAAACTCTTTAATAGGCCTTCATCTTCCAGTCGAGCGACTGTTACCTGTCCCGGGTCGTCGCTCCATTGCCGGAGGACGTCCCACACTACGCCTGCCAGTTTGGGAGTTCGTGGTCTCCATTCTAGAACTCAGACCCCCATCGGTAGGTATTTTTATTTGTATAATGGTTGAAAAAAACTAAACTTGTAACAGAATCTTGGAATGTACAGGATCAATATAGCGAAAATTCAATGTAATAACCGAGAGGCTATTATTATAAAGGTGGACTTCCGATGCCAGCGGCCTATGCGTTTGACGCGTGCGGCTCGCGGCCGACGGCCGTTGCGGCAATACTAGTTACTATGAAAACGTATGGCGCCACTTCCAATGCCAGTGACAGACGCGTGCGTCAGACGCGCGCGGCCGATGCGATAGACATATAAAATTAAAAGAATCTGGTGTCTCGTACATTGAAGTCGAGTAGATAAGGTACTACAGTTTTGTATGAAACAGCAGATTTTATTTTATTTCTGTTTCTTGGCTCCATAGTGAAAGTTGGGTGTTTTATTACACCTTGTACAATTCAGAATGTTACAAAAATGTGTGATGCCAATTTCTGTAATATCCTGACTACAAGTTGCAACGAAACACCGTTGTAAAATTTGAAGGGGTGGTTTAGACCATCAAACTAAAAAAATCTTACTATAGAGCCAATTACGAATCAAAGCAAAAAAAGAATCTGCTGTTCCATAAAAGTGCAATACTCGACTCAATTGTATGGAACAGGCTGACGGTGCTGATAAGCTGATAGCAGGAAGCACTTCAGTAAATATGATCACACCTTTCTGTAACACCCTGTAAAAAGAGTACTTATATAAAACAAATATAATGTATCGTGTTTACCTATCGAGGGTCTGATGATGACAGTTGGTACGTTCCCTCGCCTCTCAGCAACAAGGGTTTCCGCCAACGCTTTAGAAAATGTATATGTATTTAGCTGCCCATCTGTAAACACACTCTGCGTTAAGGTCTGCATTGGGAAGAGGTTCTGAGTTTCTACCATACAATTGGGATGATGACAGATCCTGGAAATTAACATCTTATAACGAATTAAAAAATAACGCTAAATTTAATAACAAAATGTTCAAAAGAAATTACAATCGAATCGATTGGAACAAAAAGTTACAAGCGATTGAAAAACGTTTTTTTCTCATGCAAAACAGGTGTTTATATTATGACACGTCGTCATGATTTGTATGCAAATACGAGATTATGACGCCACTTCTCTAAAATGTGCCTCTCGCTCTAATCGTAAATTTGAAACACTTATATTTCAATTATTTTTAAAGATATTCAAAAATGTATTTGACTCTAGTGTTTAAGATATCCAACAGGTTTTAAAAAAGTAATAAAAACATATTCATCATCCCAAATACGAGGCGCTTGCTGGCGTAGTGGAGCTTCGGAATCGGAACAGCAAGTTGATCACTATCTTGCCTCCACTAATCCACACTGGTGGTGTGGAGTAGGTATAGCCTCTCACCATTATATGTGAGAGGAGGCAAGTGACCTGCAGTGGGATCTATTATCTGGCATAGGCCCACCATACATTCCCACCTGTAACTCCTGTACACTAGGTTCAACAGCGGCGACTACTCACAACACTAGACAATAAAGTCTAACAAGCCCGGGGGATGACCCTAAACTGTCTTGGAACCCGAAAATAATGTAATAAAATCAGGCCATCCGGTCTCTTACCATTACTACAGCTCAAGCCTGGAGGCTCCAGGAAGCATGGGATATCGAAAAAATTTGAACTTTTTGATATTTTTATTATTTATAAACAAATCCGCCGTAATAACGCATATTCTGTGAAAATTTCAACTGTCTAGCTATTACGGTTCAAAAGTTACGGACGGATGGATAACATAGTAATAGAGTCCCGTTTTCACCCTTTGGGTACAGAACCCCAAAAAAACATAAAGACAATCATCATACTCACTCAACAGTTCTTTAATTTTGTTTTTATCTTCTCCATATTTCTCCAGATGACAGTAAACGTCGTCTAGGTCAGCTGGTGGTGGGTAAACTACTTCTTCAACCACCTCTTTGTCAGCTTGGCAGAAGGCTGTTGATATATGGACGAGAGCCTGTCGACCGATGAATTATAGTTTCTAAAAAAACCAGACTCGATTTTTTCAGTAAAAGACTCGTCAAAACAAACCAAATGACCCCCAATTTGGAGTGGTTTACTAGTTAGCCATTGAAGAGTTCCAGATCCATCACCTGGCTCCGTTATAAGATCAGCACGATGGTACAAATCTATTGTATTGCACAAAGTGAAAAAATTACCTAGAAGCTTTAAAATCTGGGGCTCATTGATATCTTTCTCCTGCAAATGTTTTATTTTCCTTTATTTCAATTTTATAGTTGAAAGCTTCATTTTTGGTAGTACCCCTGCAGCATCAGGATTGAGGAGTTGGGACCCGGATTTTAATGACGAAGTCTCTGCTTGATACCCCCTACTGTGCTAATTTAAAATTAAAAGACACTTAAGTCTTTAGTTTACTTTATTTTGAACAATAAGTTCCCGACTATTATATTGTATTGTAATTTTTCTTTGTCCCCCGTTTGCGATAACTACCTAATAACATTCAAATTATATTTGCACAAACAAAGTTGGTATAGCTGATTAATGATTACTTATAGGACTTGTTATTCTCTTTTCAGTTATTTTTTTTTCGTGCAGTTGTGTTTTTTTGCTTTTCTTAATAATTTTGATAGCGGGTTGTTGGCAGGTAAATTTTTTAAGCTTAGTAATTTTAATTAGTATTATGCTGTTAATTGTACATTGTTATGTAAATTAAATCGGTACATTAATTTTTGAATGTTTATTTTACTAAAAAAGAGACGAACTCTAAAGTCTCTGTTTGTCGAAGTATGTAATAAATTTTTTAAAACTGTGTGTTTATTCTTATATAGTTGTTTTTCAATCTAGTCGAGGTCGTTTTAGCTAGGTTTAGCTAGGAAGTAGATATAGCTAGGTTTAGACTTCTTATTGTGTGAATATTGTATTATCTATATTGTATCTTCTCTAGTGTCAAACAAAGTCGCTATTTCTGTCTGTCTGTTTGTGGGCTTAGTATTTTAAAACTACGCAACTAATTTTGATGCACTTTTTTCTAGAAGATTTATGTACATAATACAAGATCCGACCAGGGCAAAACCCAGCTCGGCGGGTCATTTTGTTTTTGGGGTTCCGTAGTCAAACAACGAACTCTTATACTTTCGCCCATTCTGTATGTATTGAATCGAAATTTGTCATTAAGATAGAGAACCATAACCCAAAAACAGAAATGTGGTAGTTAAGGAGAAACACATTTTTTTCGATCCCGAACAACGAAAAGGGGGTTTAAAAACTAGTTTTTTTAAATAAGTTTATCGGGTGAGGTGTCATTTGATAGCTCTTGTATCGTGGAACAAAATACCCACTAAAATACTAGATTAAAAAATCTGATACTATTCTACAATATTTCAGCTCATCGTCAGTTCTTTCAATGAAAATTATAACGCCGGACGTTCGTTATAATTCGACAAATCAGTGTCGGAAATTCCTGCAAATTAAATATTAAAATTTTATGTTCTTGCTTCTATAGATGGCGCTGTTAGACTATGTTACCCAAGTTAATCAATTTAAACCCTGAAAACGATCTTTGACGTCCAGGGCCTATAGACAAAGTAACATTTCTATTGGCGTAGACGCTAGTAGAAATGATAGAATGTATGGATTTGACATTGGCGATCGAAACATTTTGTTGTTTGCTTTCGTCACCATATGTCAAGTCCATACATTTTTATGTTTTCTACTGTTGTTAACGCTTATCGAAAGATACTTTGTCTGGGGACCCTGATCGACACAAAAAAATCCAGATTACACTGTCACCTACAGGGTAATGCTTTGCTTCAGTGAACAGGCCTTAAGTGGAGACCTTTGCCTAGCACTAGGAAAAAATATCTTACTTGTATGTGTTTCATGCGACGACACAAATCCACAACATTCCTGGTTCCTTCCACATTCTGGTCAAGAGCTTCTTTTAGAGGATCGTCGAATTTCACTGAGGCTCCTGCATGAAATGTTACTGATACCTGAAATACAGAAGACATCTTTACTTTGGACTGCTCTATCTGATCAAATAAGAATGTGCATGTACTTAGTTAGATCTTAGACTTAAGAGTACGTTTCAACATTACAGTATGAACACTCCCCTGCCCCCACCCATTTTAACCTCACCCCCTCTCAGTGGTAGGTACGGGAGAAGGCAGAGAGTAAGCTGTGGTGTATTCCTATCTGCCTCGCACTTAAAGCACAATGTTATACAACGTGAGTGCGTTAGCATTGCCTACCTCTTTTTATCGGTGTGGGTCCGTTTGTATGAAGTGTCCAAGGTGTTGCGGTACTTTATCTTTCCATACTACTTCCATGCGACAAACTCTATCACCCTAGGATGGGCCTGGACACTGCCGAATTGATGGAAACGAGGCTGCTGACGAGCTGGCACGGACAGGGGTGAAGGAGGACGCCATATGCCCCGAGCCTTAAGGCTTATTGCGGCATCTCTCGCAACACCTCTAGACGTATGCTCCAGGAATGGGCCATGAACCAAAGCCGTAAGCTCTGGTCGGATACACCAGGACTGAAGCATGCAAAGGAACTTGTGACCGGCTTCTCAAGTGGATATACCTCTGATGCCATCAATTAAAACAGTAGCGACTTAAGGCTCTTGGCACGAGCCTTGACAGGACACTGTAAGTTAAATAAGCATCTACACAAATGGGGCTCGTAGATTCACCCACTTGCAGATTCAGTTGTGAAGCAGAGGAAACTCCTAAACACCTTTTCTGCGAATGCAAAGTGCTCATTCACAGCAGGAGTCACCATCTAATTGGATACGTGGTAACACTTACTGATATTAGAGTTCTACCCTCCAAAAGCATAATACGGTTCATGAAGTCCGTGGGCCTATGAAATAATGACCTTTAGGTAAAGGGTGACAGATACAGTAGATTTGTCCAGGTTGCAGTAGCTAATTTCATCATTATCATCAGCCCGGTAAACGCCACTGCTGGATTCGTCAGGCGTCATCGTCGTCGTCGTCGTTCGATAGGCTTCTCTATTTCTACGCCAACCATAACGGTCCCACGCTAGTCTCGTCCACTGTTTGCTGGCTACTCTACACATGTCATTCAACCATCTGCCATAACTTCTACTACATTTTATACTACCTTACATATTCTCACGCCTGTTTCCCACTGGGGTAGGCAGAGACAACGGAACGCCACCTGCTGATCTGCTGATCCTGACAAACCTCTCTAGTTTCCTCCAAAGTCCTTTCATGCATGCTCGTCGGTTTCGGATATATCTGTACTACCTTATCAACTGCAAAATTTACCTACCTTATTTAGCAAAGTTTCTTCATCCGCCTTACTTAGGCCAAGGTTGTGAAAACCTAGGTCTCCAACTATGGGAACTATTCTACCTAGATCTTGGAATCTTTCTCTATTTATTCGAGTAAACAGCTGCAAGTAAAAATTAGACTTCATTTTTCTCCGTAGGAATTTTAATGACAATAGCAAATTGTGGCATACTTAACTCATCATTTTAGCAAAAAAAAAAAATCAATAATATACAAGGTGTTACAAAAATACAAATAAACATTTAAGGGGGTGGTTTAGACCATAAAACTGAACAACTTTCACTATGGGACCAACATCGAAATCGCGAAAAAAAAATCTGATGTTCCATACTAAACTACAAATCTACTCGAGCTAAATGTATGGGACAGGTGATTTTTTTTTTCGCGATTTCGATGTTGGCCCCATAGTGAAAGTTGTTCAGTTTGATGGTCTAAACGATCCCCTAAAAAGTTTAAAATTTTTATTTTTACTTTTGTAACACCCTGTATAAAATAAGATGTTGAATACCTACCGGCGATTCTACTAGGTTTTTAATTCGTTGTTCAGCATTAACACCCTTTTTCGAACGCACCAAAACATAGATCTTTTCTACTAAGCAACTATACAGAAGCTTTTCGAGTATCACCTAAAAAGAAATAGTGATAATTTTTTTAGGGTTCCGTAGTCAAACAAAAACTGGTTAAGCATCCGTTATAATTTTCACTGAAAGCTATATTTTATAAAATTTTCAGATTTGTCACTCCCTTAGAGGGTACGCCCTATTTTTGACTTTGAGCGTAGATTTCTCGAGACATAAGCATTATATAGATTTAGTTTCTATTGGAATTTTGTTCCATTGGACAAGTCCTATCCAACGACATCTCACTCGATTTAGGAAAAAAAAACGATTTTTTTCCAACCCTTCTTTCGTTGTATGGGAGGGGTCGAAAAAATGTGTATCTTCATAACTTCTATTTTTGGGTTACTGTTCTCTGTCTTCTTGTCAAATTTCGATTCAATAGGTTCAAAAATTCTACTACATTGGCATACAGCCAGATAGACAGAATGGACGAAATTATAAGGGCTTTGTTTGACTACGGAACCCTAAAAACGCTGTGTAGCTGCGGTGTGTCCATATCAAAGTTGGTCCAATTGTAAAAGTTGTTCAGTTTGATACGATTTGAGAAACATTGCACTAAATTTTGTGGCTAAGGAAAAAAACATACCTTTCCGAGAAATCCCGTACCACCATTCAAAAATATTGACTTTCCAGCATAGAATTTTGTTACAGGTGGATACATTTTTTCTGTTCGAAAGATTTTTCAATGACAATACTTTAGTTTCGCGTTTAATTTTTATCTCCTGCTATTATAAACTGCTAATTGCTTAGTTAAATTGATATTAGCATCCTTTTAAACTAAGAGTCAAAACTGAACAACTTTTACTATGGGAGCAAACCGATCGGAGCAAAAAATTAAATCAGCTGTTGCATACATTTGAGTCGAGTAGGCATTGCAGTTTAGTATGGCACAGCGGATTTATTTTTTTGCTCCGATCGGTTTGCTCCCATACTAAAAGTTGTTCAGTTTGATGATCTCTTAGTTTAAAAGGATGCTAATAATAACAATTTCACCCAGTATATGTATAGGATACAATGTCAAGTCCAAGCGAAACGTAAAAAATTAACAAAAAATTTTAACACAATTAACGTCCTATCGCTACAAAGCACAATTACCTAGTATTAACTTAAGTTAAAATTTACTTAACTGCACGGTGTTTAATTACTTTAAAGATTATCTATTATACCTAGCAACTTCTTGTGGTCTTTCAAAAGCGCACTGCCTATGTGGTCTACTGGTTAAGAGCATTGGGCTCTTGACACGGAGGTCGTGGGTTCGATTCCCACGGTTAGGACATTGCAGGCTGAATCACCTTATTGTCTGAATATAAAGATGATTCCGTGCTTCGGGTAGCACGTTAAGCCGTTGGTCCCGGCTACTATCTTTGGTGGTAGTCGTCGTTACATAGAAACCACGTCAGAGGCGGTAAGGCATTCTGAAAAAACTCTGACACCAGGGCTTGTTGCCCACACTGTAAGAAGAAGAAAAGCGTATGGGAAACCAGTTTATTCTATTCTATATTTATTATAGTACCGACACGCCCTTGGCCGGTTTTTCTCAGCGTGAAATGGCGATAAGTTTGGGGTGTACCGGAATGACATGTCAAAATATGCGCATCGACGATGGCTATAATAATAATCTGGAAATAGTCATAATCGTATGGATGTGTAATTTTCACTATACTTATGTTCTCTTCTCCAACGATAGATATAATAATAATCTATCTGGCGATACCTCACTCAATAATCATTTTCGTTGTATGTGCCACGGTCAAGCAAGTTTTTTGGGTCTTTATTTTATATTTTTTACGGCTAGAAGACATAATTTTAAGAAACCAATTTAAATACCGATTCATCGAGTTTATCCATTTAAATTTGAAATTACTTTGATTCTGTAATCTCTAAATGCAAAAATGGTGGAGAGAAAATAATTTGAACTCCATGAAGAGAAACTACTTACTGCTTTAATTTTAAAAAAAACCTGTCTTCTCTTTCTAACTCTATCGGTAGACCTCGCATGTCATCCCCGAGAAAACGATAAAAATCGAGATGTGCCTCCATCATTATTATTTTACGTATGCCAGAAGAGCGCATGGCGTTTTTCTCGATTAAACGCTTTGTCGTGGGTGTCATGCTATCCGTTCTGGTTGATCTGGATGTTGCCGACATAAAATGTCAAATTCTAACATTGTGAATGTATTTTTTTTTCATAATGGCCAGTTATTTTAAGTTGGTTTTATGTTTACCAAGGAGTTCACAAGTTTTCCAGTGACGTCACTGGACGGACCGAAAAACGACGTTATTTTATTAAAAGTATCTTTACTCCTTTCATTTTAAAATCTCTGTCATAGAAAATATTATTATTGAGACAATTATCTCGAAATGGTTTTCGATTCCGCCCTCCAAAAAAAAACTTGACATACCGAATTGTTTTCATGTGATCTGTCACATTTCTGTTTTTGGGTTATTATATTAAGGGCCTATGTGGAAAAATAATTGAAGCGAAATGGGCGTGTGATAGCTTACATTACTGCTTGATGCGCGAGAAAGAGATGGGGCGACGCGCGCGCCTGAAACGACGCAAGCGTAAAACAAACTTTATTTAATTGTGATTGTAGTATTTATGTAAGTTCATTTCTGCTCTAATCAAACTTTATTAAATTTGGTATCAATCTCGTTTTTAAATCAAGTCTCGTGTTTCTATTAGTAACCGTTTAGCAGTTCCAAGCGTTTATCGATAAAGACGGAGGCACCTTTGGCTTATTTTTCTATCGAGAAAATGTCTCTTAATCGTGCTTTGGCTCTATTCAAAACTTCAACTATATATGTTCAATTTACACATATCCGCAAATCATACTCATACTGTTAGTACTTCATGATATATGATGCTTTGAAGAATTCTATTTTTTTCACATATCCTCCTTATTATTGTTATAATAGGTACACTATGAGGCGGGGCAAACAGACATACAGAAGACAAAAGTACAAGGATTTTTTTAGACTACGGCACCCTAAAAACTAATCATCCCGTTTGCTCCAAACTCATATTCTTCTTTCAGTTTAATCCAAGGATTAACTGCTTCCCAAAAGCAAAAATCGTGGTAGTCCAGTGGCGAGTAACCTTGCCTGCCGTGCAGGAGGCGATGGGATCCCCGTCCAGACCGACTCGTACCAATGAGTTTTTCGGAATTTATGTACGATTTGTAACACCAATGGCTTTTCGGTGAAGGAAAACATCGTGAGGAAACCTGCATGCTTCAATTTCGAGGCATGTATTGTACCCACTGTCCATTATAAGTGGCGACAGGCTCACCCCCCGTCACACTGGACAGAGTTCCTGTACAACTGGTGAAACGTGGATGTTCTGAGGTTTCAGAATATCTCTGACTACCCCCTCGGGGAATATAGTCGTGAGCATATGCTATGGATGCAAAAGCACTTGCGTATAAATTAGATATTTATAATACTCATCATAAAATGCGAGGTTCTGAAAGGAAATTTTATTACAGTACTAAAATGTCATCAAAGAAAGCTTTTTTAAACCCTAGTATAAAAACGTTAAAATCTCTATAAAATTAAACCAAATTTTATACAGGCACCTGAATCTGAAATGCCCGACTTTCTGTTTAGAAATACATTTAAAAATTTGCAACTACGGGAAAAGTAAATTCTTCTTTATGGGTACGTGATAAGGATTATATACAAAAGAACCAAGGGTAATTTTAAATTTGTAAATATCAGGTTATGCAAATTCAACCTAATTTTTCTTGTAAAGAAATCCCTGTAATGTTGTTAGAAACATTTTTTTCATGGATACAATTTTGAATGTCAAATGTATGCAAAATAGAACAAAAATATACGGTTTTTTGTTTTTTAAAGCTGGACTTCCGATGCTAGCGGCCGTTGCGACTGACGCGCGCGGCTCGCGGCCGACGGCCGATGCATCTATACCAGTTACTATGAAAACGTATGGCGCCGCTTCCGATGCCAGCGACTGACGCGTGCGTCAGATGCGCGCGGCCGATGCGATAGACATATGGCATATGACAGAACCACGCGGCAGACGCACGCGTCAGTCACATCGGCCGCTAGCATCGGAAATCCACCTTTAGGGACTGAATAAATTACTTTTAACTGCCTCCGGTCCTCCAATGGTTAAGAGCATAGGTCTCTTGACACGGAGGTCGTGGTTTCGATTCCCACGGGGGACACCTAGTGATATGTCACTTTGTGCGTTTTTCCTCAGTTGGTTAGGACATTGCAGGCCGAATCACCTGATTGTCTAAAAAGAAAGATGATTCCGAGCTTCGTATGACACTTTAAGCCGTTGGTCCCGGCTACTATCTCTCGTGGTAGTAGTCGTTACATAAAAACCACATCGGAGGCCGTAAGGCGATCTGAAAAAACTCTGACACCAGGACTTGCTGCCCACACGATAAGAAGAAGAATTACTTTTTGAATAAAGATAAAATAATTTCCCCTATTTTTCTTAAATGAAATAGAATTTTTTTGAGTTTCCAATTCTTAACCATTAACCTCTTACTTTTAACTATTATAAAACTGTAACAGAAGTGTGTCTGTGTATTGAAGATATTTACATGAAAAAGATTACGATATGGTTTTTAGGTATCCCGGACTGCAAATCAACCTTTTTTAGAATTTTTGTCTGTCTTTTAGTACTACATAAAGAGGTTAATGGTTAGGTATTGGAAACGATCACCGAATTTAAGCGATCAGTGCGATCAGTTTTTGGATTAGTCACCATTTTAGGTAGAGATATCTAGATTTTATTTCATAAATAGCGCCTTCGTGCTTCGGAAGGCACGTTAAGAATTAAGAAGTTGATGGAAATCGGTTCCGATCCGAAAATAGTAATGTACCAATAGAGGTCTGCAAAACTATCTTGTAAGTTTCCGATCATCTACAGGGTGAAATTGATATCAATAGCATCATTTTAAACTAAAATTCTACCCATCAAACTGAACAACTTTTAGTATGGGAGCAAACTGTAATGCCAACTCGACTCAAATGTATGCATATACGTACAGCTGATTTTGTTTCTGCTCTGATCGGTTTGCTCCCATCGTAAAAGTTGTTCAGTTTGATAGTTAGACTCTTAGTTTAAAAGGATGCTAATGATATGAATTTCACCCTGTAAAAATACAGGGTGTAATATATTAAATGCGTTACATATTGAACAGGGTGCTTTAGAACATCAAACTAAACCACTTTCGCGAAATAGCGAAAAAAATATTAGCTCTTCCATAGAAAATTTCAATAGCTACTCGACCTAAATGTTTGAAAGTACGTACGTAAGTACGTATAGTAATATAAACCAACTTTAAAACGCCGAAATTCTTTTCCGTCCCACTCCCCCATCGGGGTAAGGCGCGCGCCGCGCGCCCACGCGTTCGCCTAATCGGCCGATCAAACGAAGACTGTTGCGTAATTCGATCTATTTTTTACGTTTTCGTTCTCTTTTTATTCTGACACTTTTGAGCGCGGACCCTCCGTCCAGTAGTGGTCAGTCAATGTGTATTAGGCATTTCTTAAGTAACATTATACTCCTCCGATCAATATCCATTGTCACCCTTATTGGTGATTATACAGGCTTACAACCAAACTCAAAAATTACTTACACAGTTTTTTAGCTTCGTACATTTTTAAACGGATTCGGAGTTTTCGGACACGGACTAAAACTTTCGTTCCGCCATTTCAACTTCCGTATCAACCACAGTTTTAACTTTCTGTTCCAAATTCTTAACAAACTTTTGACCTTTTTCAGACTTTACCTTTCTTTGACGCCTTTAAAAGTGTGCCACGAAGTTTTTGAAACTTTTGGCTTACTTATTTAGTAAAGACGTGCAGTGGTATTTGAGATAAGATAAGATAAGATAAATATTCTTTATTTGCACACCAAAATACACAAAAAACAACAACAATCTGAGATCTAACTTGTTAAAGATTTCGAGTAATTTCCTTATAAATTAGAAGACTTTCTCGTTAGTGTATACCATGAATATGTAGCTAGTTTTAACCGACTTTGTTATAGATCCTTACAACCTAAAAAACCTAGAACCTAACAAAAACCCTTAGGTTCTAAGGGAACAAAAATCACAGAAAAGTTTAGATTTTCTTCAGCTTCATTTAATTATTCATCTGTTGCGAATTTAATATATAATTATATGGTACTTCTTAATATGCTGACACTTTTTTAAGGGGATGATCAGACCATCAAACTGAACAACTTTCTCTATGGGACCAATGTCGAAACGCGAAAAAAAAATCTGCTGTTCCATAGTAAACTGAAATCTTGCTCGACCCAATTGTATGGGACAGCTGATTTTTTTCTCGCGATTTCGACATTGGTCCATTAGAGAAAGTTATTCAGTTTGATGGTCTGATCATCCTCTTAAAAAACTGTCATCATATTAAGTTGGACCCTGTATACAGATCAAATTATTGTTTCTGTAAAGAAGAAACTATTCGATCTGTCGGTAGAGAACCTACCTGCTGTGCCGAAGGTAGTGGGTTTTAATCCAGCAAGGGGCACATATTTGTATATTGAATATAATCATATTTCTGCCTACCGTCGTTACTCTCCTAAACCTGACGGAACGGACATTCTATGCGATCAGAGGCAGGTTGGAATGCAGTCTTAGACAAATTGTCTAAGGATGCAATAGCTATACCGTGAGTTCATCGAAGATGTTGACAGTTACACGCTGTAGGTGTCTAAATTAGTTGTAGATACAAGCATAGCATATGCTCACGACTATGGCTCCGCCCCCGGCTGTCAAAGTGACAATACGTAGATTTGTTGATCCTGAAGGAAATAGCCAGAAAACATTATCAAGAGGAGAAAACCCAAACTAACCACGTAAACTCGAAGACAAACACCGATTTCCTAGCCAATAACTGTTTTCTCAAGTTACGGCAACGGATCGTCGAAGAAAAACAAGTTGTTATCGGCAAATGTGTGAGTCACCACTTAGCTATTTTGACATTTGAGTGAACGAAGAGAGTGAACGACGGAACGTCCGTCGAATGAAACTTGCGACCATAGACTAGACTATATACTTTTTAAGACTCTGGATACCTGGTGTTGCCAGAGTGGTGAAAAATCTACCATTTGAGCAATCTACAATTTAAGCAATGCCGTTAAAACGTACTCCACCACAATCGTCTGCGGAGCCACCAGGTGAGCATTACCACTCGGAACCCAATTTAAACAGTCCACCCACCAAACGAAATCCGCTACGCTCAAAGCGTAAACACGAAAAAGAAGATAGTGAGGACAATATTAGGTCTCTAAAGAGTGATATGAGAAGTTGGTTTACATCGCTCTCCCTCGAATTTGATCAGCGTTTTAACTCTCTGCAGACTGCAATAATCGAGGTAAAGGAGCAGAATACCGATGTACAGGCAAGTATTAACTTTATGTCTGAAAAATATGACGTCCTCTTGAACAAAATGAAGAGTCTGGAAGAGGACAAAAAGAAAGACAGGGAGTTGATTGAACACCTTGAGTACAAAATTGAGTTACTTGAGCGTAAGTCAAGATCCGCCGGGATAGAAATACGTAATCTTCCAACGTCTCAAGCGGAAACTAAGACTGAAATGTGCAACATGGTAAAACACTTAGCAACTACCGTACAATTGGAATTACATGAAGCTGAGATCAAGGATATATACAGAGTGAACTCAGCAAAGCAAACAATGAAGCCTCTCATTGTTGAATTTGGAAGTGTTTTGAAAAAGGAAAAACTACTAATGGCTACAAAACAATTTAACAGAGGCAGACCGAGGGAAGAAAAACTAAACACAGAGCATTTGAAAGTAGTTGGAGCCAAACAGCCCATCTTTGTGTCTGAAACGCTAACTTTCAAGGCTCAGAGTCTATTTCACCATACCCGAGCTTTTGCCAACGAAAATAGCTATGCCTACTGCTGGACTTCGAAGGGAATAGTCTACATTCGAAAATCTGAGAACCTGAGGGCGTTGCGTATCGACTGCATGGACGACCTTGAAAAACTCCGAAGAAATGATTGACTGGAAAGTAGCAGCGATCCACATAGCTTAACTCGGGTCTCTGTTATGATTCTATGTAGTCTTTATCCTGAATGTCTTTTCGTATCTCGCTTACTATTTGTCTTACCTATATTTTTAATACTAACAAATTCTATCATTAAACGTACTCAGCTCATAAAACTCAATCAACACACACCTTGCCCCCAGCCTCATCTTAAAATCCACAACTTCTCACACACTTACGCATACAGACACACTACCATTATTGCAAGCGAAATACTTTTCATACTTCACTTTGCAGCATCTAACATTTATTCTGCATATGTTACGATATTAGCCAAGGACAACTATTCTAACGAATGTGCATTCTCACGCAACACGATACGCATGACTGTAAAAGTTCGATTTTATAACTAATCTTGCGTCAAATGTCGACGCAGTATCGGTTTCAGACTCATATGTATGTGATCCCGAAGAATGTAAAAGTCTAATTGGCTGGACTGTTAATGCTCAATCACTTACAGTTGTTGTGCAAAACATTCGTAGCATTTCAGCTAATCTTCCTGGATTTCTAACATTAATGGCTCGACTTGACATTAAATGGGACATAATAGTTTTCACAGAATGCTGGCTTTCTTGCAACCCTAATTTGCCCGATCTAGAAGGTTATAATAGACATAAAACGGACAAACAAATAAATCAGAATGATGGTGTCGTGGTTTATATCAAAAGCAACATTTCGAACTCCTTAGTCACGGAAATAAATTTAGCTGACTCTAGTTGTCTCCTTATTAAATTAGGAACTGATGTAGCACTTCTTGCAATATACCGGCCGCCAGCTACCACAGACACAAACAACTTTATGTCTTCCCTAGATGCAGAACTCGCAAAACTTAATTCATACAAAAATCTAATAATTACTGGTGATATAAATATAGACATAGCACCTGACAACAACGATAAAAATAGCTCAGACTACCTCACGTTGGTCGCTTCTCATGGCCTTTTGCCTGCTCATTCTTACCCCACACATGACAGAACATCTCTGGATCACATAGTTATGAGAACACAATGTAAAGCTACCACTCTGGTCTTAAACTCCACGGTCACAGATCACTGTGCCGTTGTAACGGCATTAAATAAGCACAGCCACACTCCTCCGGCTAAGACTAAAACTAAAATTAACCATACAGCACTTAAAAATGAACTGAATAATATTGATTTCACCTTGGCACTCACTCTGAATGACGCTAATGCAGCAATCTCACATTTAACTAATTCAATATCAACAGCTCAAAAAATGTGTTCCAGGAAGGTCACAGTTCCGCATCGCAAAATAATACTAAAACCTTGGATTACCCCGGGTTTACTAAAATGCATGAGAAACCGGGACAGAATGTATAAACAGCTCAAAGTCTCGCCTGATAATGATACACTAAGAGTTACATACAAAAGGTATCGCAATTTTTGCAACAAAACATTAAAAAAGGTCAAAAGACAGCATGAACGAAATGAACTTCGTGAAGCAGCGAATAACCCAAAACGTTTATGGGACGTGGTTAGGGATATAACGTACACAACTAAAACTAAGTCAACAGCAACTGAATTACTGTCTCTGTATCCCGATCCCATCCAATCGGTAAACGCTGTTAATGAATACTTCGTAAACATTGGCAAAAATTTAGCAGACAAAATTTCTTTGCCTATTTCACGTAACACAGAAAATAGGTGTATATCAGACCCCGTGCATTCATGTAATTCTTTTGCTGTTTTAGACACTGATGAGTCAGAGATACAACTCCTTATAAACTCTCTTAGAAAGGATTGTGCGACAGGAATCGATGGTATATCTTGTGACATACTGAAACAATACAAAAATATTCTTATTCCTCCTCTCACTCACATATTTAACCAGTGTCTAGAAAATGGCATATTTCCAGAAATTTTTAAAAAAGCCCTTGTACATCCGATACACAAGTCCGGGGACAGAAACAATGTAACAAATTACCGACCTATCTCTGTTTTGCCAGCTCTATCAAAAATTCTTGAGCGGTTAATAAACAAAAGACTTATCAAATATTTGGAAAATAATAAGCTCTTATCAGATCAACAGTTTGGTTTTCGTGCTGAACGATCCACTGAGGATGCCGTCCATGAGCTGACAAACAGTATAGTCCACTCACTTGACAATGGCAAAAAATGTATTGTTATCTTCCTTGATTTGGCAAAGGCCTTCGACACGGTTTCTGTCCCCAAACTTGTGACAAAACTAGAAGCTCTAGGCATCAGAGGTAAACAGCTTGATTTGTTTAAGAGTTATCTGTCTAATCGCAGGCAAAGTGTCAGGATTGGTGACTGCACAAGTCTAGAAGGTTCAATTGAATACGGTGTGCCTCAGGGCAGTATACTGGGCCCCACGCTTTTTCTGATTTACATAAACAGTATGTGCAATCTGAACCTCGACAGCGGCAAAATAATAGCCTACGCCGACGATACGGCTCTCTTCTTTTCTGCAGACACTTGGGATAAAACTTTCCAACTTGCGCAAACGGGATTTCTGAAGGTAACAGACTGGCTGCGTAGTAATCTCCTCTCACTTAATACCGATAAAACCAAATACCTGGCTTTTTCTATGCGGAATGCTGGTCGCGCAATTATCTCTAACAAAACCATTGTCGCCCACACACACTCTGAGCCTCTGCCTGACTGTGAGTGCCTGCATCTAACGAGAGCTGACTCAATACGATATTTGGGTATTCATATAGATGACAAGCTAACTTTTCTGCCTCATATAAAGCTACTTTCCACTAGAGTGAGAAAGTTAATTTTTGTTTTCAGACAACTTCGCCACGTGGCTGATACAAGAAATCTTAAGACTGTTTACTATGCTATCTGTCAGTCCGTGTTGGGATACTGCGTTTCAGTGTGGGGAGGTGCTGCTAAAACTCATCTTATTGCACTTGAGCGAGCTCAAAGAGCTATCCTCAAGGTCAGCACCTTTAAACCTTTCCGTTACCCTACAGAGGACCTATTCAAAAGCTGTGGAGTTCTGACTGTAAGGCAATTGTTTATACTGCAAACTGTCTTGAGAAAGCACTCGGAAACGTTTTTCAGTATGGGTGACAGTCAGCAATCCCGTCGCAGTCGTATAATCCATGGGCCTAGATGTAGGACTTCCTTTAGTCACAGGTTCTTTTATTTTCTTGGACACTTCTTATACAACAAATCTAATAGCTTGGCCTCTATCGAATCTAAAAATCGCTTCGCAACCAAAAAAATTCTCCGAGAATGGCTCCAAAGCCTGAACTATCTAGAGACAGAAGCTTTGCTCCACCCTGACTTGTAATTACTTCTATGTGACTACAATGATCGATAGACAAAATTTGGGCACGACTAACACGACTTTGCTCACTTAGTGGTTCTACATAACCGATCCCAAGACTGTGCTGTCGTAGGGCTAACTCGAGCTGTGTTTCCCATAACTGTAACTCCGGCGTTTGGTCAGAATTTACAAACACCTAGTTCACTCACAAGTCAAAAAACAGAAACCCGCACACACATCCCCACACACACACACCCCACCCAAACTCACACCAGCAATCACACTCACTCACACACATACACAACTAACATGTACTGTTAATATTTTAAAATTATTACTTAATTATTTTTTTTTTTTTCTTTTTACTTTTTATTTTGTTTCACTTCTTTTATGAAATCACACAGTCTTTTCTGGATAACCTGGTTTGCATTTATCGATTCATGTTTTCTTTCTATTTCTACTCAGAACGTAATCATGTCCGGTGGTGGAGGCCTGGGGTTTGTTGCACAATTCCTAGATTCTAGGTTTTTTAAACAGACTCCAGTCTCCACAAAAAATTTGTACACTAATTTTAAGACAAACCTTTGTATTCCTAACTTTGTGGAGATAATAAACTTTATTAAACTTAAACTATTAAACTTAAACTATGTTCCACCGAGGGGTAGTCAGAGATATTCTGAATCCTCAGAAAATCCACGTTTCACCAGTAGTACCGAAACTCTGTCCAGTGTGACGGGGAGTAAGCTCGTCGCCACTTGTAATGGACAGTGAGTACAATACATGCCTCGAAATTGGAGCATGCAGGTTTCCTCACGATGTTTTCCTTCACAGAAAAGCCAGTGGTGTTACAAATCGTACTTAAATTCCGAATACCAATTAATCTAACAAAATCATTGGCCTGTTATATAATTGTACCCACACGTCACTATTCGTACATTAGCCTCTTTATCACAAAGAGGTCAATGATATTGATAAAACAGACTCTCATAATTCAATCAAAAATAAATATAACAAACCTCAAGACACATACAAAGGCAGACGTTTAGAAACAACAAAATAATATAATACTTAATTAAAACACAAAGGTATAAACTCTAAATTTAAACGGAAATGTTTAAAGTCCTGATAAACATTCTACTGGTTTTGGCTTTAGTTTCTAGTGATGTGATCAAAAGTGATGAAGATTACATAGATTCGGTTATGGAGATGTTATTGAATGGTGATAGTGTAGAAATAGTACCTTCCAGTGAAGATAATACAGGTGGTTTGTACTTTACTGTTTCATACGAAATAAATACTAGATAATTTACACACGCGCCCCGCGTTCAGAGCCTACGCCCAGAGTGCACTCTGGGTGCAACTTTTCGCACTAACGCCGTTCAGAGCCTCGGTGAAAAAACGCCCTTTGCAACTCGGTTGTCACAACTCAACCGTTCCGTACCTCTGACGGGTTGCAACTTTTAACCATCAAATTAGATGGTTAAAAAACACTCTGACGTTTTGATTATCTGTGGTTACTTGACTTTTTGCTCATTTTGAATAAAAGTTAGTTTTTTTCAATTTATTTTTATTCACTCCTTGATTCGTTAGCATGGAAGATGAGTTTTTATTGTATTTGGAAATGATGGAAGCCCTGGAAGCCCATATTACTGTCAATGTCAACATTTGAGGTTATAAAACAACCGGGATCGTTCCGTACCTTTTGGCGAGTTGAAAAACAACTGTTCGTTCCGTACCTTAGAGTGAAAAACAACCAAACAACCGCACCCGAAGGCTCTGAACGCAGCCCAGTATACAAAAGAAAATAATGTAAATATGATTTTACCGACATGAAATAATAATAGAAACAGGGTCCCACTTAATATGCTAACGGTTTTTTAAGAGGATGATCAGACCATCAAACTGAACTACTATATCTATGGGACCAACATCGAAATCGTGAAAAATAAATCGACTATCCCATACATTGGATTGCAGTTATGTATCACACAGCTGAATTTTTCTTCGCGAATTCGACTTTGGTATCATAGAAAAAGTTATTCCGCTTCATGGTATGATCATCGCCTTAAAGGAACTAGCATATTAAGAAGGACCCAATCTAAACTATTATAAAACGGTTATAGAAGTGTGTCTGTACATTGAAGATATTTACAAGAACAAGATTACAATATGGTTTTTTAGGTATCCCTGACTCCAAATCAACCTTTTTAGAATTTTTTTCTGTTTGTTTGTTTGTTTGCGTGTATGTTTGTAACAGCATCACACCAAAACTACTGATTTTGGTGAAACTTTTTTTGTTTGATAGCTTAAGATCTGACTTAAAACCTGGTGTATAATTTATGCGGACGAAATTGCGGGTTAATGCTCATAAATTACATTACATATTATTGTAAATGTAATATAGGAAGATTGAAAAACAGAAAAGATTTGAGATGAAAATAAGGAATTAGGTCAGTTAGGACAAGAAATTTACTAATCAATTATCATCATCATCAACAATGACATTCTGTACACAGATTCTAGTCAGATGCAAAGTCCTTGTTTATAGAATGTCATTGATCATAAACAATTATCAACATTTCCTTACATTTCAGAGGAGCAGCCAGTCTTCAGTGAGGGTGTCTGGAAATGCGGCAGTTGTAGCGATATTGATGAATCTAAACTGATATATAGAGAAGTCAATGATGTGGATACTAATATCAGTGACGAACGTGGTTTTGTGCAGGTAAATAAAATATAAATATCTTGGATATTTTCACACAGATTATCCTACTTCCATTTAAAGTACCAGAATCTAGCCCTGACTTGTATCACAGAATAGTTAATAGTATATAGTTCTACATACAGAACGGCCACTCTCCCCTCCCCCCCCCCCCCCCTCTGACTGCAGATACCCCACCTCACCTCACACTTTCTGGGAAACTTGAAGGAAGCCGAGCAAGGGAATGCAGTCAGGCGCGCGCACCCGTTGGATTTGACTATATAAAATTGTGTCTTTTCAGTGCATAAAAAACGTTGAAAAATAACGCTAAATTCACATTTTCTTTAGCTCAAATCCTATTTTTAATAATAGAACGCACAATTAAAAGTATTGAAATGTCGATGGCTTTCAACCCTACACGCAATGTCTTGGACGGTTTGCTCAAAGTGCATATGTGCAGACGCCATTTCGAAATTAAAAAACGTTCTTTAGAGTGCCGGACCTGTGCTTGTATTATGATGACTAGACCACGATATCGAATCTTTGACTAATTATTATAAGGACTAGCCTTGCGGTAGTATTTCCCCTCTGCCACGGTATAAGCACAATTGATCTTGTTTTACACCTTATCACTAAACGAGACAGCCTATAATTGCGAAATAATAACTTCGAACTTAGAACTTTTGGGGTTCACACGAGACTACTTTTCATGATTTTTAACATTCAAAATTAGAATCTAAAGTTATGGGGAATAAAATCCAAAGTTGCGGATTTCATATTACCTCGCCCCCCGCAAAAAATGGCAGAAAAGTTTGTTAGTAGAACTGCACGCGTAACCAGTCCACATATAAATAGTCAAAGTATCGAATACGTAAATATGCTTACATCCAAACATCCTTGACTCGAGTACATTATTCAACAACAACAATACAACAAATTCTACAATTCTATTATAAATCGCTCATCCGGGAGAGTAACCACACAATTGGAGTCTTTTCCAAAATTGAGTTATGTAGTAAGAACATTCCAGCTACGCGCGGTGTTGAATACTTGCTCGCTCGCACACCGACTATCCGTCTCACGCGGCTTCCCCCAACGAGTTTTGGCACACGGCACCAGCGCTTGGACAATATAAAAGCGGCTCCGCAGCGACTGCAGTTCAGTTAGCTAGCAGCCACTAAAGCGATAGCGCCTCAGCCGTCCTTTAGTAGTTGAGGTTGACGAGTGCAAATAGCTCCCGCAGTCCACTCTGATACCTAGTCTAGGCTAGGAGACGCGATAGCTCCCGCAGTCCTCTCTGACGCCCACCTAGGCACCTTTTGTGCACCGACTTATGTTTTGAATCTACGAATGCAAATGTATGTGGCTAAGTATTAAGTAAAGTTATACAATATATGAGTAAATTGTCACTGTCATACCGTTTTTCACTACTACCCACCTACAGTTATTAATTAATGGCACAATAATTTTGACGAAAAATTGGGCCTATCTTGGAGGGTGAACTTTTAAACCCTTCTCCTGTAAAATTTGCAATACTGTAATTGTGCGGTTATTCCACCGGATGAGCGAAGTGTAAAAGGTGCCAAGACAATCCCAAATAGGCTTTTTTGGTATCATCATATTAAAGTTTAATATAAGACAATGTAAACTGAAATGTTAATAAATATATAATAATAAGCATAAGCATATGCTCACGACTATATTCCCCGAGGGGGTAGTCAGAGATATTCAGAAACCTCAGAACATCCAAGTTTCACTAGTACCGATACTCTGTCCAGTGTGACGGGGAGTGAGCCCGTCGCCACTTTAAATGGACAGTGGGTACAATACATGCGTCGAAATTGAAGCATGCAGGTTTCCTTACGATGTTTTCCTTCACCGAAAAGCCAGTGGTGTTACAAATCGTACATAAATTCGGAAAATATATATAATGATAATTAATATTTATCATACTCATATTTACCCCTTGCGGGATTCAAACCCGCGACCCTCAGATCATCATCAGCATCTAGCTTCAGAGGGCTATATCTTCTGAACCGTAAAACCATAAGGCAGCAAGTTGAAATTTTCACAGATTAATTGGATTTTATGACAAATAATAAAAACCAAAAGAAAATAATTAAGGGGTTCCCCATACAAAAAACTAGTTTTATCAATGTTTCTTCTTCTCGCTCTATATAAAAAAAGGCATATATGCAATACATACAAGCATCAAACTTAGTATGATTACTGTGCAAACTCTACAGTATAACAACCGGTCAAGTGTGTGTCGGGCTTGCGCTAAAGATCCCGAAGAAAATTTTTTTTTGGTAATCACCATACATGGTGATACGGAGCCCTCTGTGCACGAATCCGACTCGCACTTGGCTCGTTTTTTTAGTACCTGCTTTGACAGCAAGTTGAGCATTAAATTATAGGAAGCCGAGTGTCACGCACAGACGTACTTATCTTCGGTGATCGTTACCAATACCTACTGATGCTAAACGATACTTAATTCCAAATAAGGACGACGAGATTTTCCGATTCCTATTTCGCTTTCTGGCCAATTCTGATTACCAAATGTAATTAATTTATTGGATACATACACCGACATATCTTGGACGTTACTAAAGCTGTTCTAAGAATAAGTGAGAGGAAGTGTTTCAAATCTCTGTTTCTGTAATTCAAAATAGCCTTAAAAATTTCGTTGCTATTTTGAATGGAGTATAGGTACGTCAATAAACGCCTAAAAAATAAATACTGCAAATAAATAAATCATTGTTTTTGCGCAGTTGGTTATTCAAGAACAGTTCATTTGGGAAATTGCAGTGCCTTTTGATGTTGACCTTACTGAAACTAAAATGTGCAAACGCACGATTTTTATTGTTTTTTATTATGAATGCCTTTGTATAGTGAAAGAGGCATACATTTTTGTGATATAAAAAGATAGCCAACAATATTTTTTTGCTGACGAACGTTTGTATGAAAAGTTGAATTGTTTTTTTTGCGAATTTCCCTTATGTTCCTTGGTGAAAGTTATTCAGTATCATGGTACCAATCATCCTTTACATTAATGCAACTGTCACACTTACACCACAGAATAAATACTAGTACTAACAGTATAGAAGAATCACTTTGAAAACAGATTTAAAACAAATAGCGACTCTGTACGACAAAAAGGTGCAAATTTATACGCACCCGTCCTATCACAGCGGCGAGCGTGCAAACAAAAATGAACCGAGTCATTAGACATGAAAGCTTCCTTTACATAGTCTCCCCTTTCATTCTTTCACGTGCTGGCAGCGTGACATCGTTCGGTTTTTCAAGTCTCGCATTGACTACTCACAAAATGGCGGCAAGTCTAATGAGATTTGACCAAGAAGTTTACACGGTAAACCTAACCTATTGCCATTCACCCCTCGGTTGGGATCAGCCGTCAAGCGTACCTGAGCTGTGGGAGACAGGCCTGGTTACACCCTGAATACCTACTGTTACCGGTCACTTCGTCTGCGTGGAATTGTTATTACAATAGCAGAATTTGTACCGATTAGCGGTTTAGCCGTGAAAAAGCAAACAAAAACGGATAGACATCATTTCGTCATTTTACTATTAAGTAGAGATGATTAATTAGTTAGGGATCGGTTAGGTTTGGAATTTTACTATGACCGTTTTTATTTTTCAGGTGGGCCTAACACTGGATGGTATGAATTGCATCACAGTTTCGTCCGGAGCGTCTAGTATAGTGCGCAGAGTGTCAGGTTTATGCGCTGGCGCACGCGTTACTTTAGCAGTCTCTTCCGCTAGACATTTTACTGTTAACGTTTATGGTTATTAAATAGTATTTTTACATTGTTTTATATTTATTTGAGAGATATTTATATTAAGAGAAGTTTATTCCGAATGCGTAAATGCGCGCTGCATACAAACGAAGTCTGGTGATATTTTCAATACTAACCAATTAAAGTCAATGAAATTTTGCAGAAACAATCTAAGAACAAATCTCTATGCTTGTATCTTGTCTGATTTTCGTTAAAATATGCAGTTTTAGTGTTAGGATTAATTTAAGATTTGTATGGAAATCTTTGAGGCACTGTAACTTTAAAACTGCACATTTTAAGGAAAATCTGACACGATACAAGCATAGAGATTGGTTTCAAGATTGTTTCTGCAAAATTTCATCGAGTTTAATTGGATATTATTGAAAATATCACCAGACTTCGTTTGTATGGAGCGCGCCAACAGTAATATACCCTTAATTGGAGCCTTTAAAATGATTGAGGTTAAGTATTGCATATTATGAGCACCTATTTTATGTGTAAATAAATTATTATGCAAATTGTACAGATAAAACATTAAGCCCCACTTGCGTCTACCTGGGTTAGAAAAAAACTCCAGGTTAAGTTTGTAATCTATGATTTTTAGTATAGCATCCGAGTTAGCTTTTTAACCCAGAGTTAATTGCTAACCCAGGTTGGCGCAAGTTGGCGCTAAGAGTATAGTTTTTGGAGCGCGCTCCATACAAACAAAGTTTGGTTATATTTTCAATACTAACCAATGAAAGTCAATGTAATTTTTCAGAAACAAACTAATCCCGTTTTTGTTATAATTTACAGGTTTATTAATTTTAGATTTGTGTGGAAATCTTTGAGGCACTGTAACATTAAAACTATATATTTTAACGAAAATCTGACAACTTAGAGATAGTTTCTAGATTGTTTTGGAAAAAATTTACTTACTTTGATTTATATTAAAAATATAACCAAACTTCGTTTGTATGGAGCGCGCAGCAAGAACTATGCTATGTAGAAATATACAGGGTCCTTCTTGATATGCTGACACTTTTAAGGGGATGATCAGACCGTTAAACTGAACAACTTTCTCTATGGCACCAACATCGAAATCGCGAAAAAAAATCAGCTCTTCCATACAAAACTGCAAACATACTTAAGCCGAATTTATGGGACAGCTAATTTTTTTCCCCGATTTCAGTGTTGGTCCCATAGAGAAAGTTGTTCAGGTTGATGGTATGATCATCCCTTTAAAAAGTGTCAGCATATTAAGTTGGACCCTATACAAGGTGTTACAAAAATACAAATAAACATTTAAGGGGGTGGTTTAGACCAACAAAATGAATAACTTTCACTATGGGACCTATATCGAAATCGCGAAAAAAAAATCTGATGTTCCATACTAAACTACAAATCTACTCGAGCTAAGTGTATGGGACAGCAGATTTTTTTTTCGCGATTTCGATGTTGGTCCCATAGTGAAAGTTGTTAAGTTTGATGGTCTAAACAACCCCCTTAAAAGTTTGCAATATTTATTTTTACTTTTGTAACACTTGTATACTATTACCTATTCTGTGACTATTCTCTTATAGTTATTATTAAGATTGTAAACTTTAAATAATGAGATTCTGTTGACACTAATACCTAATATTATTATCTCCTTATTATACTATTTTAATTCAATTAAGCTGACTTTGACTTTTTTTATGCCATTGTATTGTATCCATTGTTCTCAGATTCTTGATTTCATTTATATTATTTCACTATTTTTTTAAAGATAAATTTGCAGTTCCCTAACAGGGTTTTATGATGCTCTACCACACTTACCTACGTTAATTATGGTATAAAACAATTATTGATTTAAAATTTCAAAAATATCGTAAATACCTATCGAACGTGCGAAATTAAAGCACAACGTTTAATAAACGAGGTTTACAATTTATTAAAAAGTGGCTGTGAATGATTTAACTCGTTTATAACCGGTCTTGGGTCTTGTTTGTAACCGTCTTGCCCGGTTTCCAAAATAAAAAAACCTTGTATCAATCATTTTGGATCATAAAAAAGCAATGTAATTTTTATGTACCTATACTCCATTCAAAATAGCAACGAAATTTTAAGGCTATTTTGAATTACAGAAACAGAGATTTGAAAAAATTCCTCTCACTTACTCTTTGAACAGCTTTATTAACGTTCAAGATACGTCGGATAGTATATGTATCCAATAAATTAATTACATTTGGTAATCAGAATTGGCCAGAAAGCGAAATAGGAATCGGAAAATCTCGTCGTCCTTATTTGGAATGAAGTATAGGTATATGCCTGTGAGTGTTTTGTTTCTTAAGGCTATTTTCGTAACAAGTAGATATAATTTCGCAGTTGTCAAAAGATGTCAAGAGATTGAATTTGTTGGCCATTTTGTATGGTTATCAGACTGTTTCATGTCATGTTTACTAAAATGTTAGCAAAAATATTGTCTGTTTCCTACTCGTATTGCAAAAAGTCGATTCGTTGTTTTAGTAACATTTTTATAAATTTTCTTTTTACGTAAACTAAAAATTCAACCGTGTAACGTAAGGCGATTATCACACTAGCGACGCGTCCCGCCGCGGTGCGCGGAGCGGCAGATCACGCGCGCGGCGACGGAGTCGCAGATCTGCCTCTCCGCGCGGTGTAATCTGCTTCTCCGCGCGGGGTGGCAGTGTACGACGGTCCCGCGCCCAAATGTTCACTTGGCTTTCGTTCGTCGTAGAGACTGCGGAATCACGCGCGGGACTGCGGAGCCAGTGTGTTATACCCCGCGGCACGCCCCGCGCTCCCGCGCAGATTAGCAGAATCTGCGCGCGGGACGCCTTCCCGCGCATTGACGCGTCGGCAGTGTGTTGTCCTAGGCGTGTTTTCTATATAAATTGAAATACTTGCATACAATGTTAAAATCTGCGGCCCCGTGCTACGCGACGGGGTGCGGTGCACTGTGATAATCACCTAACCTTTTAAAAATGTTCCTGAAGTAACCCAATTTTAAGCACTTTGTCGACAAACAGTGTCCAGGTTTAACGCGATTACTATAAACATACAACCTGAATGTTATGGTTTTATAATATATACAAAGTCAAACACAATTATTACTTAAAGTCAAAAGAAAAACAAATATTAACTAAATCAAAGTCATTGTAAAAATCTTAAGTATCATTCAGAAAGATTAAGAAAGATAATTATAATTATAAAGTTATTTTATTACAATCAAATTATTATAATTAGTTAATTTTATATATTTTGGGGTACTTCATAATGATTTATCTGATAAAGAAGAAAAAAATAAACATTCGAGTCTGAAAAATGTTTTATTTCAGCCAATTAATATTATAACAAGTTACTAAAAAGTAAAAAAATAAATTAAGTTAAATGGTTTTAATTCACCAACTCTGCCACTCTGCCCCTCTGCCAGTCAGCGTCGTACCTCGTAGATTGGTATTTGGGCATTGGTGGACCCGCGAAACACCAAAATCCGCACGGAAAGACGGCAGCGCTCACCGCATTTCCGCTACAAAATCCGCTTTACCGCCACCGCTATTCGCGGCGCTTTGTGCAATGTGAAAACCGCTTTATGTCAATGATGCCCTGTGAAAGTTTTCTTCCTTTTTTTCCAGTGCGAAACCAGCATAAGTTTTTAAACTAGTCTCGAATACAACAACTTGAAAACTTGGACGTCTAACGTGTACCTATACGAGCGTCAGTAATTTCTCATTTAAAATAGCTCGCCTCAGTGCTTTATTCATTTGAACGAATAGAGAGAGAAGTTATGTACTATCTTAAGTTGTACGTAGACTTGAAATGAAGCTCGACCACTAGTTTTATAGCTTTGGGTCAGCGGTGAACCGAATAAAAATGTGATTTTGGCTTAGAATTCGTACGAGGCGATAAAGGTATAAGGTTTCTTGGGGCTGAAAGCTAAGTTCACCTGTTTTCAAGTTCATGATTGCATGCTTAAAAAATAATTGGTAGATACATAAAAGTTCGAAAGGGATTTTATGTCGTAACAATATTCTTTGATATTTTTGATACAAAACACTATACAATTGACAGTTCCCTTCAGTTGTCTTTTTGTACCTGTCGCCGTTGAGACCACGGGGGTTTGGGGTGCCGAGACAAAGACTTTCGATGCGGAGATTGGCCGTCGACTAAGGAAGCAAAATTGTGACCCCCGTTCCGGGTCGTTTCTGGTGCAGAGGCTAGCCGTAGCTATTCAGCGTGGCAACGCTGCTAGCATTATGGGCTCCTTTGCGCCAGGATCGACAAGGGGCGGGTTATTTGACTGAGATTGTATTTCATTGTTATGACGAAGCTTATTGCTGATTTATGTCTGTTTGTGTATCTTTGTTATTTGCGACGCTTGTATTGGCAGTTTATAGTGTTTTGTATCAAAATTAGCAAAACGGAACACTTATGTCAATCACCTCGATGTCCGTCCATCTTTCACGCGCTTTTTCCTCAGAGACAGTAGGAAGCCGAAACTTGACATGGACCATTTGTAGTCTAAAATATAAAGTATTTTTATTTTTTATGTTTATTTTATTAATAGCAATTAGATTAATAGAAATTAGATTAATAGAAATAGGATAGAAATAGAAAACATTATTTTCAACACTGAAATCACAATTTTGTTATTAACACACTGAAAATACCACCAATGTGGCCCGATTACAAATTAATATTTTGGGGAGCAGTTTCAGGGCAAAATTGAGTTAGGTAACTAAAAAAAAAATATTTTTATATTGTCGTTTGGGGTATTAATAGAAAGCTTATGAAAATGCGAGTTCTAGAATTTTTACAATGTTTCACATGATACTTTCTAAAAAAATTCTCTGAGTTACGATGCACACTTGGCAGTTTTTTTAATTCAAATTGAACATGGGTTGGCTCAACTTATTTCTGGTACCACGATAGATGTTTTAGAAAAACATATTTTTCCTGTAGGTTAAAAGCCACGTAGACAATTTTTGTTCGAATTTTATTCTCATAAACCATTCTGTTTCGATCCGAGGCTGTTGAGAGGATTACGAAGCTTTAGGAGATGGATTAATAAAGATTATTGTAACATGATCGTTGACAGTTTTAATGCCTATTGTTGTCGATTTGTTTGATTACGTGATTCTAAATACGGTCAGATTAAAAATTATTGTACTGGTATGTATTAAATAACTGAGAAATTTAAGAAAATAAACTCGTCAGGCCCGAGCATGCTGCATATAAACGAAGTCTCGTCCTATTATTGACAAATCTAAGTAAAAACCGACTTCTTAACTAAATCAAACCGGTCAAGTGCAAGTAGGCTACTCGCGCTTCGTGGGTTTCATAACACACCACCACAACATTTAAACTTACAAAAAAGTTTTGTTTTCTCCGGGACCTTTAGCACGAGACCAACTCACTCTTCGCCGGTTTTTATTTGTTGATATAATATAGTGTTTGGTCTATAATCACACTAAGTTTGACGTTTGTATTTCCGTCTTTACTATAGAGCGAGAAGAAAAAAAGTTGGTAAAATTTCATATACAACGTGTTAATGAATTAACGCAAAACTAGAAAGTAATTTGTTTAGAATCGAGAGCAGAATCGAATTATTATGTTTTCAACATAGGTAATTTTTTTCAAAATATTAAATAATTAGTATGTACAATTTAAAATTTACTGAATTTGATCTCAATCCACCGCACGGACACACTCACCCTACTTACTACCAAAACAAGATTCTTGAAATGTCCATGAGCACGCTAGTGCTTTCATTCATTGCTGAAATGATAACAAATAATTTTTGCCTGAAAACTTAAAATGCGAATAACTTTAAATTTTAACCATCAAAATAATGAAATTATTGTCTTAATATAATTACTTAGTTATAAATCAGTTGGGGTGTATGAGGTTTTGCGCTTATTCATTAACACGTTGTATAAGGACACCCCTTACTTTAAAATATTTTGTCATTTTTTTATTGTTAGCAAATCCGCCATTCCAAAATTTCAGCTTTCTAGCTATTACGTTTCATAAGTTACAGCCCTAAATAGGTAGGACAGACGGATGGACGGACAACGTAGGCTTATGAATAGGGTCCCGTTTGTACCCTTTGGGTACAGACCCCTAAAAATACTTACAAAATAATAATATAACCAGCATCGTCTTTTAAAATCGCATTATTCGCACTGTACCGACATAAATATTTGGTTCTAGATTGTGTTCACAAAATGTTTTCTTTAATTATTAAATGTCCAAATTAGGACGTAACTACGTTTTGTTTGGAGAGCTCGAGCGCTTGAGCATGTGCAATGGAGAGTTAGAAGACAACTTGCTTGCTGAAGCAGCTATTTGTATCATTCCTAAAAGTAGCGGAAATTATTCAGGAAAACAGTAACAAGACGAGTAACCTTGCCTGCCGTGCGAGGCGATGGTTCGATCCCCGTCCAGACCGATTCGTACCAATGAGTTTTTCGGAATTTATGTACGATTTGTAACACCACTGACTTTTTGGTGAAGGAAAACATCGTGAGGAAACCTGCATGCTTCAATTTCCAGGCATGTATTGTATCCACTGTCCATTATAAGTGGCGATAGGCTCACCCCCCGTCACACAGGACAGAGTTTCGGTACTACTGGTGAAACGAGGATGTTCTGAGGTTTCAGAATATCTCTGAGAACCCCTTCGGGGAATATAGTCGTGAGCATATGTTTTATGCTCATGCATGCAGTAACAAAGCTTATGTAATTAATTTTATTATAACCGACAGCAATTTTTAAATTGTTTTGCTGCATTTTATTAATGACATTCGTGTTTTAAAACCACAAAATTAAAACGTGTTCGTGGTTATATTTTCATGACAGGTGTGGTTCTGGCGGTATCTAGGATTTTACCCTAGTTTTACAGCTTTAATAATTGTTAATATTATTGAAATATATTTATCATCATCATTTTAACAATTTGATACAGCGAGCAACTATCCAACTCAATTATACTCCATTTTAAATAGCAACGAAATTTTAAGGCTACTTTTGAATTACAGAAACAGAGATTTGAAACACTTCTCTACTTATTCTTAGAACAGCTTTAGTAACGTCGAAGATATGTCGGATAGTATATCTTTCTGATAAATATATTATATTTGCAAATCAGAATTTGCTAGAAAGCTATACAGGAAACTGAAAATATTTCGTCCTTATTTGAAATGAAGTATAGATGATTCACTTGGTTCAAATGGATGGTTCATTTGGACTATTCAATTAAATTTTTCTATGCGATGATCAATAGTCATTTACGTTGCATTTTAAAAATATTGACAAGAAATTATGGAAGGTGATACCGAAGAAAATAATGTATGGTTTGCGAAAAAGGTATTCAGTTACATGAGCAAAAGTAGGTTGACCCATGAAAACAAGGCAAGTGTGGACGGAATTGTTAAAAAGTATCGCCCTAGACGCGCGTACGCTGAACAAATCAGATGCGTACTAATGAAGGGTAAATTTATACCCGGAACCGATGAACTTGTATGAATAGACTTATGGATGTTGAAGAGGCAAATAATGTATCTGAACAGTAGCATAATAATATGGTGTAATGATTGACTGTTTTCTTTGACTATCGCGGTGTCCTGCACTCGGAATTCTTGCCGGAAGGTCAAACGGTAAATAAAGAATATTATTTGAACGTTATGCGGCTTTTAAGTAAGCAAATTCGACGAAAAAGGTCATATTTGTTGAAAGAAAATTATTAGATTTTGTGCCTTCGCACAAGGCTATCAATGGGAACGAATTTTTGACCAAAAACTCAACGAATACCATCGAGCAACCACCTTATTCACCAGATATGGCTCCAACCGACTTCTTTCTTTTTCCTAAACTCAAATTACCACTTCGTTTTCAATCGGTAGAAGACATAAAGGGGAATTCGCGACGAGAACTGAACTCAATTCCAGAAAGGGGTAAGTGTATCGTTTCTGAAGGAGCATACTTTGAAGGTGATCAAATAAATTTGGATGAATAACTAACATTTTGTGTATTATTGATATTTTCCCGTTACTTTCTTGATAGAGTATGTATGTAGTATGTATATATTTATTAATTTCCAAAATGTATACTTTCCCGATTCATCCTCTTTGCCTCGCATGGACCACTTTTTTTCTTTTGGATCACTGTGTAATAAAAATACAAATTTCTCTAGAAACAGTGCATACAACATAAAGGAAACAATCTATATTCAGCGCGGATTTATCCCTGAACCGGAAACAACTTCATGGCTTCCCTTTCCGTTCTGGTTCGTAGGGATTCTGGTTAAGCTAAAGACGACTCTAGTTACTGATTTATGAGTAATGAAATCAAATCAGTGATAAATGATAAAATACGAGACTTAAATCTCATTCTGTAAGGGAAAGCAAGAAGCATTACCAACTAACACCGAAAACCGATGATTTTAGGGTTCCGTAGTCAAAGAATACTTTCGTCCATTCTGTCTGCATTTCCGGCCTCAATTCCTCGCTCATTATTGCACCTGCTGAATCGAAATTTAGCATGAAGATTAGCATTTATAGTGCAAACGATTGCGTTGGATATATTTAAAAAAAAAAAAAACTTAAATTTAATTTATGACTCCTACGAACATGCTTCACTTTATTTAAACCAGTTTTTCGCAATTCTTTTACACTGTTCTTGCGTAAAAGAATTGCTGAATTAAAAATTACGTGAAATTTGCCGAGACCTAAATATAGTCTTCATACAAAATGTGTCAATAGAGCTGTTGGATAGGCTAACAAGAACTTATTCGGAAGTGGTGAAATAGGCCCTTAATGGGTAAATTTACAGATTTTTAATGGGTAAGAGGCTAGCCATCTATCATGGCTTCACACATCATTCCATATTCAATTCTAAAGGCAAACTTTTACGTTTTGATATCACACATACATACATAAACTCACGACCGTAATCCCTTTCGGGGTGATCAGAAACATAGCTACAACTACCAACTTTCTGTTTAAGAATGTAGTTGTAGCAATGCTCACATTTAACAATTTAAGTTTCAGGATGGAATGACGTGTCAAGTGGTGAGTGGTGGCTAGCCTTTCGACCACATAAACACTGCATGAGAAACATTTAATCCCTTAGTCACCTCGTACGACACCCACGGGAAGAATTGGGGTGGTCCATTCTAAGCCGGAACCACACGGCAAATCAGAATTTTGATATCAGTAGGAGTAATATCAGTAGAATAAACGACCTCCAAACAATAGTACAAAAAGAATCTGTAAATCGTAATACATACATTTAATTATTTCAAAACAATTCGTCCGAATCAAATTACAAACGACGGACGATAAAATTCTGTACCTAAAATTTTGCTACGTAGCCAGTCGTGTTGTAGCCTTCGTAGCGGTCGGGCTACGCTGCTACGTGCTACGCCAGTCGCGAAGTTCTATTACTACGATAATGGGAATGAGAATTTAAGTTGTGCGTTATTATTTTTCAATCGTCTCGAAAACTGAAATATACAATTTGAGTTTTTTTTATTTTATACAAAAATTATATTTTTTTTAAATAAAGCAAACAAAAAAAACATTTTTTTTTTTAAGAAATTAAATAATGTAGGTGATTATTTTTAATTGATTGTGATGTGAAATAGAACCAAAAATGTGAAACAATGCAATATTATGTTATTGGTACTGGTAAGTTCAAGCTTTATAAACTTTGTTCTACGTAAATGATTTGACATAATGAATTGAAATCGCTTCGTTAATTAAAATTAACACAAGAAAATAAACACACTTTTATCAATGTATACCATTCATTTTTTGGGTTGCGGATAATCTAAGAATATTTGATAAAAAGTATGGTTTGAGTTTATACAACGTGTTAATGAATTAACGCAAAACTAGAAAGTAGTTTGTTTAGAATCGAGAGCAGAATCGAATTATCATGTTTTCAACATAGGTAATTTTTTTCAAAATATTAAATAATTTTGTAAAATTTGAAATATTACTGAACTTGACCTCAACCCATTGCTCGGGCACTCTCACCCTACTTACTACTAAAACAAGATTCTTAAAATGTATACATGAGCAAGTTAGCGCTTTCATTAATTGCTGAAATGATAACTAATCATTTTTGCCTCAAAACTTAAATTGCGAATAACTTTAAATTGTAACTATCTAAATAATGAAATTATTGTTTCAATCTAATTATTTTGTTATAAATCTGTTGGGGTGTATGAGGTTTTGCGCTTATTCATTAACACGTTGTATTACTGATATTTATTTCCAATACCCAAAAAAAAAACATTGGTAATTTAGCCAGGCCAGAGGCCAATTTAAGGCGGTTTTAAAATTCTCTGACGGCAAGTTGACCGCTAACTATTTAACTAGTTACGTTGACCACTAATTCGTGAGAGGTTACAGACTTTAACCATTAAAACACATCGCTCGATATTAGTTCTTTATTTTCCTTTTTCTTCCACAAGATTGTGTTGAATATTCTTTAACTAAGAGAAGTTTATTCCGAACGTGTAAATGCGCGCTGCATACAAACGAAGTCTGGTGATATATTCAATACTAACCAATTAAAGTCAATGAATTTTTTCAGAAACAATCTAGAAACTAATCTCTAGGTTTGTATGAAGTCAGATTTTCGTTAAAATATACAGTTTTAGTACCAGGATTAATAAATCAAAATAGATTTGAATGGAAATCATTGAAGCACTGTAACTTTAAAACTATACATTTTAACGAAAATCTGCTTTTAAATTTCGTTTACCTTAATTGGTTAATATTGAAAATATCGCAAGACTTCGTTTGTATGGAGCGCGCTCCGAATTATATTCCCTTAATTTTATTCAGATAATGACCGCTCTGAAAGGGATGACCATAATCCCTTTCAGAGCGATCATTAACTTGGAAACATCTACTAATTAATGATTAAACGAATTATCTACCTTTTTTTATCGGTCATGGGCCCACAACACATTCCCACCGCTGTAACTCCTGTATACCAGGATCAACAGCGGCGACCATTCACAGCAGTAGACAATGAAGTCCAGCGAGCCCGGGGATGACTCTAATCTGTCTTGGAACCCGCAATGAATTGAATCAAAGAAGATAGGAGGAGTAGGAAAAACAAATATCCTACTTCCCTCCATTGCAAACGGAAAGCAGTATAAGAAAAAGCATAGCTATTAGAGAGCCAATTCCAGATATCATTTATGGCAGAGTCGAATACCCTACGGGAAAAAGCACAAAAAAAAAGATTACTAAAACAAAAGAGGAACCTAACATTTCACTGAAACTATGACTATTTGAATTATCTATCTAAGGATACAGGGTGTAAGGGAACCGCTTCCGAGGGTGACAAACTCAAAGGGGTGAAAGTACCCATCAATATGAACAACTTTTACTACGGGACCAACTATAAGAACTGAAAAAAAAACGATCTCAAACTAACATAAAAAACCTACAGAGCAAAATGTATGGCGGAGCAGATTTTTTGTTGTTGAAATCTCTTAGTTGGTCCCATGGTAAAACTTGTTCATGTTGATGGGTTTATATTCTCATCTTTATATAGCATGTAGATAGGTAGGTATTTACCCTGACGGGTAACCAGAAGGGATGGGTAACCACACCCGGGTAAATAAATTACCAAACAAAACAACTTTTGTACGAGTTACGAGCCTGAGAAAATAAATTATACAACTTTTTGTTTCAATATTATAATGTCTAGCGGAAGGATTTCGTGCGAAATAAAATCATCATCATTATCTACAGCCTTACTCTATAGGCCTCCATTTTATTTTGTTTATGCCATCCTCCTCTGTCCTGTGCACATATCATCCACGTAGCTCCCGCGACTGTCTTAAAAATGAAAAAATAACTAAGTTTTATAATTGATCAATTTATATTAATATTCGTAGCAAAACCTACAATTATGATAAACTTTAAAAAACATCTAATCTACTTATAGATAAAAATTGTTCTCTAAAGCCCTTACTCGGGGCAAAGTGCTCAAAAGGCTGGCAGCGTTGCCTCTTTGGATCGCTAGACATTAATTTTATTACTGTAATTGAAAGATGGACTAAGACAGTATCATAATGATAGCTAAGAGAGGGACGGAGATCAATAGATAGACCACCAGCACGTTTAATTGATCAGAAATGCAGTCGAAATCGGCTATGACAATAAAATTCATTAGATAAACAAATATCTTGAACATAGTCGAATAAATTATCTTGTTACATTTAAAGTACCAGACTCTAACCTTGATTTAGTTAAATACAAAGGTTCATGACTCGGGTACAAATATCCATATTCATCAAAAATAAACCCCTTACGGGATTCGAACCCGCCAGTCTCGGCACAGCAGGCAGGTTCACTACATTTCATTCATTTAATTCTTGATAAAATGCAATGTGAGTTTCATGCGTAAAGGGAGACGTATAATAGAGGTCAGAACGTGTTTTGTCCTATTCACTCAATAAGATATAGCATAGCATAGCATATGCCCATGACTATATTCCCCGAGGGGGTAGTCAGAGATATTCTGAAACCTCAGAACATCCACGTTTCACCAGTAGTACCGAAATTCTTTCCAGTGTAACGTCGCCACTTGTAATGGACAGTGGGTAGAATACATGCCTCGAAATTGTAGCATGCAGGTTTCCTCACGATGTTTTCCTTCACCGAAAAGCCAGTGGTGTTAAAAATTATCGTATATAAATTTCGAAAAACTCATTGGTACGAGTCGTTCTGAACGGGGATCGAACCATCGCCTCCTGCACGGCAGGCAAGGTTACTCGCCACTGGACCACCACGGCAATAAGAGATGCACATAGCAAATTCGCTCTAGTTAAAAAAGGAGATCGCTGCGTTATTGTTGTCCTTATCGACGTAACTACTTTTTTTTGCCTGACTCAATGTCACTTCATTGTAGATAGAATATAGGATTCGCTATCTCATAAGCGGTTACACTGACATTCTGTCTACCAGCGTAAGTGAAAATAAAATCTTGGTATGTGACGATTTATGTCAGTTGGTAGGTTAATTTCTATTAAGGTTATTCAAGCGTTTGATGTCGGCATTCATGACGATATTCACTCAGCTCGTCTGGAGATTTGTAGACGCTTTAATGAGTTAAACGAACCCCAATTTCATGATGAGTGTTCTCATTAACGTTTGATGCAAAGTAATTGTTTCCTAATTCATATGCCTTTTACATTTTGATAAAAATTTCCCGTTTTCTGATGAAAGAGAATCTGCTAGGATTCGATCTAGAATTCATTTACAATTTATTATCAGTTTTTGAGAGTTACGCGGTTATTATTAAAATGTATTTCGTAACTTATTAAAAACAAATTTAAAAACTTATTTAAACTAGATAAAAAAAACCGGCCAAGTGCGAGTCGGGACTTGGGCAATTAGTCTTCCGTACTATCACGTGTTTTATATGGGTTGCTAGTGAATACCAGTGTAAAATGATACGTACTAAGTACGTTGGCTTATAGTAGCTGAAGATCAGTTTACACTAGTAGTACTGTTTTGGTAAAACCATTCAATTTAGTTCCAACTTGATATTTTTCCCGCTATCTACATTAAGCTACCCCCCATAACTTCACTATCGACATTAAGCGTTTTTGACTTCTTTTATGTCATTGGACCATTAATTGCTATAACTTACAACTTGGTACAAGTAAAGCTTCATGTATTATACGGTTTCCGAGAAAAATGCCTGTGACGGACGGACGGACAGACACCGAAGTGTCCCGATAAGTGTTCTGTTTTGCCAAATTTGGTACGGTTAGGTTTGCTGTTTGGTGTGGTTGTCTCGTTTATAAACTTTAAACTTATTATGTTTCAGTTGCCGTCTTCAGATGGAGTGTTTTGAACGTGAGTACCTATACTTAGATTGTTTTTTCAAGGCCCCGATCGACCAACGATCGACAAGATCTTGGTAGTACCGTAAAGCTGAGATCATCATGAAAATATTTATTATAAGGTAAAAAACAATTACACATGAAGCGAATTTCCAGCGGACATCACAAAAGGCGGATTTAACCTGATCCGTGGGTTCAAAGTGTAAAAAATGCGGCTTTAAAAAAAGATTTACATTAAGGGCCTATGTCGAAAAATAATTGAAGCGAAATGGGCGTGTGATAGCTTATATTACTACCTGATGCGAGAGAAAGAGATGGGGCGGCGCGCGCGCCTGAAACGACGCAAGCGTAAAACAAACTTTATTTAATTGTGATTGTACTATTTATATAAGTTCATTTCTGCTCTAATCAAACTTTATAAAATATCAATCTCTTTTTTTGAATCAAGTCTCGTGTTTCTATTATTCACCGTTTAGCAGTTCCACGCGTTTATCGATAAAGACGGAGGCTACTTTGGTTTATTTTTCTATCGATAAAATATCTCTTAATCGTGTTTTGGCTCTAATCAAAACTTCAATTATATGTTCAACTTACACATATTCGCAAATCATACTCCTACTGTTAGTACTTCATGATATATGATGCTTTGAAGAATCAATTTTTTTTCACATATCCTCTTAATTATGAAATCATCAAAATAAAGATCGTGTCACTTAAAAAAAGAGCACACAAAATATCCAGCACATTCATAAAACAACAAACAATCTAGTAATATTTCAAGGGATCATTTAGAGTCTAAATCATCCCTGGTCTAAATTTTATACTATCAAACTGAACAACTTCCACTATGGAACACACTTAAAGTTTTTCAACATTAAATTATTTAAATTTAAGTCTGTAAGTAACCTAGTAATAATCAAGCCTTGTAGGTACTTCAATATTACTAAAGCTTCGATAGAAACAAGTAGTGTTGCCTAACAATAGTGAAACTATCGATAGTCTATCGATAGGTACTATCGTGTCATCGAAAAATAGTAACAATATTTATAATGCTACCGATATTATCTATATTTTCGATAGTATCGACAGTATTGATGGCTTTACTTTAAATTTTTCCGGCGCAGTGGTTAACGTCAAATAAACATTTTTTTTTAAATATCCATGCCATTTATAGCGGTTCTGATTAAATTGTCATAAACGTCCACACTCTCTTTAACATTCCTACTTAGTGCCAATGCACAGATTTATTTATTTTATTTTATATCATTTTAAAAATAAAAGAATCTTAAATTTGCAAAAATAGCAATAAAAGTATTATATTACTATTGACGTAAAAATGTGCCAGAAAGAGTTAAGACAACTTGATAATATCGATAGTATCAAATTGTTTGAAAACCATACTATCGAAAACATCGATAGCACTATCAGAATCAGAACATAGGTACATTCTGGTGACATAATGAATAAAATGGTTCTAATGTTCTACTACACAGTGCATACAAAACATTAATAATTTGAAGCTAGTTTTATACAATTTTAAACAAAATATGATTTTTATACAATTTTATACAATTTTAAGCAGTGATGCGAAATCCAAAAATAATTTATAAGTAGTCAATGTTTTAATACTAGTTTATGTACAATGTTTACAATAATTTGTCTAGTTAATATCAATTAATTTATAATTTAAATAGTTCCTTAATAGATATTGTTACTATTTTTCGAGGTTAACTATCGATATTCGAATTATCGATACTTAGGCAAGACTAGTAACAAAGCCCATTTGCATCCAGTAATTGAAGTAACAAGCTCGCAGTGGCTTTCCCGCGCATTTTATTGACTTAGTCAAGTGTCAGTTTCCATCTCAATTCTGCGATATACTGGCAATACTGGCACAAAGTAAGGGAGTTATAGGGTTTTGCTTGGCGCCATTGCTCTTGTTGTGTTTCGTGTTATTTGAAATTCGTAAAAAGTTGGTTTTAGTGATATTTGTGACATAATTTCGTGTGGATTGTGTACCAAAACAGTTGCGTAAAGCGACCGACGTAACAGGAATCTCAAATAAATACGAAAACAGAACATAAGTTTTGGTTCAAGTTAACTCGTCCTTGGTCATTTTGGCGGCAACGCGCGAGCTTACAAATCAACCATAGATTCATCGTCATCAATCATCCCATCATCAAAATAAATAATATAAAGAAAAAAATAACGAATGGCTCAAAAGGACTAGTATCCAGAGCCGTTAAAGACATTTAAAAAAAAAAAAAAAAAAAGGGAGTTATAGATTTTTCATTTGCGCACGTTTGATGACAATACAAATTGTCAAATTTGGTAAACAATTCTTTTTTTTCAATTTTATGGCATCTCCCTAAAGTAATTACGTATTTAAGTTTACACCCTGTATTATGCGACAATATACAGGGTGTAAAATTAAACACGTTATATATTAAACACTATGATTCAGACCAGTAAACTGAACAACTTTCACTATGATCAACATTGAAAACGTAAAAAAATATTGTTTGTTTCACATAAAACGTCAATGGCTGACTTGACCCAACTGTATGGAACAACCAATTTTTTGTTTCTGCGTTTTATATGTTGGCTAGTGAAAGTTGTTCATTTTAAAAGGCTAAATCTAAAGCACCTCCTTCAGCATGTAACGCATTTAAGTTTACACCCTGTATAGCTACAGGGTGTAGCTCGTTAGACTCAAATGAAAATTTGCATGCTGTTTGTAACTGGCTGAATAGAAGAAACTTTATCTACATACATTATTACATTGCAACAACATTGTAATACCTACCTATTCATAGCTAATAAACTATTATATTCTATCATTAACCTTCAACAAGTAGGCATTGCAGTTTAGTATGGAACAGCAGATTTTTTTGTTTGCTCCCATAGTAAAAGTTGTTCAGTTTGATGGGTAGATTACGTGGTTTAAAGTTTAATGAATAGTTTTTGAGAGTTACGCGGTTATTAATTAAGCGAAAGTTAATAATTTTAACGGGAACTCCAAAATCAATAAAAACGTGGTAAGAATCTGTTAAGGGCCTATGTCGAAAAATAATTGAAGCGAAATGGGCGTGTGATAGCTTATATTACTGCCTGATGCGAGAGAAAGAGATGGGCGGCGTGCGCGCCTGAAACGACGCAAGCGTAAAACAAACTCTATTTAATTGTGATTGTAACATTTATGAAAGTTCATTTCTGCTCTAATCAAACTTTATAAAATATTAAACTCTTTTTTTAAATCAAGTCTCGTGCTTCTATTATTCACCGTTTAGCAGTTACAAGCGTTTATCGATAAAGACGGAGGCTATTTTGGTTTATTTTTCTATTGAGAAAATGTCTCTTAATCGTGTTTTGGCTCCAATCAAAACTTCAATATGTCAAAATTTACACATATCCGCAAATCATACTCCTACTGTAAATACTTCTTGATATATTCTGCTTTGAAGAATCCTATTTTTTTCACATATCCTCTTAAAATGATTAACTTTAGCTTAAAGTTTAATTATTCTTTTCCTAACATCCTGTATAATGCAGGCTTTAGATCTTCTATCTCTATTCATCCGTAAACGAATTCGCTCACAATAACTTCTTAACCTAAAATAAGACAAAGACTCGACTCCCAAACAGCCTCAAGCTATCGCGTCTTGGGAGGTTAACACAAACAAAAAGCTAAAGAAAGAGACGCAAGAACAACAGAGTTGGAAAGAACAATAATTAGAAATCAGAGCTTAGATAAGGTTAGTTATGGTTTATTTACGCGTTTATACAAGGTGTAACAATACACCCAATGAGTTTTTCGGAATTTATGTACGATTTGTAATACTTTTCGGTGAAGGAAAACATCGTGAGGAAACCTGCATGCTTCAATTTCGAGGCATATATTGTACCCACTGTTCATTATAAGTGGCGACAGGCTCATTCCCCGTCACACTGGACAGAGATTCGGTACTACTAGTGAAACGTGGATGTTCTGAGATTTCAGAATATCTCTGATTACCCTTTCGGGGAATATAGTCGTGAGCATATGCTTATATGCTAACAATACACCCTATACTTCATTTCAAATAAGGACGAAATGTATTTCCGATTCCTATACTTATTCCTATACTTTCACTTTTAACCAAAAATCTTCTTTGTCCCCGTTTGCGATACCTACCTAATAACATTCAAATGATATTAGCTCAAATAAAGCTGTTATAGCTGATTAGTGATTTTAGAGCTTGTTTTTCTCTTTTCAGTTTTTCCTAGACCTTTCATGTGCAGACTTCGTCTGGACATTATGAGCAGTTATTCTTTGCGATTTCCCGTAGTGAAAGTTGTTATGTTTGATGGTCTTGATCCCACCTCTGAAGTGTGTATCGCATTTAAGTTTACACCATGTATAAAGATTATAGTAGGAGTAGGGTCACAGATTAATAATAAGTTACTACGTAAGTAGGGTGCAGGAAAAGCTAGTGTTTAATAAATAGCAGGAACAATATATTTCTAGTTACTTTTGTATTACAAAGTTTATACCAGCCTTCGAAGTACGGTCGGCAACAATAGTATTAATTTACTACGACACCCAAGCTTAAAAAACCAAAATTCTACACTCCCTAGGAATAACATTGTAACTCACTTTATAGCCATGTCGAATCTAAGTACTTCACGTTAAACAGAGCGACAATTAGAATCAGAAATAATCAATCAATAATTATATTCAATCAATCATTTACTTGCTTTAAACGTGGTCTATCGAGGAATGTTCTAGATACAGGTGCTCTCCTGCAAAATGCAAAAGTGATTTACAATGTTATTCATAGGGAGTGTCGAATTATTAATAAAGTAAAAAAAAAATGTCACCACAGACTTTTCGGTAAAGTAAAACATCGTGAGGAAACCTGCATGCTTCAATTTCGAGGCATGTATTGTACCTACTGTCCATTATAAGTGGCGATGGGCTCACCCTCCGTCACACTGGACTGAGTTTCGGTACTACTGGTGAAACGTGGATGTTCTGAGGTTTCAGAATATCTCTGAGTACCCCCTCGGGGAATATAGTCGTGAGCATATACTAAAAAAATTTTATTTAAAAATTACTTGTATAGGCATTTAAAATTTGACTATAATTAAAATTTCTGATTTATAATACATACATAATTTTAGATCATAATATTGTCTACACAATGGGTGTGTCGCAAGTAAAAGTGACTTCAACTTATAATGTACATGCACGTAATACAGACTTTTTCAAATTTCCTTTGTTCATCAAATTGGCTTTCCTTTCAACACAGGTTTCATATGTATTTTATAGAAAAATTAGAAATATGATTAGAAATATTGCAAATAAAGCCGAGATATTGAAGATTTTCTATATTTTTCATAAATTTGTATGTCTTTATAAGGAGAAGATAGCTTCTAAAAACTAACAAAATATGGCCTGGCCCTGCGTTTGCCTAATCGGAGCGCGTCTTAAGATGTTTTGTATCAAAACAAAGTTTAAACCATTTTGCTGGCTGTACCTCTTGTTACTTTCCATACTAACAATTTTCACTTACCCATTATAGTTGCCGACATACGTTATTTAGTTTAATACCTTTGTACTATGAACTCATAGCTACAGCATTATCATGAAGCGAGTAAAGAAAACTAATATAATACATGAATCTACTTTGCTATCTTTACACCAGAGTGCACGGTGGTGTAGAAGCATCACCAAGCATTCCAAAACGCACGCACACTAGTTCACTTACATTTACGTTTACATAGACAAAAAGAAGTGGTAGAGGACCTAAGCCTAAATAAGAATAAATTCAAAATAAAACTAAATTTAAATAAAAATTGTAGAGTATTTATTGACTGATTGTACCCAAAAAATACAATAAGTCGCGATTTACAACGGCGAGCTTGATTCTAAAAGAGCATAAGCATATTGTCACGGATGCTACCAAACGTCGAACGTAAAAAGGCATTCAAAAATTCGGACGGTTTATTAACAGTCTCCGTGGCTCAGCGGTCGACAGATGGATTGTAGTTGACACCTAAGTCGAGAAGTCCTGGGTTCAAAACCTCACCCTGATGAAAATAGTTTTTAGATTTTAATGTTGTTTAGGAATGTTCTAGAAGAAAGAGGGAGAAGGAACATTTAGAAAGAAACAGAAAATAACGAAAAGAAGTCGTGTTCGGGAATGTTCGAGAAGGGAGTAGAAGCGTTTGGAAGGGAACAAAGAAATAACGAAAAGACGATCGAAATTCAAATTGTCTAGAACATTCTAAGGGGTATATAAACCGGCGAGTTTGCGGCCACAGGGCAGTATTGAGTTTAACAGTGAAAAGTGCTAAACACAAGTGGAAGTGAAAAAGTGAATAGTGACAAGTGCAAAGTGAACAGTTAAGTGACAGTGTAGTGCGTTTTACCAGTGAACAGTGGAAAGTGGTGTAAGGGGAATCCCTGCGCGGAGAACCAACCGTAAGTAAGAGAAACCCAAATAAACTCTGTAAATTTGGACTTGGCGTTTCACTCCAATCCCGGAACCCGTCGCTCGTAACATTTGGTGTCAGAAGTGGGATTGGAATAGGATGCCGCTGGTGCCAAAGGAGTTAAAGGGAGTCACCACCCGGGCCATGTCGGAAGCGCGGCAGGAAGGTGCGGCCCTTACAACTGAGGTGCAGCGAACCCCAGTGAGGAGACCTGAGGGAGGTGAAGTGCAGCGCACTCCGGAGCAGAACCCAGGAAACTTCCTCTATCAGATTCAGTGCATGATGGAGGAACAAGCTCGCCGTCAGGAGGAACAGGTTCACGAACTGCGCGCAATGAAAGAGGAGCAGGCTCGCCGCCAGGAGGAACAGGCTCGCCGCCAGGAGGAACAGGCTCGCCGCCAGGAGGAACAACTGCGCGACCTTAAAGAGGAGCAGGCTCGCCGCCAGGAGGAACAGGCTCACCGCCAGGAGGAACAGGCTCGCCGGCAGGAAGAGCAGATGCGCACGATGCAAGAGGCGCTTCATAAAGATATTTCGAAAGGCTTGCAGCAGGCAGTGGAGAGAGTCGAAGCCGTAGAAGGGAGGTTGGATCGTGTTGAAGGTGAGTTTGCCAAAATCCGGCGAGAGGTTGAACAGAGCAGATCTCATAATCGTATTGCTGCTGTTTTTGACTCACCTATACAACCAAAAGGTGTCAAGACTCCGATGTACGATGGACTGACGTCGTGGCCCGCCTTTAAGCTACAGTTCGAGACAGCAATGAAGGTTAATGGTTGGGGCAAAGAAGAGGCGCAGTCTGCGTTGACATTAGCACTCCAGGGACAGGCTCTCACCGTGTTGGAAGCCGTAGGTGCTGGCGAAAACCTGACGTTCGACAAACTCTTCGGGGCTCTGGAGGCTAGATTCGGCGATGGACATCTCGAGCACATGTATCGGGCACGATTGAAGGAACGTAACCAACATGCTAACGAGAGTCTGCAGCAATGGTCCGTGGAAGTGGAAAAGCTTGTGCGAAAAGCTTTCCAGTCATCACCAGCAGCCATCGATGACATGCTCCTGCAGGCCTTTACGGATGGGATACGGGATCCGGAGGTTCGAGCTGCAGTGCGACTTGGGCATCATGTTACACTTAAAGATGCTGTTGCTCATGCATTGGAGGTGGAAGCCGTACGTCAGGATCCTCGTTCCGCTCGCCTCAGGGAGATTGTGGTGACCAGAACATCAGCACCGAGAAATCGAAACGTTAATTATGTGTGCTTCGAGTGTGGTGAACGAGGGCATATTCGCAGCTCCTGCCCGAAGCGAACAAGCCGTCGGGATATAGGAGTCTCGACTGATGAGCAGCAGGAAAACTAGAACCAGCCAGGGCTGCGGGGTGGGCGCTGGCCGGTTATGTTGCAACCCCAACCATTAAAGTCAAGCAAACATCGGACGGAAATAGTCTGTTAGTTGAAGGAGAGGTCAATGGTAGAATCTGTCAACTAACTTTGGATACCGGAGCTTCGAGAACCGTGATCAATACTCGACTGTTAAGCGAAATGAAAAGTTATCAGGTAAAACGACTTCTGCAGCAAACCAACCTACAGTTGACAACAGCTACCGGCCAGCGCATACCTGTTAAGGGGGAGTTGGGAGTTTCGATTAAGATCGGGGAAACTCCTTTCAAACATGAGGTGATTGTAGCTGAAATAGTGGACGATTGCATCATTGGCTTAGATTTCTTACAAAATCACCAGTGCAATATAGACATGAAAAACGGAGTGCTACGGTGTAACACAGAGGAGGTTCCGATGAAAGGTGGATCATCGGGAAAGGTCTACTGTGTGAGAAGAACAGTTCTTAAGCCTAGATCACAGACCTTGGTACCTGTTGTTTTGCCCAAGAACAATGATGGGAGATTACCACGGAGATGTGCTGTGGTAGAAAAAGTTAAAACTGAAACTTGTTGGATTCCGGCGAGGACAGTTGTTGGATCAGTTTCATCTACTTCGATCCCGATACTCAACGTTGGAGATGTGGAGCTGACGATTGAGAAGGGGGAGGTGGTTGGTCACTGTGAGGAAGTTTTATGGTTGCGACAATGTGTGGAAAATCCTCCTAGAAAACATAAGGCTGAGGTGGATGTAGTATCGAAAGTTATGGAAGACTCTGGCAAGGACCTGACTAAGCTGCAGGCTTTGAAAGCGAAGAACTTGCTGCTGCGTTTTTCAGACTTGTTCTCTAAGAACGGCGCAGATATTGGTAGAACAGACTTGGTGAAGCACAAGATTAATACAGGAGATGTAGCGCCAATCAAGCAACGACCTAGGCGCATTCCGTTTGCTCGTGAGAAGGAGGTGGAGGAAATGATAGAGGACATGAGAAGGAGTAACATCATCGAACCTTCATCGAGTCCCTGGTGTTCACCAGTAGTTCTTGTCAAGAAAAAGGATGGCTCAACAAGATTTTGTGTGGATTATCGACAGCTTAATGAAGTGACGAAGAAAGACAGCTACCCTTTGCCGAGAATCGACGACACCTTAGACACTTTGAATGGAATGAAATGGTTTTCAACACTCGACCTGAAAAGTGGGTACTGGCAAGTGGACGTAGACCCTAAAGACAAGGAGAAAACCGCGTTTTCTACCGGAAAAGGACTGTGGCAGTTCAAGGTAATGCCGTTTGGATTGTGTAACGCCCCTGCGACTTTCGAGAGATTGATGGAACACGTCCTAGCTGGAATTCTGGGTGACACGTGTCTGGTCTACCTGGACGACATCATCATTGTTGGACGAGACTTCGATGATCATCTGAAAAAGTTGGAGAAAGTTTTTGGAAGACTGCGTGGAGCAAATCTCAAGTTGAGTCCAAACAAATGTTCTTTCTTTAAACGGCAAGTCAATTACCTTGGGCATGTAATCTCTGAGAGAGGAATCGAGACCGATCCTGCCAAAACTGCTGCTGTAAGGGAGTGGCCGACCCCGAGAGATAAGACACAAGTTAGAGCTTTCCTTGGGCTCTGTTCTTACTATCGTCGTTTTGTGAAAGGGTTTTCGGACATCGCAAAGCCATTACATCGACTTACGGAAGAGAAGAGAATGTTCACATGGGATTCAGAATGTGAAAAAGCTTTTATGGAGTTAAAGGAACGTCTAAGTATAGCACCAATTCTTGGATATCCCGATGTTCAGGGGGAATTTGTTGTAGATGCGGACGCCAGTAACATCGGGATTGGAGGTGTGCTCTCACAGCGACATGGTGAGCAAGAAACTGTAATAGCCTACTTCAGTAAGTCATTATCTAGACCTGAGAGAAACTATTGTGTAACTAGACGAGAATTATTGGCGGTGGTGAAGACTGTACAACACTTCAAGAAGTACCTGCTGGGACGTAAATTTTTAGTCAGGACAGACCACGCTGCATTGAAATGGTTACTCCAATTTAAGAACCCGGAGGGTCAAGTTGCAAGATGGTTGGAGCAACTACAGGAATTCAACTTTGAAGTAGAACATCGAAGCGGAAGAGTTCATTCTAATGCAGATGCATTATCAAGAAGACCATGTCCAGAAGATTGTAAGCACTGCAGCAAGCAGGAAGGGAAGGAAACAGTTTCACTCAGGGTTATCAGAACTGATGCCATCAATGATGAGTGGGGAAACGAAGCGATGCGCCTTGAACAGGAAAAGGACTCAGGAGTCGGGCCAGTCTTGAACTGGTTAAGGAAGGACGTTTCTAAGCCTCAGTGGAGTGAGGTGGCAAGGTATGGGGCAGTCACGAAGGGACTTTGGGCTCAGTGGAAAAGCCTCGTCATACACAATGGATTACTCTGTAGAAGATGGGAAACACCGAATGGCAAAGACTTGTATCTACAGTTGGTGGTCCCACGAGTTAAGGTGAAAGAAATTCTGCGAGTTTTTCATGACGGGACTTCCGGAGGGCATTTAGGTGTAAAGAAAACCTTGGAGAAAGTAAAGGAAAGATTTTACTGGTTGCATTGTAAAGACGATGTGGAAGATTGGTGCCGCAAGTGCACAGTCTGTGCAGCTGTAAAGGGACCTCATACGAGGAGCAGAGCAGCAATGAGAATCTATAATGTTGGGGTGCCTTGGGAACGAATCGCATTAGACGTCGCGGGACCATTTCCAGTCACTAAATCAGGAAACCGGTATATCCTTGTGGTAATGGATTACTTCACGAAGTGGCCAGAAGTATTTGCCATTCCAAATCAGGAAGCGATAACTGTGGCTACCAAGTTGGTTAATGAAGTTTTCTGCCGGTTTGGGGTTCCGCTAGAAATGCACAGTGATCAGGGCAGGAATTTTGAGTCACAGTTGTTCCAGGAAGTTTGCAAGATTTTCGGAATCCATAAGACCCGGACTACTCCTTATCACCCTCAGTCCGACGGCATGGTGGAGCGATTCAATCAAACTTTGGAACGGCATCTTGCGAAGGTCGTCGATAATCATCAAGATAACTGGGATGAGTATATACCTCTTTTCCTGTTAGCCTATCGAACCGCTGTTCATGAGAGTACTTCAGCAACTCCAGCAATAGCAAACTTCGGGAGGGAATTGAAGCTTCCAGCGGATTTGTTATCAGGGTGCGCACCAGGCACTCCTAAAAGTATCAGTGATTATGTGAGTGAACTGCGGGAGAAAATGGTCGACATCTATGAACAACTTCGAGAAGCAGGTCAAAACTCCAGTGACCGTTCGAAGACACGATATGACCGGAAGGCGAACTATATGGGGTTTGAGGAAGGAACATCGGTTTGGCTGCATAATCCAGTTCGAAAGAAAGGGAAGTGCCCGAAGTTACAAGCAAGTTGGGAAGGGCCGTATGAGGTAGTGACCAAAATAAACGACGTCACATATCGAATCCGACGATCGCCAAGGAGCCCGTTAAAGATAGTGCACGTTGATCGGTTAGCTCGATATTTCGGCAGTAATGATGCTCGGGACGAGCAGAACTAAGGGAGGGGCAGTGTCACGGATGCTACCAAACGTCGAACGTAAAAAGGCATTCAAAAATTCGGACGGTTTATTAACAGTCTCCGTGGCTCAGCGGTCGACAGATGGATTGTAGTTGACACCTAAGTCGAGAAGTCCTGGGTTCAAAACCTCACCCTGATGAAAATAGTTTTTAGATTTTAATGTTGTTTAGGAATGTTCTAGAAGAAAGAGGGAGAAGGAACATTTAGAAAGAAACAGAAAATAACGAAAAGACAGTCGTGTTCGGGAATGTTCGAGAAGGGAGTAGAAGCGTTTGGAAGGGAACAAAGAAATAACGAAAAGACGATCGAAATTCAAATTGTCTAGAACATTCTAAGGGGTATATAAACCGGCGAGTTTGCGGCCACAGGGCAGTATTGAGTTTAACAGTGAAAAGTGCTAAACACAAGTGGAAGTGAAAAAGTGAATAGTGACAAGTGCAAAGTGAACAGTTAAGTGACAGTGTAGTGCGTTTTACCAGTGAACAGTGGAAAGTGGTGTAAGGGGAATCCCTGCGCGGAGAACCAACCGTAAGTAAGAGAAACCCAAATAAACTCTGTAAATTTGGACTTGGCGTTTCACTCCAATCCCGGAACCCGTCGCTCGTAACAATATGCTCACGACTATATTCCACGATATTCTGAAATGTTGTTGTCAGAGATTTTCTGAAACCTCAGAACATCCACGTTTCACCAGTAGTACCGAAACTCTATCCAGTGTGACGAGGGGTGACCCCTCACCACTTATAATGGACAGTGGGTACAATACATACCTCGAAATTGAAGCACGCAGGTTTCCTCACGATAAAAAGAGATTCATTAAATATTACAAAAATAGCTTTTTGATGTCATTATAACAATGTAAACTGTACAGCCGCGTCAGAAGGTGCTAAGTTGTCGACAACGTGCAGCCAGAAAGTGTACAACAACACATATTTGAAATAATTGTAACTCAACACAAATATTCTTTATTTGGACGCCAAAAATAGACAAATATAATTACCAAGAATGAGAATGACGAAGGCGATCTGATCACTAAAAGGGACAGAATAAATAATTATAATGTGCGTGATTTGAAATTGAAGCATGTGTGTTTCTTCAACAAATTGAGTGGAGGCAGTCGGTGGCAGGGGCCGAACCCCCCGCTGACATTGTGTTTCAAAAACCTGTGTTAGGTAAGATAAACAGATTAAAAACGTTTTTTCTTTTTCTACTTATTCAATGGCTATGGAACCCTATCATGGGCGAGTCCGACACGCTCTTGGCCGGTTTTTTTAGGTGAAACTGATCTCTTGATCAGAGTCCACTTTTTGCGCGTGATCCATTTCCACCAGCAACGGTTCGCGTGATCAGCATGGACTAACCCGGTATTAAAGGTAAACCCTGAGCTTGTAAGAAGTTCACTCTCGTGAACTCTCTCCGTCTGTATTTAGCATATGTGGCAGTCGTGGCGTAATGGAGTTTCAGTGTTTGAAACGATCAGCGAAGTTTAGCAACGCCTAACGTTGAACGTCTAGCTTGAACGTTAAGTTGTTAGCTCCGGATGCTGCCACTAGATGACATTCGTTAAACCAAGTCAGAGGTCTAGCGAATTCAAAATAGACCATGTCTACGGGGGTGTCCATAAAACAGTGTCGCTTAGGGTCACGTAGTGGGGAGGGTGATTTACATTAGGTAAACCAATTATGTTAAAATAAACATTTTGTCTGAAATTCCTAATTTATGACGGTGCAAGAGTGTCAGCAGTTCATGGATGGAAGAATTGAGAAATTTCGTATACCCACAAGGTTTTAGGGTAGGCAGTTTCTTACTTTAATGGGTGATTGTACTCATGATACTGAATAACTTTGCCAAATGAATATAAAGAAAATTACCAAAAAAATTTTTTTACTTTTCATACAAACGTTCGATACAAGAAGTCCAAAATTTTTTTGCGAACGTCGTATACGTTTTTTAGGGAAAGCTGTTCAGTATCATGGGTGCAATCACCCCTTAAAATAATGCCCCTGTTTACCCTAACACCCTGTATTTCTCCTGAGTATTCAGTTGTAAGTTCGATACCATTCTATGTTGTTGATTAATTTATATGCCTTAAATTTCTCATAATAACGTTCAAGTGGCATTGGGGAAGGATGTGACGTCAACAAGAATGTCACCAAGACGTCACTAAAGGGTGTGGGGGATCAAAAACGAACCAAATTATTTATGGAAGCCCCTACAAGTAGAGGTACCTCCTACCCACGAGGTAGAGTAGTAAAATATTTCCCTTTCGTGCTTGTGTCTTACTTAGGATACAGTATAAGATAGATTTTACTACTACTTACTAATACGTACGTAAAGTATGGACAGTCCCTGTTTCCCACCAATTTTGACCTCACCTCCTCTCGGTGGTACGAGACGACAGTAAGTAGTAGTGTATTCCTCTCTCACTTGCTCTTTTAACGCAACGCATGCACAATTTAATAGTTATGGTTATGTCCTAAAATATTATTTAATTCAATTCAATTCATTTATTTTGTGTCAGATCATAGATAGTCGGTGTTAGGTGGTGGTGTTAATACAGTTATTTTAATTTTTAAGTCTTTATGAATATCAAAAGACCAATACGTGACAAACTCCTCACAAATTAGAGAAACATAATAAAATTACAAAATTGAAACTAACAAGCTCTTATTTTCTACAAAAGCACTATGAAACGGCAAAGAAAACAAGAAAGTTGTTTCTATCGCCGGCCAGAGAAGTTCGTCGTCAACCTCACAACTTTGATCATTAACACTTTTGTCGGAAACTGTACATTACTTTGCGAAAGGGGTGTTTCTCAAATATTATAAGTTATTTAACAAATAAACCCAAATTTTAACACACGGTGTAATGGTTACAGAAAATGATACGTCACTGAGAGGTAGGTAGGCGGTTACTATTTTAATTTACCTGAAAATTTTTATGTGGGAACTTGTTATCAGCATCTGATTATCAAGAAAAAATCATGTAGGTTCTCCAAAAAGGAGATAAAAACACGCATTGTAACTCATATCATATAACTATTATTAAATATCAGGAACTCCACTTAAAAAAATACTAAGTTGCTTCCACCAAGCCGCAAAGGGCTCGTAAGTTAGAGTAAGGACCCACTTATTTGTGAGAAGAATCCTTCACCCTGCAGTGGGATACAAGGCAAAGGTCTCCTCTTCTACAAGCTAATACTTCCTTATCATGAACTTGGTTATTCCAAAAAAGTTTTTTATTTACTAAAACTAATCTTTGCATTTTTAAATATTTTATTATCGACTTGATGCCCAGGTTAGTGTCATGACACGCCGGCCTACCAAACCACAGGTCCTGGGTTCGAATCCCGGTTTTAATGGAAGTTACATACCTATTTGTGTTGTTGTCGTCTGATTTCCATAATTAAGAACCTCGTAGCTTCAGTTCAGGATCAGAACAATGTTGGAGTTTTCTGACAGCTAGTAAAACACTTTTTACTATTTTATTTGTATTTTATGATCTGCAATGTTGTTCATCCATCTCGCGTCAACGCCATCTATCGAACCATTTAGAACTATTTTTCTTTTTTATTTGCTTTCGGAAAATCTCTCATTATGTGCATGTGAGCAGATCACACAATTTTTTGTTCAGAGAATGCAAGTTTCTTCGCGATGTTATCTTCCCCGTTTGGGAGCAGACGGTAATAAAAAATAATAATACACTTGTAATTTTGGTAACACCCTTTAAAACGTAGTTGGTACAGTCAAGCGAGGAATTGAAATGAATCCGGGCACTTGTTTCTTTGTGTTACAGTTTATAATTGCTTTGTAACCACTATGCAGGGTTTTTGAGCTAATTTTGCGAACAGCATTTTATTCACGGTATAGTTGAGAAATTATTTCTTTGGAGAGTTTTACAGTATCAGATTATATAGAGTGGTTTTCTGTTTGAAGTTAGTAAGAGTTCTTCTGGTTGCATTTTGTTTGTTTTGTATTGTTTACTGTTTCGAATTCCAAGTCCCGAAGAATATACAGGGTGTAAGGAAAAGCATCATTAACCTATAAACCACATATTTTACCCATCAAACTGAACAACTTTTACCGTGCGTGTTATTGTACTGTGCGTACACAAGGTGTTACAAAAATACAAATTAATAAATAATATTTTTGTCAGATCATCAAACTGAACAACTTTTACTACGGAGCCAACATCTAAATCGCAAAATAAAAAAATTCTGGTGTTCCTTAGAAAGTTTCAATAGCTATGTCGACACAACATGTATGAAACAGACGTTTTTTTTGCAATTTCAGAGTTGGTCCCATGGTAAAAGTTGTTCAATTTGGTGGTCTGAAATACCCCATAAAGTATGTAACGCATTTAAGTTTACATCCTGTATAAAGGCGAAATATTTTCTAGTCTCAAAGCATAGCTTATCTCAAACCAAGTAATTAAAGTAAAATAAAAAGCTCTTTCAAGTAAAGTCATTATGAAACAAATTTAGTCAATAAATCTTAGAGCCAAAATCCCCAGGATTAATTCTTGTAGTAAATACATACTTTATGCGAAGCGGGGCGTGATAGGGTTTGAATTTGCCGTTCCGTTTAAATATGTAACGGTAAAATGAGGAGTATAACAGAAACGGGATTCTTGTAATTCAACATACATCTATAACTATCTATATCTATCTATACATATTATCATCATCATATCAGCCGATACACAGTCGTCATCAGATACGAGTATATCGTAGCATACAAGTTGTTCAAATATTTCTGAGCAATGCTAATTTGCAATAATTTCTTTACACATAACCAATCAAAAATATCTGAACGTCTAGAACATCAAATGTCAGGGTAATCATAAACATCTGAGCAGTTTAGGAAAAAAGACATTAATCCATTGTTATTATACATTTCAATTTTAAATAACATTGTAAAGAAATTATTGTAAATTAGCTGTTCTGATATTTATGACCAAAATCACGTTTAGATATAATTGGTAACATTTACTGTAAAGAATGTATTGCAAATTAGCAATGCTCAGAAATATTTGAACACCTTGAATGCTACGATATATCTGATGGTGACTGTATGTCCACTGCTAGACATAGGCCTCCCCCAAGGACCGGTCCTGCGTTGCCTCATCCAACGGGTCCCCGCCGCCATCACCAGGTCGTTGGTCCACCTTGCCTTCCGCTGCGCTTTCCTCTCTTATCTTATCTATACATAACATACTGATAATTAAATTGTAAACTTCACGCAAAAATAAATTAATTGTACTGGTTTAGGATATTTGTAACTGAATGCATTATAGTCTAGGAAAAATAAGGTTTGAGATTGCATTAAAGACACTTTAGTAAATTGTGTTTGAAATAATATTACTGTTAGTTTATAACACTTTTGTCGAGATTTCGTGGTTATATAGGCTCAGGAACCTGAGAAATACCTTAAAATCGATATTAATGTACAAATGGCAAGCTTATTTCTAAAAATATTTCGACCAGCATACCAGCAATAGACACAGTTAATTATCAAAAGGCAAATTTAATGTGTAAAAACAAACAATAAATAATTTAGTTTTGAGGTTATAATTTTTGAAGACTTACAAAATATTAAATATCTACCCAAATTAACGATGTTAACCGTGGATTATTATTGTTATAAGTAAAACGTATTGAATGAAGCCATCCTGTACAAAATCACCAGTTTTCCATTTTTTGTTCATACCTAAATTTAATGTTTTGTAAATGTCTTAATTATTCAATAATACAACATAAAAAATCGGGGATTATTGAGAATTTATGTTTTTCAGGTATGTATCTACTATATTCCAAATTTTCCATACAAAAATCCGTAGATTTCCCCGACTATTAAGACCATTTTTAGAATTGTTGTCCGTTTTTTTCCGATTTAGATGTTGTAACCTAGACTCCTGTTGGTAAATAAAACACAACATTTAATATAACACAAATGTAATTATAAAATCAGTTTAATAAATACAGCATACATAGGCGTACAGTACCGGGCGGTAAATATTGCACATCGACGACGACTGACGAGACAGACAAAACATAACATAAAAGCAGGTTAAAGGTCACAGCACACATATCAACTCGGAAAGGGATCGTCACCGTATCGCCTCGAGCCGTTCAGTATTATTTGTATGAAACTCCATACTGCACCGCACACTAATCGGAATCGTAACGTAATCGTTGACGTACAGGAGCTGCTGATACGCTTTGGTTACGTGCATACGTTAGGTTGACGCCTGGTTGACGGCGAGGCGAAAGCCGATATGGTGACGATCCCTTTCCAAGTTGATATGTGCTGTGACCTTTAAACGGTAACAATTTTGCGGCGCCAATTTTTTCGTACAAAAAAAAAGCACGGCACGCGGTTGTTTACACGATGATAGTTTTCAGCGCCAATCTTTTTCGCATGCGTATGGACTTGCTTGAGAAAACCGTTCCAGTGATTAGCACGAAGTGTTTACACGAGTCGAAAAATTGGCGCGTGGGATGCGAAGGTTGCGGGCGGAGATCACTAGCACCGAAAAATAGACGCGTGCTCTATTCCGTGCTAACGTTCGCATGCCGTAAAAAAATCGTGCGAAAAGTGTTTATACGGTGCTTTTTTGAGGCGCCGCAGAATTAGCAACGCAAAATTGTCATCGAATAAACCTGCCTTAATGTACTTAGTGATAGAGACGACGCTCTCCGAAGCCGAAATTTACCGCCGGGTACGGTAGTGTATTATTTATTCTTATGGTACAGGATACAATGGACACAGAATGGAATATAATTAGACCCATTCTACGCTTTAAGAGGACTGTGAAGAATCCGTACAAAAACAGAAATCATTTTTATTATAGTTTCTAGTTTTCGATAAGTCACTTCATTTCGTGAAATAAATGATTTTACTGGTACTAGGGTACTAGGGTACTAGGGTACTAGGGTACTAGGGTACTAGGGTACTAGGGTACTAGGGTACTAGGGTACTAGGGTACTAGGGTACTAGGGTACTAGGGTACTAGGGTACTAGGGTACTAGGGTACTAGGGTACTAGGGTACTAGGGTACTATATGAAAATTTAAATGCTCATCTACAAAACTGACTTACTACGACTTACTATTCAGAGTATGCTCTATAATCAAACCAAGTTCTACTTGTAGGTATGCATTGCCGTTTTTTTATGATAGAGCAATAGCACAAAAAAACCTTTAAAAAAATACGTTTCTTGTTAGGGGACACCCGTAATTTTTTTTTTTTTGGTTGCTAATTTAAAATAAGAAAAACATATTCTATAAAATTTCAACCCTCTACCTATTACAGTTCAAAAGATACATCCCTTTAGTATTAAGACAGACCGACGACGGTCCGCGTAGACTAAGTAATAGGGTTCCTTTGGCACCGTTTGGGTAGGGAACGCTAAAAATCATCGAAACACGGTAACGCTCTATGTATGGAGTATGGAGACTGCTGGCTTCACAATCCTCTTAAGTACATATACGCCATTCTATGTCAACTTTGTTAGTATAGTTTCGGTATAAAACGCTTAAGTATACACATTAAATTCTATAGTTTACATGTTAGGGTCAGCGTAGCGGAAAACTGTTCGAGCAGTTTTTATTAACCAATTGATAATTAACTCAATGGTAATTGAATAGAGTTGAAAATAGCGTGCAAGAAATAATGCGAACACGTCACAGGGACAGGGATCTCTTTTGCTCGCTATTTTCAGCTCTATTTCAATTACTATTGAGTTAATTATCAATTGATTCATAAAAACTGCTCGAACAGGAGTGCGATTTTTGAAACTCATTCGTTGAACTCAGCAGTTGAAAATGTCAAAATTACTATGGAGATATGCATCTTGCTACTGCTGATTCGACTTTCAAAAACTTTGACTAATTATTATAAAGACTAGCCTTGCGGTAGCATTTCCCCTCTGCCACGGTATAAGCACAATTGATCTTGTGCATTTACATTCAATTTTAAACCTTATCACTAAACGAGACAGCCTACAATTGCGAAATAATAACTTTTAACTTAGAACGTTTGGGGTTCACACGAGACTACTTTTCATGATTTTTAACATTCACAATTAGAATCTAAAGTTATGGGGAATAAAATCCAAAGTTGCGGATTTCATGTTACCTCGCCCCCCGCAAAAAGTGGCAGAAATGTTTGTTAGTAGAATTACACGCGTAACCAGTCCACAAATAAATAGTTAAAGTACAAAAATCGCACTCCTAAAATATGATTTTTTAAAGTCAAATCAGCAGTGAAAATGCATCTCCATAGTAATATTGACATTCTCAACTGCTGAGTTCAAAGTATGAGTTTCAAAAATCGCACTCTAGTTCTCCCTTATAGTTACGTTAAATCATTATCATTTTTGTTATTATTAAACACAATTTTCAGTTCATTATCTATAAAATCATAACTGAAATAATTATTATTAAGTATGTACATTAATTTTTTGTTACATTTCTCAACTATGAATGTTAATAATTCTGTAACTTCGTCAAATCTTCCACTTAATTCTTATTTCAAAATGTTTTGCCTATTCTTTGTTTTCTAAAAAACTGCAATGATACTATAATTTAAATGTTTGTTCATTGAATCCATCTTATGGTAATCTAATTTTGCTTTCATATTTTTTGCCACATCAATTTGAGCTTTTTCTTGCTTCAAGTCAAAAGGCATTTTACATTATTATCAATTTACATGGCTATTAGCTTTTCTCTTTTTTATTCCGTTTTAGTTCTGTATTCATGTGATATATAAATTCTTGACTTCATGCCTTTTCATCATCAGAATCACTATCATTATTCTTTCCATGCTCTCCCATAGCTTCCCAATAAGATGGTGGTGACTCATCACAATTAAATTCTACTTCACGATCTTCAAAACCTATCTGCACAGGTATATTCAAAACTGCATTACGATGAGGTATGGGAAGTACCACAGTTATAACCACGAAGTAATCTCTAGTGACCATTTTAGAATGATCCAAAGATGTTAAATCTGAAGGCAAAACTATTTCTAAATTCATATTTTGAGTATTACCACAATTTACAACACCAGTTTTTGAATCTGTATTCTCTACTTCTTTAGCTTTTTCCACTTTATGACCACCATGGCTTGTGAATTTGTATTTCTCTACCAGTTTTGTCTTTACTCCTTTTATTTTAACATTTGTATCGTTAAACACTTCGTAAGTCAAATGTATTGTATCGCCTGGTTTGAATACACATTTTTCTATCGTTGATTTTATGTTTACAATACTTTTTTTGCTCGAAAACCATTGTGTTAGCTCCTTTTGCTCCCCACAGATAGTAGGTACCATTGGTAATCTTGGAATTATAACAGAAATAACAGTCAAATCCTTTTTGAATCTTTTAGCGAATTTCAAAAATCCCGGTCTGTCAAATTTTATGCGAATGTAGTATTTTATTTTGCATTTTATGATATATCTGCCTGTGTTTTTGTGATAATCAAGTGATGGTGGAATACTCTGTGGTAGAGTAAAATTGAATTGAGTTTCGTATGAGCCGACAGGTAAATTTTTAGGTTTTACCTCATTATCGTGAATCACTTCGTCTGTGTCGACATAAGTCTCATTGTGTATGTACGTACGTGCCGCGCGATTTTTCGAACGTTTTTTCTCATGAAGTTTTAATCGGCCTATACCTTTCAGGGATAGAGTTATTTTGTTAAATTCAGTTTCTTCGTCAACAGCGTATTTGATAATTCCACTTACAATACTTCCTGGAACAAATGCACCATTGGCCGGCTTGAATAAGTTTATTTCACTGAACACTCCCATTTTAGCGTTGCTTTTTATAAATTAACTTTTTAAGCAGCTGTATTGTTTCACTATCGAAGTTTATCTGGTCATTTCATAAATAAATCAAGAAATATATGTATATTAGTAGGCTACCTACTATATATGCACAACATACATTTTTCAGCTATCTATACGATAAAATAAGATCCAATCAGCAGTACGTAAGTATGGCGCAATGTTTTGTTTTTTTCAATCACTGACACATACCAAAAAAAACATTTATCAACTAAATCGATTACATAGAATCTCAAAAAAGAACTGTCACTTTTTATCTGTTCACTGTCACCAGAAAGTCTTAAAACTGTTGCTTATTTTGATAGTAAAACTGTTTATCAGACAAACTATTTTTATCTGCAAAACCAACGTATTTCCCCTCTCACACACAGCGCATGACTAAAGCGATCGTTGACTCATTCTTATTCCTTACTTTGTTAGGTGTGTGAGGAGTACAGCATGATGCTATGAATGTGTATAGGTAGTTGTTGTTAATTACAAAACTGAATTGTGTGGTTCCCCAGAATGCGATTATGTCATTTACTAATTTTGGAATTGAAATAATAATACAGGGTCCTTCTCAATATACTGACACTTTTTGAAGGGGATGATCAGACCATCAAACTGAACAACTTCCTCTATGGGACCAACATCGTCAAGATCGCGAAAAAAGAATCTAAATCGCGAACTATCCAATAATAATCCATAATAATCCATAATAATAATGTCCAAGATATTTATTATTATTTAACCGTAGAGAATGGAATTCACTGGGGCTAAAAGTTTAGAAATGACCTCCGCCATGCGCCTATTTTATTTGATCCACACTTCCAGGGATACCCTGAATAACAGTTCACTACTTCCAATCATCCGCTTTCCTCTTTATGCCTCTTTTATCTCGCCATTGTATTTGTTTTTTCTGTAACATTGTTGCTATGATACCGTAAATTCTATGTTTCAGAATTTTTAATAAGAATGTGGCGTTCGATTAGAACCTACTTCGAATTATTCTGTTAGAGTTTTTCTCTTTGTTACTCTTGTCATGCGATCTTGTTTTACTATCGGATTTGACATCCAGAGAATAAGTTGTTTTCATAGAAATATTAATTTACTACGTAAAACCTATCTATGGTTGTTTTATGGAACTATTGTTATTTCGCCGCAAATAAATTGCTTGATTAAGAGGATATAATTCGAAGCGCGCTCCATAAAAACAATCAGCTTTCTCATCCATTTGGCTCGAGTAGGTTTGCAGTTTTGTATGGAATGCCTGATTTTTTTTTCGCGATTTCGATGTTGGTGCCATATAGAAAGTTGCTCAGTTTGATGGTCCGATCATGGCCTTAAACCCTATACAAGGTGTTACAAAAATACAAATAAACATTTAAGGGGGTGGTTTAGACCATCAAACTGTACAACTTTCACTATGGGACCAATATCGAAATCGAGAAAAAAAAATCGGATGTTCCATACTAAACTACAAATCCACTCGACCTAAATGTATGAGACAGCTGATTTTTTTTTCGCGATTTCGATGTTGGTTCCATAGTGAAAGTTATTCAGTTTGATGGTCTAAACAACCCCCTTAAAAGTTTTAAATATTTATTTTTACTTTTGTAACATCTTGTATAATAATGCGCACAATAAGTATTCCTACTCTATGACTTACACTCAAACTAAATTTGCGCCTTTATTTCAATACTTAGGTATTGTACCCACTGCCCCTTAGGTGTAAATTTGAAATGCTTGGGTCTGAGGTCACTAGCTTATAGTTTATTTACTTTACTGTATAGTATCAATTATTTTATTAAATAGACTATGTATTATTGTATACATAACTTTAGCTTAAGAATTTATATTGTAATAGTTATTAAGTCGTGTTATGTTGTAGAGTTTCTGGCCGCATCTTCTCTACAGCGACAACACGTTCCGACGCGGTGGTAGCTTTAAAAAAGATTTGACGTTTGATAAGTGTGCTGCAAGCTCCTATATTGAATAAATTATATTGACTTTGACTTTAATGCACTATGTATATTAAAGGCGGTATTTTCCACCATCAAACTGAACAACTTTCTCAATGGTCCCAACATCGAACTCGACCCAAATGTATGGAACAGCAATTTTTTTCGCTATTTAGAAATTTGCTCCATATCTCTATGGCGTCAACATCGAAATCGCGAAAAAAAAATCTGCTGTTCCATACAAAACTGCAAACCTACTCGAGCCAAATGTATGGGACAGCAGATTTTTTTTTGTGATTTCGATGGTGGTCCCATAGAGAAAGTTGTTCAGATAAGTCTGATCATCCCCTTAAAAAGTGTCAGTAAATTAAGAAGGACCCTGAATAGCGACAGGCTCACTCTCCGTCACACTGAACAGGTTCGATTCTACTAGTGAAACGTAGATATTTTGAGTTTCTATAATATCACTGACACCCCCTTGGGGAATATAGTCATGAGCATATGTATACATTCGAATTAATATGTGCAACGAAAACTAAATTCATCAAAATAACGTGTAGTTACGAGACTGGGCGTATTTTATCAAAAAAAATGTTGTGATGCTATTTTCGAAACGTTTTTATCACATAGTTATATCAAAATGATAAAAATTTGTTTTTATCGATAATTCCTTCAGTATTTCTACCTAATTCATATCAATGGATGTGTCCGAAATTGAATTTTGTATTTAAACAAAGAAATTATTTTCACAAAAAGTTAACAAAGTGTTCAGTAAAAGAAACAAAAGTGCGAACTGAGACTTATCCCTGCAAAGCCTGTAGACAAGACGTTGGTTGGTAAAGCTACATAACTCCGAAGATTAAGCCTTGAAACGTGTAAGAACCCAGAAAAAACTTAACACAAAGAAAAACAGAGGAGTTAGAAAAACAACTATATTCCTTCGTAGTATTTCTAAAACAAAAGAAAACAAAGAAACTTGTTGCATTTTTATAACAATTAACTTTTAGAAAAAACGTACAGAGTGTAATGATGAAAATTGTATTTTGGAAATGTCTTTGCTAAAATAACAGTAAAAAACGATGTTAATTAGTTCCGTTAGACTGTTATTTCAATAAGTAATTTATTTAAAAAGAGATATGACAATAAATGTAATAATTATATTAGAACTTCACTAAATGTTGGTTTAAAATGGGTATACAATGTGAAATCAACGTGTTCAAACCTTCAGAAGGAGTATTTAAACAAGGAGGGACAGTAGCTGGAATGCTAAAATATAACATAAAGGAAGATACTGCATTTAATAAAATAACTATCTCGTTCAAGGGTGATGGCTATTTACTAGTCAAAAGTAAGAAAAGAGAAAACAATGTAGACACACAAAGAAAAACTGAAAGCTATGTTGATACTGACTACGTCATTTATACTAATGAAAGTGGAACTAAACTACGTAAAGGTTCATATCAAACGCAATTTAACTTCGTATTGCCTCAAAAACTACCTACATCTTTGAGATATTTTAAGAGAACACCAAAATACTTAATACGATGTCTGATTGCCTATTACATAGTTATCAAATTTGAAAGACCTGGTTTAACAAAAGGCGCGAAGAAATTCAGAAAAGAAATTAAATTAATTTCTGTTACAACACCAAGATTGCCAATGGAACTCACAATTTACGGCGAGAAAAAGACTCTAAAACACGTATTGAGTAAAAACACAGTCATCGACATAAAAGTTTTTATCGAAAACTCTGTAACAACGCCCGGAGAAAATATCAAAATAGAATATGAAGTAAAAAATGATACAAACATTAATTTGAAAGGAGTAGTAACGAAACTTATTGAAACCTACACATTTAATGCAAAAGGAAGTGCCGTACACATATTTGAAGATGTGAAAGAGACTGAAACAAGAACTGGTCCAATTAAAATTAGTGAAACCAAAAATATTACCGTTGATATTAAAGTACCTTCTAAACTAAGTTCTATACAATATTCAAATCTAGTGTTAAGAAACTATTTCGTTGTAATAGCTGTGGAAGTACCAAAACACCCAGATTCTATCCTTAAAATTCCAGTACAAATAAGTGATGAGATTCCAACAGAAGATAACGAAGTGTTGCCATCTTATTGGGAAGTGTTGCATGAAGATGATTACTTTAGTCCAGGACGTTTGAGTACGCAGTATGAATCCGATAATGATAATGAAGAAACAGATTTATAATTTACTAGAGTTAACCGCACAAATAAAATGCCAGGTTTCATAATAGAATAGTCAGATCATATGCTATCAAAAAAAAAATCGGTGCAGTAGTTTTCGCGTGATGCTTGCACAAACAGACAGACAAAAACTTATTCAGTTACTAAAAAACCATCCCGCGACTTTACGCGGGGACAAGGTAGCATGAAATCCGCGACTTTTGATTTGACTCGATTAGATACTTTTAGATTCTAATTTTGATTGTTAAAAATAGTATCGTGTGAACACCAAACGAGACTAGTAGTTATTGTTCCACACATTCCTAGTTTATGTAAATGTACATGATCAATTCGTAATCGTGTAACTTGGCAGAGGGGAATGCTAAAATAATATTTGTTTGGTACAAAATATAATCCCGGTATAATACCAATACTGATTGGAAAGTAATAATACAGTTATTGTAGTTATTTTTTTAGTAATTTGGTATGGAAATAAAGAATATTTGTCTAATCTTTATCTTATCCTATTATGGCTTCCGTCCTGTGTGAAAGTACCCGGGACGCTGACCCACATCTGACAGCATGGAGTCGCTTTTTTTCATGCTATATCCTTTTTTGTCGCTCAGGAATATCATTTCCTGGAACGAAATACAAAGCGTGAGTGCTCGGCAGCACGTTCAAAATGCTATGGAGTGCTGACGCGTGCGACCGCGCACGCGCATTCGACAGTACGAAAACGCGACCGCATCCGATACTACGCAGAAGCACGCGATAGCACGCAGTAGCACGCGGCAGCCATTGATATCTTAACAGAACTATGTAGATTCACAATCAATGTCCAAAAAATAGCAAAATGCAAAAATGCTCATAAGAGCTCAAATACGACTAAGTTTATGAATCAAAAACAACATATTCGTGCCATCCACCAACATGCATACTTGATTTTGGTGGATAACCCACAAATGTCAGAATCCGACAAATATTTGCTAAGATTTTGGACGAGACTTGGAATCTATAGTATTCAAGTCAAGTCAAGGCATAAACGCGATACCGTGCTGTCAGATGTGGAGTGGGTCAACCCGATGGAAATGGATATCCCTTGCCCGAGCTACGCGCTACCTCTTCAATTATTAACTATTCTTATGGACATTTCGACCAATCGCGACTCTTATAAATGCGATTGTCCGCGATATGAAATACTGTTAATGTATTCGGTGCGTGGACGCGCTTTTCCTACCGATTACTGCGGTACTTCCCATGTCGGGACGTTCATCGTCCCCTTATCTACTCAGATAAGTTATCGTTATCAAGAGTGACTGATCAACTTCAGCGAATTCATGAGTGAGTGTCATACTATGAAGCTCAAATCAGGGAAAATCTCAAAGGTTTTCCGAATATCTGGACAGTAAAATGTAAAACACCACTAAACCAACAACCACATAACCATTACAAATAGAATAAGGGATTCCGTCTATTTTTTCAATTCTTATTAGATTACACAAGCAATGACTAAAAAAAACAACGTTAAAAATAATTTGATCTTTTTATTTGTATTTACTTAATACTTTATTGTAAACACGGGAATAAAGATGAAATTATATTATAAAAGGAAAGTACAAAGGGTGAGCTTATACAACGTGTTAATGAATAAGCGCAAAACCTCATACACCCCAACTGATTTATGACATAATAATTAGATTGAAACAATAATTTCATTATTTTGATAGTTAAAATTTAATGTTATTCACATTTTACACAGCAGATTTTTTTTTGCACAATGCTTTTATGAAAATAGCTAGCAATTCATTAAATACTTATATATTTATCTTTAACGTCACGCCTCTTTTCTAGTGGGTTAGGCGAACAGTTGAACAGGAACGCGCCATTCATATATATTTATTAACACCTACTAACTTTATCTTGACCGCGATACAGTAATTATTGATTAATGATTATACTAACAATAAAACGATGATTGCTGCTATTATCTACCACAGTATTACAATAGTACCTATGTTATATCATTCTCGTTAGTGATTCATCATCAAGTAGGTAGGTATTTTTATATCGACGATCCCATTATTTTTATAATTATGATTATGATTATGTTTCAGAACAACTTTTACTACGGGAGCAAACCTGCAATTTCACAAAAAAAACAGCTGTCTCAATACATTTGAGTCGAATAGGCATTGCAGTTTAGTATGGAACAGCTGATTTGTTTTGTGCGATTTCATGTTTGCTTCCATAGTAAAATTTATTCAATCTGATGGTCTGAACCACCCCTAAAAGTTTCGGACCAGTAAAAAAATCATCTAGTGTTACTTACCATTTCAGGGTCCTTCTTGATAATGCTGAAGGTTTTTTAAAGAAACGATCAGACCATCAAACTAAACAACTTTCTCTATCCAAAGTAGAAATAGCGAATAAAAATATTCCACACAAAACTACGCAACCCGAGTATAGGACTTAGTAATACGGTCCCGTAGACACCATTTGGAAACGGAACCCTAAACGCCATCATCAAATGAAAGGAAGAATGATATACGCACCTAAAGATATCAATACTTATAAATATAAACATGCATAGTGATACGTCTATAAACCAGCCGCAACTCAAGGTCAGTCAGTACGCTTGTATTTGCTAAGCAGAGAGGACGCGCACGCGATAATAACAACATTTATTAGTAAAACAGTTGTGTAGTCCTAACCATGTGTGTGACATGTGACATTATAATACAGAACACTACAGAAGGTGTGTTTAAAGCAGGACAAACAGTGACTGGTGTTGTTAAGTACGTCGTAGATCAACCGACAGAGTATAAAAGTATCGTTCTCTCGCTCGTCGGCAAAGCAGAATGCGAGTTCACGCGAACCGGCCTTGGACCTGATCTTCAAACCCAAACGTTACACGAAAATGGAGACGAATCGTTTGTTAATAGATGGATTAATATCCTACAAAACAAAGAAGGACAGACAATAACTTTGCCTAAAGGAACTTATGAACATCCTTTTGAATTTATTCTGCCTATGAATATACCTACTTCTTATAAACATAAGGCCCATATGCTGTCGGACTATAGTTGTAAAGTAAGTTATAACATTCAAATGAAATTTGATTTTCCAAGCTTCTTTAGTCGCAAAAAAATAATTGAAAAAGAAGTAATTGTATACGGAAATGTTAATGCTGTAGCACCTCATGAACCAATACTTTATGGGCTTGAAAAATCTTTACCATTTCGTGATAACTCTGAAAAAGTATCACTTAAAGCTGAAATTCTAAAGTCATTTATAAGCCCTGGAGAAAATGTGTCACTGAATATTCATATCGACAACAATACCAACGTACAAGCTAGTGTCGAAGCCAAATTAATTTGCAAAACAAGTTTGACATCGCACAAAGATCAACAGAAATCTATAGAAAAAGACATAACGGAAAGTATACGAAAAACAACTTATGCAAACAACTACACCCGAGCTAATGTCACTATAACAGTTCCAACACGACCAGATCTTTATTCTATTCAACATTTGAAGACTATTATAGTTGACTATGCTGTAAGAGTTACAATTTTGTTACCAATGCCATTCGTAAATCCTCATGTGGATATTCCAATAGTTATCGGAGAAGGTAATGGAAATCAGACTAATGTATTAGATCTGAATGATTATGCTTTAGATGACATTAATGATGATTTACCACCACCATACGAGTATTTTGAATGTTTATAAATAAGGATAAATTTAAAAGGAGGTATATTCCTACCTAGACCAGGTCAGGGACGTCATTAAAAAGTGCCAGGTTAAAAGTATCCGAAATCGAAGGGAATGTATGACAAGATGTATGAACTTAGAGGAAGCAAGAGAGGTGTGTTAGAACCGCCCAAAGTGGAGATCTATAGTTTCTGCCTACCCCTCTGGGAAAAAGGCGTGAGTTTATGTATGTATGTTTGTATAAATTAAAAAAACTAATTGACGAAGGAATATTTTTGCGATTGGGTTTACTATAAGACTGATGCCAGATTTACAAGTTATTTATCAAATAAAATAATTATAGCAGAAAGTTATTGCTCTTGTATGGTATTTACAATAGCTTTGTCAATGGGAGATTTTTATGTTTAGTTTTTTTATTTATACATTGGTGTTTGAATTATGTGGAAAAATTGTTTCATTAGTTTCTTTGTTTCCAACAGAAGTCTATTCTATTGTTGGGATAGACATTGTGAATGCATAATTGAGTACAGTTATTTTCGTGATCAATTTCGCATTGCGCTGACGCAATGGCGCGAAGCGCCTATTAGGTATGTATGTGCTAAAATAAACATGTATGTAGTATGTTCCAAATAACAATAGATTTTCAACGATCTTATATACATCAAATGAGACACAACCGAACACTGTTCACGAACATGATAAGATTGATAATACTAGGAACGTTGAATCACAAAAATAACTATTAAAAACACTTATTATGTATTTATTAGAACAGCTTTTAATTATTAATAAAACATTATTTTAGTTGAAAATGAATGATGATTGACCAATCTGAATATTGTCTCTATTTTATATGGAACAACAAAGTATTTAACATTGTGTGACTGTTAAAATGTGTTACTTTTTCAATTAATGTTTAAGATTCGGCCAAACTAAAGAATCGCTACGTTTCTTAATCGATTAAATAATTACCTCTTACTAGATGAAATTATAAAATGTGACCATGAAAGCCTAAGATTTTTTGTCCCACAATCTGAGAAAACAGCAGATCTGTAGGCTGCTGTAAGTAGATTTTTATTTCGGCCAATCTTCATTCATACGGATATTCATTTGTTATATCTAAAAAGCAATGCTTTGCAATGAATCATTGTTAAACTTTTATACGAACAAAAATTCTTATATACGTGTTGTAACTATTTTTTGTACGACATTTATGATAGGACTCATTTCCTTGACGTTAATAATAACTATTACGTATAGCTTAAAATTTAGTTTAATTAAAATAGATTAAGATCAAGTATATTTTATATTGAACTAGTTATCTTACTTTAGAAATAAGCCATGCTAAGTCATGCATGACGCACAATGCTAGAGCGTTCTACCACATGCGTAAAAACCCCATAGAGAGAAAGCTCCGATGCAATGGCGCTAGTGAACAATCTATGAGTACTTACCTACTTTATCTACCATATCATTCTCACGCACCTAGTCATCAAAATACAGGCCAGCGGCTGTAGTATGATGCGCGCTATAAGGCCATATCACGCCTTTTATCTCGATTATTCGCACGCAAATAGAAAGAGAGCTACGGCCTCGGCGCTATATCACGTTGCCATACTACGACCGCTGGATTAGATTCTGTTCTTCTAGTTATCGTGTGGGCAGCAAGCCCTGATGTCGGAGTTTTTTCAGACCGCCTTACGGCTTCTGACGTGATTCTGTTAGGTTCTTCCTAAGAGGAAGGATCTCTCTTTAAGATTAGAGTGAGCCATATCAATTGTAAAGTGTCCACTTTTTTTGACGTTTAGGTTTGAGTGTGTGGTGTCAAGTAGTATGGACAAAAGGCACCAAGCGACATATGGCCTTATGTTTACGGTCACTTTTCACACACACTAGTTCAAAAAAAAGTGGACATCCGCATAAACAAATATCTATAGTTCCATCTCCTTCTACTATTAAAGGTACGTCATAAGACAAAAGAGACCAACTACAATCGTAAATTTATGCGGACTCTATGGAGATCCTTCCTCTTAGGGTTCTTCATATATTTATATGGGACTAGATAATCTGTGTGACATTATGACATAAGCACTATTTTTTTTTCGTTTTAGTTGTTTTTAAATAGTTGCAGTTGTAAATATGTATTGTATTAGGCGATTCATTACTTACATTTTATAATTGAAAGAGTGAATTTATGAAACTGAAGTTTGTTTTTCTTTTACATTATTTTACACGGATCATTGTTTTAAATGATTAAAATAACTAGGTGTTATGAACTGACGAACGATTTTCTTATGTAAAGTATACTTACTAATATATACCTATATTTTATCTGTAATGTTTATTGCAGAACAGTTAAGTACATAATAAATTTTACATTAATTTACACAGAAATTTGTTTATTTTTTTCTTATCACACAAGCTGATTATTTTGTATATTTTTTACTTAGCTCTATCTTTGTTAACTAGGGTTTCTTCTCGAGATTTCTCGAAGCAAGAATTCTTGAGAAACCTGGCCTTAGTCGAGACGAGAACAAATTTCTCAACAACTCGGGAACTCGAGAAATCAATTCAAAGAACACTCAAGAAACGTGCGTGTCACGTTTGTGTTTTGGTTTAGTTTAAGGCAGATTTTTCAATTGTCAAATAATTCCTATGATTTTATTATTCGAATTCAAAGAAACTATAAATATAGTTACAAATAACAATTCAAACAAATGTAATTTACATTATCGATCCAGGAAAATTGCTGGTAAATCGTTGTTTTTTAAATATTTTAATTCAGTTTGGAAAATAGGCACCAAAGAGATATTAATGGGATTTCGGAATAAAAACTTTTTAATGATTCTATTTTTTTTTTTAATGTGAACTGGCAAGATATCTTGGAAATAAAATTTCAAGCCATAAAAACTAAAAAGAAAGAAAACGTTTTTTTCTTTTTAATCAACGTATTTGGCTAAACGTAATTTTTTTCTGAAATATTGCTGCCAGATTTGTATTTCTTAGAAGTAATGAAAACTCTTTGGTTGTATGAAAAATACGTAGACGATTAATGAAAACTTTTTGGATTCGCAAAATGTTTTTTTATTTCTCAACTACTTCAACCGCACATAAACGCACAAGTACATGCACTTGTGTGATAATTTGTGAACAGCACACATAATCATTATCATCTCAACCGACTGGTCCTGCACAGCCCTCCTCATCCAACGGGTTCCCACCGCCACTTGAGAACTGTTCGGCCCTATCGGCCATCGGTTCTGCGAGCAATGAGCCCCGCCTATTGCCATAGGGTGCATGTCCACTGAAGCGGAGCGAGGCTGCGGAGCGGAGAAACGAAGAAATATCAACTAGTAGGATTGCATAAAATCTCCGCTCGGAGATTTTATACAATCCCATTGGCCAACATTCCCTGGTTTATTCCCTGGACGGAGATATTAAAATGATTAGACGATGTCATAAAGCAATTCGTAAACGCTGATAATAAATGTTTTCTAAAGTTATTGGAGTAGGTAGGGCACTTACTTCTATACAACGTGTTAATGAATAAGCGCAAAACCTCATACACCCCAACTGATTTATAACAAAACAATTAGATTGAAACAATAATTTCATTATTTGGATACTTAAAATTTAAAGTTATTCGCATTTTAAGTTTTCAGGCAAAAATGATTTGTTATCATTTCAGCAATGAAAAATAGTGCTAGTGTGCTCGTAGATACATTTTAATAATCTTGTTTTAGTAGTTAGTAGGGTGAGTGTACCTGTGCGGTGGATGGAAATAGAGTTCAGTAAATTTTAAATTTTACAAACAAATTATTTAATATTTTGAAAAAAATTACCTATGTTGAAAACATGATAATTCGTTTCTGCTCTCGATTCTAAACAAACTACTTTCTAGTTTTGCGTTAATTCATTAACACGTTGTATAAATGAATAATGACCTAAGTTTAGGTTTAAAATGAATTTCTGTAACTTTTCTATTTGATTTGTGTGAGAAAGTCCTAGAACTTAGACCTAATAATTTTAGGCTTTCTAAAACCTTGAAACACTTTAATAAAGAAATTACTTGATTAATGGTGAATGAGTAGGGAATAAAGGCCGTGTGGCTCCAGCTTAGAATGGAACACCCCATTTCTTCCCGTGGGCGTCGTATGAGGCGACTAAAGGATAACGGACTGCCAAACCAGCACAAATCTACTATTCTAATGTTTTTACAACACACAATTTTATAAAATAATCGACAAAAAAACTACTTAATTATAAATGTTTTAACAGTGATGACCTTGACCTTATGTTGAAAGACACCAAAGGTCATGCCCTCATGTTATATAAGTTTACGTGTATCTTTATCCACTTCACACCTCATTGACAATATGATCAGTGCCGGATCCGCAGAAGTAAAATAGGGCCCTCTAAACTTTAGGGGACTCTAAAGCCCGTAAGTCATTAATCGAAAAGGGACACTACGAAGCAGCTCTTGGGGGCCTATTGTTCGAAGACACATTAATAGAAATGGGGAACAAAATTATAAATCAAACCACAAAGCATTTTTATTTTGACTGATCTTCATGAATTATATTTCTTTGGAGTTATAAATTATCATATTTTATTCAGTGATTATATACAAACGATTGTCAAATGCGTTTATTTGTTAACACCTTATGGTATTATAGAATGCACGGACTTTAGTTTCCAAGTCATGCTTGTTCCTTTGCTTTTTCACTGCGGAAAAACACGCCTGCATGCCATTTTCCATGGAGAAAAGCTTAATTTTCAAACTCCGCAGTGAAAGTTTTATTAAATACGTGTATTCACTATTTTATGACAGTAAAATATTCATCAGTTTACATTTAATGTATAAAATTAAAAACTATAAAACTGAACAATTCTCGCCATGGAGATAACATCGATTTTGTATGAAACAGCGGAATTTTTAGATAATATATATAATAATAGTTGTTCAGTTTGATTATCTAAACCACCTCATTAAATATATTAGATGTTTTATCACAGTTTTTTTTATTTTAAAAAGAAAAGTAGAACATTTGTTTTCTCACTTAAGGTTTAAGTGTTTCTACAGCAAATTTTATTAGATAGGGCCCTGAGATTAGACTGTGTAGGGACCTCAATGTATCTAAATACGACAATGTTCGAGTATGATGGGTATAAAAATGGATCATATAGATAAAATGGAACGATCTAAACGATCAATGGATACACTATTCCCATGCAGTATTTTAGATATTTTTCTCTGTTATAGACGGTATCGACGATTACCCGAATTCAAAGGAGCTAAAAGCTGAAGCTAAAAACCGTAAAGTAATGCAACGGTTTACCCTTACACCCTGTATTAGTTATTTAATAATATCAAAAAGCTCAATGATTTTCTTTTTGATCTGTTTTCATACATATTGTTCAGAGAAATAAATGTAGGTTTAGATAATTAAAAATAATGTTCTGCCCTTCATTCAAATTGTTTAAAATATATTCCATACAAAGCCATCACTTCTGCGAAAATTACTATACTCCATTCAAAATAGCAACTAAATTTTAAGGCTATTATGCATTACAGAAACAGAGATTTGAAGCACTTAGAACTCACTTATTCTCACTTATTCTTAGAACAGCTTTTGTACCGTCCAAGATATGTCGGATAGTATATGTATCCAATAAATTAATGACATTTGGTAATCAGAATTGACCAGAAAGCTAAATAGGAATCGGAAAATCTCGTCGTCTTTATTTGGAATGAAGTATACGTGAAAAATGACGCCAGTAAAAAAACTCGACAAAAAAATTCACTAATTAATACCCCGAACACACCCTACGTCTTAGCAACTTTTCGTTTCCAAAAATAGACCATAACTCTTTCTCACACGGTTCAATATCAAACAGTCTTGTAAATAGGGCAGACCCTCAGTCACGAGAGGCTTGCATCGAGTAAAAGAGGTTAGAGTAGGTACTCTTTAAATCTCTTAGTCATGGATTTCGTCGCAGTTTTATATACCCTTAGGGTCACCAGACGGAAAAAATAAATAAGGACAGTTTCTTCAATTGACAACATTTGCGTCCATGTATGGGTCGTTAGGCTAAATTGTAATATGCATGTGATAGCTTTGATATATGCATTATTATATAGACGAATATGATAGAAATATAATCCACTTGCAAATATAGCCGCAAATAAAGGGGTTTTGTACTCGAAGTAATTATGAATAGCGCAGTTAGCGATACAAAAAAACTATCTTTCCAATAAATCCGATCCAATTTTTTCCCGCCATTTTTGCACAATTGGAAAAAAAATCTCGTTTGTACGACAAAATATATCGATGAAATATAAAGTTTTAGTAATATGTAAACTATTATTTAAAATATTTATGACGCCATACATAACATTCGGTAGTAAAAAAATGGCCCGTTTTGGAGGTTGTCTTTTGGGCAAGATAAAATAGCAAAATATGAGCAAAGAAAAATCCACACGAATGTCACAAAAATCTAAAGGTCTGTTTTAGTTGTTACAACTTCATATCTCAACTAGGTTGTACCTACTCATTCGATTTCAGTGAAGTTGAAAAGAGGTAGGAAGCCTATCGAACGAGATATTTTTTTTAAATCAAGCATATGCTCACGATACTATAATCCCCGAAGGGGTAGTTAGAGATATTCTAAATCCACAGAACATCCACGTTTCACTATTACCGAAAATCTGTCCAGTGTGATGTGGAGTGAGCCTGTTGCCACTTGGAATGGACAGTGGGTACAATACATGCCTCGAAATTGAAGCATATAGGTTTCCTCAAGATGTTTTCCTTCATCGAAAAGCCGGTGGTGTTACGAAATCGTACATAAATTCTGAAAAACTCATTGGCACGAGTCGGCCTGGCAGGGGATCGAACCATCGCCTCCTGCGCGGCAGGCAAAGCTACTCGCCACTAGACCACCACGGCTTTTAAAAAAAAACAGAACTATATCTATGCAAGTCACATGTCCTCTCACGATTGAGTATAAAGATAAGAAGGAGCAGGCCATACTCCAAAACATGGACTGCATGGTTGAGGCAAGTCTGTGGTCAACACTGTCAGATTATTTTCAAACCGCCTCCGTAGAACTAGAACAGGATATCGAATTAATTTTTAAAATCTGATTTAATTTTTCACGTTTGACATTATGTTTTGTACGTAACCTAAACGTAGCTTATTTGTTGTAAGGGCAAAAAAAGGATATATATGATAGCGGAATGAGAGGATAATATAAGATAGAGGAGGCGAAATATTTTGTCCTCAAAAAGATCACTATAAAACATGGCAACCCTATTTTGACTGAAGAGATATTGAAGCATAAGATGCTGAAATATCTTGAGAAAACGAAAAAATTAAGCTTTGAAGACGCTTTTAATAGTGTATGGTTCTTGAAATATTCTGTAAAGCCTTAAATTCAGTCTTGACCTAGTCGTTTCGCGACCTCATCATATTGTCATCTCATGTATCGAAAAAATATAACTTATTTTGCGATCGCCAATCTAAAACTCTTCGGCCCCATTGACCGTCTGTTCTGCGCGCAATGTGTCCAAGCGATTGCCACTTTAGTTTAGCAATTTTTTCGGGCTATTTCGGCTACTCTGGTTCTTCTGCGGATCTGTTCATTTCTGATTCGATCCCGCAGGGAAACTCCGAGCATAGACCTCTCCGTTACTGTTGGGTGATTTTCAGTCTCTTTACTGGGCCTTTAGGGAGCGACCATGACTCAGTTCCGTAATGGATAACTTGCACAGTTTTATATTTTAGTGTATCATAAAGATTTAAGGCTTACATAAATATACCAAAAACAAAAATTATAAAATATGCAGAAATCATTTATTTAATGCAAATCAAAAGTTGACTTTTCAAATTCCGCGCCAAAACGCTCACTGCCATGACGTGACATCACTCCTTTTCATGACGCGTGAAGCCAAGGAATATACTACTCTTTACCGAGAGCGTGAAGCTCACCACAAATCATCCGCTATAATGTGTTGCCGTACTTCTAACGCACGCAAGTTGCTAATCGCTTCGTCACTTTGCGCTGATTTGTGTTTGAAATTACGTTCCGATCCACGTAACTTATAATTGAAATATTTCATAAAGAATAAAACTTTAGTATGAATCTTTCAGAAATGTTCTATTCGCAACTATTATTATTGAATTATTAAGATAATTTCTCATTATCATTTTGGTGCAAGTTCCCCATTGTCGTCACTGGCTGGTCAAAAACGAGTTATTTTGAACGAGAAGATAATTGCGTAACTCGCTAAAGGATATAGTTCATATCTTTTATAGGCTTTTTATAGGTCAACAGAGTCTGTTGTAACTGAGTGAAATTCGGAAGTAACAAAAAGTTTTTGTGTGACGAAAAGATAGTGTAACAAAAGAGAAAGAAGGCCAATGTAACGTAATTATGCGTCGAACCCGAAATGTCCTCAAACAAAACTAACAAGGGAACTTGTAGAGAATTTCAAATTAAAACTTCTATCCCCCTAGTTACCAACTTTTTGCTAAATCGGGACCACATCTAGTATATGTCCGCTATTTTTCCGAAGTTATTTTTGGGGTAGAATTGAATTTTTAGGGTTACTTACGTAGTGAAACGGTCCGAAAGAATCCAATAAATTTAAAGAATTCTATATTGTCTGTATTACAAAAATAGTATTTAAGTTTTTGCCCGCGGTTTCGTCCGCACCAGCCCCCGTTTTTGTACTTTTGTTTTGAAGTCTATTCATAAATTTTAAACACAAAAAGTATCATCAAAGTCGATCCAGTAGTCTTCGCGCCACACTCGAACAAACAGCCAGACAGCAAAAAATCAACAATCAAGTCAGGAACGCCTAAACACCAAATCGTAAGCTTTTTTAATTTAAATTTAAGGTTTGTTGGTGGAATACCACATCGAGTGGTGATAGATCGTTATTTTTCACCCAAAACAAGACTATTTACCTTCTTAATGCCATAGTAGTCTCTGACACCCACTGAAATATTAGACACACAGACAAACACACATACTACATACTTGAAAAACATTACCCTCCTTCTGACGCAGGCGAGTAATTAAATTTTACCGAAAACTTTGAGTCGGCAAGTTGAGTAAGCAACAGAAAACTTTTATTTTTTGGAAAAATTTAAGTAAGTAGGTATGTGATCGTTATAAGAAAATGTACCAGCTTGTACTTACTAAGGAGCTTATACGTAACAAAGTGTAACAAGTATAAAACTTTTAATTTGAAATTCTTTTCCAAATCCCTCTGTTCTCATATGATTAGACATTTTCTGAAACTGACACAGCAAAACAATTCAATAACAAGCGTTGAGAAGTTCCAAAATGTTTGTTACTTTATTTTCTTTTACCTTTATCTGCACAATAATTGAACTTAAATACTTACTATAAAAACATCATAAGACCTGTCGTCATGTATGGCTCGGAGTGTTGGGCCGTTAAAGTGACGGATGAAAAACGACTGCATGCAGCAGAGATGCGAATGTTGAGATGGATGTGTGGGGTTACTAGAATGGACAAGATTAGGAATGAGTATATTAGAGGAAGTTTGAAAGTGGCTCCTGTGAATGAAAAGCTGCGCGGTAATCGGTTATCGTGGTATGGACATGTGATGAGAAGAGATGAGTGGCATATTACAAGACGAATGTTAAATCTGAATGTGGATGGCTGCATGAAGAGAGGACCACCAAAGAAAAGATGGATGGATTGTGTGAAAGATGACATGTGTAAAAAAGGTGTGTGCGCTGAAATGACGGCTAAAAGAGATGAATGGAGGAAGACGACATATTGCGCCGACCCCAAATAATGGGATAAGGGCAGGAAGAAGAGACTTGAACTTAAAGATCGGTACATTTTCCAGAATACCTCTGTATTATATATTTTTATTACTATTACAAGTGGCGACAGGCTCCACCGCCCGTCACACTGGCACGGCATACCTAAGAACACTGGACAGAGTTTTGGTACTACAAAACAAAGTCTGGTTATATTTTCAATACTAATCAATTAAAGTCAATAAAATATTGCAGAAACAATCTAGAAACAAATCTCTATGCTTGTATGCTGTCCGATTTTCGTTAAAATACAACGTGTTAATGAATAAGCGCAAAACCTCATACACCCCAACTGATTTATAACAAAATAATTCGATTGAAACAATAATTTCATTATTTTGATACTATTAATTAAAAGTTTATTATACTAGTAATTAAATTTTTAGGCAAAAATTATTTGTTATCATTTCAGCAATGAATGAAAGCGCTAACGTGCTCATGGATACATTTTCAGAATCTTGTTTTGGTAGTAAGTAGGGTGAGAGTGCCCGAGCGGTGGGTTGAGATCGAGTTCAGTAAATTTTAAATTTTACAAATAAATAATTTAATATTTGGAAAAAAATTACCTATGTTAAAACCATGATAATTCGATTCTGCTCACGATTCTTAACGAACTACTTTCTAGTCTTGCGTTAATTCATTAACACGTTGTATAAACAAACTGATTAACTTTTTGTGAAGTCAATGTTCGTTTATTTACAGCAAACTAACATTTTCAGTGCTATTGCGTATTTATTGGTAGGTTATAAATCATTTGGGGTATATGAGGTTTTGCGCTATTTCATCAACACGTTGTATAACCCTTGCCCCACCTGTTTCTGTGTATCACATGTATATACATTACCTACCAAATTCATTAATTTAAACAATGTTGTCGCTCACATCCCCTTCCCTAAAACATCGGCCATTTTAATTTACCATTTCACACGAATCAATTTACTAGCACAAACAGAGTGTAAAGGTTGCTAAATTGTACTTCAAAGGGGTACCGTTCTATTTTTTTAAGAGTTAGTAACAGACAAAAAACGGATTTAAAAAAAATTCCGTACGGTATCAAAGTTTTCGTGCGGAAAATTTGATTTTCGAACGAAACGCAAGTCGTTTGAAAAAACCGGAAAACCAGTGTGCGACGCAAATTGAAATGGAACAAAGATACGGTTTTTGCATAAAGTAATTGAGACACGTATGAAATTTTACATACATGGCAGATATACATTACGAGCGAGCGTTTAATGTTATTTTTTAAGCTGGTTGACAAAGAAAGTTGATAAACACTTTATTATGAAATTGCACACTACTTAATATTTATTATATTACTGGGCTGGTTATGCGTGTAATTCTACTAACAAACATTTCTGCCACTTTTTGCGGGGGGCGAGGTAACATGAAATCCGCAACTTTGGATTTTATTCCCCATAACTTTAGATTCTAATTTTGAATGTTAAAAATCATGAAAAGTAGTCTCGTGTGAACCCCAAACGTTCTAAGTTCAAAGTTATTATTTCGCAATTATAGGCTGTCTCGTTTAGTGATAAGGTGTAAAATTGAATGTAAATGCACAAGATCAATTGTGCTTATACCGTGGCAGAGGGGAAATGCTACCGCAAGGCTAGTCCTTATAATAATTAGTCAAAGCGAAAACAGGTAAAACTACAAATAAAATATAGGTTATTTCGCTTAGTAGAATTGCAAACCACGAACTTTCTATAAACCTTTTCCTTGTTGTGTGTGATCCAATGTGTGTTACTTATGCAAATAAATTGTCTTTCTATCTATCTACAAAACTGCAATCCTACTCGACATGTATGGGACAGATGGTTCTTCTTTTTGCGATTTCAATGTTGGTCTCATAAAGTTGTTCAGATTGATAGTCTCATCATAGCATTGCATAGCATATGCTCACGACTATATTCCCCGAGGGGGTAGTCAGAGATATTCTGAAACCTCAGAACATCCACGTTTCACCAGTAGTACCGAAACTCTGTCCAATGTGACGGGGGGTGAGCCCGTCGACAGTGGGTACAATACTTGCCTTGGAATTGAAGCATGCAGGTTTCCTCACAATGTTTTCCTTCACCGAAAAGCCAGTGGTGTTACAAATCGTACATAAATTCCGAAAAACTCATCATCGTCTTAAAAAACCTGCATAATAATTACCCACCCTATAACTATACCGGATGATTTTTTTACCGGTCCGAAACTTTCAGGGGTGGTTCAAACCATAAAACTGAACTACTTTTACTATTGACGCAAACCTGATTCGTAAAAATAAAATCTACTGTGTCTCATACATTTGAGGCATTACAGTTTAGTATGGAACAGCAGATTTTTTTTGCGATTTCAGCTTTGCACCTATAGTAAAAGTTGTTCAATTTGATGAATGAATGAAATGAATGTTTCGGGACGTTAAATATATCATCCTTTATAAGCATAGCATATACTCACGAATATATTTCCCGAGGGGGTGGGTAGTCAGAGATATTCTGAAACCTCAGAACATCCACGTTTCACCAGTAGTATCGAAACTCTGGCTAGTGTGACAGGGGGTGAGCCCGTCGTCACTTCTAATGGGCAGTGGGTACAATACATGCTTCTTAATTGAAGCATGCAGGTTTCCTCACGATGTTTTCCTTCACCGAAAAGCCAGCGGTGTTACAAATCGTACGCCACATAATGGATAGTGGGTACAATACATGCCTCGAATCATCCTTTATACTTTAGCTATAACCGCTCTTAAGCTCCTTCTGATACCCTCCAAACTGTTCTTCAAGTTTTTTGAAACCCGTTTTGCTCTTCCAAACACACTTGTATTTTCAGAGAAAACAAAAGCTCTCTAGGCGCTGTCAGGGCCGTCTTTACCAGGGAGTGCAAGGGGACCATGGAACCCGGGCGCAGGCACATAGGGGGCGCACGCTAGTACCATGAGTAATAACATAACATAATGTAAATATTCTTTATTTACACACCGAAAACATACAGCAACAAAATATAATAAAGGGAACGTAAGGGTACATAGGGTAGTAATCTGCTAGTTTTGAAAATTATTTAACCAACATTATACCTATAAGTTTACAAATACGTCTTTATCGTCCTCGTTTCTGTTTGCACAATAAAACATTTTTTAATTTCAGTTTGTCTTGTCATATATTATGGTGACTTTCCGCTCAATCATCAGATCCTGATTTGTAAGCCAATTACGAGACCAATCTAACTAGTCCAAACACGGTCCAAAATTTACGTCAGCAGAGATTCGCTCTTACTAGCTTCCGGCTCTATCATCAATATTGCATTGTCATCTGGTTTCTATATGTTTACCAAGTTTTAGCTCGATCTTCTTATCGTGTGGGCAGCAAGCCGTGATGGCAGTGTGACATCACGTGTCAGTGTTTTTTCAGACAACCTTACGGCCTCTGACGCGGTTTTTAGGTAACGACTACTACCACTAGAGATAGTAGCCGGGATCCGAACCACGGAATCATCTTTCTTTTCAGATAATCAGGTGATTCAGCCTGCAATGTCCTAACCAACTGGGGGAAAATGCACAAAGTAACATATCACTTGGTGTCCACCGTGGGAATCGCACCCACGACCTCCGTTTCATGAGCCCAATGCTCTTAACCAATAGACGACGGAGGCAGTTTAGCTCGGTAGAATACCTATTTAGAAGTGGATCAAAATTCTTTCGCAAGATTTGTACCAAACTAACAAGGCAAGCTGAATAAAATCTTGTCAAAAAAAGGAACATAATTTTTTTGTTGGCAAATGGGGTTTAGGGAACGTGGCCTACCGGTGTTTTATTCGGCTCCGCTGGAGAGGTTTTAGTGGAATGTAGTTTTTCTTCTGGTGGCAGGAGTGGTTCGATGTAAAGGAAAGTCTTGTTTGCAGCACTGGAGGTTTATTTTAGTGATTTTTACACCAGAGTTAGTTACACGCACAAGCACCGTACCAATATGGAAGGCGGAAACGGAAATACAACTTTTTAATTACTACATTTTATGTTGGTGTTGCCAACATGGGGCGCTGGCTGATTTTTGCGCCCAAATGGTTAAGGCGGCCCTGGACGTTGTCTTCATACAATCTTAAACTCTTCTAAAACCTAAAGAACAATAATCAAACAGGTAAAGCCTTAAGTAGTTCAATTTTTTTCTCTCTCAAAGGGAGTCCGGAGGCCCCAATTTAGGGACTAAGGGCCTTAGATCAAAGACATGTGTTCGAGTGTTCGTATCGGCGCCTACGGGCTTCTTTGTGTTACATATCCGTTACGCAGTTGAAAAAGGAAATGAAGGCAATTCAAAGAACGTTTAAAGAAATGTAATACTGCGGTACTTTGGATTAATAGTGTTAATTTAATAACGAATTTAATGAGGTACTTAATGACGCAAGTAATGTTACTTTGATCTTGTATTTGGATAAGAATGGCGGGTTGATACCCGTTACATAAAAACCACGTCAGAGGCCGTAAGGCGGTCTGAAAAAACTGACACCAGGGCTTGCCAACACGATAAGAAATAAATCTTTTTTAATCAAACAAATTTGTTTTTCGTTTTTTTGGGATATTGGTATATTTTATCGTTAACCTAAAACAAGCTTGCAGAACACACAAGTCTTGCTTATGAAAAAGTACCGTCTGGAATAACAACGACAGTATAGCAATCAGGAACGGATTCAGGAAAAAAATACTCAATAATTTCCTAAAAAGAAAAGAAAAAAGAGAATTTAAAAAAGATTGGTTGGAATCTATTTTACACAAAGATTTACTTACATATTCGAATAAGTAAAATCGAAGAATATCAAACAGGTTTGGTCCAAATGTGAAAGTGCCGGCCAACAAAACCAAATGCTATTTATTCTGTTAGAACTTGTCCGTCTAAGCATTTATTATTATGGCATGAAATATAAGGCCCTAAAGCTTTAGTTCCATATTAATAAATGTATGAAAAAGCAGGTTTTTCTAAAACAAATAAAAACGAAGCTACAGGTTTTGTGTCATAAAACATGCTTAGATAAACAAGTTCAAGGCGAGTTTTTTTGACCGGCACTTTCACATTTTGGACCAAATGGATGATGTATTTTTAACAATTTCATTTCCAAAACCAAATGTTGCCAGGCCCAAAATAAATGATGTAAATATAAGGTACCTAAGAAAGTTATTTTATAATGGAGAATTTACGGAATGCTTTGTTTTATATTTGTAGTCGATTGCAACGATTGAAGGTAGCACCTCTATTTTTACTATGATAGCACTCTGGAGGCTCAGTGCAGTTAAAATTAAATTAAAAATTTTGCAATTTCAATGTTGCTCCACATTGAAAATTGTTTCAGTTCAATGGTCTGAATCACCCCCTTAATATGTAACGCATTTATACGATGTAAAATTGCAAGGTTTTCACTAAAAAACTTCCTTCTTAGTCATCTCATTTGACAACTACGAACAGAACGGTTTTTTCTATTGTCAAAAAATGTACTTTAATAAAAAAATATTAATTCCATATTGACCTCAAAACTTAATCAAAACACTTTAACTTCTCTCATACAGATTATAACAATCCAAACTTTACAATAACGCAAAATAATCTAATGATGTTCCTAACGTCGGTTCCCGAAGGTTAAATTAATATTGACGTAGGTAGCCCGTACCCATAGGGATATTCAATTATTATTAACTCATTTGCTCCATCAAGACGGTGGAGTAATTAATTGAATGTCATCGTTTTCGTATTTCAATCAAGTAGGCAAGATGTCTTTGTTTATACTTATACTTGTATGATAAGAGTAGATTATTAAATGTTATTAAGGGGCCACATGTTCAGGCGAATATTTTCGATGACTATGAGAAACGCGATTGCCCAGTCCTCCGAAAAGTGTGTGCGTGTGCCGTATTTTCGATAGTACTTTTATATGATTTCACTCGAAAAACTAATGGTGAATATGTGAGTAAAATTCCAGTAATTTTATACGGTTTCAATAGCAAGTTATTCTAGTTTGAGAAAATAGTGTTAAAAATGCGTTAATTTCTTTCAATCGTGAATTCAATTTTTGATTTCACAAGATAAGCTATCCAATTGTATGTACTATCCAAGAATACTGTGTATTTTTTTCGTTTCGGTAACTTGTACTCGTATACAACGTGTTAATGAATTAACGCAAAACTAGAAAGTAGTTTGTTTAGAATCGAGAGCAGAATTGAATTATCGTGTTTTCAACATAGTTAATTTTTTTCAAAATATGAAGTAATTTGTATCTGAAATTTAAAATTTTCTGAACGCGATCTCAACCCACTGCTCGGGCACTCTCACCCTACTTACTACTAAAACAAGATTCTTAAAATGTATCCATGAGCACATTAGCGCTTTCATTAATTGCTGAAATGATAACAAATCATTTTTGCCTCAAAACTTAAAATGCGAATAACTTTAAAATTTAACTATAAAAATAATGAAATTATTGTTTCATTCTAATTATTTTGTTATAAATCAGTTGGGGTGTATGAGGTTTTGCGCTTATTCATTAACACGTTGTATATCTTTTAAAAAAACGAAAAATAAGAGACCCCTTCCCAGGTGATTCCGGGACGAATAGTCCCTTAAAGTTTAAACAGTTATCAATTTCAAAAAAACTTGGAATTTCTTTTAGCTGGGTATTTTGTAACGTTTTTACATACTCACGTAATGGGGGATTCCTGAAAACCAAACCAAACCAAACCTAAAAATAAAATTTGTTCCTAAGATGGGGTTGACGAAATGTTGTTCAGTAAAAGCACACGGCTTTGTTTTAAAATAAATAAAAAGTTAAAGAAATATTAGGAACTTAACTGTTATTTTTTCAAATACTTATTCTGGGTACTTAGACAATATTACATAGGGACCAGCCTCGCCTTAGCATTTCCCCTCTGCCACGTTACAAGATCAATTAATCATGTGCATTTACGTACAATTTTATACCTTATAGCCTTTAATTGCGGAATCAATATCTAAGTAATGTAATAAAATTCAGTAGGACTCCTCCAAGGATGGCCACAATAACCGTTCCGGCGCTGCTATTATCATATTACTGCGTAAGACTGCAACTCATTTTTTCAATCAATCACTTATACTTTATTTTACACCAAAAAACATAGTATACAGAAAAATACAGACAAGAACAAACAAGAAATACAGACGGTACAAAAATATTTTCTTGAAATTTGAAGTAAACATAGGTTTTCACGTGTATCGTAATCCATTTGGTTTGAACCACTTACTTAACTTTATGCAAAATCACAAATTTTAAGGCAGTTTTCAACTTTTTTATAAAAAGGAAAAATATTTTTTTTCAGGATATTGCTACATTTTTATCGTGAACCTGAAACAAGATTGCCAAACACATAAGTTTGTTAGTAGAATTACACGCGTCACTCGTCCATAGTGATATTGTCTAAGGCTGGGTATGATGGGTATCATGAAAAAATACTTCGTCAACGGATGCGTCAGACGCAGAGACACGCATTTTCTTTACATTGGGATATTTTATTTCATTTTACTGGATTAGACCCCAACCACACCAACGTCCATGTTACAAACAAAAGAAATTAAGCCGCGACAAATGTTTTAGCTAACATAATTACCATCTTCAGAGCCATTTCATATCGAGGACCATAAACATATTTTTTTTAATTTTTCATTTACTAAGCGTCTCATAATCTCATATACAATCTTAGCTAATTTTTGTCAGAATTTACACATACTTTATATTATAAACATAAACTTATGCAAAGATTTTTCAATCACAACGATTATTTCTAACGTCTGGGACGTCTAAGTCTTAATGGAAAGTAGACCATATGTTCTGGGTATAAAGTCGTAAAAACTCCTTGTATGACACTGAATCGGATCGATCGACAAAACATTTGAGCCCCTCGAGGAACACATATATAATAGTCGTAAGCATAATTAATAATTTTGAATAGATTTTCGTATTTCATACCTCCTAAATCATACTATAATTTGCCAGTACGACGTTATTTATGTATTGTTTTTATTATTAATACTCGTACACAAACATACATAAAATCACGACCATAATCGTAATGATTAATCAAATTATATAAAAATTTAGGCTAACAATGGTATATAAATAATAACTTCCAAATAAAATAAAAGTTAGCCCAAAAACTTTGACTAATTATTATAAGGACTAGCCTTGTGGTACCATTTCCCCTCTGCCACGGTATAAGCACAATTGATCTTGTGCATTTACATTCAATTTTACACCTTATCACTAAACGAGACAGCCTATAATTGCGAAATAATAACTTCGAACTTAGAAAGTTTGGGGTTCACACGAAACTACTTTTCATGATTTTTAACATTCAAAATTAGAATCTAAAGTTATGGGGAATGAAATCCCAAGTTGCGGATTTCATGTTACCTCGCCCGCCGCAAAAAGTGGCAAAAATTTTTGTTAGCAGAATAACACACGTAACCAGTCCACATATAAATAGTCAAAGCCCAAAAACCACCTCCAAAATCCCTGCCTGTGCACTCGCGTGCCGCAACCCCATTAGTGAGAGGGCATCGCAATAAGCCCTCCAGGAGTTACGATTGCTCATACAATGAAATAGTGAGAACTAACGTCTTGCTATATAAATGTTTTTATATACAAAAGCTTTACTTTTGGTCGGAGTGGTTGCACAACGATCTGAGAAAACTTTAGATGTGGCTTCTGAAATAAATGTAGTAAGTATATTGGTGGAACTAAAACGAACGCCTAGAAACGAAATTTTCTTTATTCATTAATCAGTGATCGTCAACCAAATATAAAATACACAAAGTTTAACTGATTACTTGTCAACAATATTTGTTCAAGTACCTAAATATGACCGCGTTATAGTATTAAGAACACGTGTAGTGCTGTGTAATTGCATTTAATTTTCATTCTCAAATCTCGTCACAGTACCTACAGCATACATGAGTATGAAATATTTTGGTAGTTTAGGTAACCTGAATCTGACATGAGACTATGGTCTCGCCATAGTACCGAAACATGTCGGAACGTGAAACTATGATCTCGTCATAGTATTAAAAACACGTATCATATTGTATCATAAGTATTTCTTTTGATCGATTTTCGTTTTCGAAGTGAAGTGAAGCCAACAGGGCCGGAGGCTATTCAATACAAAGCCGACGAAAAAAAGTAAAACACTAACCATCACCAGAGCTTTCGCCTGAAAAATGATTTCTGCGAAGCTTTCTCTCGAGCTCCCTAACCTTCTTCTTTATATACTCGTCAGTATTCTTATTTCTACGTTTCCCCAGGTTATAATCTTGGTTTAACGCAAAAAAACTGAAAATTCCTGGAAGGAAAGAAAAAAAACATGACGATGCCGCGCACAAAGAAAAGTCAATGTCAGTTCGGGCGCGGGGACGCGCAGGGGGTACGATAGGATGCGTTCCGATTTTGTTTTTTTAATTCTGAAATTTGTGCGATGCCTAGTACGATAAAGAGTGTACTACATTAGTGAATATAAATCTCGAGGATGTAACGATGAAGTATAATCAATGTTTTATTATTCGGTGTGATTTTTTTGTCAGGGTTATAAATTAATCTTTGGTTTAATTATACTAAAATAAATGGGCCAACTGTCTTATGTTGTCATTATGGTCGTTCTTATGATGTCATACCACTTATCTCTGTGCGTGTATACAGGGACACTTTTTTAAGGGGATGATCAGACCATCAAACTGAACAACTTTCTATGGGACCAACATCGAAATCTCGAAAAAAAATCCGCCGTTCCATACATTTGTCACGAATAGGTTTGTTCTTTTGTATGAAACAACAGATTTTTTTTTCGATTTCAATCTTTGTGTCATAGAGAAAGTTGTTCAGTTTGAGGGTCTTATCATCCCCCAAAAAAAGTGTCAGCATATTAAGAAGGACCCCGTATGGATAGGATTTAGCGGCCTTAACTGGTTGCAATTTTATTCGACGTGTTTGTAGCTTCGACTGTCTATCTTGACATATTACTTATCAAAGAAACTAATAATGTTTATTACAAATTGGTATGAAGTATAAAATTTTTATTATTTTATCTCTACACCACGTAAATAGAGAGAAGAACAACCGGCCAAGAGCGTGTCGGACTTGCCCATGATTGAATTTCGTAGTTACCATTTTGAAAAGTTTATCCTGGGCCTATAGACAAAGTATCTTTTGATTATCGTTAACGACATAAGAACATAACGTCAACAAAATGTTTCGATCGCTAATGTCAAATCCATACATTCTGTCATTTTCTACTAGCGTCAACGCCAATAGAATGTCACTTTGTCTATACTTCATTCCAAATAAGGACGACGAGATTTTCCGATTCCTATTTAGCTTTCTGGCCAATCCTGATTACCAAATGTAATTTATTTATTAGATACATATACTATCCGACATATCTTGGACGTTACTAAAGTAGTTTTAAGAATAAGTGAGAGGAAGTGTTTCAAATCTGTGTTTCTGTAATGCAAAATAGCTTTAAAATGTCGTTGCTATTTTGAATGGAGTATAGGGGGGCTAATATACCTTAGATAACTTAAGGAATTTTCGAAAGCAATCAAACCCACTTTTCATTGTAAAAATGTGTTTCTTCTTAATGTAATTTTTCTGTTTTTGGGTTATTCGATTCAATAGTTTCAAATGAGGGATTAATTGAAGCATACAGACAGACAGAATGGACAAAAGTATACGAGTTCCTTATTTTACTACGGAACCTTAAAAAGTGGTCAGTCCTACTAAGGATATCTACTGTTTCTTAATTCTACCCTCATGTATTATTTCAAGAGCTCATAAAGAACTAAAATCTGAGTGCGTGCCTGATTTATTTTTGTTCTCTGTATTATGTTTCTTTTGTCTTATATTAATTGTTGGCCTTAAGGGAATATAATTCGGAGCGTGCTCCATACAAACGAAGTCTGGTGATATTTTCAATACTAACTAATTAAAGTCAATGCAATTTTTCTGAAACTTTTTAGAAACTAATCTCTATGCTGGTCTGTAGTCAGATTTTCGTTAACATGTATAGTTTTAAAGTTACAGTGCCTCGAAGATTTCCATACAAATCTTGAAATAATCCTAGTAGGTACTTAAACTATATATTTTAACGAAAATCTGACCTCATACAAGAATAGAGATCAGTTTCTAGATTGTTTCTGATAAATGTCATTAACTTTAATTGGTAATATCAACAATTACAAATAACAATTGAAAAGAACAATATAACAATTGAAAATATCACCAGACTTTGTTTGTATGCAGCGCGAATTTACGCATTCGGAATAAACTTCTCTTAAAAGACGAAATTGCGTAAAGAAATCTAAACTATTATAAAACTGTAACAGTATAGTGCATCGGTTCTGCGAGCAATCTGCCCCGCAAACTGTACTGTATATTTTAAGGAAAATCTGACACGATACAAGCATAGAAATTTGTTTCTAGATTTTTTCTGCTAAATTTCATTGAGTTTAATTGGTTAGTATTGAAAATATCACCAGACTTCGTTTGTATGGAGCGCGCCAACAGTAATATACCCAAGCTAGTTTATAATGTGGGGACTTACCACAGATGTCAACACCCACAAGTTATAGCAACGAAGCTAACAGATGGCGCTACGGTCGGACTCGCAAATGTGTACGTAAAGACAACTTGCGACGTCACATTGGTAACCCGTTAGCCGCTACACATAAGGTTCACAATCGTATACAAGACTTGAATCGCGCAAGAGAAATAATCACAGAGATTCGATATATATACAAGGTCCAACTAAGATCTGTTGGACCACGGCCGGTCCCCAGGCTTCACACCTAGCCTGGCGGAAGATCTTCCCTTTTCACCGGAGGAACCTTCCACAGTAGTTCCTCCACAGTGGTGACCCTCGACAAAGAACATCGCAACCTGAACACCGCAGAGCAGCACCAACACAGCAGCAACCAGCATCAACAAATCCTTCACACCCCTCGACCAGGTCAAAAACAAGCAGCAATCACACGCCATCAACCCGAAGCCCGCACCAGGTCCATCGCAGCTGTCTTCACACCGCTTCCTGGGCCTGCAGCTTCCTCAACGACAGTCAGCGTCTGTATAGAAGGATCTCCCGCAGCCCACGTGTCTGAGCTCACCTCCACGTGGCAGTTCTGCTCGCCTTCTCCACGCCTGTCACTCGCCCGCATCACATCAGGCCTGATCTCCCTGACCGATGCACACACACGCAGCATATCGCTCGTCAGACTCACTTGACTGGAGCCCTGCACCTACATGGATACAAGACTGCACACTTCGAACAACTCAACGACCTCCGGTCTGAGGGGGGAGTACTGTGGGGACTTACCACAGATGTCAACACCCACAAGTTATAGCAACGAAGCTAACAGATGGCGCTACGGTCGGACTCGCAAATGTGTACGTAAAGACAACTTGCGACGTCACATTGGTAACCCGTTAGCCGCTACACATAAGGTTCACAATCGTATACAAGACTTGAATCGCGCAAGAGAAATAATCACAGAGATTCGATATATATACAAGGTCCAACTAAGAACTGTTGGACCACGGCCGGTCCCCAGGCTTCACACCTAGCCTGGCGGAAGATCTTCCCTTTTCACCGGAGGAACCTTCCACAGTAGGTCCTCCACAATAATAATAGTAGGATTTTGTCATGAGTTTATGTAATATCTAATTCAATATCTCAGTTATAATATTACCTCACCTAGTGGGATTTATATTTTATGAAAACGCGCTGCAAGCAAAATTCTGTACCAAAAATTATGACCTACTAGAGCGTGAAGTATTAGTTAATAACTCCACCATTTATCTTTCCACCCTGTATATTACACGGGATGAGCTACGCGGGGTTACATTGTCGTGAAACTAGGGTTGTCAACCTACATTAAAATTTTTGGTTTATACAGGGTACTTCCTAATATGCTGACACTTTTTTAAGGGGATGATCAGACCGTCAAACTGAACAACTTTCTCTATGGAAACAACATCGAAATCGCGAAAAACAAATCTGGTGTTCCATACAAAACGGCAAACCTACTTGAGCCAAATGTACAGGACAGCAGATTTTTTATTCGCGATTTTCATTATGATCCCATAGAGAAAGTTGTTCAGTTTGATGGTCTGATCATCTCCTTAAAAAAGTGTCAGTATATTAAGAAGGACCCTATATAGTTTTTTTCTTTTTGTTAGGTATGGATTTGAAATGCGATTTGTGAATCGGTATATTCAGTATTTCTTCGCTTGAATGTCGTACGAGGCGACTAAGAGATGTTCTTATGTCATCTATGACAAATTGGTACATTATTCAATCCTTGTGGATGCTAATTGATATGCTACGATATGCTAAAATTTGCTATGCTAAGGATAATGCTAATGATTTGCTAATGATAGGTATGCTGTGCTAATGCTTGAGTGCCGAAGTCGGATACGTCCACCGTATAATCGAACACTGCTTTGATAGTATAAATGCTCTTAAGAGAAGTTTACTCCGAATGCGTAGATGCGCGCTGCATACAAACGAAGTCTGGTGATATTTTAAATACTAAACAATTAAAGTCAATGCAATGTTTCAAAAATAATCTGGAAACAAATCTTTATTTTTGTATGAAGTCAGGTTTTCGTTCAAATATACAGTTTCAATGCTAGGATTAATTTAAGATTTGTATGGAAATCTTTGAGGCGACGTTACTTTTAAACTATACATTAACGAAAATCTGACAACATACAAGCACAGATATTAGTTTCTAGATTGTTTCTGAAAAATTTCATTGACTTTAATTGACGAGACTTAGTTTTGTATGGAACGCGCCAACAGGTCGCATGATGTCCACATTCAATGTTCAAATGCTATCGCTAGGTGCTGCGAAATATTATCTATAGATTGACCTCGAGAATTGATGTACGTACTTCGTACAATCCTGAAACCAAAATAAGCTGGCTGCGCATAAGTAGAGTAAT